>OX940904.1:16269994-17759988 GCA_954871355.1 Cabera pusaria
GCAAGCTGATCTTATGGATTTTCAAAATATAAAAAGTTGTAATAATGGATATAGGTATATTTTTGTTGTAATAGATTGTTTTTCTAAATTTTCCTGGGCTATCCCTGTTAAAACGAAGACTAAATCCGAAATAGCAAATGCATTTAGTTCGCTATTATTTAAAAATTATCGAAAGCCAGTTAACTTACAAACTGACATGGGCACAGAATTTTATAACAATGAATTTAAAAAAGTTATGCTAAAAAATAAAATTAATCATTACTCTACATATTCCATAAAAAAGGCTTCTATAGTAGAAAGACTAATCAAAACTCTCAAGAACAAGTTGTATAAAAAATTTAGTTTGAATGGTAGTTATAAATGGATTGGAAAGCTTTTAGAAAGTGTTATGGCAACATACAATAACACAATACATCGAACAATAAAATATAAACCAAACGATGTTAACCAATCAAACCAAAGTGAAGTATTGAGAAATATAATCAAATCACAGGAAATTAATTGTCTGTCAAAGACCAGAAAATTAGAAGTTGGTGACCATGTTCGTATAAGTAAATATAAAGGTAACTTTGAAAAAGGATACACCCCAAACTGGTCTACGGAATTGTTTTTGATTAAAAAAGTTCATGGTTCTAAACCTATCACTTATTCCATAGAAGATCTACACTATCAACCAATTTTAGGAAGTTTTTATGAACAAGAACTTCAAAAAACTAAGTGTCCTAATGTGTATCTAATTGAAAAGGTTATAAGAAAAAAAGGTAATAAATTATTCGTAAAGTGGTTAGGTCTACCTAGTACTGAAAACAGTTGGATTGAAAAACGAGCAATTGTATGATTATCTTTTCTATAGAGTTACATACCTAAGTATATAAAATTAAGTCAATTTAGATATTTTATCTCATTTATAACTCAGCTATGCACGGTGGTGGACTCGTTAACAGCATCATAAATAACTTACCATTTGAATTGCATTTACCTGGGTACAATTACTGTGGACCTGGTACCAGATTAAGAAAACGATTATTGAGAGGTGATCAAGGAGTTAATGAGCTTGATAATGCTTGCATGAGACACGATATAGCATACGATAATTCAAATAAATTGGAAGATCGACACAGAGCTGATTTAGAATTATTAAATATGGCAAAGCAACGGATGAAATCGAAAAATGCAGGAAGAGGAGAAAAACTGTCTTCGTGGCTTGTGAGCAAAGTGATGAAAACCAAAATGAAGCATGGTGCTGGCGTGAGAACATTTAAATCGATCGTCTCTACAATACATAAACGACTGAAAAAATTAAAACCAAAAAGCAATTCTAGAGCTATTAAAGCTGCATATTCAGCTGCGAAAAAACTGATAAAAAATAAAAAAGGAGTGTGTCTGCCTCGTGTAATACCGTTACCAAAAACAGGTGGTATTTTACCACTTATACCAATATTCGCAGGACTGTCTGCTCTAGGTGCATTGGTTGGAGGTGCAGCAGGTATTACTAAAGCTGTAAATGATCATAAAGCAGCTAAAAAGAATTTGGAAGAAGCCCAACGTCATAATAAAACGATGGAAAGTATCGCCTTAGGAAAAGGCTTATATATAAAACCATATAAAAAAGGCAATGGTCTTTTTGTAAATAGTTCAAAAAACTAATAGAAAGGTTACCCAAGCGTGCTCTCACTGATATAGACATATTAGAGTATGCTACTAAACACATACCTTACTTTAGAGGTGTTTTCATGAGAAATGAATTGCCGCCAAAGCCTAAGGACATTGAGTGTGCGATTGTTAATTTAGATAGCTCAGAGAATGAAGGAACCCATTGGGTAGCCTATGTAAAACATTTTAACTATTGTGAGTATTTTGATAGCTTTGGTGATTTAAAGCCACCAATTGAGTTACTAAGATATTTAAAATTTAATATAACATACAATTATTGTAGATATCAACGTTTTAATACATCTAATTGTGGTCATTTATGTTTAAAGTTCCTAAGTGAATTTTGGAAAAAATGTTATGCTAATACTATTTGTATAAAATGTTCTAATAAAGTATTGTGACTATATATTTATAAACGTGTTTTTATTACCATCATTTCTAAAATGTCTTTCACGCTGTCAATAACAGGCAACACCTCTATTTTATCCACTACCTATTATCCAGCTTTACAATTTGATGATGAATACGAGTGTGCTCTGTTATATTTCTCAACATTCAATTCAATACCTAACATTGATAACAGAAACAATAAATATTATTATGACAATAACGAAGTCGTAGACATACCAGAAGGCACTTACGAACTGCAAGATATTTCTGATTATCTAAAGTCAAACGTAAAAAAAGGAGTCGCTTTTAATTTATTTTGCAATAATAACACGTTGAAATCGTTTATCTTCTGCTCTAAAGATATCCATTTTGAAAAAGCTAATTCTCCAGGAACTTTACTAGGATTTGGTAATAAAACTCTTAAAGCCAATATAATACACGAGTCGCAACTCCCAGTTAACATTTTATCGACAACAGTGGTAAGAGTCGAATGTGATATAGTGAGCGGATCATATATTAATGGAAAACCAAGCCATATTCTTTATGAATTTGCTCCTAACGTGCCTCCAGGATACCGAATAATAGAAGTGCCAAAGAATATAATTTATTTTCCTGTCAATCAAATTGACGTCAGCACTATTAATATTAGATTATTAGATATTAATAATAATTTAATAAATCTACGCGGTGAAGAAGTTCAATTATATTTGCATATCAGGAAAAGATGATCGACTTCAATAAAAGTAGTAATTCAATAATGAAACACATCAGTACTCATCGAACAATCCGAAAAGGAACAACTAAGAAAAAAATTAAATTGACCAGGGAAAATAAAAAGTTCCTGAAATTAATTGGTCTATTAAAATGAACATTTTGGATATAACAAGTTCACCAGCATACGATAACACCATAGACGGTATCGAATATCATTCATATAAACCTTACGTAACAAGTTTTAACAGGAATGATGAAATCCGCATACCTATCAATCAGCAGGATTTATACATACTACCATCAGCAAGTACCCTTTATTTAGAAGGAACAGTAAACATCATAAAGAAGGATACAAAACTAAAAGTTACTGCTGTGGAATTCACAAACAATCCATTACTGTTTCTTTTTCAAGATATTCGTTATGAACTAAATGGAGTTGAAATAGATAGAATCAAAAATGCTGGAATGACTACAACAATGAAGAGTTTAGTATCATTTAATGAAAATGAAGCTAAGATAGCAAAAGCTTGGGGTTGGGATATAAATGGAACAAAAACAATCCATGGAAATAGTTTTTCTGCCTCAATACCTCTTAGTAATATTTTGGGCTTTGCTGAAGATTATAAGAAAATAATTATGAATTGTAAACATGAACTGATATTATTACGCAGTAATACAAATTTGAATTCTTTGAAAGTTCCATCTGGTGAGGTTCTTGAAGATATAATAATAAATAAGTTAGTTTGGCGCGTTCCACACGTCAAGGTATCAGATAAAGAAAAAGTTAATTTACTAAAGTTATTGGAAAAGGATCGTTCTCTATATTTGGCTTTTAGAAATTGGGATTTATATGAGTATCCCTTATTACCTAAAACAACTAAGCATACTTGGTCAATTAAAACGTCCTCACAGATTGAAAAGCCAAGATATGTAATCATAGGCTTACAAACAAATAGAAAAAATTTAGCTGATCGCGATATATCAAAATTCGACCCTTGTAATTTAAGAGATGTCAAAGTATATCTTAACTCTAACTATTTTCCATATGAAAACTTGAATATTAGTCTTGATGATCATAAATATTCATTATTGTATGAGCAATATGTCAGGTTTCAGACATCTTATTATGGACGCAGAAGTGAACCACTGCTAAGTACTTCTGAATTCAAAGAAAAAGCACCGCTGTTTGTAATCGATTGCTCTAGACAAAGCGAAAACCTTAAGTCAGGTCCTGTAGTTAGCGTACGTGTGGAACTTGAATGTCATTCAGAAATACCTGATCAGACAGCTGCATATTGTCTTATTTTAAACGATTCCATCATCGAGTACAGACCGTTGAGTAATATAGTAAAAAAAATATCTTAAAATATGAATCCTTGCAGAATAAAATATATATTCGTGGATGTACAAGGATTCAAAGATACACAAAATAATTTTATTATAAAAGAATTGTCTATTTTAAACGAAGAAAATACCCAAACCTTTCTTGTCAAGCCCCCCTATCCATTTAAAAACTTATCGATCGAAGAAAAGAAACAAGTGCGGTGGATGGAAGCAAATCGAGGATATTTCTGGAGTGAAGGCCACATTGACTACAGGGAATTCAAAAGAATTATAATACCATATTTGAATAAGAAAAAAGTGTTAACAAAAGGAACTGAGAAAGTTATGTGGATCAAAGGCCTTTGTGAGAACTGTGAAATAATAGATGTGGGAGAAAAAGGATGTCCTAATTTTTTAAAATTATATCACGACTATGAAAAACCTAATATAAATTTAAATTGTGTACAACACACGAAAATGTGTGCATTAAAAAATGTATTGTGCTTAAAAAAGTGGTATGATAATAATAATATACATTTATTCAATGTAAGCTAAGAATTTAATTTAATGTTTTAAATAAAATAAAATAATTATTGCCTAAACTGGTTGTTGTTTTATTCTACCAAATTATATTTTAACGAATTAAAGTGGTGAGTATTTAGGAATTAAAATACAGCAGATATTTGAATAGGTTTTTAATATAATATCGAAAATTAAAACATATCTTAAATTTAATGAATTAAATAGTACAATGCATTCAGGGAGATACTACTTACTGATTTGATTAAACATCTTAAGAATCACTTCTAATTTAATTTAACTGATCTATTTAAAAATAATGTTATTCAATTATGCGTCTCATCAGTCAGAATCATTTATTATATTTTCAGATATATTTTTAATCACTCTTTCGGTTTGATCTAATATTCTGTCCGTAAAATCTTTTACTATATATTGAGCCGATATTACAACATCACTTTCAGTGTCACTGTTATCACCACTAATGTCTATTATTTTGATCTGAATCAAACGTCTCCCTTTGTATGCTTCACGGTTTAAAACAAATGATGATCGCCGCATACTATTGCGAAGATTCTTAGTTTCACCAGGTGTCTTCTTTGTTTTCCGTTTTGGACGTTTTGGAGACGATTTCTTCTGATTAGTGATTGGAAAAATTTCGTCAAAGCCTTCTAATGGATTCTGCGCACAGTGGAAAAGAAGGTCTTGGGTATTAATTCCAAAAAGTCCATCTTGAGTCTCACTGTTATTATTTATTACAATGTCTGTCATAATCTGAAACAAAATAGAAAACTATTAGGGTCATTTTTATGGATAATATCGAGTAAATAGAAATAAACGAATAAAAGTTCAAAACTTACGTCTTAAGTCGACTTGAAAGTATGTGAATATGTGTGTTAACTGCGACGCTCGAACAGGGTATAATGAGCAGGGCATGATGAATTTTATTCAATGTTTGTCGAATGTGCAAAATCATGTAGTGACATGTCAGTGCACCTGCGTCGGTGTTAAAAGTTTATGCTGCGTTAGTGAATTTGAAGTATTTACGTAGATTACAGGAATAGCTTACACAACATTTTTCACAAACATTAAATTGATTTTGCATTATTAACTTAAGCTAGATGTTAAGGCTCGTAAAATAAAATAAAAACAACAAGTATTCTAAATGAAATTCGTTTATTCACTATATTCTTACTTAAGGTTCACTTTACATTATTATTATAACATTATTATTATTATTATTATATTACATATTTATTTCATCTTACAGATAATCTTAAGCTACTTACATTAGATTAGACCCCAAGAATTGAAATATGACCCCAAGCTCTGCTTGATTTTTTATCTTGCGAAATAAATCGTTTATCGTCGCTACTAGAAAGCGCAATTTTGTTTACAGAACGTGTAAATATTTCATGTTTTATACTTTTAAACAATATGTTTTTCTTGCGTAGTGTATTTGATGTAAGCAATGTGTTTGTATAATCTAAGATACTAAGATCTCGAACAACACATGATTTTACTCCCTTAGCCTTTTTAATTTCAGTGTCAGTATTTTTTATACAATATAATTTAGAGCGTAATCCTACATATTCAGTGATTATTTTTCCACCCATTTCATCTTTGAAAAGTCCTGGTACTTTTTTGTTAATTATTGGTAATTTGTGATAATTATCAACAGAAAAGTTACTGGTATCAAAATACTCCAAAAACGTATTTTTCACATCTTGATAAAAATTTTTGGTTTGGATGTGATAAATAAAGCTGTCTGTATCAGTATAACACATCGTCAAGCGGTCCCTGTAAAATGGTTTAAATATAGAATAGTGAAAATCATACATATGTGATTTTGATAATTCCAAAACTGTAAATCCGATATACAGTGGCTTATCCAATACTATACGATTAGGCTTTAATTGAATCGCAACCAAACTTTCCGTAAAAACTGAAGCACTGTGAAAGTTTGGACTCGCGATTAATTTTTCTGCGTTATTTCTTTTTTTAGTTCTATTGTTTTGATCATTCCATTGATTTATCAACTCAACATGGACCTTCTTGCGGTTGTTTTCTAACGTTTTACCAAAAACACTGTTATTGAGCAATTTGAAAAAGTCTTGCTCAAAAGTTGACGTTGCTTTTTGACGCAAATTTGTATTAAGATCGATGTATTGTTTTAAATATGCACTCTGTCGAAACGTTATAGCACGATGTACTTGTCTCAAGATCAAACCATGTCTTAAACAGGTTTTTAAATGTACATAATGTATAACATAATTAAATTTGTCATAAAGATTTGGAATTAACTTTTCATTTTTTCCACCCGGTGGAATATCTTTTTCGGGGCAAAACGGTAAATCATTATGTTCCCAATGTAATTTTTTTGGATAAATGAGATCGACTTCTAGAATGAAGCCGAACTCTGCATCATCAGATACATTATTCACATCCAGTTTATTAACTTCTGATTGATCAAGAAACCTAAAGTTTGACAAGGGCAATGTTTGACACATGCTGTATCCATAAAGATTATTGCAGTCTATATAGACTATGAATGATTCTGGCATCAACGGATCATGGTCGAAAATAAATTCGTTGTTTGCTTTGGCATGCCTATGTGCTGCCATTACCACACCTCCTCGTATGCCTGTCTGTAACATATCTACTATAGCAAAGTCATCTATTAGTTCTAACTCAATGCCTGTTTTATAAAGCATAGCATCGAATGATAAACTCGGTGCTGTAACATAGAATGCAGGGTCCAAGTTGTAGTAATGTTTGCAAGTTTTTCTAAAGTTTTCAAATATATCTGTTAACAACAACACATCACTTTTTAAATACAAATCGGTATATTCGCCTAGGTTCCGAATTTCAAATTGGGTCCAAACTGACTGTGCGTGCTCATAATCTTTATTTGATATGTGCTCATTGTTGAGAGAGCTATAAAAACTTTCTTTGCTTGGCAGAAATGGCTCGTTGTAACGTTCCCATGCGTTCATGTACTCGTAAGGGTAAACGCCTTTACGAGTTAGAAGGGAAAACTCATTTTCATTTGGGTAAATATTCCTTAAATGAGTAAACTCATGAGTTTTCATGGTTTTAACCAATTTTTCTAGACTGGTTCCTAAAAATTTGAACGAATCTACAAATCTTAACTGAACGAACTCGTCTCTTGATATTGGAATGAATTTTGTGAAAGAGATATAATTTTCTTTCGTTTTAGGAATTATTTTTATTGGTCCAGGCGCTTCACCAAGTGTTTTTATAAACAAGTGACAATCATACCCTGCTAAATTGTGGAAAAAAATTGGCACAAACTTTGGAACTTTGTACTGTAAATTACATAAGCTATGAGCTGCACCCCGATACTGTCCAGTAAGGTGACAATGGTCTCTGACCTTATCTCCGAATAGAAAACTCTCACAAATATGACATCGAACTGCATTCCTAAAATCAACTGCATCGTTTGCATTAAAAATTATGGGAACGTTTTGTGATAACACTGCATGGATATCCCGAACATCTTTGTAAAGAGAGCTAACAAATTTTTCTACACAATGAGGACCTCTAAAGATTACGAATTTATTGTAAGAAGGGTCAACAGAATTAATCACATTGTAAGCAAATGCGATAGGTGTATGCTTTTGTGTAGTGCGCGTATAAGAACTTTGAGGATCTGATTCACTTTTGCTTACATCTTCTAGCATAGTTTCAAAGTCAGCATAAATTACAAAAGGAATGTCTTGTTTGCGTTCGAAATTCTTGAATTTAATTACTGACCCCTTTTCCGGTAGGACAGTGACAATTCCGTTACAGGTATGACTTTCTACATCCTCAACCGTTTTAAAAAACAACAAACAAGTGTCACAAAAATAGATCTGTCCTTTATGCTTCGTTATTTGACTTCTCACCAGTCTCGATAAATTCTTTATGAGACAATAGTGAGATGTTGTGTTGTTTTCTATCCAAAGAAGGTGAATCGTTTTTTTATTTTCATGGCTTTCTGATTTATAAAGCGGGCCTACAACAGTCTTGTTATTTTTTAAGCCAAAAATGATAAAACTTAGGTTTGGATTGTTTTCTTCGAATATTTTAACATCAGATAATGTCATGGGAAACGAAATGTTTTCAGTGTTTAGTACATTGCGAAAATGTGCATATGACGAAACCCTTTCAGGATGGTTTTTAGTTGGATAGAGGGCTGCAACCACGCTCCACAGAAAACAGTGTTTATCGTTGTTTTGAATATTTAAACATGCTTTCTTTTTCTTGATGAATATTGGTAGTTCAATATACGTGGAGCCGCGAAGTGGTTGATATTTATTAACATTAACCTCAATATGCATACAATTAAGAAAAGTCCAACCCGAATCTTGCTCTTCGAATTGGTCAATTTTTGTGCGTATTGTATTGATTACATTTAAATATAAATGCTTAAAATTATAATTTCCATAAACAGGGATATTTTTTGTCATAAACGATTTAGTTTCTTGTTCATTATTTTTGAAAAGTAAAAACTTTGAGAATATTTCGAAGTTGACTTTGACACAAATATGTTTTTTTATGCATTCATCTAAAATGAGTTTGACTTTGTTTCGTATTGAATCTAAAAATACATCAATAGAATGTTCATTTGCGTATTGCGCAGCAATCCTGTAAGATATTATTCGGTTCTGAAATGCTGTCGCTACAATATCTACGCCTTCCACATCGATATGCGGTACAGTTAAAACGTTTTGTTTATGTGTATTACTTCGCAAATGACCTGTCCAGCGCCTACCGCTTATAGATGTGTTACAAACTGAACAGAATGGCATTGTAGAAGCTACTTGCTTGTTTACCTACTAGATATAATTATTAATTTAAGTACCTACCTACATAGAAAGTTACCTATTTTTTGAAGTCAGTATTATAATATTATACGCTTTTAATTTTCTTTTTTATTTCAAATTAATTAAAAATTTTACTTTGAAAGTTTAATATAGTCTACCTACACTACATATATCAAAACATACTATAATAATTCTATCTACCTTTATGAACCTAACTTAATTTAATAAAATAAAAACCATAATAAACCTATGCACACGTTTTGTTTATTTAAAATTAATCTTATCACTATATTTTGTTGGTTTAGAATCTTTAAATAATTTAAACACCGTAATGAGAAACTCTTGTAAAATTTCCCACTCCTTAGTTTGTTCGTTGAGACGCAGCTTTACACTCGTCAACGCTTTTTTATAGCGTTCTTGAGGAGGCGTATTTTGAACGTCGACGACGTTGTAAAGCTTCACCTCAACGTAAAAATCGCCTTCGGAGACTATTGCGGTGCGTCGGCTCTGCCCTCCGGAAACCCTCGTCGTGAAAGAAGAAGTCGATACGTTGCCTCCGGCGCTTTGTGATGCGTTAGATGCAGCAACGCTTTCTTCCCCTTTCAGAATCGAAAAGATGTCTGACTTGCGTTTTTTAGACCTGTAAAATAAAGAAAATAAAATATGATGAAATACTGTTATGATAATATTTAGGAACTTTTATCATCATAATTAGATTCAGAGTTAAATAATCATTTAAAGTTGCTCACTCCATACAATATACATTATTGTTAAATAATTATTATCATCATCGGTACAGGGATCCCAACCTGAAGCGAGGAAATTATCGTACCAGGGCCGTGAAATTATCGTATTTTAACGTTTTTGAAACAAGATTATCGTACACTCAGTATAATGGCTTAAAATACATTAAAAAATCATATAAAACGATAATTTTTATTACACTTTGTTTGTGTATACAGAACAGAATCAATGTATATTTAACTCCATACAGGCAGACGGGCTGAGAAGACAGACCACAGTACACAGATTTTATAAGCGTACCAACGTTTTGAAATGAAGAAATAAGCTGGCGCTGTGACCAATAAACAATAGTATATGCTCAATTTTTTATTGAATATGAGCGTAATTCTCAAACTTTGTGGTGTATGGAATTTATCGTGTATTTGCGTACATAATACGGAGGCCTAAATTATCGTATATACGTTAATTATAGTACGGTTGGGGCCCTGCATCGGTACCTAGTAGTAGTTACCACCAAGCGATAAAAACGATAACCTATCAGATATATATATATATATATATATACGTACCACGAAAATTCCGGCTCTTGCAAATCGGGTGGTGTGAAGGATGGTGAATATGATGCATGACCGCGCTTAGCAAGGGCAGCAGCGTTAACGACGGGGGTGATCTTGCGCTTTGAGGCTTTTGGCTTCTTGGTAGGCTGCGACAACACCGACGGTGCTGTGGCCACGATTGCTTCAGATTCGTATTCAGAGTCCGACCTGAGAAAAAAAAAAAAATGAGTATGGATGGAACAAAGATTGTTTTTTTAAAATCTTTGTGTCGTCGTTGTAAAATCTCGTAATAAGACAATACTCACTCACATATTTCTGTAGATGTTTTCTCGAAGTGTCGTGGCTGCGCAATGTCAGGCGGCAGGCGGGCTGGCGGTGGCTGGCGGAGTCTGGCAGGCGGCGGCTGAGCAGGGTGGCAGGCGGCGGCTGAGCAGGGTGGCAGGCGGTGGCTGAGCAGGGTGGCGGGCGGTTGGCAGGGTCTGGCAGGCAGCGAGATTCTCGAGGATGATGAACTAGCGAAGAATATGTCAGTTTTCTAATTTTACGCGATTTTATAGCAAATACTTTTTATGTGTCAGCAAATAATATTCCAATTCAAAAGATATTAAGTACCCGTACTTTAACAAAACAAGCAAATTTGAAGCTAATGGTCGCACCACCTTTGAAATCGGATCAAAGAAAGATAGCGCCTACTCGGATGACAATATAAAAACTCACACCATTACCCGACTACGATAGATTAAAAGATAGAAAAATTAAAAGTCAGTGCATAAAATATTACAATCATATTTTATGTGTTTAGATAATAAGACGGTATCTAATTATTTGAACTGTACAATACACCACACGGGAAGTATTACTATTTACTTTCTTACATAATTAAAGTTCGTTTGCAAAACAAAAAAAACCGACTTCACATGCAGCGCAAGTCATTTTCAGTACTAAGTTTGAGGTATCTATCTCCATATCTCTGGAGATTCTTATCGGATCTCGTTAAAATTAAAATGGAACTACACTGTAAACATATTCTATTAATAATAATATCGTTTAAAAACTAAAAACGAACCGACTTCAATGCCGCGCTATTCATTTTCAGTACCAATTTTGAGATGTTTATCTCAATATCTCTGGAGGTACTCATCAGACCTCGATAAAATTATCATGGTACTACACTTGGAATATCTCCTTTCGAACAAAAAAAGAATAATCAAAATCGGTTCATAAACGACGAAGTTATCCGCGAACAAACATAAAAAATATCGGTAGAAATGAGAAACGTCCTCCTTTTTTTGAAGTCGGTAAAAAAATAAAAAAAAAACATTGTCCAAATCCACACACAGTTAATAAATGATGAGGTTCTGAAGTGACAAAAAAATTAAATTATACAGACGAATTGAGTACATCCTCCTTTTTGTGAAGTCAGTAAAAAAAAAAAAAAAAAATCAGTTCATAAATGATTGAGCTATGATATAATAAACAAAAAAGTAATTCGTACAAACGCTATCTGTTAAGTCCTCGTTTTGTTAAGTCGGTTAAAAAGTAATTTGTCCTAAGGCCGCTACACACCTTGAGTTTAAACTGCTCGTTTTCACTAAATAGTGTGACTATACATATGAATGATAGTTTAACTGAATGGTAATAATTATAATTTAAAATCGTTAATAAACTAAAAGAACCAACTTCAAATGTCGCGCTAGTCATGTGCCAAGTTTGATGTGTTTGTCTCCATATCTCTTGAGATATGTCATGAGATCTCGATGAAATTTAAATGAAATTACTTGGAAAGTATGTCCTTTCAAACAAATATAAAAAATATTCTAAATCGGTACAGCCATCTTTGAGTAATCGAGAAGCATACATAAAAAAAAGATTCCGACGAATTCAGAACCTACTCCTCGGTTAGGTGTCGGTTAAAATAGCATTCAATTAACTGTACAGTGCAAACTTAATGGTATAAAAATTTATCTGTACCTACAGAACAGTTCAATCGCAGAGTTAAAAACGAACGTGTATGCGAACCCTTAAAAGAAATGCTTACGATGTACATATTGTAATTCAAACCATTTTACCTTGATACGTTTGTACCTACTATCGAGCGTGTGAACAAAACCTCATTCTATAAGTGCACGGTGTCGGCTGTGGTGTCGGTGAGTGTAGTTCTGTAACTTTTTGGAAATAACAAGTAAGTACCTAGCTTTTATTGTATAATATTTTGCAACGTAAAGTTTTTTGGTTGATTCGAAAATAAAATTAAAAACCAAGTTTCTGTCGTATTATATAATAAAGATTTTCTCAATAACTAGAAATCGAAAAAATAAAATAGGTCTTCATACGACAAAAAGCCCTATTAACCGACTTTAAAAAAAAGGAGGATGTTCTATGTTTCACTGTAAAATATTTTTTTTTTTTCTCTGTCAATTGTGGTCCGATTTTTTTAATTATATATTTATTTCAAAGATTATACTTTTGTAGTGGTCTCATTGTAAATTTATCAAGTATCTCCAGAGATATGGCGATAATAACCGCAAACTTGCTACTCAAATTGAATACAGTAGCATTTGAAGTCGGTTTTTTAAACGATCCTAATTATTTTGAACATGTTATGTAAATGTTATGTAAAGAAAATAATATTAAAAAATTACATAAAAATGATTATTTTTCGATTGCTGTTTATATTAACTACACACTGATTTAATGTTTAGTTATTTCCAAGTTTAATTTGATTTATTCTGAGTAAAGATTTTTTTTAATTAAATTGTGTATTCTTAGTTTTAAACTAATGTGTACCAATTTCTATTTTACAGGAGCGACAAGCAGCAGGGACAATGAGATCTTCATGAATTTAATAAATTAAAATCCTTTAGATGAAAATGGTGAGTGACTACGCTTGAATTTTAATTAACGTATATACACACATTTCTTTAAAGCACAGAAAATATAAAAGTTGGTGCTTTAGGGGTAGCAGATTTTAATTTTGTAATATTTTTTGTATTGTTTCAGATTTCCAGTATGAACACCTACGCTCTGGAATTATACAAATGTATCTTGTTTGATCTAATAAATATTTCGTCATACAAAATTAGTTTGTAAGATTTAAGTAAGTAAATTTTTTGTCACTACCAGTGAAAAACACCAGTAACAACTGAACATTTCATTTGGTTTTATGGTTTGTAAGATGATGTAAGTAAAATTATATTTTTTAAAATTCTCAGTTAGGACCAGAACAAAATAATAAAATAATGTAACAACCTGAGAATTTGACATTGTGTTATTAATTAACTAAACCCAAAAGTTTTCCTTTATAATCTTGAAGTATAGTGTGCGGTACGGTTCAGTCACACTATACTTTTATCCTTAATTGCACTGACTGGTGCACGGTAAAGGTAATAAGTCGCACTGGATAGTGCGCGGTAATTTATCGTAAGTATTCCGACAAAAAGTCATTACGGCTTTAGTAGAAGTAGTAGAACAGGTTTATCTGACTATACGATATGCTCAAAACACAGGTAGGTTAGGGCGCGATAATTTATCGTAAGTATTCCAACAAAAAGTCATTACGGCTTTAGTAGAAGTAGTAGAACAGGTTTATCTGACTATACGATATGCTCAAAACACAGGTAGGTTAGGAATCGCAATCGGTGGAGATAATCCGACCTTGGGCTCCCAGAGTGAAACTTACCATGGATCACTTAACCGATTGTGTTTAGACATCGCAAACGGCGAGAGACAATCCAAAATTATTACACCGGAGGCTTTGAGTTCTAAAACACAAGTGGCGAGAGATAATCAATTTTTAGTTATTGGGTGTTCTACTCCAGCTACATCTGTTGATTAAACGATATACCCAACTGCAACAAGTGAGCGCAGCAAGCGGAGCGAACGCAGTTGGGTATATCGTTTAATCAACAGATGTGGCTGGAGTAGAACACCCAATAACCACCTACTATAATGTATATATGTAAAATATGTTACCCGTTTTTTTACAGACTTCGAAAAAGAGAAGTTCTCAGATTGTATTTTTGTATGTTTATGTATTTTTTTTTTTTCTTCATAAATGATATTTCAATATAATGGCATATCTATGATATTACAATCTAGTCTTAAGACTAATAAGTAATTTACATTTGACCTAAACTGCTAGTTATTGTTAAACTAAGAATGTGTCCATTGGCACTTTTCTTATTGTCTCTATTAAGGCGAAGACACTATTGTGTTGTGTTCTTTGAAAGCAGTTTTCACTAATTTAATGTCACTTCACTACACTTACTCAAAAGGTTTTATCCTTTTCAGTCTTCTCACTATGTCCGTGTTGTCGAGGAGCTGGATAGCCTCGACGTCCACATGGTGATGAAGTCTACGATCGTGACCTTCGGCATATTTTGAAATTACACTAATAACGTCATCCACTTTAAGGTCCCGATGGAGGTCGTTGTTTCTGATATACCAAGGTGCATTTACGATGCTTCTTAGTATTTTGTTTTGGAATCGCTGGATGATTTGGATATTGCTTTGATTGGTACAGCCCCATAGCTGAATTTCATAAGCCCATACTGGCACAAGGACTTGTTGGTATAAGAGTAATTTGTTGTGCACCGACAGTGTGGAGTGTCTTCCTAGCAGCCACTGCATCTTTTTGTAGCGAAGCTCCAACTCTTCAAGTTTCTTTTTTACGTGTGCTTTCCAGCGAAGCTTTGCGTCTGAAGTCATATCTAAGTACTTGGCTCTATTTTCGTATGGTAATGGACAGGCAGTCCATTTATGAACACCGGGTGGTAGTGTTGTTTTTTATTAGTAAAATCAATGTGGATTGATTTCGTTTCATTGAGTTTTATCCTCCATTTTTTCGTCCAGTCAAAGATAGTATTGACAGCCGTTTGAACTTGCTTTACTGCTTCCTCGTGATTGGCTCCTATAGCCATAATAGCTGTATCATCCGCAAAGGTGGCAATGATATTATTCTCTAATTTTGGTATATCACAAGTGTATAATAAGTACAGGACTGGACCCATTACGCTTCCTTGTGGTACCCCAGCTTTAATTTGCTTCAACTGCGAGTATGCATTTCCTTGTCTTACTCTAAAAGTTCTATCTGATAAGTAGGATTCCAAGATGTCAGCAAACTGTTTGGGGAGCATTTGTCTTAGCTTATAGAATGCCTGCGCTACATCAAGAAAGACTGTAGAACACACTTTCTTTTCTTCTAAAGCAATCTCTATGACTTTAGTGATTCTATGTACTTGGCCTATAGTAGAATGTTATTCTCTAAAACCAAACTGATAGTCAGGAATCAGATTTTGTGCTTCTATAAGGGGCTTCAAGCGTCTCAGAAGCAATTTTTCATATAACTTCGCCATTATCGGAAGAAGTGAAATGGGTCTATACGATGTTGTTTCATGAGGTGGTTTTCTAGGCTTAGATTGATATCTAAGCCTAGAAAACCACCTCATGGAAGGTTGCCGAAGTCATAATGATTTATGACTTCGGCAACCTTCCACACTTCAGGCACATACTGAAGTCTAAATGCAGCATTGATTAACGTTGTAAGTTTGATTATAGCGTTGCGTGGGATATTTTGCAGAACTTCTCCCGTAATAAGGTCATATCCAGGAGATTTCTTTCGGTTTAGTTGTTTTATTTCTCTGACAACTTCTTTAGGTGTCACAAGTTTAATATCTTGCTCACGCAGAGTTATATTTTCTAATATGATATCAGAGTTTCCTTCGTGCGGTTGAAATATCTGTTCTAGGTGCTGGGAAATATGCAATATGAAGTATGTTTATGTATGTTCACCGATTCTTCTCTCAATTGTGGACTAATTTTCTGATGAGTGTTTCGAGATATATGGGGCTAAAATACTTCAAACTTGCTACTGAAAATGACGTGGCATTTACAGTCGATTTCGTTCGTTTGTAGGGTTCCATACCTTAAAAAGAAATATGGAACCCTTGTGGGATCATTTTGTTGTCCGTCTGTGTGTCTGTCTGTCAAGACCCTTTAACTCCTGAATGCGTAGAGCTACCAAGTTAAAACTTATGCTAAATACTTGGTTGCGGTATCTTTCGGCTGTGAAAAAATCAAACCTGTAAGTCAAAAGATATGGCCGTTTCTGTCGCATATTTTCGCATATTTTGTGATTTCACAAGGGAATCAGAACCTGCTTCTTCACACACGTTTACAGTAATATATAATAAGCTATGGTTACAGTTAAAATAATTGCTTTTATGATATTAGTATAAATAGTTGATCAACAACTGAAGTATTCGCTACAGTTGTGGCTACAGCATCGCTGCACGATTGCGACATTATAGCTACGTCGTCGCTACGACAGAGCTACAATGAAAGAGAGCTGCAACATTACGAGTGTAGCAAACAATTCGAATTTGAACGTTTACGAATTAAATACAAAATTCTATCACAGACCGCATCGCCACTACACTACCACTACTACTACATCAGGTAATCAATAATTAAATATAGCTTAATACATAGTGAACAAATTCTTTTTACCTCGTGTTTTTTAAGAAATTAGCATAATAGTGAAACAATCATCACAATATATTGCGTTCTTAAAAAGATAACTGTTTATAATTGTACCCTAAAACCACAAAACTGCTTAAAAATACTGTTTAAACACATTGAATATCTATTAAATGCTCAGAAAATGTTTTTAGTGACAAACAAACATTTCCTAACAAAATATTTAAAAACAAAAATAGTTTTCCAATCAGGGAATCGAATTAAAAATAAACACTATTACACACTTGCTGCATTGCACCCCAGATTCAAAGGCCCCAAGACATGTGGGCTAAACAAAGCTGTCGTACAAAACGCCCCTAAATAGAGCGCAATTGGAGAAAGCTCTGCTAATAAAACATTTATTTAGCGTAAGTTTCGAATAAACGATTGTAATTTATTCAGCGTTCGTCGTCCTAATCCTGAGATCCACGAACAATAAAATCTCGGTGCTCTCTGCCCTCTGGCTGATTTATATAGGGTGCGTAGGGTGCATTTTGTCAGACAAATCACTGAGGTTGTGAAAATGATAATGCGCTTGGTCTTATGAATCTTTAACATTGAAGCATCTGACCACTATTTCACTTGCGGTTGAGAATGGTGGTAGGCCTAGAATGGGTGCTGGCTCTAAACATATTAGATGTTACGTGACAATTTTTTTCCAACTTGAGTGTGGTAGCTGGCCAGTCGTACACTAGACAGTGTCCTACCGTCATATAAGGACCGTTAAAAATTGATACAAGCTTGCCCAACACCTGTATCCTCCTAGCTTACTAGACTTAACGGTATACTTTAAAATAAACTATTATTTCAGGAATAACAAAAATATCTCTATGTATACAATTTACTATGGCGGATATATAATTTTCTACCCATAAATTACTCACTCTGGAGTGACTGACTGAAAAATATTTTTACAGTCTAAACTGCTGTGACTGATATTATACTGACGTACTTACGATTTTTCACGACAATCAGAAATTTAACGTTAAAAATTTCAAATCAACATCCCCATTGGTAACGTCCCTCTCAATAAATGTACAACCCCTAAACTCGCTGACAGAACAGCGGGGCGCGACCGAAAACAACACGATCAGTATTTATAACTAAACCGTGCTTTGTGCGACGATTAGGACCGTATTGTACGGCATTGGGGCACAAGTGTGGCCGATATTAGGGCTAGTGTAGACGCGGCTTAAGTTCCGTTAGCGGGATTTTGATACACGCACACAGTCGGGTTCGATTACGTAGCTGTGGAATACTTTTAAAAATTTCGAATTTTAAATCTGGGGCGTTCCCAGCATTATACTTGTTATTCAATTTCTTGGAGATTAGTGCAATATTTCTGTAATAATTATATATTTATTATCGTGTTCTCTAACTAACTCGATTTTAACACACTAAATGCAATAGACACCTAAACATCAGTTGATTTTTCTTGATAAGGAAGTTTTATGTACTATTGCATAGCTGATAGTAGATGTAACTTAGTTGTTTCTTCGTCTACTGGTAAAATGTACAATACAATACACAATTCAATAAGTATAATAATAAAACAGCGTCCAAACTAAATTCACTCAGAACCTGTTCAATCGCACAACCTTAAGTACTGTATACGTTATGTACACATCCTTGCACAAGTGTTCAGTACAAGCCCAGCTTATAATGGCTAAACGTCGGAGGTTTTACAGAGTGATGGGGAACATTAGATATTAGTGCGCTCGGGTACCGAGATGGTGGTGAATATTCGTGTGAAAAGGTCTTTATTAATGATATTGTACATGGAGTAAGTTGGTTTTGACGCGTTATAGTAGATCTCAAAATCCAAATTTATGGTAAATACTAACGTAACATCAAGCTGGGTGCTATTACGTAAAATGGCAATCAATTCAGCATTCCTCCAGCCAGACCTTTTCTCAGACCGTCAATAGCATTCCACATTTCGCAAATTGCCTATTTCCTACCGCCTTCCAGAGTCTGCCTGCCATTGTCTTACTGATAAGGTACGGCCACATCGCGGTGTCCTGCGTACGTAGGCGGCGATCAGATAGCGCATTACTATTTGTATTGACTGGTTCACACCAAACGTAATCTACGGCGATCAGAAAACGATTGAAAATCAGATCGCGAACGCGCACGCGGACGCAGGACGCCGCGGTGTGGTCGTACCTTTACAAATCCATCTGACAAAGTAAATGTCACAATAGCCCGCTACAACTAAATAACTTACTACAACAGTAATGTAATAGAGCATCCAAGCTTAAACTAGTTCTACAGCGTTGAGTTAATTGGATTGATTTGAATCGAATGGAATCTAATTCATGTGAAGTGATGTTTTTACAAGACAAAAACGGGCAAAATTTACTAACATATTATATCAACCCCGCAGTAGTAAATATATATTTTTTTAAATGTTTATAATATGTGCATATATGTTTATAATATGATCCCTAATGACATGAAATTATTAGAAGGAAATAATTTTAAGCGGACCTTAAATAACTAGCTTTTACGTAATTGTTTTTATAGTGTTAGAGTTTATAATGTACTGCACCAAAACCAACATGTAGTTCTTATTGTATAATTGATTTTTTTTTAATTTGTGCGTCTGCATGCAGGCTGAATACTATGACTTACACATTGCTTCAAGACCAAAGATTTGTAAACTGTATTCATGCAAATAAATTATTTGATTGATTGATTAATTTAATTTAATTGCAATTTAAATTATATTTAATTTACATATATGTATATTGGTAGCTGTTGCACACACGCTTTTGCTTTTAGGCACCCAATTATTGCGAATAATTTCTAAAACTAGACGGTAATTTTTAGAACTTACTTTTTATACTTATTTAGTGTAGATTTCTCAATATGATCACAATCACACCTTCATCATCATCATCATCAGCTTATCTGTCCACTGCTGGACATATGCCTTACAATCTATCTTATCTAGCCTTATAACTCAAATAAAAATAATTTTATTTAAACTTGATTTTCTGTTTAGAATACGACAAAGAATGTGTCCAATATCACTTTTTTCTTAATATCTATCACTTCACTAAGTAAAATATTACTGAAGTAACTCGAAAGGTTTTACACTTTTGTAGTCTTCTCACTTTGTCCGTGTTATCGTGAAGCTGGATAGCCTCTACGTTCACATGATGGTGAAGTCTGCGATCGTGAGTTTCAGCCATAACCTTTATAACCGACTTCACAAAAAAAGGAGGGGGTTCTCAATTCGACTGTTTATTTTTTTTAATATGTTTGTTTTCTAACTTGTTAACTCCGTCAATCGATCGTCAAATCGATCAAACTCGATTAACCGATTTGGAAAATTATTTTTTGGTTTAGGAGTTTTGGCTTCCGTTTGGTCCCATTCAAATGTTATCGAGATATGACAATTATCTCCGGAGATATGGAGATAAACAATATAAGCTAATTTATATACTTAGATGACATGATTATAACCAGCCAGTACTTTGACTATCGCGGCATGTGAAGTTGGTTTTTTGTTTTGTACGATCATAAATTATTAAGACAAGCTTAGTTTTGTAGATTGCACATTACTAGTAGTATTGTTAACCCCTCCAACTAAGCTAAATATGCTTGTGTCTGAAGTGGTTTAACCTGGTGGGGATTGAACTCACGACCTCTCGATCGCCAGGCCATTGGGCTATTGCCGCTTATCTGACACCATAGAATCACACAAGTCACCCCAGAAACCCCACGCCACGGTCACGCACGGACGCCCCCGTGCTAATGAGAGATAATCCTGTACCACCCCTCGCCATATTTATTGCGTTATCAAATTAGCAGAGCTTTGATTTTGTTACAACTTACGACACCTCAAAAGTTTTGGTTGCTTGCGCCAAATATAACATTTCAGCAGTTTTTTTTTGTTGCAAAAAGACGAGCACTTGAATCTTGAACTATCTATACCTAAGAAGAGATTGTGGTTGTCAGTATACGCTTTCTGTACCCTTAGTACGAGTTTTTATCGTAAACGCTTTTGATAGATCTCACAGTTTTCGATTTATTCTGGGTCCCTGATTGGTATAAATTTAGTTAAGTGTAGTAACCACTAGAGGCGCTGTACTGTTTTTCATACAAAATTTGCTCGATATACGATATCGAATTTGGTATGAAAACTCTTACTAAGGGTACTGTTACCTTCATTGAGTCTTGCAAGCACTTGACCACTATCTCACTTGATGTTAAGTGACGACGCGGTCTAAAATGGGATCGTCCTTACCTGGAAATGGAAGATAAAGCGCTAGACAACTGACAAGTCACATTTGAAGCCACCCGTGGTCATCCATTAAACAACACTCAAGGATTACGTGTAGACGTGATCCTTGAGTGTTGTTAAATGGATGACTACGGATGACTTTGTAACTGTTCATTAGGCACACCGCGCACTAGACTGCCTCGACTCCGACCAGTGGCTGCAACGACCAGGTTAACTAAAGAAAGGAAGGTCAATCAAAGTCACAATCAAGACAAATTTAAGTCATAGTCAAGTCCAAGTCATATACCCTTAGTATACCTAAAGATGTGGACTTTACTTTTTGTTGGCTTTCGATGGAGTTTTGGCGTGAACACAAAATGGGATGTTTCTCAAAATTGTACTGCCTACACTAGTACAGATTCACCGGCACTTAACGATTAATAATCCACATTCATTACACATAACCTCGCCTAAGAACACAAGTTTTAGGAATATTGCAATTAGTGCACAAACAATTTCATATTCGCGTCAAAACTCATCTATTAAAATCCTCGAATACTTTATAACTTCAGATAGGACAGCTATCCTAATTCTTCTTCTAGCTGGCAAGCATTTTATTATATTTTTTTCTATCTAGTGTCCGCCTGGCCAGCTACCACCCTCAAGTTAAAAAATCTATCGCCAAAACATCTAATGTGTTCCGGCAGCTACCCTTGAGAGCCAGTTCCCATTCTAGGCCTAGCGTGCTTACCATCTTCGACCGCATCATCACTTACCAACAGTTGAGATAGTGGTCAAACGCTAGCCTATAAAGTTATTAAAAAAAATAAAAATTGACTAGCAAATAAAAGGCAGTAAGTTATTGAAAAAGCATGTGACTATATGACAACATCGTTGAATACACTGGTAGGTAGGTGCTAAGGCAAGTTATACGAAAGGTTTTTATTGCAAAGCGCCGTCTCATCTCCTGAAATTAAGTTTCAAATATTAAATTTGCTTTATGAAAAAGACACACCCTTCCTCGTTGAAATCCTTGGAGAATTTCACTCGAGCTACAGTATATGAAAAAATCTTGGAGACTTCTTATTAAAATGGCTCAGAAGATGGAGATGAAAATGCACGGATCAGCGAGCGATTTGATATACTATTTTTTTTTGTGAAAATACTGTATTTGTAAATATTTAAATAAACTGCATATTTTAATATATTTTTACCTGTTACTAACAGTTCTATGTCTTATCAGCGACTAATGTAATTAGTGTATGAAAATTATTATATAAAATATTGATAAATCTGATATCTTTGAAATTTCCTCATTTTCCTCATATTAAAACCTACTTGATTTTGCGGTCAATTCTTTCATTTAGACGGTTTATATTCTACATTTGGTACGGAACCCTAAATGTGTAAAGTCCGATACGCACTTGGATGTAATTTTAAATTTAAAATACTATTATAATATTACTAGCAGCCCGCCCCGGCTTCGCACGGGTAGAACATATATGCCTACAAAATTTGTATCAGTTTGTTGTATCGAATATAAAATATTAACATAATTAACAATCATCGTCATATGTCAACCAATTTACACAAAACCTTAACGAATTATGCACCTAAGACCTAAACCTTCCTCATAAACACTCTGGCTATTGGTGAAAACCGCATGATAATCCGTTCAGAAGCTATTGAGATTATTGCGAACAGACAGACAGACGCAGTGATTGACATTGTTTTATAACACTTACGTAGTTATATTGGACGGCCCTTTGGCATAAAGCATAGTTACCCTGATTCTGACCCGAGGGTTGTTGGTTCTAATCCTAGCTATAGACCTACCAATGAAAGTTTTATGTGCATTCATGAGTCATGGGTTTTCGTGGGATCATTAAATCTACCAATAATTAAGATAGTTTAAAAACTAAAACAACTGACTTCAATGCCTCGCGAGTCAATTTCAGTAGCAAGTTTAAGACGTTTATCGTCATATCTCTGAAGGTACTTATCACATCTCAATGAAATTACAATGGGACCACCTCGGAAACGTACCCTACCGATTACAAAAATAATCATTCGAATCGGTTCACAATTGACGGAGTAATCGCGTAACATACACACACAAAAAAAGAAAGAAAAAAAAATATATACGGTTGAATCGAGAAACCTCCTCCTTTTTTTGAAGTCGGTTAAAAAGAAACATACAGACGAATTCAGAACCTCCTTCTTTTTGTAAGTCGGTTGAAAAGTAGGTTACCACCAGGAGAACATCTGCCGCCGTAACCTTACGGTACGGCGTTCCCCGACGCAAAAAGTAGGGGTAGGTATTATAATTTAGCGATGCGTGTATGTGAAATTCGTGATATCTTCTTGAGTTTTCATTAGAATTATATACTGTAAAGGACAATTTTAATCTATAACATGTGGCCAAGCTAATTAACGTAATTATTTGTATAAGGATTAATACTATATACTTGAAAATAGCCCTGGAAGTTATGTAATATTTTTTAACAAAAAATTAAAGATTAAAATGGTTACTGTGAGTCAACCTTAAGAGATAGACATATGTTGTTGCGGACTTTTTTGTAGGTCTTATTAAGTTGTACAACTCTTACATAGAAAATATTCTTCCATCTGTTTTCAATTGAGCAGCATTCGTAAGAAACGTGTTTTTTCGACCGTTTTTTTGTCGACTTAGGTTGTAAATTAGGTCTCCACGAATGTACCTTTGATTTAAACGGGATAATATATAACCTATTTTCATTCCGAAAGTCCATTCTATATATTAGTGAAAGAATTTTTTAAATCGGTCTAGTAGTTTATGAGCCATATCATTACAAACATACAAAAATACAAAAATACAAATGTTCTCTCTTTATAATATTATTAATTAATTAATAGTATAGATACATAGGTACTTATTTTACTTTATAACGAAATTTTACATCATCACATCATCAGCCTATCTCCGTCCACTGCTGGACATAAGCCTCACCTATGGCACGCCACTGAGCTCGATCTTCAGCTCTCTGTTTCCAACCGCTGGCAGCCAACTTGCGTATATCATCGGGATGTAAGGGAGCAAAATTTCATCTCAGTGCTCCCAGCCAACCTCACCTGCCCGCGGTGCATCCTGCCGAATAGCGAACGAGGCTCTGGCGACCGACCAATGGCGGTATAACCATTCGAGACAACGTAGCTAAATGCCACAGGGCAGCAGCGTCACTGGTGCGAGAGCTACGTTCTGCGATCACCCAACCCGTCTGCCCAGCGTGAGGTGATTACGGGCATCTCTATCTATGGGAAGCACACCAAACAAACGGCCCACAGCTCCCGGTCACCCCGCTATTCCTGGCCAAGGCGGCGGTCATGGAAATTTTACATGGGAGTGCCAAATACATAGTTAATCAAGTTTACATACACTATTAATAACATCACCTTTATCTATTCAATTGGCGATAGCTCACTACTTCATCGGCAAATATACGAACGTGTGACAAACAGACAAACACAATTTAAATAAGAAACTGGACTATAATGATCATAGGTAACCCACGGTTAGATGTCGCATCTAACGCGTAAAGAATATTGCAGCTCACGTTAGTACTCGCGCATAGTCACTGTCACCCTTGTGAGTCATTCTAACACATTTGCATCCATAGGCTTAGGCCTATACGTGATCCCTGAGTGGTTCTAAATATAAAAATAATAAGAAATAAATAAATAATACTTAAATTCTTTATTTCTTTAAGCCTTACATAAAAAAGAGTGTGTGTACTTATGTACAAGCGTTAGAAGTTATACTTCTGTGGCGTATGGAAAAAAAATAACTAAAATGCAGTAGTGATTAACGATAAATATTAAAATTAATCAAAAAGATTGTATTTATATAAAAAAGGTTTTATTGACGTAAAAATATGACATATACAACTTGAACATAGTCATGCCACCTAGAACTAACTTCACGATGTTAAATTTAGGTGTCGGTGTGCGCGCGCATCGTAAAAATTCACTCTCATCATTTTTCTCTATCGCGCCAAAAGAAGTATAACTTCAAAAATATTAACATACAATGCTTGTATTTCAAACTAGGCCCAAATACAGGGGTAACAGTTTAGAACTGTTGTTTTTGGTACTAGACCTTAGTCTGTATTTTCGGAAACAACGTGATTCCTCAAAATCAATGTCACGGATATTTGAGAGACTGCAATGGGACCACTGGTGGCCGTGGCTCAAACCACCGACTAAAGACATGTGACTATGATAAATGTCACAATAACCACCTGCATTTTGATCTATAAAATACACATTGGTCGCAAATCCTTACCTTTCAATGTTAGACGACTGATGGACAAGTCCAACTTTGTTAGAAACTAAAATCGTAATGTAATACAACAGTATTTATAGCTAACAATTTACATTAATGGGCGGTAACTTTTTGTTGTTCTACTAACGCTATCATACGGTACCTATAATGGGGTACACTACGATGATTATCAAGAAGCGGAGCATGTTAGGTGTTTGCTCAGCGAATGCTCAGCACACGCGACTTGCGAGCAAACACAGGCGCGAGCTGTTAGTATTGGCAGATTTTACTAATATAAAGTAGAGAAAGCTCGCCGGCGTTTTTCCTGTGAAATTATTATAATTTTTTTAATATCTTATAGGCTAGCGTTTGACCACTAGCTCACCTGTTGGTAACTGATGATGCGGTCGCAGATGGTAAGCACGCTAAGCCTAGAATGGGAACTGGCTCTGAAGGATAGTTGCCAGAACACATTAGATGTTTGGCGACACATTTTCTAACATGAGGGTGGTAGCTGGCCAGGCGGACACTAGATAGTGTCCTACCACCATTCAAATTATGTCCCTTTTAAACTGTTATTTCAGCTTTTATTTGAATGCTTAGTTGATAGGGAGATAAACATATTTTTTATCAACTAAAAATTAAAGTAAATAAAATTAAAAAAATGATCTTTTTGCATATATAGTGTGTCTTTGTTTTATGGTTATTATCTTGACCAACTTCATACAAAAGGTAATACCTACTCAATTTGGATGAACGAAACAATCAATAACGTGTAGATGTTGATTTTCCGACAATTTTTCTATGGATGTTAGGTTGGTATATGTAATTCAATTTATATCAGTCTGACAAGCACAGGACCGCTGTCTCACCTGATACTAAGTGAAGATGCATTCGATATATGTATAACTCAAGTGACTATCATCAACTTTGCTTGTCTCAAAGCGCCGCTATGAAAGAAAATGGTGTAAAATAAAAGTTTAAAGGCATAAAATGATAACCAAAATTACCACCAGAGAAGCACGCCGGCCAGCCCAGTCGGTATTTAGGGCGGCGACACACCTGCCCAAACAACATTTCGATGAATAATTAAAAATTTCACCGCGACGAGTATCTTGCCTTGCACACGCGGTCGTGTGCCTTACTATGATCGTAATTCATGTGAATGTATAGAGTGTATAATCTCTATACCTATACATAGAGGTATACACTCTGAAGTTACGAGTGAATATTCTGGATCTTTTGGGCATGACTTTTAATGTCAAGGACTTTTCCGCGTTGGTTTTCAATGTCTATATTTAAATCTTTCGACCATGAACGATGACTACACCACGCAGCGTAAAAGGGCACTGTCAAGTATCCGCATAGACAGCTACTAGCCTACTACCCTCAATTTGAAAATCTGTCACCAAACATCTAATGCAGTGTTTTTCAAACTTTTTCATGACGCGACCCCCTTAGTATGAAAAAAAATTCGCGACCTCCTACTTGCACTGTTTATAATCTGTATTTTGTTGTATTGCTAGCTTCAGCCCGCGGCTTCGTTCGTGTGGCCTACAGGAAACAAATTACATATTTTTCTTTTGAAACAAATATTATAAGCACTCTCAATCACAAAACCTACAAATGCTCTTTAATTTATATTTTCTTTAAAAGTATATTTTGAAACTTTGTTTTTTTCTTTTACTGAGCATTCGACCACAACCACACGTTGAAAAACACTGAATTCTAATGTATTCCGACATCTGTCCTTGAAAGCCATTTCCTATTCCAAGCCTAGCATGCTAACATCCTTGACCACATAATGGGAGAAGCTACTGGCTCCTGAATCACAGCTTGGCTAGTTCAGGAGCCTATGGGTTCAATTAAAAATACTTGTAAATTTACTATGTCTTACATTTTATTTTTAATTTTTTTCACTTTACATCGTCACTTACCAACAGATGAGGTAGCATTCAAACACAAACCTAGGCGTAGTATTATTATCTTTTCTATGCCTAGGCTATAAAAATGTATACTTGTGTTGGCCGCCCTAGAAAAAGAGGCCCTAGGCCGTGTAATAGAAGCCAGCTAGCAATTAGTTCATTTAAAACAAGCAAATAACGATACAAGCAACACTTCAAAATCTCATCTTGTTTCTACCAAAGAATAAACTATGCAAATATTGTCCTAACTAGTCAATAAAAAAATCTATTGCACAGGCAAATACCAATTATAGTATTCTGTATAGAGTAGGATCAATAGAGTACGAGATTTAAGGGTATCTCTAAGGAATAGTGCACCGCTTTTAACTTATAAACCCCAAGTCACAGAATAATTAACAGTTCGACGCACCTAAGTGTAAATAGTACACATTGAGAGAAAAGTCGGGGACAAACGATATGTAAGAATTCAACTAGAATAGGGGTTAATAAAACTCTTTATCGCATGTGATAAAAAGTATCACAAAACTTTGTTTGTTACTGCCATCAAAGTTTATAATCATCTGCCCACAGATTTTAAAACATTAAGCCATAAATATTTTAAAATTAAGCTTAAAGAATGGTTTACATTTAAAGCGTATTACAATTTAAACGAGTTATTTAACGATTAATTTAATTATATTGTATATTATTGATAAATTGTATGATTGTACTTAAGCCTGATAAGATTAAGTTGCTTACATTATATTGTACACCCGAAAGGGTAAAACTGTTGATACCATACATATTGTACATCATATATATAAGATCATCTTGTACCAATGTACCTACACAGTTATACAATAAAAATATTTCTATTTTCTATATCCTTTGCCCTTATTAAAGAACTGTAAAAGCTGTCCTTGTGAGAAATTCTAGTCAACTCGGTAGAGCCACTTTATCGTGAAAATGTCACAGTCAAACATAAAATCTGATCTTTTCGAGACACGTCTTGAGACATGTAGAGCTTTTAATTGGAATAAGTTTTCATTTAAAAATGCACCTGAAATCTGTAATTATATGAATTAGTTGGAGACAAATATTTTCATAAAACAACTTTGATATAAAATTATTCCAAAATATTTCGACCCAGTCTCTACTTTTACCAATTTTAATTAATGCGCTCAGCTTTGAACATAAATAAATCTCAACTAAAATCCCGCGTGAATCTGTCTACATCAACGAATTCACATATAATGCCCGTAATAAAGATTAACAGCGGGGGTGGCCCCATCCTTAACTGTTACAAGCTTAGATTTAAAACGTTATAAGTACCCATATGAAATAATAGTTAACTAAGATCTTTGGAAACAATGAAAAAGACAAACAATGAGTAAATAAAAAAAAAAACAATAAACCTGCCTGCCGGAACACATTAGATGTATGGTGACAGATTTTCCAACTTGAGGGTAGTAGCCTGGCTAGCTAATCTAGGTGGACACTATAGATAATTAGATATAGACAGTGACCACCATACCGGGAGTTGGGGGTTTCATAATGATGTTTTTCTGCATAGGAAGGCCACGGTAAAATGCGCTCATAAGTTTTTTCACAGAAAAATGTATTGGTCTAAATTAGTGGCGGGATATGAACTACCTAGATATATTACATTTCGTTTACAAACTACCCTCATTTTGGCAATCAAAGCCAACGACTAGATTATCTGCGATCAAAATTAATGTTTAGCTTTTCTGCTAAAGCTATTGAACATTTTACAACAACTAATTGTATGAAAACTATATTAGTAATTGTAGGTGTACAAATGGCCATTGGACATTAGGGGGAGAATATAAAGGCGATGTTAAATTTTATGTTTACATCAATGAAAGTTAGTGGGATGTCAGAATGGTGATAAATTATGATTATTTTAAACTAGTTACTTAAATTAAAGCTGTAGATAGAATTGAGGTAGGTATATGTTCTAAATTTTTTGAAATTTGTCTTGTTGGACGTTATGAATGGTTTAGCTACCACCAGTTTTAGCCTGACAGTGACTGAAAGTCTATTTGTCGCTGATTGTTAATGTCTCAATTACCAAACTAACTTACTCTTTTAAAGATACTAACATAGAACTTCTGCCAGTCCATACCACCACTTTATCATTAATTCAAGCATAAATACAAATTCTATTAATTATAAAGCTAAAGATCTGAAGGGCAAGGCACAAGGACAAAGTCAAGCCTGTGAAATTACAGGGCCATGCTCATGTCTAACAAGCCCACTGCAGAGACGAACAAGATTCTCGCAATCCACCACAACATCTATCAAAAGTAGGTATATAAAGGTATATGTAAAGGTATCGAAAATGTCTTCGCTTAGCACCAGGCGAGCGTCATACAAGTCTTGTTACATAATAACACAAAAAAATAAAATTTTATTTACTTTAATAAGAAGTATCAAAAATAAAATAAAAGATAAATATCGCAATTAAACAAAATACCTTTCATTATTTACTAAACATTCTACGTATTTACTTCGTCCCATCTCGGAGGGCTAGGGCGGACCGCCCAATCCCGCCCGCCTAATTACTTATGTATCGCCCGTGGCTCACTAAAAACGGGTTAATTTCTATAATAAAACACCCCTGGCGAAATTAAATGCCATCTTCAACCCGTAAATCGCTAGTAGATATTCTACTTAGAAATAAGCAACCTTTGCGCAACCTTATCAAACAAATAACCATATATTTTTCCATAGGAATTTCGCACAGGTTTTTTAAGCCGATTTATTGTGACATAGTACTATATTGTGCGGGTATTTTCAAAGACTGAGTCAGTTTCATAATTGCGAAACGGTCTGGGTAAATACGTGATGCTAATTTATTTTTTATAGACATTCGAGGTTGACAAATGAATTAAAAGTGGATAATTAACTTTCGGCGGATGCTGATGATTTCTGAATGTTTTTTTTTATGTTAAAATATACGGATAATATAAGAATGGATCTATTGTATCTACAAAATTATGTATAAATGTCCTTTTTACCCGACTACCGGAGGGTTTGCATGGTGGTAGGACACTATCTTGTGTCCGCCTGGCCAGCTACCTTTTATTTTTTTATTTTTTTTTGACCCAGGAAAATCCTTTATGGATACCACTCGCCCAGGGGAGCGAATAGTTATGTGGGACTCGCTGCCTGAAGGGCAGGATACCGCACTAAAAACCTGGGGTGAGCCGTCATCCACCGTGGTGGGGCAAGATGGGGTTGCGCTAGCATTCACCAACTTGCCCCGGTGGCAGACCCAAATGGGCCTCTGCCGCTGCGGAGGGCTGACCCTGCTCACCAAGGTCAACCCTCAACCATCATGTGGGGAGTGCAAGCCGTTGGAGAGTCCCCCGACCCTCCAACAGTTACCCCACAATGACAGAGGAGTGTGGCACCTGGCCTCACATCCTCCGTCCCTCTGATGACATGTGTGCGAAGAGCAAATACCCTACTCGCACACCGTCCGCTGTTCGACTCGCATGCCAGTGCCAGTGGCATGCGAGACCCCACTCTTCGACCGTCGCCGGTCCCACCACTCGGCCTATTGGACCCACGGCCTGGTACACAAATGCACCCCTCTATTACAGAAAAATGCGGCACGCGCACTTCTGTGCAACGCCCCACACCCTCCGTCCCTCAAATGACTAGTGTGCGAAGGGCACATACCCCTACTCGCACACTGTCCACCGTCCACCTCGCACGCCAAAATGGCATGCGAGAAACCCTCCATCGGCCGTCACTAGCCCCTCCACTTGGCTCCAGCATATGCTCGGCCCCACCACCGGGCGGCTCCCACCACCGAGCCCGCCCTGCTCTGTCACACTGTGCCCTCTGCTAATATCAGACGGACACGCGGAGGAGCCCCTCACGTCGAAACTTCGCTATCGGTCGACAACTTAACCCAGTAGACTAGGAAAAGTTGTCGGCCGATACCCAGGGTACACCACGAGGAGGTGTTCCGACCCGCACCCCGCCTGGCCAGCTACCTCCCTCAAGTTAGAAAATCTGTCGCCAAACATCTAATGTCTCCCGGCAGCTATCCTTGAGAGCCAGTTCCGATTCTAGGCCTAGTGTGCTTACCACCTTCGACCGCATCATCACTTACCAACAGATGAGATAGTGGTCAAACGCTAGCCTTTAAGATATTAAAATAAACTGGCCAAGTGCAAGTCGGACTCGCACTAGTAGGGTTCCGTACCACACTACAGTATTTTATAAGATCGAGCATAAAATACCACTATCATTTTTCGCCAGCAAAAAATAATAATTAATAAACATTTTATTTCTTATAACGCCATCTAACGTCTAACAAAAGTTTTAGGGATCGACATTTCAATATAACGCCATCTATGGGACGTTTACCTAACTAAGCGTTCATGGATGGCGTGAAATGCCGAAAAAAAAACACATTTCTTGTATGGGGACCCTCTATTATTTTTAACTTTATTTTTTTTTTAGTATTTGTTGTTATAGCGGCAACAGAAATACATCATATGTGTAAATTTCAACTGTCTAACTATCACGGTTCATGAGATACAGCCTGGTGACAGACGGACAGACAGACAGACAGACAGACAGACAGACGGACAGTGGAGTCTTAGGAATAGGGTCCCGTTTTACCTTTTGGGTACGAAACCCTAAAAAAGGGTTATGTGTTTGACCGGTATGAATGTATGTACCTATGTATGTTCTTCTGTTCCCGCATAACTACTCATAATCATAATTTAACAAATATGGTATTTTTGAAGCGTCTTGATCGTCCGCTAGTTATAGGATATGTGATTTCACATTCAATTGAATATGGCGCCCTCTAGAAGCCATAAAAACATGAAATACTAATCAGATGATTGCCTATTTCTAATCTTAAAAAAAAAACATCTATATGCTGTGCACATTCCCTGGAACCAAACCGTTACGTTGAGTAAAATCTTCGGTCCTGAATTTTCAACAGATTCAAACATTCAAAACACAGTGTCATAAACAGGTCAATTACAACAAAATCCGTCCAATCATTCACACGATATACCCACAGTATATCCGTCACATATTAATAAAAGGTGTTGCTCATTTCCACCGAGCTTTATTTCTAACAATACCGTCCTACCCTCATTATGTCGCGGGCTAGCGATGGTAGGTGGCACTCCACACGACACGTGTGTCGCACGTGCGACAAACGCAGTCGCGTGCGACACAACTCGTGCGTCTGCAACACGCACAGATATTAAAGGAATATGGTAATGGCTGGAAGAGGTGGTGAGGAAGTCCTAGTTTTATTAGATAGAAATCGCTGCGGTTTGATTTTTGAGCGAATCATATGTCACATTTTCAGTCTCTTTTAAATAATGTATTTGTATGTACAGGTTTGTTCTTTCATAGTTCCGTGAATGCTGGTTTTGATAAATATTGAATTTAGTGAAGAAGTGAAGGTATGTTTATTAAGCACGCGGCGTTAAAATTTTGTACCACACATATGTGCTACAAACCAACTCAAAGGTCTCAACACACAAAAACCAACAAACACAAAAAAGTCGTTCAGTAAAGTTCGCATTCCAGCTTACGTTTTTATTATTTTGTGTAATTGGTTACTAACGTATGTTCATTGTTTTTTTCCTTTTTAGACTACGCGCGAAAGAGGTCATAACAAAATATTTTTCTAGATGACTGATAGTGATACACATTTGCTCTAACTCTGCGGACATGTGTATTACATAATAACTTTACCAATATAACCCTTACTGTGCTCTTGATTACACGCACAAACTGGCCCAAAAACAATTGACTTGACTTCTAACCACATAACCTGTATAAAACAAAAGAAAATGTAATATATCATGAGTTTAGAGCGAAGTGATCAGCCCACAGAAGTCGTAATAATCTGTGGATCACCCTGTAAAAAACAGATATAAAGTTTACGCAAAAAGAAGACCGTCATGGCGTTACGATGAACTAACATTCAAAGGTAAGGAAAAGAAGGTACATACCTACCCAGTAGCACACGATAATGATAAGAATAGGTACCTGCCAAGTATCAAACATTTTTAGTCGTATTAGTAATGACAGCAGCGTTCTCAATGCAACAAAAACAGTAAAAAAAAACCACCGACGACAGACGCGACCTCAATTTCTACGATGGTTCTCTTCTTGCACAGACTGTATACCTAAAGGGTTCAATTGAACAGCACGCTTCCAACACCCTGTATAACAACGGCACGTGTGGAAAGCAGCATACGTGCGACTTTGTTGATGCTGTGAGATTGAAACACTCCACGTCATTCACTGGTATCTACTATCCGATTTAAGCAATCTGTGGTTGAAATCTTGTTATTTATCTAGGTGCTTAAAGTATATGTTTTTAACGAGAAATCAGAATGTGAATATTAACATACTTACACAACTAAATCTATAGGAAATACAACTAATATCAATTAGGAATTAGGATCTGTATCATATCATATCATATCATATTATTTAATCCACAACAAAAATTAGCATGGGAAATTTTGTTAGTCAACAGATCAATGAAAAACGTAAAATAGTTAAGATGGAACGCGGGTTGCACTTTTCCATACAAATGTATTCCCCCGTTTCCTCCCTGGAAAATGCTTCTAGAGAAAAAAAATATTCTACAAAAATCAAGGTCTGCTGTAGCTACGCCCCAATCATTTTCATTTTTTTAACCAACTAATTGCAAATAGAAATATGACCCTTCAAAAATCTTAAAGAGGAGATCAGAATGCTTATATTTCTTTTTGCAATTGGTTGGTCAAAAAAAGCTAATGATAGGGGGTAGATGATAGGGGGTGTAGGTACTGACTTTGATTTTTTTAGAAACAAATTTTGCTCTAGAAGCATTTTCCAGGGAGTAAACAGGGGAATACATATGTATGGAAAAGTGCACAACGCGTTCCCTCTTAAAAGTATCTAATTTTGATTTTGCTAATTACTGGCCGAGTGCTGAAAATTGGCCCTTTCACTCTAAAAATTCTGCTTATGTCGCATAAAGTACGGAATTATGTCCAAATGCGATGACAGTGACAGTGACATCGATTGGTTTTTTTTCTTTTCTAAAAACGCCTCTTTGTTTTCTTGTATTTGTGAGTTGGTTAACCATAAAAAAAAATTTAGATTGTTTTGGTAGAAAAAACTAAACAGATAGAGGTTTTTTAAAGTATTTTCTACCAATTCTTTTGTATACATAAATGCAGTAAAGTATAAAGTTTAATTGTGACGTAACGTTAACTTAACGACTTACATCCCCATGTAAAGGGGAAGTGAGCGCAAGAAGGCTGCCGTCGTGCGATAGCGTGCGCCCGTGACAACGCCCTCTGTCGACGGATTAGTGGCAACTCTACGAAGATACCGGCAACTTTTCACAAGATTTTGGTGTTCCATGAAATGTTTGTTTAATTTTATTGATCTAATTATATTTTGTGACTTCATTTCGAAAATTAAGGAGTCTGTTGTCTGTTTCAAGCATGTTTTATTTATCTTTTAGTATGTTTTTTTATTTGTAAATTGACAAGCACTTTGGCCACTATCTCACTTTATGTTAAGTAATAATGCAGCTTAAGACGGAGTCGAGCTTGTCTGGAATTGGAAGGAAGATAAAAAAATTGGTAGAAAAAAATTATAACCTAACACAAAAAACCAACCACGTGTCATGTCTATTAATAAACTGACCAAGTGCGAGGCGTACTTGCGCACAAAGGTTTCCGTACCATTATCCATAAAATCGGCCAAAAATTGTTGTATGGGAGCCCCCCTACATAATAATTTTATTTTGATTTATTATTTATTTTTAAAGTGAATAATATAACTCGATATTCTGTGAATATTTCAAGCATCTACCTGTTGTCGTTATCAATATCGAGCAAAAACGAGCAAAAAATCACGTTTGTTGTATGGGAGCCTCGTTAAATATAAGTTTGGGGAAAAAGTCTTTTCACATTATAGTAAGTATGAACTTGTAATAAAATCTCTTTGGCTACACTATTTGTATCTGGCTGGTTTTGGTATCATTAAAAGTTTAAATTTTAAAGAAGATAATTGCATATTCAAATTAGGAAAATGTGTGATTTTTCATTTGTTTTTCGTACTGTAAAGATGAGTGAATCTAATGAAATTCGAAACTTTTTAAAATTTTACTACAAAAAAGGTAAAAATGCAACGCATTCCGCGAAAAAAATTGCGATGTTTATGGACCTAGTGCAGTGTCTGTGAGAGTAGCACAAATTTGGTTTAAGCGTTTTCAATCCGGAAATTTTGATGTCAAAGATGCACCTCGCCACAGAATAATGAATAGTACAAGACCTCGCTCTGGTCGCCTTATTACGGATAGAATGGATGCCATTTTTTAAAAAGTTGAGCAAGATCGGCATATCAGTAGGTACGACGTAGCTGAAGAACTGGGAATTGACCACAAAACAGTTTTGGCACATTTGAAAAAAACTGGGTACACAATAAAGCAAAGGCCGGTCAGGCTTCACAGACTGTGGCGAAACCCGGGTTAACTCGCAACAAGGTGATGCTGTGTGTGTGGTGGGATTGGAAGGGCATTATTCATTATGAGCTGTTACCACCAGGCAGAACCATCGATTCTGAACTCTACTGTGAACAACTAATGAGATTAAAGCAAGAAGTTGAGAGAAAGCGGCCGGAATTAATCAACAGAAGGGGTGTGGTTCATCATGAGGCTAGACCTCACACATCTTTAGCCACTCAGCAATAATTAAGATAGTTTGGCTGGGAGGTGATAATGCATCCACCGTATAGTCCATACCTTGCACCTTCAGATTTTCACCTGTTTCGGATCCTTCAGAATTCTTTAGGCAGTGTCAGGTTAAACCACGAGAGGACTGCCAAAACTACTTGTCGCGGTTTTTTGATCGGAAGCCCCAAAATTTCTATAGCAATGGGATCATGTCTCTACCTAAAAGATGTCTAACTGTCACGGTTCAAGAGATAAAAAAAATCTAAATTAAAATTTCAATAATATTTATTCACTTCAGATATGGTAATATATAGATGTTAAAAAAGGCATTGTTCCAGCATATCTTGCCTATTGGCATGTGAATCATATTTGTACACGAAGGTACAATAAGTAAAACTTATGTTATGAGCACAAATCAGAACCACATAGGTACTTACATATTTTTAAATTATAATAACTTAGGTAAAATCTAAAAGAAACCAAGTAGTTTAAATCTAAATGTATATAAGATTAATAATAAAATTATTTACAATGTTCTAAAATTATTATTTTTTTCGTATTTATACTATATTTTTATTTACATTTGTAGGTACTCTTTATTCTTTCTTTATTATTTATTTATTTTCTCATAATTATACAAACTTTATCAAATACACAGGCCATAAACAAACTTAAAATTTTAATATAAAATGAATATGGTTTCTTTACAATAATAAAAGTTGAAATGTTTTTTTTTTCTTTTTTAATAAGTTAAAAACTTGGCTCAAACAGGTCGAAAGTAATGAGTAATTAGTGTAGGTTCAGGCTGCGGCCCAACTCCTAACTAGGTTTCCCTGTATTTAGGACATTAAAACCCTTCCAGTCGCCGACTAATTTTATTCATTTAAATTTTAATTCTTACTGAGGTTATTGTATTCATACAGCAATAAAAAAATAATAATAACGAATGGGGAGGTAGATGAGGTAAAAATATGAGAAATATTTTGCTTCCGAGCTTATAGGTAGTGTAACTCTAATGTTTATATTTCATGAACTCTTTTACGGAGTAAAAATTGTGCTCTAGTAGCCACTTACATAAGTTTTTCTTTTAACTGTACACATGTAAGTGTTTTAAGAGATTCGGGAATGTGGTTGTAAACATTTATAGCCATTATATAACAATTTCTGTGAAACAATTCATTGTTACATTGTGGTAGTATAAGCTTATTGGGGTACCTAGTGCTATAATTACTGTAATCTTTTAACTTTTAAAAAAATTCGGGGTGTTTTCTTACAAAATTACATAATTCCAGAAGAGAGGGAAGAGAGAGGGGGATGGGAGGGGAAGTGGGGGGAAGAGAGAGGGGAGGGAAGGGGGAAGTGGGGAGAAAGGAGAGGGGTAGAGGGAAGTGAGGGGAAAGGGGGTGGAGGCCTTAGCCTAAATATTTAAAAATGCTACAAAGACACTATTTCACGCGGACGAAGTCGCGGGCACAGCTTGTACATACATATATATTTTAGAGCAAGCTAGTTTTGATTTATCTAAGATCTAAATAGGCACTTGTTGATGGCAGACGTTTTTATCGAGAGGATCAGCTTCCAGCACCATCTTCCTCTATTCCATTGTACGCACTTCTGACTGGGTATAGATGACATTGACCCTGACAGCCGACACCAACTCGCACCATAAACCATTACCAACTCTACACGGCCACATAGCGTTGCAATACAAATCTAAAGATAATCTTCTCTGACATATATATACATATACAACCTAGTGACAGATAGACAGACAGACGGACGGACATCGGAGTCATAGTAATAGTGTCCCATTTCACCCGTTTCGTACGGAACCCTAAAAATGAGCTTGAGACCAAAACTTTTAAATATTTTAAAAGGGTAAAACAAAAGCACCTAGATATGATCCTTACGACCCTTCCTAGTAACATAGTTGGGTAAAAATTCCTTTGTAATAATTGAATCCTGAAACGGCATTTCAAGGCAGATACTATGTAAGTGGTTGAATTTTTCATGTCCAAAGTCCAGAGACTGTGAACATCTAAGGGCCGGCTTTCCTTCCCCAATCCTGGGGTGTGTAATTGAAAGCAAACATGCATTGTTGCGGCCCGTATCAATCAGACGATGACGTGGCGAGCAAACACGGGGGAAGGCGCTTACTGTCCCTAGTCTTGGAACTGTCCCTGCATCGGGCCATCTGGAATTAGCTAATTCTAGGATAGAACAGATATGACTTCGTTATAGCAATTTATCAATAGCAATCATCACACTGGGGCAAGAAGGTACTCAAGAAATTCGAAAGCCTCATTACGAATTTAAAATAAAACAAATTATATAAGTTAAAAAAATTTAAGAACAAGCTTTATGTAAGGACGCGGCTTTATCTTACGTATTGAAACCTACTAATGATAACAATAACTACCCCAAATTCGACTGGTCTACCACTTGTCATTACGGAGCTCCGGTCTGACCTAATAATGGAGGCTGTAGGAGCTTCCATTTAGGTTAGCTCAATGGTACATTGAATTGTCACTCAAATTTTGTATACCTGCGTATATACCAAATTTGAGTCCAATGGACCATCAGGAAGTGGTTCTGATTAAGCTGCCAAGTTCTGACCCGCCAATATACTGACACGGGAAGTTAAATAAAAGCTTGTAATTAATACGTAGGTAAAGTTTTTTTGTCATGGAAACTTTTTCGACTAAGCTCACTGATTTTTCAAATTGAAGTACCATACCTTTCAAAAGTTTCCTAATTGTGAATAGCTATACTAAAGAAGTACGTTTCTTAATTATAATAAAACAATGTGTATTTTTTTTAATATCTTATAGGCTAGCGTTTGACCACTATCTCACCTGTTCGTAAGTGATGATGCGGTCGAAGTTGGTACCACACTAAGCCTTGAATGGGCACTGGCTTTCAAGGACCTATGTGACCTATTAAATGTTCTACCACTGTAACTGCATTTATAATATACATGTTTATAATGTTGTTGTTTTTTTTCACGGGATATCAAACGCACGAAATAACTTAGATAAATTAATTGCGGAAATAGTAATACAAGGCGCAGGTTCGGCCACATATGGAGTACTGTTCTCATCTGTGGAGTGGTGCATCAAAATATCAATTGCAACCACTTGACTCCCTCCAAAGAAGAGCCGTTAGACTTGTTGACGACCTCAACAAGCTAACTGATAAATTGGAACCTTTGAGTCTTCGTCACAACGTTGGCTCTATTAGCCTTTTCTATAGGTACTATCACGGGGAATTTTCTGAGGAGTTTTTAGGGTTCCGTAGCCGAATGGCAAAAAACGGAACCCTTATACATTCGTCATGTCTGTCTGTCTGTCTGTCTGTCTGTCTGTCTGTCCGTCCGTATGTCACAGCCATTTTATTCCGAAACTGTTAGTACTACAGAATTGAAACTTGGTAGATAGATATATTCTGTGAACCGCTTTCCGATTTTTATACAAAAATAAAAAATATAAAATACGTGTGGGGTATCTGTAGATAGGTCTTCAAAAATGACATTGAGGTTCCTAAAATCATTTTTTCTCAAAGTCAATCATTTGAAAGATAGGCACGTCTAAAGTGGTAAAATGTGTGTCCCCCCCCCCTCTCTAACTTTTAAAGTATGGGAGTGAAAAATCTAAAAAAAATATATGCTGTAGATCTCAATAAAAACTAACAACAATAATTGGTTTGAACGAGATACAATCAGCAGTTTTAGAGATATGGCGACCGCAAAGATAACTTTGTTTTTCATACAAACACTATGAAAAACAAAGTTAATTTTGTAGTTGTGAAAAATCATAGTTATGGTATACTTAACTGTGTTACGGAACCCTACGAGTGCGAGTCCGACTTGCACTTGGCCAGTTTATTTAATATCACACCTCCGTCCCGTTTCTACCATCGGAACTCCCGACACCTTAAAAAAGCACATTCGCACATTATAGATACGAGGGGAGGGATAGATCACATACTGCTCGTTTCACACGATTGTTCTTCCCACGTACCTGTAAGATGTGGAATGACCTCCCATCAGAAACATTTAATCTGAGTAGCTTTAAACAAAGAGTAATGAGAGTGCCCTCTTATAATGGTAGGCAACACACCGGCAATACCTCTGGTTTTGCAGATGTCATATAGGCGGCGTTGACCACTTACGATCAGATGGACCGCTGGCCTGTTTGCCGCTCCATGTTATATAAAAAAAGCCCAATGGCTAAGGCGACAGCTTAGCGATCGAGAGGTCGTGAGTGCGATCCCCACACATTGCACTACTGACATGAACCCACTCCAGACACAAGCATATTTAGCTTAGTTGGAGGAGTTGAAAAGACTACTAGTAATGTGCAACCCACATTGCTAGTATATAATATATAATTCAGATAAAAACATTGTGGTTGTAGGTAAACTCCACTCCACTTTCTCACTCACTCATCGGAGAAAAGAAGACGTAGCAATAAAATTATATAACTGCGTCTCTCTTACTCCGCTTGCTAGAGGTTTTTCAACTGTGTATGAAATTATGTAACTCATTTGTCAGTCGATAATTTGAGAGTATTTCGTAATCTTCTGGGACAGGAACTCTATATACCTAAGCTAAAAGCAACCGAATACGACCGAGACTGTTTTCCTAAAACTCGGTAACGATTACAGACTAAGGTTGAGTTACACCATCTTACTTTAACAATAACAAACGTCAAAAATCTGTCAAAATCCATATAAAAACACCGGTTAATAGTTATAGTTACGGTTAAAGTAAGATGGTGCAACTCAGCCTAAGTATAACAAACTTATCAAATTATTTAATCTTTGACCAGCTCAGTTTATTCGCCTATAATCACAGAATAAATAATAGTACAAGTACTGTAATGTACAAATCACATTATAGTCAATCTTTAACTTTAACTGCCGCTGTGACCTACTTCTACAGTATAACGACAGAATATTTCAGCGTTCTGAAGCAGTTCTTTCACTTCTTTCCGTTTATTATTCTACCGGCAAATGATCCAAAGATTTAACTAACAACAAGCTATTTACGAGCAGGTCAAACATACCAGTCCGTGCTAACCCCATCGTATCGCTCGCTCCTTATTTCAAACACAAATATTTGTCCGAACTTTTCCGTCTACCCGCCTTTATTAATATTTTATTATTTTATCTTGTAACTCCGTTTCGGAAATTCGCAACTTCCCTTGTTAGCAACTCCGGCTCTAAAGCGATTATATTTTAAATTATTTTAATTAAAACGCTGTGCAAACGAACGAAGAAATAGGATGTTTCCTGAATATTCTGAGAAATGTATAATGGGCTTTACATAATTAATACTATTAATTATTTAGCTATACATAAACCTAAGTAAATGTTCTGATATAAAAAAAATCCTATGGGATTACCTTAGGCAGCCTGAGAAGATAAGCCATAGGAGGGTAGTAATAGGGTAGGGTAGTAATAGAGTAATAGGGAAGGGGGATACATCGTTTTTAGGTACCGCAGTATCCGCTAAAAAAAGAACTGTTCGATTCTGTTTCTGTACGCCAAAAAGTTATAGCTAAAATCGTCAAAAATTATAAATAAAAACCGGCCAAGTCGAGTTGAACTCGCCCACCGAGGCTTCCGTACCAACGTGTTGGTATGTATCAATTACGCTAGACCTCTAATTTGTATCACCGCTCATATAACTCAGAGGTCTACCTTAGTTGGCGTAAACTATGTGTGTATTTAATTTTCAACTTTTATTTTTTATTTCTCCTTAATTTTTGCTGTGAGACCTTGCTTCTTTTCATGATTCTAGGTCAACGGGAAGTACCTATAATTGTCAATTTTGGTTAAAAGCAAGGTCTTATAGCACAAGTAAAGAAAAAATTCCGAAAAATAAAAAAAGTTGAAAATTAAGGTACATTTTGGTACTAAGTTTTCGCGAAAATATAAATTTACCCATATCTTTTTATTGAGTTGACTGAAGACCTTGATTTTTATACACCCAATAGGGACTATAGACTTCAGTATCAGGTATACATTAAAACTTGCTAGGTCCACCAGTTCCTGAGAAAATCAGTGGTGACACACAGACAGACAGACGGACAGACACACGGACAGACAGACGGACAAGAAAGTGATCTTATAAGGGTTTCTTTTTCTTACCTTTTGAGGTACTGATCCCTAAAAAACTGATTGCATGGGACGGGACATCCCTTTAGACTTAGATGTATATATGCATCCTCATCTATAAGACGTTTGCAATGACAGAAACTAAACTAGGATAGTACATATACATTCATTGCTATATTATGTCCTATATAAAAATGACATAAGTATCCTGAAAGTTTCCAAACGCCATCAATTCATGGAAGATATACCAAGCATATGCATAAAGCATTTTGCTTCTTTGTTCATCATCAGAACAGCCACTTGTGCCACAAATGATAAATGGAATTCAAATTCAAAATAAAACCTGGGAATAATCAAACCTATGTGTGCTGCGTGTATTCTTCGTATCTGTGTGTTAAACTAGATAATTGCCATAGACATTAACATTTTTAAATATTATGATTATGCCATGGCTTCAGTGTATCTATTGCTAAGTTTAACTCGCACTGAAGTCGATTAAAAACATTGTTTGCCTGGAGTTGCCGATAAACAGCCAGTGTTGCCAGAGGAAATATTGTAAATATTTGAGCCGTGTTCTTAGCTTAGAATTTTTTACAGCTCTTACACTATCCGGGAGCTGTTACAGAACTGTTGCTTCAATATAGCTTCAGGGTAATTGAAAGTTGTAAATTAAAGTTTTACATGCAAAGCTATGGAACATGTGGCGAAAAACGCGTGTGGAATCTTTGGTAAAAATTTGTCAGGACTTTGTATTCACAATTTTTAATGTCTTATAAAGTCATCAACATATAAGTACTAGCTGTACCCGCGACTTCGTCCGCGTGGAATAGTGTCTTTGGGTAGCATTAACTAATAAGACACATACGTATCCCAACTACACCGCACCGCACCACGCCACGCTAATCCCTCTTTCCCCTTCCCCTCACTTCCACCTCCCTTACCCTTTCCCTCCACTCCCCTTCCACTCGCATACCCTACCCTCCCCCTCCCCCCTTCCCCTCATTTCCACATCCCCTCCACCTCCCCTTTCCACCACTGTCCCTCCACTCCCCTTCCTCTCGCATTCCCTACCCTCCCCTTCCTCTCGCATACCCTACCCTCCCCCCACCACTCCCCTCGACTCTTCCTCCCCTCCCTCTACCCTCCCCCTCGTCTCCCCCTACCCACCCCTCTACTCCCATACCCTCCCTCTCCACTCTCCCTATCCTCTCAAAAACTTTGAATGTCATATTTATTTATATCGTATCAACAGCCTAAATAATAAGTTTCAAGCTTCTAGCTTTCAAAATGACGATACTTCCATACAACTTTTCATTCCCCCTTTCAACCCCTTACAACGAGAGATGTGACTTATCTAAGATACTCGTATGTGACGTATTTAAGATACAGATACAAGATACAAAATACGTATTTTCATCTTGTATCTGAAATACTTTTTTTTAAATGTATTTTGTATCTTCCATTTAAATACATTTGTTAGGTATCTTAGTATTTTGAAGATACTTTGTTACAGTTTTTGTTTAGTTTCATTATGGCTCCACACGGTTAGTGTATTTAGCCAGTGTCAAGTATTAAAATTATTCAAGTTTTTGAGAATTCAAGTTATAAAGATGGTTCACATTTATGGTCAAGTCTGAGTCATAGTCTAGTCCAAGTCATACTCTCAGTAAAGATGTGGACGTTACTGAAGATTTTCAGTGGAATTTTGGTGAGAACCCAAATAGCATGTTCTTAAACATTTTGTTGTTTCCCTACACTTGCACACATTTACCGGCACTTAAAGATGAATTTTAAATATCACCATAGTCAGACGCACCGTTTGGGCAGAATTGATACCATTGTCTCATTTTAATACTAAAGAGTAAACGAGACAAAAGACGTAGTTCTAATTTTTACTACACGTGGCGCATTTGCAAATGCGCGCCATTTTGATATTAGAAACGTCAGATTGTTTCGACTTTCCGACTGTTATTTTTATGTAACTTGTATTATTACTAAGCTTTGAGTATTCACCTACTGAATACTCAAAGTTACTAAGCTAGGATGATGTTTACTTGTGTTGTGTGTTGTGTTTTCTCGCAAATGTGTTGAAACTCGTTGTAAAACACACGTGCAGATATTGGTTTTTACAAACTCGTGACTGACTATGGAATGCCAAGAAATTACATTCGTCTAGAATAGAATGATTCTTTATTGTACCTACACCAAATAATATATTACAGAAAATATTTTAGGTATAACAAAATAATGGTAGTAGTATCTTGTATTTTGTATTTGAGATACTTTGTAAAGGGTATCTTGTACATCTCTGCTTACGTTCGTACGTTAAGAGGGTTCTCTTTGGCATTAAAAAGTAGCCTATGTCCGTTCTCAGGCTCTAGACTATCTGTGTACTAAATTTCATTTAAATCGGTTAAGTAGTTTTGGCGTGAAAGCGGGACAGACAGACAGACAGACTGAGCTACTTTTTTACTTTCAAATAAACCCAGAGATGGCGCTAGCGTAGATTTTAATAGTTCTCCTTTAAACATTGCCTAAATGTATGGGATACTGCATCGCGCAAACGATATTTTCCGCGATATTGAAGCTGATGCACTTGCTTCGTGATTAAACATCTCACATATAACCCGACAGGAAGAGCTTCCCAAGAGACCTCGTCGCTGGGAGCAGCGACGAAACAGATGGTGGCGGTTGACCCCGGGAACTTAGTCGGTCGCTGGGGCGTCTAGCTGGGCTTCCCCGAACGGCGTCTCACCTGGCATGGGCGTCTCGCCCGGCTTTCCAGTTCCTGGGCTAAACCCTCCACCTCTACACGTGACACCCCAGTACAAACAGAAGAAACTCAAATAAGCACCTAGGTCACCACCCTGCCTGTCGGGCAAATTACCACGGCCGAGAAGTGGCCAACCCAACACCCGCATGTCTTCACGTGCGGCGGTAGACACCCTGGCCAGGGGGCAATGCCCCGGAACCAGGTCCCCATGTAGCCCGAAGGTTGCATGAGAAGATAATCCGCACCATAAACATCTCAAAAGTTGAACTCCTTTAAATACGTTTTGTCTTTATAATATTAGTCTGGATTTCGTAGAATTCTAAGCCTAGCGTGCTACCATCCTCGACCGCATCATCACTTACCAACAGGTGTGATAGTGGTCAAACGCTAGCCTATAGCTAGGTATTATTAAAAAAGCTTGCGACATCTTCAAAAACCACATTATCTGCTAACATTAATTTTGACTATTGCTTATTTGTCTTAAAATGTTAAAACTCATTTTATATCATTATAATAAAAACTCAATATCAAACATCAAACTGACATCTGACAATAAATGCTGAGACCTCAAAGCCCGATCCAAAATTCACTTTTGAAATGAAAAAACAAATGTTCGTAAAAAGAAGACTGAAAACAGCATCCCAACATGAAATGAAGATGTGAGAGGTCTTTCCACCTAAGGCACTGAGTCTTGGCAAGACAATCTGTATCACACCAAAAACTGTTGCCAATAGGCGTGACGAAAGATTTTGAAATCCTCTTCCGTAAAGTGGGAACACATTTACTTTTCAAGAAAAACCTTTATTTCGGTAATTAACTCACGTTCAGCTCAGCAGCGGCTGAAAACACACACCGTGCGTTTTTTGATATTCTGGTATCGGAAGTAAAATTAAAAAATAAATATAATACATTATTTTAAATTAATTTTTTCACAAGGGGTGCGTGTAACCTTCTGCTGTTGGATTTTAGTTTTGATTTGATGCCACAGCTACGAAAAAAAATACAAAAAATAATTTAAAAAATTAAAATATATGCGAAAAAGTGCCGCAGTCAAAGTTTGTTTAACGAAGTTGTCTAATATTTTTTCAATAGTGCGCGAAAACAGCTCACATGTGTCATCGCGTCAGCTGAGACGTCACGCATAGGTTAATGAGACACTTAAGGTAGTAACTATTATATAATCTGTGACAATGAATACACATGGGTTTTCCGAAATTTAATAACATTTTCAAGAAAACCTCATAAGAGGACCTAGGCGTGACGTCATGCGCTGTGATTGGTGTTTCAATCAAAATTGCCGATTACAGTATTTTAATGTTTTATTTTATTGAAAATCTTAATAATTTCAATTTTTTTATTTTAAACTTAACTAGTGTTTTAAATTGATTTATTATGTATTTTCCCCTAAAATTATCAAATCTTCGATTTTTTTATACTGTCGTCATGCCTATTTCATGTATGGTGCCAAGACGAGACCATGCGGCTCGCAGTGTCAAAAAGGTATCAGATCTAATGTAGAGCCAAGCTTCTAACTCAACATACCCTAACTATACAAGCTCTAACTTCACAAGCTTTACCTAGTCTAGTTCTACTTAGTCAAAATATGTATGTGGCTTGGTCAGTAATTAGGCTTTGCTTGGAACGTCTTGGCGAGGCCACCACCGTGCCCCCAGATAATACAATTATTTCTGGTGAAGCTATAAGGCCAATCGGAATATTGCAAACACTTACATAAAACATTTAATACCTGCCCGCCGCAATCTTTCCGTGGCATCTAACTACAGGATATGATCTTATATAATTAAGATAGTTTACAAACTAAAACAACCGACTTCAATGCCCCGCGAGTCAATTTCAGTAGCAAGTTTGAGACGTTTATCGTCATATCTCTAGAGATACTTATCAAATCTCAATGAAATTATAATGGGACCACCTCGAAAACGTACCCTACCGATTTATCAAGAATCATTCAAATCGGTTCACAATTGACGGAGTAATGAGAACCTCCTTTGTTTTTGGAAGTCAGTAGAAAAGGTTATACACAAATTCCTCAAAGGTTGGCAACGCATCAACAGCACTCATAGCATAGCGTTACAGTTGTACATACGCGACGGTAACCCTTACCATCAGGCGGGCTGTCTGCTTGATTGCATACCATTACAAAAAAAAATTAAAAGACCCCCCCGACTGAACCATAAAAAAGCTGATGATCTTCAAAGATCAAGACAGATATTCTTAAATTATAGCTAAGACTCTGCTTAAAAAAATAAACTAAACTAAGTTCATCTGTTTGAGAGCTAGGATGCCATAAACAGACATACTTATACACTTCAAACTTATAACACGCCTCTTTTTGCGTCGGTAGTTAAAAATCACCATTAAAGGGCTACTTAGTCCTTACCTATGATCAAACAATAAAGTATAACATTATAGTGCACAAAGGTTTTACGGGTTACAGGCAGTGGAACCAAAATTCCTCAAAAGAAAACTTAAATATTCAGAATTTAAACCTATTACAAGTTCACTACTCAAACGCGAACTTTAAGTTTTTGTGAAATTTTACACAGGCAAGATTAACAAAAGTTTCAGACTCGATGGAACGCGCTACTTTGTTAATTAATTAAATTATGGAAGACGTGGTTCTGATGCTTTATTATGAAGGAATGTTAGTAGAGTTTATTTAACCCCTGACACAAAGAGAAGGGGTATTTTAAGTTTGACGTGTGTTGTCTGTCGGTCTGTGGCATCGTAGCGCCCAAACGGATGAATCGATTTTGATTTTGTTTGATAGGTTTCTTAATTAAAACCGATTTTCATGAATCAAAGCTAAGAACACCAAGAGTGTTCTTAGTGATTCGTGAAAATCCTTTGAGCCCTTTAAGACTATGAGCTTTTTTCTAGTTGATGACGCTATGAGATCAACTTTCATAGGTCTGATCAATTCGAAATTCAGTATCCTCTTACTACAATGATATTGTAAGAACATGGTAGCATGGAGCTGAACAGGGGAATCTCCTGGAATCAGCAGAAGTTGGTGAGGAGTAAAGTACTACTCCTCACCAACTTACAGCAGAGATGTCGTGTTTGGGCTCATAATCTGCAATTTCATGCTTTTTTTCAGCGTTTTTATTTTGCGACCACTTTAGATTTATTCCATACTGGCTAGAAAAAATCAGTGTTGTTTTTTATGTCTGATAGGCTAGCGTTTCACTCCTACCTCGCCTGGTGGTAAGAGATAATGTGATCGAGGATGGTGAACACGCTAGGCTTAGAATGATCTGACTCTCAAGAGCTGTGCTGGCTGAACACCAAGATTTTGGCTGCAGGTTATCTCCTTGATGGTGGTAAGCTATTTTCAACCGACTTCCAAAAAAGAGGTTCTCAATTTGTCTGTGTGTTTGTTCTGTATGTATTTTACGATTACTCCGTCAATTGTGAACCGATATGAATTATTATTTTTTAATCGGTAGGGTAAATTTCCGAGGTGGTTCCATTGTAATTTCATCGATATCTGATAAGTATCTTCAGAGGTATGACGATAAACGTTTAAAACTTGCTACTGAAACCGACTCGCAGGGCGATCGATGTAGGTAATGCATGCTACTACCTATCTTGTGTTATGATTTAAGAAAAATACGAATGCATGTTTGTGTCTTCCTATAGACTGAAAAAAATATTTAAATACCTATCTCAAATCCGTTCCTAAAAAAATTGCAATACTCCAATAAGTATTGACATTTGCGAATGCGCTTGCACAAACAATCATCCAAATTGAATAAAATAAGAAAATGGTCTTTCAATACTCGGAATAGAGTATACATTAGCTCGAAGTGCTATTTGTTAGTTTACGCGCCTATTTCAAGGGTCCTTAATGCTGGCAACACATGACATGGCAGAAGATGTCGAGTGATTCTGCATTTGAAATACTGTCGTTATTTTTCGCCGATTTTTTTTTTTTTGATACATTATTAGAATTATGTTTTTGAAACTTATCTAATACTTACTGCGCCCCGCGGCTTCGCCCGCGGTAAAAAGTATCCATGTCCTTATCCATACTGGCTATCAGCGTGCGAAATTTCAGTCGAATCAGTCGAGCCGTTTGGCCGTGAAGAGGTCCCAAACAAACAAACAAACAAATATTCAAACTGACCATCGCATTTATAATATTTGTGTTGTTAATTTAAAATGTTTCACAAGTAATTCCGCCAGTTGCTTTTCTCACTTATTTTTAGGGTTCCGGACCTCAAAAGGTAAAAAAGGAACCCTTATAAGATCACTTTTTTGTCCGTCTGTCTGTCCGTCTGTCTGTCTGTCTGTCTGTCCGTGTGTCACCACCGATTTTCTCAGGAACGGGTGGACCTAGCAAGTTGAAATTTATACCAGATACTGAGGTCTATAGTCCCTATTAGGTGTAAAAGTCAAGGGCCTGAGTCAATTTACCTTAATTTTGAACTTTTTTGTTTTATTGGAATTTTTCCATTACGTGTGTTGTAAGACCTTGCTTTTGAACAAAATTGACAATTCTAGGTCAACCGGAAGTACCCTATAGGTTTTGGGTCGAAAACCTATAGAGTACTTTCCGTTGATCTAGAATCATGAAATTTGGCAAGAAGCAAATAAAGGTCTTACAGCATAAATAAAGGAAAAATTGAAAAATAATAAAAAAAATTGAAGATTAAAGGGTGTCCCCATACATACATAGTTTTGCCAATTTAGATAAGAGGTCTAGCTTAATTGGTACCAACTAACGTTGGTAGGGAACGGAAGCCTCGGTTAGCGAGTCCAACTCGACTTAGCCGGTTTTATTTATAAGTTACTTACATACTAGGTATATAGGTAGGTATCCAATGTATAAAGGGAGACACCCAACGTACGTTACGTTATTACTTATCATATAATTTATAATATTACTTATCATATAACTAAATGAGAACGATTCTATTTACGAATTCTTTTGAATATAAATATAGTACATCATTAAAATCAATATAAATTCGAAATATTACCGCGTAAACCTGAACCAATCTCAATAAATCGTAGAGCTCGAAATCCGTTCTGTTACAGTTTGGCGCATTACTTTTCTGTTTACCATTCTTAACATGTCTTTTTTTGTTATTATTGTAATCGCGACATACACGGCGTTTCATAAACGTAGGTACACAATTGCAGCAAAACGTACAAGGCATGTTTATTTAGTCAGACAAGAAAAGCTTGTCACTTGCAATCAGTCATTCAAGTCTCCTCTTAAGGACATCATGTCATGTCAGATAATTCTGCGATAAAATGATAATAAAAACTCTTCTGAAGTAATAGGTACCTAGATATTATTAAAGAAAACTGCCAGCAGTTTAACTGCTGGGGATTTTCTGCGCTAGATTATACTATTAATCTTATAAATTTTGTAATCAATATGATGGAAAAATGATCAAGATTGAAAAGAATATATTTAATATATTCTTCATACCTAGATATTGTTAAAGAAAACTGCCAGCAGTTTAACTGCTGGGAATTTCTGCGCTAGTTTATACTATTAATCTTATAAATTTTGTAATCAATATGATGGAAAAATGATCAAGATGAAAAAGAATATGTTTAATATATTCTTTTCCATCCATCCTTTGATAACGTTTTTTTTTCCGCACAGATTAATTATAATTACATACAAACAGTAGACTGGTAGACTGGTACAGTGCCACAAGTATAACTTGGCAGTGGTGGTTTTTGGAACTAATTCTTTTAATTGAAACTGTGAGTTTGACGTTTGAGAGATTACCGCGACATTATTGTTGATAAATCTGCTACATTAAAATAGTTCAATAATGCCAAAGTAATTAAAAGTGGTTTAAGAGAAACTGTTATCAAAGTACAAAGTAAAAGCACAGTGGCGCACAGGCACGCCAAGTTATACTTGCCGGACTGTAGGTTTAACTTGGATATATTTTTTTTAAATATCTTATAGGCTAGCGTTTCACCACTACTTATCAAGCCATGATGTGTTCGAAGATGGTGAACACCATCGAATGGTAAACACGTTAGAATAATACTCTGACGCTCAAGGGGTGGGTGCCCCCCGAACATCGTAAGGTTATGGCGGCAGATTTTCTCCATGATGGTGGTAAGTTACCTTTTGGTAGCAAGTAAGCGGGACATCGTTATAATATGCTCCCAACACCTGACTTCAACCTATATGGCATGTATCACATAGTTGAATTTGTGGAATAGTAAGAAGAATATTAGTAGTAGCCATCGAGGTACATGTAAACCAGAGGCGCCCATCATAAACTGACTTACGTGCCAAGCGGCGCGCGATCGGGCGTGAGGAGTAATTACGCTAAACTACGCGAGATTCAGCAGTGCTTTTTATTTGAACGTAGAGCTAGTTTGCGACGCGTCATCTGGTATGTAGTACATATACATCGATGGTAGTAGCTTTTAATTGGCTCTACGGCGTATCTGCTTGTTTTCATTTTCGACCACACTTTAGAAAATTGTTGAAAAACCTGTAAAGATTTGTAAAATGAGGATATTTAAGTAGTATGACTATGATTGAGCGACTCTTTTCTAATAGAAAGCTTCGTACTTAGTAAGTAGTATCTTATTATCAAGATAATGTAGGTGCCTATATACTTAACACACATCGACACCTACATAGGCCATCGCACCGCACGTAGGTATTCACTGATAACGTGAACTAATCCTCATATAAATCACGGGCTTGTAAATTTATGAGCCCACTGAGCACTTACGTACATAAATACGTAAATTATCATGACATATGCGCTTAAAAACCAAGCACGCACGCCCCTTGAATCGCGTGGGTGTGATAAAATTATATTATGAAAGTTGTGTTATATTTTTCTACTGGTAACACCAAAACGTATGTCGCTATTAAATTAATTTCGCTGGCCATTAATTTCGAAAAATTAAAAAGTTAACGTTTGATACTCAAATTCTATTGTCAATTAATTAGAAGAGCCAGAATTAAAAAGTTTCGCATTCTGAATTCAAATGCTCCCGCCAATAATGAAAAAGAAAAAGAAATTAAAAATTTTAAGTGACATAAGGTTCGAATTTCAAATTCTATTGTCCGAGCAACACGTGGCGGTGTTGTCATATCTTCTGTATTTCTTTAAAATATTCGTGCTACCAGACATGTTATTATTATTCCGTTCTTCATTCAGCTTTCTTTGGGCTAACAAAAGGAGCTACGGAACTATGGAACTGGTATAATGCGAGCCATTATGTCTAAAGAATAAAGGCCTCTGAAATGTTGGAAGAAATATGTTCCGCGTTTATTCAATGTGTTTCGGATGTAAAACAAACTGACATCGAATGTAAATACTATTGTTGAGTGTTGTCATCCGAAAAATAACAGTCATAATGGGTATCTAATGGGCTTTATGATGAATGAACGTCTTGTCACTTGACCGATCGTTGAGTTTAGGTATTGTTGTAAAGGACGCTTTGTTGCATGTCTTTGGCAATATTTTCTTTAGGATTTTTAGTTACGGATCGAGCAAGACGTTTGCACGATGGTATGCGAAGCTAAAGTTTTGTCAAAACAAATAAAGTTACAACTAGTCACCATTGATTACTAACCCACCTTGACAGTATTATAAAATATAAATAAAACATAAAGTACAACTGACAAGAGGTTCATTCATCATAAAGCCCATTAGATATCCATTTTGACTTTATTTTCCAGATGGCAATAGTCAATACTATAAGTAAGTACTCCATCTTTAGGTAACTTACGTAGTACTTGGTGGCAATATTTTCTTGGTCGCCTACCTCAATATTATATAATAAACAATGCAGTTCTAAGTCCAGCACCAAATGAAACCAAAAAAGCTTACAATAAAAGTTTAGACTAAGTATGTACTAAGTACTTATCTACATTTTCATTAGGTTGCAATTTATAAAAATGTTTATAATAAGTTCTTCTATATAGAAACATGCATATTATTACAAATATAGGTACTCAAAACGCAGTACGCAAATATAGATTTTTCATTCGATTCGATATTATAGGATATGCTGCAGTCTGTCCGTTTATGCACGGTGACACATACGACACGGTCCTTCAACCGACCGACACCTCTAAGCTTACATCCATAGACACGAAACTACTCTATACAATAACTTAAGACTGTAGAAATAAGAGCTACAAAAACAGACTTCTCTTTTTGAAAACTTGTAAGGTTTAAGACGGATCTCCACATTTCGTTACCTAATAGGAACCCTGCGCGTGAGTAGAAAACGCTTCCTTTGTTACGTCTCCGTTTATGCTAATACGTATTGTCATACTTTATATTATTAAACACACGTTTTTATTGGAAAACCACACTGACTCAAATATTTGGACATTTATAACAAGGTTTGTTTCAAGGTGCAACTTATCTGGGATATTCTTAAAATTGGGGAATTATAATCGACGAATCGACTTCACAAAAAAGGAGGAGGTTCTCAATTCGTCTATATGTTTTTGTTTTATTGTGTATGTTCCGCGATTCGCCCGTCTCCGTCAATTCTGAACCGATTCGAATGATTATTTTTGTTATTGGTAGAGTACGTTTCCGAGGTGGTCCCATTGTAATTTCATTGAGATCTGATAAGTATCTCCAGAGATATGAAGATAAACGTCTCAAAATTGCTACTGAAATTGACTCGCAGGGTATTGAAGTCGGTTGTTTTAGTTTTTAAACTATCTTAATTATTTAGTTTCATAATGGCTCAGCACGATTAGTCTATTTTCCAGTGTCAAATATTAAAATTCTTCAAGTTTTTTTGAAATCAAGTCTTAAAGATGGGTCAAAGTCACATTTCTGGTCAATTTTCAATTCAAGTCTAGTCCAAGTCATCCCTCAGTAAAGATGTGGACTTTACTGAAGATTTTCAGTGAAATTTTGGTGAGAACGCAAATAGCAAGTTATTCAACATAGTGCTGTTTCCCTACACTCGCACACATTCACCGGCACTCAATGGTTAATAATCCATATTTAATACACACTAGCTGTGCCCCGCGGCTTCGCCCGCGATAAATAGTATCCTATAGCCTAATCCATAGTACTGGCTATCCCTGTACCAAATTTCAACTAAATGAATCCAGCCGTTTGACCGTGAAGAAGTCCGAAACAAACAAATAAACAAACTGACTTTCGCATTTATAATATTGTCGTAGATTAACTCGCGGAAAAACACAAGTTTTAGGACAATATACAATGAGATTTCACAATCTTTTTCACGTTCCCACCAATTCTCCGAAGCGGTTGTTGTGTGTAACTAGCACAATTTAATATCATTCAGTTCATATCAGTTCTGCCAAATCAAAACTGCCAGTTATAAATATAATAACAATATTACCTAATTAACATTATATTGTAATAATCATTTCAAGAATATTCAATATAATTGTATCTGAATTAATCAATTCGTTTCGTGAATAAATATTATGATTAAATAGATTCTAATCACCGCTAAATTCAAACTGGTTGCAGATCATTCGAATTTTAAGTAGCTATGTTTCGATGCCAAGCTCGAGATCAAGCCCTAAACTCGTATCCATTGATTTACACTAGTAATTATATAATTAAATATTATATATTATAGGATTCTTGAGATAGTGGCTGATAGTGGTCAATACGATAGGGTGTGTCTGCAAAAAAATATATATCTTAGAGCTATTCGTTGTTGGGTACAAAAGCATTACCAATTTGGCTTCGGGAGTTGATAATTTTTGTAATGATGAAAAGTACAGACGTACGGAGACAGTCATTCGAAATTGTCAATGGACTTCAATAAATATTTCCATCATTCGCTTTTTACATCGTAGTTGCGAATGACAATGGCTTCAATTGCCTCTGTACTCTGTAGACGATCATTTGGTCCATCAATGACGTGAAAATTGACAGTTGCAAATGACCGTCTCCGGGGCACTTTAGATACATCGACCGCACGAAAGATGTTCGATTAATTTGATTAGGAATTGCCAAAATTGCGATATCCTTGTCTTTAGCTGATGTGCTAAAGATAGCCGACCAAAATAAAGCAAATAATACCTGCAGCATAAGTCTCATCATCAATTTCAAGGTACAACTTTGTGAATAGTCTGCAATTGAATATCCTTTTTAATTTGCGACGTATCTAAACTGTTTGCTAAACTAAACATTTTGTATTGTCGGCAATACCCGCCTCTTTACTCAATCGATAATTTAACATCCGTAACGTAAACACAAGTGCACTAACTCCGCACCAACAACTAAAATATACCTGTTACAGAACACAAAATATTTCCTTCGACTTCCTGTACCGACAAAGCTTCGCGAGAATTCGACACGCCCAAATCAAAATATATTATCGACCTATAAATTCCGCCAAAAAAAGAAGACAAACTGGCAACATCGTCGGGGAAAAATTGCATCGGTATTCGCACAATCAATCAAGCGATAAGCCAATAAACCTCAACGATGCGCTTTTGAATTGAGAATTCGATTTTTGAATCGGGTATTGTTAGCGATGGCCGGCGGCGGCGTGAAGCTGCCCTGCCGAATTGTACAATGAAAGGGCAACCGGAAGCGCCGGTGTCTCCTCAATAGAGGATGTTCAGGAACTATCGAGGTTGCATTGGAAACGTCAATGTTGTATGTACGGTGTGCAAAGAGAGCTTTTTTCTCATAGCTATGACGCGGGCACCCCTGTTTGTGCTAACACAAGAACCGTCAGATGTTCGCTGTAACTAAACGCATTGTTTTATAAGCTTTGACTGAGCTATAAATATCCTATGAAGTCCTCTAGGCTATAATGTGTAAAATATGGTAGCCATTCGTCAATAATTATAACAAATTATTTAAAAATACTCAATTCAAATTATTCTTACATTACCATTTTTTCCTCGTAATTTAACGAAAGATGTTAATTTCATCATTAATTTACGAGTAATAAAACGTTTAATTAGGAACAATTAATTTTACCTTATTATTCCAACTCTACATCTATTCACCGAGATACGATACAAAAAAAATATTGTACAACAATACACCGCCCCCTATTCACAGCGGCAGAGGCATTGTGTCGTTGCCAAAAAAAAAAAGAAAAAACCGGGGGTTGCCATAAAATTAAACATGCCATAAAAGGTGGAAAGTAATAATGAAATATGTATAACAAGGTATAATGTTGTTAGACTGAATGGTCTTTTGGGTCGTTTGACTTCGCTTTGTGTGGAATTGTGCGTGAAATCGGTTGAGATTGGAGATTTATTGAACGGTGGGAAGAGAGGTTAATGTTGATGGTTTTACTAATTACTGGGGCACGGTTGTTTAGTCACAGCTGATTTATTGGGACGAATGTGACAGTTTACTTGCTGTTACTTGAACAAATTGGTAAGTTTCTGACCCTTGGTCGATAGGTTATAATGTTCTATTTTTGTTAAGCACCAATTTTGACAGACGAAAAAAAAAATTGTTTATCTTCTACTTGCCGTCTCTAGCCACTTAGAACTTAAAGGTACGGATACACCGCAGCGTCCTGCTTGCGCGATCTAGGCGGCGTTCAGATAGCGCAGTAGTATTTGTACCGACTGGTCGCGTTTGGTGTGACCAAACGCGATCAGAAAACAATTGAAAAGTATTGAGATCGCGCCCGCAGACCGTAGGACGCCGCCATAGAAAAGATAATAATATGACGCCGCGGTGTGGTCCTACCTTAGAATGGCATGTTTATCAACATTGTGTCCATAAACTCACACACATTCACATCCACATTTTATTACGCGAAGATCAAATTTTAGAATAAGATCGTTTAATAAGTTATTTAAAAAAAAAAAAAAAAACGACTTCATAACCACAAAAAGGCACTCAAAAGCGAAAAATAATTTACTTAAAATTATTATAAGCGTTACCCACTTCTCTATTTGATGTCGGTGCCAGCCAACTCTAATAGGTAGTAGATAGATAATACCTACATGTATCTACCTACTTACTAACCTACTTACTACTACTACATACATAGTGTCTATCTAATATCCAATAGGCTTGGCTGGCACCGACTTCAAATAGAGAAGTGGGTAGCGCTTATAATAATTTTAAGTAAATTATTTTTCGCTTTTGAGTGCCTTTTTGTGTTTATGAAGTCGGTTTTATTTTTTTTGAAAAATAACTTATTTTACCCTTTTTCGTGCAAAAAAAGTTTTTAATGAAATTACATGCATCTATTAAATTTCGTGTCTGGGCCGTTATACACTGAAGGATATATACTTTTTGAAAATTTAAAGTATGTACCTATAACGGTTAAGAAGATACAGATCTGTAAAGTGCGCACATATAGACACACTGACGGACGGATGGACGGACGAACGGACAACAAAGTCTCAGATAGTGTTCATTTGGTACCATTTGGGTTCGGAACCCTAAAAAAATTGACTTTAAATGCCGCGCTAAAGTGAAAATATTCACTAGTAATAATGATGTCATCAAGGTATCAAAGGACAATGTCCAAAATGGCCCTGTACAATTAAAGCATCTGACACACACGATAATTAATTGTCTATTTTATTACAATAATTCCAAATACTTTTATAACACGGACTAGTTGTATTTCAAAATGAATATTAAAAAGTATTATTTGCGATTATTAACATTAATTGCCGCCATATGGCCAACAGAGTACTGAATCACTCTACTACGTTATAAGAGGCACTTCCCTATATTGTGGATACCCGAATTATGAAAGCACTGTGTAGCCAACCTAACAACGGAAAGTATTATTTACGTAGTAACTATTATATAATATGTGGTTTTATGCTTATATTTTTTTTTTTGCTGTGTTGATTGGTACAAAGTACGTTCATAATTCTGAGTTATTTAATTATGTATGCAGTGTCGCGGGACTGAAATGGCCGCCATCTTCGCCAAATGTCATGTCATGTCAAAAAATATTAGGTATGTTTAAAAAAGTTTGCACCCTAACAAGACTTTGCCCGGTAGAACATTCCTGTGAAGACAAATTATTTATATTTATATATAATTATTTATTATAATTATTAATATATAATTATTTATTGAGGGCCCGGTGGCGTAATTGGGAGAACGGTCGGTATGCCGTGGTACCGAGTTCAAACCGCCGTGCACCAATGAATTTTTCTATCGAAAAATATATGTGCGCTTCTCACAGTGGCCCTCCGGTGAAGGAAAACATCGTTAAGAAACCAATAAACCCCGCATGGTGGTAGAACATATCTAGTGTCCGCCTGGCCAGCTACCACCCTCAAGTCAGAAAATCTGTCGCCAAACATCTAATGTGTTCCGGCAGCTATCCTTGAGAGCCAGTTCCCATTCTAGTCCACTTCTCTATCTTCGACCGCATCATCACTTAGCATCAGGTGAGATAGTGGTCAAACGCTTGCCTATAAGATATAAAAAAAAATTATCCCCACCATTATTTCTATCTCGCTCACAGTTACCGTAAGAATATCTTATATGCAATAGCAACCTCCATTGTGTATAATCTTCTTGGGACTCTTCTACTAAAACTAGTACATTCTCCTATGTTTGAGGTATTTATCTCCATATCTCTGGTGATACTAATCAGATCTCGATAAAATTAAAATGGGACCACCTCGGAAACGTATCCTGCCTATTAAAAAAAGAATCATTTGAATCCGTTCACAATTGATGGAGAAATCGCGTAACATACACACAAAAAAAAAAAAAAAAAACATACAGACGAATTGAGAACCTCCTCCTTTTTTGTGAAGTCGGTTAAAAAACTAAAAAGAACCGACTTCAATGCCGCGATATTAATTTTCAGTACCAATTTTGAGGTTTATGTCCATATCTCTGGAGATACTTACCAAACCCCGATAAAATTACCACGGTATCACACTTGAGATATCTCCTTTCCAACAAAAAAAGAATAATCAAAATCGGTTCATAAACGACGAAGTTATTCGCGAACAAAAATAAAAAAAAACAAATATACGTTTGAATTGAGAAACCTCCTCCTTTTTTTGAAGTCGGTTAAAAAATACAATGAGAACACATGTACTTTCTCACGTTCCTGCCACTCAACACTCTCTAATTAAATAAACAGAGGCCAATACCTACATTTCCACTGTAATGAAAAATTAAACAAAAAATGTATATAGCGACTTTGACCTATTAAATTGCAATAAGATCGTTTAAAAAACTAAAACGAACCGACTTCAAATGCCGCGCTATTAATTTTCAGTACCAAGTTTGAGGTGTTTATCTCCATGTTTCTGGAGATACTTATCATGAAATGACTATGGTACCACCCTTGGGATATCTCCTTTCCAACAAAAAAGGAAATATCAATATCGGTCCATAAACGACGAAGTTATCTGCGAACACCCATAAAAATAAATATCGAAGATAGAGAAATCGGTTAAAAATTTGAACTAAACCTCTTTAGTTGTTCAAATCGCTACAAATAAATTCTTCATTAGCACTGTTGTCAACTGAACATATTAGATTGTATTTTAATTCTAGATGATGATTTTACTTGCACTTATCTGGACTTGAATCTTAACTGCACTTTGACCATGAATCATTAGAAAAATGTTTGTTTTTACAGTCATTAGGATCGTCAATTTCTACATTTAGACAATTTTGAACTTAGATGCTTTGATATTAAAATCTAGCCTTGTAATGCAGCCGACTGCAATTTCAATAAATATTTGACTTGTTTATGTCCTTGTCATAGTAAATTTGGCTTACATTTCTAATTACCAAATACTTGGTAATATTGTCGTATTTTTTTAGACATGGTTCTTAATTGTGTTTAAGCCGTATGAGCTTTCTTTGCATCTTAGGATGAGGCAATGCCGGTTCATAATTAATGTTAATCAAATAGCGTCCTCTTTCCCGCCAAAACTGGCTGTTTCTCGCTAATGAACTACGTGACGCGGATCTGCATTACAATCAGTGTTTTCTTATGGCTGCGCTCGGATTGTGTATTTATCCAGTGTCTGTGTCGTGCGGAAGTTACTTCTAGTCTAGGCATATAACTAACTTAATCAAATTGCACAATTTATAATATCATTAAAATATTTAATTTTTTACGTGCCTGGCAATTCCTTGACATCCTCTCTATTTTGCCCATACTACCAGTAGGTATCATTGTTATTGATAATTCAATGGACTAATGTCCATAAATACATCTTTTAATTTTTAATTTCTTTTAAGAAAAGTTAACTTATATTTGCGGCGCGAAATGCAGGTAAAGCGAAAATAGCTCCCAAAATACAAGCTCAGACAAGCTTAGGTCAAACTGAAAACTATTTCTGTGTAACTATTATTTTTACCAACTATTCTGTATAACCTAGGCATAGGTATTTTGATTCCTTTAATATATTATATTTATTATCTTTTCTATTCTGTGAGTTGAGTTATCTGCCAGCTAGTTATATATTTTCGTTTAAATGTGTTTTGTACATAAACTTCCTACTTATGTGTAATGAGTTCACATCATCAACAGCCTAACCAGTAGTCACACGTGTAACGTAACGAAGCGCCTACCTCTCGCTACATGAATAGAGGGAACCTAGACGGGGAAATATAAACACAGGTTAATACATTAATAGATATATTGACTCTACAATACTTAACTTTATCACAACACTTAATGTTCGTCAATGATCTTCGGGTGCATTATATCCTGGTAGTGAAGCTCCCGTAAATACCGGACCTCCTCAGATATTCGGTCACAGAATCCGACTGCTTTTGTAGAAGAAGTGTCATAGGCCTGTCTACTTCAAGGACTACGTCTTTTGTTGTAAAAGACTTTAGATACCATAACGAGAGTAACATTTGTTATATTGTAGTAAATATGTGTTGATATGTTCCCTGACTATTGATAGATAACAGTATCATCAGTATCCATTGGTAAAATATTCATTTCCACCATTTGACGCACCGTTATTTTGCGCCGCTTTGGCATTAAACCAAATTGCTGGATCTCGTATTCTTTATCAGTGCATTCATGGCTGGGTTTTTATAATAATCCCCTATCCAAATAAAAGGAACAACTATCATTTTTTATCCAAAAAGTCATGTTTGTTTCGTTGCTAGGTCTTGACTGACTTTCCGATATTTTTCTGTCATTCAATTTTAAATTTTGAAACCCTTGGTCATAGATAGAAACATAAATTGTCTATTTTGAATAATAATTGAAAAATAATTGAGTCAAAAGCCCAATTGGCCTCAAAAAAGCTTGGTGTTTTGGCCAAGGTGAGACAGTACTTCACACCAGGACAGCTGCTTAATTTGTATCAAGCTCAAGTCCGATCATGTATGGAGTACTGTTCTCACCTGTGGGATGGGTCAGCCAAATACCAGCTGAAGGCGTTGGAAGTTATTGAGAGGAGAGCCAATAAACTCATTAACGACATAAATCTTGTAAGCAAAAGGCTTCAGAGCCTAGAGCATCGCCGCAAAGTCGTCAGTTTATCGGTCTTTTATCGGATACATTTCGGGGAGTGTGCCTACCAACTGCACGAATTAATTCCACCGTCCCCCTTTTACCATCGTACTACCAGACGCACAGATATACGCCATCGATACATGGTTGATATTCCATTCTGTCGCACAAAGCGCTTTGCATCAACATTTATCATACGCACAGCAAAGGAATGGAATTCCCTGCCAGAATTTGTGTTTCCTGTGAAGTACAATCCGGGGGTCTTCAAATCGCGAGTGAACAGGTATCTTCTAGGCAAGCGTGCTACATCGTCGATCACATATCTTCACTTAACATCAGGTGAGATAGTGCCCAAACGCTTGCTTACATTAAGTAAAAAAAAAAAAAGTTGTGAATCATGAAACTTAAATGAAAGCCTTATATCTAGATATAAGGGCAAGATAACACGAATTTACAATACTCTAGGCTAGGATGACGTGGTCCTAAACCAACATAGAGCCCGGCCGTAAAACCTTAAATAGATGTGCCAACCGGATCCCTATCTCCAAATACAATTTTGATGTCATGTTAGTACCAACCGGAAATCTTATGGCTTTCCTAAGACTAAACAACTAGCTAATACCCGCGACTGCGTTCACGTACACCAAGAATTTTATTACTGTAAAGCTCTGTCAATCAACATTTGTGTGATCTCAGAGTTATTGAAGTGACGAAAATCATGATTTTATTTTCACAAAAAGTAGCCTATGTTCATCCTCATGCTATAAAGTATATCCTTGTTAAATTTCATTAAGATCGGATCGTCCGTTTAGGCGTGATTAGGTAATAAACAGACAGAGTGACAGAGTTACAAATGTTTTATATTTCGTAGAATTTAATAGTAGCCTATATCACCCACATGCTATAAAGCAAATCCTTGTTAAATGTCAGTAAGATCGGATAGTCCGTTTATTGCTGATTAGTTAACAAACAGACAGAGTGATGGAGTAACTGAGTTACAAATGTTTTTAGGGTTCCGTAGTCCTGACAAGGAACCCTTATAGTTTCGTCATGTCCGTCTGTCTGTCTGTCCGAGGTTTTGCTAAGAGACCGCTAAAACTAGCAAGCTGTAATTTTGTGGGGGTATGTAAATAAATGTCTGTCCCCCCCCCCCTCTAAAAGCTAAACTGCTGGCTTGAAAAATCTGGGAAAATTCGTGATAATAGCGCATTTCATGAACTTTAAAGGTAAATTATAGCGGTTAAGATAACTTTATTGGTTTAGCAGTAATAGTCGTTGAACTTGGGTGTTGGATAATTTTGTACCAAATACAAAATCCTTAGAATAAATCCTTTAAAGTGACAAAGACGGAGTACCTAGTTGCTTGTTTATAACGGGTAAAGACTTGCATTATATAACATGCTACTACGGAACCCTACACTGCGCGTGTCCCGACACGCACTTGGCCGGTTATTATAATATTAGTATGGATATTAGCCTGGATGGAGAGTAAATGTGATCAAAAGGGTCTGCATGATCGATCGTAGGACAATGTCTAATATCCGCCTGGACAGTAACAGTAACAGTATCAGTAACAGTAAGTACTACCCTCAAGTAAGCAAATCTATATCTAAATGTCTAATGTCATTGAGAGCCAGTTCTTATTCTATGTGGTAGTAGGAGCATTATACCAATGTTGCGCCTGATAAGCTACCAGAATGTAGCTTACCATTACCGCCATCATGAAGGAAATCTGCCTTCAAAACCTTACGGTGTTCCGGCAGCTCAGTCTTTCAGCGTCAGATCATTTTGGAAAGGAGGAGGTTACACTTTTTTAATTCAGGACAGACAAGCACTTGATCGTTATCTTACCTGATGTAAAGTGCGGTGCGACGATGCGGTCTCTGCGGGTATCGTTATTGTCGGTAAAATGGAAAACAGTCATGAGACGAGGCGTAGGACAACTGTCTTTTGCCCAATCCACGAAGATTTATTTCTTCATTAAAATCTGAAGGTTCAAACTATGCAAAAAAAGGTACTTCAAATCGCGAGTGAATACGTATCTTCTGGGTGAACGCACTCCATCATCGATCGCATCATCACTTAACATCAGGTGAGACAGTGGTCAAATGCTACCCGGTTCGGTGTAAAAAAAACTTGTACTATATTTTTTTCTATGGTGTAGGTAAATCTTTCATAGGCTTTTGAGAACGTCCTAAAATTTCTTGAAAACTGCATGAAACTATAAAATAACAAAGGATAAGTAAATAACACGTGTTATTCACGTCATAAGCATACTCAGGAAACGCTTATCACTGGCTGACGGTAATTTATATGGCAAAACCATCAGTAGAGAATTAAAGAATTACTGCTCGTCAAGATAAATATGATGACGTTATCTGATTATGTGGAAAATTACTGACATTTTCTCGACTTTGGGAAAATATGTTAATATGTCTTATTTTTGTTGAAGACTCCAAGGCATCGTCGGTCATTCGCCGACCTAAAAAACCTTATAATCTATTTATCAGTGCCGTCTAGATGACTAAGCAGTAAGCGCCTCTTTCACGATGATAAATTTTCAAGTTATACTGCATAAAAGATAGCTTGATCTCTCCGACAGTGACATTTACATAGAAGATTGACATTTTTAGAGTTGGGATAGTGGTGGAAAAAATCGATTATCAAACAATGTTGTAATGAAATCGAATGAGTAGTTGTAGGTGAGAAATTGGATTTTACGTAAGTAAATTAAAATCAAATTTCTCACCTACAACCACTACTATTTAAGACATAGTATGTAAACATGTAAATAATATTAATTAAATAAATTATAATAATGTTACGGTAGTATTTGAAATGATGAAATTATAATAATGTTACGGTAGTACTGAAAGACGTGACTACTCTAAACAAAATCTAGAAATATTTAAATATTATCTGAGTATGATTAGTTTTTCTGATGTTTATGATTGTCATGAACCTAATGAAGCATTTAACAACTTTTATGAAATGTTTATCTTGATTTACCGCCTTTGTTTCCCTAAATTAAGAATTAAAATGCTAATAACTAAACGCCCAAAGTGGATTTCTAAAGGGTTACGACTATGCTGTAAGAAGAAAAGAGAAATGCTTTGGAATTACAGACGCAATCCTAACAAAAACAATAAGGCACGTTTTAAGGAATACACAAGACGATTTAGAAAAATAATAAATCTAACTCAGAAATCACAAAATGACTATTATATCGAAAGTGCTAAAAATAAATCTAAAGCTACATGGAACATCATTAATAACACGAAAATTAATTACCCAAAAGAAAAAATACAAAAAATAAAAGTAAACAATAACATTATTACAGATCCTGGTGACATTGCCCAGAAATTTAATGACTTCTTTATTGACATTGTTGATCAAAACGAGACATGCAATAATTATAACTGTAAATTAATAAATAATGACAAATCTAATTCACTTTATATGACACCTACAATTCCATTTGACATCTTTAATATTATTATTGAACTGAAAAATACTGACAGCGTTGGCTATGACGATATAACAACTAAAGCTATTAAAAGTGTCTCAACCATAATCTCCCCAGTACTAAGTCATTTAATAAATATGTTTCTGCAAGAGGGCGTATTTCCAGAGAAACTAAAAATGTCGATTATGAAGCCATTACACAAAAACGGGGAAAAAGATATACTAAGCAATTATAGGCCTATAGCTCTAATTCCCATATTTTCAAAAATTATTGAAAAAGTTATATACAACAAAATATACTCTTATCTTGAAGACCAAAATCTGCTATGTCCAAACCAATACGGTTTTAGAAAAAACAGAAACATAAATATGGCAATCTACAACTTTTTAAATTGTGTATTGGAAAATATGGACAAAAGAATACCAACGGTAGCATTATTTATGGATATGTCGAAGGCATTCGATCACGTTAATCACACCATATTACTCCAAAAGCTCCATTTATATGGGATTAGAGATAAAGCCAATCAGCTTATAGAGTCATATCTGAGTAACAGGATCCAAGTGACCCAGATAAATCGCATATGTCTTAGAAGCAAAATTGATAAAATCTTCTCATCTCAGTCGAGGACGCTACGTTCTGGGGTTCCTCAAGGTAGCATACTGGGACCGCTACTCTTTCTCATATACATAAATGACTTGCCAAAAATTACGAAGCATTCAATGACTCTATTCGCTGATGACAGTACGGTATTATTTAAGGGTGATAAACAAAATCTCCCACAGCTAAACATTGACATTAACAATACATTGACATCTATAATTAAATGGTTAGACATGAATAATTTAAAAGTGAATATAAATAAGACTAACATAATTAATTTTAGACAAAGACCGAATAAGCTGCACAATCTTAACGTAAACTATGAAGGTAAATCTATAGAGGAAATTGACTGTACCAAATTCTTAGGGTTACACATAGATAATAAGATGACTTGGAAAAAACACATAGAGACATTAACTAATCGACTGACGCAATTCTCATATGCTCTTTATAAACTTAAAAAAATTTCCAATGAAACGACATTGCTCACAGCCTACCACGGACATATAGCTTCATTATTAAGATATGGCGTCATATTTTGGGGCAATTCAACTGACAAGATTACGCTATTTAAAGCGCAAAAGAGATGCATTCGGGCGATGTGTAGTTTACAAAAAACTGACTCTTGTAAACAATATTTTAAAAAATTAAAAATATTAACTTTGCCAAGTCTCTACATATGTGAGTCCATTCTTTTTGTTCAAAAAAATATTCATCTTTATGAAAAATATACCGCAGGATCGCGACGAGAAGCTAAATTACGTCATCCTGGCTCTCAGACAACACTATTTAAAAACAATATTCTCAACATGGCTCCCACTTTATATAACAAGCTGCCTGCATCAATCAGAGACATATCGAATATTCATGTGTTCAAAAATAAATTACATAATGTTTTAATTAGCAAGGCGTACTATACGGTGCAAGAATTTTTAAATGATAAATCTTTAATTTGAAATTTAATTGTATTATTACTATTTTAATTATTGTAAATTATTATTATTGTAATACTTTTTATATTTGCACGCCAAATGGCAGAATGTAGCGGTTACTAAAAATTTTATTGTACTAACATAACTAAATAAATAATTTTGATTGATTGATTGATATTTATCGACGTTTTTCACTATTATCGATGCTAATGTAACATACAATTGGGTTTAATTTTATTACATATATAAACATTTATAAATTCAGTTGTATTTAAAATATCGTTAGTATAAACTATCGATATTTTAAATAAAACTCTATCTAAAACTCTGTGGTCGCGATCATTCATCGCCCATCACTTATCGGCATGCCCATAAAGTATGATATTGACAGGTACGGACTGTACTATTAAGAAATTTAGTACTTCATAGGCGTGATTTTTCTGACAGCTGTCACAGAGATCAAGCTATATTTTATGGATTATAGTGTTGTGGTGAGCGTTAATTAGTGACAGTTGGCACTTGTCAGGTAAAATTAACCCGATTTATCCCAATTATAAATAACCGGCGACGGTCAAAGGAAGTGGGAGCGCCATCCCAAAAACTTAGGGTTTAGATGTGGGTCTATCTACTCGTACCTTGACTCGACTCAAGGCCGATAAATAATAAATTCGATGCAAAAAAGTAAAATGTATGAGTAAGGTAGGTCTAAGACCTAGGACTAGGTACTCACCTAGTCCTAGGTCTTAGATCTACCTTACGTGTCTTTTTAGGGTTCCGTACCCAAAGGGTAAAACGGGACCCTATTACTAAGACTCCGCTGTCCGTCTGTCTGTATGTCTGTCTGTCTGTCTGTCTGTCTGTCTGTCTGTCTGTCCGTCCGTCTGTCACCGGGCTGTATCTCATGAACCGTGATAGCTAGACAGTTGAATTTTTTACAGATGATGTATTTCTATTGCCGCTATAACAACAAATACTAAAAACAGAATAAAATTAAAAATTATAGGGGGTCCCGATACAAAAAACGTGTATTTATCGGCATTTCAAGATAATGTCCATAGTTGGCGTTATATTGAAATGCCGATCCCTAACTCCTTTGTTAGACGGTAGATGGCGTTATAAAAAATAAAATGTTATTAATTATAATTTTTTGCTGGCAAAAAATGATAGTGGTATTTTTTGCTCGATCTTATAAAATACTGTAGTGTGGTACGGAACCATACGAGTGCGAGTCCGACTTGCACTTGGCCAGTTTATTTCATATAAATCTTATAGGCTATCGTTTGGACCACTTTCTCACATGGTTGATGGCGTAGTTGAAGATGATGAAACCGCTATATTGGCCTAGAATACTCTGACTCTCAAGAGCTGGGTGCTGCCGGAACACCGTAAGGTTATAGCGGCAGATTCTTCCGATTTTAATTTCTCCTTGATGGTGGTAACTTGGTAAGTTACTTTTGTCATTTTTAGTGTTTTAGTTGTCTTGTGAGTTTGTCTCGATCAACGTTACTCAATATGAGAAATGCACCGTCTGCATGAACAAATGTCTACTCAAAACTTCACTTAAGCATGGTACAGAGGCCCTGAGTAATAACAAACCTAGAAATATCAACAATTTTTGGATTTTCCGGAAAATATGTAAAAGCGATTGACAAATTCTTTAGAGGAAATAGAAGTTCTTGTACTCGTAAATACAGGTTGCCGCAAAAGTAATGACCCTATTCGGTTCAGCCACAACTTTTTTTTTTAATTAGAAAACTATAATTCGTTTTTAAATATGTATATTTGTGCAGATTTGTGCCATGAAATTTAGTTGCATTATGATTTAAATATGATGTCTATTAAATGTTGGTGACCTCCAGAGTTGAAGCGCATTTGAGCCCTATTTATGACATTTTTCATAACTAGCCGTAACAATGTTTCTTATATCTTGGTGTATGTTTTCTTTTAAAGCTGCGAGAGTCTTTGGCTTGTTCACATACACCCGAGATTTCAAATAACCCCAAAGAAAGAAGTCTGGACAGGTCTATCTAGCAGGCCAAGGCAAATTGCCAAAACGAGAGATAACACGGCCTGAAAATTATAGAAATTATAGACTAGATAGATTATTCCGCGTTCTTGGGGGGTAAAACGGTCCATGATTATTTTTAGTGAAGTTTACATTTGATTACTAAAATATTTTTAATATCAGAATGACAGAATGTGTCATAAAAAAAAATATAAGGAATTTCTATAGTGTCAGTACTTTTGCGCCACCCAGTATAACAAATTCTTCATAGCATTTTAACAGCTTTACTTAAGCCCTAGCATATTAATGGCATCTAAACCCGTTCTTAAGCCCTAAAATATCCACATCACGCCTTCCATATGTATTTGTTTTCCGTGATTTTCCATATACATCGTCTAACCAAGATGGCCGACTCGTCTCTTGGTCCTAACGTTTTTAGCAAATATAATTATTGGAAGTCACACGTCTGTGTGTTGCAGTGTTGCTAGCTCTGACCATTAAAACTGTATAGAGTAGAGAACTAAAATATAAACAAGTAATTGAAAAAAAAAACGAAAACCAGACTGCACATTTCTCATTCCAAATTACGTTTAAAACATATACATTGTATATATTGTTGTAAGCCATTTATAAAAATGTTTATTTTGATATCCAATTCAAAAACACATTTTTTTTTTAATTTAAAGAAGTAACTTGTGTGAAGTTTCGAATAAAAAAGAAAATCTAATTTTGTTTATACAAACTTCGAACCCCCGTTTCATCCCCTTAAGGGTTGAATTTCGTGCAATTCTTTATTAGCGGATTTTTTACGAACGTCATAATAACTATCTGCAAACCAAATTTCAGCGCAATCCAAAACAATATTGATTTTCAGACTTTGTTACCTCATTTCTCTCTCTTAGGCAAAAAATTTCGAAATAGCCTGAAACACGTATTTACTTATTGAGTTACAAAAGTACTTGTATGAAGTTTTGAATAATATCGTTTAAAAACTAAAAAACAACCGACTTCAATGCCGCGCTATTCATTTTCAGTACCAATTTTGAGATGTTTATCTCAATATCTCTGGAGATACTTATCATACCTCGATAAAATTACCATGGTACCACACTTGTGATATCTCCTTTCGAACAAAAAAAGAATAATCGAAATCGGTTCATAAACGACGAAGTTATCCGCAAACAAACATAAAAAAATATATATATATATACGGTCGAATTGAGAAACCTCCTCCTTTTTTGAAGTCGGTTAATAAAATAGACAATCTTATCTTTTAGAATTTCCTTTCCGTTTTCTCTTAGAAAAGGGTTTCTACAAGGAGGGCCTTGTCTCTCTAAACAAAAAATGCGACAAAAGATTTTTTGGTCTTTATCGTTTCAGCACGATTCTACGTCTTAACTGTTATCCCTGCAGTTCTGGTCTTAGTGCGCTTCTATATCACATGTTGAAAATAATGATAATCACGATACAATGTTGAGAGAGTATTCTTTATCTTTCTCCAGGCCATAATACCCTACACGTTCTTATTTTATTTTTATATCGAATAGGCTTGCGTTTGAAAACTATCTCGCCTAGTTGCAAGCAATAATATAGTGGAACATGGTGAACGCAACAGAAATATGAATACTACCTTATTGTTTATATTTCTGTGGGGAACACTTTAGGCATAGAATAGTGTGACTCTCAAGGGCTGTGCTGTAGCTAATTTGAGTTGCTAACTTTAAATATCTTGAGATAATCATGAGCTCTTTACGAAATGTATAATGGGATGGGACCAACATAAAGATTAACTCTACCCATGAATACATAATCATTAAAATTGGTTCACAATTAGAAATCGAGAAGCATACACACAAAAAAACATACAGCGACTTGATAACCTCCTCCTTCTTGGAAGTCAATTCGTTGCACCAAGATACTGCCCTATTATGATTTATAAATGCTTTTTTAGGGTTCCGTACCTCAAAAGGTAAAAAAAGGAACCCTTATAAGATCTCTTTCTTGTCCGTCTGTCTATCTGTCTGTCTGTCCGTCTGTCTGTCCGTGTGTCACCACTGATTTTCTCAGGAACGGGTGGAACTAGCAAGTTGAAATGTATACATGATATTGAGGTCTATATTCCCTATTGGGTGTATAAAAATCAAGGTCTTGAGGCAACACAATAAAAAGATATGGGCAAATTTAGATTTTTGCGAAAACTTGCAAACCAAAATGTACCTTAATTTTCAACTTTTTTTATTTTTCGGAATTTTTCCTTTTCTTGTGCTCTAAGACCTTGCTTATAACCGGTACTTCCCGTTGACCTAGAATCATGAAATGTGGCAAGAAGCAAGGTTTTACAGCACAAATGAAGGAAAAATTCCAAAAAATAAAAAAAGTTGAAAATAAAAGGGTGTCCCCATACATACATAGTTTGCGCCAATTAATGTAGACCTCTGAGTTATACGAGCGCTGATACAATTTAGAGGTCTAGTTTAATTGGTTGGTACGGAAGCCTCGGTGGGCGAGTTCAACTCGACTTAGCCGGTTTTATTTTAATATCTTATAGGCTAGAGTTTGATCACTATCTCACCTGTTGGTAAGTCATGATGAGGTCGAAGATGGTATACACGCTAGACCTAGAATGTGAACTGGCTCTCAAGGATAGATGCCGGTTGGGTGACAGATTTTCTTACTTGAGGGTGGTAGCTGGCCAGGTGGACACTAGATAGTGTCCTACCACCAGCTTAGAGCTATTTAAACTATCAAAGCTGCAACTCTTGAGTATTAGTGTTCTGTGGGATGCACTCTGAAAATTGACTACATCAACAGCAGTTCAACTATCTCGAATGGCTTTTAACCAAAATCAGATGATTCCAAAAACGGTAGATCTACAGTTTATAAGCTGTATGTTTTGTTTGAGTGTATGTCGTGTTGGCACAGCTCATTGCCTACCCACTGTCGTTAAAGCATAATAAAATGTACATTTTTATTATTTTCCTTTGCTTAGCACTAGTACACATGTCGTAATTTTTGTTGGGGCAATGAGTAATGGTCAATATTTTCAAAAGGATTGAGAGAATTAGCACTCTTTCTTGGATGCAACGTGATGACAAACGAAGTTAGTATGTACCGTACCTACAATAAAATATAAAAAAAAACAACGGGTTGCACTCCGGGAATGCCGACAGAAGTGAAAACGTCATTTTTGAATATTTTGGAATGACACCTCGCGCAAGCGCCCTGCGCTCCGTCTTACGAATTTCGAACAGGACACGTGACTTGACGAGAGTTTAAAATTTTTTACCCATCCCAAGAAAAGTGCACAACGCCGCTAAAGAAGTTTTCACTTCAAAAACTCTTTATTGATCTGTAAAATTAAATACTAATTACACAAATTGTATAACCAATAATTAGAAACAAAGCTGTAGCGACGTAATACAATCGGCGGTCCTTTCGCATAAAGCCATTTGTTCCAGAAAACCTTGACATGGATTAATTTGTGGTTACACGCTATGCCTAGAATACTCTGACTCTCGAGGGCTGTGTGTTTCCGGAACACCGTAAGATTATGGCGGTAGATTGATCCTTTACTTTTTGGTAGCAAGTCAGGCGGAACATCGATATAAAATGCTCCTACCACTTGTACCACCGGTGGAAAGTTAAAGTATGACGAGGTCATAAAAAAGTCCGTCTTTAAAGTCTGAGGGCACTTTGAGCGTCAATTCGACCTCCAAAAACCTCATAAGTGGTACCCTTGCCACCCGGATCTGGCTGTAACGAGCGGGCTGCACAAATTATCAGGTTCTCTGTAAGTGACCCTCTGTACCCTTTTACGCGTTTTGACATTCCGGCACGGATGCCGATTCAGTAGGTTGTCTTTGACGGTAGGTGGTGCCTCGTTTGCATTGGAATAGTAGTTCTTCAAATACTTTTTTATAGTCCTATGTATGTGATAGTATAAAGTTAGGTGTCACCATCTTTGGAACAGTTTCAGAATATTATAAACAAGAAAAAAGCATGTCTCGAGTCACTATAGCTTTCTACGACTTTTTACATAAGTTGGCATCGTTGTTTGCTTTAGATTAAAACGTATTCAAGTATATTTTTTTGAAGATAGGCAAGCAGTCGGATACTTTACGATGTGAACAAAGAGCAATGTAATTGTGTATGCCACCTGCCAAATTTACAGTGTTTGCGACAAAATTACAGTAAAAGCATCGATATAGTAAAAGTAAAAAAAAATACAAAATTCCCGCATAGTATCCAACACGTCACTATTCATGCCCGTTTATAATATCGTTTAAAAACTAAAAAACAACCGACTTCAATGCCGCGCTATTCATTTTCAGTACTAATTTTGAGATGTTTATCTCAAAATCTCTGGAGATACTTCGTATCGACTCGCGCGTAAATCGCATTATGTGGACAAGCTCAAAGCCTCATTAACTCGCTTCATAACTGTCCAGTGAACATCCATCTAAACGCAGCACCACACCCAAAAGCGCAAGATTGTTTGACCAACCAATTTCCACAAGAATCGTCCAGCTAAGACGTTTGTTTAGCGATACACATGTAATTGATATGCCGCCCGACTCTGCATTAGTGGTGTTATGTATTTCAATTCGCACTTGTGCGTAACTTCTGAACGTAATTTGCTCAGGTTTGTAGGTAATCTTTTAACCACTGGGACACTTAGTATCTACAGGACAGATACTCCCACTAAAAAACTTCTTGTACCTATGTATATGAAAACAAGATCATGAGCCGGTTTTACCGACGTGAGACTTTATGGAAAGCGATACCTAGTAATAATAAGTACCTAATATTTATTATAGTGCTAACATAGAGTCAATATATTTTTTTGGAATATTAACGGGCATATTCCAAGCAAAAAACACATGCTGACTCATGATTTTATCGATTTTTGAAACAATATAACATAATAAATACTATTAACTATCTAATGTGGTCCGGCAGCTATCCATAAGAGCCAGTTCCCATTCTAGGCCTAGCGTGCTACGTGCTACCATCCTCGTCCGCATCATCACTTACAAACAGGTGAGATAGTAGTCAAATGCTAGCCTATATGATGTATAAGAGCCCGAAGTTATATCAATCAAATACTATAAAATCTGGATCAATCGAATAACAAGCCTCCGGCATCAAGAAAATCATACAGTATATAAATAACTACAAAACGAACAAAAATAGCACAACTGCATTTGAAACACAAAAACCGCGTCTTCCACATGAACTGAATTTCAAAATATTGACAGTGTAAATGTTTGATACGACCTTGACATTAACCTTGGGGTTAGTTCACCACCGTCTGATAACCAAAGTTAATATTGGACCTAACGACTATGTTTGACAAACGCTCGCTCTATCAATATATAAACATAATATTTGTGCCTCTTTCCGTTGAGTAGTACCTGAAACTGATTATCTGTGTCTATAGATGGAACTGACTTCAGTTTTAGAGTTCCTTGAAGTTGTGTAAGGAACACAGGTTGAACAAAGAGAAATGAGAGAGTTGAGAGACCCGGTAGCCCATTGGGAGAGCACACTGTTAAGCATCGGTATTAATTGGTTTTGTTTGCCACCCTCTAGATTTGATCCTCCAGATCTAGATCAGCATTGTTTGCGACGGTAATTCTGGCGATAGGAGTAGCAGCGATGAAGAACCGACGATGACATCATTCGGGCTATCTCAGGCATCCTCGGTACCGAAAAGGAACAGCCGTTCCCGATCGCCACCGAGTCCGCCCCCACCCCGGCTATCAAGCCGAGGCCAGCGAGCGGCGGCCCGCAGTGAACATCGCGATCTCACCGCGTGACTTCACTCCCGAGGAAGAGCGACAGACTCGCTCGAAACATAGGTCGAGAAAATTCGACTAAACGTACGTGAATTATAGCCGGTATTCTAATTCTAATTCTAATTGGTAATGGGGGCGATAAGACCTGCACTGACGTCCCGCTTGGGGTGTATTGTGCATTTCCCCCTGCCAGCATTCACCCAAGCCATCCCAGCTCCTTGACGAAGCGGAGCACGGCTTTAGGTTGCTGGCATAACGCTTCCAATGGTGATGGTGATGATGTATAGGATAGTAAAGATGATGCTGTCAAATGTATGTGTGTATGCCTGCTTGTTTGTGAACTTGGATGTAGTGATAGTGCTAAAGCAGATGGTGATGATGATGATGATTGTAAATGTTGTTGCTGCTGCGACTGGTACTCTGCATCCGGGTCACGCTCATGCAACCCAGCTGTGGTTCTTATTTCGTTTAAGACGGGACAATGTATTATCACATGTTCCACTGTTTCATCTTCTGACATGCATCCTCGACAAAGAGGACTGTCTGTGGCTCCAATTTTATAAAGATGATAGTTAAGATTACAGTGTCCCGTGATGAGGCCTACTATTAGGCGAAGGTCCGGTCTTTGCAATTGTAGCAATTTGTTGGTAATTTTCCTGTCTAATGTTGGCAGAGCGGCTTTTGTGTGTTTGCAACTCGTCATGTTGTTCCACAACCTTTGTTGTTCGGTTTCTGTGTGACGGCGTAGTAGGTCTCTGACTTCCATCGATGATGGTCTGCATAGACCCATCACGTCGTCGCTTACCTGCTGTTTCGTGCCTTCCTTGGCAAGTTTGTCTGCTGAGATATTGCCGGTACAGGCTGCATGGCTTTTTGTCCATTTTACCTTTACTTTTATGTTGCGCTCGGTTGCCAGAGTTTGCAAGATGGCGTGACATTTGGCCAGTACTTTCGATCTAGTTGTGGGTCTTCTTAGCGCATATATAATTGCAGCACTGTCAGTGACAAATTCTAAAATTGCGCCTTGGTCGCCTGCTATTGAGGTGGGGTTTAATGATAAGACTGCTTGCGCAGCCAATAACAGTCCCATCGTCTCAGCCTGTAAGACGGTAATTGTCTTGTTCAGCCCTATTGACGCTGAGAGACCCAGTTCGGGCGAGTAATAACCGCAACCTGCTCCTGAGTCATTTTTTGCAGCGTCAGTGTAGGTTTTAAAGGTAGGAAGCTCCGACTCAGACATCTCGTCTTCCGTTAAAAGTTCGTATTTCTTGCCATCGAGGTGAGTACTTGCAATTCTGTCCGTGCCTTTGGTGGCTTCCGGAACAATAGTCGTCGCCAAGGATATAATTTTGCAGTGGCTTGTGGTCGGTCCTGTGCCTTTCCACTGGTTTGTAGATTTTATTCTGAGAGCTGAGGCCATCGCTTCTTGTTGTATGTGCAAATGTAGCGGTGTTAAGCCCAGGATGACATTTAAAGCATCCGACGGAGTCTTCTTCGTACAGCCACTGATAAGTGTGCATGCTAGTCTTTGTAACTGTTGTAGTTTGGTAATTGTAGTCACTTGATTTGTGCGCGTCCACCACACCACGCACCCACATGTGAGTACTGGACGCACAATTACAGTGTATAACCACTTACACAGTTTGGGTTTTAAGCCCCAGTCTTTGCCGACTGCTCTCGTGCTTTGCCATAAAATGTTAGTTGCTTTTTTGGTAATGTGGTCTAGATGTGTGTTCCACAAAAGTTTGCTGTCCAACCATATTCCAAGATATTGTACCTCTTTGCTTAGGGTCAGTTCGGTTCCAAACAACGTCGGTAGTTTAAGTTTAGATACCTTGGTTTTGCGCGTGAATAAGATCAGTTCTGTTTTTTGTGGGTTAACTGATATAGCCGGTATATACGAGTAACAATAATAACCCTCTAGATTCTTTATCCACTGTTCATGCAACTCAGGGTCAAAGTCAACAAGGGATCGTCCATTATTCACGTGAGGCTCGAGAGGGGGGGGGAGGTATTCGGAAAAAATCACAAAAAATCACAAGGTTGTGCTAGATATCACGTGTATTTATTTTTCGTTGAACGCACAATTTCTTCAAGATAATATTCTGAACATTTCAATATACTTACTTTGTACCAAAACAATACACGTGATTTTGGGTAGGTTAGTCTAAAACCTCACTATATATCACCAGGGAGGAGGGGGTTAAAAAGTTGCTAAAAACATCACGTGATTAATGGACGACCCCCAAGTAATTGAAAAAAAGTAAGTCGTTTTTAGTAGAGGCAAAGAAGTTCATCCATGCGAAGTAGGTCCCAGGCTGAGGGACAAAACAGGTGACTCCCGCTCCGGTTCGTTCGCTGGTGCAAAGGATGAGCATGGCCATTCAGCGTGAAAATGCGGTGATTGTGATGGGCACTTTTGCACCCGGAGCGCGCAGGGGAGGTTATTTGACTAGGTTTAATTTGACATTATATTATAATTGTTTTAGTATTGTTTTATTGAAGCTGTTTCACTGAGTAATTCTTAAAATAAAGTAAATAAAGTGTTTAACAATTTACAAAAATATATAGTGTGTAACACTTCAAAGAAACATAAGTATTTATGATATTAATTAGTTATGATATTAATTACCCACTTGGTGATTTAATTTAGTATAAACGTAATTTGTTTTAATAAAATATTACTTTTGTTGTACATTTTAGTTGATTTTTTCTTTGAAAAATTATGATGTCAAATGCAGAACCCTCAAATTATTTTGACACGCACTTGAGATACAATTTAAAACCTAGTCAGATGTGTACAAGCAATTATCGGAGTCACAACCATGTACGAAAAGGATGGGTGGTAACGTCACACTGTCTCTAAACTTGGCATCCTGTTTTTTTTTTCTATGAGTTCAATCCCCTATTTATGAAGTTACCTACAGGCTACTGGTAAGAGCAATTATTACAATATTCCTTCTGATTTGCTACCAAAATGGTGAATTATCACCATCGGAGAAAATCTGCCGGCAAACCTTACGGTGTTCCGGCAGCACAGTCTTTGAGAATTAAGGTACGGCCACACCGCGGCGTCCTGCGATCTGCGGGCGCGATCTCAGTACTTTTCAATTGTTTTCTGTTCGCGTTTGGTGTGAACCAGTCTGTACAAATACTATTGCGCTATCTGATCGCCACCTAGATCGCCCACGCAGGACGCTGCGGTGTATCCGTACCTTTAGACTATTCTTATTCTATTCTAGGCCTAGCTTGTTCCCTATCCTTAACCACATCATCGCTTGCGGCAACAGGTGAGATAGAGGTCAAACTAGTAAAGCTAGCGCCTTTAAGATTTTTTTTTAAATCACAGACCTGCGCTTACGTAATGTATATCCGAGCGTCGTAAATTGTTTCATAATCAGCCTGGACGTAGGCGTCTCCCAAGACACGCCACTGAGCCCGATCTTCAGCTCATTGGGAGGGATATGCCCTAATTACTATGCTGGGCAGGCGGGTTGGTGATTGCAGGACGTAGCTCCGTGACGCTGATGCCTGTAGTATTTAGCTACGTCATAATTTGAAATGGTTATACCGCCATTTGTCGGTCACCGGATAAATTATTTAGGGAGGGTAGAATTAAATACTTTATCATCATCAGCTTAAATTAGTCCACTTCGTCTCATCTTTTGAGGGCCCAGTGGCGCAGTGGCAAAATGGTCGGCTTTGACGCCAGAGGCAGTTGGTTCAAATCCCCGCCGAGCACCAATGGATTTTCTGTAGAAAATGTATGTGCATTTCACCGTCGCCCTCCGGTGAAGGAAAAATATCGTTAGCAAACCCTCAACCCCCGCATGGTGGTAGGGCACTATCTAGTGTCCGTCTGGCCTGCAGCCACACCTCAGCCTCATGTTGGAAAATCTGTCGCCAAAACATCTAATGTGTTCCGTTCCAGCTGCAGTCCTTGAAAATCAGTTCCCATTCTAGGCCTAGCGTGCTACCATCCTCATAATCATCACTATCACCAACTCACCAACAGGTGATACAGTGGTCAAACGCTAGTGTATACGATATCAAAAAAATATATAAATCTCGTCCAAATTTATATAAAATCCAAAATGACTTGCATCGCTTACCACCAGGCGAAATAGTGGTAAAACGCTAGCCTAACAGACATTGAAAAAAAATACTCGAGTTAGCTAAGACAACCTTATTCTACTTCTACCTAATAAGCACAAGTTTCATACCTTTAAATAAACGAAATCACGTTTAGCAAAAGCGAACACAATTTTAATCCCATTTTAATTCTCCGGTGTTGCCATACGATCGACATTATCTGTATATTTAATTTATCAAGGCAAACTCCTTGGATTACATTAGCTGTGTTACCAAATATTTTGTGTGTAAGCTTTGTTGTGTGTTATGTACATATTATGTGTGTACATATATTTAGACGGCCTGAAGAGCGGTTGGTCGGCCTTTGGTGCAGGGTTTGAACTTGCGTAACAATATTTTGTTATGTAACCTTTTTACTCGACTACAGGAGGGTTATGATTTTGACCGGTATATAATTATGTATTTTTCAAAGACGTTTTATATGAAGACGGTGCACTACCAGCCCGAAAGAGACCGACCTTGAACGGACTTTGTCCCTTTTTTTGGACCACATGTATACTATACATTAGTAGCTGGCTGAATACTCAAAGGATAGTAGTGTAGTACATATATAGCCCTGGCAGGTTGTTAGACAGGGACACACTCCCATCTAGGTTCCTCTCGTTGGATTCGTTTTGATGTACATAGCAATTATTTTAATTACAAACTTATGTTTAGAGCATACGGATTAAATTGAATTTTTAAAAATATCTGCTGTGCACGATCCTTACATTGTAAATCCATGGTCTGTTCATACGTTACCTCATAACTAAGATATCTTTTGTGTGTGAGTAGAGTGAGTAGTTTGTGTGTGAGAGTAGTGCGAAGTGTCTCGATTGTCTGCACTCTGCAGGCTGGTTATTGGCTATGCGGTGTCACGTTAAATTGGATATGGCGCCCTCTACAGGACATAAAGTCATGAACCAAAAAAATGTTTTGTTAATTTTAAGTACGGCCACACCGGGGCGTCCTGCGATCTGCGGGTGCGATCTCAGTACTTTTCAATTGTTTTCTGATCGCATTGGGTTGGTCACCAGTCGGTACAATTAATACTGCGCTATCTGATCGCCGCCTAGTTCACGCACGCTGGACGCTGCGGTGTATCCGTACCTTAAGTCATGTTGAGTATCAAATGGAAGGGCACGATAAAGCACCCGGTAATTATATTATATAGGCAAAAATTCTAATTTTTTTTTTAATTTGTCTTGAAAAGTCACTAACTTTTCATGACTTTTCAGTATGTAGTCGAGTTTTAGTTTTTATCTTCATTTTTATAGGTACTTGTTTGTTTTAGTTAATATGCACATTTTAATTGTGGATATGCATAAGTGGTTACTTAGATACTTATAGTAATCGGAAAAATAAGCCTTAGGTTTTCAAACGAGCTGGATTACTAAAGTCTACGTAGACAAAGCCTCTGCTGGCGAATTACCTCTTCAGTTTACTTATTATAATTAGAAGTTATTTTCACATGTCTTGCCTGCTAGACCAAAGAACTCAACCTCCCCAGTTCAAATAACGACAAAAAAGCAATTAAAATTCAAGACACCGCCCCGCCATATTTATTTTAAAGCTGAACGCCTCCTCCGGCACGGCCAAGACATTAAATGATACCTACCTACCATGCGTAACCAATACTGAACTGTGTATACAGAATTGTCCTAATATCCTCATTAATATTCCAAATCTATTTTTATACAGACCTTTAGAAAACAGGTCTCGGGAAAACAAACTCTTGCGCAGCACTAAACAAATATGGCCGGCGATAACAGCTCGCCATCTTGTAAGATTGAGGTTGACTACGCTTTGAAATTCAAATTGTGATTTTATTGCCATCATTTTAAATTGGATTTGTGTACGACGTGTGGATGTGTGTTTAGTTAACAACATCTGATAATAACGTCGTTTGGAATGGATATGACAAGGGTAAGAGGTTGTTATTTTTTGTAGCCTTTTTGGTGTTGAAAGTCACTTTTTAACCCCCGACGCAAAAAGAAGGGTGTTATAAGTTTGACGTGTGCATCTCTGTGGCATCGTAGCGCAACCGACAATAGAGATTCGAGTTTGGGCTCATTAGAATGGTCTCAATGAACAAATGAGATTATACATAGATGGGGGAGTTTACATTTTTTTATAATTTGCATACTTAATTCACGTGATAGGTTTGACGAAGTACCTAAAGGCGCGGGTATGGAGGGCTACCTATCGCCTTTGTTAGGACGAGGTCTGAGGTCGCATCGAAATAAAACGATGGTTGTTGCACTATAAGATGTTCTTATTAGAATTTTTAGTTGCTGTCTCTGTGTAAAAATTCTGGCGGTTAACTCCCTTATAAAAACATTTCTTCGTTCTCACGTCAACGTCACTTTGACGTGGGAACGCGCGCTGTCGTTTTTTAGCATTGCGCTTCGCACATCAGAGGCATTTTGCCACCCGAATGGATGTGCAAAACGCCACACCACCCCCCTACGGAGAAGGAGAATCCGTGGGAAAAGAAAAAATAAATAAAAAATCAAAGGTCAAAAGGTTTGCAAAAATGAACTTTACGACCTGACCGGGTAGTGTATTGTGGTGAATGTGAGGAAGGAGCAGCGGGAGAAGATGAAGAGGATCCAGAATGAGGAGAGAGTATTCTAGAAGGATGTGATGGTTGATGTGCAGGAAGAGACGGCGTCGATACTGGATCAACAGGACTCGGCTGTTCGATGAACGCTGGCTTGAGCCTGTCGATACTGACAGTCACCTGCCTGCCTTTTAAATCGATCGAGAAAGTTTTTCCGTCCTCCGATCGAGATATCACGCGATGAGGGCCAGAATAGGGTGGCTGCAAAGACCGACGAACAGTGTCATCCCTCAGCATGACGTGTGATGCAGTGGGTAGGTTTTTAAAAATAAAAACCGAAGGCTTAGAATGATGAGAAGCCGGAGTGGGTCGCAATTTGGACAAATATTGCCTTAACTTGACGACAAAATCCGAAAGCTCCTCATAGCCAGTAGCGTCGGGAGAAACAGTTAAAAGTTCCCCTGGGAGCGCTAATGTCTCACCATACAGCATTTCTGCTACGGTTGATTTTATATCCTCTTTAAATGCAGAGCGCATGCCTAACAAAACAAGAGGCAAGGCACTCGACCAGGAACTGTCATGACACATCAGGGACGCTTTTAACTGCCGATGCATGCGCTCAACGAGCCCATTAGCGCAAGGGTGATAGCTGGTGGTACGAATACGTTTGGCACCAAACAGATCGGTAAGGCATCTGAAAAGTTCAGATTCGAACTGCCGTCCCTGATCAGTCGTGATGACCGCAGGGACGCCGAATCGAGCTATCCAGCCATCCACAAAGGTCTTGGCTACTTCCTCTGCCGTTATCCCACTCATAGGCCACGCTTCGGGCCACCTAGTGTAACGGTCAACAGCAGTGAGGCAGTATTGAAAGCCAGAGGAAGAAGGCATAGGTCCGATAATGTCTATGTGGACATGCTTGAGCCGAGATGTGGGACTGGAGATATGTCCGAGCGGAGACTGAGTATGCCGAGTCACTTTGCTTCGCTGACAAGCTATGCAAGTTTGGCACCAGCGACGGTAATCCTTGGTGATACCTGGCCAAACGAAACGGTCAGAGACCAGACGAACAGTGGCCTTGGTACCTGGGTGACTCAGGTTATCAGTTTGTCAAAAATACTTTTCCGTCCTGTGGAAGTATCGCAGACCAAAGTTGTGTTAGTGCCGGGAACAACGATGTTCTCTAATTTTAGAGAAGAATCTTTATCGTTACGATACTTTTTCAACTCGTCGTCGAGTTGTTGGCAAGAAGCAAGTGCAGAGTGATCTGCTTCGATACTAATGGCTTCGATGCGGGACATAGCGTCTGCTACCGTATTATCAACCCCTTTTACGTGGACAATGTCCGTGGTAAATTGGGAGATAAACGAGAGTTGATTTAGTTGGACCGGTGGAAGCCTCTCTCAACGCTGCGAGAAAGCGTAAATGATCGGCTTGTGGTCCGTGTAAATTGTGACTTGCTGCGCAACCAGAAAATGGCGATAATGCTGCACACTCTCGTAAATCGCAAGGAGTTCCCTGTAATATGCTGGCCATTCGGCCTGTCGGGGCTTCAGCTTTTTGCTGAAGAAACCCAAAGGTTCCCAAGCATCACCAACTTTCTACTGAAGGCAGGCACCAACGTGCGAGTTCGAAGCGTCGGTGAAGAGCCCCAGCTCAGCATTCGGTAATGGGTGAGCCAGAAGAGCAGCGGATGACAGGCTAAGTTTAGAATTGTTGTGTATGTTAGTTTTATAACTCTCAAAGAAAAGAGGCCAATTCTCCAGCTTCCCATCAAACTTGGGTAGATCCAACTTAGGTAGTTTGATACCTGTATCAGTATCTTTGTTTGCTTGCTCCGATGATGAAGATTTGTAATGTAGTTGAATGTAGTTAGATCTTGACTGCATTGACTGCATTGCAATCGGCTTTGTTTTACTGCTGTGTACACATTTTCGAATGATAACCATAAGTTATACTCAATGTCATATTTAGGATTAAGATCCAATTGTAAAGAATTGTACTCATCACATAAGTAATTATATTGATCATAAAGCTTGTCAATATTTCCAGTTTTTGATAAGAATTCATGCTTGGTGCGTGTGTCCGCCAAAGATAGCTTTTTTGACGCAGCATACAGTGAAGATAGCTGCTCGAAGATAGCGTTTCGTTTAGCTGCATTTATTTTAAGCTTTTTCTCCGACATGGTTTGAACGGACAACGATTATAATAGATTTAGATAAGGCGACGCTCCACCATTTTTGTAGCGAGTTCCACAGACAACACAACATTTTTTTGTTGCGTCGTACGCGCTAATCTGACAGTCGCTGTCAGCTCGTGGCGTGATAAACCCATCTCCCTCTAACTGGCCGAGAAGGAAAGGGACAATGAATTTTATGCGTAAAAGCGGTGAAAGGGCGCGAACATGCTCCCCGCCTTGAAAATTGTAGAGTTTCAAAAATTATGGGAGTTATTATACTAAGTACGAGACTAAGGATTAAATTTACTACATAAATACTACAGCTAAGTTGAGTTAAGATGATGAGTACAATTACATTACCTTGGGAAGAGGGTATAATTTTGTTATGGCGCGTTTGTATGGCTTATTCCGAGATCGCACAAGGGCAACGCGAATTAGATCATCCTTGCCGGGAAAAACTTTCTCTATCACCCCCAGCGGCCACTGCAAGGGGGGAGCATCATCCCGATGCATATAAACCACTATGCGTAGAAGTTTTGTCCAAGAAGATGTTTTTAAAGCAAGGTCATACAACATAGACTCCTCCACCTCCGCTACAGCTGTAAGAGACTTTCGGGCTTCCGGCATAGCCTCTTCGGATGGTTTAAAGGGTTTGATCGGCCATTCTGCGATGGGTTGCTTTGCCCAAGAAGGACCCGTCCACCATAACGGGTGGTTCAAAATTTGTGAGGGCAATAGTCCTCTAGACGCACAATCACTGGGATTGGTTGCACCTTCTACATGAAAAAACCGGTCTGGTGAAACGTGTTCATGGATCTTATTGACGCGATTTGCCACAAACACTTGACATCGATGTGGCTGCGAGTGTATCCAAGATAAGGCGACCGTAGAATCTGAGAACGCGTAAATATCCTTTAATGAAAGGCGGTCATTATAAGTGTCATAGACGCCACGTAGAACTTTCGCAAGTAGTACCGCGGCACAAAGTTCTAGTCTAGCGAGCGAGGCGATTTTTGGTGATGCGACCTTCGACTTGGAGCAAATCAACCTGAGCGATACATCTCCATTAGGATAAGTTATATGACCGACCGAATTGAAACACTCGAATTGGTTCAGAGTCGTCAAATCTAAACAAGATTTTCTGATATTTACGATGGTCTTTCCTTACTAGCAATCGCAAGTACATCTGTTGAACATCTGCGCTGATAGCAACAGGCAGAAGGCAAAACTTTAATAAAAGCACGAATAAGTCGGCTTGTAAGTTCGGACCTGTATGCAAAATATCATTTAACGAGACTTGAGTATCGGTTGCGGCGCTAGCATCAAGCACAACGCGTGTTTTCGTGGTAGCTTTATCAGGTTTGACCACTGCGTGGTGAGGAATTAAATAACCCTCTTGAATTGACGCGGGTGTAAAAGGGATTTCTGTCAAATACCCTTTCTCAATATAATCCTTTATGACTTCGTTATAGGCGCTACGCAATTCAGCCTTCCTTTTAAATTTACGCTCAAGCGCAGCCAGTCGGCATTTAGCGACTTGGAACGAGTTGCCTAAAAGAGCAGGGTCCGATTTGAACGGGAGTGCGACAACAAATCGACCGGAGTCCGCATCGCGAGCAACGGAGGAGGTGAACATCATTTCACATTCCAAATCTTCGGGATTTTGTACCGTATTTAAAAATACCTCTTCCGATTCCCAAAACTTAGTTAAATTTTTATTTAGTTCATAGTTTGTTATAGGACCGAAGGACCAGGCTACGCCAGCATTGTCTGGTACGACAGGTATTTCACCCATGATGACGTATCCAAGCGAAGTCTCAAAAACTGGAAGAGAAGTAGCGGAAACGGCACGAAGCGGAGCGGAAGCGGTACGAACCGGCGGCGCGATAGGACGCGAAGCGGGAGCGGTATCCACCGGAACGGAAGCGGTACGAACCGGCGGCGCGGTAGAGCGCGAAGCGGAAGCGGTATCCACCGAAACGGAAGCAGTACGAACCGGCGGCGCGATAGGACGCAAAGCGGAAGCGGTATCCACCGGAACGGAAGCGGTACGAACCGGCGGCGCGGTAGAGCGCGAGGCGGAAGCGGTATCCACCGGAACGGAAGCGGTACGAACCGGCGGCGCGATAGGACGCGAAGCGGGAACGGTATCCACCGGAACAGAAGCGGTACGAACCGGCGGCGCGGTAGAGCGCGAAGCGGAAGCGGTATCCACCGGAACGGAAGCGGTACGAACCGGCGGCGCGATAGGACGCGAAGCGGAAGCGGTATCCACCGGAACGGAAGCGGTACGAACCGGCGGCGCGATAGGACGCGAAGCGGGAGCGGTATCCAACGGAACGGAAGCGGTACGAACCGGCGGCGCGGTAGAGCGCGAAGCGGAAGCGGTATCCACTGGAACGGAAGCAGTACGAACCGGCGGCGCGGTGGAGCGCGAAGCGGAAGCGGTCTCCACCGGAACGGAAGCGGTATCCACCGGAACGGAAGCGGTACGAACCGGCGGCGCGGTAGAGCGCAAAGCGGAAGCGGTATCCACCGGAACGGAAGCGGTACGAACCGGCGGCGCGATAGGACGCGAAGCGGAAGCGGTATCCACCGGAACGGAAGCGGTACGAACCGGCGGCGCGATAGGACGCGAAGCGGGAGCGGTATCCACCGGAACGGAAGCGGTACGAACCGGCGGCGCGGTAGAGCGCGAAGCGGAAGCGGTATCCACTGGAACGGAAGCGGTACGAACCGGCGGCGCGATAGGACGCGAAGCGGAAGCGGTATCCACCGGAACGGAAGCGGTACGAACCGGCGGCGCGGTAGAGCGCGAAGCGGAAGCGGTCTCCACCGGAACGGAAGCGGTATCCGAAGACTGTGCGGTAAGTATAGATTTTCCCATTAGCAAGTGCGGAAATAGTTCCGCACCTAATATAGCATCTACTTCTCCGGGTACATTCCAGCTATCATCTGCCAATAGCAACCCATCCAGGTTCGGCAATACCGATGTATCAATGTGACAGGCTGGCAGTTTGTTCACAATGTGTGGCACAACTAGCAACTTGATATAATAGGATGCATTGTTATAACGGGACTGTATAGTCAGAAGGACAAATCCCATTATTTGAGTTGAGTTACTACCTATTGAATTTATGAACGAATTGTTCAGAGGTATCAACCGCAGCTTCAGCCTTTTGCAGCAAGCAATACTGATAATGTTATGTTGTGAAGCGCTGTCCAATAAGCACCTAATAATGGATTTATTGCCTTTATTTTATTGCCTTTGTTAGTCTGTAGTGCCTACTAGTTATTAGCTATCAAAATATTTATAATCTATACTAAGGATGTGACGTAGCGCCCTCTGTACGTTCTCTTTTTAATAGTCTGTCTATGATCTACGAATATATCGCTGTGTGACTTGATCAAGCTCGTGTTTCATTTTAATAGGTTATGGGCAAAAATATCCAAGTAAAAAGCGTTATTTTAATCGTATAGTACTAAAATATGGCGAACAGTTATATACAAAGCGTGCCAAAGTTGAAAGGGCGCGAGAACTTCGAAGAATGGTGCTTCGCGGCGGAAAATATGTTAATATTGGAAGGCATGGCGGCGTACATTAGGCCCGCCATTGCCGGCGCCACCGACGCGGACAGAAAACCAACCGACGATGCCAAGACTAAAGCAAAATTGATTTTGACGATCGATCCTGCATTGTATGTTCACATTAAAAGCGCAGCAACGTCTCAAGCGTTATGGGAGAAGCTTCACTCCATGTTCAGTGACTCGGGATACACAAGAAAAATCAGTTTATTACGACACTTAATCTCAATTAAACAAGATAACTGTGATTCAATGACAACGTATGTAACTCAAGTCGTGGAGACTGCGCATCGTCTTAATGCAACAGGGTTTACAATAACTGACGAGTGGATCGGATCTTTACTTTTGGCCGGTCTTCCCGAAAAATACAGTCCCATGATTATGGCAATAGAACACTCAGGAATACAGATTACGGCAGATGTGATCAAGTCGAAACTATTAGATATGGAGATATCAAATAATTCATCGGAATCCAGCACTGCATTTGCTGCGAAAAAGTTTATGCCGAAAAAAGGCGGTAATTTAAACACGAAAAATGGAACGCTAAGAAGTGAAACAAAGATTATAACTTGCTACCGATGTAAGCAAACGGGACATTACAAAAATCAGTGCCCCGATGCAAAGAAAAATAAGCAATCGAATGCATTCAGTGCAGTATTTCTAAGCGGAAAATACAATAGAAACGAGTTTTATATTGATTCCGGAGCAAGCGCACACATGACTGCGAATGAAAATTGGTTAGTAAACCCAGATTATTCAGTGGCTGTGCCAGACATAGTTGTGGCTAATGAATCGACATTAGCTGTGTCATGTGTTGGAAACGTGAATATAACAACAGACTGCAATTATGATATCACCATAAAGAATGTGTTGTGTGTAGACAAGCTCAGAACAAACCTGTTGTCTGTGAGCGAACTGATTAAAAATGGAAATAACGTTGAATTCAAAAAGGATTATTGCTACATTTATAACCAGAAGAATGAATTAGTCGCTACAGCAGTATTAACATGTGGTGTATATAAACTAAATATACAGATCCAAGAGAACTTGTTGGCAGCTTCAGCAAGAGTGAACGGAGAGCTTTGGCACAGACGACTAGCACACATTAACAGCTGTGATTTAATTAAAATGAAGAATGGCGTTGTAGATGGATTATCATTTCCAGAGAATTTTGACACATCAAAAACAAAGTGTGTAACATGCTGCGAAGGTAAACAAATGAGATTACCTTTTCCCCATGTAGGAGAAAGAAGCAGTGAAACCCTACAAATTATACATGCAGATGTATGTGGCAAAATGGAAACCAAGTCTATAGGAGGTATGCAATATTTCATATTATTTATTGATGACTACAGCCGCATGACATTTATTTATTTTTTGAAACATAAACATGAAGTATTCGAGACATTCAAACAATTTAAGGCAATGGTGGAAAATCAGCTTAACAAAAAAATAAAGATTTTCAGAACTGATAATGCGGGAGATCTATGTAGTAATGAATTTGAAAATTACCTCCGAAAAGAAGGAATAATTCATCAAAAGACCAATCCTTACTCGCCAGAGCAAAACGGCGTTTGTGAACGTGCAAATCGAACAGTTGTGGAAAAGGCGAGATGCTTGCTATTCGATGCAAAACTAGGTAAGAAGTTTTGGGCCGAAGCATCTAATACAGCTGTATATATTAAGAACAGATCGCCGACTTCAGCGTTGAACAATATGACACCATATGAAGCATGGTATGGGAAAAAGCCAGATGTGAGCCACATCAGAGTATTTGGTAGCCCCGTAATGGTACACATTCCCAAAGAAAAAAGGCTAAAATGGGATAAAAAATCTGAAGAGCATATACTCGTTGGTTTCTCAGAAAATGTAAAGGGGTACCGAGTATACAACCCTAAGACAAATACTGTTACAAGCAGCAGGGATGTCGTTGTGATGGAGCAGAGCACAGGTAACAGTTAGATGGAGACAGCTGTATGGATCCAGGATGGGAAGGAGGTTTCAGTGGGGGAAGTCCCAGAATGCACTGAAGGTTTCTTAGAATCAGTAGAGGAAGCTCAATGCACTAAAGAAACCAGAGATTCAGTGGGGGAGCCTACAGGAAGTGAATCTCTACTTTCAGACTCCAGCACCAGCTCATCAGTATTCACTGATGCAGAAAATATTGACAGCGATGATACCTGCATGCCATCCAGTGATGATACTGGCGATACCACAGTTCTCGAGGTTCAACAGATAGAGAACAGAAAGAGGATCAGAAAGCCACCGCAGAAGTATGGTATGACTAACATATGTGTTTCCAGTTCTCCAGCGGATGAGCAAATTACCTTCTCAGATGCCCTGAAGGGTCCTGAAGCAGCCCAGTGGAAGCGTGCCATGGAGGAGGAGCTACATTCGTTCGAGTGCAATAATGCGTGGGAACTTGTCGATATTCCCAGTGGTGCATCCATAGTGCAATGTAAGTGGGTTTTAAATAAAAAGCTTGATGTCAACGATAGAGAGCGATATCGTGCTCGGCTTGTAGCAAAGGGATTTACCCAGAAACGTGGTATAGATTACACAGAGACATTTTCTCCGGTCGTGAGTCATAGCACACTTCGTATGTTGTTTGCTTTAAGTGTACAGATGGGTATGGACATTACTCACCTTGATGTCAATACTGCTTTCTTAAATGGTCACTTAAAAGAAGACATTTACATGTCTATTCCGGATGGTTTCATGGAGGAATGTAATGGGAAAGTTTTGAAATTGAAACGGGCCATTTACGGAATAAAGCAATCAGCATTAGTATGGTATGAAAGAGTCAGGGACCTGTTGTGTAATTTAGGCTTTAAAAATAGTAAATATGAACCTTGTCTGTTTAAAAAAATTGAAAATAATGTCAAACTCATAGTAACATTGTATGTCGATGATTTTTTGATTTTTTCAAACAACATACATGAAACTGAAAAACTAAAGGCTGTATTAAGCTCTGAATTTAAAATCAAGGATTTAGGTTGTGTTAGAAGATACCTAGGTATGCGAATTAATGTTGATAAAGAATCTAACACAATTTCTGTAGATCAGCAACAATACATTGAACAATTGCTATGTAAGCATAATATGACTGATTGTAAACCTATAGATACACCTATTGAATGCAAACTGAATCTGGAAAAGTCAGAAAACTGTAAGATTAACATTCCATATCAGCAACTGATTGGAAGCTTAATGTATTTAGCTGTTTTAACTCGGCCAGATATTGCCTGTTCAATAAGTTATCTAAGTCAATTCAACAACTGTTACAATGAAACTCATTATAATTATGCAAAACGAATTTTGAAATATTTACAAAATACTAAACATTACTGTTTAAAGTATAGCAAGGGTGCTAATGAAGAGTTGGTTGGATATGTGGACTCTGATTGGGCCAGTTGTGAATTAAATAGAAAATCTTTCAGTGGCTATTGTTTTGTTATGTCTGGTTCTGTAATTTCTTGGCAAAGTAGAAAACAACAAACAATTGCACTTTCCAGTACCGAGGCAGAATATGTAAGTCTTTCAGAGGCTTCTCGCCAGGCCGTGTATTTAAGAAATTTATTGTATGAATTAACTGGAAAGTTGAATGTCATTAGATTATATTGTGATAACCAGAGTGCATTGAAAATGGCAACAAGTCAACAGACAAATCGTAGAACAAAACATATTGATGTAAAATATCATTTTATAAAAGAAACTGTAAAAAACAATGTAGTCAAAGTATTGTATACTTCTACTCAGGAAATGCCTGCAGACTTGTTGACCAAAGGCCTACCTCGTGTAAAACATTATAGATTTATGAAAGTTTTGGGGGTCATAGAATAAAACATTAGCATAGTACATAAGCAATAACTTTATTTTGATGAGTGGGGGTGTTAGTCTGTAGTGCCTACTAGTTATTAGCTATCAAAATATTTATAATCTATACTAAGGATGTGACGTAGCGCCCTCTGTACGTTCTCTTTTTAATAGTCTGTCTATGATCTGCGAATATATCGCTGTGTGACTTGATCAAGCTCGTGTTTCATTTTAATAGTCTTTACAGGCCATAAAACTCTCTTCAAGTTCAGGCGTCCAAGAAACCGGTGTGGAACCTTTGCTTTGGGAAGCCACTATCGCATTGACCAGCGGTGCTTGCAACTCTGCAGCGTTTCGCAAAAAACGTCGATAGTAGTTTACCATTCCAAGAAAACGGCGAAGTCCCTGAACGGTCTTAGGCAAGGGAAAATCCTTGAGAGCCTGAATGCGCTCAGTTGGTGGCCGTGTTCCTTCAGAGGAAATGCGGTTCCCGAGGAAAGTTACCTCAGGAGCACCAAATACGCACTTTGAAGGATTGATGACAATGCCGTAGTCTTCAAGTCGCTTGAAGAGTATACGGAGGTGCTCAGCGTGCCGAGTGGCGTCGCGAGAGTACACTAAAATGTCATCAACGTAGGCAAAGCAGAAGTCCAGACCCTGTACAACTTCATCCATGAACCGTTGGAAAGTTTGGCCTGCGTTGCGCAAACCAAAGGTCATGTAGTTGAATTCGTACAGGCTGAAGGGGGTGATGATGGCCGTTTTACATATGTCCTCAGGCGCAACGGGAATCTGCTGATATGCCTTAACGAGATCGATTGTACTAAATATAGTACAACCAGATATGTTATGACCAACATCACCAATGTAGCGGACTGGGTATCTATCGGGCACTGTGCGTGCATTCAGTGCGCGATAGTCACCGCAAGGTCGCCAGGTGCCGTCTCTTTTAGGTACCATGTGAAGGGGAGAGGACCATGGACTTTTTGAAGGTCTTGCTGTTCCACACTGGACCAAGTCATCAAAAACCTTTTTAGTCTCCTGAAGTTTTTGAGGAGCCAGGCGCCTAGAACGACAAGAGACGGGGGCACCTTCAGTAGTCAGGATGTGATGGACGGTGTTATGCTTCGGCTCCCGAATGAGTCCTGGTGGCTTTGTGATTGATGGAAATTCCACAAGAAGCGCACCAAATCCGGACGATGGAGCAGAAACAACTTTAACACTGGTCTGATCTAGTGTTGCAACGGCAGCGATACATGACAACCCAGTACTGCTATCGACAAGCCTTTTATTGGCACAATCGGGCATAAGCCGATAGTGTGCCAGAAAGTCGGAACCGATAATGGCGGTGTTGACGTCAGCGACGATAAACTGCCACTGAAAGGCCGTCGTGCCGCGTCGCAGACCCAGATTGAGCGTCATTTGTATGTGGCCAAAGGTGCGAATCTCACTACCATTGACAGCAGCCAGTATGTAGTTTGACCGCGTTGGCTTATTCGCTAGCCATTGGTACGGATAACAGGAGAGGTCCGAACCTATGTCTATTAAAAACCGGCGTTTCGAAACGCTTTCGGTGTCAAATAATCGGCGACTCTCCGAATAGCAGTCAGTGGTCGCCGCTAATAACTACTGTTTGAGTTTCCCGACGGCGGGGACGTCCAAGTGCATGGTTTTACACAGTTAACCGCTTTAGTACCAAACCTCCTATGGTAAAAACAAAGTTTGGATTTACCAGCGGACTGTGAGCGTTCACGCTGGTTTGAGTTACTCCATGACCTATCTCTACTCCGGTCAGCTGATAGTGCAGCGATCTGGCGCGTGAGATCATCAAGGCGCCGTGTAATGTCGTCAAGCGATGAAGGCGAGACGGCAGAAATGCTCGCTGAGAAAACAGCTGATGACCGAGGAGCTGCAACACCGGGCGATACTTCTAAAATTTTGTCTGCTAGCTCTGCAACTTTATCTAAAGCAAGCTCAGACTGAGCAGCCAAAATTGCCTGAAGGTGTTGTGGGAGGCGGCGCATCCAAAGCTGGCGAAGCAAATTTTCATCCGAAAGAGTGTTCCCAGCCAAAGACCTAAGATGTCTTAAAAACTGGGAGGGGCGGCGATCGCCCAGCTCCTCATCGCTAACAAGCTGTCGGACACGTTGTGCTTCAGATGTGGAAAGCCTACGGATAAGCTCAGCTTTTAACCTACCATATTTGTCTGCGGGCGGTGGATGAAGAATAATATCTTCAACTTCTCCAATAACCCGAGTGTCCAACTGAGCAACAACATAATTAAATTTTGTTAGATCAGCGGAGATACCTGAAATGGTAAATTGAGCCTCAACCTGAGCAAACCAGATAGCGGGCCGGTCAGGCCAAAAAGAAGGAAGCTTAACAGCAACTTTACATATTGCGGGGGAAACTGGGTCCGAGGTGGGTGTGTTAGTGCTGTCACCTTTTAATTTTTGCAATTCAGTAAGCAATAAAGCATTTTGTTGCTGTAATAATGAGTTTTGCTCTTGTGCGGATTGCAAGTTAGGTTAGTACACTATAAAAAGCCGTACAATATAAATGTTTATAAGCTATAAAACACACACAGTAATACAAACACAAAACAATAAACAAGACAGTAATATAAAAGGCAAAACACACAGATAAAATATATAGTTAATGTTATCAAAAATTAACAGCCCCGGTGTAAAAAAAAGTTAAATATTAATAATTCCCACACAATATAATAAAAAAAACTCAAATGCAATTTTGTTATGTAAATGCCAATGTCCACAGTTGTTTAAATAATACTAATAATAACCACACAAAATAATAATATAAAAACGAAGTCGAATGCAATTTTGTTAAGGTTATGCTAATGTCCAAAATTTTAGTAAGTCCAGGCACCAATATTAGTATAGGAAAAATAGCACGTACTAAAATCACTCCAGCGCAGTGTATCTCTACACGTCGTTTCGTTGTAGAATCCAGAAAACTGATACCATGAATCGAAGACACGTCGAGATAGCCACGAATGTGATAGATACTCGTCGCAGCTGGCGTCGTATCACGGGGATCAGGAAACTAATTACGAAGCGATGACACGTCGTGGTAGCCCAATGTGGTCGTCGTGAATCCAAAGACTCGTTATGTGAGGATGCATTGGGAAACGCGGATTGTTGACCTCGTCGATACGTAGATACGTCGATACACGTAGAGTTGAACTCTGCTCAGACGGCTGAAGTCGGTTCACCATTAAAGGCGCGAGTATGGAGGGCTACCTATCGCCTTTGTTAGGACGAGGTCTGAGGTCGCGTCGAAATAAAACGATGGTTGTTGCACTATAAGATGTTCTTATTAGAATTTTTTGTTGCTGTCTCTGTGTAAAAATTCTGGCGATTAACTCCCTTATAAAAACATTTCTTCGTTCTCACGTCAACGTCACTTTGACGTGGGAACGCGCGCTGTCGTTTTTTAGCATTGCGCTTCGCACATCAGAGGCATTTTGCCACCCGAATGGATGTGCAAAACGCCACATACCTTTTTATATCAGCCTAAAACAAGTAGGTAACTAAGTAGGTAACGCATTTCTAAGTAGTAAAAAATGATGATTTTTGTTTGTTTTCAGAAGCTCTTGGAATCATAGCATAAAAACTTAAAATCTTATGAAATACCTATATGTGCAGAATGCAAACTGCGGCACATTCACGTTCAAACCTACGTAGAGGACGTACATCCTACGGTCACTACCTACTTACTTACCAAGCGTGGTGATCGATCATTTATGAGGTACCCATAAGTAAAGTCTTGGTAGGTCTTCAAATCGCGAGTGAATAGGTATCTTCTGGGTCAGCACGCTCCATCATCAATCGCATCATCATTTAACATCAGATGAGATAGTGGTCAAGTGCTACCTAGTTCGGCGTAAAAAAATAGTCTCCTGAGTGCAAACACAAATACTTACAAAGTCATCCAGGTCCAGCATGGCTATCCACAATCACTTGAAACTCTTAACCAAGTTTGGGTTCGTAAACTGCTTCTCTTTCGACGGCAATGCTCCGAACGAACTTTTGATGAATGATGCTTCCGAATTCGAATGTATTCATCCGATACGTACCCATTGCTGCTTCACTTTCCCAGAACAGAGCGTCGATTATGGATATGATAGGTCCTTGGCTAGGCCGCTAACTAAAAATAAACTGGCCAAGTGCAAGTCGGACTCGCACTCGTAGGGTTCCGTAACACAGTTAAGTATTCCATAATTATGATTTTTTGCAACCACAAAATTAACTTTGTTTTTCATAGTGTTTGTATGAAAAACAAAGTTATCTTTGCAGTCGCCATATCTCAAAAACTGCTGACTGTATCTCGTTCAAACCAATTTTCGTTGTTAGTTTTTATTGAGATCTACAGCATATATTTTTTTTAGATTTTTCACTCCCATACTTTAAAAGTTAGAGGGGGGGGGGGCACACATTTTACCACTTTAGACGCGCCTATCTTTCAAATGATTGACTTTGAGAAAAAATGAATTTAGAAACCTCAATGTCATTTTTGAAGACCTATCCATAGACACGTATAGGTTTGAAAAAAAAATTTTTTTTTGTTTCCATTCCATGTATGGGATGCCCCTTGCCTTTAAACTTTTATTTTTTTTACTTTTGTATAAAAATCGGAAAGCGGTTTACAGAATACATCTACCTACCAAGTTTCAATTCTGTAGTCTTAACAGTTTCGGAATAAAATGGCTGTGACATACGGACGGACAGACAGACAGACAGACAGACAGACAAACATGACGAATCTATAAGGGTTCCGTTTTTTGCCATTCGGCTACGGAACCCTAAAAAAACGAGCTATAATCGAGGCCCGGTGGCGTAATCGGGAGAACGGTCGGCTTTGATGCCAGAGGTACCGAGTTTATTTTTTATTTCATTTATTTATTCTTAACAAAGTAATTTACCGATTTTCTAAAGTAAAGTACCAGTAAACCTTATGCAGGTTTGTCTAGGCACTAGGTCCTCTACACAAATAGTTTTTTCAAGGGATACATTAAGTATTATTAAGTTCAAACCCTGCCGTGCACCAATGGATTTTTCTATCGAAAACTTTATGTGCGATTTTAACAGTGGCCCTCCGGTGAAGGAATAACATCGTTAAGTAACCAACAACCCCCCCATGGTGGTAGGACACTATCTAGTGTCCGCCTGGCCAGCTATAACCACCCTTAAGTAAGAAAATCTGTCGCCAAACATTTAATGTGTTCCGGCAGCTATCCTTGAGAGCCAGTTCCCATTCTAGGCCTAGCGTGCTTACCATCTTCGACCGCATCATCACTTACCAACAGGTGAGATAGTTAGTGGTCAAACGCTAGTCAATAAGAAATACAAAAAAAAAGGTACCATAATACTACATATGCAGTCAAGTAAAGGCTATATAGGTACCAAAGACAGTGGATTGTGAATTGTCAGAGAAAAACCGATCACCAACTATCAAAAAACAGCATTTTTTTTTAAATATATACATTATAAGCTAGCGCTTGACCACTATATCACCTGTCGGTAAGTGATATTGCGGTCGAAGATGGTAAGCACGCTAGGCCTAGAATGGGAACTGGCTCTCAAGGCTCTCAAAAATCCATTAGTGCACGCGGGGTTTGAACTCGGTACCTCTGGCATCAAAGCCGACCGTTCTCCCGATGTTAAATGAGTGTGAATGCGAACCAAGCCACCGATCTTATGTGATTAAGTATAGGAAAAGTATATTTACGCCAATGTACGGTTTATGAGAGAGATATGGACGTAGCTGTACCTTTATCTACTTTTATCTACTCAAGGTTAAGCAACACCCCAAGTTTTTCGAAGTACCTTTGTCTTGAAGACAATAGATACCTACCTATATAGCGACTTCAAAACACTCGATCTATGAAGTGTAGGAAAAGTATAGACATTTCCAAGGTCTGACGCACCACTTAAGGTACGGACACACCGCAGCGTCCTGCGTGCGCCATCTAGGCGGCGATCAGATAGCGCAGTAGTATTTGTACCGACTAGTTTACACCAAACGCGATCAGAAAACAATTGAAAAGTACTAACATTGCGCCCGCAGATCGCACGACGCCGCTGTGTGGCCGTACCATTATAAGCTCCACTTCACATTTTCATAAAGGACTTCAACAGTAACAACACAAGGAAGCTATAGCTACTCGCTTAAATATACTCTTACTTTCAATTCAACCCACTATCATGATATTTATAGAAGCAAGAACATAAAGCCTGTACACACTAGGACAGTTAAGTCAGAGTTGAGCGCCCCGGTATCTTTGTAGAAATATTTGCTGTGTAAGCGAAGCGGTACTATGCCAGTCACACACTGGGTTAGTGGGTAATTTTTGTTTATGGTGTTTCTTTTTCTTTGACATACAATGTGAAGTGAAGGACTGTACACAGTTGTCAACCACGGTTACATTATCATATTACCGATGACCGTTTACATTAAGAGCCAGTGTCACCAGTACCTAACATTTCGTTAGATATTTATCTAACACATGACGCCTTATAAAAGCTGTCATTAATCTGTCAGACTTCTTCATATTAGCGTTATCAGGAACCGGTGACCTACCCGACCTACCGGGAAACTGACCCTAACTAACTTACTTTTAACTGGAAGTTGCTATCTCTACCTTTCCAAAACTATCAACCTTTACTTTTAGTACCTTTCAGTAAACTGACAGTTACTGGTATTTCAATAACAAATCTTAAAATGTTCTATATCTGACAGAGCGTTAATTATTGCTGACAGTTATCCCTCCCTGTCCTTTCTTATTCGATAAAAAAATGTTAGAATGAACATAGCTATGACTAGTAGGCATTTTAACTAGTGGTTAAAAGTAAGCAAGTTATTGTTAACGGCCGTAAGCGTATTAAAGACGAGTGTGATTAGTAATAGTAACTTAGAAACTCTTGATATTTTACAAGCGTGGTTGACAACGGTGTGTTCGCTGCTTTAGCAGATGGATTATTAGATACATTACTCTCATTGAAATCGGATACAATCAAATTCGGAAACGCCATTTAGTTTCGAATATTGATTAATCCGTGAGCTATTTGGTTGCGGAAACCTTTCAGATAAGATTTGACAGATTTTTCCGAATTAAAATATCAGAAGTTTTCGATCGGAGCATTGCGAATTGCAAAGATCCGTCGAAAGAGAGACATTTTCCGAATCCGACTTTGTTTACAAATGATTCTGAATAGCCCTGCAGGTCGAAGATTTATATTTGTGGCTGCTAATTGGCTCGATCCTTCTCTTTTATAAGGAACTGGAGTTTATGAAGTTTGCACGTTACTGCACTGTGCCGGTTACCCTGAGACATAAAGATGTTAAGTCTCCCATGCCCTGTAATTTCACTGGACACTGTGCCATTAAAACTGAAAAATATTCCTATTTCACGCCGAATAACTGACATAGTAACGTAACGCCCCAGGCGGCCTAGCCGAAGTCCTAATACTACAACTTCTTGCATTGAACATCATGATGGGACTTGACTAACCGATTTAAGACACGTCTTAGTCCCACTTTTCTTTCGTTAATGTATGTTCAAGCCAGTAACTAGCACACTCACTATCCCGTGTGAACCGCACTTACGCATATAGACGCTAGGTGCCTCTTGTTGTTATAGCAAATTTGTTCTGTCTCACTCCACTAGGATTAGCCTGTTTTTGTTCCACACAGTTTTATCTCTTTAATTACATGTTTGCCTGGTACCTAACAATGCCTGACTAACTACAAACTAGATTTCGCAATGCGATGACTACTAAAACAATGCAAAAAATATAGGAGGAAGAACATGTTTGTCTACTTACATAGATTGTATGAAAGAAACCTGGATACTTAAGTATGTCTGTTCTTAGGCTTTTTTTAATAAATGTTTACCTAAATACATTTTAAATCTTTTTATTGAGTACCACAACTAACCACAACGAAGAAGAAACTTAATGTTAATATAATTTAGTTTTATTGGGATTTATGTATATCTATCTGATAGGCTAGCGTTTGACCACTATCTTATCTGGTGGTAAGCGATTAGGTGGTCCAGAAGACTGATATGTCAGCTGTGCCTACTTCTGCTATTTGTATAGGTAGGACTTCTGCTAATCCGACTGGGGCGGTATCGCCACTTTGCCTTTTGAATATCGAATCGTGAAATAGGATTTTTTTTGGTTTGAATGGCAAAATTGCCAATGAAATTACACAGCATATGAGACTTAACATCTTCACGTCTCGAGGTAAAGTGCAGTGACATGCAAAATTCTGTATATCCAGAATTTTGCTACTATATCTCTAATAAGTAGACGCCATCGCTTACCATTAGCCGAGCGACGTGCTTGTCTGTTACCTTATACCTTGAAAAAGGCGCATCTTAAGTATTTAGTACTTATTTACCTACCTATACCCTGCCATCATAGGCATAACTAACACATAGGTACTCTATAATACATTTCGTTAATTTCAATAGCCATAATTTAAACACAAGTGTTTTATTTGAACATGTGTTTTGTGATGATATATTGAAATTAAATGCAAGTGGTGCATGAATAAAGAATTCTAGCAGATGAGGCTCATGTGGGTGGGCAACTATGTAGGTAATATAATAACACAAATTAGAAAGTAGGTAGGTACCTTCCTAGATAATTAAGAACAATTTTTTTTATTACTATAGAAGTTTCGTATTCAGCTAACAATCTGTAATAAATAAACAAGTAATATTAAACAAAAAACCTTTTTAAACACAAGCTTTTACATAACCTAACACCAGAGTAAGTCAGACAAATCCAGCGAGCCTAAACACGAAGGGTATTTACATGTGTAGTTTAGGAGTTCCTTTGGCCACCTTCCAGCTCCATCACCAGATCAGCACCATGTCATCATAATATTGCATTGTCACGCGATATACACATGTATGCCAAATTTCAGCTCAATCGAACCCCTGCAGGGCTAGCATGGCATGGGGAAAGACAAAATTATTTCCCTGTTTTTTGCCACTGACAGGAGATCAACACAACAATTTAAACGCTTGGTGAAGTTTAACCCCGAGATTTGATTTTCTTTCGTATTAAAAAGTTTAAAAAAGAATTGATAAAAGTCAGCGGGCGTTTATATTTGTCGAAAACCTTTACTTATATTTGTCTTCTCCACCAAACAAAATGGATAGGTGGAAAGACAAAATGCTAGTCCTGCTGGAAGTCGCTCTAAAATCAATCGCAAGATTTGTGACGGCCAATAAATTCGCCGTGAAGTAGAGATAAAGCTTGTAATAATAAGTTATTTTTCAAAAAAAATAAAACCGACTTCATAATCACAAACAGGCACTCAAAAGCGAAAAATAAATTACTTAAAATTATTATAACCGCTACCCACTTATCTATTTGAAGTCGGTGCCAGCCAAGTCTAATAGGTAGTAGATAGATAATACCAACATGTATCTACCTACTTACTAACCTACATGTACCTACTTACTACTACTACATACATAGTATCTATCTACTATCCAATAGACTTGGCTGGCACCGACTTCAAATAGATAAGTGGGTAGCGGTTATAATCATTTTAAGTAATTTATTTTTCGCTTATGAGTGCCTGTTTGTGATTATGAAGTCGGTTTTATTTTTTTTGAAAAATAACTTATTTTACCCTTTTTAGTGCATAACAAGTTTTAATTAAATTACAGGCATCTATTACATTTGGTGTCTGGGCCGTTACACACTGACGGATATATACTTTTTGAAAATTTCAAGTATGTACCTATAACGGTTAAGAAGATACAGATCTGTAAAGTGCGCATATATGTATAGACACACGGACGGACGGACGGACGGACGGACGGACGGACGAACGGACAACAAAGTCTCAGAAAGTGTTCATTTGGTACCCTTTGGGTTCGGAACCCTAAAAAAATTGACTTTAAATGCCTTGCTAAAGTGATAATATTCACTAGTAATAATTATGTCATCAAGGTATCAAAGGACAATGTCCAAAATGGCCCTGTGCAATTAAAGCATCTGACACACACGATAATTAATTGTCTATTTTATTACAATAATTCAAAATACTTTTATAACACGGACTAGTTGTATTCCAAAATGAATATAAAAAAGTATTATTTGCGATTATTAACAATACTTGCCGCCATATGGCCAACAGAGTACTGAATCACTCTACGACGTTATAAGAGGCACTTCCCTATATTGTTGAAACCCGAATTATGAAAGCACTGTGTAGCCAACCTAACAACGCAAAGTATTATTTACGTAGTAACTATTATATAATTTGTGGTATTATGCTTATAATTTTTTTTTTGCAGTGTTGGTTGGTACAAAGTACGTTTATAATTCTGAGTTATTTAATAATGTATGCAGTGTCGCGGGACTGAAATGGCCGCCATCTTCGGCAAACGTCATGTCATGTCAAAAAATCTTAGATATGTTTAAAAAAGTTTGCACCCTAACAAGACTTTGTCCGGTAGAACATTCCAGTGAAGACAAATTATTTATATTTATTTATAATTATTTATTATAATTATTAATATATAATTATTTATTGAGGGCCCGGTGGCGTCATTGGAGAACAGTCGGCTTTGATGCCGTGGTACCGAGTTCAAACCGCCGTGCACCAATGAATTTTTCGATCGAAAAATATATGTGCGCTTCTCACAGTTGCCCTCCGGTGAAGGAAAACATCGTTAAGAAACCAACAACCCCCGCATGGTGGTAGGACATATCTAGTGTCCGCCTGGCCAGCTACCACCCTCAAGTTAGAAAATCTGTCGTCAAACATCTTATGTGTTCAGGCAGCTATCCTTGAGAGCCAGTTCCCATTCTAGTCCACTTCTCTATCTTCGACAGCATCATCACTTAGCAACAGGTGAGATAGTGGTCAAACGCTAGCCTATAAGATATTTAAAAAAATATTAATTATCCCCACCTTTATTTCTATCTCGCTCACAGTTACCGTAAGAATATCTGTCAAAAACCAAAATCAACGAGAAGAAAGATGTAAAAACATTATTCAAGGTCATATTTTTTAGTCTTCAAAAGTATATGCAATAGCAACCTCCATTGTGTATAATCTTCTTGGGACTCTTCTACTAAAACCAGTACATTCTCCTGTTTGAGGTATTTATCTTCATATCTCTGGAGATACTTATCAGATCTCGATAAAATTAAAATGGGACCACCTCGGAAACGTATCCTACCTATTAAAAAAAGAATCATTTGGATCCGTTCTCTATTGACGGAAAAATCGCGTAACATACACAAAAAAAAAAACATACAGACGAATAGAGAACCTCCTCCTTTTTTGTGAAGTCGGTTAAAAAGTATGCAAACCAATGTAAAAATAGAATCACCTAAAAAGTAGGTTCTATTCAGAAGTGTGCCGCCAACACGAGATAGGCCAGTAATAGTGTTCGGTTTTCAAATATTGGTGTTTGGCAAAGAAATGATCTGGCGCTCGCACGGCTGTAGATACGCCAATCTGCCAACACTCGGCTACGAACTTACTACTTTTACTACACTCATTGATACTAGCAAAAAGAAAAGAAAATGTCCACACAAGAATAATTTTGGCATGTTTCATATGCAAAAGTTTGTTGTTTTACAGTTTACAGGACGCATCGTAAATTTTAATAAAATTAGTGTCGTGCGGTTCGTCTGTTGATATTGCATAAATGTAGGTAGTTACTTATTTCTTGAATCCAAGATATTTTATTTAGAACTCCGAAATTGAATTATTTTAGCCACGTTGTAATAAGTCTTAATTAATAAGCAGCCAGCACCGTAAGTACATGCCTAAACTCCTTGACAAGTTACACATTTTCAATTCGACTAAATGATACTTAAATTCAAAATTTGAAATCACCCTCGATAGATATATTTACAATCTATTCCAATGAGCCCAAATACAACATGTCTGCTGTAAGTTGGGGAAAAGTTCAGTATTATGAATATTCTAGATGTCCCAGCATCAGGTCAATACCATGTTCTTACATTATCGTTGAAATAAGAAAGTATCAAATTTCGAATTTATCAGACCTACATCCAGAGAAAAGCTTATAGCTTATATATAATCGTCTTCAAGCGCTGAACGGATTTCTATGAATCAAAGCTATGAACACACTCGATTAACACAACTATCAAACAAAAAAAACTAAATCCAAATCGGTTCTTCCGTTTACTACGATGCCACAGACAGACAGATATACACGTCAAACTTATAACACCACTTCTTTTTGCGTCGGAGGTTAATTAGACGCCCTTATCTTTTAACGGCACACAATAAATATCGATGTCATTATACCTAATTTGTTCTGTTGGTAATAAAAAAAACGTAGTCTCATTTACAAATGTACTACAGACAAGCAAATAAGGTCGAATGTTTCTTTTTGTTCGATATTATTTTACATAGAAAAACGCATTGGGACTGTTCACTAGAAAGTTATTTAGCAATAATAATTAACTCTAGAATTTGACTTTACCTACCTTTGATTTTTACTACTACACTTACCAACAGGTGAGATAGTGCTTAGTGGTCAAACGCTAGAAATATTTTTACATATTTTTTTTTTTAAACTCGAGAAAATATTGGAAATGTTTAATATTTAAATACACTAGGTACTTATCTAGCAATATGTTTTAGAAATTAAACTATCGCTTTCCTTTTTTAACCGACTTCAAAAAAAGGAGGAGGTTTCTCAATTCGACCGTATATATATTTTTTTTTCTTTTTTTTTATGTTTGTTCGCGGATAACTTCGTCGTTTATGAACCGATTTTGATTATTCTTTTTTTGTGTTCGAATGGAGCTATTCCAAGTGTGGTACCATGGTATTTTTACCGAGGTCTGATAAGTATCTCCAGAGATATTGAGATAAACATCTCAAAATTGGTACTGAAAATGAATAGCGCGGCATTGAAGTCGGTTCTTTTTTAGTTTTTAACCGACTTCAAAAAAAGGAGGAGGTTTCTCAATTCGACCGTATATATATTTTTTTAAACGATATTATTATGTATTATAATCATTTCCGTAACTGAGTGTAGTAGAGATCGCTAGGTGCAATGAATTCGTGACACTTTAGATACTTAACTTAATACTTAAATTCAAAACAAACCACCCAGACTAATATAAGTACAATCTGTTCAGTAAGAGTAAACGTGGGTTGCAGTTTTCCATACAAACGTATTCCCCCGTTTCCTCCCTGGAAAATGATTATAGAGCAAAATTTGTTTTTACAAAAAATCATTGCAATCATTTGCAATTGGTTGGTCAAAAAAAGCAAATGATAGGGGCGTAGCTACAGCAGACCCTGGTTTTTTGTGGAAACAAATTTTGCTCTAGAAGCATTTTTCAGGGAGGATACAGGGGAATACGTTTGAATGGAAAACTGCAGCCCGCGTACGCTCTCTCAATGAACCCAAACACGAAATATCTAATATATATGTTCCTACAATATCATTGAAGTAAGAGGATATCGAATTTCGAATTGATCAGACCTTTGAAAATCTCAGTCTTGGAACGCTTGAAACAGATTTTGATAAATCAAAGCGAAGAACACTCTCGATTAAGAAACCTATCGAAGTAACAATAAAAACTAAATCGAAATCGGTTCATCCGTTTAGAGGTTACGATGACAGACACACATATGTATACACAGGTCACATACACACGTCAAACTTAGAACATCCCTTCTATTTGCGTCGGGGGTTTAAAATAAACTGCTTCGTAATAAGTTTTATTTCTGTAAGTTGGTAGTTCTGTATATTTCTAACAATAAACGGTTTTTTTATTTATATTTTTTTCACCTAATGTTAAGTGAAGATGCGGTCTAAGATGGAATCTTGCTTGTCTGGGATTGAAAGACGGCACTGAGACTAGGTGCTGGACAACTAACTTTTAGTCCAATCCACAAAGCGCGACTGTTCAAACCCGTCTTCCATACATATTCTTGCATTAGAAGAATGGTCTGCTTTAACACCAGAGGTAGTGTTCCAATCAATGGCAATTTTAAAGTGGGCCTCCGTCGTAAGATAAATACCACCCCCTCCCCGGCTTTGTATGCTGGCAGGATACAGATGTTGAGCTAGCTTCTTTCAAAATAGGTAACGGCCCTTAGATGGTAGTATGATAGGACACTTTCTAGTATCCGCTTGGTCAGTTACCACCCTCAAGTTTGAAAATCTGTCGTTAAACATCTACGTATATATGTATTCCCGCAGCCGTCCTTGAGAGCCACTTCTCGTTCTAAGCGTAACGTGCTACCATCCTCGTCTAAATCGTCGCATACCAATAGGTGAGATAGTAGTCAAACGCTAGCTTACATGATATTAAAAAATACCATCTAAGTTTAGGTTAGGTAGAGAAAGAAAAAAATCCATGCCCTTATTATGGAATTTTCTCTTTTTTTCAGAATTGTAGGGTAGTTGTACCGATTCCCATTGCGAGTTTAATCCATTTGGTTGCCAGTTAAAAATCATTTACCCTACCTGAGCATGCGGCACCGAGCACCGATTGAATTATTAATGCAGCCTCCACAAACGGGCAAGTACATATTTACTCGTCACGTAAATAGATGCGCACACAGCGAACACGCGTTTCTGTATAGTATATGCGGTAATTATAGACTGTGAAATTATTGGGCGTGTAAGAGTCTACATCTATGTTGAAAAATAGGCGTAGTATAGTGATGTGCAAAATTCTGGTAAGTAAAGTTTTTGGTGGTAATACGTTACGAGCTATCTGTTGGTTGTTAATTCTGACTTTCTTGATTATCTATTTTTCTTTTTTTTTTTTCTTTTCTTTGATTATTTTGGTACCTACCAAATAAAATACCTAATAAAATAATATGAATATCTTTTAAAATACAATATTTTCTTGATGCATTTTGAAAGGTTAGATAGTAGCACTCGTAGCGTTGCTGTATTAGCTAGGTGCTTGTAACCGATCACCTATTTTTTTTAGCAACGGACAACCCGTTCAGTTTTCGGATATGCGACCGTGAGTGACATTTACGCAAGTAGGATTTTTTATGCTCCATAGGCAAGCGATTGACCACTATCTCACGTGATGTTAAGTGACGATATGGTCCAAGATGTAGCGCGTATGTAGTTACATAAAGCGTAGTCACTTCTGTAGCCCCGGAATGATGGTAGTGTACAGGTGACAAGAGAAGACTCTAAACTTCTTCCGGTCACATTGTCCATAGCAAAGATATGATCTCAATTTTAAAGTAACAGAGGGCCGCTATGATATTCGGAGGTATATATCCTACATATCGTGCTCGGAACGTCATTATCCTTTAGAAGATAATCTGCTATCAAACATGTTCTATCTTACCTTATCTTACACCGAATCATCACTTTAAACTAAGAGAGATCGTTGTCATATGCTAGTCAGCTTCTAAATTAAAAATTTTATGACATATACTGAGAGAACTGCCTATGACACTATGACACTTGAAATTTTTTGGAAATAGGCTGATGAAATGATGCATGACAGGCGCATTCCATGAAAATGAATACATTTTGTTTGGACATTTACGGCAAGTTCAGTGTACATTTCAGCATATACTAGTGAAAATCGCTGACAAAGTCAGAGCTGTTGGAGTAAGATTAAGCTTAGATTTGAGCTCAGCATTTAGCTTTGACTCCGATAAGGTAACAAAATTGTAATTGCTGCATCTGAAAACACAAAGTGTACTATATTCGTGTTGTTGTACACAATTGTACGCAAAACCCGTAGTTTTCCCGGTTGCGCGCGCTACTGGTATGTGTGTGTGCGTGCATGCGTGTGTGTGCAGGGTTGGCCTTTTGCGATGGCTGTGGAGGGAGGTGGCTAGGGTTGCCACGTGGAAAATCTCATGATTTTCTAAATGACCTAAAAATATTACCAACGACGAAACGGAGAAGTTGTAGGTATGCGCTTAGGGCGAGAGGATGTTTGTGTGTTCTATAAACGAATCATTCCTTTAATCTTCAATACGGCCTTCACCGATGTGTAGTTTTTTTTTCAACTGTTTGTAATTAGCCAGTGAGGTTGAGATTGGTGTTATTGCGTTAACTAGAATGAGGGCGCTGATGTTTTTAAAAGTGTGAGTTTTGTTACCTGTTTCTAGAACGTTACGAAATAAATGGGTGTTTTGGTTTCTAGAAGATGTAGAAAAAGAAACGTTATTTATGTTATATACCAGCTGTAATTCACGTACCTTTAGTCACGTGACCTCACTCCCGAGGAAGAGCGACGGATTCGCTCGAAACCTGGGTTAGAAAATTTGACTAAAGGTACGTGAATTACAGCTGGTATATATAACATTAATAGTGTTACAAATTCACGATAATTTTAAAACAAAAAAAAATTTTCTTGCTGCCATCCACCACTTTCTTGTTCCACAAACCTGAAAGAATAGTCTTCGAAGCATAGCAAATTCATGAGTAGAGACCGCAAATTGGCAAACGTAGTGTTAATCGGAGCTATGATCTTAGGCAAGGTTTTTATCTGATAAGCTAGCGTTGGGCCACTTTCTCGCTTGGTGGTAAGCGATGATGTGGTCGAAGATGGTGAACACACTACTCTTAGTATTATCAGACTCTCAAGGGCTGTGTGCTGCCAGAACACCGTAAGGTTATGGCAGCAGATTTTTATCTTGATGGTGATTAGCAACTTTTTGGTAGCAAGTCAGGCGAAACATCGATATAACATGCTCCTTCCCCCTGTGGACGAACACCCGTGCTAGGATTTGAACCGGTGACCTCGTGTTAAGAAGTCTAGCCATCTATCCTTTACTCCAACGGGGCTGAAAAACTTTTTTATTCTTGATAGGCAAGCACTTGACCACTATCTTACCTGATGTTAAGTGACGATGTGGTCCAAGCTGAAATTGTGCTTATCTGGATATGGAAGATGCCATTGCCGAACTGCCTTTAGTCCAATTCACTTAGCGCAACTATCCCAAAGCGTATTGCGTACTGGCTGGCACCGAACATCATGCCAGAACTTGGCGAACCGAGTCTTTATCAAGTTTGTGGTTCAAGGCACGGCCAAAGCCCACCACCAGTGGTCACACATTAAGCACCGCCCAGGGATCCCGTGTATGGTAGTTTAAGGTTTAAGTGCTTGGACGCAGACCATGACCCCTATTTTTTCCAAGATAAAGCTTGACTGACTGTGGGCTATAGGTAAAAGACTAAAAAGTTTGCTAATCCTCTTTGCAATACGATAGGTCGCTGCATTGATGTAAAATTATAGTACAACTACATCAATGGATTGCTACGACTCTCAAGTGACTTAGAACGACAGGGTTGGCACAGAAACGAAAAATACTTTGGATTATGATCTCATTAAGGCCAGCAAATAAAAATAATGGGCTAAATATGAATAGCGTCTTGAGGTATAATCTCCAGCACCTGCCAACCCTGAGGGGGGCCTGAGCGGATTTTGGGGGGTTCCAAGAACCGACTCTCTCTCCTCGTATTTGCAGACTTGAGCAATTAACAGCTCTTTATGAATATTCAACGATGCCAGTTTTTATATTAATTGATGTGTAACTTACGCGAAAATGCCTTTTGTAAGCCGAATTTTTTACTTTGTGTGATGCTCGCTTTCTATGCTTTGGATTATATTTCATTTTTATTATGCGTACGAAGCGTTTTCAAATACAGATTATTTTTAGTTAGGAATATAATCATTGCAGTTGAAATATGATTAGTTACCAAACGAAATGGTTAAAATTAATTCGTAACAAAATTAACAAAGCGCACTATAACTCATTTATCACGAATCAATTAGTGTTCGACATAATTACATTTAAATTTAAAGTCAACAACATTATCTAAATGACCAGCGAGCATGCGTAGGGAGGGTGGCCGATAACTGGTGCGTTTACCCTACAGTTACATAAATAGGTTATGAACAGAGGCAGATCTTATTTAAAACATTTACAAATGCTATGTAGCAGAATCCGCGGAAAACTCAGTTAGAGTGAGACAACATTGCGCTTAAAGAGACGGCTATACGGGGATGAGACCTAACTTTCGCAAGCGAAAACGTCGTAAGCGTTAATTTGCTTTCAACCTAATATAACTTGAATGTAGTTGATTTTAGGTTCGTTTTTCTAGTTTTAAATTGAGTGTGTGAGTAATGTGCGTGTTGTATTAAGGCAGAAGAGTGCGGACAACAAATATTGATTCGGTGGAGGGTGTGAGAGGGGTTGCGGGGTAGTGGGGGCTAGGCGCACATAATTTGGACTAATTCTTGGCGTGTTTGCACAGGCTTGTCTGGTCGCCCGACCGCTGTGGCCGATCAACTTGTCTTTTGGATACTTTTGAGTATTTTCTTTGCTGATGGTCATGAATAAAATTATGCACGCTTTCTAGAGGCTTGTATTGCAAGGTATGTTTAGGTATCTGGTAGTAGGACTGTTGATAAGGATTTCATATATACCTACTGTGCAGTATTATATATCTGATTTTTATCACAAATTACTTGTGACAGAGAAACAGAGTGTTTTGAAAATATACAAGACAATGCCTTAGACCACGTTCTAACCGAATGGAAAATATTTATAGATAGTGTCTTAGGGTGGAACGTCATTTTCGAGTAACGTCGAATTGTAAGGCAATAGAGTACAAGATCGTAAAATTGTAACCGTCTCCCGTTCTTGCAGCTGAATAACAGATAACAGACAGAGAATGGTACTGGTAACGCGGTGGTACCAGGCAGTCTTGCAAAAATCCTACCACTCCTGCCACTTTTTTTAAATATCTTATAGGCTTGCGTTTGACTACTATCTCGCCTGGTGGTAAGCGATTATGTCGAAAGTGTTGAATACACTAGACCCCGAATGGTCTCAAGGGCTGGTAAGCTACTTTTTTGGTAGCAAGTCAGGCGGAACATCAATATAATGCCCCTACCACCTCTGGAACTAAAGTTATCGACATAGCTCAACGGATTAGTAAACTGAAGTGGCAGTGGGCTGGTTATATCTGCCGCAGGACTGATAACCGTTGGGGTGCGGGTCGGAACACCTCCTCGTGGTGTACCCTGGGTATCGGCCGACTTTTCCTAGTCTACTGGGTTAAGTTGTCGACCGATAGCTAAGTTCCGACGTGAGGGGCTCCTCCATGTGTCCGTCTGATATTAGCAGAAGGCACAGTGTGACGGGGCAGGGCGGGCTCGGTGGTGGGAGCCGCCCAGTAGTGGGGCCGAGCATATGCTCGAGCCAAGTGGAGGGACTGGTGACGGCCGATGGAGTGTTACTCGCATGCCATTTTGGCGTGCGAGGTGGACGGTGGACAGTGTGCGAGTAGGGGTATGTGCCCTTCGCACACTAGTCATTTGTGGGACGGAAGGTGTGGGACGTTGCACAGGAGTGCGCGTGCCGCATTCCTCTGTAATAGAGGGGTGCACTTGTGTACCAGGTTGTGGGTCCAATGGGCCGAGTGGTGGGGCCGGCGACGGTCGAAGATTGGGGTCTCGCATGCCACTGGCACTGGCATGCGGGTCGAACAGCGGACGGAGTGCGAGTAGGGGTATTTGCTCTTCGCACACCAGTCATCAGAGGGACAGAGGGTGTGGTAAGTTTTACGAGAAGACGAGCCACACTCCTCTGTCATTGTGGGGTAACTGTTGGAGAGTCGGGGAACTCCTCAACGGCTTGACCACTACCCCACGAGACGGTTGAGGGGTAACCTTGGTGAGCAAGGTTATCCCTCCACAGCGGCAGAGGCCCATTTGGGTCTGCCACCGGGGCAAGGTGGTGAATGCCAGCGCGATCCCATCTTGCCCCACTACGATGGATGACGGCTCACCCCAGGTTTTTAGTGCGGTATCCTGCCTTTTAGGCAGCCAGTCCCACATAATCATCTTGCTCGCTTGGGAAAGTCCTACGTCCAGCAGTGGACTGACACCGGCTGATGATGATGATGATGACCTCTGGAAGAACAGCTGTGCTAGGATTTGATTGGCGACCTCACGTTAAAAAATAAAGCCATCTATACCTTTTACTAACGGGGCTCTCGGGGCACTACAATAATTATAATAACTTATGAGAGTTATGACAAATTAGTGACACGGCATTAGTTTTAGATAACATTACAGTGTTAGTGATTTCTAAATTCAAAGTCACTCAGCGAGCTATGGACTATGCTCGGAGTATCTCTGAAAGAATGAATTCGAAATGAAGTCGTCCGACACAGAACCAAAGTTATCGACATTGCTCAAAGAATTAGTTAGCTGAAGTGGCAGTGGGCTGGTCAATTCTGTCGTACTACACGCCACTGAGATCGATTTTCAGCTCCTTTTATTTCCAACTGCTGCCAGCCAGCTGGCCTATATCATCACTCCACCTAGCTAGAGGGCGTTCTACGCTTCGTTTACCGAGCCGTGGTCTCCACTCTAGAACACGTCTACCCCAACGGTTATCGAGTAGACGTGTTCTAGAGTGAAGACCACTGCTCGGTAAACGAAGCGTAGGATACCCTCCAGCTAGGTAGATGATATACGCCAGCTGGCTGGCAGCAGTTGGAAACAAGGAGCTGAAAATCGAGCTCAGTGGCGTACCATAGGAGAGGCCTATGTCCAGCAGTGAACGATTACTGGCTGTTAATGATGATGATGATTATCCCTTAAATTGAAATTAAATGCTTATTTACGTGCAGTGGTAGATGCATAACGTCCATCAGTGGACTCATATCGTTAATTTTTATTTACTTACGTGATAAATATGATAATATAAAAATGCACCTTATTTACCCAATGACTTTGACTGTCCTGTATGACCTTCTAGCGCAGGTAAAAAAGAGTAGTATCAGAATCATACGTTTTTGTTTAATATATCTTATACTACAAGATATAGATATAAGACTAATAGGCTAGCCTTTGACCACTATCTCGCCTGGGGGTACGCGATGATGTAGTAAAATAGATTAAGAATATAGAAAAGAGTTTTTCGATTGAGCTTGCATAATACGGAAACGAATTGATATTATAATTGACAGAGCGAAGAGAAGTTCTCCGTTTCAGCTTGGGCAATTTTTTTTTCGTATGTCTGTCCGGATGTCTGTTCTCCTCTACAAGTCGCATATCTCAACCGATTCTCGTGATATTAATGTTCGACAATTACATGGTTTTTTTTTGGTCAAATACTACTGCGCTATCTGATCGCCGCCTAGATCGCGCAGTAGTATTTGTACCGACTGGTTCACACCAAACGCGATCAGAAAACAATTGAAAATTACAGAGATCGCGCCCGCAGATCGCAGGACCGCTGTGTGGCCGTAACTTTTATCTTCAATAATTTAAGATCGTTTACAAAACGAAAAAAAAACCGACTTCACATGCCGCGATAGTCAAAATAGCCAGTAGTATCATGTTGTCAAGGTATACAAATGGTATAGGTATATGTCGTCACGGTATGTAATGTGTTTGAGATGTTTGTCTCTATATCTCCGGAGGTAATTGTCATATCTCGATAAAATTTGAATCGGACCAATCGGGAGACATAATCTCTCAAACGACAAAAGAATTTTTGAAATCGGTCAGTATTGGACGGAGATCTGTGGCAACAAACATTTAAAAAAAATTGAATTGAGAACCTCCTCCTTTTTTCTGAAGTCTGTAAAAAACTAACGAGATTGACTCATTGTTATATTTTCCTAGAATACTCTAGGTACTCACTTTATTTCAATCGAATAACCGTTCAAGGCTCCGACTGGTTTGGAACCCTTGAACGGTTTTTCGATTCAATTTAAGAGAGTATTCCGGGATAATGTGAGAAAGAGTAAGCCTATGTATTGTGTTTAAATAAAATCTAAAAGGTCTTAAAGGTAACCTTCTCTTTGTTGGCTAGTAACTCAAAAATAACTTTCTTATTCTGTCCTAGCAATAAAAAGTTAAATGTTTTTACCCACTATCTACACCTAAGCAACCTATACTTATAGTTAGTTATATGCACAATATAGGCACACATATCTACATAGGTAAACATGTCGGCATCCGCTATACCGCTTATCTCACAAAGTAAACGGTCGCCGGGCTGTATCTTAAAATATTTCCCCCATACCTAGACGCGAGTAATTCTTAGAACATGATATGTAGTTGAAAAACATGTCTGCAACTTTTTGTAAGTCATTTTGAACCTTAGAGACTACGTAGCAACATGGGAGCTACGGCCTACGTCACTAATGATATATGAGCTACGTAAAGAGGTCTACTACTTGTTCATATAAATGTAATTTAACTAAAAATAATTTAAAGTAAGAAGTAGACTCCTGGCTCATCATCATCTGATCATCAGATCCTCGTTAGCAAGCTCATTCTATTGGACTAGTCAAAACGATTCACTGGACTCGAGAGGTTTAGGTATTCCAAGTTTACTGGTTGCCATTAAAAGGTTCCGCTAATCACCTTCTGGCTCCATCAACAGATCAGCTCCCGAGGCCAAATTATAGATTTGTCATCCGAACTAAGTCTATACAAATATACGTAAAAATATTTATTTCGATACATTTAGAAGTAGGTTAAATTGACGTCTAAGATTTTATAGCATTGTTTTTTAGTTAGTTCGGGACGTTAGGTAGCACCAGGGTTGTAAGGAAGCACAAATACCACCTCAGTGCTCCCATCCAACCTCACCTGCCCTTGGTGCATTCTGCTGAATAACGCAAGAGGCTCTGGCGACCGACAAATGGCGGTATAACCATTTCGAAATTATGGCGTAGCTAAATACTACAGGCCGGTGACGGGTAGCAGCGTCACTGGTGCGAGAAGCTACGTCCTGCGATCGCTATCCCGCCTGCCCAGCGTAGCGATTAGGGCATATCCCTCCCAATGATGGAAAATCTCATAAAGCCAAGAAAGATGCAAAGCGGTAGGCAGTGACTGGAAAAGAAGAATCGAAGATCGGGCTCAGTGGCGTATCTTGAGAGATTTCCTACGTCCAGCAGTGTACTGACACCGGCTGATAATGATAGTTAAAAAATATATGTAAAAAATGTATAGTTAAAAAAGGTTTTTACTTTTAATTTATTATTACATTTCATAAGAAACATACAAAAAAATGGTAGACTCTCAAAGCAATAAATCTCAACAATTGACACCAAACCAAGCGTTACTACTTACGATACAAAACGTCAAATAAATTCATGAGTTTGTGCATAAAATGCCGCTCTTGCCCCCGGCGTACCAGCTACCCTAACCGGGATCATCCGCGTCTTACCCGATATTAACGCTCAGGGCTATAAGGGCCTATAAATAAAAAAATACTTATTACAACCTATGGGCGGGGTTTTGAGTTCGAGCTTATTGAGTTGTTGCTGGTTGTGAAGAGCAATTTTTGAAGAAGCTGTGAAAAGTCGGTGTTGAAGTACGTACCTGTATATACTAACCTTTTTAATGCCAACATTTCTTATTACCCATATACGTAAGTGAGTATAAGCTTAATTTTAATTTTTTTTTATAATAGACCAGCAGATAAGCATGCGGCCTGTATTGCCCACCTGATTGTAGAACAAGCTTATATCGTATTTATACCATAATCTTATCTAAATTAGTTCGGACATACCTACCACACGCATGACTCTGTCTAAATTACCTACTAGGAGGTACTTACATTCACAATTTAACAAAATTCTTTACATTTTAAAATGTTGAGATTTTTTTTGTTATTTCAGGCTGTTTCTTTCTGCTCTAGGTATCTTCAAATTATATTTGTTTTATCTACCTAATAATTGGTGCCATGCAAGGTGGTAAGGCGCTGTATGGTGCCTGTCTGCCTAGCCACCAGCCCGTTGGCGTAAGAATAGCCTTGACATCTATCTAACCCAGAGGTCGCCAGTTCAATCCTATTTCTATGCGGGCACCAATGGATCTTTCCATGTACAATTTTTCGCCTGATAGTACCAAAAGGTAGTTTGCCGAGAAAATCTGCTAACCAAAACCTTACTGTATCCCACCCACCCTTGAGAGTCAGACCAATCTAGGCCTAGTGTGTTCACTAACCTCGCTTCCTCAACCACATCACCGCTTACCATCGGGCGAGATAGTGGTTGATTGGTGTTTGTAGACAATACGTTATCAAATATTTAAAAAAACCCCTGACGTTGAAAAATCAGTCGCAAAACTCGATGTATTCCGATAGCTGTTTTTGAGAGTTAAGTACTTAGTTATCTCTAGTTCTGTATATTACCTAAATATGTTACGCCACAAAACAAAGACTGTTTATATTTTCTGTACATAATATTTACTGTAAGTAATCACATCTTATTTTTACTCTAGTTATATTTTTATTTATTCATATTAATTTCTAAAATCAATTTCGATTCATAGTTGCACCGGGCACCCTCGATATCTCTATTTACTTTGCTCGACTAGCAGAGAGCAAACATCGCTGGGATGTGCGTTCTATATCCCATTTTTGCAGGTTTAGTATTTTTTCCCTTTTATACACTTTTATACAGTGTATTATTTATATTTGTTTTGCCGGAATATGTATTGCATCTTGATAATATGATTTGGGATTCATCAATGTAATAGGTAAGTATATAAAATCCAGCGACATTAAAGCAAATGACGCTGATAAAATCATACTTATTTATGGTACCAAGTATTATGTTTGATGTTATGTTTGGCTTATTGTATGTAATATATTTTGAGCGGTTAATGAGAAGTCATGCATAGGTAAGATATTGTTTTATTAGTTAGTGAAACAGGCATCATTTATAGCGATATTATTGTACAAATGTGTTGATATTTATTGCAGTAATTTAAATTTTAAATAATTATTTAAATAAAATTTTAAAATGTAGGTAGGTTGATATTTTACCATAATTTACTTAATTTACATAAACTCGAATTAGGTATACCAGTCTAAGAACCTAGTTTAGATACCTAAGTATAAGAATTTTGACACGCACCTTTAACTTAAATAATAATAACCTTCATTCATTAAATAATAATATACCTACATTCACAGTTATAACTATAAATAATCACATACTTTTAACCTCGCTCCTAAACTTACTTCCGAGCCATCTGTGCCTCACTAATTTGCTACAGTTAAGTACACGCTAACTTAGCGAGTACTTAACAGAGGCGCACGAATCTACAATTTATGTAAAAGCCGAGCCGTGTGCAAACACTAGTCTGTCGGCAACTTGCTGCGCTAAGTAGATTAAGTACCTATGTTACATAGACGGTAACTGAACTGGTATCTAAAACTATAACTCCCCGCGCTCCTTGTTCCCAAGTTAGGTACGCTTCGATAAATAAATGTACGGCGTGTACTTACCTTTTTTGGGACATTTTAAGGATGGTAATGGTAACATTGGTAACATCAAAATAGCGCTAATACAATTGAAAATTTGACAAGTGAGGTTATCATTTCACTTAAAGATTTTAAGATAAACAACAGACAAATCACTTTGACAAAGCGTTTTACTTACTTACTACATTTACCATTTGGCACGGCTAAATAATCATTAGGCTTAATAGCTGTAGAATAAAATATATAAATGTTCAATCCAACCAACTTTAGGTAGGTAGGTACATTTTCCAAAGAAAAATCGCATCTAACGCCCCTTGCACACAGGCGAATTAATTCGCTTCCCACAGGTCATAAATAAAGGCCTCGCTTGCGCAAACAGACGGAAAGTGTGCAAACAACATAAAACACAGAATGATTGCAATTAAAAACGCATTGGTCGGTCACGTGGCGTCGCGGCGCCATCTTTGATCGAATGCGACGGTTGGCTTTGAATTAGTGAAGCTATTTTATTGGCCATTGTTTTCTAGAGTCGGTAATTTATCTTACTAGTGCTTCGAGCATTGGCAAATGCTCGAAGTACTAGTGATTTGTTTTGGAGCTGAAATGTGTCGTCATTTTGTTTTTTATCAAAGCCGTTTCTATATAATAAGTGCTCATACCTACTTTGATGCTTGTAGATTTTTATCACATAACCATAGAAAACTACCTAATACTCACCTGATGGTAAGTGACAGTAATACTACATTGCCTACAGTATAGACTATACCAATGACTAACCAAATCTCTGGTACTCAGAATTAGCGCGTCGCCACATTTATTTATTACTTAGATACATATTTTGTCAATCTACATCTACACTAATATTATAAAGAGGAAAACTTTGTTTGTTTGGTTGTGATGAATAGGCTCAAAGACTACTGGACCGTTTTTAAAAATTCTTTCACCATTCGAAAGCCAAATTATCCACGAGTAACATAAACTAAATTTTATTTTGGAAAAAAATAGGGTTCCGTAAGATATTTGGGTTTTAGCAAAACAACGTTTGCCGGGTTAGCTAGTCAAGTATATTTGTTTGCAATAGATAAAACCTTTAGCAGCTCGAGAGAAACTACCAACGCAATTTGAAGTAAGTTTTGTGTTGTTCACAAAGATTGCTCCGTAAAAAACACCAAACTTTCTTCAATTTCTCTACTATCGTCATGAATATTTCTTATAACTTTTGAAACTCAAACCGAAAAATAGTATCTGTAACGTGTTCCATCAATATCTTGGGCAAACTCCGTGCTCCATTCAATTATTCTGTCAAGCGGGCACAGACATGCATACGCGCGATAAAGCGGCCGGGCCCTGCCCCTGCCTAAGTAAATAACAAATTCTAACGCATCTGCCTTCTACACAGAAATAGGGGTCGTAATCATTCGAGTACAGTCAGCAAATAGATAGGCTCTTTTGAACTTTACGCCCGGTGCCGTGTTAAGATTTTAATATATTTTCTTTACGTTTTTGGTTACGGCTACGGGTCCACTCTTCGCCATGTATGCCACTTACTGACAATGAAAACAAACATCACTTAAAGTTTTTTTTTGTGCAATCGGATATTACTTTAGCGTTTTTTTTCCGTTTGTGTGTTTTGATTTCTTTGTCTTCAATTTATCTAATATTAAGTACCAGACACTGCAATAAAAGTTATCAAGGTATTTGACAAATACAAATCATGCCACAAACATAGCAATATAAGTAACTTATAGTCATAAATTTTTATTTAGGTTATTGTATGTGTGCCAAACCAATATTATTATTTATCTACTTAATTATACTGATTTTCTAATTGACGTGTATTGTTTTGTACCAATATATTTTTCAAAAATAAATAATATTATAGAACTTCCACAAACACTAAAGAAATATTACTTAGGTATATAACTTTTGTAAAAATGCATAAAACTTTAGATAGCCGTCAGTGAGTGTCTACACACGTTCCGTAAATTCATAACTCTCATTAGCTAGCTCCGTTTATGTAAGCATTTAAAGCGTTTACGTAACAATCCGCGCACACAACAAAACGGACGACACAACACAATATACCTTCTTCCCTCCAAGTTAGCCAATCCACGGATTATCTTCCTTCAAACTGGCAGCCCCACCGTAATGGCGGGAAATATGGCGGTTGGCGGGAAATCTGAGACAAGATGGCCGCCGGGACCCGCTCGTTTAAGATATTGCTTTCATTAATACGCTTTAGGAGCTTTAACGGCCTCTAATTAAGTATCTTGGAGTTAGTGCCGGGCTAAATATTCTTAGTGTGGGTTTGAATATTATTACAGGGTCGCGTCGTATATTTTTAGCCTCGCTTCTGCTTCGGTAGATGTTTATACTTAGTACTATAATTATTGCTTGTTGTAGGTATATTTTAAACAGCTGATGAGCTGAAATAAGTGCTTACATGCGGTAGATAGTACATAGGTACATTGCACATGCATTTAAAAAATTAGGTATCTACTAGATACTAGGTATTGAGTGAATACTTACAACAGCTATTGAAAATCAAGGTCTAGCCATTCACTAATTCTAGCTTCAAGAAAACTTGACTTATATTTTTCTCTTTAAAATAAAAATATCAATCTGTGGAGTATAGGGATATGCTCGTAAAGAGATGAAAGTTGAACACCGAAAATAACAACCTCGTAGCGCCATCTTTCCCTGAGGCAAGTAAACTCAGGAGTTATAGCAAATACACTCGAGCGCAGAAGTGGTTAAACAAAATATTTATATTTGTTTGTTATTGTTACTTTTCCTTTTCCTCCTCTATTGTAATTATAGATTAAGTACCTAGCTACCTTATAAGTTCATCAAGCACTAATACATGATACACATAATATTTTTATAAACCGGAGAGGTGTCATTAAAGCGACAGCGCAAATGGCCGAATGACGACCCGAAAAAAGTTGCGCACACATCGACGCCGGGACTCTTGTCCACAATTCTATTTGCGGAAGCAATTTCGCGAAATGCCACAATTTATTTAAAAATTACGCCCTTGTTTGTGTGGGTAAATATTGACGTGTTTGGTTTATGATAATGGCAACATTGCGCGGCAGGTACGCGCCCGCCGCTAGGCGACAGTATTGTACACATATTATTTAATATTTACCATCGCAATGTAAAGTTTACAATATAATATTTGTTAAGTATGCTCCTCTTTTCAAAGTTAGTGTTTACTCCATACATGTGGTTTTTAATCATAGGTAAATTTGACGACTAAACATAGGCGAGATTGAGCTGTTGATTCGATTCTGAACGGCTGTTTGCTTAATTAACAAGCTTCTTGTTTTGCTGTTGATCGGAGTTTTGTTGGAACAGAGAATCGGTCGATTATGCACTTTTGTTTATGTAAATAATTCATTTTGATTTTGTTCATTCTATGAATAGGTAGGTACAATTTTATTTTGTTTTTGGCACAAAACAGAAACATTACTTACCTTTTCACCTACCACCTTCCCATTTGTGTTGCCATTTTTGGTTTAAAAAAGTACCTACCTGCCCCATGCACCGTTCAAATCGATTCCTCTGTCGTGATGTAACAACAAACAAGCTACTGTATACTGTATCCATATCATCATTACAATCAATTTACAAGTAGTGTTAACATCAAACAATTCTGGCAGTACAGTGCCAAGCTGCCATACAAACTCCTCGATCGGACGCAAAGTCTAACTGCAAACAATATCATCATAGTATTTGTACTGAAACAACAAATTTGTAGCCAGCTTTAAATGCAAGCCCAACACGCCGGCACACACTCGCCGTGTGTACAGAGACAATATGTAGGAGACTCTACCACGGTCTTAAGCAACGCGACAAAATGAATCTCCGCTTGCGACTGATACGGCCCAATTCAAACATAGTCAGCGCCATTTTGTTTTGACAAGCGGCTATCTCACACACTCCATTACGGTCCAAAAGCAACCTAAACCTAACCCACTTAGATCGCTTTTACCACTGAATCCAGTCCGTGTAGAAACATCGGAAATTAAGGGCGGACCAGACACGATTCTGTTTGCCGTCTAACGTGGTCCCAGGACGAAGTTACAAATATTTGACGTGTCAATTTTGTGAATGTTGACCGAGAATTGCGGTTAATATTCCCGACCCGAACAACCTGGGCGCTCGCGGCCACCCTTTAATTAAATGACTGAAATAGTCCAATTGTTAATTCATAATGTCGACTCCGGGGACGTTAGGTATTCAATTATAAACGACCGTTTCAACTCACGGCAAGACAGGCATAACTTCGTGTCAACAGAGAGCTATTTCAATTAACTAAACTATAATTTATTGCTAACTGATTAGTTTAAGTAGTTACCTATACATAGTATACATTGAAACTAAATTAATGAGTAACAAAACTTGATTTGCAGCGTTGACCCAATAAGGTCCAGCGAACAAGCGAAATTCAGCTGCGAGATGAAACAATACCAAACAATGCGGATCGATTATAAAGACAAAACATTGTTACAGCTTGTTACGTCCAAATTGCTCGTTACCGCGGCTATTTATTTTCGAGTGGCAACACCGAAGAGTCTATAAACAAAAAAACACTTCGGCGACTGTTTTCATTGACAACAATGGGTCGGTAGTGCTAAGAGCTGCCGGGTAGCACTTACTTTTCGCGAGGCAGGGTACGTAGTATCAGAGTAGGGGTTCTCAGTTCAGTATTTTCATTGTATGCTTTTAATTTTGAGTGCGCGAACTAGCTGGCTCTCTCGGGACGTATGTTTGCGAGGGTAATATTTGCTTCCGCTGTATAATTCAGCGGCCGACATATTTGCCAAAGAGCAATCATTTTAATATCGTCAGCCATCACATTAGGGCCGAGTGGGATACTTACCCACTCCGCAGGATGAATTAAATTTTCAATTTTAATCCATGGACTAATGGAATTAGCCAATGAATGAGTTGAGTTGATAAGCTACGAGGGATTTTGTGCCTCCAGGGTATTTTATAGATAATTTGATGGTACGATAGGCAGGCACCTATCTACTTACTTATAACTTCAATGTTTATTCTAACACCTACCTACTTATAATACTTATCTATTCTATAATATCAAGTGACATGAGTCTAAAAAAAAAAAACATACAGACGAATTGAGAACCTCCTCCTTTTTGGGGAATCAATGGGGAAATGAAAACTATGGGGAAAATTTTGGGGAACGCATTTTTAAAAAAAATTTAAGTCATACGACGTGTATAAAGTCACGAATTGATTGATTTTTAGTGGCTGTCAAAATAGTAATAAAATACAGGGACAAATTAATTTTTTGCATTAGATTTATTTCATATTACTTAGATACAAAATTAATTTGGGGAAAATTGTAGTAAAAGGTATCTTTTTGGGGAAAATTAAAACCTGATATGGGGAAATTTCATACACATAACCTGGAGGCACTGCTAAGACGTCTCTGAATATGCGCCGTTTTTCCGTAATTATGAAGTTAATCTCGTTTTTAGTCACAGTGACGGAATTTTGCCACCAAATCCATACAATTAATCGTTTAAAAGTAACTGACAGATAATACCATGAATCGAGATAAGTACCTCAGTACTAAGTATTATTAAATTAATATAATATATTTTGTTATAAGAATAAGTACATCGCGATCTCACCGTGTGACCTCACTCCCGAGGAAGAGCGACGGACTCGCTCGAAAGCTAGGTCGAGAAAATTCGACTAAAGGTACGTGAATTAAAGCCGGTATATAACAATACTAACAATAGGAATAAGTACTAACTTATTCTTAGAAATGAAATTTGGCAGTTCCGATGACAATGCATTTGTGATAAGCATGATCCTGGTTTTACATCCAGGTTTGGCTCTAGTTGAGTAGTCCCTCTGCGACTCCTCATCAGTCGATAGCACAGACACAAAATACTATGAATACGTATTCAATCCTAAAGTTTACCGTAACCAATAAATTATGTTTTAAAGATTTTAAAAATTCATTTATAGGTACATTCTATCTAGGTTAGTAAGTTCAGAAACATCAAAAGGGTATTCGTTTGATGACTACTAATGCCCTCTAACGGGAACTTAATAAAACACATAGTAGCCTGACACCAACCTTGCCCTAGCACCTAAATAATAGAACCGGGCGTTGTAGATTATTTTTAACTGCTAGCGCCATCTATATATATAGATACAGTAAAGCAATTAAGTAAATTTTGAACGATAAAGTACGAATTAACATCGCATTTTAAAAATCGCAACGATTAAATTTGATTTGAATCCACCGTACGCGTCGTATTTCGTTGGGTCATAGATAGGTTATTCTTCATTTAAGGTTAGGTATAAAATGAAATTAAACATTATATTTCATTAAACATATTTTACTAACAATACAAAGTACATTATTTAAAACTAAAATGCGCGTTACTTTACAAAACACAATTAGCACATCCAGTGTGATTATTAAAATAAAGTGAAATTCGTGACATGATCATGTGGGTATTTTAAAATTTAATCAAGTATGTATAGAAACTGGTCACATCTGTACCCTTAGTACGAGTTTTTATCATAACCGCTTTTAACAGATCTCACATAGCTTTCGACTCTTTCTGGCTCTCTGATTGGTCTAAATTTAGTGAAGTGTAGTAGCCACTAGAGGCGTTGTACTGTTTTTCATTCAAAATTTATTCCATATACGATATTGAGTTAGGTATTAAAACTTGTACTAAGGATACTGTCGTAGAACCGATAACCGTTGGGGTAGACGTGTTCTAGAGTGGAGACCACGGCTCGGTGAACGTAGTGTATGGCGCCCTCCAGATCGGTTGAGCGATGATATAAGCAAGCTGGCTGGCAGCGGTTGCAAACAAGAAGCTGAAGATCGAGCTCAGTGGCGTGCCATAGGAGAGGCCTATGTCCAGCTGTGGACGAATACTGGCTGCTAATGATGATGTTGATAATGTTCTATACATTATCATCATCATCGTTAGTATATAGCATATTAAAAGTAATAAAAGGTAAATCATCTTAAATACGATTTTGATTGCACTACATACTTGTCCCCATCTTGTGAACGGTAAAGAGTTTATTCTAAGGTTGAAGACGTCATCATCATTATTAGCCAATTTCCATCCACTGCTGGACATAGGCCTTTCCTATGGCGGTTGGAAATTAATAGTTGATAATCGAACACGGCCTGAGTTATATTATAAGAAAAGCCTAAGTATGTCCATCAGTTAAAGGCATAATAATATACAAATATTTAAAACTACTCTTTCCAGTTGCTGCTTTACTGTTACTGTACATAATTTGATAGACAACATGTACACAAGGAGCGTCAAAAGAAACAATGATTACTCCTATTGTCATACTATAAGTCATTTATATATTTATTTTTTAATGATCAATAGCCAAGCAGTTAAGGTCAGTTTCTGTTTCACAGGTTCTCGATAAAGTTTCAGATAGTTATCAGACATAGCTCCTTAGAGTTTTAGTTTATCTAAATGATAAGTGGCTAATAAGCTATCAGGGGCCGATCAGGAACCGTTTTCAGAACACGGAAGAGTCTAGTGAATGAAATCAGAAATTGTTCAGTGCATTAACATGGCCGAGACAATGGCCGTACGCATGAAGATTTTAATGAATGCCTAGAGCTGGATTGATTGGAAGATTTTAGTGTTTCACAAAAATATTACACACTGTTCTTACGGTGTGAGCGGGATAGAAACAAAGCCAATGGTGAATTAATGTGTCTTCAATGCATCTTCATACAGATCTGCGTTTACTTTAATTTAATGTTATCGAGTAAGTACATAAATCAAAATATACTCGCACTAGGCACTCTAATGACATGGCGGTCAAACGCTTGTCTAAGGCTGAGTTGCGCAATCTTATATTAACCGTAAATATAACTAACCGGTGTTTTTCTATGGAGTTTGACATATTTTTGACGTTTGATATAGTTAAAGTAAGATGGTGCAACTCAGCCTAAGTCACATAAAAAAAATAAAAGTTATACGTTAAAATACCGTCTGTAATTTACGTATATTTAGTTTAATTTTATCAATCTAGGTTACGAGCGAATCTGTCGCTCTCTGTCTACAAAGAAATAGCCACACTTGAGCTCCTTGATAGAACAATTTGTAAAAAAATATAATAGAGATTTTAAAACAATTCGAGTTTCAATCCTACATTAAATTATTGTCATTTTCACATTAAAATACTTATCTTATCACTAACTTAAATACCTACTATAAAATATTAATAAAATATCTTCTGTCATAAAATAAAACGTTGTTTGTTTTGCTTACTTAATTTATTCCTTACTTACTTATTTACTTTTGCTTACTTATAAAATTGGTCATGTTTAAAACTTGTGACAAGATTTTGTACTCTGCTGAGGAATGGCAAACATGTGATGGCATTGATTTTTATAAAATCTCGAAATGCTACACTACGATTTCAAAAAGGTACATAATTTTAGAAAATCCTTAACTACACTTTCCGTGCTTTAGGCTGGGCAAAAACTGTCACGAAAGCAACTCAACGAATCCCAGAATTACTCAGTTCGTCTCAATATATATTTTTTGTATGTATGAAAGGCAGGCAGTCGGCTAGGTAGACGGTAGAACCTTACAATTTATGCAGATACCATAGAAGTCTTCAAAGATAAAAAAAAAATTGGGATATTAAATTAATAAAAAAAACTCAATAAGCAACTGATAATCACTATGAGTATTGGCCCCTTTTTAGGATATTAAATGAAACTTTATCTAAAGTACTTATATAAAGTATTAGGAGTATAATAAAACGCATCTAAAAATATTGGCAAAACAACTTTAGATCAGGGTTCGAAAATATATGATATTTATTATAAATATCGGATATTTATGATATATATCAAGTTTGATATATATCAATTTTGTAATAAAGCCATATTATTATTATATTGTATTATTTATGAATGCTATTTGCATGTGTTACATAAACATACTAAAATTATCAAATAAAAACTGCAATGTTTTATTTATTTGTATCTAGGTACTTAAAATCAGACTAATTAAAACAAAACATAAAATCTTCTTTTAGATAAGGCAAAATCAACTAAAAAACATAAAATAGGAAGTAGAAATAGTAGATACAGTAACAAACGCTAAAAAACACTAAATAATATTAATTATTGAAACCATTTTTGTATTGCAATATGTTATAAAAAAATATTTGATATATATCGTTAAATTCAGTTTGATATATATCCATTGATATATATCCTCGAACCCTGCTTTAGATGCGTTTTCACATTTATTGATTCAATTTTAAAATTAAAAAGTAAAATGTTTCTTTACATAATTAATATATAAAAAATCTTTTGAAACTAGCACAAAATTAAAAACTCAATTACTCTTATATATGCATAATTTCAATCAACTTAAAATTACCGTGATTGTATAAAAATTAAATGAGCCTTGTCCTAACATTATTTTGTCCTTAATTAATAACTTAAATCTTAATGTATCCAGATTTGTGAGAATAAATACCTAAAGAACTAATTATCTTTGAGAATTAACTTACATTGCAAAAAAAAGAAGATTCTTGATTATGTTTTGATATTTGAGGTCTAAAAGTAGTCAACACTCCAGTCTTAAGCTTTTTTGATATTAAATGATAATCTTAGCTTAAAACTATATCAATTAAATCAAATATATCATTTTTAGATTTGGTATAAATATACCCAAAATCTCCCAAAAAAATTTTTTTTTTTTTGTCAAAAATGTATTAAACACCAAAACGCGTTGTTTTTCTCTTTTTCTTATACAGATTTAATAGATAATTAAGGCCGAAATAAAATAAAGATTTTTTTGTAACTACCCTACTCTTAGACCTCAAAAATCATGACTCAAATACGAACATAATTTGTGTATGTCTGCTGTTTGTATACATGATGGAAGATTCAATTTACTCTACTTACTACTCTTTTTACTCTACTACTAAATCAAAATCATCAATGTCCTCACACATAGAGTTGAAACCAGCTGCCCATTCTTCTACCTCCTTCTCCTGTAATAAAAAAAAAAAAAGTAAGTAGCTACATATATTAGTATATTACGATACGCGTGACTTTAGTAGTATGGCGTAGCACCCTCGCTGCGCTCGGGTGCGATCTTTAGGCCGTGCAATAATAGACAACTTAAGTCACGAGTATCGTATATTATTTTATAGGTGTCAGTGTGACATAAACCCGCACTTTACGCTTGCTACGCTGTTCCGTCAAATAGAAGATTATTGCACGGCGTGAAGCTAGAGCGCAGCGAGGGTGCTAAACGTCGTGCAATAATCGACTATTTAAGTCACGGAAAAGCGTGCGTAAAGTGCGGGTTTAGGTCACACTGTGCTGTAAAATATTTTAAAAAGTAAGACTTAACATTTAGATATGTATATTTTAGATAAATTATGATAATGTGATATTAGTGACCTTGGTTCTGTTTTTTATTTGTAGTTTAGGTATCATATATTTTTCAACCGACGTCCCAAAAAGAAGGAGATTCTCAATTTGTCTATGTTTTTTTGTATGTATGTTACGCGATTACTCCGTCAATTTGAATTATGCGAACCGATTTGAATTGTTCTTTTTGTTTAATCGGTAGGGTTCGATTCTGTCGTGGTCCCATTGTAATTTCATCAAGATCTGATAAGTAAATAATTATAAAATGTATGTACTACCTAATGATAGTTTTGAAGCGCTACTAAGAATGTTGAGGCAGAATCTTGATGAAATTGATAATTGAATAACACCTTTTTATGTACCATTTCATTTCAGTGTCTCCAGAGAAATGACGATAAACGTCTCAAACTTGCTACTGAAATTGACTCGCGGGGCATGGAAGTGTTTTAGTTTTTTACTATATTAATTATATTTTATTATATTGTCAAATTAGGTAATTATTTAAAAGTTATATTATACATAATTGTACTATTGTAAATATTGAAATAGATAGATAAACTCTTTATTGTTACATTTTTTTTATATCTGATAGGGTAGCGTTTTGTTGGGCCTTGCCTGTTGGGCGATGATCTGATTGAAGGTGGTAACACGTTAGGCCTAGAAAAAAAAAGTGAAAAACACTGAAACTATTAGTTACATTACATACACAACAGCTTATTTAAAATGTGTTACAATGGGCGTTTTCAGGATCGAACATAATTTATACATATAAGTACAATTGACATACAATTGACATACAATGTACATAATACATGAAATAAGAAAACTTATTGATACTAAAACACAATATTAAAAGACTGGGACCGCGATTGGCGACTTCGACCTATTCTAAATGTGCAAGCATAGGTATTTTCGTATTTCCCAAGACTTGCGTTCTTTTGCGAGTTAATTAGAGATTGCGATTGATGTCCATATCATATTCAATCCTTAGACTTCAAACTTTTTTAATTTTCGATATCTGATGCTTTTTTATAAATATTTACCTGATATTACTTATTATAAATAAATATTACCATCATATCTTGTTACATTTCTCTCCATCCATAGGTAATCTGGAAGAGATCGCTTTAAGCGATAAGACTGCCTATTGTTGCACTATTGTTTTAAATTGTAATATAATGTTTGTTTCTGTAATTTAAGGTGTTAAATAATAAAGTGTTTCTACCAATTTAAATATTTCGCGAATAGTTATTTATGATACTAGTACGGTAAGGTGGTTTTTACAAAGGAGTAGACAAATGTAATCCTGAGACGAAGTTGAGGGTTTACATTAGTCACGAGTTTGTAAAAACCAATATCTGCACGTGTTCATACAACATTTTTCAGCACATTTGCGAGAAAACACTACAATTTTGGTAATAAAACAAACATAAATCAAATAATCGAAACAATCTTTGACGTTTCTAAATGAAAAAGGTGCCACGTGCAGTAAAAATAAGAACTACATCTTTTGTGTCATTTACTCTAATTTTCTCTAACTCTCACTTAAAGTGAGACAAACATATTAAACAACAGCCCTTTCAAGGAGATAATAACATTCAGCTATATATATATTATATGTATATTATCGCAATATTAAACTCTGTGGTGGAATTCTTATGTAGGTTTTACGGAAATAAAAAACATAAAGAATATGCACGGCACCATGCAACGAAGCGTGTGGTAAATAGTGCGATACTTAGGTGAGAGTACTATTTTGCACTGTTGTGCACTGTTAAAAAGATATGCAAGTGTTTATTTAATAAGTTGTTACTTCTGTAGTGCAGTCCTACAACTGAGTTTTTTTTTTAATGAAACAGCTCATTATCTCATTGTCTAAACTCTAATGGTTGCAGTGTAGCGATTTGCATGCCACTGTATCTGTAAATGTCATCTGATGAGTGTATTGCTACTTAATTTCATAGAAAACATACCTCTTTCTTGGATAGCATTTTCTTAGGTTTCCTCTTTTTAACAACTTTCTTCTGCTTCATATCAGGTAATTTGAAGCCGGGGTCTGACAGATCATCATCACTGGATTGGTCTAGCTCTGGGGCTGGTCGAGTATCACACTCAGAGTTCTGACGGAATGTTACTTTCTTTGCTTTGTTGTAACTTTTTCGGTGCGGCTGAAAAGCAAATTATATTGATGAGATTTAGATTTATTAGAAACAGTTTCAGTAACTCAGGACTTCCGAAAGTTTACTGACTGCCTGCAATTTAAATCTTTCTATATGGATTTGTGTTAACTTAAAAATAAATAAAATAGCAACATTAGCAAAAACTAGCAGTATAAACAGTATTTTCAAAATATTTTGGGTTACATTACAGTATATTATATTTTATTGTGGTTATGTTTTTTTTATATCATATAGGTTAGCATTTGACCACTTGTTGGTAAGTGACGATGCTGTCGAGGATGTAATGATGTAATCCCTCAAATTGCATTTGTGTTGTGTAGTAAAGTTTCCTGTTCTTTTTGATAAGTACTAAGAAACAGAACAGATGAACTAAGTTTTCTACAAAATCCTTTCAAATCTAATCAAAATACACATAATATAATTACCTTCAAATGATGAACAACTTCAATATCCTCAAACAAATGTACAGATTGGTCATCATCATCCTCCATTTGCCATGATGGATCATCAAAATTAGTCTGGTTTTGATTGTCACTGGCAACTGTCATATCTGGCTCTTGAGCTACTTCCTTCTCGGGAACAACTGGTGCATCTTCAGAAGATTTCAACTTGTTATACAGCTGTTCTACAACTTCAGAACTTGTTAGTTTAGCTTTAGCAACTGCCATTATAGCTCTTGTTGGACCTTGCACATTTAGATCTCGAAGAGCAGGCCTTGATCGTAATCCTTTTCCTTTGTTACGAACAATCTTAACTGGCGAAACATTCTCTTGATCTGCATTCTCGCTGTCATCAAAACCGAAAAATGTCACATCTTTATCTTTTTTCTTCTGAGCTGGCAGTTTAACTGGTGATACAGACTTTTTCTGATCAGAGTTTTCTTTATCGTCAGACTTGTCATTACTTGAGTTAGGAGTAGAGTCTTTTGACTTCTTAGCTTTCTTTGGAGTCTTTGATTCATGACAAGTATCGTTAAAGTCATCAAAGATATAATTCACCTTAGTTGGAGATGGAGATCGTCTTCTTTTCTTTTTGTTGGCACTGTTTTCTGCCACTTCTCTCATGAATGATATGATGCTCATTTGTTTCATTGGAGGATCTATTTCAGGTAGCGGGTCATTTGTAGGTAGCATGTTAGTGTAGACATGTTTCTTTTTTGCAGCTTCCTCAGAGTTTATAAATGAGCTTTCAACAGCAGGTGTCATATTTGGTTTTATGTAAGTGTTAGAAGGCCACTTCATAGGTAAGTTTCTAAATTCGACCCTCCAAGGACTTGCAAGTGGGTTTCGAACGGATGCATTCATACTGCTGTTAGCTAATGGACGATCGTCGAAAAAGCTCAAGTCACCTTGTAGATTCAAAGGATCTTTACTCAACACAGGAGGTACATTATCTTTGATTTGCTCTGGTGTGCCATGTATTATGGGATTTGGCGAGTTCACAGGTGAGTAATTTATGTCATCATGATTGTCATTTGGCTCAAAATCAGCAGCTATATCTTCGATGCGGATAGAGGCATAATTTGACTCATGGATTGAGGCTTTTGCAGATTCATTTACAGGCACAGCCGGAGTATTATTAAAAATACTTATTTGAGGTATATCCACTGTATCAGGTTTGGCAATAGTTTGGATATTTTGTATCTCTTTAGAATTAGCATGTACAGGTTGAGGTTTAGATGCATTAACTTTATTCTTAAGTTGATTTAAAGCTTTTGATACATTGTCATTGTAAGTACTTTTCGGTATCTTTGGAAGCACAATCTTAGGCTTTGCTGGTTTCTTTTTAACTGTCCTTTTGCGCTTTTTTTTCTGAGGCTGAGGTTCCTCATTTGGGTCAAAAGTAAACTCATAGATATCTACATTGTCGCTTTTCTTTTTTGACTGTTTTCGATCATCTAAAACTATAAAGGAAAGACTGTTATCTAGAAGCCTTTTGGCAAATGGTTTTGTTTTACCAATAGGACTAACTTCTTCAGTTAGAATTTTTTTAACAGCATTTGTTCTTTTTGTTCTTGGAGTTTTATCAAGCCATTTGGACAAAGGTGTTACTGGTTTAGGTTCAGGAGTAGCTTTAGAATTGACTTTTGTTGTTAGCTTTTTGACATTACTTGTTCTTTTTGTTTTTGCATTCTTTACCATTGGTGTTGATGTGGTTGGTTTAGTGTCAAGAATAAAATTCTCTAATTTGGATGGCTTTTTCATGGCATTTTTACGCGTAGGCCTTGGAGTTTTATCAAGAACAGGGGACACCTTTGGATCAGGACTGACTTTAGAACTATCTTTATGCCCTTCTAGCTCTATTATTGACTTCGATACATTTGATCTGCTGGTTCTAGTGGTTGCCATGGGAGGCTTAGATTTAGGTGGGGTTTTGGTACTTGAAGAACCAGCTCCAGTACAGCTAATTACAGGGCTCTTTTGTTTTGGTTGTCGTGTAGTTCTAGAATTTACTCTTTTAGCCCTAGCTGTCTTTCCAGCTGGAGACTTTGATGGGGTGCTTGAGATATGGACCACTGGTTTTTCTTGAACTTTTGTCACATTTGCTCTGCTGGCTCTGGTATTGTGATCGCAAAGAGGTTCTCCTGCTGGTGTCGCTTTGCTAATCTTAGTGTTACCTTTTGAGCGTTCATTCTCAGTTTGCAATTTGGTTTGGACTAGACTTCTTCGAGTTCTAGGAGTCTTTTCAATAACTATTTTGGATATTGTTCTTTTATTAGCCTTGGGACTCCCTTGCTTTGATTGTACTTTTGTAAAAACATTAGCTCGTCTAGATCTTGTGGGATGATCTCTTCCATTGTTATTAGTATCTGGACTACTTCTAATCCTTGTTCGAGGTGGCATGATGCTGACAAATCAAGCCATCAATCTGAATTAATAAACAAAAGTTCACAACACACTGGTGATGGAAAGCACGTAATGAATATAGCCTCCAAAACTCCAAGTTTCATGCACAGTTAACTCGTATATCAACTACCATCAGCAAGTTAAATTATATTATACAAAACAAAACACCGAACTGAAAGAAATGTTTGTGCTATTATTGATTGTGGTTTTCTTTTCAATTTCATTTCATTCACAGTTTTCGCTCGCTTTTCCTATTTTTAATTTCTGACTTCTGATCACAGATTACGGTGGACTTATGTTCAACTCCTTTTTTTTTAAATGACGTTTAGGTATTATCTGTGGTATTATTAGTTGTAATGGAAATTTAAAGTCCTTTCCACACGATTCACGACGTGAAATTGCGGCGCGGATCACATTGATTCGCGCGCGATTTGTTTTGTTATTAAAATAATACGTCTTTTTTAGCGAGAAAACCAACCCCTTTTATAGGTTTGAATAATAAAAGTATGCCTATGCCTACGGCACATAATGTATTGCCTGATACATTTACTAGCCAGCTTCTATACCCTCAGCCGTGCAAATCGATGCAGCCAGTCAGCAGATCCATGTAAGAGAATAAATAAGTAAATCAATTATTGCACTAAACCACTTCTCTCTACGACTAAACTTATTTTTAATGTTTGTTTGGCATAACACTGGCTAAATATACCTTTTGTGTGTAGCCATACACTTAAAAAATGTATTGCGCCATGAATAGACAGCTTTACGTGTTTTATTGAATTACTGAGAAATTTTGAATAAACATAATTTAAAATATTCTATAGAAATAAAAAATATTTTCATCTTCCGCCTGATTACATTTTAGCACTTATAAATGTTTAATCCATAAAATGAAAATGTTTAATCATCATAAATCCCATTACCAAAGTATATTTTACTGGCAATGTCGGAAATCACAGAATAATTAGTAACACCTAAGGTCCATGAACGCAAGGAAATATTCACAAAACTTGTTGGTGTGAGTGATTTTTTTTGTTTGTGGTTAGATTTTTGTCTCTGTGTGCACTGAGTGCGGCTTTGTTTACCTTATAGCCAGATCGTACAATTTAGGATGAGCTCTGTTACAGTATATCTTTTTAAGCATAAGAGGTCTTCCGGTTGGTCTTACTCATAATTTCTTAGTGTGCTATAGGTACAAGGCCTTGTTATCTTACACAGTGACACAGAATAATGAATAGTACAAGTAACAGTGGTCGATAGACCAGTCAAAATGAGCTTTGCTAGCCTGATTTGCATGTTCGATAAGGGATCTAGGCAAATTGGTGATTATTTTAACAGCTGTTCAACATATGAATTACTCTAAATTATTATTAAGTCACAGAATAAATAATAGTATGTGAGTACATATTTCTAGCACACTGTTTTGGTTTTTTCCAATCAATCAGTTCTAGTTTCAGCGACGACGACCAAAGGTAGGTTAAAGTTTGGCAGGAAGTCGCTGTCTAGTTTACAAGCTTTTATCACGGTAATATTACCGTGCTTTTATTTAACGTGCAAGTTGCAATGTATGTATGTTGTGTATGTAACTATGTATGTTCGGGTGGAATCTTGGAAGCTAAATTAGACCCACTTCCCGATGTCCGATTTGACTCGTATTTGGTGAACTTACGTATCTTCGGTGACAATACAATGATATGGTACCATGGAGCTGGTCTTATGATGGAGACGGAAGATAGCCATAGGAACTTCTGAACTAAGCAAGATAAACCCATCGAATGTGGGCTCGATTGATTCGTCTAGAAGAGAACTTTACTCCTAGATGATATCTAGGGTCTGATGATGGAGCTGGAAGGTGGGCACGAAATCTCTGTGATAAAACAATATAACCCCACCGAGCTGGGGCTCGATTGATTAGACTAGCGTAACACTTTACACCTAGATGATATCCAGGGTCTGATGATGAAGCTGGAAGGTGGCCACGGCATCTCTGTGATAAAACAATATATAACCCTACCGAGTTTGGCCTCGATTCTTTAGACTTGCGGAGCAGTTTGCACCTAGGTAATATGGATATCACCTAGGTGCAAACCTTCCATTCCAGCTTTATCATCAGACCCTGGAGGTGGCCACGGCATCTCCGTAATGAAACAATATAACCGTTTATTATTATATTATAACGAGTTTGGGCTCGATTGATTCGTCTTGAGGAGCACTTTACACCTAGATGATATTCAGGGTCCGATGATGAAGCTGGAAGGTGGCTATGGCATTTCTGTGATAAACCCCACCGAGTTTGGGCTCGATTGATTTGCCTTGAAGAGCACTTTACCCATAATTACATCATAATATCTGTAGGATATTTTAAAACATTACGCCTACTCTAAAATAGGTAGGTACTTAAGTACCTAGTTCCTTAAACCTAGTAACTAAAAAGTTAAAAATAAATTAAGAGTAAAAAATATTTTTTAAGAACTGTGATCCTCACCTATTGCACTATTGACGTGAACACACTCCAGACACAAGCATATTTAGCATAGTTGGAAGAGATGATAGAAAACAATAATAATAATGTGCAACCCACATTTACCAGTAACACAGAATAATGAATAGTACAAGTAGGTATCAGAAAATTAAAAAAAAATAATAAAATAAAAATCGTATTGACCTTTACTGCCAAGGCATAGAAAAGATAATAATACAACGTAGCCAAGGGCCTGCTAAGTACATAAGTAGTAACGTGACCAGCTAGGCTATTCTGTAAGCTATCTCGACAGCGGAATCCGCGGTGAGATTAGAATTTCGTACTACGAAATTTAACCGTATTACGAACGTGATACGATTGAATTTCGTAGTACGAAATTTGAATCTCACCGCGGATTCCGCTGTCGAGATAGCGTACAGAATAGCCTAGCAGACGTCACATTTTGAACGGGAAGTTCCAGCCTGGCCTGGTAGGTACGCAGACAGGCGATACGATTGGATTATTTGATACTCATTTGTTTATTAATATAGCCACGCCTATTTCTCGCTATTCTTTTATTTGCTAGCAGCAGATAGGCGACATGATGATATTTGTAATAATTTGTTCTTTAGCCACACGAGTTTCTCGATTTTTAGGGTTCCGTACCCAAAGAGTAAAACGGGACTCTATTACTAAGACTCCGCTGTCCGTCTGTCTGTCTGTCCGTCTGTCACCAGGCTGTATCTCATAAACCGTGATAGTTGACAGTTGAAATTTTCACAGATGATGTATTTCTATTGCCGCTATAATAACAAATACTAAAACAGAATAAAGTTAAAAATAATAGAGGGTCCCCATACAAGAAACGTGATTTTTGCTATCTATGAACGCCTTTTTAGGTAAACGTAGCATAGATGGCGTTATATTGAAATGTCGATCCCTAATACCTTTGTTTGACGTTAGATGGCGTTTTAAGCAATAAAATATTTATTAATTATTATTTTTAAAATTAAAAAGGGATTTTAACGCGCTAAGAGTGTTCTATGTTATACTTTCAAATAAATATGTATACATGTTTCAGAAAAAAACACTTTGGATATTTTAGTGGCACATACAAATTAGAACACACCGCTAAATAAAAAGAAAACCTAGTTATAATCACAGTCATACAAGGTTTGACCACTGAAAGGTAAACGCACTTTAGTCAGCTATTCATTATTCTGTGCTTTAGTGCCAATCTAAATGGCACATATATATATAGAGCAAAATTTGTTTCTACAAAAAATCAAGGTCTGATGTAACTAGCTACATTATCATAATATATTATATCATTTTCTTTTAAATGAACCATTTGTGAAAAGGAATATAAGCCTTTTAATCTCGTCTTTGACATTTTTGAAGGGTAATAATTCTATTTACAATTGATTGGTCAAAAAAATAAAATGATATAGGGGCGTAGCTACATCAGACCTCGTGTTTTGTAGAAATAAATGTTGCTCTAGAATCATTTTCCAGAGAGGAAACGGGGGCATACGTTTGTATGGAAAATTGCACCCCGCGTTCGCTCTTAATTTTAGGTACCGAGTTTTGAGTGAAACTAACCAAATACATTTTTCCATAGACATGGTTATCACCTTGTTATGATGAGATATATCGCCATAAGTACCGTCGCAAACAATGCTGACTGTGTCACACTCTAGACTGACTGACACTTTCTTTTTCGAGGACGCATTAAGAATCGGTTTCCACGCTGACGGCAAGGTCCATCCACTATCCACTATCTATCTCTATGAGTAGCAGCGATGAAGAACTGACGATGACATCATTCGGGCTATCTCAGGCATCCTCGGTACCGAAAAGGAACAGCCGTTACCGATCGCCGCCGAGTCCGCCCCCACCCCGGCTATCAAGCCGAGCGCAGCGAGCGGCGGCCCGCAGTGAACATCGCGATCTCACCGCGTGACCTCACTCCCGAGGAAGAGCGACAGACTCGCTCGAAACCTAGGTCGAGAAAATTCGACTAAAGGTACGTGAATTACAGCCGGTATATAACAATAATAATGTTACAATTTCACGATAATTTTAAAATTAAAATAAAATCCATATTGTTTCGGATTGCGCTGAAATTTGCAGATAGTTATTACGACGTTAGTTCCCTCTGAGAAAGGATTTTCCAAAAATTCCCCCTGAAGGGGATGAAACGGGGGTTCAAAGTTTGTATGGAGAAACAAGATAAGATAGTCTTTTCTATTCGAAACTTCGCACAAGAACTTCAGTAAATAAATAAGTAAATACGTGTTTTAGGCTTTTTCGAAATGCCACCCCTAAAAGGGTGATGTGGGGTAACATGACTGAAATTAATATTGTTTCGGATTGCGCTGAAATTTGGCATGCAGATAGTTATTTTGACGTAGGTATCCGCTAAGAAAGGATTTTTCAAAGTTCACTCATTAAGGAGATGAAGCGGGGATTCAAAGTCATTTTATTCGACTTTTAACCCAAGTACTTCTTTAAATATATAAGTAAATACGATTTTCGGGCTTTTTCAAAATGCCACTCTAAGAGGGTAAAGTGGGCAACAAAGTCTGAGAATCAATATTGTTTCGGATTGCGCTGAAATTTAGAATGCAGATAGTTGTTACGAGGGTCGTTCAATAAATACTTAGCCTACAAAAGAAAAACGAAAATTTTTGAAAAGTGTCGATTTATTTTTCTACATAATCTCCTTTTAACTCAATACACTTGGCCCAGCGATGCTCCAACTTTTTTAACCCGTCTAAAAAATACGTTTTCCTGAAGTCTGCAAAATAGGCCTCCGTGGCGGTGATGACCTCCTCATTCGACCCAAATCTTTTTCCAGCGAGTGACTTTTTCAGGTTTGGAAACAAAAAGAAGTCACAGGGGGCCAAGTCTGGAGAGTAAGGTGGATGGGGCAGCAATTCGAATAATTTGGCCATGGCGACGGCAGAGTTGTGAGCCGGCGCGTTGTCGTGGTTGTTGTCCAGTGTAAGCAAACGCGGCACCCATCGCGCTGACAGCTTTCTCATGCCCAGTTTTTCGTGGAGAACATGATGCACCGTTCCTTCTGCAATGCCCACAGTGTCAGCTATCTCGCGAACCTTCAATCGTCGGTCTGCCAACACGAGATCGTGGATTTTTTTTATGTTTTCCTCCGTAGTAGCCGTTTTCGAGGCACCTGGGCGTGGCTCATCAAAAACCGACTTGCGGCCACGAGCAAACTCGTTAAACCAATTCTTGACGGTTGCCATCGAAGGAGAAGAGTCACTGTACACAGCATCCAAGCGATTTTTAATTTCACTGCGCGTTTTCCCTTCCAAAAATAAAAATTGAATCACCGAACGATACTGCTCTTTTTCCATTTTTGTTAAACTGACTGACACGTTCGCTTTCAAAGGCTATTAAAACAAAACTAATAGAGGTCATTGTTTAAAACTTTGACAATAGGCTTCAAAAACATTGCACTGTACTATGGTAAATTTTTTTTGTAATCGCAGTGCCATTGGTCGATGAAGCTAAGTACTTGTTGAATGACCCTCGTATGACGTAGGTATCCGCTAACAAGGATTTTATAAAAAATCCCCCCAGATATAACTTATTAATTTATAATTTATTTGCACTTTAGCACATTAAAACAGAGTTTCGTAATTGCTTATATACTAAAACAAAGCTTATGCGCTTTGAATCTCAGACTAGGAAACCCTGTGTTGTGAGATTCACTCTTCCTGCAGTGATCATTATTTTTAAAATTATAGATTTACTTAAGTACTTCCGTAAATAAATAAATAAATACGTGTAGCAGGATTTTTGCAAGGGGTTGGTAAAAAAGTTTGAAAATCAATATGGTCTATATATACCGATTTGGCTTTTACTTCTTTGATTGTCTTTTATGATAGAAAGGTTTTAACAAAATAAAAGTTTTAAGTAAATAAAAGAAGTCTTTAACGTGGGTGAAGCCGCGGGGCACTTTTAGTATATTTATATCGAATTAACAGCCTAAACATTAAGTTTCAAGCTTCTAGCTTTAAATATGACGATACTTTCATACATCCCCCCTATCAACCCTTCACAACCCTCTTTACGCATTTAAAAGTAGCCTATGTCCTATCTCAGGCCCTAGACTATCAGTGTACTAAATTTCATTTAAATCCGTTCAGTAGAACATTCACATAAACCTTACATATTTCCATACAAACTTCCATCCCCTATTATTATTTTACACCCTTGACTTCGTCCGCAGGGAAAAGTGTCTTTGGGTAGCATTAACTAATAAAACACATACGTACCCCAGCTACACCGCACCCTTCCACAACCCCACCCCCTCCCCTCCCCTTCCCCAAACTTATCCTACCCTCCCTCTCCCCCTTACCGTCACTTCCACATCCCCTCCCCCTCCCCTCCCACACCACTCCCCTTCACTCCCCCTATCCTCACCTCCAGTCCCTTACCCTCTCCCTCCACTCCCCTACCCTCCCCGCCACTCCCCTTTCCCCCTCACAAACTTTGAATGTCATATTTATTTATATCGAATCAACAACCTTAAAAATAAGTTTCAAGCTTCTTGCTTTAAAAATGACGATACTTCTATACGACTTTTCATCCCCCTTTTCAACCCTTTACAAACCCTCTTTTCGCATTAAAAGAAGACTGTGTCCTTTCTCAGGCTCTAGACTATCTGTGTAGCAAATTTCATATAAATCCGTTGAGTAGAACATTCACATAAACCTAACATATTCCCATATAAACTTTCATCCCCTATGCCTTATTGTTATTTTACACCCTTGAGGGTCAAACTTTTACAAACTTTGAATGTCATATTTATTTATATCGAATCGACAGTCTAATACATAAATTTCAAGCTTCTAGCTCCTAAAATGACGATACATCCATAAAACATTTCATCTCCCTTTCAACTCTTTATTTGCATTAAAAAGTAACCTATGTCCTTTCTCAGGCACTAGACTATCTGTGTACCAAATTTTATTTAAATCGGTTCAGTGGTTTTGGCGTGAAAGTGAGACAGACAGACAGACAGAGTTACTTTCGCATTTATAATATTAGTTAGGATTTTATTATATTACTAGCTTCTGTCCGCAGCTTCGCTTGCGTGGCCTACAGAAAACAGATTACATAGTTTTCTTCAGAAACAAATATTATATGCATTCTCATCATCATCATCAGCCGGTGTTAGTTCAATGCTGGACGTAGGCCTCTCCCAAGATGTGTTCTCATTCCCTCTCAATTATAACACCTACAAACACATATTACAAACATTTATTTTAAAACTTTGTTTTTTCTGTTTTACTGAGGCTTGGTGACCTCTCGTGACCCTTTTATAGAGGCTTCACGACCCCCAGGGGACGCGACCCACACGTTGCCAAACACTGCGATTGATGGACGAAAAAATTTGAGGCGATGTAAACTATTATGTTTCTTGAAATGTTAACTTTAAAAATAAATTATCACCTTATATTATTGTTACACACAATCCAAAACTTTATCGTACTGATGGGACTCAAACCCGCACCCCTTGGGAAACATGCTCAATACCTGGGCATGTTTCCCGGAGGAGTGCGGAATTCACTTTAACATGAATACACCAGACAGAATAATCATATAATAGTTTGTGATTCATAACTATAAATGCATGATGTCACTTGCAAAATATCTATCTATGTTGTATGAAGATAAATTAATGGGATGTATCTACCTCTTTACCATTTTTGTCCAGCTTTGACCGAAAAAATTTCAAACATAACCAATTGTATTTAAGTAGAAGCTAGGTACTCAAAATTGACTTACCCTTATCCAAAGAAGGAACGCGATCACCCTGTTTTATATTAAAATTATAATGAAAATGAATAGATCACTACTATTGAAATAGTAGTTATATATTAGCTTAGCTATTAATACATTGAACTGGCTCAGCTGCCAGGATACAGATACAGATGTTGAGCAAGCTTGTATCACCCAATCTAGTAAATCTAAAACTGTCTAGTGTCCATCTGGGTAAACTTCAAAAAATGTTAGCTAAAAAAGATGTAATCGATGCCAAGGACAGTTGTTGTCTGTCCTTGGCATATACCCATACATAATCACATAGGTACCAACAGGTCAGATATGCGTTCTGGCAATTACACAACTTATTACAGATTATTTTAATACTATATATATATAATAATCTAAAATAAAATAAATACAGGCAGGTGACGGGCAGCAGCGTCACCGGTGAGAGAAGCTACATCCTGCGATCGCCAACCCGCCTGCCCAGCGTGGCGATTAGGGCATGGCATGGCATTGGCAAAAAAGTGATCCATAGACATACCTATAGAAGAAGCAAAAACTTTAAATATATGAAAATTTACATCAATTTGTTTAATATTTAAAAATTTGAATATATACCATACCCCTCCCAATGAGCCGCAGATCGGGCTCAGTGCATATCTTGGTAGGACAAGAAATAGTCTCAAGATTTGAATCACAGTTCATTGTTATCATAATCAGCCGGTATCTGTCTACTGCTGGACAAGGCCTTACCCAAGTCACACCACTGAGCCCGATGTTCGGTTCTTTGTTTTCCAGTCACTGCCCACCCCACAGTTTTGCGAATGCTGTTGCTCCACCTGGTCACAGGGCGTCCTACGCTACGTTTACCGATTCGCGGTCTCCACTATAGAACCAGTCTACCCTCCCCAACGGTGATCGGTCCTACGGCAGATATGACCAGCCCACTGCGACTTCAGTTTGCTAATCCGCTGAGTTATGTCGATCACTTTAGTTCTCTGGCGAATTACTTCGTTCTGGATTCGATCCCGTAGGGATACAATACACCGAACAACGCTCTTTCCATAGGTAGCTGAGCGAGCTGTTAAGCCTATTATATAATATTATTTATTAAAAAGGTGAAAAATCAAAAATGAAATAACGGAGTGGACATGGACAAATCACAGATTACCTATAAATCACAGGACACAGACACAGAATACAGAGGGCATATAATATAAAGCTAGACTATTCATGAATTCTGTAATCTCGGCGGTAGAAAATCATAGATATTTAACACTGGTCACACTAACTAAATAAACTAGTAGTGTGGAGCCATTGTATACTATATAGTAATCTGTGGCTGGGTTTACTTGAGTACTACTGTGGTTAAATAAGTGCGGCCCACAGATTACTTTATGTGTCAGAGACTTCTGATCTGATCTGACGTTATCGTTGACATTGTTAACAACATTGACAGATGATTAAAATGAAACAGGGGTGCGTTCAGTTCACGTCCCACACCCTGACTAAACCCGTGCCTAGACCAAACGCTCGAGTGTCGACAATATGTGCGACATGTCGCACTCGGTAGTCGGCACTCGGTTAGCGCAACTGTGTCAATCACGACCGTGGTTTAATGAAATATGGTTGTTTCACTCCAGTTGTAATTTTAAATAACTGCAAAGTTAGGAAACGCTCTCTGTGACCGTAAATTTGGCGGGTATGGTTGAGTTCATTCATGTCCTGTCTTCTGAGTGTCAGTTGTTTGATTGTTTTCCAACTAGCTCGAAGGTACATGGAATGACTACATGTGTTTTTCTCTGAAATGTTAGTGGACGTTCAAGGTATCAAACGTGAACATGGTCGTTCAGTACCTTCAAGCGTGTTGCAAAACAACAAAACAACTGACATTCACACATATACAATACAACCATACCCGCCAAATTTACAGTCACAAAAAGGTTTTATAACCATCGAATTAAATAGTTCAAAGTTGTAACTGGAGTGAAACAAGGTGCAACTAGTGAGGGTCGGCTCAGACTGCGACGCGACGCGCACTTATTAAGACAGTATTACAAAAAAGAACTTTATCTACTATATACAAAAAGATACACATTTCATTGAGTTAGTTCGGCGGCTTCAGGCTGCGCCGCGCGGCGTCTCGCTGCGCCGCGCTGCACCGCACGTTGTCGAGCTGCCCGCGCGGTGCAGCGGGAAAAAACAATTGAACCGCGTGATTAAAAATTGAACTTTATTAACTACACAATTAGATACAAATTGCATTGAGATAATTTGGTGGCGTCGCGCGTTTCGCTGCGCCGCGCGGCGTCGGGCTGCACCACGCTGCGCCACGTGACTTCAAATGCATCGTCGCGTCGCGTCGCGTCGCGGTGTGAACTGACCCTTAGTTGTAAAACAACCAAAGCATGACTTTCAGAGGACGTGAACGCAACCCTGTTAATTCACACGATATTCACAAAGTGCTTACAAGCGATACAATAAAATCAGCTGATATAAAGAGGGTGGATAGATCTTCTCTGGATATTTCTTTTTTATACAAATGATTGTTTCTGTTTGTGTCACTGACCTGTATTAAGGCTCGTACAGCGCGATCAAGGACGCTTCCGGCTGCCGGTGTGTAGTTATAATGTATGGAAGACAATGAGATAGTCTAGATCCATTCAGACGCGACACAACCTGAGTCTGAACGTAAAGTTGACAACAAAAATTGATTGTCCAAAGGCTACTTAAATTTTTATTCATCTTTATGCTAATGTCATTGTCAGTAACAATGTGAATGTCAATGTCAAAGTCATTTGTTTAAGTTAAATGGTCGTTGAATTTTGTGCGTTGAATTTAAAATTTTGGTTAGCTATCGACAACGGCTGAATTCAGGATTTTACTTCTTTTTCGTTTTGTGTATATTGAATAGGTATAAAACCGTTGTTATATACAATTATTCATTATTTCCTCCAGAGGAACTAGAACATAAGTGTTTCACGAGTGCCAATAGTGTTTTTATACACGAGTCGGTAAGTTTATTGATCTCTTATATACCTCTATCAATATAAAGTGGCCAATGCCTATCAACACGAATATATTATATACCATTGCAATTTAGTATATTTTACGCTCCGTTGTACTTTTTATATATCTAAGGATATAAAACCTCATTATTTTCAGACTCGCTAATGACAGGCTCGAAAGAGTTCGATGCCATTTGGAGGGAAGAAAAATAAAACTTGACATCTGCCTTTACCATATCACAGGAAATTCAAACAAGGATATGAAATACATTTAATTTTACTATTCCGGGGAACAACAGCGGTTGTCTTATAGACAATACTCAAATAAATAAGTTAATTATGGGGGAAGATAAAGGAACGATGGATACAGTGCAAGTGGCGTTGAGGATTAGGCCTCTGATGCAACAAGAGACTGATAGAGGCTGTGACGAGTGCATTGATGTGGTTCCTGGGCAGCCTCAAGTCCAAATAAAGGACTTGGCATTTACATACAACTATGTATTTCCCCAACATATCACCCAGCAAGAATTCTATGACACAGCTGTGAAAGGACTAATTGGAAAACTATTCCAAGGTTAGTATGATTTGTATTTATTACTTGTCTGTATAAATTTACATTGGAAAGAGTATTTTAGGATTATAGTGGTGCTGGGCCAGACACTTGTTCAGGTGATAAAATAAATAATTAAAATAATTCTGATGGAATTGCAATCAAGATCAGGCCCGTCACACTCCATGCTGTAGCTATGAAAATATTAGTACGTACACGGCAGTCCGTGGCTGCAAGTTCAGTCAGTAGTGTCACATACACTCTCGATCGGATGCGCACCTTTACTATTCAAACTGTTTTCGCACAACACTGTTACCTTACTGTAAAATATAGCTGGCGGCCTATGAGCTGACTGAGTAATACAGACTCTCTCAGCAAGGACTTGGTGCATTTTACAGTGAGCAACATGTAGTTACTATCAGTTTATACTGTGACGCAAATTCAAGGTTGCATCCAAGGTGTGTAGCATATTTCAAATGTTACTGTTGTTGTAACTAGGATTAATTTTGCATTTTTGCTATCAGGAAGTGCATCTTCTGTACTTTTACTATTCATTGTTCTGTGCCACGATATAGATCCGAGATTGCAGAATCAGAGTCAGCCCATGATTGTGAAGGCTGTTATGAGCAAAATATGGAATATTATTTTTACCACCAGTTATCATGTCTCTAGTAATACAATCCAGGTTGAGCTAGTGATTAATCCGAAAGCATAAATTGGGTGAGATCTCATGAGATTGACGAGATCGAGTGGCAGCAGTTGATAATGTCATTCTGTTTGCACTCAGTGGTCAACTAGGGGTTAATTTTTACAGTTTGCTTATAGTAGCTTGCTCACTTGCACTGTGCTTGGTGCAAACCAGTGTTGAGTCTGAGAAGGCATTTTCAGCTGCGAGCTATGTAGCATTTGAAATAAGATGTTGTTTGCAGGACGGCACCATCTCATGTTTTTTAAAAAGCAGCTATTTCCATAATCACATACATGATTTTGACAATATATAGCCTTCCCATAGTTCCCATGTATTATATTATTTACATAATTTCCAAAAAAAAAACCCAGCAGTAGAATAATTGTTGTGATCATTATTAAGTAATAGGTGTTTTATTTTGTTTTTACAAATAATGTCTTTTAGGCATTATAAACACACTAAGCTCACTCACTCGCCGCAAAGTCGCTTGCTTATCGGTTTTTATCGGATACATTTCGGAGAGTGTGCAATGGAACTGCATGATTTGATTCCACCATCCCCATTTTATAATCGGACATCCAGAGACACTAAAAGGCGCCACAGATTTATGGTGGATATACCATCTACCCGAACGAAGCAATTTGCTTCTTCGTTCATCATACGAACCGCCAAAGAATGAACTACCCTGCCTGAGTCTGTGTTTCCGGTTAAGTACAATATGGGGGTCTCCAAATTGCGAGTTAATAGGTATCTTCTGGGTAAGCACGCTCCATCATCGATCGCATCATCACTTAACATAAGGTGAGATAGTGATCAAGTGCTACCCAGTTCGGTATTAAAAAAAAAAAAACTTTAAAAAAAAAGTTTTTATCGAATTTTAGCTTTCCAAATGAAAAAAAAGTACCTGAGAACTCAAACTTACAATCTGGGCTCGAGATTGCATTCACTATTCTATATTACATGTTAATCAATATATAAACAATTTTTAACCGACTTCACCAAAAAAGAGGAGGTTCTCCATTCAACTGTATTTTTTTTAAATGTTTGTTGCCTCAGAATTCCATCAAATCTTAACCGATTAGAAAAAATCTTTTTTTGTTTAAGAGATTATGCCTCCTGTTTAGTCCCATTTAAATTTTATCGAGATCAGCCAAATATCTCCAGAGATAGTGAGATAAACAATATTATCAAATTTGTATACTTTGATGACATGATTATAACTAGCAAGTACTTTGACTATCGCAGCATGTGAAGTCCCCCCCCCCCCTCTGGTGTGGTGAAGTTTTAGACTACCTCCTACCAAAAAACATGTGTATTTTTTTGGTACAAAGTATGTTGACATTCTCAGAATATTATTTTGGTTTAGAAATAGTGTGTCCAACGAGAAATAAATGCACATATTATCACATTATATCCCCACCTCCTTGTGATATTTCACGATTTTTTTGAGCACTCCTCCCCCCTTTCACTCCTCACGTGAGTAATGGACATTCCCTTTCCATTTTATTAAGATCTAATTGGAAATGGTATAGTAAACACTTCATCAAGCTAGAGAAAATAATCTGTGCACATTTTAAGGTTTTCCTTATTTTCTAATTTCAGGATACAATGTGACAATCTTAGCATATGGTCAAACAGGTTCTGGCAAGACCTACACCATGGGAACTAATTACTCTGGATCTGACGGGGATACCACTAAACTCGGTAAGATTGCACTGAAACTAAAATTGTAATATCGAGGGACAATAGTCCAGTAGCACCTCAATGTTCATAGTAGCCTGCACGATATTTCTGTCGAATGTTCCAACGCAAACAATAACACGTAAGTACGGCATAGATGGCATGCTTACCCAGACCACAGACAAATAAAAAGGTGAAACGTAGCGTCAGATACATTTGGTAAAGATAACAATATTCCACTGTATACTAGTTTTTTTTTTGTTGAGTTAACATAATGTTGAGAAAGCTAGGCAACTAGTAACGGATGCTTAAATTCGAATTAGTCATAAATGGCAGATTGGTCGAGTGGTAAAATGAACTGATAAGGAAGCATTAGGCCCGAGTTCGAATCTCCATGCATTGCATGATTTTGTTATAATTTTGAGGGCCCGGTGTCGTAATCGCGAGAACGTTTGGTTGAACTTTGATGCCAGAGGTACCGAGTTCAAACCGCCGCGCAACAATGGATTTTCTATCGAAAAATATACGTGCGCTTTTGAAGTTTTTTTTTGGTTTGAAGGAAAAACATCGTCAAGAAGCCAACCACCCCCGCATGGTGGTAGGACACTATCTAGTGTCCGCCTGGCCAGCTACCACCCTCAAGTTAGAAAATCTGTCGTCAAACATCTAATGTGTTCCGGCAGCTATCCTTGAGGGCCAGTTCCCATTCTAGGCATAGCGTGCTTACCATCTTCGACGGCAACATCGCTTACCAACAAGTGAGATAGTGGTCAAACGCTAGTCTAAAATATTTAAAATAAAAAACAATTATTAATAGCTTGTATTATTTTATATCTGTTTAAACAAACTTCGCTACTATAGGTACATTGGTGATCTATGTTATATGTGAAATAAAATAAATAGCACGGTGATGTTATCTTAAGTTTTTTGAGGAAATGAATACACAGCAACAATGTTTTTAAATAAACTGATTTACGACATATCGAAATATCATAAACTACTATTTTTATTTAATATTATATTAAATTGAAACCGTCTTCATTGACAATTTTATTATTTGACAAAATAACACTCGTTTGGTTGCATCTAAGAATTGCTCTTACCTATTTTATTTAAGGTATAAGCTTAATTATTCATTTTCTATAGGAAAAGAAGATTGAAGCTTAATCCTTTATAATCATAACTTACACAATTACTTATTACAAATTATCACAGCCGGCACATCGCCTAGTTTTTATATACTTTTAAATCAATATTTCGCGTGACTTCTATTGTTTTCGATGCAGATAAGAAGCCTTTGAGTATTCAACCAAGAAGCCTTCGTAATCCACTATATTAGCACATATTATGTCTGTCACGTAAATTTTCCCCAAACTAGATCCAGGGGTACTACAACCAAGTAGCTATTATATAATCTGTGCTAAAGTTTCTCAGGACATCTCTCGTCTCGCGCTCATCTTTGCATTATTAAACCCCATGGCATAGAAAATAATAATATGCCCATGGGGTACGCAGCCAACATTCCATAATTGCGAATAAAATCCGTCTCAAAACAACAAATCTTATTAACACACTTTATTAACAATTTACTTTCACAACTAGAATTTCTCAACACTTATCACTCGGCAATAACTTACACTTATGCCGCTTTCACTATACATTTGAGATAATATAATTTATTTAGTCCATTTCTATGCAATGCCTCAATATTCGCCGTCTTTAATAATTATATTTGCTTGCATTTTGATTTTTTAAGTTATTTATTAACCAAACTTCAACCACCACCAAAGTTCACCAACGACAATGTTATCTTCATACATTTATGCCATCAATACAATTTGTTTCAAATCTACCCTCATTATTTGTAAAACTGATAAAAGAAGCAAAACTGGTCTAGCTATTCTACAATTAATACATGCGCTCTTTCTAATGGATTCATAATGAGAGAGTGTGATATATGGGTCTTTCTATCTCTTCTATCTTTCTCTTTCATTATGTTACTTTCGAAACGTCTTATAGAAAAAGGTCGTATGTGAATATTTTGCTGTCATGCTATTGCTTTTTGAGACTGCTTCTCCAATTTTGACCGATACTGTACATTGTACTCATTAATAAACTACAGAAATCACTAATACACTGTTTCAAGTCAGTGTTTTTTTACTCACGAAATGCAATTTTTTTTAAAAATTTATGTTACACTAGAAGTCCCCCGCGGCTTCGCCCGCGTTAAAAACTCCTTTTACTAACTTAACACTTTTCTTTTGTAAAAACGATTCTATCATTAAAGACATCAAATAAGAATTAGCCAAATCGGTTCACCTGTTTTCACGTTATCGCGTGACTAAGCTAAATCAGGATTCATATTTATAAAACCCGAAAAACCCAAAAAAGCGCAATCCGAAACAATATTGATTGACTTATTTACCCCAGTTCACTCTCTTAGGGTGGCATTTTGAAAAAGTCTGAAACTCGTATTTACTTATTTATTTACAGAAGTACTTGTGTGAAATGTCGAATAAAATGACTATCCAAACTTTGAACCCCCGCTTCATCCCTTGAAGAGTGAATTTTAAAAAATCCTTTCTTAGCGGATACCTACGTCAAAATTACTATCTGGATGCCAAATATCAGCGCAATCCGAAACTATATTGATTTCACACTTTTTTGCCCCACTTCACCCTTTTAGAAATAGAATTTCTAAAAGCCTGAAACACGTATTTACTTATTTATTTACTAAACTACATGTGTGAAGTTTCGAATGTAAAAGACAATCTATTCTTGTTTCTCCATACAAACTTTGAACCCTCGATTCATCCTCTTCAGGGATGAATTTTGGAAAACCTTTCTCAGAGGGAACGTCGTAATTAATAAATATCTGGATGCCAAATTTCAGCGCAATCTGAAAAAATATTGATTTTCACACTTTATTACCCCTTTTCACCCTCTTAGGGGAGGAATTTCAAAAAAACCTGAAACACGTATTTACTTATTTTTTTACTGAAGCACTTGTGTGAAGTTTCGGATTGAAAAGACTATCTAATCTTGTTTATCCATACAAACTTTGAACCCCCGTTTCATCCCCTTCGAGGGTTAATTTTGGAAAATCCTTTCTTAGAGGGAACTAACGTCGTAATAACTATCTGCATGCCAAATTTCAGCGCAATCCGAAACAATATTGATTTTCACACTTTATTACCCCATTTCACCCTCTTAGGGGTGGAATTTCAAAAAAACCTGAAACACGTATTTACTTATTTTTTTACTGAAGCACTTGTGTGAAGTTTCGGATTGAAAAGACTATCTAATCTTGTTTATCCATACAAACTTTGAACCCCCGTTTCATCCCCTTCCAGGGTTAATTTTGGAAAATCCTTTCTTAGAGGGAACTAACGTCGTAATAACTATCTGCATGCCAAATTTCAGCGCAATCCGAAACAATATTGATTTTCACACTTTATTACCCCATTTCACCCTCTTAGGGGTGGAATTTCAAAAAAACCTGAAACACGTATTTACTTATTTTTTTACTGAAGCACTTGTGTGAAGTTTCGGATAAAAAGACTATCTAATCTTGTTTCTCCATACAAACTTTGAACCCCCATTTCATCCCCTTAAGGGGTGAATTTTGGAAATTCCTTTCTTAGTACACCCTTACGTACTAAGACAAATATACCCTCCAAATTTCAAGTCTCTACGACCAGCGGTTTAGGCTGTGCGTTGTCTGTCAGTGAGTCAGTATGTCAGGACAAAGATTCTTATAGTATTCTGTAATTGGCAAACTACCAAGCTATTTTCATTTAATTATTTACTCACATCTTTATATGAAGTATCACTTGAGATACTTAAAAAAGTTGTATCCTAGCGACCACATTCCCTTGGCTATACTAATCTATAGCTGAGCTCTAAGCTACCAGGTGCTGCCTTCTTGGTATGAAATAGGCTTGAAGCGTCGTTCGTCACCAAAAGCGAGAGTATCGTGGTGATTCGCTTTGTTCAGCATGGAAATTTAGCCATTTAGAGATTGTATATTATATATTGTAGATATATATTATATATTGTAGATATATATTATACTAGAAGTGCCGCGCGGCTTCGCCCGCGTTAAAGACTTGTTTTATTTACTTAACACATTTATTTTGTAAAAACCGTTCTGTCATAATAGACATCAAAGAAGTTAAAGCCAAATCAGTTCAAACTTTTAACCCCTATTTCATCCCCTCAAAGAGTGAATTTTGAAAAATATTTTACAAACGGATACTTACATCAAAACAACTATCTGCATTCCTAAACAATATTGATTTCGGACTTGGTTACCCCACTTCACCCATTTTGGGCTGGCATTTTAAAAAACCTGAATCAACTTTTTTCTTATTTACTTACTGAAGCACTTTTGTAAAGTTTCGAATTGAAAAAACTTTCTTATATTGTTTCTCCATACAAACTTTGAACCCCCATTTCATCCCCTTAAAGAGTGAAATTTGAAAAATCTTTTCTTAGCAGATACTTGTGTCAAAATAACTATCTGCATGCGAAATTTCAGCGCAATCCGAAACAATATTTATTTCAGACTTTGTTACCCCACTTCACCCTTTTAGGGGTGGCATTTCGAAAAAGCCTGAACCACGTATTTTCTTATTTATTTACTGAAGCACTTGTGTGAAGTTTCGAATAGAAAAAACTATCTAATCTTGTTTCTCCCCACAAACGTTGAACCCCCGTTTCATCCCCTTAAGGGGTGAATTTTAGATAATCATTTATCAGAGGAAACTAACGTCGTAATAACTATCTGCATGCCAAATTTCAGTACAATCCGTAACAATATTGATTTTCAGACTTTGTTACCCCATTTCACCCTCTTAGGGGTGACATTTCAAAACAGCCTAAAACACGTATTTACTTATTTATTAACTACAGTACTTGTGCGAAGTTTCGAATAGAAAATACTATCTAATCTTGTTTCTCCATACAAACTTTGAACCCCCATTTCATCCCCTAAAGGGGTGAATTTTGAAAAATCCTTTCTTAGTACACGTTTACATACTAAGACAAATATACCCTCCAAATTTCAAGTCTCTTCGACCAGTGGTTTAGTGCGTTGTCTGTCAGTCAGTTTGTATGTCAGGACAAAGATTCTTATAGTATTAAATATTATTATTGTGGAAGAAGCAAAGGAGGTATGTCAGGATCGTAGCATGTGGAAAGAAGTAGTCTCTACCTACCCCAATGGGAGAAAGGTATACATGTAGGCTATATATCTCACCAGTTCGTAACTGATGATGCGGTTGAGGATAGTGGCACGCTAGGTCTATAATGGGAACTGGCTCTAGCTGCTGGAACACAGGATGTTTGGCAACAGATTTTCTAACTTAGCTTAAGTAGCTTTTTTAACCGACATAAAAAAAGGAGGAGGTTTCTCTATGCGACCGGTATATATATAAATGTATATATATATTTTATGGGTGTTCGCGGATAACTTCGTCGTTTATGAATCGATTTTGATAATTGTTTTTTTGTTGGAGAGGAGTACCATATTTACATAATTACATCAAGATCTGATAAGTATCTCCAGAGATAATGGAGATAAACACTTAAAACTTGGTACTGAAAATTAATTTGCATGGTATTTGAAGTTGGTTCTTTTAGTTTTTTAAACTATCTTATTATATGTGCTATATATCACACTATACATATATAATACTATAGCTATATATTTATACATGTTTTGGTTTCAGGTGTAATTCCCCAAGCGGTAGCTGACATATTTGACTTCATCGAGACCCACGAGGACCAGTTTGTGTTTAAAGTGAATGTTTCATTCATGGAACTATACCAAGAGCAATGCTTCGATCTGCTGTCGGGCAAAGAGCGTGGACACAGTATTATAGAAATAAGGGAGGACATCAACAAGGGAGTTATTTTACCAGGTAATTTTCTACAAAGGTTTTCTAAAACTCCTTTTTTTTGTAACTGACCAAAGCAGTTAAGTAGCTTTACTGAGCTTCAATAAATAAATTATGTATTAAATTTGCTCATTATCATAATTTAACGAAAAGAGATTTTGACGAAATACCGATTAGACCAATATGTATTCAATTTTAAATATCTTTTGAAATTTAATAATATTCAACATACTTGATTGAAAAGTACTTTTTTAATATTATTAACAATTTTTAGGGTTCCGTACCCAAAGGGTAAAACGGGACCCTATTACTAAGACTCCGCTGTCCGTCTGTCTGTCTGTCTGTCTGTCTGTCTGTCTATCTGTCTGTATGTCTGTCCGTCTGTCACCAGGCTGATCTCATGAACCGTGATAGTTAGACAGTGGAAATTTTCACAGATGATGTATTTCTGTTGCTGCTATAACAACAAATACTAAAAACAGAATAAAGTTAAAGATAATAGAGGGTCCCCATACAAGAAACGTGTTTTTTCGGCATTTCACGCCATCTATGAACGCTTAGTTAGGTAAACGTCCCATAGATGGCGTAATATTGAAATGTCGATCCCTAACACCTTTGTTAGACGTTAGATGGCGTTATAAGAAACAAAATGTTTAAATTATTATTTTTTGCTGGCGAAAAATGATAGTGGTATTTTTTGCTCGATCTTATAAAATACTGTAGTGTGGTACGGAACCCTACGAGTGCGAGTCCGAATTGCACTTGGCCAGTTTTTTTATTATAATAAAAAATAAGGAAGCGCATCACATGCATGCACTTATCATTAGGCGCGACTTTTGTTTAATGGTAGTCCATATTAAATAACCACTCTAAACTTCAAATCCCAGCTTCACCAGTTCTTCATAATATAGTTTTAGATAAAAGTCAAAAGTCGAAGCATTTATTCGGTATACATAACTTATTGCTTTGAATAAAAAAAAAAACAAAAGTAATGAGCCATTCAGCTTTCATCTAAACGTCGAACGTCACACTTAATTTTTTTTTAATTCCCCTGATTAATATAGGGTTGCCAACCGTAGTATTACGTGCACCCCCAATGCATGTATCAGTACTTCAGAGAATTTTTATTAAGAAAATTGTGAAATAATGACACACAATATATAGTTATCTCATATATGTCGCCATATAACAGTTGTCAGAAAATCTACCATGCGCCGATCAATTACTTACGATATTTCAATTCGAAAAATTCTGTGATTCTAATCGAAATGGTTCCCGCGACCAAATAGCTCACGGAATAATAAATATTGGGAATTCAAAATAACGCTTCTCAATTCGAATGTATCCGATTGAAATAAGGATCAGAGGGTAGATAATTTCCTAATAGGCTTATCATCAACCAGTGAAATTGGTCCTTAATATTGATTTTTAAAAAATTATTTTTATACATTTTTAACTTATTAAAATGTCCACACTCAGGTATAACGGAGCTGTCTGTATCATCAATAATGGACACAATGATGGCCCTCGGGCGTGGCTCCACGGGCCGCGTGACGGGCTCCACTGCTATGAACCAAGCCTCGAGTCGCAGCCACGCTGTCTTCACCATCATCATTACTAAAGAGAGCAGGACTAATAAGTAAGATGTACTTTTCAACCATCTTTCAAAAAGGAAGAGGTTCTCAATTCGTCTGTATGTTTTTGTATGTATGTTTCGCGATTACTCCGTCAACTGTCAACCAAATCGAATGATTATTTTTTTAATTGATAGAGTACATTTTTAAGGTGGTCCCATTGTAATTTCATCGAAATTTGTATAATTTCGATGAAATTACGTATTTGTATAAGTATCTCCAGAGAGATGAGATGTAGATAACCACCTCAAGCTTAGTACTGAAAATGACTGGTGCGGCATTTGAAGTCGGTTTTTTCATTTTGTAAACGATCCTAAATTATTATTATATAGCTTGGTTGGTTGCTGACAGGAAATGCGCAATAAACCCCTAGCGAGACGTCAGTGCCGGTCTTATAATTCTAATCACCAATTAGATATTACAATTAACCCTGTCACTTCACCCAGGTTCCAAAGTACTTGTAAAAAGTATCCTATGTGTAATGTAATTGTAAAAATGTAAAAATAAATGTAATTCCTGGTTATAATTTGTCGGTGTTCAAATTGCATCCAAATATGTTCAGCTATATATACGTGATTGAGTAAAAAACTTTTACATATTTTTCTTAATATATACTATTCTACTAGCTGTAGTAGAAGAAGTAGTGTCTGCCTACCCCAACGGGAAAAAGGCGTGATTGTATGTATGTATGTATGTATTCTACTAACTGTGCCCCGCGGTTTTACCCACATAGACATCGTTCCCGTAGGAATATCGAGATAAAAAGTCCTATGTATTATTCCAGGGTCTAGGCTATCTACATACCAAATTTCAGCTCAATCGGTTCAGTAGTTATTGCGTGAAAGAGTATCAAATATCCATACACACAAACTTTCGCTTTATAATATTAGTATGGATCAGCCCATAAACAAAATCCAATTTCTGTTTCCATTCACGCTAACGTTAGTTTAAAATGTATGCGAATGACAACTTAGTTGCGGAAAAATAAATGTCATTCCATACATTTTGAACTTGCGTTAGCGTGAATGGATACAGAAATTGGATTTTGTCTAGGGGACCTGAGTTTTTTTTGGATGATTCCATATAAGTATCAAAACACTGCATAACAGGGATAACCAAGTTTGTGAAATAGGACATGTAATAAAAATGCCGGCGAAGCTGTGGACTGCAACTAGTATTATGAATCGGGTTTATATACATTTATTTTCTGTTATGCCTAACATGGAGGATCCGCTAGTGTTCATTTATGTAAAGTAAGTAATGATTACGATTGAAAATGTATAATTTTAAATAGTAGTTTATGAAACTGCTGAATAATGAGGGTTGTTAAAACACGAGTGTGTGTTTTAAAACCGAGCCGTAGTCGAGGTTATCACTATCTGGCCTCGCAAACTTTATGCAGTAGCATTGATCAATGAGATTTTTGTAACTTTTTCAATTATTTTAAAATAATAATAACACTGTTTGTTAGTTCTATTAATAATAATAATAATATAATAATAATAAAGCCAATTTATTTCCCATCCTTACATTATACAAGTAGTATTTAAAATGTATGATTAATTATGTTATACAATTCTAGATTTATAGTTATAGTTTAATATGGTTTTTATCATTTAAATTTAGGTATTTAATTATTTGTTTCTTAACTACTTACATAACAATATTTAGTTTTATAGCATACAAACACCTTATTACAATATAATTGTACAGTTTTACTTATATAAAGTTATTGATTTTCATGCTGTTATTATATATCCTTGAGTTATGTTCTCGCTCTGTAATTTGATTTATGTTTGTCTCCATTTTGTTTCCATTAGTACTTTTTCCCATTATATAACCTCTTGTTATTTAACATAATCATTGTTATTTCCGTTTTCTGGGATAGGAAACCCTATTCGGGTATAGGCCTCCTCCAGAATATTTTGGTCTTTTGCTTTGTTTTTTGTTATTTATCCACTCCTTAATCAGTCTTGTTGCTTATATCAATCTTTATAATAATTCGGAAAGGTTTAATTGTTTTAATTTTTTTTTCTGGAGGGTTGTGGTCATTTTCCCCCACGGGGACCAGCCGGCTTGGGGGAGGTTTTACAAAGGTTATTTCTTGTTAGTTGTATAATTATCCAAAGTTGATCCGGTTCCTGATGTATCAATGTTTGCTAATGTTTTCCTGTGAGTGAGTTGCTTCTGAATCTGGCTCGAGCCATATAGTCAAACGCATTTATTGTGTCAATTTTTTTGGGAGCTGCTGTTGAAGAAGACGGATAGTTTTTTGTAGTATACCCAAGATTACGCGAAGAAAAGGACTCTTTCTCTCTTTTTTCGCGACTTGTTTCAGTATGTTTTTTGACAATTAGCTTATCTCCTCGTATATACGCAATATTGCCTTTGTTTCTTTCTTCTTTTAATTTTGGTTGCAGTGATTTTCGTATTTCTAACACTTCTTTTGTATAGTCTTCTTTTACATAAATACCTGTAGGAAATTTATTTTTGTTTGCCAGGATTTCGTTTCTTTTCCACGTCGACAAGAATGAGATAAGAATAGGCCGAATAGTCGTCCCATTATTTTGTTTGTGACCAATTCTGTATATTTTGTCTATTTCTTGATCTTCAATATTTATTCCCAAGTGCGAGTTAAATATTTCATTCATACATTTTACAAGGCTGGTTTCATCATCTTCTTTAATTCCGAAAAATAATAGATTTTTCTTCTTGTTATAGATTTGCAATCCTTTCACCCTTTCTTTCAATTCTAAAACTTCAGCTTTGAGGTGTTTATTTTCTTCATCGATTTGTTTAAACTTAGTTAGTTCTATTACTTACCTACAAAATGATTACAAAAAATAAAAATTTTTATCGCTCTAACGTAAAGGGTTGAGCAGAAATTTTTTTTTTGTACCAAGTCGGTGAAAGGCAAAAATATTTAAAAAATGTCATGTCTCATAAACTATCCAAAATGGTAGAGCATACATGGGGGTTCAATAGATGCGCAGTGAGGTCCTCTACCACCCTGCTCCGTTTGATCCATCGGTGCTGAATCATCATCATCATCATCATCAGCCTGTATCAGTCCACTGCTGGACGTAGGCCTCTCCCAAGATGCGCCACTGAGCCTGATCTTCGGCTCTTCTCTTCCAGTCACTGCCCACCGTTTTGCGTATGTCGTCGCTCCACCTGGTCACAGGACATCCTACGCTACGTTTGCCGATTCGCGGTCTCCACTCTAGGACAAGTCCACCCCAACGGTTATCAGTCCTGCGGCAGATATGACCAGCCCACTGCCACTTCAGCTTGCTAATCCGTTGAGCTATGTCGATAACTTTAGTTCTCTGGCGAATTACTTCGTTCCGGATTCGATCCCGCAGAGAAATACCGAGCATAGCTCTCTCCATAGCTCGCTGAGTGACTTTAACTGGTGGACCAGTCGGACTGTGAGTGTCCACGTCTCGGCTCCGTATGTCATCACAGGTAGGACGCACTGGTTAAAGACTTTTGTCTTTAGACACTGTGGTATAGGCGACGAGAAGACTCGACGGAGTTTTCCGCCCAGCCCAGCTGAATTCTTCTCTGGATTTCCTTCTGGAAGTTATGTTTGCCTAGTTGGAGCGTCTGCCCTAGGTATACATACTTAGTGACAACTTCGAGTGGGATTCCATCTACGGCAATCGGTTCCGGAACAACGTGCTCGTTGTACATGACTTTTGTTTTATCCAAATTCATCCGGAGACCGATGCGACGAGAAGAATCAGCTAGGCCATTCAACATCCTTTGTAGGTCCTGCAGCGTCTCTGCCATAATGACGATGTCATCTGCGAAACGTAAGTGAGAGATGTACCTGCCGTTGATGTTAATGCCACGATCTTTCCAGTCCAGCTTCTTAAACATATCCTCCAAGGCGTTAGTGAACAGTTTCGGGGATATGACGTCCCCCTGTCTCACTCCTCGACGCAGGTGGACATGTTAAGTTCGCTGGTTCTGTACTTGTACAGTCATCGTTGCGGCATTATATAGACATCTCATCACTTCGATATATCGCCAGTCAACTTGGCAACGCTGCAAGGACACGAGAACAGACCAGGTTTCGATTGAGTCAAAGGCCTTCTCATAGTCCACAAATGCTAAGCACAGGGGCCGATTGTACTCTTCGGTCTTTTGTACAATCTGCCGCACCGTGTGGATGTGGTCTATGGTGCCGTAACCGCTTCGAAACCCGGCCTGTTCCGGAGGTTGAAACTCGTCAAGTCTTCGCGCATGACGGTTCGTGATGACCCTTGAAAACAGCTTGTAGACGGCTCAGCAGCGAGATCGGGCGGTAGTTTTTCAATAGGGTTTTGTCTCCTTTTTTAAAAAACAACCACCATGCTTCTGTTCCATGCCTGTGGAGTTCTCCCAGTGAAAAGAACGGAATTAAAAAGCTGCTGAAGCCGTTGAACTGCTGGAGCTCCTCCGGCTTTTAAAAGCTCCGTTGTGATTACGTCTTCTCCTGGGGCTTTTCCATTTTTGAGTTGTTTAAGGGCCATCACAATTTCGTCTCGGCTAATTTCGGACAGATCTTCTGTGAAGTGGCGGGTTAAGGTGGCTCTAGAATCCTTAGTATCGGGTTCGGGCCTTGAAGCATGCGATACGTAGAGCTTGCCGTAGAAGTCTTCAACTTCCGACAGAATCTCCGGCTTGGATGCGACGACGTTCCCCGTTGACGTTGTCAGCTTTGTGAGGTGGCTTCTACCCAGAGGCTGGACGAACACTTTCGACCCCCGATTCTGCTCAATTGATTCTTTAATCAAGAGCGTGTTAGAGGATCGGAGGTCGCGTCGTACCAGCTTCTTTATGGATTTGTTGCGCACCAGGTTAGTTGACAAAGCTGACAAAGAGTCTGTTCGTCTCTTTTCCATTAGCCGAAGTGTTTCTGCTGAAAGTTGGAAAGTTTTACAATATAATTGTACAGTTTTACTTATATAAAGTTATTGATTTTCATGCTGTTATTATATATCCTTGAGTTATGTTCTCGCTCTGTAATTTGATTTATGTTTGTCTCCATTTTGTTTCCATTAGTACTTTTTCCCATTATATAACCTCTTGTTATTTAACATAATCATTGTTATTTCCGTTTTCTGGGATAGGAAACCCTATTCGGGTATAGGCCTCCTCCAGAATATTTTGGTCTTTTGCTTTGTTTTTTGTTATTTATCCACTCCTTAATCAGTCTTGTTGCTTATATCAATCTTTATAATAATTCGGAAAGGTTTAATTGTTTTAATTTTTTTTTCTGGAGGGTTGTGGTCATTTTCCCCCACGGGGACCAGCCGGCTTGGGGGAGGTTTTACAAAGGTTATTTCTTGTTAGTTGTATAATTATCCAAAGTTGATCCGGTTCCTGATGTATCAATGTTTGCTAATGTTTTCCTGTGAGTGAGTTGCTTCTGAATCTGGCTCGAGCCATATAGTCAAACGCATTTATTGTGTCAATTTTTTTGGGAGCTGCTGTTGAAGAAGACGGATAGTTTTTTGTAGTATACCCAAGATTACGCGAAGAAAAGGACTCTTTCTCTCTTTTTTCGCGACTTGTTTCAGTATGTTTTTTGACAATTAGCTTATCTCCTCGTATATACGCAATATTGCCTTTGTTTCTTTCTTCTTTTAATTTTGGTTGCAGTGATTTTCGTATTTCTAACACTTCTTTTGTATAGTCTTCTTTTACATAAATACCTGTAGGAAATTTATTTTTGTTTGACAGGATTTCGTTTCTTTTCCACGTCGACAAGAATGAGATAAGAATAGGCCGAATAGTCGTCCCATTATTTTGTTTGTGACCAATTCTGTATATTTTGTCTATTTCTTGATCTTCAATATTTATTCCCAAGTGCGAGTTAAATATTTCATTCATACATTTTACAAGGCTGGTTTCATCATCTTCTTTAATTCCGAAAAATAATAGATTTTTCTTCTTGTTATAGATTTGCAATCCTTTCACCCTTTCTTTCAATTCTAAAACTTCAGCTTTGAGGTTTTTATTTTCTTCATCGATTTGTTTAAACTTAGTTAGTTCTATTACTTACCTACAAAATGATTACAAAAAATAAAAATTTTTATCGCTCTAACGTAAAGGGTTAAGCAGAAATTTTTTTTTTGTACCAAGTCGGTGAAAGGCAAAAATATTTAAAAAATGTCATGTCTCATAAACTATCCAAAATGGTAGAGCATACATGGGGGTTCAATAGATGCGCAGTGAGGTCCTCTACCACCCTGCTCCGTTTGATCCATCGGTGCTGAATCATCATCATCATCAGCCTGTATCAGTCCACTGCTGGACGTAGGCCTCTCCCAAGATGCGCCACTGAGCCTGATCTTCGGCTCTTCTCTTCCAGTCACTGCCCACCGTTTTGCGTATGTCGTCGCTCCACCTGGTCACAGGACATCCTACGCTACGTTTGCCGATTCGCGGTCTCCACTCTAGGACAAGTCCACCCCAACGGTTATCAGTCCTGCGGCAGATATGACCAGCCCACTGCCACTTCAGCTTGCTAATCCGTTGAGCTATGTCGATAACTTTAGTTCTCTGGCGAATTACTTCGTTCCGGATTCGATCCCGCAGAGAAATACCGAGCATAGCTCTCTCCATAGCTCGCTGAGTGACTTTAACTGGTGGACCAGTCGGACTGTGAGTGTCCACGTCTCGGCTCCGTATGTCATCACAGGTAGGACGCACTGGTTAAAGACTTTTGTCTTTAGACACTGTGGTATAGGCGACGAGAAGACTCGACGGAGTTTTCCGCCCAGCCCAGCTGAATTCTTCTCTGGATTTCCTTCTGGAAGTTATGTTTGCCTAGTTGGAGCGTCTGCCCTAGGTATACATACTTAGTGACAACTTCGAGTGGGATTCCATCTACGGCAATCGGTTCCGGAACAACGTGCTCGTTGTACATGACTTTTGTTTTATCCAAATTCATCCGGAGACCGATGCGACGAGAAGAATCAGCTAGGCCATTCAACATCCTTTGTAGGTCCTGCAGCGTCTCTGCCATAATGACGATGTCATCTGCGAAACGTAAGTGAGAGATGTACCTGCCGTTGATGTTAATGCCACGATCTTTCCAGTCCAGCTTCTTAAACATATCCTCCAAGGCGTTAGTGAACAGTTTCGGGGATATGACGTCCCCCTGTCTCACTCCTCGACGCAGGTGGACATGTTAAGTTCGCTGGTTCTGTACTTGTACAGTCATCGTTGCGGCATTATATAGACATCTCATCACTTCGATATATCGCCAGTCAACTTGGCAACGCTGCAAGGACACGAGAACAGACCAGGTTTCGATTGAGTCAAAGGCCTTCTCATAGTCCACAAATGCTAAGCACAGGGGCCGATTGTACTCTTCGGTCTTTTGTACAATCTGCCGCACCGTGTGGATGTGGTCTATGGTGCCGTAACCGCTTCGAAACCCGGCCTGTTCCGGAGGTTGAAACTCGTCAAGTCTTCGCGCATGACGGTTCGTGATGACCCTTGAAAACAGCTTGTAGACGGCTCAGCAGCGAGATCGGGCGGTAGTTTTTCAATAGGGTTTTGTCTCCTTTTTTAAAAAACAACCACCATGCTTCTGTTCCATGCCTGTGGAGTTCTCCCAGTGAAAAGAACGGAATTAAAAAGCTGCTGAAGCCGTTGAACTGCTGGAGCTCCTCCGGCTTTTAAAAGCTCCGTTGTGATTACGTCTTCTCCTGGGGCTTTTCCATTTTTGAGTTGTTTAAGGGCCATCACAATTTCGTCTCGGCTAATTTCGGACAGATCTTCTGTGAAGTGGCGGGTTAAGGTGGCTCTAGAATCCTTAGTATCGGGTTCGGGCCTTGAAGCATGCGATACGTAGAGCTTGCCGTAGAAGTCTTCAACTTCCGACAGAATCTCCGGCTTGGATGCGACGACGTTCCCCGTTGACGTTGTCAGCTTTGTGAGGTGGCTTCTACCCAGAGGCTGGACGAACACTTTCGACCCCCGATTCTGCTCAATTGATTCTTTAATCAAGAGCGTGTTAGAGGATCGGAGGTCGCGTCGTACCAGCTTCTTTATGGATTTGTTGCGCACCAGGTTAGTGGACAAAGCTGACAAAGAGTCTGTTCGTCTCTTTTCCATTAGCCGAAGTGTTTCTGCTGAAAGTTTGGACTTTTTGCCCGTACGCTTGCTCTCGAAAAACTTCGTCCCTTCATTCCTGAGGATTTCCACCACTTCTTCGAGTTTCTGGTCTACGTCATCTGTGGTTTTCAAGGCTGCGAATCGATTTTCCAATTTTAATTGGAATGTTTCGGACCCAACAACGGTTTGGAGTAGGTTCGGACGGAGTGTAGACTTCATCAATCGGAATCTCTCGGCTTTAAAGTCGATATCCAGAGAGCCTCGTACAAGTCGGTGATCACTTCCAGTATTAAACCTAGTGATCACTGAGACGTCTCTGAATATGCGCCGTTTGTCCGTAATGATGAAGTCGATCTCGTTTTTAGTCACAGTGTCGGGGGTTTGCCACGTCCATTTCCTTTGGGGCTGTTTCTTAAAGAACGAGTTCATCATGAAAAGCCCCTCTCTCTCGAGGAAATTGACAAGCATTTGCCCCCTGTGATTCCTACTTCCAAATCTGTGTGGTCCTATAGACGATTCGCCGCAAGTTTGTACTCCCACTTTGGCGTTAAAGTCTCCCATGACAACGTTGTAGTGAGCCTTGGAGGTGGTGTGTAAAGCTCTGGAGATATCTTAATACATGCTCTCCACCTCATCATCCAAGTGTATCGAGGTCGGTGCGTAGACCTGGGTAACCTTGAGGCTGTACCTCTTGGTTAGCTTAATTATGAGGTACGTTACCCTGGTCGACACACTGGAGATTTCTACAACGCTGTCACTGAGAACCTTGTTGACCAGAAACCCGACGCCGCCTTGGCATGGCTTATCTCCTTCTCTGTAGTACATAAGATGGCCCGATTCTAAGGTTAAGGCCTCTCCCTGTCTTCGGACTTCACATAACCCCAGAATGTGCCATCTTATGTGTTTCAGCTCCTCCTCCAGCTGCGATAGATGATCGTCCAGCCGAATCGTGCGTCCATTGTACGTTGCGAGGGTCAATTTGTTCTGGCGGCCTACCGTAACCCGGGGATTCTTAGCACCCCCTGCCCTGCCGTTACTGTGACCGCCGCAGTGGTCAAGAATAGCAGGGCGGCCGGGAACTGGGGGCCGCGGCTTTTTGTGACTTTCCATTTTGGTTTCATCCCTTGGGAGGGATATGCCCTAATCGCCATGCTGGGCAGGCGTGTTGGCGATCGCAGGACGTAGCTTCTCGCACCGGTGACGCTGCTGCCCGTCACCGGCCTGTAGAATTTGGCTACGCAATATATATGAAATGGTTATACCGCCATTTGTCGGTCGCCAGAGCCCCTTTTGTTGGTCAGCAGGATGCACCACGGGCAGGTGAGGTTGGCTGGGAGCACCGAGGTCGTATTTGTGCTCCCTTACATCCCAGGTGCTGAATCAGCCTGTATATTATAAAATCTATCTATTTCTCTATAGCATCTCACTGCTAAGGTCTTACCCATAGTCTTTCACGAGTCTATTTATTTAGCGGGATTTGGTCATCATTTAGGTCATTGTTACTCACCTGCATCCATAAGTTTAGTTGTACTGGTTATCCTTGGATGGAACTAAATGGGTGACCATGACCATTGGTTGTAGGCTTCAACCGTGACTTGTACCCTCCACCGAATAAAGGTATTTTGCCAAACTTAGCAACTGTGACTCTTAATTGACTCTTGATTAGTATACATATGTTTCAAAATGTCGGTTCCCTATTGACAGTGGTATCCTTACAGGAACATAGCAACAACATCCAAGTTCCACCTAGTAGACTTGGCCGGTTCAGAGCGTATCAAGAAGACGAAAGCGAGTGGGGAACGGCTGAAGGAAGGTGTGAAGATCAACCAGGGTTTGTTGGCGCTCGGGAATGTCATATCTGCCTTGGGAGATGGTACTACAAGAGCTTTCATCAGCTACCGAGATAGTAAACTTACGAGGTTGTTGCAAGGTAAGTCAGCAACTCTTACTGGGTTTCCAGAGTCTAACATATGTTTTAGTCTGCCTTTTTTCCAAGCTTTTTATGCTTTTTTTTATGGTAATAGGTAATAGGACAATCACGACGCTTGCCTGATGGTAAGCGATGACGTCCTATTACAGATACAATGGCATGCAAAAATCTGGCAGTCCAGAATTTTTCATGTCACTGCACTGCACCTATTACCATGAGACATAAAGATGTTGAGTCTCACATGCCCTGTAATTTCAATGGACACCTTGCCATTTCAACCGAAAAATATTCCCATTTCACGACTGAAAATTGATCGGCAAAGTGGTGGTACCGCCTCAAGCGGACTAACAGAAGTCCTACCACTACATTTTTTTTTTCTTTTAGGCATAATAAAGGCTGGATTGGGTCGTTTATGATAATTTTGATTGTATGATGTAGGTAGCAAACAAGCAAACGACCCACCTGATGGGAAGTGGTCACCGTCGCCTATGAATACAATACAATACAATACAATACAAAAACTCTTTATTGATTACCAATTAAACAAATTGAACAAAAAACAAAACAATAAAATAAAATATATCTGAATGGCAACACAATCGGCGGTCTTATCGCTTGAAGCAATTTCTTCCAGACAACCTAGTATGGAAAAAAATAAAATAAAAACAAAACATGGCGGTAGCGTACAATTTATAACTGAAATAGATAAAAATAGAATAAGTAAAGAATAGACATACACAAAATATTATATACAATACAATAATAATAATATAATATACTTATACATACACATACATAAAACCTATATATTAGATCAAATAATATTATTATATTACAGCAGTGTGGTACTTTTAGCTTTGTTCGGACAAATAATGAGATTTTACCATTGTTTTAAAGATTGCTAGTGATTTCGCACGTCTTATTTCTACGGGGAGCGCGTTCCACAAATGAACCGCTTGCACTGTAAAAGATTTTTCATTGACGTGCGAAGAATGGACAGGAATTTGCAATTGTAGGGTTTCTGTGGACCGAAGAGAACAAGGATGAGAGAGATGTAGAAAGGTAAAACGTTCCTTAAGATAGGGAGGAGTGCAAGGGATAAATAGAACAGAATAAAGGAGAGAAAGGGTATGACTATTTCGGCGAAGGCGAATTGGTAACCATTTCAGCTTTTTCCGAAATTCTGATATGTGGTCATACTTGCGCAAACCAAATATGAACCGGATACAAAAGTTTTGCAGTCTTTCGAGCTTGCTAAGCTGTTCTTCGGTTAAATCCAAATAGCAGGTGTCGGCATAATCAAGTATCGGTAGCAGAAGTGATTGTGCAAGCGCAGTTTTGGTGGTTATGGGGAGAAGATTACGTAAACGACGTAGTGAACTCGCAGATGCGAAAATCTTTCGACTTACCTCAGCTATTTGTGGTATCCAAGAGAGAGTGCGATCAAAAATTACTCCTAGGTTTTTTACACTATTACTGATTGGAATATGTGTTCTGTCAAATATTACCTGTGGTAAGCGGAACCAGTCAATCTTAGATATCATCCTGGAACCGCCGATAACTATCACCTGAGTCTTAAGGGGATTAAAACTGATACCGTAAGATTTGCTCCAGCCGTGAATGGATTGTAAGTCAGAGTTGGTCTGAGTGATTGCATCTGATAATTGAGCGAGAGGGACCTGCCTGTAAATTTGAAGATCATCTGCATAGAGGTGGTAGGAAGTAGAAAGCTGTTGAGAGATAGAATTTATGAAAGTTGCAAAGAGAAGAGGAGATAAAACGCCGCCCTGAGGTACGCCTGCAGTCGTATCACACCATGATGAATATGAATCATCAACGCGAACACGCTGCCGGCGCCCATACAGGTAACTATGAAACCATGCAATTACTGTAGGAGATATGTTAAGAGAGCCAAGTATTGCTAGTAAGAGATCAAAATCGACATTATTAAAAGCATTACTGAAATCTAGTAACGACAGTACAGTCACCAGACCATTATCCATTCCAAGCCTAATATCATCTGTGATTTTAATTAGCGCAGATACAGTGCTATGGCCTGAACGAAATCCGGATTGAAACGGGTTTAGGAGGGAATTTCTATTGAGGAAAATGGATAATTGCTGGTGGATAAAACGTTCAAGGACCTTGGAAAGGAAAGGTAGTATGGAGATTGGACGGAAGTCTGAAAAAGTTAAAGGATTCGATTTTTTTGGAAGAGGTATAAGTTGTGCTTCTTTCCATAAGGAAGGAAAACTACCAGAAGTGATGGAATCGTTGAGGATGTGAAGGATTATTGGAAGAATTTCGTCCAGGATAGGGATGATCATATTTCGACTTATACTGTCGTTACCGACGGCATTTGAAGTGATAGAAGAAATGCTACTCTTAACATCACTATCAGTAAATTGACGAAAAACAAAAGGAGGATAATCTGGAGTTGGAATACAGGAGAGATATTGTAACGTAGATGCTTTCGTAGATGCATCGAAATTGCTGGAAGATGAAAAATGCTGATTAAGAGAGTCAAGATTGAGATTTTTAGGAAAAGTGTCCGGACGCGGTTTTCCAACTCCTAATGTCCGAAGAAATTTCCACACTTTAGAGGGATCTTCATTTTCTACGGAACTTTGGATGTGCTGGCGTTGTGCATTCCTACACACCCTATTGCAGTGATTTCGTCTCTCTACATACTTCGTCTTGATACGGTCAGTCGGATTCAACTTCAGTCTGGTCTTGGCTACAAGCTTTTTATGCATGATTGTCTTTAATTCGTTCGTAAGAATGTTGAATACTTACAACACTAGGGGTTGTTACTCATGCGTTTCCTGTCAAGATTCTTTTAATGCCCCTTTTGAAGGACTCCATGTTGTAGCTTTGCGGCAAAACAGCAGACGGCAGCTCGTTCCACATTTCACAAGTGTACGGGAAAAATAACCGCTTGGATCGAGATGTGTGCGAAGTCCAAGTCTCGATTTTAATGTTGCAGATAGTTGAACTGGTCGAAACTAGTCTTTTATCAACCGACTTCCAAAAAGGTGGAGGTTCTCAATTCGTCTTTGTTTTTTAATATTTTTTTGTGTGTATGTTACGCGATTACTGCGTCAATTGTAAACCGATTCGAATGATTATTTTTTAATTGTTTACATTTCCGAGGTGGTAACTTTTTAATGTCATCGAGATCTGATAAGTATCTTCAGATATATGACGATAAACGTATCAAACTTGCTATTGAAACTGACTCGCGGGCCATGGAAGTCAGTTGTTTTAGTTTTTAAACTATCTTAACTATCTGCTATTCAATAGTCCTAGTGGTAATCTTAATTACCATCGTCATGATCAGCCTATCCCTGTCTATTGCTGCTATACATATGCCTCACCTATGGCACTCCCAACTAGCTATTTCTGCAGCTCATTGTTTCCATCCGCTGCTCAAAAGCAAATGGAAACAAACTGTTAAATTAGAAAATAGTAATTGTAAACTTTAAACTTTCGCGATTTGAACTCATAGTTATAAATTAAATATCTAACTGAAATATTTAACTGTAATATTTAACCGAAACACTCAACTGAAATATTCAACTAAAACATTCAACATAAATATCTAACTGAAATATTAAACTGAAACGACTGCCGGCTCCGTCGCTCCCAACTCGTTTCAGTTTAATATTTCAGTTAGATATTTATGTTGAATGTTTTAGTTGAATATTTCAGTTGAGTGTTTCGGTTAAATATTACAGTTAAATATTTCAGTTAGATATTTTATTTATAACTATAGAAAATAGTAGTATTTTTGACATGGTAAAATATCACAAAAATGAATATTGAATCCATAAGCTTCTTTATACTCATTTACTATAATTTTTGTCCACCCACAGACAGTCTCGGCGGCAACTCTCTGACACTTATGGTGGCGTGTGTTAGTCCGGCTGACTACAACCTTGACGAGACTGTATCTACGCTGAGATACGCTGACCGCGCCCGCAGGATACGGAACAAGCCTATCATTAACCAAGATGCTAAATCAGCTGAGATTATTAGGTAACTATAATGTAGTTTGTTAAACTAATAGGCCCCTGAACAATACTAAATAACCCAGAAGTGAGACAAAGCGATAACATAGAGCAGTTGTCGTACTTTTCGAATTAAAAATTAGCCACAGCGAATATCATATCAAAACTTCGTAAACTGATAACTTAAATGTTAGTTTGTAAAAACTCACGAATAGTTTGAAGCTTATTTTGGTTTTCTGGCGCTACACGAAAGGCGTCCAATGCTAGGTGGGTTTCGATGACAAGTATTCCGCATTAACTTCACACTTCCGAATGCAGCTAAAACTGTTATATCGATTATTAACATTGACGTTTAATTCCCGTTATTAACGTTAAGTTACCCTAAAATGTTTTTGTTTTCTATTAATAAGCACGGGTCGCGAAGTCTCGGAAGTCTATTGGTAATAAACCAACGTTGGTACGGAAGCCTCGGTGGGCGAGTCCAACTCGACTTGGCTGGTTTTATTTGAAGTGATCTTTTTTATTTCTTTTAGCCTAGCGTTTGACCACTATCTCGCCTGGTGGTAAGCGGTGATGTGGGCGAATATGATGAACACGCTAGACCTAGAATACTCTAGGGCTGTGTGTTGCCGTAACACTTTCCGGTTATGGAGACAGATTTAATCCTTGATGGTGGAAAGCTACATTTTGGTAGCAAGTCAGGCAGGACATTGATATATGCTCCAACCACTGCTTTTTCAAAATCTTTTTGTAACAATATCATCATCTAATACTTATCTCTTATCCCTAATTATCTCCATTAATATATCTCCATTAATTGCAGACTAAACAACCTAGTCAACGAGCTCCGCCTACAACTAATCGGCCAAGGTCCGTCCGCCAACCAGCAAAACAACGAACAACTGCAAGAAGAACTCGAGCGGAAAGACGAGGAGTTAGAAAGAAAAGACGCTAAATACTCCGAACTCCTAAAGAAATACAAACTGGTTACTGAACATTTAACCAACGTTCTGATTGAAAATACCAACTTATGCGAGAAGGCGTTGCTAGCCGAAGCAGCTAAAGACAAAGTCGAGCGGAAACTAAACGAGTTAATGGAGCAATGCAATCAAACTATAGAGAACTTGAATGCTACAGAAAATCAAGACGAAGATTTGCAAAAAACCTGCGTTGTGGACTATTTGAAAGACATAAGAGCTAAGTTGGATGACCTACAGTGCGTCAGTATGAAGACAAACGAAGAATTGATCGACCATGAGATTAAATTGACGTTTATTAAGGATGAACCTGACCATGAAAAAATTGATGATGAAGCGCCGTTCAATGAAGATCAGGCAGTTTTGGAAGAAGAGAAGAGAGCTATGGGACAGGTAAATATTATATTCTCCTTTTTATTTGGCAAATTTTGTTTTACCATCAACATACATGTCTAGACCAAATTCTGCGATTATCAAAGTGGTGGTTTTTGCTTGTCCGCTAAGAATGGTACCATTGCAGTAAACCAGTATGTTGTGACATCATTTCTGAATCGACCATAGATGAACGCGACGACGTATAATATAACTAGCTGACCCGGCAAACGTTGTTTTGCCATATAAATAAATGGCTATTAAAAAATAAGGGTGATCGTAGAAGGGTGAAAATTGAGGATTGTATGTATTTTTGTATGTTGTATCATAAAAAAATAGAAATTAAAAATTTTGTCTAAAAAATAAAAAATAAAATTTAGGGGTGGACTACCCCTAACATTTAGGGGGATTAAAAATAGATGTTGGCCGATTCTCATAGATACCGGATAAGCACAAAAAATTTCATCAAAATCGGTCAAGCCGTTTCGGAGGAGTATGGCAACGAAAACTGTGACACGAGAATTTTATATATTAGATATAGGACCATAGAAGACGCGTTGTACGAATTAAGATTTCCATCGCTTTTTACATTTTTTATTTAATATTTTCAAAAGAATTAAATAGAACATATCGTTTTACTTTTAAATTTAGGACAACAGAGATATGAAAAATATTTCAAATAAATTTGAGGCACATGCATATTCCCGTTTATGGTAATCCATAGTTGTGCGTGCCACAGTATTTGTTATAGGCAAGCGTCATTGTTAACTTTTGATTTAATCAAAATATGGCTGCATCGTGCGTAATATCGTTAAATACTAATTAATGCGTAATATCGTTAAATATTAAATAATAATAAGTGACATGTCTTTTTCCGGTGGGTGATGCAACCTAAAGGTATAACGGTCGTTTATTATCCATGCTTTATAGATTTTTTTACTACTTTTACTACAATGAAGGCATGTTTTTCGGAATATTTGAAACAATTAACAATCTGTGTTGATTTAAAAACAATCAGAAATGGAATTTTAATTACGATAACAAGTGTTCCGATTAAAAGCAATATTCATACAAGTCATACATAGTCAATGACGTCATTCATATGTTTGTATGGATTTATTTAGCGATCATACAATAGTCCCTGTGGCGCAGAGGATAGCGCGTTGGACTTCTAATCCAAAGGTCGTGGGTTCGATCCCCACCAGGGATGCAATCATTTTTAGAGAAAAATATACTAACCATTATTTCACTGACATATTGATCTGTTGAACTATAGATAAGTTTTGTTTACTTTTAAGATGGAACGCGGGGTTCATTTTTCCATACAAATGTATTCCCCTGTTTCCTCCCTGGAAAATGCATCTAGAGCAAAAGTTTTTTCTACAAAAATTCAAGGTTTGCTGTAGCACCTACGCGCGTGTCATTTGCTTTTTTTGACCAACCAATTGCAATAAGAAATATGACCCTTCAAAAACCTGAAAAATGACCTATTTTACTTCCCTGATCTAAACGGCTGCAAGATACGTTTGAAAGGGTTTTAAGACAAAATTCTAGGAGCACGGATGCACTCATCTGCAAAAAATGTTGTGCAAAAAATTATTTGTGCGGATCTGTTTTCGAGGAGAAAACAGGGGAATACGAAACCTTATTTGAGTCAAAATTTTGTAGTTAAAATAAGTCTGAGTTGCTGTTGTCCTTATCGCACTCTTGTTGGTTGTTCGAGCACTGCGCGACGGCAATAGTTCCTTTAATATACCTATTGTTCAAATTCCTCGTACCCACGTTTCCTCTTAAAATTAGAACAATGCTTGGAAATAAATGATGTTCATTTGATCAATGGTAAACAGTTATGGGGCGGTACCAAAAAAAGCAATTACCTAGTTATCAGCGGTTCTAGAATAAAGTATTGAGAGATATAGCAATGGTTCCTTAGTGCATTAGAAATGACGATTCTAGGCGCAGGCTAGATAGAAGAGAACAGATAGTAAAACGGAAGACGTAGGACAGTAATTAAGATAGTTTAAAAACTAAAACAAACGACTTACATGCCCCGCGAGTCAGTTTCAGTTGCAAGTTTGAGACGTTTATCGTCATATATCTTTGGAGACACTTATCAGATTTCGATGAAATTACAATCGGGCTACCTTGGAAATGTATCCTACCGATTAAAAAAATAATCATCCGAATCGGTTTACAATTGACTGAGTAATCGCGTAACATAGATACAAAAAAAAAACCGGCCAAGTGCGTGTCAGGCCACGCGCAGTGTAGGGTTCCGTAGTAGCCTGTTATTTAATGCAAGTCTTTACCCGTTATAAACAAGCAAGAAGGTACTCCGTCTTTGTCACTTTAAAGGAATTATACTTAGGATTTTGTATTTGGTACAAAATTATCCAACACACAAGTTCAACGACTATTACTGCTAAACTAATAAAGTTATCTTAACCGCTATAATTTTCCTTTTAAAGTTCATGAAATGCGCTATTATCACGAATTTTTCCAGATTTTTCAAGCCAGAAGTTTAGCTTTTAGAAAGGGGGGGGGGGGGACGCCCTACTGGAACAAAAATTTACACTTTAAAGTTTAATATTTCGTAAATGGAGCATTCAATCGAAAAATGGTATTAGCAACCCTTAATTTATTTTAAAAGACCTATTCAACGATACCCCACACGATGGGGTAGATGATGAATCATCCCCACTTCTCATATAGGGGAAGCTACCCTAAAAAAAAAATTTTTTTAAGTTTTATTTCAGCACTTCGTCGGCGTTTACATACCCCCACAAAATTACAGCTTTCTAGTATTAACGGTCTTTGAGCAAAACCTCGGACAGACAGACAGACGGACATGACGAAACTATAAGGGTTCCTTGTCAGGACTACGGAACCCTAAAAACACAAACAAAAAACAGACGAATTGACAACCTCCTCCTTTTTTGAAGTCGGTTGAAAACGCGTCACCTTCTCGTATATGTTTTACATCGCAAGACTTCCTTACATTTTGTATGCAAGTTAATTTATAAGACGCCACATCCTCTTCCCGTCCTCGCCTTACGTCTCTTCTATCGGGCCTGCGCATTATACAGATCAAAATACTCTATGGGACTGCCGGGGAAACATCTTTACCAACTTTTTTATAGAGCGAAAAATCTCGAATATCAGATAATGGACTTCCATACATTTTGAATGCAAGTGAATTTAAAAAACGCGACATCCTCGTCCCGTCCTCGCCTTACGTCTCTTCTATCGGACCTGCGCCTTATACAGATCAAAACACTCTATGGGACTGCCGGGCAAAGATATTTCCCAACTTTTTTACCTAGTAATATAGAGCGAAAAATCTCGAATATCAGAAGAGCGATCTCTTCCAGACAACCTGCTGATGGAGAAACGATTAACGTGATATGGCGGTGTACATGGTGATTTATCAAATAATATATATATATATATATATATATATATATATATAAATAAATAGTACACATAATAAATAGGTATATGTATGTAAATACGTTTTTAAAGGAAAAAAATAAGTAAATAAATAAAAGTATATATATGAAATTTGACACTACCTAAATGATAAAAGAAAACAATACGTTTATGAAAAAAAAAATGAATTGTTGAAAAATAAATACAACAATTAATAATAATAAAATTATAAGCCGCCACATCCTCGTCCCGTCCTCGCCTTACGTCTTTTCTATCGGGCCTGCGCCTTATACAGATCAAAACACTCTATGGAACTGCCGGGAATAGATCTTTCCCAAATATTTTACCTATTAATATAGAGCGAAAAATCTCGAACATCAGATAATCACTTGTCGGGACATTCCGCACAAGTCCATACCTATTTTATTAAAAAAAATTATATTAATTAAATTTACCTAGTAATATAGAGCGAAAAGTCTCAATTTATTATGTTAATTAATTTATTATAAATCTATTTATTATATTATTTACATTTACCTAGTAATATAGAGCTAAATAAATCTCGAATAACAGATAATCACTTGTTCACATTCCGACAAGTCCATACCTACTTCAATTTTTTTTTAACCAAATGTATTTTTACTTTTTACTTAGGTGGCACTCAACCAAGAATTGCAAGAGCTCAACCGCGCTATGGCGATCAAGGCATCTGTAGTTCAAGCTATACTGGCCAACAACAAAGAGATGCTGGAAAATCAAAACAACCTCCGAGAGAACGAAGAAAAGATTGAACTGCTTGAAAAAGAAAGAGATGAACTATTACAGCAGTTGAAGCAGACTAAGGTTAGTTTTTCGTCGTCTTCACGAAATTACGTGTAACTTTATATACAGAAAAATACGATTTAAAATTTTATTATCCTTTGGTAGATTTTTTCTAAAACAAAAGATCCAGTAGCAAACTTCAGAGTGTCAAGTGAGCCACAAAAACACTTTTCATAGGTATTATGTATTATTAGGTATATTTTAAGTAGACAATCCAAGTTATTATCTACCTCGCCTACTTTGCGATTTACTATTCCAATTTTTTTTTAATATCATATAGGCTAGCGTGATGTGTGAAGTGATGATGCGGCCGAGGATGGTAGCACGCTAAGCCTAGAATGGGAACTGGCACTCAGCTGCCAGAACACATTAGATGTTTGGTTACAGATTTTCTAACTTTAGGGCCTTCAGCTGGCCAAATTTTATATATTTGCACGGTTTGAACACTCCGTTATAATTATTTTGGAAAAAGTACAATTTCCTGCTCTAGGAAACTCTGCGTCGTGACTTTACAAACATGCAAATCACGGACACAAATTACACGCAGGCTCGGAAAAATTGTTTATGGATTACACAAAAAATAGTCGTGTGTGGGAATAGAACCCACAACCTTTAGTTTCGTGGACAGGCTCACTAACCACAAGACCAATTAGTTAAACTTGAATTTAAAAAATTGTGCCATCCACGCTCAATTGAAAAGATATTTATGCCTAATATAATATAAATATTTACAGACCAAAGACCCATCTCACGAAGAGCGTCGTACCAAGGTGTCGACTCTAGAGTCTGAGATATCAAACCTGAAGAAACGTTGCCAGCAACAGGCCAACATCATCAAGATGAAGGAGAAGAACGAAGCCAAGATTACTGCTCTGAATGCTGAGTTGCAAGCCATGAAAGCTACCAAGGTTTGTGTTACCATTTATCTATATCGAATATTTCTTGAATATTGATCAAAATCATCATTCATATTTTTTAAAAGCAAACTACATCATGTGTGACGTTTGATGGTTGACCACGAGGTAATTTTTTTATCTTAATGAATTATTTGATTCTAAAATATTCATTAAAATAGTTTCAAAGGTATGTGGCGAAACACTCAAACCTCCCTTAAACAGATGAGATTAGAATTAAGATAGTGATAAAAATAAGTTGAGCCTCTAAAAAAACACCACCATGTGTGGAGTTTGATGGTTAACCACCAACTGTTTTTAAGAAGATAATCAAATATTTTTTTGTATATCATAGGCTAGCGTTCGACCACTATCCCGCCTAGTGGCAAGCAATGATGTGTTTCAAGATGGCGAACACTCTAGGCCTATAATGGTTTGACTCTCAAGGGCTGTGTGCTGCCAGAACACCGTAAGGTTATGGCAGTAGATATTCTCCTTGATGGTTGTAATCTACCTTTTAACTGACTTCACAAAAAAGGAGGAGGTTCTCAACTTAACGGTATATATTTTTTTATGTTTCTTACCTACGAAAAAAATGACTTATATTTTCTTCGTAGTTTGTTTTACCTCAGAAATCCGTCAAATCTTAAACGATTTGAAAAAAAAAATTTTTGGTTGAGAGTTTATGCTTCCCGTTTGGCCCCATTACAATATTTAAATTTTATCAAGATCTGATAATCATCTCCGGAGATATGGAGATAAACAAAATAAACAAATTTGTATACCTTGATGAAATGATACTGGCTACTTTGAATATCGCGGCATGTGAAGTTTGTTTTTTCGTTTTGTGCAATCATAAATTATTTATTTGGTAACAAGTCAGGCGGAACATCGATATAATGCTCCTGCCACCGATGGAAGGTATATTATATAATAACACATTTATAAAAGATGTTTATAGTTCAGTAGCGAAATCTCAACCTTACCATATTAAAATCAGGTGAAGATAGTGAAACAAATGCGTGAAGAGAGCGAAAAGTTCCGCAAATGGAAGGCCGACAACGAGCGAGCGATGTTGCGGCTCAAGAACGAGGATCGCAAGCGTGCTACCGCCATGGCTAAGATGGAGTCTTTGCATGCCAAGCAGCAGAATGTGCTTAAACGGAAAATGGAGGAGGCGGTCGCTGTTAATAAGAGACTTAAGGTATGTATCCGGGGGTTTTTAAATTGCGACTGAATAGGTATCTTCTAGGCAAGCGTGCTACATCGTTGATCACATCTTCACTAAACATCAGGTGAGTGGTCAAACGCTTGCTTATCTACTATATAAAGAATGTATTGTTTTTATAAAATTTATAGATTTATGATCGGGAATTTAACATAACTTGCAAAATTGCTAAAACTAAAAAAACTTGCTAAAGCTAAAAACTTGCAAAATATATGAAGTTCTTAGTAGCTTTTTACCAGACTTTTTTTACTACGGTGAAGCAAAAGGTAGGGTTATGTTTTTGACCAGTATGTGGTATGTATTTATGGTCATCTGTTCCCTCATAACTTCTAAACAAACTTCTCAGTTTTATACCATTAGTATATAAAGATAATAGTAGTTTATGCAACTGTCATATAATGAAGGGTATTAAAACACGAGTGTGAGTTTATGAAACGAGCGCAGCGAGTTATATAATGTGTTACCCGTGTTATATGCAGTTGCATACACTACTTTATCTTCACTAATGCAATTAATCAAACAACAAGAGTAAAAGCTGACAATAGTTTATTTATAATAATTGTTCAAATTTTGGATGGTACAATTTTGAAAGTTAAAATACCAAAAAGTTATTATATTCTTTTTCATATAATTTTCTAGATTTTTCTGGCAAAAGATTGTGAGTTACTTTTGTTGCCAATTCTAGAATATCCGGAGGCGTACAAATATCATCGTCGCTATCCATTTTTAACTTTTAATTTGTATTTTAAAAACAAAACACATTGCGAATTCACGCGTACGTGTATTGTCAGTGAACTTGCCGCCATTAAAATCTAACCAATGAGAGCGCAGCTGCGCGCGCAGGGCCAATCAGGAGCGAGCGCGCGCTGTTCTTTTTTTATTTAATTGGCACAAGATCTTACCAAAGAGTTTTGTGTATGTAAGTTTAGTAGTTTCGACGAAGTTTTCACGTATAACCCAACTGTTTTCAAAAGCCAGCCTAATATCAAAATTTTATACAACTTGTATGAGGATTTTGACATAAGGCTCGCCAGGTTAATTGGTCGCGTTTTATTGATGTTATAATGAGATTTTACGATATCGATGTGGATATTATACCATCATGTGAAATTGCTTTAATTGAGTGTTTTGTTATCTGCGCTATAACAGTAGTAATTATAAGTCAAGTATTGGAAACATAAGTAGAATGTTATAACATTAGTGTAGATAAAGGTCATTTTGTATGCATGCCCGTATTTTATGCAAATGCATAAAATACGGGCATGCATACAATTTGAAAATGCAATATGGTAAGAAGTTGAATGAATACCTTACATGTTTTACCAGCAATATATATATTCCTTATACATTATAGGAAGCTTTAGACCGTCAGAAACAATCACAAATGCATCGAAGCGCGAAGGGTACCGTGAAAGCTAAAGCGGTGCAACAATACATCGAACAAGAGTTAGAAGTACATCTCAGTATCGTAGAGGCTGAGAAATCGTTGGAAGAACTTATGGAATACAGGTACCTAATTGGATATGCATCTTTAGATTTTGCAAAGAAAAATATTGATTCATATTATATTACAATAGGTATTAACTTTGACTTAAATTTTGCTAAGCTTTAACTTTTTTTCTGTCCAATAAGCGTTTCGTCAAAATCCAAAATTTGAACCATGTTGTCCACAGGGCATGGATAACTGAACAGATCGACCTGCTTCGAAACAGTTCCAACGACCAGCTTAATCGTCAGAAGATTGCGGAATTAGAAGATGACCTCGCGCTTCGAAAGGCACAGATATCTGATCTGCAGCAGAAGATTCTTACGGCTGATCAAGGTAATCGGTAATCTCGAGCTGTTAATTTTGTTCAGTCTACAAAACTTGGTTTGAGTCCTGGGTTGTTTGGGTGCTCTTTAAGCTAGCTCCGTATGCCCTCAAATCAAAAGCATAGAGTAGAGACGTGTGATGACGTGTGTATGGTTGGTTTTAACCTACTTTAATTTTTTTTAAATATTCTGACGTAAACGATTGGATGATAGCTGAATGGTTCATTACTTTTTTTTTCTAATTCAAAGCGTTAAATTCTGCTTTTGCTATGTTTACTTGATAATTTGTTATGATTTATTTTATGATTTTGACGTGTATATGTGCGAATATTAATACTGCCTACATACTGAATAAATGCTTTGATTCTTGATTTTTGATTCTCGTGATATACACCCTGGTACGGATCTAGTGAGGTGGTTACTGCCGCGTGATTACGGTCATCATCTTCCTTATCCTTATCCCTCTTAAGTGGAGTCAGTGCAACATGTCATTCTCTTCCATTTGGATCGATCCGCAGTCATTTCCGCATCCACTTCTTTTACATCCATATTTTCTAATGACGTGATGTCGGTGCAGGCATGCAAACTCTCACTGACGGGCCAATCACAGCCGCGCGCGGATGTGCGCTCCTCTCGAACCGCGTCCCCGCTTAAGTCCCGGACTCCACCAAAGCAAAGATGTGTGTAGATGTCCGAAGCGGAGACGAGAAGTTTTTTCAGCTAGGATGTGAAGGTGTGCAGTCAACATGGGAGTCTTTCAAAAGGAGCGTTAAAAGAATCTTGACAGGTCGGCAACCCATGAGTGACACATCTAGTGATGCAAGTCTTCATAGGCGACGGTGACTGCTTCCGATCAGATGAGCCATATGCTTGATTTCTACCCTTATTAAAAAAACCCGTCGTCCAAGCACAACTAAACTGAACGTAGTTGCCCTACTGTGTGCAGTGGAGGGTAATTGAAGAGACCCTTTGTCCAACAGTTAACTATAAACTAAAAATGAAACAGCTTGTTTATACCAGCTTCTCTTTCCAGAAAACAAAGCCCGAACACAATGGGACAATATCCAATCCATGGCAGAATCCAAGGTTGCTCTCAAGTGTCTATTCGATCTCCTAGTGGATGCGAAGCGTGAGCTGCAGAATCAGTCTGAGAAAGGTTACCAGGCCAAGTATGAGGAGGTGAAGGAAGCTCGAGATAGGCTGCTTTTGGAGTTCGATCAAGCTAAATCTGAATTTGAGAGACAACTCGCTGTTGCTAAAATGGAGAGTGATAATAAGGTATGATTTGTACAACTAAAAAAAAACTAATACCAGTTTTTTTTGCTGACTGACCGCAAAAATAAGTGTTGTTAAATAGGTTTTTACTGCTTTATTTTTATGTCTGTGAAATAAATTCATATTATTATAATTATTTGTTGCCTGTAAACAAAAATTGCATGGTACAACATTGCAAAATTAAAAGTAAACATATAACAATTAGATAAAACCAATAAATTAAAGTTTAATCTCTTCATAATGAGTGTCAGTCCACTGCTGGACGTAGCCTCTCCCAAGATACGCCACCGAGCCTGATCTTCGGCTCATTGGTTCATATGCCGTAATCGCCACGCTGGGCAGGCGGATTGGCGATCGCGGGACATAGCTTCTTGCATCGGTGACGCTGCTCCCCGTCACCAGCGTGTAGTATTTAGCTACGCTATAATTTGAAATGGTTTTACCACCATTTGTCGGTCGCCAGAGCCTCGTTTGTTAGTCAGCAGGATGCACCACTTTAAATCCCTTTTACTTGACTGATTTGTGTACAATATTTACAGTTGGCGGTATTAGTAAAGCTGCAGCGAGGCGTAATGGCCCGAGGAGACAACTTTGAAGCTTGCAAACATGTCCAAAACGTGTTGGATTGCCAGCAAGAAAGATTGGAACAGGTCGAGGAAGAAAATGTATGTTGGTTTTTGTAACTAGATCATGTTGAAATTGATAGTAAAAGGTATGGTGTGAAAATGGACACAAATATACGTCAAAGCGAGAGAAGTTAACTTATAGTTATAACTAGCTGTGCCCGGCGGTTTAACCCGCGTAGACATCGTTCCCGTAGGTATATCGGTACAGTAAAAAGTACCCTATGTGTTATCCCAGGGTCAAGGCTATCTACATACCAAATTTCAGCTCGATCGGTTGAGTCATTTTAGCGTGTAAAGTAAGAAACATACACACAAACTTTCGCCTTTATAATATTAGTAGGATAGTAGGAAGTAGGATAAGATAGTAAAAGTAGGATTATGTTGCGGTAGAGGCAGGGTGGTTCTTTCATAGGTTTCTCATGGTCGTAGGATTTCGCAGTGCAGTCTAGCCCTTACACTTATGTGTGCAGAAACTTAGGTAGAACTTGTCTATGCCTAAAGTTTTCTTTTATAACGAAATTGACAACTTTCGTGTTGTAGATGGAAGAAGTATACCCAAATGGATTTCGCTAAAAAGAACTGTTGTTTTCTAAGACAGTTTGCTTATCCAGTCAGGCGCTGGCGCAACGCGCCATCCCGACTCTTAAGCGCTGCGCGTGCGAACAAATTACCTACCGCAAAATACCATGGTATGGTGTTTTGGTTTTACCTTATTTACCTAAATTACAACAAATGTACGTAACTAGTGAAACTGGTTTCGGAAATTAGTTAGATTGGGTATTATATGAATATACGCAAGTCACGTAGGTTAAAAAAGAGCATGCAGAGAAAGCTACGCGTTAGAAGCGAAACTTCCTTAACAGATTTAGATTTCTTTGTACAACTCCATCTGTTGAACTTAGCGGGATGAATGCCTGAATGATAGCGAATACGTCTTCGTAGTTACGCCGTTCTACAATAGAGGGCGTTTATGAATATAAAACATAACATGACGCTTACGTCACTTCGGTTGATTCGGACCGTGACGCTACGTCACATCCGTCAAATTTTACCCAAGTGCGCCCAAAGAAGTTTTAACTTCAAATTTTTTTTGATATATTATTTAGATAGCTTTAGTTTTTTTATGTGAATAGGTCACACCTTTTTATTTCATGAATGTAGATGTAGTGTATGAAACTGAACAAACTAGGTATTTAAATACACACTCGTGTTTTAATTCCCCCCGTTATGCAACAGTTCATATACAACTAGTTAAATTAAATAATTCAATTAATTCTCCCCACCTTTGTTTCTATCTCGCTCACAAATACCGTAAGAATATCTGTCAAAAACCAAAATCAACGAGAAGAAAGATGTAAAAAAAACATTATTAAAGGTCATATTTTTTAATCTTCAAAAGTATATGCAATAGCAACCTCCATTGTGTATAAATCTTCTTGGGACTCTTCTTCTAAAACCAGTACATTCTCCTATGTTTGAGGTATTTATCTCCATATCTCTGGAGATACTAATCAGATCTCGATGAAATTACAATGGGACCACCTCGAAAACGTACCCCACCGATTACAAAAAGAATCATTCGAATCGGTTCAGAATTGATGGAGTAATCGCGTAACATACACACAAAAAATAACATACAGACGAATTGAAAACCTCCTTCTTTTTTGAAGTCGGTTGATAATTTTTCATCATTGCAACTCCAAGCCACATAACATTTTTTAACTTTAATCAAAAATAATTACAGAAAAAGCTATTAGAAGAATTGGAGCAGCTCCGGTCTAATAGCAAGCTGAAGAGACGGAAGGACAATAAAAAGGACTACATGAGAGAGGTCGTGGAATGCACTGACGAAGAAAATGAGATGGACGACAATCCTAACGATCCTGATTGGAGGATGACGCCGCTCGCCAAGCGTATACAGGTAAGGAATTTGAACTAAATTTTACCTACTTTATGTAGTATGAGTATGGCTACGGCATATGTCGCAATGCAATGCAATAAATTATGCTTGTTAGCTGACTTCAAAAACAGAAGGAGGTTCACATAACGAATTTTTTTTGTTACCTTAGTACCGTCATTTGTTGACAGATTTGGAATTTTTTTTTAGTTAGGTGGTGTATACTTCCCGTTTTGTACCATTGTAAATTCATCGAGATCTGATGAGTATCTCCAGATATATGGAGATAAACACCTCAAACTTCCTTCTTAAAATGACTTGCGCGGAATTTGAAATTGGTTTTTCGTTTTTAAAGATCTTAAAATTTTTTCGACGTGATAACGTCTTATAAATCGATGAACGGCGGCTGCACGCACGAAAAATTGTCACGTGCAAGCTAGAGCGCGGAACAAGAGATCGTATGACGTTATCACGTAAAATTATCGTCCGTAAACTGACTTTACAGACAACCAATTTTTTGTGATATCATCATCGTCTATATCCAGCAGTGGCGTAGTATTTTTTATTTTTGATAGGCTAGCGTCTGACCTCTATCTCGCATGGTGGTAAGCGAAGATGTGATCGAAGATGGTGAACACGCTAGGCTATCCAGAATGGATACATTACAGACTGATGATGATGATGATGATGAATATATAAATGCAATGTTTGTCTATAGGTTCAACGCTCTCGTCTCACAATGAATTTCACAATGGACAAAGGTAACGAGTCCCGACAAGGCATCAAGCGCTCCATGGACGCAGGTCCTCACTGCACTTGTCGAGGGTCCTGTTCCACCAAGATATGTGGCTGTGTGAAGACTGACAAGGGATGCAGCGCCACCTGTCGCTGCCAACAAGAACTGTGCAAAAACAGGAAGACTTCCTCTGATGGAGAGGATAAGGAGAATCAAGTTAGTAACTTAGAGATACATTTTGTTTTTTACTTTGACATATTTAGGTAAAATGATAAAAAAAAATAAAACATGTATTGAGAAATATGTATATGTAATTAAATAGAGAATGAAGTAAATATGTATTATAGGACACCCTTTCCTTAATTATGTGGATATTCTAGGTATGTGCAAAGCTTGAAAGCGCAACAACCTACGAACTAAAAAAACAGTTTTGTGCCTTAGTAGGCGGTGCTTACCAAATGTGCCTTGTACGAGTTGTCGCAAATTAAACCCAATTCACCAAAAATAAGATCGATTTTTAACTGGAACACATTGCTAGCTTAATCAGTGACTGAGTTCCGAGTACTTCCGAATAGTTCCGAGGACGCGCGATTTTGTTCGAAGACATTGGGTCAACATTTGCGCATAGCTTCCTTGAAGAAATTCTTCCGTGTTTTTTTTGTTCGTAGGCGACAACTGTCAAAAAAGAAGAAATTATTCAAATAAATCCTAATACATTTTAATTAATTTGATGGATTTGTCGCACCGTCAGTGTCAATCCCACTCATTAGTACTCATGACAAAATAATCATTAAAAACGGTTGATAGTTGTTGGCTGGATGAAAAACAGACCAATAAAGAACAGCCTCGTTTTTGAGGTCCCTCAGAGAGAGATAGAAAACAAACGATGTTTAAGAAAAAAACATGTGCAATGACTACTGTCATCTAAAACACTTCTGTGTTTTAGATGTTTTCCACGCGTTTATTGGATATCCGGGGTAAGATAGTGGTCTAACTAACGCTTGCTTATCTACAGTAAAAACTCCCTTAAAACCAGAGTATAGTCCCAAGATGTAAAATAGTTATTGAGTTTATCGCGAACAGACAGACAGACGCGGCGGGGGACTTCAAAAGTCAAAGCACTTATTCAGTATATGGGAAAATTAAACATCTGCACTTACACGCGTCAAATAACATTAAATAAATCATTTCAATAATAATTATTCTAATATAACGAAAACATAACTCATTAATTTGAATTAAGAAAAAAAAACAAAAGTAATGAGCCATTCAGCTTTCATCTAAACGTAGATTATTTAGTTTAGTTTTTAGATTATTTTAGATTTAGATTATTTTTACAGCGTTTAGATTATTTAGGGTTGCCAACCGTACTATTAAGTGCATCCCCAATGCATGTTTCAGTACTTCAAACATTTTTTTTTGTTTTATAATATAGTTATTAATATTGTGATGTTTGTTACAGCCCTCAAGTCAAGACACCACACATTCCCTGGACAAAACACCGCCTTCATACTTCGACAAGCGGTAAGTTTACCCATACATAATATAACTTAAATTTCTAACTAAATTATTTAACGAACACTTCTTTAAGATTCGAAACGTCCCAAGAATTAAACGATATGGAACTTATTGATCTATCGCCTACAAAATCAATCGTGAAATCATCAAGTGAAATTGAACCTACAAAATGGGCTTATAAAGCTCAAAGTCCTTTAAAATTGGATAGAATTTTATCGAGCAAGGTTCAAAATAGTTCTCAAACTCCCAAGTCGAGTAGAAGTCAAGTGTCGCCATCTAAAGGAAATTCCCGATTGCCCCTTTTGTCGAAGCCGCTATCCGAGAAGAAGCAAGAGGATAAAAAGAGATGGATGTTTGCTCTCCTGCTCTATAACATTTGTGTGGCACCTATGTCGTCGTATTGCGCTAATAATATGTTCGAGTATGGGTTGGACGCAGCGAAATATAACGTGATCGCGGCCATCTTCAATTTCATTATGAAAGAGGTGCAATTTTCTTTTGTGTTGCAATACATGTAATAGTTTGAATATTGATTTATTTGTTTTGGTACTTGCAGACTATGCTCTTACTTGCTGTTCAGGCGTCATATCCAAACTAATATACTTGTCATTTCTATAAATTTATTTGAATTATTTTTGAAGTATAGCTGCTGGCTACGAATAAATCATAAGTCAGGGAAAGTAACTGCGTTATAAAAATGACCCAACAAAAGTCGTGTCCAAGCAGGCGGGGTTAAAAGTCGTGTCCAGCGCCTCATTAGTCGGACATTTGTCTTGTTTGACTCAACTGTCATAGTAGACATTGCAGCACATGCGCGAACCAATCCCTGCTTTTGTTCCGAATTTAAATCAATCTCCAAGCCTATCATTTGTAACTTCGAAAGTGTTTCTTATTTTGAGTCTACGTCGTTTTGGTTTGAAGGAGGGCCACTTTTTGTGTGGAATCTGTTCTGAATTAGAGTTCCTGACTTATGATTTATTCGTACGCTACTGGTGGGTAGTAGACACACGTTTGTACATATAGACAGAAAAAAATAGACTGTTGTATGAATTCAATGGTAACTTAATACACTTCGTCATTATCACAATCGGCCCGTATCTATACTTCCGTACGAATATTATAAAAAAGTTTGTAACTCTGTTTATCTAAATACGCCTAAATGGACGATCCGATCTTACTGAAATTCAACAAGGAGATACTTTATAGCATGAGGCATATACGTAGGCTACTAAATTCTTGGTGTTCGTGAACGAAGTCGCGGTTATCAGTTAGTCAGTCCACATATGTCCACATGCTGGACATAGGCCTCCTCCAAGACGACCCTCCGAGTTTGATTCCTAGCTCAATCTTTCCAGTCATTCTCACTCTTATGCCCACTAGATTAAATTATAATTTTTATTTTGTGGTCACTTACAATGTTACTCTTACAATGTTACACTTACAATGTTGTTACACTTACAATGTTGTTACACTTACAATGTTGTTATAAACGTGTCTCAAATTTTGACATTTTGAGCAATTGCTGAACTATTGATCAAGGAAAATGAACACTCATAAACGGTTATTAAAGTTGAGATGTCGTTTAGAATTGCATTGAAGCACTCAAAGCTAACCACCGCCGGGACCTTGTTAGTCACCCACCAGAGTGCACCTATAACATGATTTGGACTTGGTGATAACTTTCAGGGATTTGATCAAAACTAATAGAATTAGACAGCCGTTGAATATTTTTATATGTAATTAATGCGGCGAAAAAGTATTCTGAAAAAGGGATATAATAAAAATAAATGGGTTCCAATAAATACAAATTAGCCGCCTGGTTAATCAGATCTTTTGATGATACGTAACTTCTTCCAACTACCCTCTTTAACATAAAACTATTTCTTGTTTAAGGCGTTCCGACAAGACGTATTCGTTTTATAAAAATCTGTCCGGAATCTGGCACATATTTAAGAGGAAGGACGCGACGCTAAACCCTAGTCCTATGACAAGTACACCTGTAAGTGCATAGTTCTGCAAGTATCGTAGAATTTAAATTTGAAGGTAGACTTAAAATTTTGGTTAAAATTTGTGTAATACTTTCGCCAGTAATACCAGCCTTGAAAATTCTGCACAGTTGAGTAATATTTAGATGTACAGTAGTAAAACGAAGATTTGTTGTTGAGTTTTGTCTCTTTCGTGCATTAGGAATTTTGAATGTTATTTTATCAATGGTGCGTTTCTATTTAGCTTTCGGGATAGGGTAGTTTCTACAAAAACATATATCGACGCTTTCTGTCTTCGTACTTTTTCTGACAAAGCAGAGCTTAGCAAAGATGTATCAATAGCCGATTGGATTTTATCACGACGCCAAATCTCGCGGCGCGACTAAATCATATTGGGTTTTCTCTCTGCACTTTGGTTTAGTCCGCTATAACCATAAATAATAAAAACCATAAATCATATTCAAAATTAAATTTATACAAGAACCTTTTTTTTGGCGTTTTTTGCATGATTTTATGAACGGTAATAGAGACTTTAAATTTTTACTACGTGTGTATTATTATGGCCACTAGAACAACAAATAATAGAACTAAAATAAAATGAAATTATAATCAATTCAGGGCCCCCTCTGCCATATACAAGAAACGTGTATTTTTACACATTTTTCCTCTATCTCATAACAATATCGTACGGTGATACGGAACCTTTAGTGTGTGAGTCCGACTAGCACTTGACAGGTTTATTGATGTAACAAAATCTGAATCCAATTCGACTAGTAAATACATCAGGTAAATATTATTAGGAATTAATTTAGAAACGTGCCATTAGAAAGAGACAAAATAAGTAGTTATTTGCCTAATGGTGAAATTTTGGACGGTTTTAATAGTAATTAAATGCCTTGCAGAACTATGACTCAAGGTTCAAGATCCTTAGGTCATGTTTTTTTTGTTTTTGTTTTTAATTCCATACAGGCAAGCGCTTGACTACGATATCACCTGATTAGAAATAACGATGCGATCCAATGACAAAGTGCAATACCCGAATAGAGGAATACAACGCTGTATGATAAAGGGATCTCCCTTTATCAATATAGCTGTATGAGGGAGCTGCATAAGCGATAAAGGGAGTTACAGATATATGACAATATAGCTGTATGACTATATATGACAATATAGCTGCATCTCCCTTTAATTCGGTTAATTGACGATAAAATCGCCGATGAATTGAATGGTGCGGCAATTTTTGAATATGAAATGTGTTAGTTATTAACCTCGAAGGTTAGACCGATAGTAAAGCGTGAGACTACTTACTACAACAACTTGTTGAATCCTAAATAATAGAATCACATAGAATGCCGTGTGGATTGAATTTGCTGACACGTTTTACGAAATGGTTTTTTAATTTTATTGTAAGTAGGTAAAGACTTGCCGCTATATTGCTTGATGTTAAGTGATGATGTGGTTTTAATAGTATCGTTCTTGTTTGTAAGTGGAACATGACTGTGAGACGAGGTGCTGTATAAGAAGAATATAATATTGTACAAAATAATACTAATACTAAACATAATCGAGGTTGCATGGAGAGTTAACGTTTAAAGACTAAAAATTTTAACTTGAATTATATTTTTGCTTGCGGTAAGTGTGAGCGATATAGAAACAAAGGTGGGGTTAATTAATCTGTCTTCACAGCAATGTTCTACCGTGCATAGTCCTGTTAGGGTGCAATTTGTGTACAATCGATATTTGTCAAATTCAAATAGTACAACTGTCCCGCTCGTTATCCAATCAACTTAAAATGCCATATAACATAATTTTGGAAAAATTGTGATGTAATTTTTCAATTTGCAGAGAACTACATGACGCAACATACGTTAAAAAAAAAAAGACAAGTTATTTTTTCACCGATGAAAAGGGAATGGGCGACTCTCAAAAAGGTATGTCATTAGGTTCAATTCACACTGACATGGCAGCGACCGGCAGCGGCTGGCGAGTAGCTTAGGTTTAATGACAAGTCAAAACTTTATGTGCAATTAAAAAAATATAGATTCTCTTAAAGCAGCGCGAGCCGAGTCGCTGCCGCGAACCGATCGCCGCGCGGCCGCTCTCTGCCGACCACTGCTAGCCTCCGCCTACAGGCCGCGTCCGTGCCAGCCGCTGCCATTCCAGTGTGAATTGAGCCTTATTTTAGTTAAATTACTTTTGATTTGACTGAGAAAAACTTAATGTCTACTACATGAACTTACATAATTGACAAATTGTCTACTGGCCACTGCTGAACATAGAGCTTTTGTAGAGGGTTTTCGCAGGAGCTTTTGGCAGCTTCTTAAAAATGCAAAGTTTGTATGGATGTTTGTTAAGCAATGACGCTAAAACAGCACACGGTTTTTTAATTATATTATTATGACTTGTTACTTGTAGTTTTTAGCTCAGAAAGAGTGGATTTATGAGTTAATCAAATCCGCGCATGTCAATCAGCTTGCTGAAAACCACGCCAATGTAACTCATAGGAAAATTTGCTGGTGCGCCATGTATCTGGTAATGCCAAATGAATAGAAAAAAAACCGGCCTAGTCGAATTGGACTTGCCCACCGAGGCTTCCGTACCAACTTCTCAGACTAGGTTAACGGAAACACTTAACTTCGTAGTTCGATCCATTGAAAATGTATTGCACCATCTACAAATACGTTTGTAATAATAGTAAGTTTTGATTCCCTTGTGGCATCGCAATATATCGAAAATATGCGACATAAACGGTAATATCTTTTGATCGCGTTGATTTACAGGTTTGATGTTTTTACAACCAATAGAGACCACAAACTATATATAGTATTTGATATAAGTTGATATATCTTTACGCGTTCCTGAGAAAAAGGGGTCGGGATAGACGGACAGACAGACCGACAACAAAGTGATCCTATAAATAAAGGTTCCTGTTTTCCTTTTGAGGCACGGAACCCTAAAAATTAGTACAACTCATACAACAACTCATAAACTCTACGCGCGTTTTCTATGACATTTGTTGTCAGTGCATGGTCTGCAGGGACTCTTTTAAGTGATTACTGATTACGTATAATTTTAAGTCACCTATAGCACTAGACGGCCTCGACTCCAGCCCGCAACCACCAGTTTACTAAAAGGGGTATTACACCACACTGATTTAGGGTCCCTAAATCTATAATATATCGCTATCATATAAACCATTTTGATCCGGATAGGCGAGCGTTTGACCACTATCTCACATGACGTTAATGAGTAACGATTTAAGATATAGCACGCTTGCCTAGAAGATACCTGTTTGCCCTCATACATACGAATGCAGGTGATATTTGACGCCATATACTATCCAATAATATTAGTAACTAATGTTCTCTTTTTTCTTTACAGACTGAATTTATCATGGACAATGAAAATAAAAGTAGCCTTATTAATGAACTAATTTGGTATAATTCTTATTTTTTATTATTATTAAATCTATTGTGAGAATTACATTATACAGACTGACTAGTAAAAAACAGTATATATTGAAGGACACGGTAGTTAATGGTCATATTTAGCCAATAAAAATTTAATAAAAAGAGAGTATTGATTAACTACATAGAATGTCTCAACAAAATTAATGTATTTATATTCAGAATATATGGTCACCGCGCACGATAGCGGCGCGTTATCAAGTCCAGTGTTCAGAATGCCACGGCGGGCGCAGGACTGAGGATTTTTTAAATATCCTATAGACTAGCGTTTGACCACTATCTCACCTGTTGGTAAGTGATGATGCGGTCGAAGATGGTACGCTAGGCCTAGAATGGGAACTGGCTCTCAAGGATAGCTGCCGGAACGCATTAGATATTTGGCGACAGATTTTTAATTTGAGGGTGGTAGCTGGCCAGGCGGACACTAGATAATGTCCTACCACCATGCGGGGTTGTTGGTTTCTTACCGATTTTTTTCCTTCACCGGAGGGCCACTGTAAAAAGCGCATCTATTGGTGCCGGCGGGGATTGAACTCTGTACCTCTTGCATCAAAGCCGACCGTTCTCCCACTGATACCACCAGGCCCTCTAGGATAGGATAGACTGAATCGTGAGGGTGTGGGGTGCTAGGGAACGTTGTCAAAGGTCACCAGTTCGGTAAAACGCTGTTTGTAAACCATCAATTTCAAAATCTATGTGCTGGTATAATTAAGTAAAAATTTAAGTACCTATATTTTACTTATTCGGTATTAGAATCGAGTACTGAACACCCTCCTTCAGTTTGTGCAGTTTTTTACCAGTCATCATCATAATCAGCCGGTATCAGTCCACTGATGGACGTAGGCCTCACCAAGACACGCCAATGAGCTCGATCTTTGGCTCTATGTTTCAACTCACTGCCCACCGCTTTGCGAAAGTCGTCGCTCCACCTATTCACAGGGCGTCCTATGCTAAGTTTGCCGGTTATCGGTTCTGCGGCAGATATGACCAGCCCACTGCCACTTCAGTTTGCTATTCCGTTGAGCTATGTCGACCACTTAAGTTTTCTGGCGAATTACTTCGTTCCGGATTCGATCCCGCAGAGAAACACCGAGCATGGCTCTTTCCATAGCTCCTGAGCGACTTTAATTGGTGGACGAGTCGAACCGTGAGTGTCCACGTCGCGGCTCCGTATGTCATGACAGGCAAGACGCACTGGTTAAAGACTTGTCTTTAGGCATTGTGGTATAAGACGACGAGACGAAGTTTACCAGTTATCCTGTATAAAATGGATTTGCATTCAATGCGTCAAAATGACTTTATTAATATGTTTATTTAATTAATGTAATTATTATTATTGATATTCTGTTCAAACTTCAGTATATTTCATAGCAAAATTACTATCAGTTTTGCCCCCGAATATTTAAGTTTTGGTTTTTTTTTGTTTATCTTTACTTTTACTTTGTTGTTAACCTAAAAACCTTACTAAAACTATTATGTTTCTCTATGTGTTACTTCACTTTATATTTTTGTACACTTTATATCGAGTCCCGTCGGTACGGTGAAATTTTGGATTGTATATAACAATGTATTATTAGAACTTTACGTACATCTTGACACAACGTTTAATTTTTAATTGTTTTTAAGTTTAGCCTAGTGATGCGCTTGCCAATGAACAGCATTTAATTTTTATTTATATAGATTTCAGCCAGTTCTTTATAGCCTACGTTTGAGCGCAGGCGCCTCCTTTTCATCTTGTCAGATAAAGTTTTTTTCGGGACGCGGTCACCGGACGATATAGGATGAACCGCATCATATAAAATGTTCGTCAAGTTTAGAAGCCGTGCCTAGTTCGTATCTCGGCACGGCCACGGTTACATAATATATCAGTAATGTGACTCGGCCCTGTCCTTGAAATCAATACAAGCGTGCCGCGCGGCACCGCTCGGTACGTAAACACGCGATATGGCTGCCCGAATATATATTTAATCAAATATTTACAATTCGCATGCTTTTTACACGACCGTACCATCACACGGTTCGTTCGTCACTGCGGCGCATTCACAGATGACTTTTTGTTGTGAGCTGTGTACCGAGTGCGTACCGAACTCGAGGCGCGTAGGCATGACTCGCGTTCCGACCGTTTGTATGGAGTCACATTACTGATATATTATATTACCGTGGCACAGTTTAGCATAATGCATCCTTAACTCGAGCGCGTCTATCTCACCCCACGAGCCGCACGTGTAGAGAGAAAAGTATCATAGTTTCTGTCATTTTAACAAGAAAATTATTTGATGATGGATTGGCCAACATAACATTTTAATGATATATGAATGGGGCCTGAGATCGAGGAGTCCATTTATACTAGACGGAAAATATTTTTATTAGAAATAGTCGATTGCCATTTCGATATTGATATTGATAAAAAAGTGTAGCAACACCGTTTTAATAACAATATTTGATATTTACCTTATTACGAAATTAATATATGATAATGACCGGATGTATACCGGATATGTATATTTTTAGTGATGAGATTATACCTTGTTATTGAAATTAAAAGTCGAAATGCCCAGTCGCTATGACATTATGATACATTTTAACTTTATAGACATTGAAAAAGGGTTTGTACCTTGTATAAATTAAGGGAGTAGATCTCTGAATAAAGTGATATTTATAATCATTGTGCGTTGTTATTTTATGGATCCCTTCTTCCCCTTTAAGGGGGTACGATTTCCAATCAATATTTTATTTTAAACTTGAATTTTACTAGTATTCAAAATAATTTCTACGTATTCAATCAAATTATGTAGGTAAATAAATTTCCCGACATGTAAATACTTGTAAAAGACCAATAAATGTGATTGCAATGAAATTTTTTGCTCCATTTACTCATATTTGTGCATTTAACTATGGAAATCGTATCCCCTTAAGAATCTTACGTTATTAGGTGGTGACTTTTTTATTACCAAATTGTACCAGCAAGCAGACATTCCTTAAGGCCCTGAGTACACGGTGAAACGTAAAAATTACGAAATTACAACTCTTTTGATTTGAGTTTGTCGTATAGTCCCGTAGAACACACGGTGCAACAACTTCAAGTTTGAAACTGGTTTGAAACTCATTTCAAATCAGTTACATTGAAACTGGCTTGCAGGAAACTCGTTTCGCGTTTTATTCGTCTGCTGCGTCCTTTGAGTATTCACCTAGAATACTCAAAGGCTGCGTCTGATCTCAGAGAAAACGAATTACTGTATAAACATTTCATCACGTGTAGGTTGTGCACCATTTGTGGATATAGACTGAAACTGGTTTCACACCAAGAGTTTCGAATAAATTTCGTTGCAATTGCGTTTCACCGTGTGTTATGGGCCTAAGTGTGAGGTAGGTGGAACATGAAATCAGCAGTAGGACGGTCTTAAATGAAATTCGTTGGGATAGCTTAAATTTAAAATGTTTAATTATTATTAAAATGTTAATTGTATTTTAATACAACAACTCGCGCTCATTTTAAACTTCATTCATTTTAATTGATTTAATTTTTGGCATTTAACGTAAAGTGATTTAACGCACTCGAGATCCTGAAGAAGGCCTCCGGATGAGGCCAAAACATATGTCGATCGCTATATCGACGTCGCGTAAGTCACGTTAAATTCCCGATATTAAAACGATAAGTTTTATTGTATTGCCAGCACTTAAATTCACAGTAACCGCATCGTTTTACAATTTGAAACTTGGTTTAAAAAGTCGTTTATTTACATAACCACAGCATGTAAAATTTAGTACATTTGCAGAATTACAATAATTCTTATAATATACAGGGTTACAGGAGAAGTCGTGCTAGATCCGTGAAGGGCGTGGAGTACCCGTATTTCTGACTTATTTCTCTATGAAACACCCCACCCTAAACTAAGTTTTAACCCTTTTCGAGTTATACTTTTTTTTTTTTTTTTAATTGCCGATTTTTAGGCTACTACATTGATTTGTGTTTTTTTTACGTGTCTTATTATTATTTTTGTTGCATTTTTACTTGTGTAATAAGATGCTTTAACGCGTTAATAATCAAAATAGTGCATAAGTTAGTTGAATAGACCGTAGTAGACAAGTGAAAGTTAAGAAATTTAAAAAATATTAGCAAGTTTATTTTTCTCTAAGGAATATTAAAAAAAATATTATGGCACTTGTTTGGCAGATGTTTTTTAAAATATCTACGGTTCATCAGCTATCCAACGAGGTATTACAATCTAGGGTTTGTATTACATTTTGTGGAAAAAAGTAGTTTTATAGGCGACAGTGTAGAAGATAATTTACAATAAAAAGTAAAATAAAACAATAGGTAAAGCATGAAATGTCATCAGGATGCGACAATGTATCCGAAATAGAGGCGCCCATGTTGAACATGAACTATAAAATAAGGAAAAGTTGTGTGAAAACATTAATAAATGACATTTCATGCTTTACCTATTGTTTTATTTTACTTTTTATTGTAAATTATCTTCTACACTGTCGCCTATAAAACTACTTTTTTCCACGAAATGTAATACAAACCCTAGATTGTTATACCTCGTTGGATAGCTGATGAACCGTAGATATTTTAAAAAACATCTGCCGAACAAGTGCCATAATATTTTTTTGATATTCCTTAGAGAAAAATAAACTTGCTAATATTTTTTTTAATTTCTTAACTTTCACTTGTCTACTACGGTCTATTCAACTAACTTATGCACTATTTTGATTATTAACGCGTTAAAGCATCTTATTACACAAGTAAAAATGCAACAACAATAATAATAAGACACGTAAAAAACACAAATCAATGTAGTAGCCTAAAAATCGGCAATTTTCAAGAAAAAAATAAAAGTCGTATATCTCGAAAAGGTTTAAGTTTAGGGTGGGGTGTTTCTTAGAGAAATAAGTCAGAAATGACGGGTACTCCACGCCCTTCACGGATCTAGCACGACTTCTCCTGTAACCCTGTATAAATAATTAAAATAATTAATTAAGGGAAAGTATGTATATATCCAAACTAAGTCGAACCTGTAACATGCATAATGTTACCCAACGCTGGACACATTGTGTATCAAACAAAAATAATAAGAAAAATAATGTGTTGAGTGTAAACAACAACAACAGTGAATAAATTATACGCGCAAAACAACGCTTTTATTGTTGCTCACCGGTTAGCGTCAGGCGTGCAATTACATGTTTTTCAACATATGTATGTATAAAAACGCGATTTTATCATACAATACGGAACTTTTCATAAAAGCTCGCAGTTTAATTGAAAACTATATTACTCACAGTAGCTGTGCTTCGCGGCTTCGCCAGTGTTAAATAGTACCTAGTTACTTACATTTATTTATAAAATCTTTCATATACAAACCTTGTTCTGACAATTACGTACACAACAAATTGGTTTTTATTACCCGACTGCGCTAGAAGGAGGGATTATGATTTTAAGTGTAGTTAATTTATGTATGTATATTGCACGCTGTGTAGCCTAACCAGCTTAATGGATTTTAGCTTTAGAGGTATATCGTTAGATTTCTCTTTATTGTGAGAGTGACACGGGTAATCAAAATTATAAACATTAAAATTGCCGATTTATGGCGCCATATTACATCATCAATTTTTCCTCAAACCTATCAGCGCAGCGGTATCAAAATATAGGGATTTTATAATGGCTTACATACTTACTTAAATATAAACATCTTGTAAGTTACACTTATATGTTTGAATGTAATTAAGAATGAGATTGCTAAAAAACAAAAAAAAAAAACCTAATAAAAATTATCATGCAGTTGGGTTTTTAGTTGTTTTCAATAATTTACAGATTAATTTTATAAGTATTTACATAATATAAGATAATAATGCCCGTTTGCACTAAACTGCAGATAAGATCATCCTAGTAAAGTTACAACTTAGCGTAAGAACAGCCTATCTGGAAATTAGGTTTGCATTGGTTTGCACTAACAGTCCTTCCCTAACCGTGTCGTAATTTAGGCATTGCCTAGTTAGGTGAACGTAAATAAATAAATAAATAAAAAATGTATATATTTTTCTCATTATTTCGTTTGTAATTTTTGTAATTACATTTGTTTTGACATTGTCAGAACAAAATGACCCGCAGATAACCAACAATACGACTTAAGCTGTTCCTAAGCTTTAGTCTCTTCCTAATCGGGCTCATAACGTTAGGACCCTCCTAAGCGCATTTAGGAATGACCTAAGGTTAGTGCAAGCGAATTTTTCACTAGGAGTTGCCTTAATTAGTTAGGCAAGAACTTAGGAAATTCTTAAGTTTAGTGCAAACGGGCATAAATGTATTATGAATCCAAGATTGCTTACTTATATAAAATAGGTAAATTTAACCACATTGCTCGCCAACGTCCATACCACGTTGAAAACACCGGTTCTCGTCCGATCACCGAAGTTAAGCAACGTCGGGCGCGGTCAGTACTTGGATGGGTGACCGCCTGGGAACACCGCGTGATGTTGGCTTTTTGTACTCAACACTTTTGACAGAACATTTGCAGTGTTACGAACCTGTTTAGAATCTTCTCAAATTCTTGCATATTTTGGTTAATATCCGTTCATTGTGTTGAGGAATTTGGGAGATGAAGCTATGATAAAGTTTGCAAAACATCTTAACTGTTTTGTCAATGGATCTGTGCCATTGATGCCATTGTATTCAAATTGTGACTATGTTACGAGATTCTGCAATGCTGTGCATTCCTAGCCCGAGAAAAAATATTAATAGATTATTGGCATAATTAAGTAGCATTTTGAATAATTTAGTATTTACCGACTTAAAAATAGGAGGAGGTTCTCGATTCGAATGTTTTTTTTGAAGTTATACTTCTTTTGGCGCGATAGAGAAAAATTATGAGAGTGAATTTTTACGATGCGCGCGCACACCGACACCTAAATTTAACATCGTGAAGTTAGTTCTAGGTGGTACGATGCGCGCGTACACCGACACCTAAATTCTACACCGTGAAGTTAGTTCTAGGTGGCATGACTATGTTCAAGTTGTATATGTCATATTTAACGTCATATTTTTACGTTAATAAAACTTTTTATTTAAATAAAATCTTTTTGATTAATTTTAATATTTATCGTTAATCACTACTGCATTTTAGTTATTTTTTTCCATACGCCACAGAAATATAACTTCTAACGCGTGTACATAAATACACACACTCTGTTTTTTTTTTGTTTGGTATCTCAGAACTACGGAGTATTTATTAATGAATCGATTTATATTTTTCGTGGCCCCAACGTTAATTTATATTGTAATTTCATCAAGATCTAATTAATTACTTATATCTCCAGAGATATAGAGATAAACACCGCAAAATTGCGATTAATAATATCGTTTAAAAACTAAAAAAGAACCGACTTCAATGCCGCGCTATTCATTTTCAGTACCAATTATGAGATGTTTATCTCAATATCTCTGGAGATACTTATCATACCTCGACATGTGAAGTAGTTTTTTAGAGGGAACGCGGGGTGCACTTTTCCATACAAATGTATTCTAAACTACAAAAGATCAAGGTCTGCTGTAGCTACGCCCCTATCATTTGGTTTTTTTAACCGACTTCAAAAAAGGAAGGAGGTTTCTCAATTCGACCGTAATTTTTTTTTTATATGTTTTTTCGCGGATAACTTCGTCGTTTATGAACTGATTTTAATTATTATTTTTTTGTTGGAAAGAAAATATCCCAAGTGTGGTACCATGTTAATTTTATTGAGGTCTGATTAGTATCTCCAGAGATATCTCCGGAGATAAACATCTCAAAATTGGTACTGAAAACGAATAAAGCGGCATTGAAGTCGGTTCTTTTTTAAACGATATTATTGCAAACCAACCAATCGCAAAAATAAATACAAGCCTTCTAATCTCCTCTCTAAGATTTTTCAAGGGTTATATTTCTAATCCTAATTGGTTGGTCAAAAAAAGAAAATGATAGGGGCATAGCTGCAGCAGACCTTGATTTTTGTAGAAACAAATTTTTCTCTAGAAACATTTTCCAGGGAGAAAACGGGGGAATACATTTATGGAAAAGTGCACCCCGCGTTCCCTCTTAACGATCATAACTTTTAGGGTTCCGTAGCCGAATGGCAAAAAACGGAACCCTTATAGATTCGTCATGTCTGTCTGTCTGTCTGTCTGTCCGTCCGTATGTCACAGCCATTTTATTCCGAAACTGTTAGGACTACAGAATTGAAACTTGGTAGGTAGATGTAATCTGTGAACCGCTTTTCGATTTTTCTACAAAAATAAAAAATATAAAAGTTTAAGGGTGGGCATCCCATACATGGAAATGAAACAAAAAAAAATTTTTTTTCTTCAAACCTATACGTGTGGGGTGTCTATGGATAGGTCTTCAAAAATGACATTGAGGTTCCTAAAATCATTTTTTCTCAAAGTCAATCATTTGAAAGATAGGCGCGTCTAAAGTGGTAAAATGTGTGTCCCCCCTCCTCTAAAAGTATGGGAGTGAAAAATCTAAAAAAATATATGCTGTAGACCTCAATAAAAACTAACAACGAAAATTGGTTTGAACGAGATACAGTCAGCAGTTTTAGAGATATGGCGACCGCAAAGATAACTTTGTTTTTCATACAAACACTATAAAAAACAAAATTTTGTAGTTGCGAAAAATCATAGTAATGGAATACTTAACGGTGTTACGGAACCCTACGAGTGCGAGTCCGACTTGCACTTGGCCAGTTTATTAAACCAGACATTAGCTATAGTACTTGTACTATTAATTATTCTGTGGCTATAGTCAGTCAGATGGATGATCTACCTATGAATAGGTAGGTATTTGTTTCATATCAGTGTGTCTTCTTTCGAATGACATGACATCATGTGAGACAATGGCCAAGAGCTTGTCTGTAGCCTGCGCCTGCCAGTCCATAAAAATGAGGCAGCTGAAGGTACTTATATTTCTTAGACTCGACTCTCTTAGTTTATGGCCCAAATCCTCTCTCTACCTCTTCCTGATCACCTGGTGACGTTAGTATCTATTTATTTGAATTAAATAACCAATCCGTACAATATTAAAAAAATCTATGAAATGTGTACTATAATCATGGAGGTACGAAATACATATAAACAAGGAGGCTCCGCAATACATTTGCCTGTATGAAAAAAACTTAAATAAGAGTTGCATACCTAAACGTCATAATGGAACTTAAAATGGCTGCCATTGATTGTCTATTGGTTCATTAATTACCTTGAATGATCCTAGCAATGGACCAATAGACAATCAATGTCTGCCATTTTAAGTGCCATTATGACGTTTAGGTATCCACCTTTTTTTGTAGGTATTTCGTGTCCTTATATATATGTCAATGGCACTAATTAAGATCTATTTTTTTAATATCTTGTAGGTTAACTTAATAAAATAATTGAAAAGTAAAAATTACGTCAATTTTTGAAATTGCTTTTACTAGAAACAAGAGCAGGTATCCCAAGAATTGCTCAAACAGCTCTTTTTGTAATATAAATGTGTGACTCTTGTTGCTGCCGATCCATAGACTTTAAGGTGTTTATCTCCATAGCCCTGGAGATACTCAATAGATCTTTATTAAATTTTGTAAAAGCCTACACCTGAGATACAGAATACTCAAAAAAAAAAACTTAACCCAGTTCAGTTTCAGTGAAAAGTCGGAGGATCTTATCTCCATATATCTGGAATACTTATCTCGTCTCGATGGGTTGTATAATGGATGTACCACCGCGGAAAATAAAATTACCTATTCATAATAAAAAAGTAAAATTGGTTTCCGATCACACAAAAAATACAGATGAAATGATAACCTTTACCTTTTTGGAAGTCGGTTAAAATGGGGAAAGTTCTGAGTCCAATAATTAATACGAAAGACATGATACCTATAATCAGATTAAGTAGGTAGTTCTCCGAAACATTACAGCATCAGAGAAAACCGAATGACTCTAACAAAGATCAAAACTAGACAAAAAAGGTACCTAGGTCAAACCCCCATTTACATCATATCTTTCATAATCTTACTTGATCTATTCACTGCGCGTTTCAGTGGTTGCCAAACTGCTTCCTTTTCCGATGTAGGTCAAAGCCGTGGTCGAAGAGTTTGCATATTTTGATTCATGTCTTATGCCTTGACCGATCTTACATCCTAGACTGCGACATGTCGAGACGAAAGCCTATGTCGTGTGCATAAATAGGCTCTTACTATTGGCTCTTTTCTCGGAGATATTTTATTGGAGCTGAGAAATTTATTTGGCAACCAATTTCACCTCTCTATGTCTGAATACATTGAATGATAATGAATACATTGAAAGTCAATGTTTTTTGTTTGAGGGTTAAAGTGGGCAGTAAAATTACAGGGTGTGTAAGAGAGTCGACTTATTTTTAGGCGTAAGGCCGTAGCCGAATGGGTAAAAACGGAACCCTTATAGATTCGCCATGTCTGTCTGTCTGTCTGTCTGTCTGTCTGTCTGTCCGTCTGTCCGTTTGTCCGTCCGTATGTTACAGCCATTTTATTCCGAAACTATTAGGACTACAGAATTGAAACCCCCCTCTAACTTTTAAAGTAAGGGGGTGAAAAATCTAAAAAAAATATTTTCTGCAGACCTCAATAAAAACTTTCAACGAAAATTGTTTTGAACCAGATACAGTCAGCAGTTTTTGAGATATAGCGAACGCAAAAATAACTTTGTTTTTCATACAAACACTATGAAAAACAAAGTTATTTTTGTAGTTAAACAATACTCTACTGTGTTACGGAACCCTACGAGTGCGAGTCCGACTTGCACTTGGCCAGTTATTTTTAAGTCTCAGAGAGTCTTGTTTCACCATCCATATTTAGTTTAAGCAAAAAGAACATTGTGCATTCCATTAAACAAAGACTGAATTTTGTTATTTTCCGGTTTTTTTATTGCTTTTGATTGAATTGATTTGATTTTCCGGGACGCCTAACTAAACTTTTAATTAAACAGTTCTATCAAAACCGTTCTATTAGGCGACGTTCTAAGTGGTTGCTGCAGTGCTGGGAATAAGTAGCTTAGAAACTAATGCAAATTGCAAGCTAGTAAAAGGGCCAAACAAAAAGTGTAGCGTATGGTAGTGCGAAGCAACAGGTCTATATTATTGAGCCCGGAGAAGGAAGGGCGCCTACATGATGTGTAGCCAATTAGGTAATTACTCTGTAACATTGTGTTAGATTCGAGAACCTCTAGTAGCAGCGTGCTGTGACCACGATACGAAGAAAGGCCGAAGGCTCGCTTTCGTTGTTTACGGGGAGAAATCTCAAACCAGTCCCAAGCAATGATCATCCATTCCATCCAGTACCGCGCGACGCGCCGACGACAACTGACGTTTCCACGCCACTTTCCCCCGCGAAAACTTTTCCGTGCCAAACATTAACATACAAAATAACTCTATAAAATATATTGACTATCGATTCTATCGCGTGTGCTGTGAATAAATTATAACAGTGAATGTGTGCAACGGTTACGTTTTTTTGTTAGAAAGTGCATCTACCTGCTCGAGTGTTTTTACCACCGGTATGTTTGGTTGGATGTTAGCGTATAATAGCGGTATTATTTAGGGACGCGGTTAGAAACTCAGGTGTTGGAGAGTTGAATAACGTACAGAATATTTCGAATTCCGAACGTGATAGTTTTTTATTTTATCCTCTAAAATAGGCTTAGTTAGTGCATCCGTATTATGAAATCTTTCTAAGAGATTGTGGGTTGAAAGTCTAGGAGAGACGCTAAAGTGTCATATTGATGTGTGCTATCAAACACTTTCCATTTGTGAGTGCTGAGAGATTGGATAGTCGATCATTTCTTCTGACACTGGCTAACTGGTACCGGTTGTATATAATGTGTATGACTTCGGGCGTTTAGAAAATAAGTTGTTTCTGTAACATTTCTCTTCAAAAATACCAGTATGTGATGATTAAATTCCAATGTTTATAATATAGCGTCCACCAATTCACAATTTTCCGAGTTAATAGTTTATTCAATTGTTACTTTTTGGTTTAATTTATTTTTCTTACATAGAAGCTACGCATAAATGATAAATAGAACTACATCTACCTAACTCTACATGAAACTTTAAAATACTGCCTCAAAGTACTACGTATGCTACAATCAATAATTAAGAGTAGTTATCAAATAATTTTGTCAAGAAACAACGAACATAAAGTTACTAAGGTTGCATTATTTTAGTACTGTAAGAGATCTTTATAAAATTAGTAGAGTACCATCTAATTAATTTTATAGCTCTTCGCTAGTAGGTAGGTATACCTACACATTACACTTTCATACAAACTACGATAATCAACCCAGAGGATGCTAGAAACATCATAGCAGTTACCTCTTCCTGTTGAAGACGGTAAAACATACATTTCAACGGCAAACTATCTTTCCATGTGCTACAATTACCTACTCATAACGTAAAACAAGATTGTTTTTTAATCTTGCTTTCAACGTGTCTGTTCCCGAAATATTTTGCTTTTGAACTCTACTATTTTAAAATAGACGTAACTACAACAGTTCTAATTTATTTTTCCAGTCACATTGTCTTGAGATATGAGGTAAAATAATTCCAAAACGATATTAGAGAGTCAAAAAACGTAGACCTCTACAGTGGAGTCCCCATATAATAGAATTCAACGCGAGCGTACGAAGCATAGTACGCTCTGACAAAGATGTTATACATTTTATTTTGTAACGAATTACTTAGAGGGGTGAAATAACGACTTAGTACTAAGATTATGTTTCTTTGAAGTGTCTCACACTTTATATTTTTTTAAATTGTTAAACACAATCCAAAATGTTATCGTTCCGACGGGACTCGAACCCGCACCCCCCGGATTACACGTCCAGGTGCTCTGCCAATTAAGCCACGGTTCGATACATCGATACGATGAAATTAGTGGATTGCATTTGTTAAACCAATTATGCATTGGTGGCGCCATCTATGACTACTTATTACGTAAGTTAAGTTTAGTACTAAGAGTTGGAAAATACCATAATTATGTAAGTAGGTAATATTACACCACACAGGCTATTCTTATCCTAGTTTGAGTATCAATGTTTAATTAGTCAATTTAATCCCGCCAAAAACATTTGCATCTAAAATGTTGCCAAGATGAGACCATGCTGCTCGCACTGTCAAAATGTTATTAGATCTCTTCTAACTCTACACGTTCTTACTGTACAAGCTCTAACTCAATCACAATCTTAGTCAAAATATGTTGCTTGGCCATTTCGCTACATTTACATGGGTCAGAGGTGAAAAAAATCTTCACTGTTTATTATTTTTTTACCGACTTCCCAAAAAGAAGGAGGTTCCTATTTCGTCTGTATGTTTTTATTGTGTGTGTATGTTACGCGATTTCTCCGTCAATTGTGAACCGATTTGAATGATTATTTTTTTAATCAGTAGGATTCGTTTCCGAGGTGGTCTCATTGTAATATTATCGAGATCCGATAAGTATTTCCAGAGATATGACGATAAGCGTCTCCAACTTGCTACTGAAACTGACTCGCGGGGCATGGAAGTCGGTTGTTTTAGTTTTTAAACTATCTTAATTATCTGTAATGCAATAGTTCTTGTAGTAAAGAAATGACCAAGTCACATATTTTATATTTTGACTAAGGTGTAGAGCTTGTGAAGTTTGAGCTTGTACAGTTAGAGCATGTAGAGTTAGAAGCTTGGTTCTAGGGACATGAGATCTGATAACTTTTTGACAGTGCGAGCAGCATTACACGAAAATATTTTTGGCGGGATTTATTGTAGGACGAAATCATTGCTTACCATCAGCTAAGCGCTTTGCTTGTTCTGCTACCCAATACTACGACAAAAAATAAATAAGTTCCTCCATTCCAATGACCCTTTTGCTTCATCTTCGAAATGCATTATCAAAATAAAAAGCTGAACATCAGTTGACTCGTAAATTAACTTTTTCATATAGGTAATGTTTTCCTGATCGTGCCGAACAGGTTTTAACATTAACTTGGATATCTACATCATTAAGCATGTTGAGATGTTTATTTTATTATAAAAAACACACGGGTATTACATTATTAATGTTATTGTGTAGCATTTTAGAATATATGCTGAGAGTTATATCTATATTTTTAAAAGCGAGATTTCATATTTTTTGTATCGATTGATAGGCTAGCGTTTATCCACTATCTCGCCTGGTGGTAAGTGGTGATGAAGCCGAAGAACACGCTAGTCAGTACGTATTCCTTAATATATACATCTCTATTGGACCCATTGTTCCCACACATCTGTATATTTGCTGAATCTTACACAATATACACCACCCTGTAATTTCACTGGACGAACATAGCTTCGCTGGACATTACGGTCCCAATGTAAACCTTTCAAGACAAAAAAAAACCATAAGCAACCTCACATCGAGTCATCACGATTTTGCATTCAAATACGAGAGTAGGTGTAAAAACAGGTATTCCATACTATTGAAAATTCACCTTATTACTTAGCCTTAAAATTCAAAATTAACAATTTGCTGCTTGTCGCCATACATGGTATTATGGCAGAGAAGACGCCTAGGACATTTGAATATTTAAGCGAAACGGACTCGAGTCGAGACAATACGAATGATATCACGTTTTGTGGCAATATGTATTTGTAAGATTGGATTGAAAGTATGTTTTCGTATTGGTAGGACTTTTGTTAGTCCACCTGGGGTGACTTGGGGTGACTCACTCTTTTACCGGTTATTCTTTTTCTTTTTTATCACGCTAGTTGACCACTACGTTTGACCACAATCTCACCTGCTGGTAAGTGATGATGCGATATACGTTTTCGTTACTTACCAACAGGTAAGATAGTGCGAGATAGAACGCTAGCCTAAATGATATGTAAAAAAATGTTTTCTGTCACTGGAGAGCCACTGTGAAATGCGCACGCACATACATTCGATAGAATTTTTTATTAATGATATTAAGACAATAAATATCGTTGTCAATGTCATTCCCATACATTTTGAAGTTGCGTTCGAAGTAAACGCTAACAGAAATTTTATTTTGTCGAAGATAATGACACTATCGGACTAGTATGATAGAACTCTTACATTATATACTGTCATATAATCTAAGGATAGAACTAAAGTCGATTGCTTTACTGCTGTCATTCACTTCCAGACAAGCACGATTCCAACCTTAGACCGCATCATCACTTCTAGACGATAGTGGTCATAATGTAAGTCAGACAAACAAAACACACGCACTGATAATATCAGTGTCTCTTAAATCTATCTACATATTTATCTGCTTCACACTGCAATTGCAACAGTAGGTGGTAATACGTCATTGCATACATTATGGGAAAAACTAGGTTCCCAGTGTTGAAACTAACGCGTTCTCATACAGCCTCGGTTGTATTGCCATTTCTGGCTTTACCTAATTCATACTACGTTTACTATGGAGGTTTGCAATTCTTTAGATAATTCTTAGAAGCTTAAGCAATATTTTCTATATAAACCATACAACAGGAGTAAGAAAAGTTGATTCAAATATTTGTTTTTATAATGTGGAGTGGCAAACAGGCAAGCGGCCTACCTGATGGTAAGTGGTCACTGCCGCCTATTGACATCTGCAAAACCAGAGGTATTGCCGGTGTGCTGCCTGCCCTTATTAGAGAGCACTCTCATTACATTACTCTTCGTTTTAAGCTACTCATATTAAATGTTTCAGATGGGAGGTCATTCCACATCTTACATACCTGTACTACTACTACTACGTGGGAAAAACAATCGTGTGAAACGAGTAGTATGTAAATATAAGAAATAAGAATTTTATTCCTTGCAGGTCGCGCCATAAGTAGGTACCTATCCAAATAATACTGAACCAATTTATATTGATTGCCGGAATATGTTGTTAAAAACAACACATCCAAATTGATACTACCGGTGCTAGAAACATGTAATATCGATGATCCGCCTGATTTGCTACCAAAAAGTAGCTTACTAATACCAAGGAAAAAATCTGCCCCCATAACCTTACGGTATTCTGGCAGCACACAGCCCTTGCGAGTCACAGTATTAGGTCTAGCGTGTTCACCATCTTTGACCACATACACCAGGCTAGATAGTGGTCAAAGGCTAACACTCTAAGATATTAAAAAAAAACTCAATCCAACCTAACTCAGCCAAAAAGCTTCAAGACTGATTCAAAATTCAATGCACACAAATCAAAATTGAATTCACTTCTACAAATACATACGAAGAAAAATATTATAAAACGTTAATCTCAAAAGAAAATAAAAGGAACCTATTAATTATACCGGTCGTATCGAATACACTTCGACCCTGAAGCGACTCAAGCTTATTTGAGTTACCAAGGTCATCTTATGCAAGACGATGAGAACCTACTCATACCTTAGCTGAAGTACTCTTATGTACAATAGTCCATACAAATATCACAATACTATTCACAGTTCAAGGAAAAGGTTCCCTTCTTTTATTTGATTTATGATAGCATGCAGTAAAAAAACGGGATTGTTTGAAATAAGTACCACATGAGGAAAGACCGTTTTTTTACTCATGTGTAAGTACTGTTCCAAGTGCTAAGGAGTGCAAAATTTGTTTATATATTTTTGATGTGTAGTGTTCGTTTGAAATAATATTCCTTAATTTTAACTGACTGACTTCCATGCCCCGAGAGTCAGTTTCAGTAGCAAGTTTGAGACGTTTATTGTCATATCTCTGGAGATCCTTATTAGATCTCGATAAAATTACAATTGGACGACCTCGAAAATGTACCTTACCGATTAAAAAAAGAAACATTCGAATCGGTTCACAATTGATGGAGTAATAGCGTAACATACATACAAAAATAATCATACAGACGAATTGAGAATCTCCTCCCTTTTGGAAGTCGGTTGAAAAGGGGTATTAGAAGTGATGAATTACGCCATGTCAATAAAGAGATCGACACATTTTTCGTCTTTTTTCGGAAGCTTTCTTCAGGATCTCGAGAGCAGGGTGTAAATGGTGTACTAAGCGATATGGGTAATGTTTTCCACTTTGTAAGGTAAATCTCCAGTGATATAGGTATCTGATAGCGAGACTTAACATATGTAGATATCCTCTGAGACACGGGCGTCGTACAGTGAAGCCATCGCTTACCATTAGGCGAGCGTCTTGCATATCTTATAATACTAAAGTTATAAGTACAGAGTTTTCACGACAATGTCGGTCTCATCCTCAACAGCATTATGCCTACTCAGAAAGAATGTTATGTTCGTAGTTATTAAGACAAAATTAGTCTCTGTCTAAAGCCTTTAATTTCATTTTGTTCGTAATTTATCATGGACAAAGAAAGGCGAGGTAGGCCTATTTAAATCACTTTGTTTTGGGTTCGGAGACCTCGAAATATTTGAGACGGTAGATGCCGTGAGTGTTTTCAGTCAGAATAGAAAGATTTATGTCAACTTAGCCTTGATACTCACTATAACAGATAACTCTTAAGATAAGTTTTTATAATGACAGCCTATATGGGGTATCTATTCAATTATTTAAATCAAAATAACTATTTCAGGGGCGTTCTTTTCATCCGTTAAAAAGCTGCAAAAATTACAAAAAACTCTGCATATTGGAGTAATCTGAGACATAAAACATAAATTTTAAAAAATCAGACTTTAAAGTGAAATCAATAAACTCATTACAAACTTTTGTCAAAGCTTCGAATACTTTGTATGTTTTTTTTTTATTTTCACCAATTTATAGCGGTCTTATTGGCGAATACATAAGAAAAAAGATATTAACGAAATAAAAGAGACGCCTACAGTTAGACAGCCTGGTGCTCAAGGTAAGAACCATCATCTGCGGTTAAACTGAAAAAGTGTCCGGATTAATGAAGTGTAGTAAATAAAAGTTCAACAAACAACCGGAACGGCGCTAGTGTCGGTAGAGGGTATAGTATGAACGTAGAATCTTTAGATATTTCAATTTGACGGACACATTTTCATCTAAGGCGATTGTCCTCCTTGCCTCCTCTACCCATACTAATACCCATACTATACCATAATAATACAGCAAATATGGCTCTGTCTCTCTTAATCTATCCCTCATTTTCATTGATTTAAGGCCGCTGGATACAAAGATGTTCTTATCAACTACAATATTGGTCTATACTATTCCATACTACCAAAGGATGAATGTAAAATGTTGTTTAACGTCAAGTGGGCAAATACTCAATAATATTTGCCCACTTTACGTTACAAAATTACAATCTATGTAATCGAACATTTTTGTGTCCAATAAATCTTAAAATAATACTCATTTACTTCGATAGAAAAATTAACTCAAAAGCAACTTAATCAACTTGTACTTACATAATTATCAACTTTCTGCATAAGCCATTAACATTTATAGCTTTATAAATCAAGCGAAACTTTTCTCTATACTAACAAGTCAATCAAAATATCCATCCGTCAGTTTATTGCACTTTCACGGCTTTGAACACATAAATCAAAACGTAAAATCCGACTTCAAATGCCGTGCTAGTCATTTTCAGCACCAAGTTTGAAGTGTTTATCTACATATCTCTGGAGATACTTATCAGATCTTGATAAAATTACTACGGGACCACCTTGAAGATGTAACCTACCAACTAAATGAAAGCTTGTAAAAAATAATCATTCGAATCGGTTCACAATGTGTAACAAACATACTCATACATAATTGAGAACCCCTTTATAGAAGTTGATTTAAACGTTTTTCTATGCAAGTGTGTACATATTGAGTAACACATATACATAGTTGAGTACCTCTAAGCAATTAAATACAAAACAAGTATGAAAATAAATATGATAGAATATTCTAGACTTCTATCATCTTTAGAATGCACTAAGCGAGGTGACGAGTCGTGACATTATAAATCCTTGATTTTATTAATTTTATTTAGTGCATGATGTCATGTTCTGTTAAGCTAATCAAAATTATGTGATTGCGGTTTAGTGCAAGATTTTATGTACCTACCCGTGCTACCTACTTACATGCTAATGTGTCATGTCAACTGCTATTATAGTAGCTAGCTATCGTAGCTACACATAAACAAAAAGTGTCACTTGCATCATTATAAAACCACACCACACTTTTTTATCTCTCTTTTTGACATTATCAGAAATTTAGCACTAACTTTACCACAGCACTACAACGCAAGGTTCATAGAGCAACAACCTCGTACAAAAATAGAAGTGCCTGCCATGTAGACCTGTCAAAATCATCAAGATGCCTATCAGATTGAGTGGAAGTCCAGCCAACCCGTTCCATGTGTTTGCGGAATTATACCATCAGCGGTCTCGTTTTTATTAGGCATAATGTTAAACTCTACCGGTTTGTAGGTATTTATATTTACATTTTAAATGTACGGTACCGTATAAGTTTATACAAAAGTTCGGTCGTAAATTATGTGATATTGTTAAAGGGCTGATGTTTTATTAAATTGGAGTATCATTTATTCCAACAGCTTTTTTATTACTGAGATAAGTGTGACAGGGGTCTCTAGAGCTAGGTCTTATCATTTTTTCAGTCTTACTACGCAGGGAGGAGAGAAACGCATGGTTTTTAAACCTCATGGTAATTCTCTAGAATCTAGATTGATGAGCAAGAATTTTGTTAGTAGTTAGTGTATAAATATTCAGCACCTATATATGTATTTAAAATACAGTTTACTTGTGACTTCTTCACGGCTAAGCGGCTCACCAGTATAGTGTATGTAGGAAATAAGTTAACAATCTACGTTTTACCGTCTTCAGAAAGGAGTAAAAAGTTTATCAGTTCGTCAGTATGTTTTTTGTATGTTCTTCGATTTCTCTGTCAATTGTAGACCGATTTTCAAAATAAGATAGGTACTTTTTTAATCAAAAGTGTAGGTAGGTTACTACATATACTTCTGAAATGTAATTTCATCGAGATCTGATGAGTACCTCCAGAGATATGTAGATAAAGACCTCAAACATGCTACTGAAAGTGACTAGCGTGGCATTTGAAATCGTTTTTTTTAAGTTTTTTAAACAATCCTAAACTATAAACGCGTATTACTATTATTCGCTCAGATTCGCACGCGCGCTAATATGAGATGTATAAAAATAAAATTTAATACGATGTTTTACACCGGAAAAAGCCACTTTAGTGTTACACACGCGTAATAATGTTATTTTATTAAAGTTTTACTATTCACCATAGTAACGCTTCACAGCTAAGTATTTTTACCTATGAATATTAAGCCATTACCTAATCTCTACAGTTTAAGTTTACGAATGAACCTACGAGTGTGTTGTTGGTTTCGAACAATACAATCTTAACACACAAGCACACAATGTGTTACGAAACTACGGTGACAGATTGTACAGGAAAAGCCGCGGGGAGCTAACTAGCTATTGTTTCTTTGTGAACTGTGCCGCTGCTTTAGGGCTACCGAAATATTCTGTGTAGTGAAGATCGAATGTGTAGAAAATAGATAGATAAAACTATAGTGATTACTAGTTACAAGAAAAATATTTAGAATTAAAACAAACTATTTCAAATTGCAGTGTTAATGGGCGGTTTTAGCGATCTCTTCCAGACAACCATGCACGGAATGGATTATACGGCACGGAAGAGGTGGTTTCTCAAATTATTATTGTAATCAATATCTTGAATATACAGAAATAATGAATTATAAAATGTATAACAATATAAATATACACATATACCTACATTACTTACACAAACGAGATTGATTTAAATAATAAGATAGATTGAAAACAAAATTGTTGAATACATTTACAAACGTAACACCTTACAGAAATATAAGTATTCATGGGAACCCTGAACATTTAGGTAAGCTGCAATTAATAGATGTGGCAATACAGCTTAAGAGAGCATGCGTGATGCGAGCTCTACAAGCAATCACGACCAACGTGATTACAGTTAGGTTAGCAAAACAAATTCTTTGTTAATTGCTTAGTATGCTGACACTGTAATTAGATGGACGTTTCACAGTACACTGGTTGTCAAAGTTGGGACTGCAACGCCTTGATGGACCGAGAGTTGGTGTTGGTGGAGACGCTAGATAGGCTAATTTGGTTGCGATAGTTGCGGTGTAATGATTGGATGATTGGCGTCTGTTATCTAGCGTCGCGTGTCGCGTCATCATCATCATCTTCAGCCGGTGTCAGGCCACTGTTGAACGTAGGCCTCTCCCAAGATGCGCCACTGAGCCCGATCTTCGGCTCTTCTTTTACAGCCACTGCCCACCGCTTTGCGTATGTCGTCGCTCCACCTGGTCACAGGACGTCCTACCGCTACGTTTGCCGATTCGCGGTCTCCACTCTAGCCCCAACAACAAGTTTACCCCAACGGTTAGGCATGTCACGTCCATTTTCGCAATTCGTGGTCTACAGCCTTAGTGCTTGAACTAGACTGGCGTTAGTAGTCAACTGTCTTATCTTGCTATTTTACTAACGTCAATGATTAGATGACTGCTGAATGGCTCATTACGTTTGTTTTTTTCTTAAATCCAAAGCGTTAAATTTATGATTTACTAGCTGTTAACCGTGGTTTTACCCGCGTAGACATCGTTTCTGTGGGAATATTGGGATATAAAGTGTCCTTCTAGGGTCTAGGCTATCTACATACCAAATTTCAGCTCAATCGGTTGAGTAGTTTTAGCGTTTTCGCCTTTATAATATTAGTAGGATTTTATCATTTTAAATGCCTTGAACTTTACATTTGATCTTTCTCCTTCAAGAAAACTTTTTCCAGTTCAAAAAAGTTTTCAGAAAAGTACGATTCCATTTCGCTGTCAATTAGATGTCATCTGTAAAAAGTAAAAAAAGTCGATGCTTTGTGTAATAAAATGTAACATTCATATAAAGATGACAACATTTCGTCAAGAACATAATACACATTTATATTTACATGTATATTTGAGAACCTTTGGCTTTAACGAATAGCTAACCGGTTTTGTAACTAAGCCGCATTACTAAATAATTTACACTTTTTAAAACGTTTAGTTTTAATATTTTAAGATTACATAATTAGAGATACAAGAAGATATTTAGCGACATAGCAGAGAAAGATTTGATAAAATCATAGTACAAGTAAAATACACAACTAAATAAAATTAAATTTTTAAAAAAATTTATAGAAATGTTTTATTTTTCATGGCGTATTTTCAATTTTAATATTTTTTTTTGGGTTTTTAATGAAAATTACTATAAAAGTAGGCAACACCGCGGCGTCCTGCGATCTGCGGGCGCGATCTCAGTTCTTTTCAATTGTTTTCTGCTAGGCTATTCTGTAAGCTATCTCGACAGCGGAATCCGCGGTGAGATTCGAATTTCGTACTTTGAAATTCAATCGTATCACGTTCGCAATACGGTTGAATTTCGTTATACGAAATTCAAATCTCACCGCGGATTCCGTTGTCGAGATAGCTTACAGAATAGCCTAGCTGATCGCGTTTGGTGTGAACCAGTCGACAAATACTACTTACTGCGCTATCTGATCGCCACCTAGATGCGCACGCAGGACGCTGCGGTGTGTGCGTACCTTAATGTAACTAGATAAATATAAAAATAGTAAAATCTTTATTTATTTTTGAAACGTTTTCTTCCATACCTAAATTTAAAATTTAAAACCTTTCTGACTGATTTACATATATCTTTTCATTGAGACCATTCCAATAAGCCTAAACTCATTTCTTGTTTGTTGGTGAGGTTAATTATTCTGTAGATTCCAGAAGATGCCCTAGCATTGGGTCAAGGTTATTATGTATTTGCAATATCATTGAATTTAACAGAATACTAAATTACGATTGACAAGGCCTATGAAAGTTGTTCTCATAGTCTCATCAACTAGAAAATACCTCATAATCTTCAAACGGCTGAATGGATCTTTTGGAACAAAGCTATAAATACTTTCGATTAAGTTACCTATCAAACAAAACCAAACTTCATCAAAATCGGTCCATTCGTTTAGGAGCTACGGAGCTACAGGCATCAAATAATAGATAGACATGTCAAACTTATAACACCTCTCTTTTTGCGTCGGGGATCAAAGAACAAAACCTTATTAACATCCTAATAGTTAAGGCGTCTGCCCACTATCCCGTAGCATACCATGACCGTACTAGGACCGTTTCGGACAAAAAACTATTCTTTGTATTGAGAAGTATGAGACTATGCCCACTAGACCGTTCCGTCACCGGCCGGTTTTTTCTTTGGCCGGCCTTTCCGTGCCGGAAACGTTCCTAGCACGCTCATGGTATGCTACGGGATAGTGGGCAGACGCCTTTTCCGAAATATGCGAAATATATAAGAATTTGTCGTTTAAATATATACCTATATATTTATTGTATTGGCTCTATTTTATGGCCGGTTTATTAGCTCTATTTTGTAGGTACCTAGATTAAGTTCAAATAAAGGTACACAACGCGGCGTCCAGCGTCCGCGTGCGCGTTCGCGATCTGAATTTCTATTGTTTTCTGATCGCCGTAGAACGCGTTTGGTGTGAACCAGTCGGTACAAATACTCTGCCCTATCTGATCGCCGCCTAGATCGCGCACGCAGGACGCCGCGGTATGGTCGTACCTTAAAGCGTGTTAGATGTCAGCACAGGTGCAGTTCTCGTCGACCTTGCAAGGTAACTAATATTAAATAACATTACCTAGAACACAGAATAATGAATAGTACAACCCTAGAATTAGAACAGATTTGGGCAACAGGTGGTGTAGCTATTTAGCCATTTCGTAAATATGTTTTTACCCAGTGCGGAATAGTCGGCTTTGACGCCAGAGGTACTTAGATTCAGATTCCCGGCGTGCACCAATGTATTTCTTTCTTTTGCAAAGATATGTGCGCATTTCACAATAGCCCTCCGGTGAAGCAAAAACACCGTTAAATAACTGGCCAAGTGCAAGTCGGACTCGCACTCGTAGGGTTCCGTAACACAGTTAAGTATTCCATAACTATGATTTTTTGCAACTACAAAATTAACTTTGTTTTTCATAGTGTTTGTATGAAAAACAAAGTTATCTTTGCGGTCGCCATATCTCTAAAACTGCTGACTGTATCTCGTTCAAACCAATTTTCGTTGTTAGTATTAAAAAATAATTTTAGGAACCTCAATGTTATTTTTGAAGACCTACCCATAAACACCCCACACGTATAGGTTTGAAGAAAAATTTTTTTTTGTTTCAGTTCTATGTATGTTATATTTTTTATTTTTGTATAAAAATCGGAAAGCGGTTCACAGAATACATCTACCTACTAAGTTTAAATTCTGTAGTCCTAACAGTTTCGGAATAAAATGGCTGTGACATACGGACGGACAGACAGACAGACAGACAGACAGACATGACGAATCTATAAGGGTTCCGTTTTTTGCCATTCGGCTACGGAACCCTAAAAACCCCCAACCCTCGCATGGTGGTGAAAAAGATGCAGTACTGGCGGTAAAAATAATGAACTTCGAGCTGAAGTTCGAGAAAATCGGCTAGTTTCGAGTTTCGACTTCGTAAAGCATCGTCTCGAAGTGTATTATTTACCGCCGGGTAGATACTGTTTACATACGATTCGAATACATACAAGTACATACAACTGATGTAACAACGTTTCTATATGACCGCATATGTCGTTAGATTCATCTTTGTATCCCAATATACATTAGGCAAACATTTTTAGCGAAGAATGCTAACTGATGCTCGAAAAAACTTATTTTTCTAAGTTCTTTCAGTCTAGTCTAGTTAGCTAACTTGTAGCCAAATGTCACAGTTGGTTTCCTCTCTTAAATTCCACACAACGTGTTCTCATGGTAATAGTTTAACGGGACTTTTACAAATACAAGCTGAGTTACGTGTAGTTTTGTTCGCGGTGAACTAATAGCGAAGATCGGTCAAGTGTGAGTCTGAATCGCGTGCCTGACCCATAGATTTAGGATGTATTATTATCAAGTGAGATCGAGTTCTAAAAAACTAGGTGCAAGACTGTTGCAAAATCCATATCGTAGCTTAAAAAAAGTAACGGGAAACAGTTTTAATTTTTAACTAACATTCAAAAAGGATATGCTCCATTCGTCTGTATGTTGTTTTTTTATGCTTTTTAGTTACACGATTACTCCGCCAATTTTTTAAATTATTTTGTTTAAAGATTACTCGCAATGTGGGGTGGAACATTACTAGTATTCTTGTTAAACCCTCCAACTAAGCTAAATATTTTGATTTTAAAATTATCGTGAATTTGTAACATTATTATTGTTATATACTGGCTGTAATTCACGTACCTTTAGTCGAATTTTCTCGACCTAGACCTAGACGCTCTTCGAGCGAGTCGAGGTACGTGACTTACAGCCGGTATATAACAATAATAAGCTAAATATGCTTGTGTCTGGAGTGGGTTCACGTCAATAGTGCAATGGGTTGGGTGGGGATCGAACTCACGACCTCTCGATCGCCAGACCGGTACATCTTATCCATTGGGCTATTGCCGCCTAATCGAATTGTGCACCGATTCCAACGATTATTTTTTTATTGGTATTTTTTATTCGTTAGATTATATTTTTATTTTCATTGAAGTCTGGTAATATATAAATAAACACCTCAATCTTGCTATTGAAAATAATTAAGGTAGTTTAAAAACTAAAACAAATGACTTCCATACCTCGCGAGTCAATTTCAGTAGCAAGTTTGAGACGTTTACATATCTCTGGAGATACTTATCAGATCTTGAAATTACAATGGTAGCACCTCAATAACGTACTCTACCGATTAAAAAAAGGAATCATTGGATTCAGTTCACAATTGACGGAGTAATCGCGTAACATACATACAAAAGAAAACATACAGACGAATTGAAAACCTCCTTCTTTTTGGAAGTTGGTTGATGCCTAGCGCGGCCTTTTAAGTAATATTTTTTCAGTTTGATAAAGATGTTATATTATAAAGTTTATATTATATGTTAGTTCACATAATCTACTGTTTCTACTTTCAACTCGGCTATAGTCTTTATAATTAATACCTAGTCTAGATAGTAGGCCAGTTGACACGGCGTGCAAAGAAAACGAAGTTATGGGAAGTCATGAGAAAATCAGGTCGATGCTATTACATCGGATAGATTTCTACCGTGTAAACTAGGTCTTACAATTGTTGAACATTCTGTTCCTACATGCTAAACTTTCCTATGAAAAACTGTGAAAAATATCATACAACGTACTACTTATTAATATACTGCAATTATAATATATATTTATAATGTATAATATATTTATAATATATTGCATTTGTGTATATAGAGCAGTAAACAAGCATGCGGCCCACCTGATTGTAAGTTGTTACCGCCGCCTATTGACACCTGTAACACCAGAGGTAACTCTGGTGCTTTGCCTGCTCTTTTGAAAGAGTAATCTGTTAACTTTCCATTTCAAGCAACTCAGATCAATCTTCTGTGGGAAAACATCGGGAGGAAGGTCATTTCAAACGCTTACTTTGTTAAAAATAGATACAGTTACAGATACAGTTGTGCCTTGTGCCTGATGACCTATGGAATTTTGTTTTGGGGAACAGCTGCCGAATCAAATCGTATATTTATACTACAGAAACGAGCAATTACATACATCTTAGGCCTAAAGCAAATTGAAACATGCAGAGAGAACACTCCCGAGGAAGAGCGACTGACTCGCTCGAAACCTAGGTCGAGAAAATTCGACTAAAGGTACGTGAATTATAGCCGGTATATAACAATAATAATGCAGAGACAAATTTAAATTAATTAATATATTGACAATGACAGGTGAATTCATGTATCAAAGTATTCTTTGTATATGTAAGAGAAAATATAAATTCAAAATTAACTTTTGCGGATGTACATGATTACAATACTAGGCATGGAAATCGGTTAGTAACCCCACATACAAGACTAGAAAAGATAAGGAAAAGTTTTTTTTGTTATGGTATAATGTTTTATAATAAAATTCCAACTACGATAAAAAATAAGAATAATCAGGACTTCTGCGAGCTTATTAAAAATAGTTTGATCCAAAAAAGCTATTATAAAATTGGTGAGGCCATAGAAGATAAAAATATGTTTAATGACTTAATATTATAACATTATTTTATTCATTATTTTTACTATATAATATTTATTGATGACGTGTTAGAAACTACAACTTGTGTAACTTTTATTTTCTATTTTATTCCTATTATTCAATTGACATTTGCATTGATTATTTTATTTTACCATTTTGACGATGCTAATGCAGGTACTTTCTTTCGATCAAATGTTGTTCTCTCATAATGACATAAAAATGTTTGTGAAACTAACGTGTCTAAGTGTATAATATTATGTCTATAGATAAATAAATTGAATTGAATTGTGGGTTGCCCGCGTCAAAAAGTATTCTATACACGTTACTTTTTGCTATGTATATTTGCAAAAATATTTTCCTTTACCAATATTGTAGCCAAATCAGTACAGTCGTATAATCAAAAAAATGTCTGATTAAAATGCGAACTTTTCAATTGTCTTAACTTGTTTCTATTTTTTGTAGTATTGATTAAATGTATTTTCTTTATATGGGAGAGGCCTAAGTCCAGCAGTGGACTAATACTGGCTGATTATGATGATGATGATTTTCTTTATTTCTAAAATGTCAGAGGAACAGTGATAAACAGTTTATTTCGTTTTTAAGTTTTCATGGTCACCTAACACTTTCACAAGATATTTGAACGATATTTGGTCTTTGTAGATCATATAAATGCCCGAACAAAAATAACAAACGCGAAGATATTGTCAGTGTTGTGTGTCGCGATCGAGTTCCAGCAGAAGCAAGTAGTAGGGGCGGCGAACCTGCAAAAAGAACGCGAAAGCGGGTAGACCGCTTCGTGTTTTCGTAAACAATCCGTTTACCCGCAATCGACAGTTTATCCGGGAACATGGTGCTTGCAACAGCGCCGAAATATCGGAAGCTCACAAATAATGAAAAACATGGTAAATATCCCGTTCAAATATCTTGTGAAAGTTAATTTCGTATTTATGATATTAGTATGGATATACTGTTTAGTTACTGCACCTAACACACATCTTATCCATGCTAATCTAATACCCACCAGAATCATTTAAAAATTGGAACACTTAACTGTTATTCAAACATCATAGATTATTTATTTTGTCGAGCAATACACAAAATATTGCAAAAATATACGGTTTTAATCAAGTTTAAATTCATCTATTTTAATAAATTGCCTAAAAAAGCGGCGGTCACTAGAGTTTAAAATTAATGAACGCATAGAAGCAAACTTCAACGTCTTCAACATCCAATTTTAAACCTTTTTCCATATTTTTTCCTTTATCTATTATTAGTTACTATGTTTTAGTCTAACCTCTAACCTAACCAAGGTACTACCTACTACCATAGTTTTACAATCCATATGTAAAACTTTGCTACTACCACCGACCTAAAATTATAACATAGTGAAATTTTAGGTCTGTGGCTACTACTAAACTAACCAAGAAGATTATTTGATACTAACGTATCTGCTAACAGGTTGAACTAAATGAGAAGTTTATATCAAACATAAGTTTAAATTAATGTCTCAAATTTGCAAGAGCTGGATGAGATTTAGCCGAAGATCGTGCTCAGTGGCTTGACATTGGAGAGGCCTGTGTCCAGCAGTGGACGAGTATAGGCTGATGATTATGATGATGATGAATGAGATACTATTATTATTATTTAAAAAACAAAAATAGATATCTGCGGTGGGTTTGTGTTCAAATTAGTTATTCATAGATTTTTACGATCTTAAAAATACATTATTCAACAGCTATAAAGGTACCTTTACTTAATGAAATAATAAAAAACTAGAATCAAACTATTTGCTATACATTTTAAATTCTTGTTTGACGATTAAACTAGATAGGTCTTTTCAATAGGCCTACGTTTTATATATTTTACTAAATCAAGACACAAATAACTAAAACAAACACCAACAATATTTACTTACTAAACTAAGTGGTTTTACCTAAATTCCAACATTTTCTTGCCTAAGTAACAAACATATAATAGATTAGACAAATACATAATTATTTAATGAGCCATCTTACCGCACATCGCACTACCAATCTAGGTCTCTGCAAGTACTGGACCAGTGTATCCCAAAATGTTTCCAGGAACCCCTTAGAGGTTTACGTACCGAACAAATATTAGAGTAAATATTAAAAGTGAGAAAGCATGAGCATTTCATCACATATACATTTCTAGAGTGAATTTTAAAATATACAAAGATGCTATGTATCCTTCTTCGTTAAGGTAGCAGCAGGTCCTTAGAAAAAGATTGCTTCTATATCCAGCAGCATAGGTTATTCTATACACGCTGTCTGACAGCCACTTACAGGTACGACCATACCGCGGCGTCCTGCGTGCGCGATCTAGGTGGCGATCAGATAGCGCAGTAGTATTTGTACCGAGATTTGGGTAACACAAAACGCGATCTACGGCGATCAGAAAAAAATAGAAATTCAGATCTCGAACGCGCAAGCGGACGCAGGATGCCGCGCTGTGGTACCTTAAGACTCATATTTCGTAAGCTATTATCAGATGTTTAAGATCCGATATAATTTAATTGGTGGATTCTATATTTAATTTTAATTTTTACTACATATTTTAGGAATTCCTTTTGATGTAATATTGGTATTAAAAGGCACCGACATGGTGTAAAAGTTTGAGAATATTGGTACTACACCAAATGATGCGCACACGCAACATAACGACGTTGTGCAACAGTCTCACGGCGCGTGGGATTGGATTAGATGCAGTTTCCAAATCTATATTATTGGCGGTGATTCTTTGATTTCCTTTCCATATTTGTGCAGATTTTAGAATGTTGATCTTTAAAATCGATCACTGTTTTCAAGGTTCTCATTGATCTGTTTTTATAAGAACGTGTTTATAGTATTACTAACTGTGCCCCGCGGCGTCGACTGCGTTAGAAATGCTATTCTACCATACTAGCCATCCCTGTGTAAAATTTTGCTTTTATGATTTGGCTTAAATTTGTTCAGCGATGGCTTGTACAGACAGATAACAGAGAACAGCTGATTATTTTGATCATGAAAACATGGGGCACCAAACATGGGACAGAAGAACAGAGTTACTTCCGAATTTATAAATTAACTCAACCCCGCATGGTGGTAGGACACTATCTAGCGTCTATCTGGCCAGCTACCACTACCACCCTGAAGTTAGAAAATCTGTCGCCAAACATCAAATGTGTTCCGGTAGCTATCCTTGAGAGCCATTTCCCATTCTAGGCTAAGCGTGCTACCATCATCAACCGTATCATTACATGCCAACAGGCCTATATGCTATTTAAAAAATAGTATAGATAAGATAACAGGAGTAACAGGACGGACAAGAATCTTGCCTGGTTTTGTAAATAAAGACGTTATTTTAACGGATATTGTGGTTTCCAAAATGTGCATTATATTGCGTCCGTTACCTTGAGACATCTAAAAATTCGCCAATAGTTAATTTCACTGGCCATTTGTTTTTCAAACAGAAAAATATATTCACCTATTTTACTGTAAATTTACTGACAAAGCATTTATACCTGACTATGTATATATGACTGATTTATGCCCAAGGCAGACTACCATCCTTCCACCATTACCAACCTCACTTAATGACCATTCTATATAATTAGATATTATATATAAGTCGGACTTGCACTCGTAGGGTTCCGTAACACAGTAGAGTATTGTAGGACTTTGATTTTTCGCAACTACAAAAATAACTTTGTTTTTCATAGTGTTTGTATGAAAAACAAAGTTATACTTGCAGTCGCTTTATCGCTACAACTGCTGACTGTATCTCGTTCAAACCAATTTTCGTTGAAAGTTTTTATTGAGATCTAGAGAATACATTTTTTTTAGATTTTTCACTCCCTTACTTTAGAAGTTAGAGGGGGGGGGGGGGGGACACACATTTTACCACTTTAGACGCGCCTATCTTTTAAATGATTGACTTTGAGAAAAAATTATTTTAGGAACCTAAATGTCATTTTTAAAGACCTATCCATAGACATCCCACACGTATAGGTTTGAAAACATTTTTTTTTTTTATTCCAGTTCCATGTATGGGATGCCCCCCTTAAAATTTTATATTTTTGTATAAAAATTGGAAAGCAGTTTACAGAATACATCTACTTACCAAGTTTCAATTCTGTAGTCCTAATAGTTTCGGAATAAAATGGCTGTGACATACGGACGGACAGACAGACAGACAGACAACATGGCGAATCTATAAGGGTTCCGTTTTTTGCCATTCGGCTACGGAACCCTAAAAATGGTATTAGTACCTATATTTATACGATTTCATTTATTATACTAAATCACAGCGCATTAGTATATTTTTACAAATCGTTTCTCTAAGTAGTGGGCGGTTATCATACCTTTTGCGAAATTCTAATGACTCTAAATCCATATTTATTATAATCAAGAGTTACCTTCTCTTCACAATAATATGAACAAATTGCTGAATCCGTTAGGAATTCGTATCTAAAACAGGCATGTAGAAAGAATAAGTCATAAATAAACTATTAAGGCGAAAGAAAGTAGTAATATAACAGTCGTAGAACTTGAAAGGCGGCGAAGAATGCTTTTTACGAGTTTATAACTCCGTTCATACTGTTCGGTTACTTGCCGTTTATTTACTCTTTCGCTTCGTTATTTTTTATATTGTCTAGGCTAGCCTCTGACCAATATGTCACCTGTTAGTAAGTGATGATGCTGTCGAGGATAGCAGCACGCTAACCCTACAATGGGAATTGGCTCTTAAGGACAGATGCCGTTACACATTTAGATGTTTGGCGACAGATTTTCCTACTTGAGGGTGGTAGCTGGCCAGACTCGCACTAGACAGTGTCCTATCACCATGCCGGGGTGCATGCATGCATGTTTCTAAGCGCTTTCTTTTCTTCGTAACCTAAGTTTATTTACCAGCAGAAAATCATCTCTATTTACTTTAAGGCACTTAGATAAAAATACGGTCTTTTGAACAGATATCATCAGTTGTGTGAATTGAATTGGCCAATGGTTGTAGTACAAATTGATTGAACTGCTAACTTGGAAAGGAGATCGCGATAACCGGATTTGTTTGAAAGGCTTCGATGTTAAAACGTAATCGGCTTTGTTTGGACAGATTAAGCTATTGGCACAGACTACAGAGGGAGGTTTTTGGGCAGTCGTTGATCGACGATACCAACGTGTTTTTTTCTTAACAACATGTACAAAATATGTTTTAAGGTTTTATGTTTTAAGTTTATATGGATAGTGACTACAAATAAGTAGTTATCCTAGGGTAGTGAGTAGTGACCAATCGAATCTAGCAGAATGTAAAAAAACCGGTGTAATTCTATAGCTTTTGGTACCTTACGTCCACCATATGAGTTTACAGGATGGATTTTTTTGAGATGGGATAAAGCTCCGATAAAGCGTTCTGAAGAGATTATCCATAATTTAATACCATATCATGCGAAAATTGCTTATTTTCCTATCATATTTCATATCATTATAACTTTTCAGTACTTAAAGCGTAGTAGGTCCAATGAATTGTTTTGATCCTACTTTTACACAATCAGATCGAATGGCACTAAAATTAGTTTTGTGTAAATTGCTTATTTTCTTACTGACTATATTTTTTTCCAATTCTGCGAATGCAGCTCAAAATATGGTACATAAATATTACAGACGGTCAATATGTTGCTCTCAATCGGAATATTGTATCCGATAACTTCTAGAATTATAACCAATCATCATCATCATCATCAGCCTATCTCTGCCCACTGTTGGACATAGGCATCACCTATGGCACACCACTGAGCTTAATCTTCAGCTGTTTGTTTCCAACCGCTGCCAGCCAGCTTGCGTTGCGTATATCATCGCTCCATCTAGCTGGAGGGATGCCCTACACTACGTTTTACGCTATAACCAATAACATATAATAACTAATAACAACCTACTCACACAATTTGATTCGATTACACGCACAATTATCATGTAATTAATAGTAGGCAGATATAACTTATATCTTATATCAACAACAACCTACGGCAATTAACTTTGACAAGTCACGACCTTTAACTACCCACGTTGTCCTAATTAGACCATTCAGCATATCAGCGATATTCATGATGATTTTAACGAACGCATTGCGGTGAATTTGACAGAAGTAATATCAATAATTTGGTTTGTATGACCCTTATGCGTTCTCAAGCACTGTCAAGACCTAACTGTGTCATATATAAGCTTAACCCGTATTAACAAGAAACACATGGCTGAGTTGCACCATCTTACTTTAACTATGACAAATATCAAAAATCAGTCAAACTCCATACAAAAGCGCCGGCTATTTTTATAGTTACGGTCAAAGTAAGATAGTGCAACTCAGCCTAAAAGATCTCACAGTGCTCGTGAGCCAATATGATCATCTAAATCTATAGTTGAGTGATCGATTACTGACAATACTTGAGTAAAATCCACCACTATTCATTTGCAATATCTTCTTGATTCAGCCGTATTCATAAATATTACTATGAGGTCCCACAGTGTTTGTGAACGCATACCAACATATTATCTTTTCTTTACTCATGTGATATTATTGACATCACTTGCGTCAAATTCCGCTATGCTTTTGTTAAAATCTTTATGAATACGGGTGTTTAGCACTGACATCTAAGCCCTTTCTTTCATCTTCTTTATAATCTGGAATCCTGGCGGATCCAAAGCATCATAACCACAGTTATGATTATAAAACACACGTTTTTTGCAAAAGAACGTAAACAATTTTGGGAACTACAAAAGACACGATCTGAATATTATGGATGACTAGCAAAAACAAACCGCCTTCCAAAACAGCACGACAACGGTACCCACACGTGCCCCCACTGTAAATGAACATACCCTGCGAAAATTGGGTACATGAGTGACCTCATAACTAAGGTTCCTACTTGTTCCTTGCAAGTTAAAGGCGATGCAAAATCGCTGTTGCTGAAATCGGTCGGGATAGTTTTTTTTGTATAGGGAAATTTAATCATAATGTTACTTATTCTATTCTATAACACATTGTTAATAATATTACAACATTTATCTTTAGAGCATCTATTCTCTATACTAGTTTTAAACATGTTTTTATTCGAAAATGGGTAGCTCAATATCTCACCTGACATTGACTTATTTTAGTTTATTATTATTTTAACATTTTTCAAACTTATTTTAACATTACTTATATAAGAAATGCGAAAGTTTGAGAAGATGTATGTACGGATGGATGTGTTTTACTTTTTCACGCAAAAACGGCTGAACCGATTTAGCCGAAATTTGGCATATAGGTAGTACATAACCTGGATTAACACGTAGAATACTTTTTAATGTCGACAAAGCTTTGGGGCAGAGCTAGTATAGTATAAATCTGTTATTAATTACGCCCTTAATAACATAACCTCTAATATTCCGCAGAAATTGTTGTTCCCATCTTCAAAAAACAGTTAAAAGTAAATACAAGAAAGGGACACACATTTTTAAAGCAAAAAATCCACCTGCCGTAATTAGGGTCAGGAGGCGTCGATATAAACGTACGGCAATTTGTCTGTCTGTCCATAAAGTATATACTTGGTCTGTACATGGCAAGGTACAGTTACAATGACAAGGAAAAAGTGCCAACGGAATAAGAATTTCAATTTGGAATTAATGTTGTAGGTGGAGTACCGTACATTCTGGTTAAAATTGACGGTTTCGTACATTTTTTAGCACTTTCTTCCATCTGGTGTGTACCTCTATGAAGTTTAAACCCTGAATTTAGGGCTATTGATAATCCCCTCCTGGATGGTTGGTTAAGAATCTAAACTACTTTAGATTTTTATCCGAACTTATAGGACGAGGTTATCAATTCGGATGTTTATATTTTTACGTATGTTTAACATGACTCCGTCATATGTAGACAGATTTGCAAAATTCTTTTTTGTTCGATAGAAGTTTATTCCGAAATAGTTCCACTGTAAATTCATCGAGATCTTATGATTATATCCAGAGATATGGATATAATTTAGAATAAGAATAAGAATAATTTATTGAGGAAACTTAGGCTTATTACAACAAAGTAAATGGTTTACCTGGAATCTAAACTAGGCTCGAGACCCGTGTGATAGGCTCCAGGCCTCTTCCGTCTGATGACAGCGGATTTGGAATGCCTTTCTTAGATTGATTACGTTGGATGGGATTTTATATAATACTAGTTATTAGTAACTATAATATTATTAAATTGAATACAAATTAATTCACAATTATTATTATTATACAATTATAATGCGTTACATTATTATATTATTCTAATTAACAAATATAATATTAGTAACAAAGAAAATTATTATTATATAGTAGGAAACAATATATTAATTAAAGTATATGTCCTATTATGTGTATGTTAATCTTGTGTGTGTATGTGTGTGTGTGTGTGTGTGTGTGTGTGTGTGTGTGTGTGTGTGTGTGTGTGTGTGTGTGTGTGTGTGTGTGTGTGTGTGTGTGTGTGTGTGTTTGTGTGATTAAAATGTTTTCAGTGTACTCTTTTGTATCGTCTATTAATCGATTAGTTTAAGTAAATTTTCTGTTCTGGTGTAATCCATGTTGGCTAGTACGTTAAAGATTTTTTGCTTTGCTTTAAATTTTGTATCAGGATGAATGGTTGAAAGTTTGTTGATTCTATTATATAAAAAAGGTCCAAGGAAAAGTATACATTTTGTGGCAAATGCTGTGTTTGTGGATGGAATGTTACAAACATTATGAGAAGATCTCTTTTTCAATTTGGGGTCATATTTTGCGAAAGTGTGTTGATGAAGAACAGCGTGTTGAATAAACAGTTGTCGGACAGTGAGCACTTTGCATTCCTTGTAAAGATCTATTGTGGGGAATCTCAGTGGTCGATGCTTACTACATTTGAGTAATCCTCTTTGTGCTCTTTCAAGGGCTATCATATGAGACTTGTTGGTGCCTCCCCAGGCGGTAATACAATATGTCAATACAGATTGACACAAGGAATAGTACAGCATCTAGATAACATCCCAATCAGCACTATCACGAATTGACCTGAAAACCGCTGTAAGTCTGCGTACTCGATTTGTTAGGACTTTAATGTGTGGAGCAAAAGACAGTTTACTATCAATTGTTATTCCAAGGTATTTAATGCAGTCTACTTTTTGACTCACTGGGTATTGGGCCTCGAATGTAGAAGGTCAGGTATTTGGTCTTATCGACGTTGAGTGTGAGTAAATTGTTTCTCAACCACGATGATATCTGATTGAATGAGATTTGTGCAGTTTGGTAGACGTCTTTCCAATTCTCACCCTTGACCAATATAGCTGTATCATCCGCATACGTGAAGATACTGACGTTTTCAATGGTCATGTTACATAGGTCATTTATAAAAACAAGGAATAGCGTTGGACCGATTATGCTACCTTGTGGGACGCCACAATTGACTTGCAATGGATCACTGACGTATTCACCTATTTTTACGCTTTGAGTTCTATTAGTCAAATAATCAGTTACTAATTTATGTTGGATTCCTCTAATACCGAGTTTGTCTAATTTTTTAAGAAGAAGTGGAATAGGAACACTATCAAAGGCCTTTGCCAGATCTAGAAAGATAGCTAAACTTTTCATTTGCCTATCCAGGTTATTTGAAACAAAATTAATTAATTTATTAACTGCATCGTTAGTAGATTTATTCTGGCGGAATCCAAATTGGTTAGGAGATAATAGACCGTTATTTTCTAAAAAGTGTATTAACCGGTTGTTTATAATTTTTTCGAAAAGTTTTGACAGAGTTGTAAGAATAGAGATTGGTCGGTAGTTTCCGATTACCTTCTTGTCCCCCTTCTTATATATGGGTATAACCATTGCGTGTTTCAAGGCTTTCGGAAATGATCCTGAGGTTAGAGATAAATTTACTAGGTGAGCTATTACAGGTGCGAGGACCATTCTGTTTTGACGGATGGTATTTGCTGATATGTTATCCCAGCCCGTTGCGGAATCTGCCCTCAAGTTTCCAATGAGTGAGAGTATTTCTTTCTCATCAGTTTCGAGCATAACCATAGAGTTTGAGTACGATGAAGTAAGAGTGTTATTTAAATCAAAATGATCTGGGGTTATTGACAGTGACAGAGATTTGCCAACATTTACGAAAAAGTTGTTTATTGAGTTTACAGCAGTTTTAGGGCATTCATTTATTTCAAGGAGATTTTGAGATGTTTTTGGTTTGGGTTTGTAGTTTGTTATTTCGTTTATAATTTTCCAGGTTTTTTTAAAATCATTACTATCGGAGGCTAATTTAAGTTGATTTTTTTCGTATGAAGTTTTGGCTTTTTTGAGAATAGATTTACAGAAATTTCTGTATCTTTTGTATGTTTTGATTAATGTAGTGTTATTGGGTTCTTTACGTAGTTTTTGGTGCATACGGTCGCGATTTTGCATGCATCTAATAAGTCCTATGGATATCCAGGGCTTTCGGGGGGTTCTTCTTGTTGGTATGTTTGATAATATTGTATTGTTACTTATTATTTTGGATAGAGTTTTGATAAAAAGATCTGTTGCGGCATTGCAGTCTGTTATTTTGAAAATGGGCGAAAAATCGGTATTATTTATACAATTGTTAACGGACGGAAAGTTTGTTTTAGAAATAGTTTTAGGGGTTTTAACGTTAGTATATTTTGTAGACATTATTAAAAGGAGTGTGTGGTGGTCAGTTAGGCTATTTTGAATGACAAAGGTTTGGGTGTCTAGAGATGATCGTAACATTAAATGATCTAGACAGTTATTGCCTCTAGTTGGGAGGGTGGGTGCAGGAAGGAAGCCGTGCATTGCAGCTAAGTTCAGATATTCTTGGGCGTTAGTGTCAGTGCTCTGGTCAGATATATTTATGTTTAGATCGCCCGTTAAGATTACATTTTTGTATTGTTTTGTGTGAATTAAGAAATGCTGCTAGGTTTTGAAACGATGGGGAACGATAAATGGCTATAATAATAATGCTTTTAGTAATTTTTGTAACGAGGCATGATGCGTCTTTCATTGGTGGTTCATACGTTTCGAATACCATTTCATTTTTACAATAAACTATAATACCATCGTTTTTGTTTTGTAATTGTGATGTATGATGAGAAGTGTAGCCCTGAATTTCTGGAACATTGTTTAGGGATGCCAGCCAGCAATCTGTTAAAACAATTACGTCTGATGCGATGTCAATTCTTGATAAGAGTATTAAAAATCCAGGGAGGTTGCAAGTGACACTTCTTATGTTTTGTGTTATTATTTTTAATTTATTTGCTGGGCGTACTATGAGATTTTTACAGTTTTCTGGAAAGCAGGTTTGTGCAACAGAGCTCTTTATGTTATCAATATTATTAAAGATTAATTCTATTTTATCCATTATCATTTTTAAATCTTTTTAAGTAACACAGTTTTATATTGTTAGCCATAATAGATAGTTTCCAACCCACTAGTAATTTAATAAATGTATGTTGTCTGCTGATTGCATTTTGGATGACTTTTTTACAGTTATTTATAAATGTGTTATAGTTTTTAGTTAGTGTAGCTTGTCTTTTGACAAAAACAACATAATGAGTTTGGGCACTAGAATAAACGAGTGTAACTAGAGTTTTAGGTATTATGAGGTATGTGTAATAATATTTTGTGTGTATTTTATGGGCTTCATCGTGAGTACATAAGTGTAATAATCTAATAAAATAAGTATTTCGAGGAGTGGACAACCTCCTCTTTTTTTTAAAGTCGGTTAAAAGTATGCATGAAATCAGAAAATATATTAGAAGTGTATGGTACATTTTCCTTAGCCATTTCGCGGTAGTATTAAACTTAAAAAATAAGTAAGTAATGTTCACATTTGCATATAAAATAAAGCCACATGCTTTGAAATATTTTAGCCAATACGATGTGTTATTGTTGTCAGTGGCATAGGGCCGTAAGTGTGTGAAATATTTATTTTTAAGGCCGGGTATTATTTTATGTATGGATCTTTTAGTAAATATGTGATATAAATCATAACAATTACCTTAAAATTGCAACTGAAAATTATAAGCGCGGTATTCCAAGACGGTTTTTAGGGTTCCGTACCCAAAGGGTATAACGGGACCCTATTACTATAACTCCACTGTCTGTCCGTCTGTCATCAGGCTGAATCTCATGAACCGTGATAGTCAAACAGTTGTTTTCACAGATGATGTATTTTTGTTGCCGCTATAAAAACAAATACTAAAAAACAGAATAAAATAATAAAAAATATTTAAGGGGGCTCCCATACAACAAGTTCGTTTTTGATATTGATAACGGCAACAGGTAGACGCTTGATCACAGAATATTTAGTTATATATTCACTTTAAAAATAAATAAATTAATTAAAATAAAACAAATATTTAAGGGGGGCTCCCCTACAACATACATGATGTTTTTGCCGTAATTGTAGGGAACACTTCGTGGGTGAGTCCGACTCGCACTTGGCCGGTTTACTATAGTTATTTAAACAAGTTTTAAATTCGGGGGCTTACGCAGCAAGGTCGCGACGACCACTTACTGCGTAAACTCCCGAAGAAGTAGTTCGGACATACACGAAACCTAGGTCTTCGGGTAAGGTTCTTTCGGGCTTCGCCGCAGCCGGGTAAAAACTATAAAGCACATTTCAGACTACACTATACTATTCCGATATATATATATATGGCTGCGGCGAAGCCCGAAAGAACCTTACCCGAAGACCTAGGTTTCGATATATTCTAGATATCGATTCTAGATATATATATATATCTAGAATCGATATATATATATATATATATATATATATCTATATATATATAGTACAGCATGACAAGCAAATTACAAGCAAGCCGGCTCATATATAGTATAGCTAAGTGTGAACGTGTTCTAAATAAATGTATGGTGAGCTATATTGTTGTGATATAAACTATATGGCATATAGGCATATAGCATATAGGCGCCATAATATAATAGCATATGCTATAAGCTATTGTATTATAAGAAGAACCATTAGATTTTGAAGCAAACTGTTTAACTATTACAATAGGAACAGAAACTGCAATAGTCGCTGTCTATCGCCCACCTTCATACCGATCTTTGAATAATTTTCTCTCGTCTGTGGACTCTATTCTGAATTCATTTATTACCTACAAAAATCTAGTTTTTGTGGGTGATATCAATATTGACATTTCGTCCTCTAACTCTGTGACTACTAGCTGTAATGACTACCTGGACCTACTAGCACATCATACACTCTTACCTGCCTATACTTATCCGACTCGAGGAAAAAGCTGTTTAGACCATATATTTTTAAAATCTAACTTAAAAAGTACTGCCCTTGTAATAGCTACTTCCATCACGGACCATTACACAGTAGCTTTGGTTCTAGATAAACATCAACATTATCAACGCAAATATGACCAGCATAAAATAATAATTTTTTCAAACATTGCTTCTAGCCTAGATATAAATACATTAAATGAAATCTATGAATGCGTTGATGTTAATACGGCGACAAATATTTTAATTACCGAAATGAAACGTGTGATTGACCAAAACACCTCTTTGAAAAAAGTTTCTTGCCGCAAAACGATAAAAGAACCTTGGCTAACACCGGGACTTTTGCGCTGCATTAAACATCGTGATAAATTACATCGAGACTTAGGTAAGGATCCTGAAAATGTTAACTTAAAATTAATTTACAAAAGATACCGAAACTATTGCGTAGAAATATTAAAAAAGGTAAAAAACAACTATGACAGAAAAGAGGTAGAAAATGCTGGAAGTGATAGTAAAAAAACGTGGAAAGCAATAAAAAAAAATAGCAAAAATTAATATAAATAATGTAAAAAATGAAATACAAGATAAAGACCTACTTACTCTGAAAGAAAACTGTAAGGACTCATTAAATTATATAAACAGTTACTTTGTTAATTTAGGTAAGAATCTAGCTGACCAAATTCTAAATCTAAATTCTAACAAAAAGACGATCTTATCTTCCACAAATCACAACACATTTCACTCTTTTGGACTCTTGTCAACCGATTGTACAGAAGTCGAATCTACTATAAATAATCTTAAATCCACTTGGGCAATGGGTCACGATGGTATACCAACCATGGCCTTAAAATATGCAAAAATATAATTATTCCTTACATTACTCATATCTGTAATTTATGTTTTTCGAATGGCACCTTCCCGGATTCCTTTAAAATTGCTATTATTAAACCCATACACAAGGGGGGTGACAGAGGCAGTATAAATAATTATCGCCCAATTTCTATTCTACCAGCACTTTCTAAAATTATAGAACGACTGTTAAATAAACGACTAACAAATTATTTGACTAAATTCAAAATTATTTCCGACAATCAATTTGGCTTTGTATCTGGAAAATCAACGGAAGATGCGGTATCGACTTTAACGGATTATATTGTACGACAAGTGGATAGTAAACATAAGTGTATTGGTATATTTTTGGACCTAGCAAAGGCATTCGATACTGTCTCTGTCCCTATCCTATTGAAAAAAATGGAAGGAATAGGTATAAGAGGAACGGCGCTGGAATTATTTAAAAACTACCTTTCCAATAGAAAACAATTAGTAAAAGTTAGTGGATTCATAAGTGACGAGCTTCCGATTAATTATGGAGTTCCCCAAGGAAGTATATTAGGACCAAGCTTATTTTTAGTGTATGTTAACGACCTATGTAATCTCAAACTCAAAGAAGGCACAACTGTGTCATTCGCAGACGACACAGCACTACTCTTTACTGCTAAGACATGGAACGAGGTGTTCAACCTTGCAGAAATTGGGCTAAAAGAAGTTATGTCTTGGCTAAGAGAAAATCTACTCACACTAAATGTCAGTAAAACCAAATTTATTACCTTTTCAAAGACTGCTGCAGATAAATCGAACATAACTGGTTTCAATCAAATAAAAGCTCATATATGTTCTGACTACAATTATTGTGCGTGTCCATTTGTTCCGGACAACGACGTACACCGACAATATGAACGCACTATGTATAGTTAGTTATAAGTTGTATATAATAAAGATAAGTTTTAGCTTAGTACTCTAGGATAGGTAGGGTACTTTGCCATGTATAGAGTTCGCATTTCATTATAGCTTCGTATAGATAGACATATAATTTACAATGTATAACGTTCATATTCGTATAGATAGATAGTAACTTGTATTTGTATCGCATTCGTAAACAGCCTTATTATAGATAGATTTTGTTAGATTCTTATTAGAACATAGGAATATAACTCGTGTAAGGTTTGTAATAGTAAAATAGGTCTTATAGGACTAAAGACAGGTTATTCGTACAACCTAAGTAGATAGGTAATAGATAAAAATAAAGCATGTTCGGCTTTATTAGATGAAACAGATAGTCAACCTAGACCAGGTTAGGTTTAGGAATAGGGTTGGTACTTGCAAATAGCATAGGTCTGGGAGAGCTCCGCACTCTCTGATGGTTAGCGCTCGACTAAATAGCATCTTGGGAGAGTATATCTCCGAAAAGTCGGCATCTCGTGCGTGCGCCCACACAAGGACACGCCCCGCGAGACAGAGTGCGGGCGCTCCCAGACTATCGACCTCTCGCTCTTTTGCAAGTACCAACAACAATATAAATAGAGCGTCGCTACCGTGCCAAATTGTTCAGTTCACCAACGGCGGCTCTAGAAGAAAGAAGAAAGGAAAACTAGGAAGAATAGTAAATAGTGATAGTGCCTAGTGAATAGCTCAGTAGCTATAAGAAGACTGAAGAAAGAATAAATTAACGTTTGAAGGCTTGAAGACGTGTTTAAATCCCAGCTCCAAAGCTTCACAGTATAAGTGTGGGAATCCGAAGGCCTCTTCCGAAGAAATACAGTCCACTGCTCCACCGCTGTGCTTAGGGTTCCCCACATTTTTGGACCTTCGTAGCCGGATATTTGGGACCTTAACAGTCTTTTTCAAGACTAAACGTTAATTTAAACGCCGCAAACAGTCTTTTTTAAGACTACTTCTCGTCGACTCCGATAACTAACGCCGCAAACAGTCTTTTTCAAGACTTCGTTGACTCTTCGATCCGATATTCGCTACCATGCCGGTCACCCGCTCCACAGGAAGAGGACGAGCGCCGGCCTCCGAGCAAGAGTCATCCGTCGAGACCACGACATCGGGTACAACGGCGTCAACATCGGGTACTTCGCGCACCGGGGCAACAGTCATCACGGAGGAGCAACCTTCGACCAGCGGCTACGCGTCAGCGACTGTGGTCTCACCAATGCGACGGGCATCATACAGCTTCGCGCCCGCCGCGACGGCGCCACACGCCGTTCCAGAGCATCACACCGCGACCGTGCCGCCCCCCGCCGCCGTGATGGCGCCACCGGTACCTACCTCCGCATCGATCGCCGCGCCGCCTGCCGCCGCGCACCCCGCCGCGCCGCCTGCCGCCGCGCACCCCCCCGCGCCGCACGCCGCCGCCGTGACGCCGCGGGTACCGCCGTTGGGAGCTGATCCACACATCGGGCAACAGTACGAGCTTCGAGAGAGGCCGCCACGGGTCGCCGAGCCCGTCGAGCAGCGCGCACGCAGCCATCGTGCGGAATCTCGTCGCTCACAGCGCATCTCCAAGGCGAAGTTGGAGCTGCTACAGCTGCGCATCGAGTTCGCTGCGGCCCGCCTGGCCGCGCTCGAGCGCGACTCCGACGTCGAGGAAGACCTCGATGACGGTTCGGTGTACACCGAGCCTGAGACACAGCAACGCATCGATGCCTGGTTGGACAACCAGGCCCCACCGCCGCCGGTCTTGTTGGCTATGGCCAATGAGACCCTCCGCCCAGCTGAGACGCCACGTGAGCCGCTACCCTCCGTGCCACCGCCGCCGACCGCCGCCGTGTCACGTGATCACCCACGTGTGTCGCCGCCAGCAAGTTTCGAGCTCCGCGCCGAGCAGAGCTACCAACCGTCGTGCCCACCTGAGCCGCGTGGACCGCTGCTCTCCGTGCCACAGCCGCCGCTGCCACCGCCTGTGCCACGTGATTCTCCACGCGCGCTGCTACCAGTGGGACCCGAGCTTCAAGACAGAAGCTACCAACAGCTACAGGACTTCGAGCTACGACGTAGCCAGGAGCTACAACAGGACTTCGAGCTACGGCGTAGCCAGGATCTACAACAGGGCTACGAGCTACGGCGTAGCCAGGAGCTACAACAGAGCTACGAGCAACAGCAGCTACGGCGTAGCCAGGAGCTACAACAGGGCTACGAGCTACGTCCGCTACGGCGTAGCCAGGAGCGACAACAGTGCTACGAGCTACGCGACAAGCCTAACTTCGTGCAACAACCGTCGATGGCGGGTCTACAACAGCCGCTTCCGCCGCCGCCGCCTGCACCGTCTGCACCGGCGGGAGCCCCCGTGCAGTCCGAGATTGCACAACTGAGCACCGCCATCACCCAAGCTGTCATAGCAGCAGGACAGCGCCCGAGATTCGCCGAGCTACCGACGTTCGACGGGTCACACTTCGACTGGCTACCGTTCCGCGCAGCGTACTTCGAGTCTGCACAGATGTTATCACCGACCGAGAACATCAACCGCCTGCGACGGAGCCTCCGGGGAAAAGCTCGAGAAGCAGTCAACAGTCTACTCATCACCAACTCAGATCCGGATCAAGTGATGAACACCCTCGCAACACGCTTCGGTCGACCCGAGACACTAGCGAAGACAGAAGTTCAAGCTCTTCGGTCCCTGCCGCGCCTCACCGAGTCACCGTCCGACGTGTGTGTGTTTTCGACCAAGGTGACGAACGCCGTCGCGATGCTGCGAGCCCTCAACTGCGGATACTACCTATACAACCCGGAGGTAGTGGAGAACATACTGGAGAAGCTGCCGTCGACCCTGCGACAGAGCTACTACCAGTTCCTGCCGAGCCAGCCAACAGACATGCCTGACCTGATGAAAATGGAAGCGTTCCTGAGACGACAAGCCGAGCTTTGCGGACCATTCGCGAAGCCGGATCCGGATGTATCTTCGCCAGCATCGGGGCCTCAAAGGAGGACGCAGCGAGTACACAACGTCGTCGAACAACCGCAACAGCAGCAGCCACAACAGAAGTCGCAGCAGTCAACAGCTCGTTGTCCCGTGTGTGAACAACCGGGACATTTCACCGAAGACTGCAACAGATTCGAAACAGCAGACGAACACGAGCGCTGGAACATAGCGAAGAAACAGCGGCTATGTTTCAGGTGTCTACGCTACCGGAAGCGGGATCACACCTGCCGTACTAAGGTGTGTGGTGTCGACGGCTGCGAGATACACCATCATCGCATGCTGCACTATGACAAAAAAGAAAAGGATGCAGCAACAGAAGAAACGAACAACTCGGCGTAGAACACCGAGTAGTGAGCGGCGTGAGGTCATCGGACCACCGGCAACGGACGCGCTCACCACCTACAGTAACAGCGAGCGGCGTGAGGCCATCGGGCCACCGGCAACGGACGCGCTCAACATCATCGTCAACAGCGAGCGGCGTGAGGTCATCGGACCACCGGCAACGGACGCGCTCACCACCTACAGCAACAGCGAGCGGCGTGAGGCCATCGGGCCACCGGCAACGGACGCGCTCAACTTCGACAGTAACAGCGAGCGGCGTGAGGTCATCAGACCACCGGCAACGGACGCGCTCAACTTCGACATCAACAGCGAGCGGCGTGAGGTCATCGGACCACCGGCAACGGACGCGCTCACCATCGTCATCATTAGCGAGCGGCGTGAGGCCATCGGGCCACCGGCAACGGACGCGCTCACCATCGTCATCATCAGCGAGCGGCGTGAGGCCATCGGGCCACCGGCAACGGACGCGCTCACCATCGTCATCATCAGCGAGCGGCGTGAGGTCATCGGACCACCGGCAACGGACGCGCTCACCACCTACAGCAACAGCGAGCGGCGTGAGGCCATCGGGCCACCGGCAACGGACGCGCTCACCATCATCGACAGCAGCGAGCGGCGTGAGGTCATCGGACCACCGGCAACGGACGCGCTCAACATCGTGAACATCAGCGAGCAGCGTGAAAGCTACAGAACACCGGATTCGGACGAGCTCTACAGCGAGCTGCGTGAGGTCATCGGACCACCGAAAACGGACTCGCACCACACCACTGAAGATCGCAACGAGCAGCTTGATGTCGACAACCGACAGTCAGACGCGCTCATCACCGAACCGACAGCGATCGACTCTACAGACGCCGGTGAAGAACGGAATCACCACCTCACCGAGCTACAACACCGGCGGGAGCTGAGCGTCCTGCAATTCGAAGACGTCGTTCCTACACCGGGCTCTTCTGCTGCAGGCAGCACGGCGGGAGAATGTTCCGGACAACGACGTACACCGACAATATGAACGCACTATGTATAGTTAGTTATAAGTTGTATATAATAAAGATAAGTTTTAGCTTAGTACTCTAGGATAGGTAGGGTACTTTGCCATGTATAGAGTTCGCATTTCATTATAGCTTCGTATAGATAGACATATAATTTACAATGTATAACGTTCATATTCGTATAGATAGATAGTAACTTGTATTTGTATCGCATTCGTAAACAGCCTTATTATAGATAGATTTTGTTAGATTCTTATTAGAACATAGGAATATAACTCGTGTAAGGTTTGTAATAGTAAAATAGGTCTTATAGGACTAAAGACAGGTTATTCGTACAACCTAAGTAGATAGGTAATAGATAAAAATAAAGCATGTTCGGCTTTATTAGATGAAACAGATAGTCAACCTAGACCAGGTTAGGTTTAGGAATAGGGTTGGTACTTGCAAATAGCATAGGTCTGGGAGAGCTCCGCACTCTCTGATGGTTAGCGCTCGACTAAATAGCATCTCGGGAGAGTATATCTCCGAAAAGTCGGCATCTCGTGCGTGCGCCCACACAAGGACACGCCCCGCGAGACAGAGTGCGGGCGCTCCCAGACTATCGACCTCTCGCTCTTTTGCAAGTACCAACAACAATATAAATAGAGCGTCGCTACCGTGCCAAATTGTTCAGTTCACCAACGGCGGCTCTAGAAGAAAGAAGAAAGGAAAACTAGGAAGAATAGTAAATAGTGATAGTGCCTAGTGAATAGCTCAGTAGCTATAAGAAGACTGAAGAAAGAATAAATTAACGTTTGAAGGCTTGAAGACGTGTTTAAATCCCAGCTCCAAAGCTTCACAGTATAAGTGTGGGAATCCGAAGGCCTCTTCCGAAGAAATACAGTCCACTGCTCCACCGCTGTGCTTAGGGTTCCCCACACCATTACTACAACAAGTAAAGTTTATTAAATATCTCGGGGTTATTGTGGATCAGCAACTGACTTGGCTGGAACATATCAAAGTCCTAACCGGCAGGGTACGCAAATTAATTGTCATTTTCAAGCGTATAAGACATTTAGAAGACAAAAAAGTGTTAATGATGATATATTTTGCTCTCTGTCACTCTCTGATATCATATTGTATCCTAGTCTGGGGTGGTACATACAAAACCTTTATGCTACGGGTAGAGAGATCTCAACGTGCAATACTGAAGGTGATGTTATCCAAACCCTTTAGATTTTCTACCAGGCAACTATACTGTGAAACAAACCTACTCACAGTCAGGCAGATTTACATCCTGAAGGCTATTCTAAAGACTCATACTATTACTCCATTTGACTTAGTAAGCTATAACAATAAACGAAGGAAAGATTCATTAGTGAAACTCTCTAAATTCTCGTCGGCTTATGCCCATAGACACTTATGTTTTTTGGGTCCATTCCTGTATAAAAGCTTAAATAAAATTGTTAACATCTATCCCCTGACTTTTTATAGGTGTAAAGCAAATGCCACGAAATATTTGCTAACTCTTAATTATAATGATACTGAAAAATTGATGATATATAAAATGTGACACAACTCAAAACACACACACACACACACACACACACACACACACACACACGCACACACGCACACGCACACACATACCATAAAACACACACCCGCGCACTCACACAACTTCCATGCATAATATATTATCAGCCAACATCGAGAGTGATATAATTATCTATATCTATATCTTTTATACTTTTGCTACTTACCTACCAAAACCTATTTGCCTTTAATATTGCATTCTCGATATTTAAATTAAAAAGGAAAAAAAATAAATAATAATATTAACTAAATTATTTATATAATTCTAAGCGTTTACCTGCGAAATACAATGGCTTATCGCACCTACATTGTCGTCAAACCACTAATGCGAGGACTGCAGCCCCGACGGCTTGCGAGTAATATCTAGTTTTGACACTGGCCAATATGGGAGACACTTATCTAGTTATATTTTATTTATAATTTACCTATTTTTTATTTTCAAATCTAACAGTTAAATGTAGATTTACTTAAATTATAATTACATATATATTGGTGTGAGCGCACTGTTGGAAGTGATTGTCAGCTGTACCACAGGTACGACCTAGCACGGCTGACAATGGCAAGATGTACCCTCATTATTTGTTTACATTAATATAAAACTAGTTTAAAATTGTAAAGGTAGGTACATATGAAGTTGTAATAAGTTAAATTGATGAATAAATTATTATTATTATTATACTCTTTATTCAATTCACATCACGGGCTGCAAATCGCCCGGTCCTTTGGAAGGCATTGACGGAGCCGAAGCCAACGTCAAGAGGCCCTTTACAATATTAAATTAAATAAAAATATGATTTGTGGATGGAGACATGAAACACTATAAAAAGATGGTACTATAATTTATTATGGCTATGAATGTGTGCTGCTTGATGACTGTTTTCTGGTCTATGGGATGAGGTACGGCACCCGCCAATTATGCCTCATTTCAAAATATTAAGGCGAGTGGTGACTAGCTATACACTGAATGGACCCCCCATAAAGGCGGACCGTTATGTCGGCGCCGAGGGGCAACATTGGCGTGGATAGCTAAGGGTGTTGAGAGGTGTGCTGCACTTTCACTAAACGCTACTAGCGGCTTTATGCCTTTAACACTTCCACCCTGGAGCTTTGGTCTTAGCTCTTGCGATTCCCACCACCGGCCGGCCGGTCAAGGCAAGCCGGAGGTCAGAGGGTCTCATTTAGCCCTCACGGGATAGGGGTCCGCGGTGTCGCCACTCACCGTCGGCTCGCCACAAAGCCGCCCCTGCGGGATTATTATTATTATTATTATTATTCACGTTATTTATTTTCGTTCTTAGTTTTAGGTTTTTTTACAATAAAGATATCCAAACAAAAATATAAAAAAATCATTACAAATAAACAATATTATAAAAAAACCTAAACCTAGAGTGCCGCCAGCAGCGGGGCAGGGCCCAAGCTACCGGTGGTTAGGGCTGCAGAGAGAGGAACCTCCTGACGATGCGTGCCGTGTCAAGAAGTACCGCCTTCTGTATCTGACCCTTGATCCAGCCGTCTAGCGAGAGTCTCTTGAGATGTTGGTCGAGACTCTTCGCTATTAGGCCGTTCGCAGAAACGACTATTGGGACAATGCTAGTCGAATCAACATCCCACATGGCGGTAACCTCGAAAGACAAGTCAAGGTACTTGCTGATCTTGTCCTTTTCAGCCTTCACGAGGTTCTCGTCATGCGGGATGGTGATGTCAACTAACACTGCCCGCCGCTGGGACCGGTCGACTATCACGATATCAGGTTTATTGGCGACAATAGTCCTGTCCGTGATAACCGATCGGTCCCAATAGAGCAAAGCATGACCATTTTCAAGAACTGGCGCAGGTGCGTACTTATAGTACGGCACCTCAGACTCGACAAGGCCGTATTGAAGAGCAAGTTGCTGGTGGATGATCCTGGCTACGAGGTTATGTCTGTGCAAGTACTCGGAGTTAGCAAGATGAGAACAACCGGAAATGATATGTCTGAGTGACTCTCCGGGACGGCGGCATGCCCGACATATGTCGACCCTACCGTCCTTCATAATATATTTCCGGTAGTTGTTCGTCTTGATAACTTCGTCCGCAATTGCACAAACAAAACCTTCGGTTTCCCCAAAGAGGTCCCCGAATCGTAGCCAGTTCACCGACGCGAGCAGGTCCACATCGGGTCCCGTTAAGACTCGATAGAACCGGCCATGCAGCTCCTTGCTCTTCCATACGTCCTTGCGGTCCTCGGTGCTCAGCACCTGAGGCTTGCGCCAGTTCTCTTTGCCTAAGGACAGAGGGGTGAAAGTCTTGTCAACTGACACCACATCGCAATGCATCCCACACTCGTTGTTTAGGAAATATTCCCGGAGACTGCATACCTCACGGTTGTGGAGTGTCTTGGCATTTAAAAAGCCTCGACCACCCCATTTCCGTGGGATATACAGTCTCATAACAGACGAGCGTGGGTGAAGCATGCGATGTGATGTCAATTGCTTTCGAACTTTTCTATCCAGGGCGTCTAGTTCAGTCTGAGTCCACCTTAGTATGCCAAAGGTGTATATAAGTAGGGGCATAACCCAGCCGTTGAAGGCACGTACCTTGTTGCCTCCTGACAAAAGACTGTTAAGTACTTTCGTCAGGCGACCGAAGAAACGTTCCTTCACCGACTGTTTTATCCCCCCACTCTCGATACCCAATGACTCTGACATACCAAGGTATTTATAGGTGTCGGCTTCGGAGAGAGATCTGAAAGTCATTGTATCAGAAAGTTGTAAATTCATTGAATTAACAACTTTCCCCCGCTGCACGTGCATGACCGCGCACTTATCTACACCGAACTCCATGTTGATGGCGTTGCTGAAAGTCTCAGTGACTTTCAATAATTCCATCAAATCATGGCGCTTCGGTGCAAAAAGTTTGAGGTCATCCATGTACAGCAAGTGTGAAATGACTTCACCCTCTCTCCTAAGCCGATAGCCTAGCCCTGAATCCTCTAATAATGTGCTTAGAGGATTTAGGGCTAGACAGAACCACAACGGACTCAGACTGTCACCCTGGAAGATGCCTCGCTCAATCCTTATAAAGTCCTGCGGACCAGAGAGACTGTCCCAACCACCCGGTTGACGAAGGACTGTGGTCCACTGCCTCATACAAGAACCTAGAAAAGACCTCAGAGTTGTATCAATTTTATACAACTCCAAGATCCTCTCCAGCCAGGTATGAGGCACTGAATCATAGGCCTTCTTGTAGTCAATCCAGGCGGTGGAGAGAGCACCTTTGTTCCGCCGGACTTGTTGGCAAATGGCCGTGTCAATGAGGAGGAGCTCCTTAGTACCACGGGACCCAACCTTACATCCATTCTGAGAGGGGGCCAAAATATTGTGCGCAACAATGTGCGAATTAATTTTAAACCTCAGAATAGATGTAAGAAGCTTGTACAGCGTTGGCAAGCATGTAATGGGTCTATAGTTCTTCGGTTCCGTGGTACTACCGGACTTGTGGAGCAGGAAGGTGACACCGGTTGTCATGAATGTTGGCAAGGAACCAACCTCGAGGGCTTGTTGGAATTGCGCCGCTAAGCAGTCGTGTGAGCATCGAATCCACTTTATCCAAAAGTTGTGTAATCCGTCCGGTCCTGGACTTTTCCAGTTCTGGGCCGTACGGATCGCACAACTAACGTCTTCGGGGCTAATACTAATAGCCCCCATGGATTCGATAGGCTCACACGCGCGCTCAACGACGCTCATCCAATCGCCCTCCGTGTGTTCGACGGGCACCGACCAGATACTACGCCAGAAGTTATTCATGGTAGTAGTATCCGGACACTGCTCCTCATTCACACGTTGATTGGTTCCTTCCCAACCTCGGTATACCTTCCTTTGGTCACTTTGGAAGAGGCGATTTTGATAATAGCGATCTACACGCGCTCTATAGCGACGAATACGGTTTGCCAATGCATAAACTTTCTGCTTCAGAAAGTCAATGCGTTCCGTGACACAAGTCATGTAGTCCCGGGGTCTAATCCCGGTCCCAGCAAAGGCCTGATTCACGAAACTCATGACTCGGGGGCGATGATTACCCCCTCTGAAGCAGATCAACTTCGCAATAAGAGTCCTAAACATATTGATGCGATACTCGATTCGTTCTTGCCACGCAGGGATAGCGGGGCGTCGCGGTATTCGGTCAGTATCCGGAAACTTGACGCGAACAACGCGACACGCCGCTATAGCCGCGCAGTAAAGAATCGAGTGTGTATCAACTAATGTTTCACTAGTCTGCATATATGGGACTAGCAAAACGTTTAGGGCTCCCATTAACGCCAGGTTACGTTTATTCATTGGCAAACGTGGTAGTCGCGGCCTAGAGTCAGGAGTAGTGCGATACTCCAAAATCGCGTCTTCCAAAGCCCTCCTCAAATGCTCATTAGTCTGGGTACTTACGTTAGTATTCGTACAATCGTCTGCGTCTAGCGCGGCATCCGCCGGGGCAGACGTCGAAGCCGAGCCTGTCGGCCCCTGCGTCGACGACACACTGGGCGGGTCCCGCGCTAAAGCAGAAGTAGTAGGAATAATAGGTAACGCCTCCAGACGCAGCCGATCAAGCGCAGAGTCGTCCAACAGCTTGAGCCGCTGGATGGCCCGCACCTGATCCGATAGTCGTTGTGCGGTAACGGTGACGGCTGGTTCAAGGGCCTGAAACAGAGGTAGTATCCTATCGCGGTACGCGGTCAGGTTAGTTCCTCCCTCTGTAGCCCCGTAGTAGGCGCGCATGCAGTTCTCATTTAAAGACTGGGTCCATCGCATGCGACGCGCTACACCACCGGTAGCGAGGGCCGGGCGCGGAGCAGAATGCCCCACAGGCCCCAAGCGTGCCGGTAGCGGTGGCCGTCCTCGTCGTCGCGTAGATGGTGGTGGCGGCGGCGGCGGCGTAGGCCCGTCGTCATCACTCGACGAGCTGCCCTCCGGGGGAGTGACAAACTCGTCTCCCGACGATGTGCTCGGAGATGATGCGGCGGGCGAAGGTGGTGGGTGCGCGCTTCTTGTCTCCGCTAGACATCTTCGAGATCTCGTTATCATTTTTTATCACTTTTATCGTAGTTATTTTGCTTGCACATTATTTTGGGTTTGTTGATACATGACATGATACGTCAAATGAGAAAAACGATGTAGATTAAATTAAATGTATACTGAATTTTGAACACTATTTTCTTGATGTAAGATTATTTGTTTATTGTATTTACTGTTTTTATGGTATAATCAAGGTTGAAATAGCAAAATTCACAAATAAAAGTAATATAAAAGAAAAAAAAATTCTAAAAGACGTCTCGTCTGAGCGGTGTCAATTTTTTTTTTTTTTTTTTTATTTTTTTATTATTATTATGCTCGTATTTATTCTTTTTTCTTAAGTCTAGGTTTTTTTACAATATAGATATCAAAACAACAATACAAAAATCATTATAAAATAAACAATACTATAAAAAAACCTAAACCTAGGGTGCCGCCGGTAGCGGGGCAGGGCCCAAGCTACCGGGGGTTAGGGCTGCAGAGAGAGAAACCTCCTGACGATGCGTGCCGTGTCAAGAAGCACCGCCTTCTGTATCTGGCCCTTGATCCAGCCGTCTAGCGAGAGCCTCTTGAGATGTTGGTCGAGACTCTTCGCTATTAGGCCGTTCGCAGAGACGACTATCGGTACAATGATAGTCGAGTCAACATCCCACATGGCGGTAACCTCGTGGGCCAAGTCAAGGTACTTGCTAAGCTTGTCCTTCTCGGCCTTTACGAGGTTCTCGTCATGCGGGATGGTGATGTCGACTAACACTGCCCGCCGCTGGGACCGGTCGACTATCACGATATCAGGCTTATTGGCGACAATAGTCCTGTCCGTGATAACCGATCGGTCCCAATAGAGCAAAGCACGACCATTTTCAAGAACTGGTGCAGGTGCGTACTTATAGTACGGCACCTCAGACTCGACAAGGCCATATTGAAGAGCAAGTTGCTGATGGATGATCCTGGCGACGAGGTTATGTCTGTGCAAGTACTCGCCGTTAGCAAGATGAGAACAACCGGAAATAATATGCCTGAGTGACTCTCCGGGACGGCGGCATGCCCGACAAATGTCGACCGTACCGTCCTTCATGATATATTTCCGGTAGTTGTTCGTCTTGATAACTTCGTCCGCAATTGCACAAACAAAACCTTCGGTTTCCCCAAAGAGGTCTCCGAATCGTAGCCAGTTCACCGACGCGAGCAGGTCCACATCGGGTCCCGTTAAGACTCGATAGAACCTCCCGTGCAGCTCCTTGCTCTTCCAGACGTCCTTGCGATCTTCGGTGCTCAGCACTTGAGGTTTGCGCCAGTTCTCTTTGCCTAAGGAGAGAGGTGTTAAGGTCCTGTCAACCGCCACCACATCGCGATGCATCCCACACTCGTTATTTAGGAAATATTCCCGGAGACGGTATACCTCACGGTTATGGAGAGTCTTGGCATTTAAAAAGCCTCGACCGCCCCATTTCCGTGGAATATACAGTCTCATAACAGACGAGCGTGGGTGAAGCATGCGATGTGACGTCAGTTGCTGTCGGACCTTTCTGTCCAGGGCGTCTAATTCGGTCTGAGTCCACCTTAGTATGCCAAAGGTGTATATAAGTAGGGGCATAACCCAGCCGTTGAAGGCACGTACCTTGTTGCCTCCTGACAAAAGACTGTTAAGTACCTTCGTCAGACGACCAAAGAAACGCTCCTTCACCGACTGTTTTATCCCCCCACTCTCGATACCTAATGACTCTGACATACCAAGGTATTTATAGGTGTCGGCTTCGGAGAGAGATCTGATAGTCATTGTGTCTGAAAGTTGAAAATTCAATGAATTCACAACTTTCCCTCGCTGTACGTGCATGACCGCGCACTTATCTACACCGAACTCCATGTTGATGGCGTTGCTGAAAGTCTCAGTGACTTTCAGTAATTCCATCAAATCATGGCGCTTCGGTGCAAAAAGTTTGAGGTCATCCATGTACAGCAAGTGTGAAATGACTTCACCCTCTCTCCTAAGCCGATAGCCCAGCCCTGAATCTTCTAATAATGTGCTTAGAGGATTTAGGGCTAGACAGAACCACAACGGACTCAGACTATCACCCTGGAAGATACCTCGCTCAATCCTTATAAAGTCCTGCGGATCAGAGGGGCTGTCTCCATCACCCGGTTGACGAAGGACTGTGGTCCACTGCCTCATACAAGAACCTAGAAAAGATCTCAGAGTTGTATCAATTTTATACAACTCCAAGATCCTCTCCAGCCAGGTATGAGGCACTGAATCATAGGCCTTCTTGTAGTCAATCCAGGCGGTGGAGAGAACCCCTCTATTCCGCCGGACTTGTTGGCAAATGGTCGTGTCGATGAGGAGGAGCTCCTTAGTACCACGGGACCCAACCTTACATCCATTCTGAGAAGGGGCCAAAATATTATGCGCAACAATGTGCGAATTAATTTTAAACCTCAGAATAGATGTAAGAAGCTTGTACAGCGTTGGCAAGCATGTAATGGGTCTATAGTTCTTCGGTTCCGTGGTACTACCGGACTTGTGGAGCAGGAAGGTGACACCGGTTGTCATGAATGTTGGCAAGGAACCAACCTCGAGGGCTTGTTGGAATTGCGCCGCTAAGCAGTCGTGTGAGCATCGAATCCACTTTATCCAAAAGTTGTGTAATCCGTCCGGTCCTGGACTTTTCCAGTTCTGGGCCGTACGGATCGCACAACTAACGTCTTCGGGGCTAATACTAATAGCCCCCATGGATTCGATAGGCTCACACGCGCGCTCAACGACGCTCATCCAATCGCCCTCCGTGTGTTCGACGGGCACCGACCAGATACTACGCCAGAAGTTATTCATGGTAGTAGTATCCGGACACTGCTCCTCATTCACACGTTGATTGGTTCCTTCCCAACCTCGGTATACCTTCCTTTGGTCACTTTGGAAGAGGCGATTTTGATAATAGCGATCTACACGCGCTCTATAGCGACGAATACGGTTTGCCAATGCATAAACTTTCTGCTTCAGAAAGTCAATGCGTTCCGTGACACAAGTCATGTAGTCCCGGGGTCTAATCCCGGTCCCAGCAAAGGCCTGGTTCACGAAACGCATGACTCGGGGGCGATGATTACCCCCTCTGAAGCAGATCAACTTCGCAATAAGAGTCCTAAACATATTGATGCGACACTCGATTCGTTCTTGCCACGCAGGGATAGCGGGGCGTCGCGGTATTCGGTCAGTATCCGGAAACTTGACGCGAACAACGCGACACGCCGCTATAGCCGCGCAGTAAAGAATCGAGTGTGTATCAACTAATGTTTCGCTAGCCTGCATATATGGGACTAGCAAAACGTTTAGGGCTCCCATTAACGCCAGGTTACTTTTATTCATTGGCAAACGTGGTAGTCGCGGCCTAGAGTCAGGAGTAGTGCGATACTCCAAAATCGCGTCTTCCAAAGCCCTCCTCAAATGCTCATTAGTCTGGGTACTTACGTTAGTATTCGTACAATCGTCTGCGTCTAGCGCGGCATCCGCCGGGGCAGACGTCGAAGCCGAGCCTGTCGGCCCCTGCGTCGACGACACACTGGGCGGGTCCCGCGCTAAAGCAGAAGTAGTAGGAATAATAGGTAACGCCTCCAGACGCAGCCGATCAAGCGCAGAGTCGTCCAACAGCTTGAGCCGCTGGATGGCCCGCACCTGATCCGATAGTCGTTGTGCAGTAACGGTGACAGCTGGTTCAAGGGCCTGAAACAGAGGCAGTATCCTATCGCGGTACGCGGTCAGGTTAGTTCCTCCCTCTGTAGCCCCGTAGTAGGCGCGCATGCAGTTCTCATTTAAAGAGTGGGTCCATCGCATGCGACGCGCTACACCACCGGTAGCGAGGGCCGGGCGCGGAGCAGAATGCCCCACAGGCCCCAAGCGTGCCGGTAGCGGTGGCCGTCCTCGTCGTCGCGTAGATGGTGGTGGCGGCGGCGGCGGCGTAGGCCCGTCGTCATCACTCGACGAGCTGCCCTCCGGGGGAGTGACAAACTCGTCTCCCGACGATGTGCTCGGAGATGATGCGACGGGCGGAGGTGGTGGGTGCGCGCTATGTACCGCTTGTTCTCGACGTGCTTTCAAACGAGTTATCATTTCTTCTATTTACTTTCATCTCGTATTGTTTGTTGGTTTTTCACTATTTTCACTATTGACATGTTGTGTCATTACTATCACAGTTAAATAATAGCGATGTCCTTCGGATTTTCACAGAACAGGGGTAAAATAATCACTAATAGGTGCAGGGTTAATATTGTTGTGAATATGTTGATGCCAAATAATGTGGATTATGGAAATATGTTCAATAAAAGTAAATAAAAAATAAATTTGTAAAAAGACACGTCTGTCAGTTAAAGCGTTTTTTTTTTTTTTTTTTTTTTTTTTTTTTTTTTTTTTTTTTATTATTATTATTATTATAGCGTAGTCTGAAATGCGCTTCAATCTTTTATCCGGCGATATCTTGGTAGTCTGGAATCTCTTCTCTGGTCTTGAGGGCCCGGTGGTGTAATCAGGAAAACCGTGCCGTGGTACCGAGTTCAAACCCCGCCGTACATCAATGGATTTTTCTATAGAAAAAATTATGTTCGCTTCTCACAGTGGCCCTCCGATGAAGGAAAATATCGTTAAGAAACCATCAACCCCTGCATCGTGGTAGGACACTATCTTGTGTACGCCTGGCCAGCTACCACCCTCAAGTTAGAAAATCTGTCGCCAAACTTCTAATGTGTTCCGGCAGCTATCCTTGAGAGCCAGTTCCCATTCTAGGCTTAGCGTACTTACCATCTTCGACCGCATCATCACTTACCAACAGCTGAGATAGTGGTCAAACGCTAGCCTATAACACATAAAAAATAAAAAAAAATCTCGAGCGATAAGACCGCCCTTATAGAACCGCCGCTACTTAGAATAAGTATTTTCCTTAATTTTTTTCTGTAATTTAATTGGTGTGCAAATAAAGTGTTTATCTATCTATCTATCTTGTAGGTACTTATAAAACATCCGTTTAAAAACACTCTCTGGTAAAGGCCAGCTATAGCGTGATGTCAATCAACTTATTATCATGCAAAATCATCGTCCCTTTCTAGGTCAAGATTCGATGTAATCCGATATATGCGACCTTGTATGAAAGCAACAACTAATTTCAATACGTATCTCAGCTCTGGGGCATTGCCGTTTCATAAGCATTGTTACGTATATGTATTTGTATGATTCATAGTATGAATTTTGTGTATGTGTGTATACAAAGGTTAGTTTGCCTAATGCGATTATCATTTATTTTTGTGCGAGACTTAATTATGATTTTATTAACGACCTCACCTTTTTATAAAAGTAACGTTTGGAAAAAATGTACGACATTTGTTTTAAACCAGCTGAGGCCTGGCGTGTGCTACTAGGTACCACAGACCTAGGAATTTACTACGTGTTGCTACGGTAATAAGATCGTTTAAAAAACTAAATAACCAAATTCAAGTTTGAGGTGTTTATCGCCATATCTCCGGAGATAACAATCAGATGTTGATGAAATTACTATGGTTCCACCCCTGGGATATCTCGTTTTTAACAAAAAATAATCATCAAAATCGGTTCATAAACGACGAAGTTATTCGCGAACAAAAATAAAAATATATAAATACATAAAAAAATATATATACGGTCGAATTGAATAACCTCCTTTTAATTGTTTTAGTGGTCTAAAACCATCTTCGCATTATTGCCTTTCTAATTAAACCGGCACATCAGTTATGTGGTCTCAAAGTCTATAACCGACATAGGTAGAAACAATTTTTGTGTTTTATGTAGAAGATAGATAGATAGAAAGAGTGAGTACTAATGAAACAAGATTTTTAAATGTGTTTTATGTAATTTTGTTAGAAAAAAACTTTTAAAACTGCTAATATTAATGCCCTTTCGGTGTTTTTGAACGGTTACTGTAAAAAATAACTTCATTAAGTGCCCAATGTTCATTACAATATTAACGCAAAGTTGTATTATGGATTATATAGTACGAAGTTATTATAATTCTTTTAATTTTTGTAATGGTTAGTTGAAAATTAAAGCCATCAACACAAACATTTGGAACTTTCTAGATTTTACAATAATTATACGTTCATATTTGTGTGTGCTTAATGTAAAAATCAGAAATAAGACAAGAAAAAAATAAGAAAAGCTTTTCTTATTGTTCTTACTGTTTACAGTGGGCCGTAAAGAAAGCGGGTCGGTAACAAAAACCTCAGTAACTTCTAAAATATTGCAGCTAACATATAATATATTTATGAAATAATTAGTATATTATAGACAATTTTTTTTCTAAAGTCATGAAGCTCAAGATTATAAAGTTTACTTTGAATAAAAGTAAGTTATGGCACAATAACCTCTTTTAGAAAAATGTATCAAATATGCTATTTTTAAACATTTTTATATTTTGTGTTGCCACCACGAGCCGGTTAATACAGCTGTTATAGAAATGCTTTTCACAAGATTTTCAAAATTGTTTTTATATGATTTTTGATACAGTTATTAAAAAGAACTAAATATGTTTTCTGTATTATTGTAATGTAAATAATAAGTAAACTTTAAGTTAGTTTTTATTTTAAAAACATTGCTCAAATATTTTAAAAGTTATCACTTTTTATAACCGACCCGTTTTCATTGCAGCCCAGTGTATTTTGTAGGTACTAATAACCGGCCAAGTGCGTGTCGGGCCACGCGCAGTGTAGGGTTCCGTAGTAGCCTGTTATTCAATGCAAGTCTATACCAGTTATAAAAAAGCAACTAGGTACTCCGTCTTTGTCACTTTTTCATGAAAATATATTTTATATTTTTTGAAATTATCCAACACCAAAGTTCAACGACTATTACTGCTTAACTAATAAAGTTATCTTAACCGCTATAATTTTTCCTTTAAAGTTCATAAAATGCGCTATTATTACAAATTTTTCCAGATTTTTCAAGCCAGCAGTTTAGCTTTTAGGGGGGGGGGGGACGATACCCCTACAAAATTACAGCTTTCTAGTATTAACGGTCTCTTAGCAAAACCTCGGACAGACAGACAGACAGACGGACATGACGAAACTATAATGGTTCCTTGTCAGGACTACGGAACCCTAAAAAACCGCAAGCCAAGCCGCGAGTCGCAACTACCTATATTCAAGCTACGTATTCATGTCACATCAACAAATTCATTGTTATTGTTAAATACTTTGATAGAAATCGTAATATAACGAACGATGGAATTCTAATTAATTGGAAGAATCCCCATTGTTACCGAGCCGACAAGGGCAATCATTGTTTTATTGCAACAATGAAATAAGTCCATATAAGATTTAGAACTCGATACTTAGTTATGGAGAAATATTACCGAAATATATTTTTAGAAAATCGATTGTCATTATACAATATTTTGCGATAATAATGAACACTGGGTATGCGTTATGAATTATTAATAAATTTATTCATAAACACTCAACGAGTTAACATTACAATTATTTAATGATATAAGTCACACTTGTTATGTAGACACAGACTCACACACACTCAAACACACACACACACACACACACACACACACACACAGAGACACACACACACACACACACGTACACACGCACAGAGAGAGAGAGAGAGAGAGAGAGAGAGACATACAGTAAGTCAGGCGGAAACATTGAAATAATGTTCCTGCCTATTGCGGAAAGGCTTATTATTTGATTTAGAAAGAGAAAAATAGCTTTCTGTTTTTCTTCTCCTATATTTTTAGAACATCTTCTATCGTAGACAAGAATCGTTATCGCGACCATTATGCCTACTAGAATAGTGTATAACATCTGCTATCTCTCTCTTCCAGATGGGTGACCGGTGATGGTGATGTGCGCGCGCGCAGTGGCGCTGTGCTGCGCCGCCGCAGTATTGCTGGCGGCCGGTGCTGGAGCTTACACCGTCGACTGTAACCATGAGTACACGGACTGTGATACTGAACTTAGTAAGTTAAATTTATAGAGAAGATACAACAAACATACTTTTTTATATCTTATAGGCTAGCCTTTGACCACTATCTCACCTGTTGGTAAGTGATGATGCGGTCAAGGATGGTAGCACGCTAGGCGTAAAATGGGAACTGGCTCTCAATGATAGCTGCTGGAACACATGAGATGTTTAGCGACATATTTTCTAACTTGAGGGTAGAGAGTGGCCAGGTGGACACAAAATCGTGTCCTGTTACCATGCGGGGGTTAAGGGTTTCGATTTCGATTCGGTTTCGATATATAATGAAATCAATTTTAAAGAATTCAATGTAGAAGAGAACACAAGTAAGTACTTACATTCAAAAAAATATAATGTATAATGGCACGGAAACAGACAAAATTTGATGACGCCGCTTTTGTCGGATTCGTCAAATGTTTCCATGGAAACCGCGGTCTTTTCTGCCCTCGAAATTTGCCAAGTAACGTATCGTTAAACAAAACAAAATAAACCATAGCAAAGACCAAACAGGCAGCATACTCTCTTAAACATAGTCTTTCCAAATAATTTAATACATGAAGGATTTCTGAGGTATCAAACTGAGTTCTGAGGTATAAAAAGAATAGTCGAATGGAGAACCTCTTCCTTCGTTGGTTGGTTTAAAATGTCTTATATTAATTAATAAAACATGGAACGGATTCTTCGAAATCACCCGTGCTCTAAGCAAAAGACTTCAACGCGCTTTCTTACCCAGTATTATATAACCATAGATTAAGTAGCTAGGAAGCGTCATACGAGGTCTAGGATTGTAACCATTTTTTTCTTATCTATTATTATAATATTATTTAGTGGTTAGTTAACAATCACAACATATTATTAGGGCAATCTTGTTCTATATTTCCGGTTCCAAATTACAAAGAACCCGCATCATAAATCATCAACTAGTAGATCGATAATAAACCAATTAGTTTTTTGTTAAATCTCTGACTAAGATTTGCTGATGATACTAGAATAGACCAGTCATGAATATCTTTAAAAATATAGATATAAGTGAGTCAGAATCAGAAAACCTTTATTGTATATAATGTACTGTATTATATAAGGGAAAAGAAAAAGCAAGACGCTTATCTAATAGTAGACGGAGACGTCTGCCTATAACAAATGTGGCACGTAAGACTTTATATTGACACCATTTTGCGCTTCACTGCTTTGCGCTTGTAATCATGGGATAATAAGATGTTGCTGCTACCACCCAAAGTCAAGTTAGAAAATCTCTCGCCAAACATCTAATATGTTCCGGCAGCTATCCTTGAGAGCCAGTTTTCTTTGTAGACCAAGCGTGCTACCATTCTCGACCGTATCATAACTTACAAACAGTGAGATATTGTTCAAAACGCTAGCCTATAGGATATGAAAAAAAAAGAAAAATAAATACTTATGGATTTTTTATACGTGATAAGCAATCGTTTGACCACTGTCTCACCTGATGATAAGTGACAATGCGGTCGAGGATGATAGCACGGTAGCCTAGAAGATCAGGTATCATCACTCGCGGTTTGAAGATCCAGGATTGTACTTACTTAGCAGGAAACACATAATTTGGCAGGGTATTAAAAATAAATCATACAGGATATATCCAAGTAATGGCACTACAACAGTCACACTAGTAGATGGTGCTCTACTACTAGAAAATAATGGGTTATTTTGTTCTCACCTATTTGTCGATATTACACCACAGGTGCACCGTACTTACCTATGGAGGTATAAACACTAAAGTTACAAATGCGAAAGTTTGTGTATTTGTTTGTCTGGGACTTCTTTACGCTCAAAGAGCTTGACAAATATAGCTGAAATTTTGGACAGCCACAATAGTGGATTAGGATATAGGATACTTTTTAACGCAGGCGAGGCTGCGGCGCGTATATAGGAGTCGCAACCCTACTTAATCACACCCAAGGAATACCAAATTATTGCATGGAGGCTGCATGTCGTGTGCATTAATGACGTCAAGCATATTTTTGCTCTATTATTCAAGTTGATCTAGTATTAGGCAGAAGATAACAGGTGTTGTTTTTATCCCACCCTAATTTTATCAGACTTAGGCCCAGCTTTACCGGTTTATGATAAAGTTTCAGATAGTTATCTAACAAATAACATCGTATAAAAGTTGTCAAAAATCTGACACATAAATGCCCAATAAGACTCTCAGGAACCGGTGAAACTGGCCCTGACCGAGCTAGAAACAAAACCGAGGTGACTGCAAAACTTCGTTGAAAACTCCTTTCAGAAGGGTATTAATCGTTTTGATCACACCTCAAAGTTTTATTAACAACAAAAATAAACTACTCAAAGTCTTTAAGTGACGTAACCAAGAAGCACATCTTGTAATAACTCATCAAGTCGTTGTTTCAAAGCGTGCAAAGCCAAAGCTCGCGTGTAAAGTAAAACTGTCATTCGTGAATCATATACACATACATCTTGTGTTACATTATTCCTTGCAAACGTGCTCGGATACTATTCATAAATCGTGGATAGCTTGATATGGTGGTGTAAGAGGTGACGACAACGTTTGCATCTTCGTGTACACGATCATACCATTATGTTAGATCTGGGACGAAAGACTTGTCCGCTCAAACGTAATATTAAAATGATTTGATATTAGAGCATATGGCATGATGCATTTGGCCAAACTCACTTTTTAAATATTTCTTTGTTGATAAACTAGCGATCCGCTCCGGCTATGCACAGGTAGAGCTTAAATGCTTGCATTTGTTGCATCAGTTTTTTGCGTCGTGTATGAATTAATGTCTTCAACAATCATCGTCATATTTCAACCAATTATAACCTTCCTCATGAATCACTCTGTCTGTCTTTTAGTGGAAACCGCATGAAAATCCGTTCAGTAGTTTTTGAGTTTATTACGAACAGACGGACAGACAGGCAGATATACAGACAGACGCGGCCGGGGGACATTGTTTTATAATGTGTATTGATAATATGCTGGCAGTGTCGTACCTGATTTTAAGCGGTAATGTGTAGCGTGATTACCTAGAAGAACTTCACTTTCGAGTTGAAATATGTCAACTCACAAAATAATATTTTATTGATGTTACGGTTCCATACATTCAACTCAAATTGCATTTAATTAATTATTTTTAAATTAATTAATACAAACGGTTGACCACTATCTCATCTGTTGTCCATCGACGATAAGGTCGACGAAGTAACACGCTTTAGAAGATATCACCTCTGATAGTCGCCTCCTCCTTTTACTTCCTCGCGCTCACTCTGACATGCCAGTACTCTATAAGCCTAAAATATCACAGTGCTTAAATCATATGATTATTTTTGTAAATTGTTAAACACAATCCAAAATTTCATTGTACCGACGGGACTTGAACCCGCAACCTCCTGAATAACATGTTCGATGTATCGTTACGACGAAATGAGTGGATTGCATTTTTTTAACCCAATTATGCATTGGTGGCGCCAATATGATTACTTTTCATGTTGGCGACTTAGGGGTGGCCCAAGGAACACCCAGCCGCCATAACCTAAAAGTTACAGTGTTTAATTATTATGAAAAGCCATTTCTTGCTTATTTTACTCACATAGTCACCCTATTATACGAACGGTCTTAGCATCAGACAACTCATTAATTAAACATTTCTTAACAGACTTCACCGCGGCGCCGATTGGACGAATAATATAATATTTTTGAAACATTTCTTAAACGTCATCTCCCGGCCTATATAGCAAAAGTTAAATAAAAGCAAAACTCATTTGTGTATTCTATTGATGGCTTTTGTTAAGGCATATTCGTGACTAGATTTTATATGTCATTCTGTAGCATAACCTAGCTGATATTTTTCTCAACAAAATTGATTTTTTTGTTAAAACCTAAAAACTACACTACACCTACGCTACACCTACTTAAAATTTGTCATAACGGCAAATCCTCATATATTAGAGCTTGTTTTTTTTTTGTTTTGTTAAACAATATTTTGTCATACGTCATCTGTCAATGCATCATATGAATAAAATAGAACATAGGGGTTTTTTAAGCGGGCGAAAGGCGGGACACAATGAGTGATTTCAAATAACCCAGCTAAGCTACTCGTAAAACTAACTAGTGCCACAGAAAAAATAATAGTACATTACTAGTGCTAACTAGTAAATAGGTCTAGTATAGTGATGGCCAATATTATGCTAAAACTAAGAAGCGCTTCAGACACGGCATATTTAATGTATATTAATGTACGTTACATACCGGGATGTATAGCTTTATATTATTTTATGGTACACACAGGTAATGTAGGTATTTTTCCCTTCATTCCATTGGTGTACGTCTCGGTTAAAGCCATATTTTCGTATTTTGAAATGTATATTTTCCTAGCGCTCTGTATCTTGAGATACGAAGATGTAAAAACATACATTTAAACTGTCGTGTGTGGTCTCCTGACGATTTCTATGGAAAGATGCACATATATGTATTAGTAGATTAGTAGTAGTAGTAAATATATCGTGCTTATAATATACATATTTACATTATAGCTGTGTGTACAGGCCTTAACGGGAATATTTTCCATAGAATGGTCGATATTTCGACACTATTGCAAACTCTACTCTATTGAACACGGATAAACTAAACATATTATATCTCTGTAAATTGTTAAACACAATCCAAAATTTCATCGTACCGACGGGACATGAACCCGCACCCCCCGGATTACACGTCCAGGTGCTCTGCCAATTAAGCCACGGTTCGATCCATCGATACGACGAAATTAGTGGATTGCATTTGTTAACCCAATTATGCATTGGTGGCGCCATCTATGACTACTTATTACATAAGTTAATCATTCGGAAGAAATCATTACAGTTTTCAAATCCGACGAGAAATGTTGCACTGCGTAAATCAAATATTATGTTTCTTTGAAGTGTCACACACTTTATATTTTTGTAAATTGTTAAACACAATCCAAAATTTCATCGTACCGACGGGGCTCAAACCCGCACCCCCGGATTACACGTCCAGGTGCTCTGCCAATTAAGCCACGGTTCAAAAAATATCAAGTGTGTGACACTTCAAATAAACATAATATATTATATCTCGTTACTAGTGGCGCCCCGCGGCTTCGCCGCGTTCAAAAGTGTCCGATGTCATAATCCACTATTCTGGATATCTCTGTGCAACATTTTAGCCAAATCGGTCGAGCCGTTTTACCGTCGAGGTCGTCGGGGGAGGTCCCAAACTAACAAATATAGAAACTGACTTTCGCATTTATAATATTGGTGTTGATTCATTAAATCACTGACCATAAAAACTTATTATTAATGAATTTTGCATCATTAATTGTAATTAAGTATGTAGTTTAAGTTTAGGTTAAGTAGTTAGTGTATTATAGTAAAACGATATAAATAATAGTTAGTGTAGCTATAGTGTGTAGTAGCTAATAGTTAGTATGCGAGTACGCATTGGTTGATTTGACTTAACAACAATAATGCTCAAATTTTTAAACCAAGTCCAACCCAAAACGACTGGATCGAATTTGTGGATTCCTAAACTTCTTTCTCGATTAGTAACGGCTACAAAAATATCCTAAACACGGGCTTTGGACGTGACTTCACCACCGCCATTTTTGGAAGGTGTCTGAGATTCCATGTCGTCCTCTTTTTGTACAAGTGGATCATTAGGACGATTGCTCAGCCATTGAGTAATGAATGATAGAGTAGATACTCCTGCTTTTTAAAAGATTTATTTTTCTATTTAATTTTTTTGTAATGAGAATCATATAAATAAGTCCATTATGTCTATATTTTGAAACTGCAGATCGTATTTTGAAATACTTCTATGAAGCTTTATATCAAATTTAATCACTATTTAAAGTCACTTAAAAGTGCTATATATCGTGTACAGGAATTGTCTGTAACATGAATAACTTTAACGAGTAAAACTGCACAAATGACATCACTTTTTAGTTGAAAAACAAAATCAATTGCAAATACTTTACTAAAGTCCCAGATATCGCAATCCTGATGACTTTACACGGACACATTTTCAAACAGTGACATACAAAATTTGAATATGACTAAGCGATTTCTCCGGCAACGTTACAAAATCGAACTTTGGTCTGTATGAGGAAGCCTTCAAAGGAAACGGATATACGATTTATACAACCTGTATTCAAGATCAAGTTTTGGTTCCGCTTCTCACTAACGCGACTTGTCGTCAGAACGACACTGCTAATTTGTCGCACGCGATAGCATTCGTCGCAATGAGCTGAGCAGATTAAAGGTTCCACTATTCCACTTATACTCGCTAGGTGGTTTTTGATGCAAAACATCTGAGATGTACCAAAAAGTAGCTCACCACCATCATGGAGAAAATCTGCCGCCATAACCTTACAGTGTTCCGGCAGCACACAGCCCTTGAGAGTCAGAGTATTTCTAGGTCTAGTGTGTTCATCAACTTCGACCACATCGTCGCTTACCACCAGGCAAGATGTTATGTCAGCAGATTTTCACCTTGATTTTTTGTAACAAGTCAGGCGGAATATCGATATAATGCTTGTACCACATGTGGACGAACACCCGTGCTAGGATTTGTACCGGTGACCTGTGAAGTCAAACCATCTACCCCTTACGCCAATTGGGCTCCCACTTGAAACTTCAAAGTGAACATCAAACTGGGTACCCTAAAGATTTTTTACCTTTTTATCAGGAACTCAAACTACCTGCTCCTAAAAACAAAATAAGAGTAAACAAGTGAGTTTTGAGTGTTACCCTTTTATTTTTTTGTTCCTTTGTTCCTCAAAACACGGCGTTTAGTTTTTAACTGTTGTTTTTTTAAAAGCTAAGTCATGTTCTGGCAGTTGAGTCACTAGGATTAAAAGCTAATTACATTGTAAAGCTCTTAAGCAGCTTATGTTTGACGAGTTGAAATGACATGTTACAAAATTCGAGTTTGATTTAATTCATGACATGTTCACAGACACGTTCTTTCTCAAAAAAATGCTTTATAATTAAATTAGTTAAAAACTAAAACAACCGACTTCCATGCCGTGCGAGTCAGTTTCAGTTGCAAGTTTGAGATGTTTATCGACATATCTCTGGAGATACTTATCACTTCTTGATGAATTACAATGGGATATCTCTTATCCAACAAAAAAAAAACCGGCCAAGTCGAGTTGGACTCGCCCACCCAGGCTTCCGTACCAGCGTTGGTTGGTACCAATTAAGCTAGAACTCTAAATTGTATGAGCGCTCATATAACTCAGAGACCTATCTTAATAGGCGTAAGCTATGTATGTATGTAATTTCATGATTCTAGGTCAACGGCAAGTACTCTATACATTTTTGACCCAAAACCTATAGGGTACTTCCGGTTGACCTAGAATTGTCAATTTTGGTCAAAAGCAAGGTCTTACAGCACAAGTAAAGGAAAAATTCTGAAAACTAAAAAAAGTTGAAAATTAAGGTAAATTTTGGTACTTACAAGTTTTCGCGTTTAAAATCTAAATTTGCCCATATCTTTTTATCCTGTTGAGTCAGGACCTTGATTTTTATACACCTAATAGGAACTATAGACCTCAGCATCTGGTATATATTTCAACTTGCTAGGTTCACCCGTTCCTGAGAAAATCGGCGGTAGCAAAGTGATCTTATAAGGGTTCCTTATTTTACCTTTTGAGGTACGGAACCCTAAAAAGGATAATTAAAATCGGTTCATAAACGAAGAAGTTATCCGCGAACACATATAAAAAAATACATATATACACGGTCGAATTCAGAAACCTCCTCCTTTTTTTAAAGTCGGTTACTAAATACCAGCCAATTATTTTACGGAGACATAGCTGCGGAATCTTTCTCGATCTTTTCGATCACTATAACAACAACACACTTACTGGACTGTTACTTGCACTCGACTTGGACGCGATTTTGACTTGACTTTATTACTTTAATCTGTATAATTATATTGTAATACGGGACTTATCGCGCTAAAAACATAATTTTATTTATCTGACGTTTCGATCAAGTTGCATTGACCGTGGTCACGAGAAGACAGGAAAATAAAATTATGTTTTTAGCGCGATAAGTCCCGTATTACAATATAATTATGTGGGTAAATAGCGAATTTTTAAAATTTAATTTGTATTTCTTGCATACAAAACAAACAAACAAAACATTCCCTAGTAGGTAGTTATGGTTACCCCTCACCCTTCAGTGTTAGACTGAGACAGCTTGCTCAGCAAAAGCTGATGCATTTCTTGTAATGCTGAGCAAGTATTCCAAGAGATGTAAGTAGACTTAAGCTTAGCTAAGAGGTATTGTAACTAGATTTAATTCATTAATATTAAAGCCTCTAGATCGGCAACACGTATTTTAATTTTGATTTTAATTAGTTTTTAAAAAGTCTTTAGAGTGCTCCCCAATTTGACTGGCGCAGCCGGTAGGATTTGCTATTAAAGGCTGTGCCGTCTTTTCGTGATTTTAGGTATCCAAATTTACCTTTTCCGTGATTACGGCGCGAATAGCTGCAAGGCAAATCCTCGAACCAAAACAAATTCGTCAAAGGGACTCTAAGAGAGCTGAGTATGGGAGCGACCGGTTGGTGAGTGAAATTTTCGCCATCCTAATTTTCCTTCCCATATTTTTCATTTTCATATTGTGTTATTATTGAGATAGATCTTCGCTCATTATAACGTGACTGGTTTCTCGGTATTAAACTCGACCGTGCCTTCTTATCAGTGTAAGCTGATACATATAGCATAGAGTAGTGTAATGTAGAGAATACAGAAAATTATTAATCTGTAATAATTATAGAATAGTGTATAATCATAAAATTTGGTCTCTATATAGATCTTAATTACTAATCTGGTGAATAAAACTTTTGTTAGGAATAAAATAAATGTATTAAATAGACAATATTTCTATTAAATTTCTACAACTTTTACAAAAATTGTGTATATTAATTAATTATTGTTTATTGACTTTATAAGCTGTGTCTATATTATATTTGTGTGTGTATTACGCTATATTTTATTGTGTGTGAATTTACTTGTGTGTAATCTCTGACTTGCTAATTACTCTACCTAAAAATGGCAGAAGAAATCGTAGCTATTCCGAATGAAATGTTACGTCTGATCCCCTTATTTGGAGGAGATAAGAGACAATTAAATCTATTTTTGCGAAAAAGTGAATATGTAATTACCAGGTATAGAGGCAATGAGGCTCAAAATTTATATGTGTATCATGCGATAACTAGTCGCCTCACGGATAACGCATCTGCGCTATTATCGGAGCGTGATGATGTTGCGTCTTGGTCCGAGTTAAAAGAACTGCTCGAACAGCACTTTGGAGATCCGCGTAGTGAACAGTGTATTAGTATTGAATTAGAATCATTAAAAATAAAATCCGGGGAAAGTTACTTAGATTTTTGTAACAGAATTCAATCTGTTCGATCATTATTAATTTCAAAAGTTAATCTATTAAATGATGTGGATTTAAAACGAGCTAAAATTGCAATATATAATAACATGTCCTTGAATGTGTTCTTATACAATTTGCCTGAAAATATGGTTAGGATAGTGAGACTTAAATCCACTTCGACCTTGGAGAATGCACTTAGTACAGTACTGGAGGAAGTAAACTTCCACGATCAGTATAACATGCGGAATCGTATCTTTGGTAGTGGTAGTGTGCAACGACCCTTATTACCGGCAATTCAGGGTCAAGGTTTTAAGTTTGGTGGTAATCCACAGCCGAGTCAGCAACCCACTGGGTTTAGATTTGGTGTTCCGTTTGCTAATAACAATGCGGCACCCAAATTTAATTTTGGTGTTCAACCAAGACCATATAGGATGCCCCAATTGGCTCAAGGTCAACCACAAAATTTCGGGTACCGTCCTCAGCTAGGCTATCAACCGCCACAGTTCGGTTACCGCCCGCAATTAGGTTATCAGCCACAACAGGGCTACCGCCCCCAATTCGGAAACAACCCGCAACAATTCGGTTATAAACCAAATTTTGGAACACAGCAATTTGGTTACAGGCCTCCTCAGGTTAACAAACCAAACTTTCAATCGACAGATGTAACGATGAGAACAGCCCCGCCTAGACCTCAAGGTTTTAGACTTAACGAGCTAACCTTGAATGATAACGGTGACGTAGTACAGTGTTATCAGGATCAGGATACTTGTGACGACTACGAATATGACGCATACGACAACGACGCTTACGGTTATGACTTAGGTAGTTATGATGACTCTAACTCGATGCCTTCAGCTTCAGCTTATGACGGACAAAATGAAGACATGACGTATATGCCAACTCAAACAGATTCTTCTCAAGGTCAAGCAGTTGAAAATTTTCCTATGCGTGCCTCGACCAAAAACAAGAAATTATAGAGTTAAATTGTGACCCTAATCTCAAATTACCCTATATCTATATACCCGAAATCAACTCAAAAATGATGATAGATACTGGTAGTACAAGGTCGTTCTTGAGCCCTCAAAAGGCTTACCAAATATTTAAAGAAAATATTCAGCAAGAACCATTCGAAGTTGTCAGTACGCACGCATCTAGTAGACACAACGAGGTCATTGTGATACCACTTCTACCAACATTCAAAAGTAGTGAGTACCACAAGTTTTACTTGTATGATGTTGATTCTCGTTATGACGGACTTATAGGTAATGACCTCTTACAACAGTTGGATGCAATTATAGACCTTAAGAACCTGGTGTTAAAAACAAAAACCACTTGCATTCCAATTGTTAATAACAATCTGGATTATGTTATTGAGTTAAACCCACGCTGTGAACAGCGCGTGAAGTTACCTACCGACCAATATTCGGGAGAAGCTATAATTGATTTTATAGAGTTTGGACCTGGCATCCGCACGCCAAGCGCGTTAGTAAACTGTATAAATGGATACGCCTCAACTGTTATACAGAATACTTCAGAAAAACGCCTAGCGTTGACCATAACACAACCTATAGCGGTAACTAAACATTTGAATACTAAATGTGACTTAAACTTTACTACAGACACGACAGACATACAGACCGACAAGTTACTTGAGGAAAATTTAAATAAACTCCGACTAGACCATACTAATGACGAGGAACACAACAAAATATACAGACTGTGCCAAGAGTACAAGGACATTTTTCACTGTGACCAACTGCCTCTCAGTTTTACCAACCAAGTTAAACATAGAATTCGAACGAAAAATGAAGACCCGATTTTTGTCAAACCTTACAGACAAGCACCGGTACAAGCCGATGAAATAAATAACCAAGTGCATAAACTATTACAAGACAACGTCATACAGGAATCACACTCTCCATGGAATGCACCCGTGCACTTAGTGCCTAAAAAGACAGATGCATCCGGTGAAGTGAAATTTCGTATGGTAATTGACTACAGGCGACTTAATGACATAACGATAGATGACAAATATCCCTTACCGAACATTAACGACTTATTCGACAAGTTAGGTAAAAGTACATACTTCAGCACGATAGATTTAGCCAGTGGCTATCACCAAATTGAAGTCGAAAAACAGGACAGACAAAAGACAGCTTTTAGTACACAAAATGGTCATTTTGAGTTCCTCAGAATGCCATTTGGACTTAAGACCGCACCCGCAACTTTTCAACGCACTATGGACAATGTACTAAGAGGACTACAAGGACTGCACTGCATGGTGTATCTGGATGACGTCATAATATTTTCATCCAGCCTAGACGAACACCTGCAGAAACTAAGACTAATTTTTGACCGACTCCGACAAACTAATCTGAAAGTTCAACTTGATAAATCCGAGTTTTTAAGAAAGGAAGTACTTTACCTAGGTCACACTATTACAAAAGACGGACTCAAACCCAACGATGACAAAATTAATGCTGTACTGAATTTCCCATTACCTAAAACTACAACTGACATCAAAAGCTTTCTTGGACTAGTAGGATATTATCGCCGATTCATACCTGACTTCGCCAGAATAACGCAACCACTGACATCTTGTTTAAAGAAAAGAAACAAAATTATTATTGACCAAAAGTACATTGACGCTTTCAACAAATGCAAAGAACTCTTGACGAACGCCCCATTGTTACAATACCCCGACTATGAAAAACCATTCGTGCTAACTACCGACGCCTCAAATGTAGCGTTAGGCGCCGTCTTGTCTCAAGGCCAAATAGGAAGCGACAAACCTATAGCGTACGCCAGCCGTACGTTAAGTGATACCGAAACACGCTATAGCACGATAGAACGGGAATTACTTGCAATCATCTGGGCAACAAAACATTTCAGACCATATTTGTACGGTCGAAAGTTTTACATTTATACTGATCATCGCCCCTTAGCGTGGCTTAACTCCTTGAAAGATCCAAACAGTAAACTTACCCGTTGGAGGTTACGCCTACAGGATTTCGATTTCGAAATCATTTATAAAAATGGCAAGCAAAACACCAACGCAGATGCTCTATCAAGAATAAAAATTAACGCCTTAAATTCAGATGATGAAGGAATTTCGATGATGGTTAACGTAGACGATAGGGAACAGAGACTTCAGGAACATTTAAATGAAGTAGTTAAAACTATAGGACAGATCACAACAAAAAAACCGATAGCACACGAAGACGATACTTACAAGATAGCAACCGTGACTATCTCGGATAGCAGTACGGATTCCGCAGGGAACGAGTCTATTTCTGATGCGTCAACGTTCTCAAATACAGAACGAATATCTGATTTTGAAAAACCTGTAATACCTTCCGCTTCAGGAAGCAGTAGATCCGAAACTATTCACTCAGCTATAGATATGGAATCCACGGGGATACCAATTTTGCAAGAGGCTATCGACACTAAACCAAATCAAATACTAGTATTTTCATGGTTCAGAAATGAGTTGAATGTCAAGGACATTTCTCGAGATAGACATAAAATTTTAGAAGCATTTCTACCTACAAACAACCCTGAACTTATCAAAGAATTCCTAAAAAAATACATTAGACCAAAGGTTAAATATTTTATTTATTTCGAAGAGGACGAACACCGTAGACAATTTAGTAACATCGTTATTCAGCTGTTCAAGAAAGATATGGTACAACTGTATGAGTGTACTAAACGTGTAGTATTCGTGAAGGAAGAGCATGAACAAAAGGCCATAGTATTAAAGTATCATGAGGGTAAGACTTGTCATCGCGGCATTAAAGAAACTTTAACTAGGCTTCGTAGAAGTTACTGTTGGGATAAAATGCAAGAAACGGTTACAGCGATTATTAACGCATGCGAAGCTTGCAGTAAAATGAAATATGATCGAAAGCCCATCAAACCGGTTATTCAATTGACTCAGACGCAAGATGCTCCGTTTCAAGAGATATTTATCGATCTCTTTTCAATAGAAGGTAAATATTATTTGACGCTCATCGACTCATTTAGCAAGTTAGGACAGGCTGTTGAAGTATCCAATAAATCAACACCTGAAGTAATAAGAGCACTTATGAAATACTTTTCGTTTTACGGAATTCCAAAAAAGATAAGCTCAGACCCAGGAATGGAATTTAATAACGAGTTGATGAAGGAGTTCTTAAGCTTACACAAAATTGAACTACATATAGGCACCATCAACAACCCCAACTCGATGGGACTTATAGAGCGTTTCCATTCGACTATTACCGAAATTTATAGATTGGCGAAATACGAGAAAAGGTGTACAGACGCGGCCTCAGTCATGACATACTCGGTCATGGCTTATAATCATACCATACATTCCGTTACCGGCTTAACACCGTTCGAAATAGTTTTTGGACACACGGATACAAATAGTCCTTATAATATAGATTTTGAAAAGATGTACATGCAACAGTTAGTCAAAGATCATGAAAAGCGTACTAAATGTTTATACAAACACTTAGCTGAAAAGATGGCAATTAACAAAGAAAAGGCTAGAGAAAAGAGAGGTGGTGAAGTGGAAATGGAATTTCCAATAGGAAAAACCGTGTTTGTAAAAGGAGTCAATAAAAGAAAAAGTAAAGACAAGCCAAGGTATACTAAAGCAGAAGTAGTAGATCAGGTTGAAAGGAATATAGTTCCGATCAAGATAGGTGAAAGAAATACAAAAGCGCCCATTATAAACATTAAACGCCCTCCACAGGTGGTGCATTCTGCTCATGATAGGGATGCCGGCGCAGGCCCTTCATCTTCAGGCTCTTGAGGGAAACCCAGGCATACTACCAATAAAGGAAGGTCAAGCATATGTTCAAATCGATCATTGGACAATAATCAAGGTCATAAACTTAGAAACGATTTATAAGGATTTAAATTACATAGTTAATAGTTTAAACCAACTAAGCGAATTAATCGATTGGAAAAAGCCATATCATAAGGAATTTCTAAATATAAGAATGCATACAGAGTTCATACGTGACTTAACTACAGATAAATATAGGCAACTCTTTCCGCAACAACGCTTTAGGAGAGGTCTGGTTAATCCACTGGGCTCTATAATTAAAATTATCACAGGCAACCTCGATCATGCTGACGCTTTAAAATATGATAAATTGACTACTGAGTTAAAATATGATCAAACAATTATATCTAAGAAACTTACATTGGTCTCCAAAATGTTTAGTAGTTTTATAAATATTACAGAAACTATGACTAATAATTCAGCAATGTTTAATGATCGTTTAAAAAGAATTGAAGTAATGTTAATAGATTTAGCTGCAAAGGAGGACAATTGGGTATATGCCACATACATTTTAGGTTTATTTAACATTCTTATAAGCAGTTTTCGTACCATTTACATTAGGCTAAGCGAAATTGAAACCGCTCTAGCATTAAGTAAGAACTCTATATTACATATGTCTATTATAAACTCTACTGAGCTATTAACTCATTTGAAACTCATATCTAATTCTGAAAACCTAATGTATTCACCTACTGAAGAAAATTTGGTAAAATTAGAACAAAATATTTGTGTAAAATCATATGTTAAGAGAAACCGAGTCACGTTCATTATGGAAATTCCTCTTACAGATAATAGTACCTATAATTATTTTAAAATATATTCCTTACCTATATTCAATGAAACCGAAAATAGAACCCTATCCATATTTCCTAAGTACCCTTACCTTTTGGCGAAAGGAATAAAATACCTACCGGTCTCGAAACCATGTCGCTCTCTCGCCGCTAGAAACCAGTTCCTGTGCACTGATGAGGAGATACCTATGAATCCTGGAGTCACTTGTGTGCAGCAACTTATGAATTTTAGCAACAATCTTACCTGTTGTTTGCAACATCAGATTAACATTGAAGAGGTTAAGGTGCAAAAGGTCGATCCTGCAAACTGGATACTATATACAAGACTAAGGACAACTATAACTCAACAGTGTAACAACGAAATAAGTAAGCACCCTGTATTCGGATCCTATCTCGTAACTCTCGACGAGCCCTGCAAGTTAGAAATCCATGGAATTTGGATGCGTTCACATCGTACCTACATTGAGACGAACTACTTAACTCCAATTCCTATGATTAACCTACCGTCACTGCGTAACGTGAGTCTATCAAGTGCACGCGCACTTAACATGCACGCGGTCAACCTGGATGAAGTGAAGCATATGTCATACGCGTTACAGAATAGTGAAATATTGAATAGTGCTATTGACAGGGAAACAGACTCTAAAATCAGTGTTTTATTTTATATTACCTTAGGCCTTGTCATCATATGTTTAATTGTAACTTTATTGCATTTTTATCGTTTAAATATCATGAAAATTGTGCAAAATTATCGGAAAACTTCTCAAATCGATAATTCCGATAATTTCGCTCTTAGGGATGGAGGAGTTATGGTTACCCCTCACCCTTCAGTGTTAGACTGAGACAGCTTGCTCAGCAAAAGCTGATGCATTTCTTGTAATGCTGAGCAAGTATTCCAAGAGATGTAAGTAGACTTAAGCTTAGCTAAGAGGTATTGTAACTAGATTTAATTCATTAATATTAAAGCCTCTAGATCGGCAACACGTATTTTAATTTTGATTTTAATTAGTTTTTAAAAAGTCTTTAGAGTGCTCCCCAATTTGACTAGGTTTCACCAAGGCCGGACGAACTAAAAATCAAGTAGCCAATAATAACAACCCATCGATATTTATGATACTGTCATATTGTAATTTATAACATAGCTATTGTGAGTTTATGGTGTGTGCAAAGTGGAGATAAAATCACCGTTGCGTGGTAGAGCCTGTGTTGTTATTGCCGAAGTCACGAAATCAGAGTTACTTATGTGTGAATGGTGACGACTGTTTGATAAAGACTGGTTTAAGAGGGAACGCGGGTGCACTTTTCCATACAAATGTATTCCCCGATTACCCCCTGGAAAAAGCTTCTAGAAAAAAAAGTGTTTCTAAAAAAAATCAAGGTCTGCTGTAGCTACGCCCCTATAATTTTCTTTTTTTTGATCAACCAGTTGCAAATAGAAATATAGCACTTCAAAAATCTTAGAGAGGAGATTAGAGTTCTAATATTTCTTTTTGTAATTGGTTGGTCAAAAAAAGGAAATTATAATGGGCGTAGCTACAGCAGACCTTAATTTTTTGTAGAGACAAATTTTGCTCTAGAATCATTTTCCAGGGAGGAAACGGGGGAATACGTTTGTATGGAAAACTGCACCCCACGTTCCCTCTTAATCCGACTGAATAATAGAGGTTTTGTGTTTTTTGGGACAACGACTGTTCGTCTAATATTATAACGACTTAAAATGGAAATTGTACACAACAACTTTTGATTGATGCCAATCGATCCTGACTGTTCCTACTCTGATGAAGTAGGTACAGCCTGAACTCAAAACCTGCAAGACATTTGTACAATCTAGGTGAGCACTACAAATAAATATTTTACGTAGGGTGAGCACGTAGAAAAAAATTAAGAAAATTAATTAATTGTCTAGTTTAGGGGTTGAATGTTCCTATGTGGTAGACACAGTTGGTGCACAGTAAAATAATAATGAAAAATAGCCTCTTGATAGACTGATCCAAGGAGAGATATAGAGGGAGGTACTTTAATACAGCATGTTAGTTTAGAGAGGGTTACAGAGAGCCTAAACTAATAATGAATTCCTAATTAAAACCTAATTAATAATGAATGCCTAATTCCTCTAGCCTAACCATCGGTAGCTTGGTTTCTGTTCCGTTTTAAGTGGCACCATTGATGATTTTATATTATCGTTTTGATATCTGCGTTATTAAAATAAATGGAAGATTTTTAAATAAAACAACTGGCCAAGTGCAAGTCTGACTCGCACTCGTAGGGTTCCGTACCGCACTACAGTATTTTATAAGATGGAGCAAAAAATACCACTATCATTTTTCGCCAGCAGAAAAAAATTATTAATAAACATTTTGTTTTTTATAACGCCATCTAACGTCTAACAAAGGTGTTGGGATCGACATTTCAATATAACGCCATCTATGGGACGTTTACCTAACTAAGCGTTCATAAATGGCGTGAAATGCCGAAAATAACACGTTTCTTGTATGGGGACCCTCTATTATCTTTAACTTTATTCTGTTTTTAGTATTTGTAGTTATAGCGGCAACAGAAATACATCATCTGTGAACATTTAAACTGTCTAACTATCACAGTTCATGAGATACAGCCTGATGACAGACGGACAGACAGACAGACAGACAGACAGACAGATAGACAGACAGACAGACGGATAGCGGAGTCTTAGTAATAGGGTCCCGTTTTACCCTTTGGGTACGGAACCCTAAAAAGTACTATGTAAGATATATAACATTTAAACGTTTAGATTCTATTAACTGATATGGTGTAATTGTAATTAATACCACATCGTGGAAGGCTTATTCCGATCATCAAAGTCGTGAGTCGTGTTTGCGATGTCGCAACGATGTCGTCATCTCATCGGCTGAATCTCTTCCGATGTGATCATTATTGGAGACATATCGTGAGACAGTGTTTTGTTTACTATTGATGACGTCACAAGCAAGTTACAGCACCACTTGTATTCAATCTTTATACATTTTATTTACGTTCTTGTGATGTCGTTTGCATTTCATGACGGTTTACGTATGTTTCATACCGACTATATACGGATACGGACTGGTATATGGATTACCGTAGAGGTAAAATATGGTTACATATCTTCGCGTAGAAACGGACTACATCTTGTATGATGGCATCACATTATTAACCGACTTCACAAAAAATCAATTCGTCTGTATGTTTTTTTTACTATAAAAATGTGGTGTTTGCCCTAACAAAAATGTTAATTATAAACTTCTTGTTTTTAACCCATCCATAAACCACAAGCAAATACATCCCTGATCATAACAGGATATCACGTAACCGGTTGACATAATGCTGTAGTGCCACAGAATAAATAATACTTGCTGGTCATGCGGCAATGCCCGGCTTGCGCAGTCGCCGCGTCAAACGTCTGTCACCTAAATAAGTCTGCCACGATCTGACACATTGTGTGCGTGCACACGAAGCGGTAAAGTCGAGAATGTCGCGATTGTGGACATGATTTTTGTAGAGCAAAGATCTTATTTAGATGTGTAGTAGTAGTAGGACGTTTTCCTAGCATGGTATTATCACTATACTGACCTATCTAATGATATTTGACTTGTATAAGTGCTTTTAACTTTCTGTTTTTAGAATAAATGCTTCAAGTTTTGAGTTTTTACCTTGTCTGTTAATCAACCGTGAAATAGAAATGGTTTTCTATGAGATAATGAATCTCGACTTGAAGAACATTACGTGGTCCTCCTAGTTGAAAAACAGACCCTACATTTTAGGCATCCTGCGCACTGGACAGCCACGTCAGGTCTCTCTCTTTTCTAGGTCAACCGGAAGTACCCTATAGGTTTTCGACCCAAAACCTATAGGGTACTTCCCGTTAACCAGCACAAATAAAGGAAAAAATCCAATAATAAAAAAAAGTAGAAAATTAAAGGGTGTCCCCATACATACATAGTTTACGCCAGTTAAGATAGACCTTTGAGATATATGAGCACTCATACAATTTAGAGGTCTAGCTTACTTGGATTAGATTTAATTAAATTAACCTACCTACGTTGGTACGGAAGCCTCGGTGGGCGAGTCCAACTCGACTTGGCCGGTTTTTTACTCTCAATTTCACTTTTATGCATGACATTATTAGTAGTAGGACCTTGTTAACCAGAACTTAGAAATGTAAATCGATATGTGTCTATAGAATTTGAGTCACACGTTGTACGTCTATTGTATAATTAAACGAAAGCGAAGTGTTCCGTTACGTTCCGTATTGTGTGCTAATTTTGATGATGCAATACGTTATGCTAAATCATAACTGGTAAAACATATAGGTAGTTTTTGTTTCTAAGGCCGGTATTTCAGAACAACACTTAAGCACAGATCCAGTCCTATGCATAAGATGACGTTATTATTATTTTTTTTTATTACAGATAGGCAAGCGTTAGACCACTGTCTCACCTGGTGTTATGTAATTAACTGAAAACTCCTTGATCAATCCAAAGTGACTATAATAGAAAAAAAAAAGTTATTTTAAGTATAGCATTATTTTCTTAAGAAATCTATATCATAATAAATTTTACTTCAGTTGAAAGAGTACTTGTAAATGCATAAAGTCTGTCATTCAAACTTAAAATACTGAATTTATTGTTCATCATAATACAGGTATGTACAGAATGCACAGTGATATAACGGCGTACAATATATCGGTTAATTCGATAAAATTAATTATAGGTAATGATAAGATATCCAAGAATACAATTAATATTATTTTCCTAGCACAAAGAATTTCTTTAGCGATTCAACGCGGGAATGCAGCCAGCGTTCTTGGCACTTTACCACACGGATATCCCTTATTTTAGTTTAGTTTCATTTTTATTTTTAAATATTTTATACTTATGAAAATTATAATTAGATACCAAATTAATACATATTTTACTACTAGGTTCCTGATAGATATTAATATTTTGTACATATTATCCTCAGTTAATGTTGACTTATTAATTCATATTATATTTAGTTAAATCGATGTGTTTACACATCCAATCATTACTAAATGTCAGAATATTATTTACAATTATTAAATTAATACCCACCAATTTTATTTAAGATTATCAATTGTATTTGCATCCTTAAAATATATCAAAATACTGGACTTTTCGCGCTCGTTTCAACCAAGTTGCATGATAAGCGCGATAGGTCCCGAATTTTAATATTTATAGCTATGTGTTCAAATTGCGAAAGTTTGAAGTTGATCAATCATTGAACAACAACAATCGTTGAACAATCCTTGAAAAATCCGTCAACTGTATCATTATGGTACTATTTCTGAATTAATTATCAGAACTTTTCGATATGAGCGTAGATTAACTTATTTGTAAGTTTATAGACCTATGTGCCGCAATCAGTTTCTAATAAAATAAGGTGCAGTTACAGTCACTGATTTCTCCATAACTATTTTTGTATAGGTGTTGGTAAATACTGCCTTAATTGAAGTTTGTTTGAACAGCTGAGGTGCTAGGTTTTTTAGTTCGCAGCATGTTTGGTAACCTGTTCAATTGAATTTGTTTATAGTGCATTTAACAGGTTTTATTCTTATGGTCCTTTGGTCATTGTGAATTATGATACTTCTCACTTACTTCGTACAACATTTTGGAGTTACAGGATAAGCACGACGCTCGCCTGATGGTAAACGATGACATTTACCTATTACAGATACAGCGGCATACTAAATTCAAGCCATGCACTGCGCCTGTTGCCTCGAGACATAAAGATGATAAGTCTCACATGCCCTGTAATCTCACTGGATACTTTGCCATTAAAACCGAAAACTATTCTTATTTCATGGCCGAATTAATTGGTAAAGTGGTAGTGTTACCGAATAATACTGGATATCCCTGTACAAAATTTCAGCTACATCGGTCCAGCCGTTTGACCGTGAAGAAGTCCCAAACAAATAAACATATTGACTTTCGCATTTATAATATTGTTTTAATGGTGTTGTTTGGTGTTGATATTATACGGTGATCTAATTTCAAAATAGCAACTCAGTCAACAAGATCACTTAACGTTCTTAACACTTAAAGTACCTACTGTACCTAGTCTATTTAGACTTGAAAAGAACTATTGAGACACCCAGATGAATAGCATGATTCATAAAACCTGTCTGTTTCGACCTCGTGCTTGATAGATGGGACATCTGGTCAGGGCATTACCAGTTTGGTGAAAGTAATTGACCTTCACCAGAATTTACAGAGGGATGTAGATCTAGTGTCTTTTTATTTTCAAAGTTTTAGTGTTTACATCACTATCACTGTCTAATACACTCTTGGCTGGTGTTGTAGATGATCTAAGCTCAGAGTTAATGTGTCATTGGTCCAGCCAGCTTAAACCACTGGCAAAATAAGTGACTCAGTCATAGTTATTATATATATAGTGTATTATAATAATATGAATATAATAATATATCTAGTATGTCTATGTATTGGCTCGGCAAACGGATGCCCTCCAGCTAGATGGAGCGATGATATTCGCAAGCTGGCTGGCAGCGGTTGGCGGCAGCGACACGGGGGGTTGTCTGTCAAAAAAATGAAATGAATAAGATCGTTTATAAAACTAAAAGAACCGACTACAAATGCCGCGCTATTAATTTTTGGTACCAAGTTTGAGGTGCTTATCTCCATATCTCTGGACAGAGAGATATGGAGATAAAAACCACATAGAGAGACATCAAAACTCGATAAAATTTCTATGGTACCACACTTGGAATATCGCCTTTCCAACAAAAAAATAATAATCAAAATCGGTTCATAAACGACGCAAACAAAAATAAAATAATCTCCTCCTTTTTTTGAAGTCGGTTAAATTGTAAAATAGATAAAAAGCGCGTGGTTATAGTTCTTCTCGCGTTTGGCAATGTTTAAAATAAGAGTCTGTATGTATGATTCAGTTGACATTAGAACATCGTATACAATGTACCTATCTAGTTTGTTATATAAACCGGCGTGTGCGCATTACATTGTTATTAATAATAGATAATATTATGTGATTATGCCATAATATTATTCTTGGACTAGTCTTGCTAGCAACTACTTAGTACGATTTAGTAACTAATGATACATAGTCTGTCAGATAAACACTGCTAAACAATTATTTTTTAATACTTAAATATACGCAGCTTAAAACATGTAAATAAACAATTAGGTAAGGAAGTTATTCCTTGTTTCTTATATCTTATACGCTAGCGTTTGAGTATGAGCAAAAGTTAAAAAATTGTTGACTTATATTTCAATTCTATAATCCTTCAAAAATAATAAATTGCACTACTTTATTACTCTCAATCCATGACCACATCCTTTAACCTTAATTTTATCTCTCTTTTAATATAATTATTACTATTTTGGCATACCTATTCACTTTACAACTTTTAAATTAATGTTTAACACTAAGTATAAAATTTTGAATATCGATCGATAAGTACCGGAATAAACAAGATTACAATCTCCGCAAGGCAATGTAAAAAAAAACATTTATTTTAAGAATCATTTTGCGTTCTCAACACAAATATGATATTTTATTGCCATAAATGAGTGGAGTATAAATAATTAGAATTCCTTATCAGAAGGGTGCCAACGGAACCCTATTACTGGCGTTCCGCTGTCCGTCCGTCCGTCTGTCGCAGGGCTGTATCTTTTGAACAGTTATAGGTAGACACTTGAAAATTTCACAGAGGATGTATGTATTGCCATAGTCACTATAACAACAAAAACTAAAAAACTAATCCACATACAAGAGACAAGTCTAACAATTGAACGAACAATTGAATTGAATGAAGAATTACAGACAGATTATTGATATTTTCACAGAGTGTGTAATGCTAACAACCTTTGAGTATTCAGCCAAACTCAAAGCTACTAGTAACAACGCACACGCGTTTTTTCATATTTTTTTGCTAGATCTATTAAATATTGTACCGACCCCTTAGTGTGCTAGTCCGACTCGCTCTTAGCCGGTTTATTTTTAATATGTGAACCTGTAATAACATTCAAAGCGTAAAATTATTTCCTTTATTACAATCTAGTATGTAAAACATGCCTTATTCGAATATCTACACTATGTTGACTTGTATGAGTGCTTTTATTTTATACTGCTTTTATACAGAACTAGCTGCGCCCCGCAACTTCGCTTTCGTTGAAGCATCATCATCATCATCATAATCAGCCGGTATCAGTCCACTGCTGGACATAGGCCTCTCCCAAGTCGTGCCACTGAGCCCGATCTTCGGATCTTTGTTTCCAGTCACTGCCCACCGCTTTGCGAATGTCGTCGCTCCACCTGGTCGCAGGGCGTCCCACGCTACGTTTACGGATTCGCGGTGTCCACTCTAGAACCAGTCTACCTCAACGGTTATCGGTCCTACAACAGTTATGACCACCAGCCCACTGCCACTTCAGTTTGCTAATCCGGTGATCTATGTCGATCACTTTAGTTCTCTGGCGAATTACTTCGTTCCAGATTCGATCCCGCAGAGGAACACCGAGCATAGTTATTTCCATAGCTCGCTAAGCGACTTATTCTGAAGTCCTTGCAGGACTCCAGAATAGACCAGGTTTCGATTGAGTCGAAGGCCTTCTCATAGTCCACAAACGCTAAGCACAGGGGCCGATTATTCTCTTCGGTCTTTTGTACAATCTGACGCACCGTGTGGATGTGGTCCATGGTGCCGTAACCGCTTCGAAATCTGGCCTATTCCGGAGGTTGGAACTCGTAGAGTTTTCGCGCAAGACGGTTCGTAATGACCCTTGAAAATAGCTTGTAGACATGGCTCAGAAGCGAAATCGGGCGGTAGTTTTTCAAGAGGGTTTTGTCTCCTTTTTTGAAAAACAAAACCACCATGCTCCTGTTCCATGCCCGTGGAGTTCTCCCAGTGAAGAGAACAGAATTGGAGAGCTGTTGCAGCTGGCTTACATTTGGGGCTCCTCTACGTTGAAGTATCCTATGACTTAATCCACTGTACTGGCTATCTCTGTGCAAAATTTCAGCCAAATCGGTCGAGCTGTTTGTCCGTGAAGAGGTCTCAAACAAACAAACAAATATACAAACTGACTATCGCATTTATAATACTGGTGTTGATGACTTTTGCATATGTGCATAATACTAGCTTTGCTCTGCAGCTTCACTCGCGTTGAATGCTATGCAAAATTTCAGTCAAATCAGTCGAGCCGTTTTACTGTGAAGATATCCCAAACAAATATACAAATTGACTATCGCATTTCTAATATTGGTGTTGGTAAACGCTTTGACTTTGACCATCATCTGTTCGCTCAAGTATGAACACTCGGTTTTAGTATACGGATGTTTGAGTTATCGCATCAATGCTATATCGCCAACCGGATGCTTCTTGTCCTTTGCGTAACTGTTTGAAACTGTAATGTTATGAGTTCACATGTAGGTTACTCATCGGGTATTTTACGTTTGTAAATAGCCGCTTACCGACTGAGCAAGCAGCCTCGCGAGATTCGGGTATTTTAGTAAAAGCAAGGTAGCTGGCAAGAGCTGGATGAAATTATTCAAATGCCTGATAATGTTAGCTTACCGCCATCAAGGAGAAAATCTGCCACCTAAACCTTACATTGTGCCGACAGCACAGACCTTGAGAGTCAGAGTATTCTAAGCCTAGCGTGTTCACCATCCTCTACCGCATCGTCACTTAGCTACAGGCGGGATAGTGGTCAAACGCTAGCCTATCAGACATAAAAAAGTCCTTTTATGTATTTATTTGTCTACTTATTATGTACTACTATTATGTACTATATTAATCTCCGTTCATCATACGAAATGCCAGGGAATGGAATGCCCTGCCTGAGTCTGTGATTCCGGTTAAGAACAATATGGGGGTCTTCAAATCGCGAGTGAATAGGTATCTTCTGGGTAAGCGCGCTCCATAGTCGACCGCATCATCACTTAAAATCAGGTGAGATAGTGGTCGAGTACTACGCAGTTCGGTGTTAAAAATATAACTTAGTTCAAATTGTTGGTAAGCAGACCACTATCCAACCACAACGTCCCCAATATTAGTAGGTAACTGTAAAGTTGTTTAGAACACTAACGGTCGGACAATTTGTTATACTGTTTATTGATTGATTACTATAAATGACCACCTTGATAAGTTATACTTAGCTATTTGATATGACAGGTCATTAACGAAGCCTAGTTAAACAAGTTGTATGCCTTTCATTGAATTTCAACTAGGCAACTTTTCTAGCGACGTTCACAGAAAAATTTCAAAAAGTTACTCTTTATATATATTCTGACAAACAAGCACTTGACCACTATCTTAACTGATGTTAAGCGATGACGTGATTGAAGACAGTGAACACGCTAGGCCTAGAATACTCTAACTCTCACGGGTGTGTCAGCCTGTGTCCTGCCGGAACTCGGATCACCATAATGTTATGGCGGCAGTTTTCCCCTTGATATGCTACTTTTTGGTAGCAAGTGACGCGGAACATCGATGTAATATACTCCTACCACTTATGGGGCTTTTACTTTTTTTAATTTTCACCTAGCAGCTATCGTAGTTGAAACAGTGGTGGCCTTAAAAACTGTTACATTGGATAGGCTTATATTTTATTTTTGCTGACACCGCAAATTATGTGGTAAATTGAATTGACATAATTTACCTACAGTTTCTTTTGTGTTTATTTTTATTTTGTGTTTGTTGGAACTATAGATGAAAGCGTAGCGTAATATAAATCTATGAATTTACAATCATATAATTTATATTATGATTTGACTAAGTTCTGTTTAAGTGTAATAAGATCTAAAAACTAAAACAACCGACTTCCAAGCCGCACGAGTTAGTTTCAGTTGCAAGTTTGAGACGTTTATCGACATATCTCTAGAGATACTTATCAGTACTCGATGAAATTGCAATGGTTGGGATATTTCCTTTCCAACAAAAAAATAATCATCAAAATCGATTCATAAACGACGACGTTATCCGCGAACACACATAAAAAATATATACACGGTCGAATTGTGAGAAACCTCCTCCTTTTTTATAAGTCACCTAAAAAAGTTTTTTGCCGGTACGTAAAAATGCGCAAGTTAATCGTTATTTATACGATGCCAGTACTGTCGCTATTTTTGCATGACGGTCGGTGCTAGACTGCCACGAAAAGCCGTATATACGGTGCTAATCGCTGGCACCAGTCTAGTTCTAGGCTACTTCAGGTTTTGTAGTGGTAGGCTTCTGCTAGTCCGCCTGGGGCAGTACCACCACTTCACCAATTAATTTAGCCGTTAAATTGATTTTTTTGGGTTAAATTGCAATGTGTCCAGTGAAATTGCAGGAAATGTGAACTTAACATCTTTATGTATCGAGATAATAGGTGCAGTGCCGTGACATGTAAAATTCTAGATATCCCGAAATTCGTCGCTTACCATCAGGCGAGCGTCATACTTGTCCTGTTACCTTCATTAAAAGGTCATTATTGTAAGATGATACTCAATCACTGACACAATCACAAAGTCTGACAGATAAATAAGTATTAAAGGATCAGTATCGACAAATATGTGGAACGGCAAGTGATTTTAACTTAACTATACATTTATTTACAGAAGGTACATATATACAACTTAAAAATAAATTAAACTATTAACTGAGAATAAATGAAATGTTATAAATAAAAAACAGAACCTAGGTTGTAGCTGTCTGCCGGTAACGTTCCCAAAAAGCTGGCGACGTTACCTCGTTGAATTGCTAGGCTAATCCGTTGGCCGAGGTAAGCGCCAGCTCTTTGGTCATGAGTGACGTCTATTTAGCGTCTGGACAGCTCCTTTACAAAACCCCGAGCATCTCGACCCCACGGACCCATTGTTTCGACCCCAAACGGAAGAAAAATGTAGCTATCACCAATGGCAGTATATTTCCTCCGTTTGAGGGTTTCTGCCGCATCCGCTGCTGCACCCGCTGCTCGTGAGGTCCCGCATATGTGGGACGCCGCTAACGTGTCAGCACACGTCGCGTCCCACACCAACGGTCTCCCTCGGCACCATGGAACCAACGTCATACCGTCGGGCCTCTTGCCATCGTCATGTGATATACCGTTCGACTCTAATATAGCCGGCACGTTAACGTTGGCAAGGGCCCGACGAATGACGTCATTCAAGAAAGCGTGACGTGAGAGACGCCCTAATCGACATTACTTATACTCGACTTCAGTGACGGAATAAATATAGTACAAGTACTCAAATATGTCGACTAGACTGTGAAATAATATTCAAACAAAAAATGAAAGTATTTTAGATGACTGAATGCATAATACACATGCAAATGAATGCAGGTGTTGTTGAATCTAGCACATGGCTAATCTAATGTAATGTATCTAACCGTGAGTTATGTTAATATTATGAAGGTATTATGTAATGAGGGACTCCTTATCTAGACCTAAGGAAAGTCACACAAGTGAGAAGAATGGATACCATTCTTCTTAATTCTGGGGCTTGATGGATTACTTGTCTTTAACAGAGAACTCGCTGGTTTAAATCCTAGCCATGTACCAATGGATTTTTCTAGGTGGACTTGGTGTTTTCAGGTGATAGGAGCATCGATGTTCCGCCTAAATTGCTACCAAAAAGTAGCTTACTTCTTTCAAAGAGAATATCTGCCGCCATACCTTTACGGTGTTCCGGGAGCACAGAGCCTCTAAGAGTCAGAGTATCCCAGGCCTGCATGTTCACCATCTTCGGTGACATCATCGTTTTCCACCAGGCTTTCGTTTGACCACAATCTCGCCTGGTGATAAGCGATAATGTGGCTGAAGATGGTGAACACGTTAGGCCTAGAATACTCTGTATTATTATTGTAGTAACATTTAATTTATTGGCCTACTAGATACATAATGGTAGGTATTTAGTTTGCGTGACATCTACAAAATCGATGCGAACCCTTGCGAAGGAAAACCTTGACTGGAATTTGAAACCTACCCCAAGGCAATACAGCTTAAACTGCTCTGCACTTCATTTGCAGATGCAAATAATGAATGCTTTGAATGCTTTATCATTTCAATCGATAGTTTGATGACAGTTAGATTGATTTGGCTGGTCAAAGTAATTTCAAACCTCTACTGTTGAAATTGAAGCCTTATTTGTAGCACAATAATGTTTCTAATGTATTTATTTAGAGTGACCAGTAAATCTTACCTACTGACCGTGCTCTACTTAACTGGTATAAACCGGTTAATGGGTATGATAACCTGTGTTTTTGCTTAGGCCTTGTTCACACTAGGAGTTCAGCAGCCCGAAGGCGTTAACTGTCAGAGATCAAAAATCCAAAAAACAATAAAAAATTATTTAGGTATGAAGAATATGAGAAGTTTTATTTTTTTCGATTGGATTGGAAAGGCAGTCTGGGATTAAAACGTCAGATTTCAAGGAATTCAGTAAGGTTTTGCTGAAAACTGTAAATAAACTCTTCGTCAATTTTCAATGGCATATTACGTTATATTATCTACTGAATATGTACTTCACAGTTTGCTTTATTTTTACTCTTTTATTATATTTTAATATTATATATTTTATTATTAAACTTGCGTATATCTAAGCTTCACTACATCATTAACTAGCTGCACTCCGCGGCTTCGTCTGCGTCCACCACACTGGCTATCCCTATTTAAAATGTGTGTCAAATAGGTCTACTAATTAAAATGTACTTCACTTCAATTACACTTTCGCATTTATTGGTTATTAATGGTTACTTTACTCCCTGTCTAGTTTTGGTAGACGCCAAAACTATTTCATGATATTGGTAGTTAGAATATTTTAGCCCTCCGAAGTTTGCTTAGCAAAACACCGTTCTTGAACATCGTAAGCCGTAGGTCGTGTAAACGGAGCCTAGTGTAAACTGACCTTAGAGTAAATGTAGCGTTGATTTGATGAGACATTAGCGAGCTTACTTAGCAATTTTCTGTCATAAAGAAAACTTTAATTTATATACTTTGGTTAGTATATTCATACAGCTTTTAAAGAACATAGTCTTATTTAGAGCAATATTAAAATAATTGGGTGCGTAGTACCGTTCATGCTTCGGTGATCTTGGAATACTTACAGACAACCTTTTTTGCTAGTTAATTAAAAATAGAGCCACCTATAAGAAAACAGTGGATTATAGATGATTATTAACACAAAAGTCCTAAATAACAGTGATTTGCAGCCCTACGACTGGATCTAGTCTAGACTTAGCTACCACGTTTAACAGTATCACACGTCTATTATGTGCAAAACGGTACCTGTATACTACTGTAATAATTTACCAATAATACCTTAATTCAAAATTTAAAACCACCCCAGCTGATCCATTTATATTCTGTTCATTGAGACCAGTCCAATGAGCCCAAATACAATATCTCTGCTGTAAGATGGTGAGGAGTTAGAGTATTCTGCAGATTCCAGGAGATGCCTTAGCATAAGGTTAATACTACCATGTTCTTACAATATCGTTGAAGAAAGAAGATACTGAATTTCGAATTGATCAGACCTACGAAATTTGGTCTTTGATAATATTCATATTTATTAACATTCATATATTTATTAATAATTCATATTAGAAGTAATTCATCAAACATTTTAAGCAAATGTAACAAAAATACAAATCACGCATCGTCCCGTCGTCATCATCTAAAAAAAAAGGTCATAGTGCTCATAGTCTTAAAATAGATGAACGAATTTTAATGAATCAAAGCAAAAAACACTCTTGATTAAAACACCTATCAAGCCAAAAAAAACGAAATCATACTCAGGTTTATTCGTTGAGGCGCTACGATGCCACAGACAGACACACACACACACAGATACCCACGTCAAACTTATAACACCCCTTTTTTTTGCGTCGGGGGTTAAAAACAACAAGCCGGGGCATGCGAGCGAACGTAATGAAAATAAACAAATAAAATAAAATTCTCAAAATAAAATATCCAAGTGAAATAGGGACACCATGATGTTAAATCAGCTCGGAATAAATAACGTAAGCGATGTTTAAAACTAAACACACTTAAGAACAAATAGTTCACTGAAATATTATTTTGTATACCAAGTTATTTAAACAATATTTCTATGAAATACAATTCAAAAATTTATTTGTATATATTAAAATATGGGACTTCTAAATATTTAGAAGTAACTTCAGAATTTTTTTAGAGACAATTCGTTCTTGTTTTGAGCTTGGTTGATTTCTTTATTATATCCTGAACCACGATCAGCAAGCAAGCATCAGCAAGCAGGATAAGTTAGTCAATAGTGACTAACTTATCCTGTCAACCATATGGTTGACACAGTTATAAGTATTGGAGTAAGCTACCCCTTTTTCGCAATTGTAATATTATAATCAATTACCAAATAGGAAACAAACATATAAGGAGCCTAATATATTAAAATGCATATAGTCTTATCAATTCTCATACAATTTCTTAAGTACCTACAAATTTTTGCATTGTTACAGGTAAACTTACAGAAGAAGATGAAATCATTCCTAAAACTTCAATACCCGAAGAAATATTAACAACAACAACATCAAAACCAACAACGACACAAGTAACAGAAAGGATAGAAAACAAAACAGAAACACCAACAGAACCAGAGACAACAGAAGAAATCAAACCAAAACCTAGATTATTAAATTTAAACGTAGATGAATTACAAAACTTCGCTAATGCTTTACACAATCAAACTAATAAGAATGGTAAAATGATATCAGATCTCAGTGACGTTACTTTGGATGATGATGAAGATGAATCTCCAAGGATTCCTGAGCATCATACCAAGTTGCAAGATAAATTCTACTCTAATCTACAGGCGCCGTTTCATAGTCTGATATCTAATAATGGAGAGTCTGAAGAGATTGGAGCTTGTAAGGAGAATGAAGTAGGTTATAAGGTTAGTAGATATCAATATTTTTACTTAGATATCTCTTTACATACTTTACATTAACTATCTGTCTTTGATGAAGAAGAGTAAATAAAATAGAAGGTAAAGTGCCATTAACTTGATTAAATGCCTAGCAGATGTTATTCGGGTTGCCTACATATTATTAGATTCTTTATTTAGTGTCTGCATTTCTTGTTGTTTGTCTGTGCATAATTTAAACTATTAGTAAGTTGATAGGCGGTGATTAACGCTTACCATCGGGTGGGATGGTAGCTTGTTTTCCGTTCTATTTTATTTAAACAAATGAAGGTGTTTTGTCAGCTGCTCTTACTTTTTGCTGCCAATATTTCATGCTATCTTTTAGTCAATTTGTTTAAGATTTCTCTACTAGACCTCTTTCACAATTTACTAACATGTTGATCACATAGAAATTCTACTTTTATTGCATCAAAGCTTAATTTACGGTAGTCAGATCATTATAGTTATCATCATTTTATTCTTCAATAACAGAGTTTAGCATTTTTTGTATGTTACACCGTAGCACCTAAATCAGTCATCCAGAGTCATGAGGTGTCAATAGGTCCGATATTATTATTATGATTTGACATAGACTACATTTGTCGGCAGACAGGTTCAGTTCTTCCGTAACGTCAAATCTTATTGTGATATTGGTGCGTGGTCCTTTCAATACAATCATCATCATCATTATCAGCCGGTGTCCGTCCACTGCTGGACGTAGGCCTCTCCCAAGGTGCGCCACAATACTATGATGATATGATATCCTTAATATTTTTTTTTTCAAATTCCAGATCGGCGAGAAAATAGACCGAGGATGCGAAGAGTCATGCGAATGTATGCCGAGTGGCAGATTTGAGTGTTCACCTCGGTGCAAGCATCCATACATTCGTCGTGGAAGAAGACTCAATGATCCGCTTTGCTTCGAGTCTCCCGTTGATGATTGCTGCTCCATCATCGCCTGTGCTACCGGTAATGGTAAGCCTAAAAGTGCCCCGGAGTCGGTCATTCGAAATTGTCAATGGGCATCAATCAATATTTCCATCATTCGCTTTTTACCTCGTAGTTACGAAGTACAATGGCTTCAATTGCCTCTGTAGAAGATCATTTGGTCCATCAATGAAGTGAGGTGAAATGGCGTGAAAACTGACAATTGCGAATGACCGTCTCCGGGGCACTTAAGGCTTTAGTTGTAAATTTACCGCCGAACACTGTAAAAATAAAGATGTTAAGTGTGCGCACTATGGGTTTGTGTGAGGATACACTAACGGTGCCTAGCTCTGTTTTGAGTCTTCTGTAGATTGTAAATTAGTGCTGTTCCATCTTACCATGTGCTACCGTTTAAGCTAAATGTTAATTAGATGGTTCGTACCGTATGAACAAAATATTTTTGAAATTCTGTGAGTGTGTTCACGTTCACGTTGAGTTATGTTATCGGGGTGACGGGCTGAGTCTGCTGTGCTTATAGATTTGAACGTAAAGTGTTTTGGCGTTATACTTATTTGTTAAATTGATATACTATTTTTATTTTTTTATATATTACAGGCTAGCGTTTGACTACTATCTCGCCTGGTGGTAACGATAATGTGATCGATGATGACGCTAGTCCTAGAATACTCTGACAAGAATAACACCTGTACTATAGTGCCTTCTTTATTGCCTTCCGCTTCTACCAATTTGCTCTTAGACTCATCATCATCAGCCTATACTTGTCCACTGCATCTCCAATTTCACGCCACTGAGCACGATCCTCGGCTATTCTCATCCAGCTCTTACCAGCCTTGCGAATATCATCGCTCCACCAAGTCTGAGGACGTCCTACCCTACGTTCGCCAACAAACCTAACTAAACTAATTTAGACTAAGCAGATCATATCAATTAATCTCTGGCCCAAGTCACTACATAGGTAGTATTCATTAATTATTAAAGGTAGGCGGCGATCAGATGGCGCAGTAGTATTATTAACCAGTCGGTACAAATACTACCACACCAAAAGCGATCAGAAAACAATTGAAAAGTACTGAGATCGCGCCCGCTGATCGCAGGACGTATGGCCCTACCTTAATTCTTTTTAACAATTTTCACATATTTGCACAGTACCTTGCATAACAATATAATAAATTCCGTCACTCAAAGAACAATATGACTAAAGTAGGGCTTACGAAACTTTGTGGGAAGCCATGTCGCCTTGCTTTGTGTCAGGTATCGGCAAAAACATCTGTCCAATCAATGCTAACTATGTAGGTACCATTAACTTACGAAATATAGGATAAGAACGATTCGATTGTTTACTTGAAACAAACTTCTAGACTGAGAATAAAGAATAAACCAGAAAATCCATACAATTGTAATACCAGTAGTTACACATCGCTTAAAAATTTGAAAAAATCGGACTTCGCATGCCGCGCTATTTATTTGCAGTAGTAAATTTGATTTATCTTCATATCTCAGAAGATATTCATCAGATCTCGATGAATTGTACTATAGAACCAACGGAAAGTAGACCTTGTCAAACAATAATTAAACCGAGACCTATTTGGAATAAATTCTGAACTAATAATACTTAAATTCAAAATTTGAACCTACCCCCGACCGATAATATTTATTTCATATTAATTCATAATCTGTTCATTGAGACCATTCTGATCAGCTCAAAGTCGACATCTCTGCTATAAGTTGGTGAGGAGTTAAGTATTCTGCAGATTCCAGGAGATGTCTCAGCATCAGGTCAACGCTAACAAGTTCTATTATTAATATTGATTACGGGATATTTACCATGTTTTTTTTATATGAGTTTCCGATATCAAGCTATCAAGTTCTTTAGATGTCGTTTTAGTAAGAGTATACTGAATTTCAAATTGATCAGAACTACGAAAGTTTATTTCATAGCGTCATCATCTAGAAAAATGCTCATAGTCTTCATACGGCTGAACGGATTTTCATGAATCAAAGCTAAAAACACTCTCGATCAAGACACTTATCAAACAAAAAAAAAATATCGGTTCAGCCGCTTGGGCGCTACGATGCCACAGATAGACACACCTTCTTTTAGCGTCGGGGGTTAATAAATACTTAACTATTATTCCAGACCAGAAGCCAACAAAACTAGAAGTGTGCAAGTATAACAACGACACATATACAGTCGGCACGACGTGGCACATCGGATGTGATACCTCCTGTATCTGTGAACCTAACTCTGTCGTGACCTGTAAACCTAGGTAAGTACATGATTAAAGCTTGGAAGACGAGTCAGAATAGTTGCGCTTAGTGGATTGGCCTAGCTAGTCTAACGGCCGTATTCATGAAGCTTTTGACGAACGAAGAGCGGTGGATCTGACGTACGTAATGTCAATAATGTGCCTATTGGCTTGACAGACACTATGCATTCGCGAGTGCCTCATAGTGTTGTTTATGAATACGGGGGTAAGTCAGTTATCCTGCGCCTCGTCTCATTACTTTCATCAATTTCCAGACAAGGACGATTATATCTAACACAGCATCTTGTCTTAACATCTGATGAGATAGTGGCTTGTCTAATCGGGACAAAAATCGGATCATTTACAAATCTAAAAAAACTGACTTCAAATGCCGCGCTAGTCATTTTCAGTACCAAGTTTGAGGTGTTTGTCTCCGTAATAATAGGAGATGCTAATCAGATCTAGATGAAATTACAATGGGACCAAACGGAAAGCATACTCTCTCAACCAAAAAACTTTCCAAATCGATTAATAAACGACAGAGTCCTGAGGTAACAAACATAAGAATAAAACTGGCCAAGTGCGAGTCAGACTTTTGTCACGGAGGGTCCCGAACGCCATCTAACGAATATCTAACGAACTTCTAACACAAACAAAGCGAACGTTAATCGAGAGCAAATAACTGCTTTAACGACACAATAACACTAAAGCTACTCCTACTCACCAATAAATGTCGGGAAGAGTCATATTTTAAGTTGATTATCGATAAAGTTGATCATTGAAAATACGAATAAAACAACATTTTCTGAAAATTAATCCTAGCTAGATCGATTTATCGTCCCCGAAATCCCCTGCATACTAAATTTTATAAAATCGTTGGAGCCGTTTCCGAGATTCAGATTCAAATTCCGAGATTAAGGTAAACACGATAGCGCCATCTATGAATCGATTCATAGATGGCTCGAAAAAAACACGTTTTAACATGTTTTAAACCCTTTAATTTTTAACTTTGTTCTGTTCTTAGTATTTGTTGTTATAGCGGCAAGCGGTGAAAATTTCAACCGTCTAACTATCACGGTTCATGAGATCCAGCCTGGTGACAGACGGACAGACAGACAGATAGACAGACGGACAGCGGAGTCTCAGTAATAGGGTTCCGTTGGTACACCCTTTGGGTTCGGAACCCTAAAAACCGTCGAACTGAGAACTCCTCCATTTTTGAAGTCTGTTGAAAAACAGCCATTCTGCTGATTACTGGACCAGCTGAATTTGGTCCTTTTAAATACAGTTTCATCACACACGGTCTTTATTGCAGATGTAAACCGCTCCCACCTTCAGACAAGTGCATAAACGTACAAGATCCTTTGGACTCGTGCTGCGAGATACAAGTTTGCGACGTGTCGCAGGATGCGCACGAACTGCCTGAGAACGTCACTACCACCTCGTCTACTACTACTGAAAGGATACAGGTACATCCAACGTTTATTTAGAAGAATCATTAGTAAAAAACACCAATTATATAAATTCTTAAGTTAGATTGTTTGTTTTTGGCCTCTTAAAAATTACAAAAAAAAATTAAGTTTTAAGTTAAAGTTTTGTTTGCAAATTTGCACAATGGTAGCCAGTATAATGGTTGAAGAACATTTAAATGCGGTAGAAGCTGAGTAGAGCAGCTAGTCATCTGATAATTTCACAAACTCTTTAAAAGAGATCGATCTTCAATCCTCCGCTAGTAATAAGGAAGATGCAACTTCCATTTTAAATAATAACATGCAGAAGAGACAACAAGAATATTAAACATCATTTAACAATAAATTAATGTGATGCGAAAAAGCGAAAAACTTTTGATGACACCACTTCAAACTATAATTTCTTGTTGAAAATTGCAAGTAAGTTTTTAATTTTACAAAATTATAATAAATATTAAATATATGAACCTTAAAATGTATATTATATGTATTATGTATATTATATATTGCTCGGTAGGATTTTTTACTCCAATCATTTAAAGTCCCCTGAACGCGCCAAAAATAGACATATTTCAAAAATTCAAACATCTTTAGACGCAGTTTTTTAGAATGCTTGTAGTTTGTAAGAGATATAATTTATAGATATGCTGGAACAATCAACGCCATTTCCAATATCATGCTTTTTAAAACATCTTTTAACTGTTTCCAGATTCCTCAAGCCTTCGAAGCTCAAGAGGAAGGAAGATCCAAGAATAGGCCCCTCGTCTTAGCCGAACCTATAGGTTCAATCAAAGTGCTTCAGAACAACTCCGTCCAAGTTAATCTCATGCACATGAACAATTCCGAAGACCCAATCCATCTTCTCCTCAGCGATGATGGAGGAAAGACCTTTCAAGACGTAGAACTTGCTTACTCCAACCTTATTCTAAACCTTGAAGGTGGTAAGGATTATGTTTTGAAGACCAAGGAAACTGGCACCAAATTCAATTTCTCTATTACTTCTACGAATGGAAGAACGAACGAAGTAGAAGATTTATTTGCTCATTTGAATACCTCGAAGGGGGGCTGCATGGAAGACGGGGTATTTTATAATGTTGGTAAGTGAACTAAACTTTTAGTGATTTTATTAATTTATCTCAGATTAGTGATCAGAGAGAATAATATTAAAAGGAGCTCATTGACTATCCTAGCTTAAGGGTTTCTGAATACTTATCCAACAAAAATACACCAGCGATCCTTCAGTTAACTTTCTTTAAGTCTTTTTGGTTAGTGAGTTTTAAGAGAGCTTAGAAAGCTTAAGTAATATATTCACCGAAGAGAGAGAGAGAGAGAGAGAGAGAGAGACAGAGAGAGAGAGAGGTAGGCCCTCACTCAATCGCTAATGAACTAATCACTAATGGTGATCACGACACGGTTGGATACAATACCGTTAAGCTGACTAACAACTGAACTAAGTGGCTCAAAAAGTGACATAAGTTAACATAATGGTTACTATTGTAACCATTTTTTCATGTATTTTGTTTTACTGTATTCAATAAAACAAAAAGTACTTACCAAAAGAAGACAACGTTCCAATTTACAAATGATTAACCTATTTCCTTCTTCTCTAGGAGAGGAGTTCCGGATAGGCTGTTCAGAACTATGTGAATGTACTGGACCTAACACTCGGGACTGTGCCACTCTGGTCTGTCCCAACCACGTAGGGTTGGAAATCATGTCCAAAGGCTGCGTGAAATGGGCTCCTAGTCCGCCAGCAAAACCTCCAAACTGCTGCCCTAGATCTGCGAGGTGTTTGAGCGATGGAACCTGTCATTATAATGGAGTACCGTAAGTATACATTTTATGATGACTGGAATGAAGATGTTCGCTTGCATGAGACGTAGACTAAATGTCATGATTCACCTTTCGTACGCCGGGATTCCAGATATAATAAAAAAAATATTGTGTCTTGTCTGGATCCACATAGGGCATCCGCATTCCGGCCTTCAAAAGGTATCTTTCGTATGCCGGAATACGGATCCACGCGAGACTCAATAGAATTTTCAATGTATCTGGAATCCTGGCATGCGAAAGATTAAGGGTTGCGTAAAGTGGGTGGGTTCTCCTGAAAACTGCCGAGGTCTACGAAATGTCTAAATAATTGAAACAGCATGTGTTAGTTTTTGGCCACTCATGAGAAGGGTACCTGGTAGACACATGCTAAGACAATAATTCTTAGTACAACCCGGTCACAATATCTGTGCACCTCGCTGGAATGCGGTGCCTCTCCCGCTTCCCCTGTCACCTCTCCGCGCACTCCCCGGTGCGACAGTACGGTTACCAGTTAGTACGGTTACGGTACCCAGACCGCCGATATGACGTCACGAGATCAGGTGCACAGATATTGTGACCGGGTTGTATGTGACAATGATATCAGTGATGATAAATAAAAATTAATAGGAAAGAAAAGCTAGTCAAGTTTTTTGAACATTAGACCACCTAAGTAAGATCTCCTCGCTAGTATGGTATAAAAGATGGAAATAAAAATCTTACATACTCTGGGTTATTTTTATTGGTTGCAGGGTACCTAATTGGAGCGAGGTCCCTATCGCACTGACAGGTTGTGAACAGCGTTGTTTCTGTGAAAATGGTGACCTTGACTGCCAGGAAGTCTGTTCTCCCTTACCACCCGTGCCTCCTCAGAACTTCCGCTGTCCACCGCAACACCGTCCAGCACCGGTCAATATATCTGATGAGGACTGTTGTAAGCAGTGGGGATGTCTACCTCTTGGTGAGTGAATAAGATATATATATATTGTGGCTTATGATGTCGCAACTTTTTTTGTTAATTGAATCATACATTACCATGCTTGAACATATTGCTTTGATTGGTCACACTTGCAGGCTTAAAATAATGATCATTTAACTTATGTTAATTACACTTATTAAGAAGATTGAAACTCATAAACTTTAAAGCTTATGTTAAACCCTTCACTTCAGTTTATGGGACCGCAAGTAAAATCTGTTGGTGCCATATTTTTAATCAGACTAGAAAGTTAATTTTCAGTTGAAAAGTTGATAAACTCCATTTTAGTCATTCAATAACTCTCTCAGCTCAGAATTAAATAATAACCAGCTGTTTAAATTACCATAAGAAATAATAACTGTCGAGAAAAATCATTTTATAATTGCATGATTCTTATTTATTTTTCATTTGCATGTCCATTCATTACATCAGCAAGAAGAATCGAAGCTAAGAATTACAGTATGCCAGTTTTTGATGACCCAATCAACTACGTCACACCGACAACACCATACCATACGGCAGCTACCACACAAGTTTTACCCCCACCACATTCCACAGACCCTATTGACCCTCATGTCAATTCCATCAAAAAATACCCAAAGATTCTCAAAACAGTAACATATGCACCTTCAACCAAATACACTTACGACAATAACTCTCGAGACTCTCGAGATAATGTCACAGTCTTTACTTTAGATGATATGGATGCTCCTTTCAAAACTGCCCATTCGGAACCCTCAACTAATGGTAAAAGCTTTTGGCCACTTGTCAAGCCTTTCACAGAAAAAGCAGCCAATCCTACGAAATCTAGTCAGACAGTACCAGGTAGAAAGATTAATTTCTCACTGATGACATTACTCAATGATGAAAATAAGGATGATAGCATGCAACACCGTCATCTTGATTTGCCATCAGACGAGTCAGTTGATCCAACGATATCTGAAGTTACTTCTTCGCAAGAAGTTTCTAGAGATCCCAATCATACACCAAGTCAACTCAGTCCATTTCATTATTTCTTGCCTACTCATGACAAAGGTCTACACCCTTTAAGTATGTACCACGAATTGCGTCCTTACACAAGACCGATCGTAACTCCGACAAAATCTTACTTTGAGCCAATTCTTACTAACAGATCACAGTATGTTCTAACCAAATCTCAGCATATTTCTTCAAATTCCCTTATAAATAGTCCCGGAGACCGCACCATCTTAAAGTCTCCTCGTGGCAAACATGTGACCGTACTCGGAACTAAAGATCTAAATAATTCCAATAAAAATGAGGGTAATGAACTTTTCTGGAGCCCACGCATAAAGAACCATTTCAAAGCTAATCCTGCTCCTCACGAAACCGTTATTCTAAAAGCCGTTCCTAGTCCTAAACCTTTTAATCAGAATAGTCTGGAAGTTCTAAGCAAGACATACGACTCGATAAACCTTGAGAATTTGCTTAACCAAATGGATGTCCAGTCAGAGGTGAATAGAAACCTTGGACGTTCGACTAACCAGAACCAGAGCCCTGGGGCAGGTCAGTGACCGCGCCTGATGTGACTTCTATATGTGACTTTTGTAACTCCTTATTCTGACTCTTCAACTGACTGACTATTTCTTGACTGGTCTTACGACTTGACTCCAACTGTGGCTTTACTAATCTCATCAATCTGTCATCTATTAACATTTCTTTAATGTACCTACCGTGTTTTTGAACAGCATTCAGCAATAAACTGATATCGTTTTATGTTTACAGGCCCTAATCCTCATGTGCCTCCCAACTTCCCGCCCCAAAAGTCCCAACCACCATCATTCTTACCTACGATTCCTCCAGAATTGCACTTCCCTCAAGATGAAGACATCGACCATAACAACATCCACCGTCCTGCCCCAGGGTCTGGTATCCCTGGTCTTCCACCAGGAATACAGGTTCCTAATAGCTTTGGAGAGATGAATAAGAAGCTGTCGGTGATAACTATCGAGTCTGATTCACCCACGAGTATCACTATGCTGCTGGGATTACCTTCAGTGCTTGTTGGATTGAGAGGAAGCGTAGACTTGAGATACACTGATAAAGCGTAAGTACATTTTAGCTTTAAGATGATGTGGTTACCTAAGGTTATAACGGAGTATATCGAATATTTTTAATTTGAATCTTTTCATATATTCATCTAAACCAGGAAAAATGTGCTGAAATAGTGAATTTATGTCTATTTTTTATGTCAGGGAGACCAATTGACCACTATTCTCACCAGATGTTAAATGAAGATACAATCTAAGAAAGATCTGTGCTTATCTGGATAAAGAAGACGGTAGTGAGACGAAGTGCTGGATACTGACTTGAGTGCTTATACTACAGTACTACATTACTGTAGTACCATAGAAAGTAACTTTGTATGTCTTTAAGTCGACAAAAAGCTTCCTGTATTACCCAAAAGGTGTAGTTCTTAAGTAACCTCTCAAAAATGGATTATTTTTCCATTCTATTGGTTTAAAAGTATTAGGTTGAGTTGCACCATCTTACTTTGACTATAACAAACGTCAAAAATCAGTCAAACACCATACAGAAACACCGGTTATAGTTAGTTGTGTAGTAAAGTTTAGTTACAGTTTTTTACCACTTACCATCAGATGCGCCGCATGCTTGTGTGCTGCTCTGTATTTATAAAAAAGTGAAGTAGTAATGACTGATTTTTCTTCTCCAGCGATGAAGACGTATCCCACTGGTATTCCGAAGTGTTCGCTCCAGCAGACGAGGTCCTAACGACTCCTCGACTAGAATTCCGTCTCACTGGTCTTCGGCCGTCTACCACATACAAAGTGAAAGGCAAGCTGTATCTCCACAACTTGCCTGTGTCTCCTGAGAGTGAAACCTTCAGCGTTAGGACTCAGGATCTTCCGTTGGTAAGTTTGAAGTTTTTTAAGAATTCGGTTCATAGACATAGGATACTTTTGAACGGGGGTGAAGCGCAGCAAGTGGTATCATTATTTACACGTATATTTTCAACGGACTTCCAAAAAAAGAGGAAATTCTTAATTCTATTTAATTAAAGTGTATTTTAATTGTATGATTCAATTTTTTTTTCATGGGTAGCGTACATTTCTACGGGTGGTTTCATACGTATAATTGAGATACACTGAGATCTGATTACATTGGGATCTGATGAGTATCTCAAAAAATATGGCTAGATAAACACCTCAAATTTGTAACTGAAAATGAACAAATTTCACTTATTCCTGAGTACCTATATGTGTTTATTTAGTACATTTTATCCAGATTTGATTAGTAGTAGCAAGTTTAAGATTTTATCGCCATATAGGATCTCCTATGATCTCCTGAAACTGTTTCAGGAAAATAAAAAACCAACATAACATGTTATGTTGGTTTTTTATTTTCAATTTATTTATTTTCATAAGGAGGTAGGTACAAAACAATACATTAACAGTAAGCCCCAAACTCGGCTAATCCTGTATCTTGGGAGCCCGGGATTGGATTTAGTTGTTAAACTATCAAAATTATACTTCACTTCACTTTTTCACTTTATTTATGCCGTGTTGTCTCAAACTATTTGGATTCACAATGAAATTGTGACAAAGATTTGGCTTCTTTTTCTATTATGTTATTCTTGCTCAGGTAACTCCAGTAGAAGAGAAGCGAAGAGAAATCAACAGCGGTCTGAGGGTTGTGGATGCAAACGACACCACCGCTCATGTTACTTGGAGACATTTCAGTGAAGACGAATTGCAGTTCATTGATGGAATACAAGTCAGGTAAAAAAAAAAACAAAAGTTTTATTTCATCTACTTTAAAATTCATGACTAGCTTTGGTGGTAGGAGCATTATATCATTGTTCCGCCTGATGTGCTACCATAGCTAAAGTTAAGTACCAGCATAAAGGAGAAAATCTGCTGCCAAAACCTTAGGGTGTTCCGGCAGCACACAACCCTCAAGAGTCAGATCATACTCTAGGCCTAGTGTGTTCACTATCCTTGACTAGGTAATCGCTTTCCATCATCACCAGGTGAGATAGTGGTCGAGAAACGCTAGTTAATCGGTTTCAGTACCTAATCTATTTCTAGAGTGTAAAAGTAAAATTAAACTCTATAAAAATCACAACATATTATCAGTATTCTAATATAACTAAGTGACATTTTTGAACATATTACGAAATAGCTGAAATATGTTTTTTTTACCTTTTCAACAAAAATCCGAGATTATCGAACTTGCTTACAAAATTTCACGAGAATCGATGTTTTTTCCCTCACGCGCCATAAGAAGTATAACTTCAATAACCGGCCAAGTGCGTGTCGGGCCACGCGCAGTGTGGAGCATTAAATGGAAAAATGGTATTAGCAACCCTTAAGTCATTTTAAAATACCTATTTAACGATACCCCACACGATGGTGTAGACGACGAAAAAAAAATTCATCCTCACTTCTCATGTAGGGCAGGTAGTACCATAAAAATAATATTTTTTTAAATTTTATTTCACCTCTTTGTCAGTGTAATTTATATACAATATATCCCTACAAAATTACAGCTTTCTAGTATTAACGGTCTCTTAGCAAAACCTCGGACAGACAGACAGACAGACAGACAGACGGACATGACGAAACTATAAGGGTTCCTTGTGAGGACTACGGAACCCTAAAAACGAAATAATACAAGAGTAATTCATAGCAGGGGTCCAGTTAATTGACAGGGCATGTGAGACTCAACAGCTTTATGTCTCAAGGTAACAGGCGCAGTGCAGTGACATGCAAAATTCTGGCATTCCAGAATTTTGCAAGCGGCTGTATCTGCAATAGGTAGATGCAAATTTTGAGAGCCAGTTCCCATTCTAAGCCTAGCGTGCTTCGACCGCATCCTCACTTACCAACAGGTGAGATAGCGGTCAAACGCTTGCCTATAAGATATATATAAAACGTAATTGCTTACCATCAGGTAAGCGTCGTGCTTGTCCTGTTACTGTTACTATCCTGTCTTATATCATAAAAAAATCTTGACTATTATAACGACAAAAAGATCATACCATATATGGACAAACACCTTAAACTATGTCTTCTCTTCCAATCTTTCAGATACCGTCCAGTAGGCACTCCAATCTACAGCATGACGGAACTGCTGCACCACAGCCGATCAGCTGCAGAACTACACGAGCTGCGACCTGGCAGCAGATACGAGGCCTCCTTAGTCTTGATACCTCCACCTCGTGCAACCACCGAGCTTGTAGACCCGGGGAGGGTGGAGTTTACCACCTTGCCTTATATTGGTAAGTTCTAAGTAGTTCTAAGATACAGGTGCTGGTTATAAAGATGAAGAGAGAAGTATTTGATAACGATTTGAGCGTGACAATGTGATCTAAGAACTTTCTAGCTGGCCATAATAAACTAAAATGACAGAACGACGACTAATCAGAGATCTAATCAATAAATTAAGTTTAGAGAGGTAAATGATTACAATATTTCTAGAAAGAGTGAATATATATTCTAAGATGGTGTCGACAGAACGTTAAGAACGCTAACAAGAACAAGCTTATACTAGAATAGCTAATTTGAACAGAATGGGCTAAGTAAAAACATGACAGAACCTGTCCACCACATCCGTTTGGCTATGGAATTACTAGAGCTCTGGCCATCGTCTTTTGTCGAAATGGAGGTATCCTATTTTTCGTATACGGTTATAGTCTCGGTTAATAATTAGCTCTGGAATAGTATGAGTAAAATAAGGAGACAATGGATTTTATATACACTACAATTAGCAGGAACGGTCTTGATGCGCTGGTTAGAGTTATCTAGCTTCAGACCATCCAAATTAGAAAATTTATGACATTACTTGTGGAAAGAAGTAGTCTATGCTTACCCGACCGGGAAAAAGGCGTGATTTATGTATGTATTTATGTATGTAAGTACTTGAGGTTCCCACTACAAAACATTGTATATCTTACAATAAAAAAGAAGGTGCATAGAAAGCTATGCGTTGGAAGTGAACTTCCAAGTTCATTCAATTTATTCCTCAACGTCAGTAATTATTTTTTTGTATAACTCCATGTGTTGAACGTAGCGGGACAAATGCCCGAATGATAGCGAATACGTCTTCGTATTTACGCCGTTCTACAATAGAGGAGGTTTATAAGTATAAAATATAACATGACGCTTATTCGGACCGTTGCTTCGAACAACAGAGAAAATATATAATATGTAGAGAGAACATTAGCGTATGCGAATGAAATAGCTATAGAGATATAACCCGACTAAAACGATGAACACGTGATACATATGCCAGCTATAAGATAAAATGAACAACTTAATTTGGTCGGGTTATACATGACAGCGGGTAAGAGCCAATGGGTGCACTAGAAACTGGCTCCATACATTGCTGGAGCCAGTTTAATCGCATACGCAGGTAAAGGATAAAAAATTGTTGTCATCTCGCTCTCTCATACCAGTGCTTGTATAGTTTTATCCTTCTCATATTATTATTGTTATTTAAATGCCACATCCGCTTAATATTCCATCCACGCTTCTAACCGCGACGCTATTTCATTTCCGTCAAATTTTACCCCAAGGCGCCTAAAGAAATTACATTTAAAAAAATGACAAAGTGAATCCTCCACCCCCAGATCCCTACAACTGGACAGTAGTGATAGAAGCCCGCGCCGTCGGCGCTGAAGCAGCAGAACTGACCTGGCACGGTGTACCGTCACCAGCCGAGAGATGGGTGCGCGTGTACCGAGCCGCGCATGCGTGCGGAAACAAACAAGCTGCCGGGAAGGAACATGATGAGTTCAGACTGGCTGCAAGAGACCAGCCACCTTCTGTCACCTTCACTGGACTGCAGCCGGAAACTAGGTAAGGTTATACAAGTTATTTCATGGTAGTAATAGTTATTTATGATACTAGTGCGGTAAGTTGGTTTTTAAAAACGCTCAGACGAAATATAATTTAAAATATCAATATGCAGCCAATATAATTTAGATTGTCACAAACATTACCTCAAATTAATAAGGGGCCAAGTCTGGATGATGGTATAAGATCTTTAGTTATTAAAAAATATCAGATACACAAGTGTTTAACAAAATAGCTGATGGTCAAGCTTAGTGGCGTGTCATAGGAGAAGTGGCAATAGTCCAATGGCTATGGCATTGGCCTAACTATCGACAGGTCGTCGTCGACGTCGATCCCCACCCATTGTACTATTGACGTGAACCCACTCCAGACACAAGCATATATATATAGCATAGTTGGAAGGGTTTACAAGACTACTAGTAATGTGCTACCCACATTGCTTAAAATAATTATGAGGTGCCTATGGCCAACTGTGTACGGAAATTGGCTGATAATCACGATGATGATGTTTAACAAAATGTTTCTTTATTACAGATGCCGCGTATGGCTAGAATTATTCCTGACTAATGGCAAAATAAAGACCAGCAACGTTTTAGAAATCACAACGAAGTCACTAGACTCAGACAATCCTATCGACAGTAAGTAGTTATTTCCTCTATGTTTTACGCTGGATAAATACGAGTTTCCAAGTCTATGCACCTTTTACGAACTACAAAAAGGATTGTCACAATCCTTTTTGTAGTTCGTAAAAGGTGGCCTTGTAATACGAGTATGTCCCCTAGATTTTGGAAGTTTTTATTTTATACTGTCTATATATCCCTAGATCTTGAGAGATATTATTTTATGCTGTCTATATGTCCCTAGATATTGAGAGATATTATTTTATTCTGTCTATATGTCCCTGGATCTTGAGAGATATTATTTTATACTGTCTATATGTCCCTAGATCTTGAAAGTTATTATCTGATTCTGCTTAAAACCCAAACATACTGAAGCCGGAAACTATAATAAAGCAACATGATTTATGATGAAGATACGCATGATTTACATCTTTATTATCATCATCATTTGCAACCGTTTCTCCACCCACAAGCTAGATATAGGCATCCGCTTATATTTTGATATCGCTTACACCTTATATTTTTCAAACGTCTCTCTCTCTCTCTCTCTCTCGTTGCTACGCATCAACATTTCTCTGCACATTTAACATACACTACCTTCGTACGACTTGTGACCAAATTGCTGGCTTATACTTAGCACAGCGACTAAGCATTGTCATCCAACGCGGCAGACCGCCAATATTTTGGGCACAATTTCAACCGGCAGTGAAATGGTATTTTTAATATATTATAATATATTTTGTATGTAGTTCTTAAAATGTAAATATTTGTATATTATTTTGTTGCATATACATTTTTTATTTACTTTACAGATGAAATAGAGGCATCATCACAGTCAGGCAGTCGTAGCGGACGTCCTCGAGGCGACTACTACACCGCTTTAGTTGGAGTAGGCGTGGTGGCAGCTCTTGGAGCTCTGACGTCATTGCTGCTCTTGTTGGTGGTGGTGCGACGTCATCGACCGCGCTCTGTGCCTATCACGCGTGAGTATAATTAGCAGAATCATCAAATCAAATCAAAGCATTTATTCAGTATGTAGGCAGTATTAAATTAAATCAAAATCATCGTCAAAATCATAAAATAAATCATAATCAATTATCAAGTAAATATAGCAAAAGCAGAATTTAACGCTTTGAATTTAAAAAGAAAAAACAAAAGTAATGAACCGTTCAGCTGTCATCCGATCGTTGACCTAAGACTATTAATAAATTTAAAGTAGGGTAGGGTAACCAACCATACACCTGTGTGTTTCAGTACTTCAGTCAGACAAACTTTATATTTAAAAAAAGTGAAATAGTGAAACACCATCGTTCTAACAACCATCGTTCATCATCAACCTACTAGTCTATTCTGCTGCTAGATATGAGCGTATCCAAATGCCCATTATAAAGCAATTTTGTTTTATATTTAAAGAGAACTCGGCAAGAAATAACTTAGTAAAGTTCGCACCATTTTCACAAGACCGACTGACTGATTAACGAAATATCATTCAATATAGACATATTTCTGTTTAGCCTACCGAAATTCAAAGAAGCGGCTCAAACTTGTAGAAAATGTATAAAAATATTGTAGTATTTCTGAATTTTTAATTTTAATTTCAGTTTATATTTCATTCTAATCTTAATTACGTTTGCATTGTTTTCTGTCAATATTCTATTTTCTGTAACATCGATTTGGTACTTACTGTTATGATGTTATGTCTGATTTGTGTAAATAAATTTAAAAAAAAAACTCCTCGCACTAGGATCACACAAAGAATTGTCCCGTGTGGGCAACTATCATTGAGAGCCAGTTCCCATTCTAGGCCTAGCGAGCTACCTTTCTCGACCGCATCATCACTTACCAACAGGTGAGATAGTGGTCAAACGCTAGACTATGTGTTATAAAAAAAACCATACCTATTAGGCTAGCGTATGACCATTATCTCACTTGTTGGCAACTGACGATGTGGTCGAGGATGGCAGCATGCTATGCTTAAAATAGGAACTGGCTCTCAAAGCTGTCTGAATCAGTAGAAACACAGATATTTGGCAACATATATTTTACTTTAGTCGCTGGATTACGCGAATAGAATGCAGCTTTTTTTTTTAAACTTTGATGATGTCATTTCGCTGCCATTTTAGTGCAATTTCAGTGGAAATAAGCATTTGCTAATCCGGTTTCCTCATCGTTAAACAAATCCTATAATTATCAACCCTTAATGCTCATCACGATGTACTAACAAATCCCTGTAACAAAATGAAATGAGCTGACGATTTTTCCAGCGGTGCCGACAGCGCCCCGCGAGTCGTCTCTACCGCCATACGACAACCCTGCCTATAAACTGGAGCTGCAGCAAGAAACTATGGGTACGTAATAGGGTGTTTTACGAGAAAAAATCTTAAAATATATTATTGAGATAGCTTAGGCAAAAAGCAGCCGGAAAACGTTAGTTTTAGTTTATATAATTAAGATAGTTTAAAAACTAAAACAACCGACTTCCATGCCGTGCGAGTCAGTTTCAGTAGCAAGTTTGAGACGTTTATCGTCATATCTCTGGAGATACTCATCACATCTCGATGAAACTACAATGGGAACACCTCGGAAACGAACCCTACCGATTAAAAGAAATAATCATTCAATAGGTTCACAATTGACGGAGTAATCACGTAACATACACAAAAAAAACATACAGACGAATTGAGAACCTCCTATTTAGGGTTCCGTTCCCAATGGGTAAAACGAGACCCTATTACTAAGACTCCGCTGTCCGTCTGTCTGTCTGTCTGTCTGTCTGCCTGTCACCAGGCTGTATCTCATAAACCGTGATAGTTAGACAGTTGAAATTTTTACAGATGATGTATTTCTATTGCCGCTATAACAACAAATACTAAAAACAGAATAAAGTTAATTTCACGTCATTTATGAACGCTTAGTTAGGTAAACGTCCCGTAGATGGCGTTATATCGAAATGTTGATCACTAACTCCTTTGTTAGACGTTAGATGGCGTTATAAGAAATAAAATGTTTATTAATTATTTTTTTTGCTAGATCTTATGAAATACTCTAGTGTCGTACGGAACCCCACTAGTGCGAGTCCAACTTGCACTTGGCCAGTTTATTTTTGGAACGTCGGATGAAAATAGCAAACTAAATTTTAAAATTCAATTCAATGGTTTCAGGTTTTTTAATTTGTTTCAAACACCATTAAATAGTAGTCGCCATTTTATTACGTCATACGGCTAATACACGTACGTGTATTGCCGTCCTGTCAAGATTCTTTTAATGCTCTTTTGAAGGACTCTACAACAGACGGGATCTCGTTCCATATTTAACAAATGTAAGGGAGAATGATCGCTTGAATCGAGATATCTGAGATGTATGAATCTCGGTAATATGTAGACAGCGTATTGTCTATTGCGAGAGGTGCGATGTAGGGTGCGATGGTAAAATTGGGACGCCGGTGTTAAATTGAATAGTTCTTTAGAACACTTCCTGTTAGAAATCGGTAGAAGATGCAGAGAGACCGATATATCTCCGCTTTGATCTTAATCCTATGCGTGATCCCTGTGTGTAAATATAAGGTGACAACTGGTCGTAGGCTTCGGCTGTGGCTCCAAATAGAGCTGGGCAGGTTGGAATAGCTGCGCTATGTGGCTTGAACTAAAGTCAGTTATCCCACCTCTGCCGTCGGCCGTTGTGGAAATGGCATTTCAACAACACAAGACAAGCACGATTCCATCTTCGGCCGCATCGTACAGTATCATGTACGGCACTAGTTTCGTGCCGAGGTCCGAACGTCGCAATCGGGCTTAAGGGTAGAACTGCCCGACAAAAGACTTCAAGAACGTCCGAAACTGGTCGGAATTAGTTGCAAAACTTAAGGAATCAGTTTTCTTATCCCATTTATTTTCTTACAGATCTCTGACAGTTAAGCTCCCGTGGGCACTCCAATGGCCTCAACGGGATCTCAGAACGCGGCGTCGACGTCGGCACGCCCAACGGCAGGAGTTACAACGAAATGGGAGTCTAGTGATGTGTAAATAAAGACTATTTTTGAATAAGTTATGTTATGAATATAGATTTTGTGCTACAGATGTTTACTTACATAAATATACTATGACTACTGAGTATTACAGACGTACTCGTATAATTGATTTCGGATACCTTTTTTTTTTTTTGCATCTGCATTCTAAATGAGACAGCGACTATGATATATGTAGTGTCTGGGCTATATTAGGTGGTACATGCTTCCCCAATACATATCTGCTATGCATTAGGCAGACCACATACCTACCTCGGATGACGCTGGGGTAATTGGGGCGCAAAGAAAGCGGGTGGGTAACAAGATTCGGTAAACAAAACCTCAATAACTTGAGCTAGCAGTTAACTCTAGCTAGCAGTATGATTTAAATAGTGTATTAAAGACGATAAATGTTTAAAGGCGTTAAGTACAAGATTATAAAGTTTATATTTAGAACAATGTGCTATGGTATCAAATATGAACATTTATGTTGTTTTGCCACCACGAGCTGTTAATAAAGCTATAATAGGATTTGGCACGCTTTCCACCAGATTGAATTTTTTGTGAGTGAGAGTGAGATTGAAAAAACGTCTTTATTTTTAATGAAATAAAATAAACTTTTATTTACTTTTTACAAATATTTTAAATATTATCGCTTTTTATAACCGACTCGCTTTCATTGCGGCCAAGTGTATCTATGGGACGTACAAACTGGGCAAGCAGCCTCTAGAGATCGCCTCGTGCGTTTGCCGCGAAACAATTTGCAGCGCGAAACAGCCTCGCACTTAACTTTCGTGGCTGAGCGAGCATCGAGAGCTCAGTGTCCATGGCACAAGACAACTGCCCTGAGTGACCGCGGCAAACGAACTGTGGCGCCCACAGAGTACTGAATCACTCTACTACGTTACAAGAGTAAGCACTTCCCTACATTGTTGATACCCGAATTATAAACGTACTTTGTAGCCAACCTAACAACGGAAAGTATTATGCTTTTAAATTTAATAGAAACTTTTTTTTCAGTGTTGGATGGTACAAAGTACGTTCATAATTATGAGTTATTTAATTATGTTAAGCTCGGGCGAGGCACGGACCGAACATTTGCCTCGCGATGCTCTTCGCCCAGTCGGTACGTGGTTATTAACGGATCAATTTTTGCATACCCTGGCATATTTCTATGTAGTCAAAACACTATCAAAACCTAAGAAAACAATCTGATTACATAAACAAAGAGAAATATTAGGAGTAGCAGTTACTATTAATAAGGTTTAGAACTATTTTTACCCACAAAGTAATTATCAAAACTAGTTTTTGTGGCTATAATATTTTATTAAGTAGGAAATCCTCTGTAGAGAATTTTGTTCTATATTGTGTTACCTGATTACAAAACCCTATCTTTGTCATATATCATAATAGTTTTTTTGTAATATTTGAAGTTTTCTGTGTAACGAAATGGGATGAAGTGGTATAACTAAAAATGTAAAATTTTTGGACCAATTCAGGAAACACCGAAACTGTGTCTTTAATATTAAAATGTGTTTGGTTAAGAATTACCAGTGAAAATTATATTGAAATGTAACGTTTGTTTGCTCATTTATTGTGTTTTTATAAACATGGATTTAGCCCTGATTGTAAATAGCTAAGTATATAATTGTGCAAGATAAGTATAAAGGATAATTTTCGTTTGTACATTATTTATAGTGTAAAAAACTGTCATATCCTGTTTGTTATGTTATAATAAATAATTAAATTGTAATATACTATACCTACCATGTGTTTGCATTTTCCTGGACATTTATCCCAAAGGTAAAAAAAATAAGTAGTTTTAAAGGGAAAGGATCAGAAATTACAAAAACGTCTTTTAATTCAAATACAACACCAAATCACATTATATTTTCTATAATAGTACACAATATATTTTCTTTATATGTTTTTTCTTAACTTCTATTCTATCAATTTATATTAAATCAACGGATATTACACCCATTTGCTACATGATAATGATACATTATAGTTTATTATTGGATATATTGGGATTAAAAACACTTTGAATATTTTAAATAGTGTATTTAATAATAATAATAATAAACGTTCTCTTTAAGAAAATACTAATAAAGAGTCGGCGGTTATACACATTAACTGTCAATGGGCCCCAAAGAAATTCAAACCAATGTTTATTATTAGCATAAGTTACTCTTACTTAATAACGATATTTTACTAATATATTCTTTGTAAATACTCTAACCCACGCTACGGCATATGATTGCCTGGCGATGTTATATTAATTAATATTTATTAATAAAAAATAAACTATATTAAATTAAATGATCTTCATTTAGCTGGGTTAAATGAAGTCCATTTAAAACTCTTTTGTAACGCATTTAACAGACAGAGAGAAGCAAATAAAATGTGTAATGCATAACATACGCGAGGACTTAAATTATAAGGGTTCCTACACACGGACCGCCGACCACAACCACAAAACGCCGCCACCTACCTATTTTCAGTAGTTTTCATAAATTTTATATTGACTTGCCGCTCACGGTTGACGCTGGTGGTTGCCACTCGCTACAAACATCGCAGCTCGCTTTAAGAAGCGAGCGGCTCGTGGGAACCGACGACTAGACGCCGGCACAAAACGCCGACCCGCGCCACTCACAGTCTCCGAGTCTGTTATGATACTGCAAGTAAAAATATACGGCCGAATTGAGAAACCTCCTCCTTTTTTTGAAGTCGGTTAAAAAGTAGCGGCCACCGACTGCAAGTGGCTGCGCGCGCGTCAGCTACGTTTAAAGCCGCTTCTAGCTTGGCAGCGTTTGTGGTTGTCACATGTGGCCCGTGTGCGGCCAGGCTAAGTAATCAATCAATAAGGAAACAAAAAATATAGATCAGAAGAAGAATTTAAAATGTTAAATTTATGTATTATATTATATAAATACAAAATCTATTTGTTCAATAAATTCTTTATATTCAGGGCATACAAGCATTTTTACCGTTAATCATAATATCCGAATATTATTATATATTTATGGTACCTTAAATGTGCATTTTTTATACTGATATGTAGTCTGTAATCAGTAAAAGTAGGGATATTAAGAGAATGAAGCTTTGACTACACAAAATGTATTCTAATAAGAGCCAGCTAGAAATGTGTTCAGAAATTATAATTATAAAAATATATTCAGATAATATCTTTATTATATAAATAACTACAGAAGTTAGTATATTAGTTAGTATATGACATTCATTATTAGGCAGAAGACTAAAGTTATATCAACAAATAAAATTAATAACTAATTTAAAATTAAGGTAATAAAAAAATATGACAAAGCAAAGCTGGAAGATATTCTGATGCTGATATTAATAATCATTGTACAAGATACAATAAATGCATCTTAACGTTTATAAGAAACGTTAAAACCAACCAAAGATAAAACCACATTGTTACATTTCAATCGAGCCATTATAATAAAGTCAAAGAAAAAAATGTTAACAATATTGAGAAAAGAAAAATTAAACAAAGTCTAGTTAGTAAGTAAGTAGATTATATAAATACATCGTTACCATTTTATTTCTTTGACCGCGTCTCCATTTTCAGTAAAAAAAATAAGTTACAGGAATTAGCCCAACCATTTGCCTAATTCCATTTTTTCATTATAACCATATTATATAGATACCTCATGAAACCAAAATATTTAAAAATACCACTTACCTACTTTCTGTTACCGACGCTGCATTTAAACATTTTCTTTTCAGAAGTTGTGCATCATTTTAAAGATAACATTAATAAATAATTATAATTATTGATCTCTAATAAACATTTAATTTAGAAAAAAACTAAGCTCTCATAGGCTCCAAATAAAGAAATAGTTGGTTAATTCACGGGTTACAATAAATTCAAAATAAGTTGGATAAATATTATATAAGCTGCCTATGTGAGCATTTGTGTCAATTATTACCCGTTTATAAATTCTGTACTAAACGACTGATGGACTAAAAACTAACACATTTATGGTCACCACAAAGAGAAAAAATATATTTTTTATATTATCTATGGCTCCGCATGATTTATTCATTTAGCCGTATCAAGTGTTAGAAATATGAAGATTTTTAGATATAGTTCAAATCGTGAGAGATACAAATATTTTGTTAGGAAACGTATTCTTTATTTCAGTATCAATAAAGTACTACCACTGGTAGATAATTCTTTCTTTTTTAAATGTGCTGAAATATTTAAGTTCATCAGTTATTTAGTACAGTTTACAAAAAACTTTCGTTGATGTTGATAACTTGAACTGTTGGTGTAGGTATTTTTCAAATCTGGCATAATATAATAAGTCAATCAATTAGTTAAGCGGCAATGTCCCAAAGGATAAGGTGTCGGCGATCGAGAGGTCGTGAGTTCGATCCCCACCCATTGCACTATTGACGTGAACCCACTTCAGACACAATTATATAATTCGTCTTGCGCTCCTGTTTAATATATTAACCTACTTTCATGATCAAATTATCAGAACTTAGCTAAGTTATAGCTCTGCTTAGTGCCATGTATATGTTACACGGCCAGATTTTTTGTTGGTATCACGGAATAGGTACTTACCTACGAGGGGAAAATAAATTCCGTTGATAAAAATCATCACACAGCCTTCTTACATTGTATTATTTATTAAACCGTCCGTTTTGTCAATTGTTATTTCTCGGAACCATACCATCTGATCTGTGAATGCTTAGATTTCAACTTAGCTAAGCCAAAGATAAGGCTAAGTTATTAGTAACATGATTAATTAGTACATTGTGCCAAAATCTTTTTGTTGTACGAATACTTCTCTTTAGCGTAGCACGATCAGCGTATTATGCGAAATAAAATTATGTATCTTTTTCCTACACCACTTTTAAGTTGTCTTAGCACGGTTAATGCATTAAGCCGTGTCAACATCAACGAAAGTTTCAATAATCGCTTTACTTCTTAATAGCCGCGTTGTCTTCATGAGCCTTCTTGACGACGGCGAGTTTGGAGTGTGGGTCCTGCGGTTGTAGTGCGGCGTAGGGTGGCGCTCGGGTTCCATGCAGGACCAGGGACCAGCCTCGGACATAGCCTGACCAGAGAGGGCCGGGGGATTGGCCGCCGTTGTAACGAGCCTGGGGAAATAGAGTTTTTTTACAGACTTCAAACAATGAGGTGTTTCTCAATTTGGATGTTTATATTTTTTATATATGTCCGGGCATAACTCTGTCATATATTGTATAGGATTTGCAAAATTATTTTATTGTTCGAAAGTGGTTGATTCGGAAATGGTCTCATTCAAATGGCATAGAAATCTGATCAACATTTAATACAGTTTTTTTTAGTTTTTAAATTATATATTCAAGATTCGAAAAAATATGGTTTATCGTTTTATTTTTTCAGTTTTTAAATTATTTATTCAATTATAGAAAAAAAATATGTCAGGTGTGTTTATTTCATTGCAATTAATAAATAATTTTTCGGTTTGATTTGATGCTCAGCGCAACTATACCAACTCTACATGGAACATGCGTGTGGAGCAAGTTACGAGTAAATCCAATTTGACCTGTCCTATTGCTATTTTCTTGCCACCGCTGAAACGGGCCCAAATAATGATCAAATAAAATCAAAGCCTTTATTCAGTATGTATGTCTATTCCATTATTACCTGAATGTATCGGGTAAATTAAGGTCGCCAATTGGTTCACCTAGATCTGGTATCATGTTTGATGTTCGAGGGCCCAGTGGTGTAGTGGGAGAAATGTCGGCTTCGGCCTTTCGGTCGACTTTACATCCGAATGGAACCGATTGTCCGAATATTTGAATACTCAGAATGAATGTTTTAATACTCGAAAACCAAAGAACTTTTTATAACTACCTCCAAAGTCCATATTCCCTGCGGGTACTCTCCCCAAGTGTGGGTAGTCATGAACGGCCATTTTGTGAAACCATCCCGTGAGTCGTCATCGTTTGCTCGCCTGCTTAGTATCATCGATCTGGAATAAAATAATGTCATACACACGAGTCTTGATTTACCTCGTTACGTTTATGTCGTGACACGACTTAACTCATGTGACGGAGAAACGGGCTGTTTACATTTGCTAAGCCATGATTTCTGTAAGATCCAGTCATCATTATCAGCCCTTATCAGTTCATCGCTGGACATAAGCCTCTTCCATGGCATGCCAATGAGCTCGATCTTTAGCTGTTCTTCAATTCAAACGGAAGTTTTGAATCGGTTTAGCGTTAGCGTTTTAGCGTTTTAACGTCATCTTGAGAGATTTGTACTGCCATCTAGTAGTGGCTATAGTAAACCATCTTAGCGACTGAAACCTTATTATTAGCACGAATTGACAACGAATTTAGAACCCGTTACGCGATAGCAGTTGAGTTAGTCGTCACGTTTATGCCGCGTAGCGAACTTTAATCTTACGAAGACTAAGGCTGAGTTGCAACATGTTACTTTAACTATAACAAACGTCAAAAATCAGTCAAACTCCATACAAAAAACCCCGGTTATAGTCATACATAGTTATGGTTAAATTATATGATGGTGAAACTCAGCCTTAGAGAAGAAGACCTGTATTGACTATTCAATCGATCAGACAGTTATAGGTACTTTAATAAGGTTTTAATTACTGCACCTAAAATAAGTAGTCTTAAGTTTTGAGGTGTGTGTCACATTATTAGAAAGAATTATAAAGAATTTTCAAGTCTATTCTATTCTCTGATCTCAAATAATTTGGAATACTTGGGTAAATTTATAAATGAACTATCGTTAATAGAATACTTACTTGGTCCCCATAGGACTGGTAAGGAATAGCTCGAGGTCTCCCCGCCGGGTTGCATTAGCACTGACTACGGCTTGTACATGCTCCAAATATCTGACCTCACTCGGCGAGCCCGAGCATGCGCGCGTGTCAATCGACAGCTTGATGCTGCCATCTGTTGGTACCTCGCTGAAACATTATAAGTTTTTATGTTATTATGGTGGAATAATAACTATATTCCCATGTATCTTAACCACTAGTAAGATAATAAGGTTTCTTCTTTCGTTTATCAACCCTGGCTACGCTACTAAGTGCTACAATGTTCTACGACATCTACGAATGTTTTGTTGCGGTAGGCCGCTCTACAGCTATCCTATACAGCAAATAGGAGATTTGTTTAATTCTAGACAGACAAGCACTTGACTACTGCCTCACCTGATGCTATGTGACGATGCGGTCAAAGATGGAATCGTGCTTCACTGGAAATGGAAGACACCACAAGATGAGACGAAGCGCAGGATAACTGATATAGTACCAGTATCCCAACCCATCTTCAAAGCTGGCTAGCACTAAACATTATGGTGCAACTCGGCGAAGCAATTGGCGATGCGTCTTTGTTTGGTGGGTGGTTTGGAGCCCCGGATGCAGCCTGTCACCAGTGGTCGCCCGTTAGGGCCACCCAGAGATCACGTGTAGGGTTAAGGTCTAATCCTACCGACGCAGAAAGGTAGCAATGACCTTCACGTGGTTGACAATGAAAAGATGCTGTTTTGCCGTTATATAGACTATAAGGTATAGAGTCCGTAGCACAAAAGAAGATGCCCTATTGTATTACAGATTATATACAGATAAGTAGATAGATATAATTTATGCACCTAGTGTGTCTCATTATTAAAGCGTACGGTCGGCCAGGTAAACACGCGGGTAGTTTCATATTTTGGGGACCACCTACATAACATTTCTTACCATGTGAATCTGTCTGAAAGATATGGCTATGATAGAGAGTTTCGCCATTTGACAATATTTTTTAAATTGTATAATGATCGTCTCAGGTACTGATCGGAATTGCTCGCTGAATTAAAACTTATGTAATTATGTAATTTTTTTAAGCAATGGAAATTTAAATGTGTAATCGTGGGGCTTTTTGAATAATACGCGCGCCAACGGACACGTGCGTTTACCGCGCACACCGTACGTTCCCTCCGTAGTCCAAATTCGCGTGTTATAAATTGTAATATATTCTTAAAACTAAGGTAAATTTTAAAATCACGAGCACTTACGTGTGAGAATTGACTGCTCCTGCCTCACAATGATACCGTGGTGGGACAGACCGCCACTTCGCAGCTAAAGCCGTCATCGCACCAGCATCAAGCACTCCGAAGCCAAAGAGATGGTTGAACTCCAGACCCACGCCGTTCATCGTCCAGTGGAAACGACCCTGAAAGAACCTCACTTTGTAAAAATATAACGGTTATTCTTTGAAGAATTTACGAATGCATGACAGTAATTAGAAGTAAATTTATTTATTTAAACAACTTAAAAATTATTACCTAATGACAATATCGAAAATATATAAACCACAATACATAATACCTAAACTGTAAATAAAAGACAGAACCTAGGTCACTATCTACCGGTAATGTTTCCATAAAGCAGCGAGAAAGATTAATACGGTTAAATGTTTTTATTTTTTAAATATTTGTATGTATCTGAGTAGATTTTTTTTAAACTGTTAGGCTAGCTTTTAACCATTATCTGGAAGTTAAGTCTGGAAGGTAATTCATCGTTATTCGAGAGATGCAGATAACAACTGTCTAGCTGCATCTCATTCTAGCAGACATTTGCGATGACAGGACGCATCGCTATAAATGTAGAGACTTCCACCCCTGGGTATTAAGCAATGGTGTGGTTGGAGGTGGTTTCTTCAGGTGGCATTATACTTACTACCTAAAAAACCTTAAGCTTGGAGCTTACCACCATCAAGGAAAAAATATGCCGCCTTAACCTTACGGTGTTCTTAAGCACACAGCACTTGAGATTCAGACCATTCTAAGTCTAGCGTGTTTACCATCTTCAACCATATAATCGCTTACCACCAGGTGAGATAGAGGTCAAACGCTAGCCTATCAGATATAAAATATATATCTACATACATAATGTTACATAATGTTTCCCCTAATATGCGCATCATGACCCGTATTAAAATGCCTCCAAAAAGTAATTTGTATAAGTTCTCATAACAAAATTAAAAGGGTATAAAGGTACCCGCCCACCTTTTGACCTCGCCTCGTCCATTAAAAACAAAAAGGTAGAAAACGTGAAAAAACAACGAGCATTCACAATAAAGCAAACCATTTACTTTGTTTAACGTTTGAATGCCTTGTTTCTTTTATACCACTCATTATAATATGCCTTCTGGTTCTTTGCGACATATTTTTGTAATGTAATTATTGATTTTTGGATTACGTAACTGAAGAAGGAACGCTCGTATAATGAAGATCGTTTACTAAAACTAAAAAAGAGGTTGCGTAGTTTTCTACTTAGAAGAGAGAACTTACTGAGAACTTACAAGTTCATTAAATTTATTTCTCAACATCACTAATTATTTATTTGTTCAACTCCAACTGTTGAACTTTAGCGAATGCGTCTTCGTAGTTACGCCGTTCTACAATAGATGGCGTTTATAAATATAAAACATAACATGACGCTTACGTGACTTCCACTGCCTTCGGACTGTGACGCTTTGTCATTACCGTCAAATTTAACCCCAGTGCGCCAAAGAAGTTTCACTCAAAAACCGTCTTTACATGTCACACCATTTCCACCAATCTTCATAGATTAATAACTCAAACTTCTGCTACTGGAGATCATGGGCTCAGGAGATATTCATCAGATAACGATGAATTCAACAATTGGGTAGTGGGACCAAACGGAAAGTACAACCACCCTCTCAAACAAAAAAGGAATTTTCCAAATCAGTTCACAGCATACGGATTTCTGAGGTGACAATCATAAAAAAATTGTTAAAAAAAAACGATTTGAGATCCTCCTCCTTTTTTCAAGTGGGTAAAAATTATTTGGTTATCTATCTGTACATCTGTTTCTACCATAATATATATTTTTTAAATTACAGCCGTTTTTGTAATGGCAAGAAGTTGAGGTAATGAAAACCCAAATATCGTTAATGCGTAGCTATGAATGATATATATTGGAAATCGGTGATAAGTATGTTTATCGATTTCCCCAAAATATAAAAAGTTTCGTGTAGAATATAGAACCATCTCCCAAAATCTTTTTTGTTAAAGTAATATAAAAGTTCCGATGGCACGTCGTCTCTAAGACGATTTTCTCGAAGTTAAGTTTGGGAATAAAGCTCGATTTAATCTATTTACGATACAAGTTGAGGCTACATCTAAATCGAATTCTGTGCGCGTTCTGTCTTAGACTTACGAAGTTACTAAATATCAAGGAGGACATATTTAAGAACTAGGTATACATTATTTACCACAATTCAAGCTTACTTGTCTAACTTGTAAACTTTTTGGACTCGTGTAAGCAACTATGCGAAGCGTTTTTCGGGCAAAGCCACCTCAAAAATATAATTGTTTCCATTTTTTTTAATGATTTTTCATTCCTCAGTTACACGATAAGATAGGGATTATACCACTGATAGCATATTTTCGCATCTTTCAATAGACAGATAGAGGTATTCCAGGAAATAAATTCCTTACCAGAGGATTTTTTTTAAAGTTTTATTATGGCTCCACACGATTAGCGTATTTAGCCAGTGACAGAGTATCGTCGTATGTCGTAAAGATGGGTCAAAGTCACATTTCAGGTCAGTTTTCAAGTAAAAGTCTAGTCTAAGTCATAGCTTCAGTAAATATGTGGTGATTACTGAAGATTTTCAGTGGAATTTTGGTAAGAACGCAACTAGCATGTTTTTCAACATTGTGCTGTTTCCCTACACTCACACACATTCACCGGCACTTAATGGTTAATAATCTACACTTAAAAGAACACAAGTTGTAGAAAAAAATACAATGAGATCACACACACTTTTCCACGTTCCCACCAAAACTCCCCATACCAGAGGAATTTATTTATCTGGCTCTTTGTGACTTATCTGTGGTATAAATTAAGTTTGTGACAAGTTTGAACGTCAAATTTTGACGTTGTCATTTATTTATTTTTAAAATTATTCTATTTTTAGTTATTCAATGTTAGAATAATGTAAAAAAAAAAATTAATATTTAGATATAATATTATGTCAATGTTAATTCTGTTATAGGTACTTATCGAATTCGTAATTTAGACAGGCTTTATGGGAATCATACAAGACTATTAAATCGTTTATAATCACTGTTATTCGAACTCAATTTTTTTCTATGTTCTATAATATCAACCTCATATATAAAAGAATACCAAAAAGCATCCACTTGTAAAGGTCCAAGAGGGTTTGTGCGTCTTTTGGAATCGAGTTTGTTAGGCTCTTGAAAATTTGATCACTGAACCGAGCTAGTGAGTAGATACTCAGTCACTTAAAGAACTGCGTAGGCAGTAAATAAAAGCCTTTTATAAAAATTAAATCCCGCATTTAGATCCGAAACCTGCCGAAAAAATAACGCTGCCTAGATTTTTAAGAGGTTGAGGGCCAATGATTTGTCCATACAATAATTAAGGTCCTTTAAAAATTAAGGTCTCATTATACAGTTCATTGAGATTTCATGAGTATCTCCAGAGATACCTATGTAGATAAAAATTTCAAACTTCCTACTGAAACTGACTCGCGTGGCATCTGAAGTCGGTTTTTTTTTTGCGGTTTTTAGGGTTCCGTAGTCCTGACAAGGAACCCTTATAGTTTCGTCATGTCCGTCTGTCTGTCTGTCGGTCTGTCCGAGGTTTTGCTAAGAGACAGTTAATATTCGAAAGCTGTAATTTTGTAGGGGTATTATATATATATATATTATTGGGTATGTATATAAATTACGCCGACAAAGTGTTGAAATAAATTTGTTTTTTTGAATTTTTTTTAGGGTAGCTCCCTACATGAGAAGTGGGGATGAATTTTTTTTTCGGCGTCTACCCCATCGTGTGTGGTATCGTTGAATAGGTCTTTGAAAATGACTTAAGGGTTGCTTATACCATTTTTCGATTGAATGCTCCATTTACGAAATATTAAACTTTAAAGTGCAAATTTTGTTCCAGAAGCCCCCCCCCCCCTCTAAAAGCTAACCTGCAGGCTTGAAAAATCTAGAAAAATTCGTGATAATAGTGCATTTCATGAAATTAAAAGAAAAACTATAGCGGTTAAGATAATTTTATTACTTTAGCAGTAATAGTCGTTGAACTTGGGTATTGGATAATTTTGTACCAAATACAAAATCCGTTGAATAAATCCTTTAAAGTGACAAAGAAGTACCTAGTTGCTTGTTAATAACGGGTAAATACTTGCATTGAATTACGGGCTACTACGGAACCCTACACTGCGCGTGGCCCAACACGCACTTGGCCGGTTATTAATTATTATTAATATTATATACTGGCTGTAATTCACGTAATTTAGCGACGGACTTGCACGAAACCTAGGGCGAGAAAAGTCGACAAACTAAAAAAAAACGAAAAAAAATTAATTAAATTAAAAATTATTAAACTATTAATTATTTAAATTCGATTAGGATTGTGGCCGTACCTCCACACCGCGGCGTCCTGCGATCTGCGGGCGCGATCTCAGTAATTTTCAATTGTTTTCTGATCGCGTTTGGTGTGAACCAGTCTGTACAAACACTACTGCGCTGTCAGATCGCCGCCTAGATCGCGCACGCAGGACGCTGCGGTGCGGCCAATTCAACACACAATTTTACAATTTCATCATAATTTTAATCCCAATTAATATTAATCCCAAATTACGTCCATCCACACTGATGTCCGATGGTGATTAATGATGAATGGACAAGCCAAGATATACGTTTAAGTTATTAGGTATATAGATATTATATAAACGTTTTGCTCCATATTATGTTTTTCTATTACACACCTCAATCATAACACCACATAATTCCACCAACAAAATAACACAAAAAGAACTAAGTTCTTGTTGGTAAAGTCACTCGCAGGTAATTGCGGAAGAAAGGCTTCCGTACAAAAATAAACTTTTGTCAAAAAGACGTAAAACTCACCTTAGCATCGTACAGAGAATTCCGCTTTGAAGTCAACACTGTCAGATGTTGAATATCTCGCCAAGTTAGACTCGGGCTGGAAATAAGTGTCTTTGTTAGATAACACATTGGATTTTGAATTAGAAGCAGGCTTTAATGCTTTTAGATTGTGATTGAATTTGCTGAGATTGAAATCATTGAGTTATATATAGCAAATCAAAGTTATGTTAATATTTTTTATTTTTGACTATTTATGGTCAAGTTTGCCAAATATAAGGATACTTCTTTGGATATAAACATGGTTTCTCCAATTATATATAAAAATTTTAAATGTTTAATTCGGTAACAACGTTGCATTATTTCAGTTTCTAAACTAATGATGCAGTGAAATATTATATTATATTGATTTAATAGTCATGATTGAGGGTACACTAATTCCATGGAAGCTTTATAAATTAAAAAACCTCTTCGTTAGATGGTCACACTTTCGAATAAAAAATAATGACGGATATTACAGTTTTTTTGCCGAAATCTGCTATGATGTTTGATGCCAGCCAGCTTCGAAAACGGAGACAGTTGTGTTTGAATGTGTAATAGTAAAGGAACCTTTGTTCAGCATTTTGCTTCACCATCGTCTTCAACTTTCAGCCAAGAAAAATTTCCATCATCATCAATAAATACTCACACGAAATAGTAGTCAAGCGCATGATTGTCCCCAAAAATATTGACTAAGCAGTCTCGGTAAAAATCGTCTTCAACATGCAAATTGAACGCCCAGAACACGACCTCCTCTTTTGTGATGTAGGTAAAATATAAAATAAACCCTCCAATTAAATAAAACATCCCTACAGAGTTTTTATATATACATACATAAATACACACAATCACGCCTTTTTCTCGTTGGGGTAGGCAGAAACTACTTCTTTCCAAATACTATAGGTATCTCTTTTGCTTCTTCCACTTTCATGTGCTCCTTAATAATATACATATATATACATGTCTAATATACAACCTACACATCTTAGAATAAGTATTACTTACTTAGCATGTAGCGCCAGCGCAAAAACACCCGCTGCTTCAGGTGCAGCAGCGGAAGTGCCCGAGTGAGTCGCAGTACATTTTCCATACAGGTCTGTGGTTGCAACCCCCGTACTCGGGTCGCGGGCGCCGTTGCTGAATGTACTGGCTAGGGTAGAGGAACAAGACTCGTCGTAGTGGGCGTTTTGTCCGTCGTTTATAGCACTGTAATTAATGAGCTTGAAATTACCACGGAATAGGGTAAACAAACGAATGATTTAGTATTAATTCATAAAAAAGTGTATGTGTACTTATTTACGCACGTAAGAAGTTATATTTCTTCGGCATAACAAAACAAATATAAGCCTAAAAATTACTATACTTACACATTAATTGTAGAAACGACAATAAAATAAAGATTGAATAGTTTTGATAAGCACTATTGTACCTTAGACCGCATCATCACTTAACACCATGTGAGATAGTGGTTAATTGTTTGTCTGTATAGCATTAAAATAAATTAACAAAATAATTTTCGAATTAAATTTTAAGCTTGACGTTCGACAATTGGAAGAAAACTAAATGAGTCATTACTTTTGTTTATTTTTTCTAATCTAAAGCAATATCACATGAGTAAAATGCTATTTTTATATTTGGAATTATAATTGATATTATTATGATCTATTTAAGGTACTTCCATACCGCGGCGTCCTGTTTGCGCGACCTAGGCGGCGATCAGATGGCACAGTAGTATGTATTTGTACCGATTGGTTCACACCAAATGCGTTCTACGGTGATCAGAAAACGATTGAAAATCAGATCGCGAACTCGCACGCGGGCGCGGGACGCCGCGGTATGGTCGTACCTTTAATGTTCATGGACATGTGTAAGTGCAGATCTGCCCATGTACTAAATAAATATCTGAGTTTTGTGTGTTGAATGTTACCTGTTGATAGAGACAGTCCACATCGAAGCTGCGTAACCATCACAGTTGCAGTCATCGTCCTCTCCTCCGTCACCACTCGCCCACACGTAGATATTTCCTAGACCATTACGACCCTGAAACAATGGAAGTAAATTGTACATACATACATAAAATAAAATCACGCCTTTTTCCCGTTGGGGTAGGCAGAGACTACTTCTTTTCACATGCTACGATCCTAACACACGTCTTTCGCAAAAATTGTAAAAGTAAATTGTATACTTAATAATACTTTTGTTATTATTGTAAATATAGTTCAAATTGACATAATACATATAATAAACTGGCCAAGTACAAGTCGGAATCGCACTCGTAGAGTTCCGTACCATTTAATAGGATTGAACAAAATATACCGAAAAACACGTTTACTCTATTATCATTCTATCTATCCCTTTAATTATTAATTTAATTTAACTTTTATGTAAATTATGTTGTTGTAGTTACTACAGATATACTACTAGCGATGCTCTAACAAAATTATTCAAATCATATCGATTGCGTGGCATGAGACGTAGCATCTTGATGTTATATCATATAGGCCTTATAAATACCATTAGAACGACACTCAAACACAGATAACATTGAAAAAAGCCATTTAAATGGCTTAACTGCGCCCTAATCATCAGCTTATGAGTAGATCTTCACTGAAGCAACTTTCTATAACACTAACATTTTGAGTCAACCGTAGCCATCGTAGCGACGCACGGTGCTACGATCGACGCGCCTAGCGCACCTAGCGCCACAGAATAATTAATAGTACTATGGTACAGAAGACTCACTCTTTGATAGCAAATATGCGAGATTAAACCTAGATACAACGTCAGTAACGTTCAAAATACGCTACACTGCTGGGGCCCCCGGGGGCTCTTAGCTAACGCGGCAAGTATGTGGAGTGAGACAAGCCTGCTAGCGCGTAGATACAGTCGTCTTCGCATGCATACGTATAAAATATGCAAATGGAAACTACAACTCTCTGTGGTCACACTGTACAAAAATAATTTGAGAACTTTTAACTCATTATTATACTTCTCCTTTAACAAATGTTAAAGTTTTTGAAGTGAAACATTTTTAGGCGCACTTGGGTAAAATTTGACGAAAGTAACGTAGCGTCACGGTCCGATGACAGCGGAAGTGACGTAAGCGTCATGTTATCTATACTAATATTATAAAGAGAGAACATTTGTATTTTTGTATTTTTGTATGTTTGTAATGATTTGGCTCAAAAACTACTGAACCGATTTAAAAAATTCTTTCACTAATACATAGAATGGACTTTCGGAATGAAAATAGGTTATATATTATCCCGTTTAAATCAAAGGTACATTCGTGGAGACCTAATTTGCAACCTAAGTCGGCAAAAAAACGGTCGAAAAAACACGTTTCTGACGAACGCTGCTAAATTGAAAATAGATAGAAGAATATTTTCTATGCAAGAGTTGTGCAACTTAATAAGACCTACAAAAAAGTCCGCGACAGCATATGTCTATCTCTTAAGGTTGACTCACAGTAACCATTTTAATCTTTAATTTTTTGTTAAAAATATTACATAACTTCCAAGGCTATTTTCAAGTATATAGTATTAATCCTTATCCAAATAATTACGTTAATTAGCTTGGCCACATATTATAGATTAAAATTGTCCCTTACAGTTTATAATTCAAATGAAAACTCTAGAAGATATCACGAATTTCAGAAACACGCATAGCAAAATTAATAAAATATTTGCAGTGAAACCACAGATAGGTCATAGTAACTACGAAAATATTATTATAAGCTTAGCTGTGCTGTAGATCCCCACCGATCACAATCAATTTGAAGTCAATATAGTATAATAATATGATCTATTGTAAAAAATAATATTCATCTATATATATAATAATATAATATTTTAAACCACCCCGACTGATCTATGTATTAAAAGCATTCCAATGACTCTAAACACGACATTTAAAATCTGAGCTGTAAGTTGGTGAGGATTTGAGTATTCTGTAGAGTCCAGGAGATGTCCCAGCATCAGGTCAATGCTTCCATGTTCTTACAATATCGTTGAAGAAGAAGATTTTCGAATTGATCAGATCTATGAAAGTTGATTTCATAGCGCAATTAACTAGAAAAAAGCTCATAGTTTTATAACGATTGAACGAATTTTCATGAAACAAACCTAAGAAAACTCTCGATGAAGACATCTATCAAACAAAAAAAAACTATCAATAATAAAAACAAAATCGGTTCATCCGGTTAGGTGCTAAGATGCTACAGACAGACACACAGATACACACGTTAAACGTATATTACCCCTACATTTTGCGTCGGGGAACGCCGTAAGGTTACAGCGGCAAATCTTCTCCTTGGTGGTAAGCTACTTTTTGGTAGATTTAATGATCCCACTACCACTGTACGAAAACTCATGATTCATGAATGCACATAAAACTTTCATTGGTAGGTATATAGCTAGGATTAGAACCAACGACCGTCGGGTCAGAATCAGGGTAACTATCCTTTACGCCAAAGGGCCGTCCAATATCACTACGTAAGTATTGTAAAACAAAGTCCATCACTGCGTCTGTCTGTCTGTTCGCAATAATCTCAATAGCTACTTAACGGATTATCCCGTGGTTTTCACCAATAACCAGAGTGTTTATGAGAAAGGTGTAGGTGCATAATTCGTTAAGGTTTTGTGTAAATTGGTTGCAATATGACGATGATTGTTAAATATGTCCATATTTTATATTCGATGCAACAAACTGATGCAAATTTTATAGGCATATTTGTTCTACCCGTGCGAAGCTGGGGCGGGCTGCTAGTATTTTATATTTATAAACGCCCTCTATTATGGAATGTCGTAACTATGAAGACGTACCTATAGATGAAGTTGTGCACAAAAATAATTAGTGATGTTGAGAATTAAATTGAATAAACTTGGATGTTTCACATGCAACGGGAAGCTACGCACCCTCTTTTTAACCGACTTTAACCGACTTCCAAAAAAGGATGTTAATGAATTCAACCACAGATATACTAATATATTTTATATGTTTGTTCGCAAATAACTCCGTCGTTTATGAACCGATTTTGATGATTATTTATTTGTTGGAAAGGAGATATCCCAAGGGTGGTACTATAGTAATTTAATTGAGATCTGAATGGTATCTCCAGGGTTATGGAGATAAACACCTCAAACTTGGTACTGAAAATTAATAGCGTGGCATTAGAACTCTGTTATTTTAGTTTTTTAACGATCTTATTTTATGCTTATTAAACAAGCAATTGTGATGTTTTTCAATCACGCAAAAATGGCTGTTCTATTTTAGATTTTTGGCAGATAGATTGTTTATAATCTGAATTAACATTTAGGATACTTTTAACCTTTTACTTACTTTTTAATGCAAGAGAAGCCGCTAGGCACAACTAGTAGCATATAAAGATGAAGATTATACTTCTATGAAAAACAAGACAGTTAAACTAAAGTTAAACAAGGAAAACCATATTTTAACAAAGTACAGTTTGTAAATTTCAACTAGTTTCTTCAGAAATAAGTTTCATACAAACTTTATTATACATCAAACCGGTTTAGGTAGCAGCGTTATAGCTTCAATTTAAACTTGGCAGTTTCAGCGCTAAATTGCTTGTTAACCGGAAGTCTTTAAAAGCTCGTGTTCTAAGTTCAAATTAGCTTAGAGTAGCGACCGGATATGACGCCAAGGCGCCCGGATGTACTGCGGGCTATAGAAGCGGAGTGTTTCGCCTTGCCCTCGATCTTTAGAACGGCAAACGCTTTATTGTTATCTATCTTTTAAAGGGTGATATAAGATTAGAAGATAATTATTATTCGTTGTAATATCTACCTGTATTTATATTTCATGTCCCGAAATATAAGCTACATACTACCTACTTGGTAGTTGGCTCAAATTTGGGTGAAACAACAAGTATAAAGGAGTATAAAAAGGTAAATCACCTTTAATTAGACTTTAGCTTCCATTATTGTTAATCTCTTTCATAGATTTACAGAAAACATAGTATCAATAAATTATAAGTAAAAAATATTTTTAAAAACAAGCTTTTATCTGGGACAATGAACTAAAATGTTAAAAATAAATTTTAGTAAGTATTTGGCGTGTAGGTACTTACCTATATTCTTAAAAGCTTGAAGCACTACCCGTTTTTCGGGCTAGGTATTTACTATACTTCAGTGCCTTAAGCTTTTAAAATATAGGTAAGTACCTACACGCCAAATACTTACTAAAATTTATTTTTAACATTTTAGTTCATTGTCCCAGATAAAAGCTTGTTTTTAAAAATATTTTTTACTTATAATTAATTTTTAACTTTTTAGTAGGTAGGTATAGATACCGATTACCTACCTACTACCTAAGTATTTAAGAGAAGGCATGATGTTTTAAAATATTCTACGGATATTTGATGTGATTATGGGTAAACTGCTCTTCAAGGAAAATCAATCGACTCGGTGGGACTATGTTGCTTTATATAATATAATATAATATAATATAATATAATATAATATAATATAATATAATATAATATAATATAATATAATATAATATAATATAATATAATATAATATAATATAATATAATATAATATAATATAATATAATATAATATAATATAATATAATATAATATAATATAATATAATATAATATAATATAATATAATATAATATAATATAATATAATATAATATAATATAATATAATATAATATAATATAATATAATATAATATAATATAATATAATATAATATAATATAATATAATATAATATAATATAATATAATATAATATAATATAATATAATATAATATAATATAATATAATATAATATAATATAATATAATATAATATAATATAATATAATATAATATAATATAATATAATATAATATAATATAATATAATATAATATAATATAATATAATATAATATAATATAATATAATATAATATAATATATAACACAAATGTCATGGCCACCTTACAGCTTCATCATCAGACCCTAGATATTATCTAGGTGAAAAGTTCTCTTCAAGACGAATCAATCGAGCCCAAACTCGGCAGAGTTACGTTGATTTATCACAGAGATGTCGTGGCCACCTTCCAGCTTCATCATCAGACCCTGGATATCATCCAGGTGAAAAGTTCTTTTCAAGACAAATCAATCGAGCCCAAACTCGGTGGGGTTATGTTGTTTTATCACAGAGATGCCGTGGCCACCTTCCGTCTCCATCATTAGACCAGCTCCATGGTGGTCACCAAAGATACACAAGAACACCAAATTTGAGACCAATCGGACATCGGGAAGTGGGTCTAATTTAGCTTCCAAGATTCCACCCGAACAAACATAGTGACATACATACATACATACATACATACATTGCAAGTTAAATAAAAGCTTGTAAAAAGTATATATACATATGCACACATCGATCCAAATTGCTCCTAGTGAATAAATGAAAATAAAATTTGCAACAATTCCCACCAAGGCGCCAGCTGTTAATTTCATTGAAGCATGTAAATAGATCAAAGAAGAGATTATCATTCTAGATGTTAATACAATTTTATACTGTAAATATATATACCATGTCTGGTTCAACGCCATACTTAGAAGGTTTGAAGAGGCCCCTTGGTGGTATTTTTTGTCCAGAAATGTGAATGAATATCGATTTTTGACTAAAATCTTTCATATTTACACGATATATGATTAAAATATTGTTAATTAAACATCTATTTAGATTTACAGCTGTATATTATATTATATTATGGATACTACTATTCTCTTGCAACGCAACTTTGGAGAACTTTGGATGCACTCAATATTGATTGGTCTCCAATTCAAAATTCTGATTCCATTGATGATAAGGTCTCTATTTTCAATTCAAAGATCACGCAGCTCTATGACATGCACCTTTAAAGACTATTAAGATCAAGCACTTGCCTGCACCTTAGCTTACTGACGACATTAAGATACTCATGAAGAAGAAAAACCATGCAAAAAGTAAGCTAAAATGTAGGTCTAATGACACGTGTAAGGAAAAGTACATGTCTGCACGTAATCGCTGCAACATGGTGTGTAGGGACGCTCAACGTCGCCATATTCATAATTCCATTGAAAAGGAGGATGATCCAGGCAAAATCTGGAAATTCCTAAGGTCGCTTGGAGCGGGTAAATCCCGTCATAATTCTGTCCCATCTAACTTAGACATTGACTCCCTTTAAACATTTTTCAGTAACATCTGGTATTGATCCTCATAGTAAATCTAGTACAATCCAATATCTCTCTTCCCTAAGTACTCCCGACCATCCACCTCTGGTTTTAAATCAATTCACTGCATGTGACGTTAAGAAGAGTATCCTTGCCATATCCTCCAATGCAGTAGGGGTCGACGGGATTAGTCGAAATATGGTGATTCCAATTCTCGATGAAATCCTTGATGTCATATGCCATTTACTTAATTATTAAATTTTAGCTGGTGTTGTCCCTTCTGCTTGGAAACATGCCCAAATAATTCCTCTTCCAAAAAAATCCAATCCAAAATCCTTTACTGAGTATCGTCCCATTTCTATACTTCCATTCCTTTCTAAAGTCCTGGAACGTCTAATTCATTCCCAACTTAACATGTTCCTTTCCCGCAATAGCCTTCTAAATCCATATAAGTCCGGTTTCCAACCTGGCCATAGCACTGTTACTGCTCTTGTAAAAATCACTGACGATATCAGGCTTGGTATGGAAAACGGACTACTCACTGTCCTCACCCTCCTTGACTTTAGTAATGCCTTCAACACCGTCGATCATGATATCCTTTTAGCATTACTACGCTCTATTAACGTATCTCCATCAGTGGTTGACTGGTTCCATAGTTATCTTTTCGGTCGCCGGCAGCGTGTGCGGATCGAAGAGACTTCCTCTTCTTGGTGTAACACAACAGCCGGTGTACCTCAAGGCGGCGTTCTCTCTCCTCTTCTCTTTGCTACATTTATCAATTCAATTTCTAAACAAGTCTCTTCTTCCTACCACCTGTATGCGGACGATTTGCAGATTTATGTACAGTCACCTCTTGACCATCTACCTGAAGCAATTGGTTTAGTGAACCGTGATCTTGGGCGTATCACAGACTGGAGTTTGGCATATGGGCTTAAAATTAACCCAAGTAAAACACAAACCATCGTTCTCGGCAGTTCTCGAACAATATGTAAAGTTGATTGGTCAAAGGTTCCTAATGTAATTTTTGATGGTGTAGCTATTCCCTTTAGTAAAGAGGTCAGAAACTTAGGGGTCATTTTTGACGAGTGTATGACATGGAAACCACAAATTAACTCTATTAGTAGGAAAATTTTTGCATCTGCAGCATCACTGAGAAGATTACGTAACTTTTTACCTACCGCTACCAAAGTTGCTCTCAATCTCTCTTGCTTCCTATCCTAGACTATGCCGACGCCTGTTATCTCGATGTCACGGAGGACCAACTTAACAAACTTGAGCGCCTTCAAAACGTCTGTCTAAGGTTCATATTTGGGAACGTAAATATGACCATATCTCTCAATTTCGCGCTAAGCTCAAGTGGCTTCCTATACGTTTTCACCGGAATACACATATCCTCTCCCTTCTTTACTCCGTCCTTTTTATCCCATCCACACCATTTTATCTTAAAGAACGATTTGAATTTCAAGGAGCTTTTGAGGATTTGAGGATTTGAGGAGCACAGTCACTATTGAGCTTCAAAACTAAACTGTACAATTATTACATTTCGCAGCTGTACCAGGTTTCAGTTAAAAATATTGAATAGATATATCATATTCGAGTGTATGTATATATATAAGATATAATTATCGTATGATATATATATATTGTGTATCTGTGTATATATTTGGGTGTATGTGAGTATATATGTATATGATATGTGTATGTATATGTATAACTTATATAATAGCTTAATACTTTGTTTTATTTTCATACTATTTTTTGTTTTCTTTTTTTCTAATAATATTTTTAATTTCAAATTTTTGTAACACCACCTACCCATGAAAATCTATTTTCTATTCCTCTCCATACCCGGTTGTCTGGAAGAAATCGCTTTTAGCGATAAGACCTCCATTTGTACTCATTCTTATAATTTGTGTCTGTTTCTATCTGTTATATTTTCTTGGTGTGCAAATAAATAGTTATTGTATTGTATTGTATTGTATATATAAATATCTCATGAAGGATGCTTAGATCGAAAGGATAAAATCGGAAACATTTCCTGCGTCCGCGGCGAACTCAAACACGTGCCAATATGATTAGTGCGCGCCAACGCGCATTTCCAACTTGATTTTGACCTATAAGGAATGACTTTAAGCATACATACATACATACATACAAACAATGACGCCTTTTTCCCGTTTGGGTAGGCAGATACTACTTCTTTCCACATGATACCATACCTCTTTCGCTTCTTCCACTTTCATGAGTGCCTTCTTATATGCTCGGCGGTTATATATAGGTACTTTAGACTTGGCTTTTCCTTAAAACGTCTCCGTAAGTTTACTCTTAAACTTTAAGCATGCATGGAATATTTAGTCATTCTCGTCATATCAATTTAAGTTTGACACTTGTTCCATAAACGTTGCTGCGGTGGTTTAGCTACAATTCCATTTAAATAACAGGCGACGCCAAACACCTCTACGTGGTGTCCCGGCGCTTGAGCGATATTTTTCACACAACGTCGTGTCGTCGCGGCAGATGTTGGTACAAACAAAAGCTTTGCATTTATGCTATATGCTTAACTGCACTGCACTGCACCGTTATCCGTTGACGTTATAGGTACTGAGTTTCAGAAGTTTGCTGACTTAACTAGCTTATCAAATAAGTCCTCTCATACAAGCTATAAATGAAAAATCCTTGAAATATTACTCCCACAAGCTAATTAGCAAAACTACTACCATTCTAACTTATATAGCAGATGTTTTAACATCTTTTTATTTTTAAACAACGGTCTTTATATTACGGGTTACTGCTTTGTTATTGGTTTTAAATTCAAGACAGTATAGGTAGACTATATACTATATACTACGTAGTGTTAGCGTTCAATAAGCTTTATAGTTTACGATGCGAGAAAGGAAATAAAAGTTTATGACATTTTTAAACCTAACACATTTATGGCTGTTGGTTGCGTGTCGGAAATGACACATCTAACCGCTTGTTCATATCTATCGCGTGTCGGATCCGACGTTTAGTCGGGTTCTCAAATAAAAAAATCAAAATCGGGCCGACATAGCTCCATATAAAATGTTCTGCCACTGAAACATCCGACTAAAAATCGGATCTGACACCCGACAGATGTGAACACGCGGAAAGTGCCAGAGCATAGAATAGAACAGAATGTTCTTTATTGCTATAACTGTGTAAAGTAAGTACAAGCAGACATGCTACTTTTATCATCAGCGACGTCCGACGATTTTCTAATCACATCAATGGTAGCATCGCGTTTTGGCGATTTACTGCGTTCTATCGCTGCACTTACATTTTATCAAATCGAGAGAGGCTATACCTCTCTCGATTTGATACTACGAGTACATCGTGTTTCGATGACAAATATCGAATATCGAAGTTAACATGTGTGCCGGTTTCCGACGCGACATCGAGCTTTTGAATAACAATTTAATCGATTTTTTATCGCTTTAATGCTAGAAATAGCATGTGCGCTTCGTTTGTTTGTTGTGCCCTGACACATCATACTTTTGAACCCGCTCGATAATGTGAGTGCCTTGTCCGCACAACCTTAGACCTTAGCAATCCTGGTGCACATATATGTACATGCACATATATGGTTACTTTATTATGGTAACAAAATGGAAAAATGGCGCACGATACTGCAGAATATTGAAAAAGTACAACACACATAAGAGTGATTATAACCTTTGGTATTAACCAATGGTAAGTAAAAATGGCGTTTTGCAGCAAGATTTAGATTCGTACAAGTGCCAGACTTCATCAATTTATAAAGATTTACCAGTATTACCAGAAGAAATGTGCGCGATTGATCATAAAAAGTTTGGCAAGGACGGTTTCCAAAGTTAGTGAGAGTTTTATAAATAATCTATCAATTCATCCCTTTTATGCCCTTCCTAAATGTGTTCTTTTATATTTTCTCCGTTTTCAATCGATATGTCTTATTTTCTTAGTATGTTAGATGTGTACTTATATCTTATGTACGGATGTCCTCTGTAAACAAACAGTCTATCCTCTGAGCAGAACAAATAAAACAAAAAATATAAAAAAGGTCTAAATGGAAGTGTCATAAAAATATATCGACGTGATTGGGTTGGTGAGGGGTCATTTGCAGATGGGGCGCTCCTTCTATTTCACCCCCTAGTTAATCTATCGACTCGTGACATATTTGATAAGTTATTTCGTATAAGTTGTGATCATGGTGGTACGACACTATCTAGTGTCCGTCTGGACAAGTTGTAAAATCTGTCGCCAAACATCTAAAGTGTGCTGGCAGCTGTCCTTGAGAGCCAGTCCTATTCTAGGCTTAGAGTGCTACCATCCTCGACCGCATCATCACTTACAAACAGTGGTCAAACGCTACGCTACAAATAATATCTAAATCTATCTAATTTAATAGATCAAAGTAATTTCGACTTAATTCAAATAACGGTCGCCTATAACAGTATTAAAGGACCAAACGCAGGGTGAATAGGCTTTTATAAATTTATAGGTTAATTACAGAGATTTAGTAGCTAATACATCAGAATAATACCCTCGCCGCGACTAGCTACGATGTATAATAGATGCTATAATTAAATTTAGAGTGTGTACGAGCCCGCAAAACCTTTATCAATTCCAGAATGTCTACAGTTTGTCTCAGTACGAGCATGTTATTATTGCAAAAGGACTTTCAAAGCTTAAAACTTTACTGTTTTTGTTTTGTCAACTGACTTCTAAAGAGGAGGAGGTTGTCAACTCTACTGTATGTTTGTTACATCACGACTCAATCCGTCATTTATTTAAACTGTTTTAGAAAATTGATTCTAATTTTTTGTTTGAGGGAGTATGTTTCTCGTTTGGTCCCATTGTAATTCCATCGAGATGTGATGAGTATCTCGAGAGATATGGAGATAAATACTTTAAACTTGGTCACATCACCATGCAGCAGCCATACTGATTGATTTAATATGATTGATATTAATGTTATTTTATATTGTATTCTATTTTAGTATTGTTCGAACAATAAGGTGAGAGTGAGAGATAGATACGTTTCTATATTGTAGCTCTCTTCTTTGTAATATGCTAGAAACAAAAATGTAGTAGTCTGTGACGTTCTGCTTTATTTGTTAAAAAATTTAACTAAATATTTAGGTACGGGTTTTAAGTTTTATCCTTATATATGTTTCAAAACTTTGCTTCTTGCCAAATTTTATGGCTCTAGGTCTTTTATGACTCAAGAAAATATTACAAGTGCAAATATCTGTAATTAAAAGCGCTAAGGTAGCTAATTTGAAAGTAATTGGACATGCAAATTATAATGGTACGAGCAAGTTTTGGAGCTCTTATCAAATATATGCATGTCACAGTGATGTCACACACGAAAATCTTTCTGCATATTTGATGAGACTTTCTGAAGATGTGTATAATGAAGAGGTTACTTAGATATAACACTAAGGTCTGCGGTGTTTTTGTTAAATATCATAGAAAATATAAATAGATTTTTTTATAAAAAGTCATTTCTCTACTTAACCTAATATATCTTATCACAAATTTCAGCCGATAAAAACAAGAGATGGTGGGGTCTTAAGAAAAGAGGTGTCCCGTATGGGAATCGAACCAGTTGACCATCTGGTCAGTCGATAATTGATATTAGTATCTTATAGGTAAGCGTGCTACATCGATATAATTTCTAATACAATATGCGCTATTAAAATATCAAATAAATCACTGTATTTGAAAGAGTACGTAGTTAGTAGAATACCAGTATGATAAGAAGTAAACGATGAGATTCTGCAAATATAATATGAAGCACTCAACACACCGAGACGAGACGAGACGAGAGAGACGAGTAGCATAGATGATGTACCATACAATGTGGCTTGCTGGGAAAGATCGCTTTAGCATACCCATGAGAGTGGGCTGCCGTTTGTCTATATATATATACTTTATATACTAAAATTTACATAATAGAACAGAAATAGGTACTCTTTTTTCAACCACCTTGCAAAAAAAGAGGAAGATTCTGAATTAATCTGTACGTTTGATATTTTATTTTGTATGTATGTTACGCGATTACTCCGTCAATTATGAACCGACTCAAATGATTCATCTTTTTAATTAGTAGGGTACATATCCAAGGTGGTCCCATTGTAATTTCATCGAGATCTAATAAGTAAGTAAACACCTCAAACATAGTACTGAAAATGACTGGCGCCTAGCGATTAGCCTATTCAAAACTTTATCGTAGAAAGTAAAAACCTAAAACTGTCAATGCAATATGCATTAATTATTATTTACTTTTAACCGACGTTGTAATTATTCGACTAAGTTAGTCAACAATAAAAGTAGAATTCAAGCTTGAAACATAGTTTTAATTCTACTTTTATTGTTGACTGTACAACCGGAGTAAATATCTGTAGTTATTTGAGTTTAGGGGTCGGTACTTGTTTTTTGGTTAATATTATAACAGTGCTAACTGAGGGCTGCTTAGTTTAGTTCTAATTGTGTTGCATTGTTACATGTTATGGAAACATTTAATGTTGCTATCTGCGTTTTGTTCTATCAGTCTGCAAATAACATGTAAAATGTGGATTCTGCTAGTCTGTCTCAGACAGTTATACTACCTATACTATAATAGACTAACAGCACATAGCCCTTGAGAGTCAGAGTATTCTAGACTTGCGTGTTTACAATCATTGACCACATCATCGCTTATAACCGGCAGGGTTAGCATGGCCTTATCCCCGGGGGAAAGACAAAATTAAGCGCTTGGTGAAGTTTAACCTCGAGTTTTTATTTTGTTTCGTATTAAAAAGTTTAAAAAATAATTGATTAAAAGTCAGCGGACGTTTATAATTGTCGAAAAACTTTACTTATAATTTGCTTTCTCCACCAAACAAAACACGGATAGGTGGAAAGACAAAATAGTCCCCTTGCCATGCTAGCCCTGCAGGTGAGATAGTGGTCAAACGTAAGCCTAAAATCTATTTGGCAGTAAAGACCCGTGCGTATGAGCGGACGGCGCAGCAGAGAATTTTAAATATGTCAACGTAAATTCGGACGTATCTTATGATAACAACGTACAGTTTTCAATGTTCGTTGGCCGGCGGGTTCTGGCGCAGTGCAGTGACACGCAACATTTTAGCTAACTACTTTTTTGCTTATGCCACGGCAGCTATCTGTTACAGACAAGTCTCTTACGAACACACGAGCATCTTGCTACTTCAGTTACTTTCAACATCAGAAAACTGACTAATCATTAGTGGCTAGTGAGCTTGACCACGAAACCGAAGTTCGTGGGTTCGATTCCTACACGGGGCAATTCTATGTGTGATCCACTGACAATTGTGCCGTATCTAGGTGTAATTTATGTCCGTGATTTGTATATTTGTAAAGTCCCCTGCAATACAGGGTGCGGATAGATATAATTTAAAAATAATAAAATAAAAAAGGCAGACCATTGAAAAAACTAATCCCATTAATACCAGGTCAAAATAAATACTTCTCAACAACAGAATAACAGACAGGGACCTGAGTATTTACTTGTATTTACAAATAGAGATGCCCAAGAAATGTCTTCACCGAAACATAATTCAGGCGGCATTTCCCATGGGTCCTCAAAATAAATATCCAATAACCAAGTAATTTTTCCATTAGCTCGTGGAGGAAATGCTCTCAGAAATACCTATTAAGATTATATTACGTTATATTAAGTTTGGATAATCTTGGCAACAGCTAATAAGATTTATTCGTATCTACCTTAAGTTAATTAAGGTAATAGGGTATTTATTACACCCATTTTTAGGGTTCCGTAGCCGAATGGCAAAAAACGGAACCCTTATAGATTCGTCATGTCTGTCTGTCTGTCTGTCTGTCTGTCTGTCTGTCTGTCTGTCTGTCTGTCTGTCTGTCTGTCTGTCTGTCTGTCCGTCCGTATGTCACAGCAATTTTATTCCGAAACTGTTAGGACTACAGAATTTAAACTTGGTAGGTAGATATATTCTGTGAACCGCTTTTCGTTTTTTATAAAAAAATAAAAAATATAAAAGTTTAAGGGGGGGCATCTCATAAATGGAACTAAAAAAAAATAAAAAAAATTCTTCCAACCTATACGTGTGGGGTGTGTCTATGGATAGGTCTTTAAAAATGACATTAAGGTTTCTAAAATCATTTTTTCTCTAAGTCAATCATTTGAGAGATAGGCGCGTCTAAAGTGGTAAAATGTGTGTCCCCCCCCCCCCCTCTAACTTTTAAAGTACGGGAGTGAAAAATCTAAAAAAATATATGCTGTAGATCCCAATAAAAACTAACAACGAAAATTGGTTTGAACGAGATACAGTCAGCAGTTTTAGAGATATGGTGACCGCAAAGATAACTTTGTTCTTCATACAAACACTATGAAAAACAAAGTTAATTTTGTAGTTGCGAAAAATCATAGTTATGGAATACTTAACTGTGTTACGGAACCCTACGAGTGCGAGTCCGACTTGCACTTGGCCAGTTTATTGAAAAGTATCGTAATAAGATTCTATAGTCCTAACGAAGCACTAAACATTCAAAAAACCTTTATTTTATCGTTTAGTGCAATAAAAATTCATTCTAATTTCGCATTTTAATTTTGTCATTTGACGAAAACGCTTGACAATGTGGACGCCATATTGCTCTGTGGTCATGACGTCAGTTGGATGTGTAAACAAATACAGTGATATGATAGTTGACAGATGACACTTCTAAGTTATCATAGCCGTATGACGTAATAATATGGCGACATGGCGACTACTATTTAATGGTGTTATGAAACAGATTAAAAAGCTGAAACCTTTGAGATACATTTTAAAATTAAGTTAGCTATTTTATGAACTAAAACTAACGTTTTCCGACTGTTTTTTGCCTAAGCTATCTCAATAATATATTTTTAGATTTTCTCATATAGAGTAAAATACCCTATTGCCGATTCTTATTGGTGTTGTAATACAATAAGAACCGGCAATTAACTTTTGCTTTGTTACTGTAGCTAGGTAATTGAACTTCGAATAAAAGCAATATGGATGCCAAACTTTTGACGTTCTTATTTCAAAAATTAGACAGTGACAAGGATACATAATGCCTGCTCGTGCCTTATTGAAATGGCTCGTCATTAAGCCTCGTGTAAATGCTTTATTATTAATAGCCCTATTAGCTATTATTATTATATAACTAGGGCCAATTTCACCGGGCCATTTTGGGATGTAAGGGACCATAAATAATACCTCAGTGCTCCCAGCCAACCTGCTAACCAACAAACGAGGCTCTGGCAACCGACAAATAGCGGTATAACCATTTCAAATGATGGCGTAGCTAAATACTACAGGTGACGGGCAGCGGCGTCACCGGTGCGAGGAGCTACGTCCTGCGATCGCCAACCCGCCTGCCTAGCGTGGCGATTAGGGCATAATTTGTGAGGGCTCAATGATCCGAAGATCGGGCTCAATGGCGTATCTTGGGAGAGGCCTACGTCCAACAGTGGACTGACACTGGCTGATTATGCTGATGATTAATTTCATCGGTTCATGATAAAGTGACAAATAGTTATCTGACATATGACGCCATACAAGAGTTGTACAAATTCTGAAAATTCCTGATAAGGTTATGGAACCGGTGAAACTGGCCCTCAGTATTATTTGTACTATTCATTATTCTGTGGTATTATTCAGTATTTAGAGTGTGGAGATAAGAAAAGATATAGGTATGCTTAATGTTCATCCTCTTCAGTCAGACGATCTAAATAAAATTTTATTATTAAGACTATTACAGGAACTCTAAAATGATAAACTAATCGTAAAGTTTTTTTTTAACTTTCATTAATATTATATGAACAATTTTGAACCCTTCTGTTATCTCGTTTGACGAGACATTAAAAAAATATAATATTACTTAGTTTAAACCATAGGAAAATAATTAGGGTCATTTCACGTACTTGCCACCGAATTGACGACACATTATCTTATTGACTGTTCTTATTAAAAACGACCCAAATTTTATTTGTTTTTATTTGTAAACATTAATTAAATCGTCCAGCTCCAGATCCGGATCCAGATTTAAACATATTATCAACAAATATTGTACAAAGAATGTTTTTAGTCATAATTTTTGGTATTACGGTCCATATCGTCTCAAATTGTAGTTGAAAACATGGTATGGTCACAGTTTTACATGATTGTAAAACTGTGGTATGGTCACCGAATAAATAACAGTAATGCGTATGATGCATATAATATAGCGTCTATAGATATCTAATTGATACTTAAAGGTTATATGGGTGTACAAATGAAACAATAAGAACCTAAAAGTTTCAAATCTCTAACTCGATAAGTTTGACAAAAAATGTAAGACGCAGAAAATATCAGGATGTCTCAGGCGCGTTTAAAGAAGCCAAATATCAAATATTCTAGCTTTAGCCGCCCTATCCTTGCATAATATATGTTAATGGATGGATGTTAATGTAAAATATTCGAGGAAGAGAGATTACTGCTATAAAGAAGCTCATTTTAGGGATAAGTGGCGTTTCTAATCAACGGGAGAGACGGGATAATATATTTATTATATACTGAATATAGTATACATTCATATAAGCTTTCTATTGAGGGTTCTAATAATACACAAAGAAGGTGTTGTTAGAATGTCGTAGAAGGACAAATGATGATCGTTTGTGCTATATACAGAGGGTTGCATCGATTTAGGTTAGTACTGGGAAGTCAGTAAGTATAAGAGGTAGAAAAATTGTTAAAAGGAACTATATCTACGATTTTATAGTTAAGAAAACTGGTCTCTATCTGTGTGGGCGTTTGAATACATGGTTCATATACATGGTTTATTGGAGCAAATAAACCTGTTCATTGTATCGCAGAGTTCCATAGCAATATTAATTCCTTACGAAGTTTATTCATGAAAACATGCCGATTTTTTTATATTAATTGGGTTCGGTTTCCGTGAGGTTTTCTTGGACAATATTGTCCATCAAATAAAGACTGAAGAAACGGTTCAAAATGTTGAAATACATAAAATACTGTAGGAATAATTTTGCAACGTAATAAAAATTGTATGGCAAATTTTTTAATTCAATATGGCCATACCCAACTTTTTATTTTGAAAAATGATTAATCAAATTGCTTATAATAATGTATTTGCTGTTTCTACATTACATTACATTCTTGTAGTGGTAGGACTTCTGCTAATCTGCCTGGGGCGGAACCAACACTTTACCAATTAATTTTCAGCCGTGAAATAGGAATGTTTTTCGGTTGAAATGGCAGAAAATTCGGTTGAAGTGAAATTCTGGACTGCCAGAATTTTGCATGCCGCTTTATCTGTAATAGGTAGACGTCATCGCATACCATCAGGTGGGCGTCGTGCATGCCTTGTTACATTTTACCATAAAAAAAAATAGTTTGGTTTACATAATGAACAAGCTTACCTCATTAACTCCTCTAACAATGGCCCTCATGGTTGCGTTCCTGGGTCCATCTACCGTCCTGCCATCATCAGTAGGGCCCCAGGAGGCGCTGTAGATGTGGATCTTGTGAGGTTCGTGCCCCATCGAGTTGGCTTCGATCAGATCCGTCATGTAGGGCTGGTCCAGCATTCTGATACCTGGCCGGAAATAATACATGCTGTTAACAAAAATTAAAAGTTTAACAAGCAAGTCCAATAAAACTAAAACCCGACTGAAAAATCACGCTTACTTTACGCAACTTATGAAATGATTACTAATTCGGTTGCATGATAGAAAGGCCACGAGCAGCACCTAGCAATATATATTTTTGAAATGTGCCAATGTTCTATGTTCTTTCAGTTGTTACCTAACACCGTATAGTCAAGAATCAAGAATCAAAGCATTTATTCAGTATGTAGGCAGTATAAATATACGCACATATACACGTCAAAATCATAAATAATAAAATAAATCATAACCAATTATCAAGTAAACATAGCAAAAGCAGAATTTAACGCTTTGAATTAGAAAAAAAAAGTAATGAACCATTCAGCTGTCATCCAATCGTTTACGTCAGAATATTTAAAAAAAATTAAAGTAGGTTAAAACCAACCATACATGTAAGTGTGTGTTTCAGTACTTCAGACAATTTTTATATAAAAAAAATAAAAAAGTGAAATAGTGAAACACAACATAGAGAAACGCATACCGATCACAGTACATATCATGATCCAATAGTATATATATAAGGTACGGCCAGCGCGATCTCAGTACTTTTCAATTGTTCTCTGATCGCGTTTGGTATGAACCAGTCGGTACAAATACTACTATCTGTTCGCCGCCTAGATCGCGCACGCAGGACGCTGCCGTGTGTCCGTACCTCATATGCCCTGCTGCTTCGCTCGCGCTAAAAAGCGTCCTATAGCCTAATCCATAATACTGGCTATCTCTGTGCAAAATTTATCTTAAGTTGGTCTAGCCGTTTGACCGTATAGAGGTCCCAAACAAAAAAATATACATACTGACTTTCGCATTTATAATATTGGTGTTGATAGGCTAGCGTTTGACCACTATCTCGCCTGGTAGTAAGCGATGATGTGGTCGATAACAGAGAACACGCTAGGCCTAGAAAGCTTATCAAGGCTATGTGCTGCCGGAACACCGTAAGGTTATATATGCGGCAGATTTTCTTCTTGATGGTTGTAAGCTACTTATTGGTAGCAAGCCAGGCGGAACATCTAACACTAAATAATATAAATTAGATAGAGTTTATACCACTCTCATCTACTCTTATCTCCTCTTATTGATCTAGGCGGCGATCAGATAGCGCAGTTGTATTTGTACCGACTGGTTCACACCAAACGCGATCATAAAACAATTGAAAAGTCTGAGATCGCGCCGGCAAATCACATGACGCCGCGGTGTGTCCGTACCTTTACTAGCAAGATATAAAAAAAGCTGAATCGGCCGAGCTGTTTGACCAAGAAGAATTAACAAACAACATTGTGAAATTGGTGTGGATAAAATTATATTATTACGGTCAGTTTCTATGTGATTATAACTCTATGGCTGCAGCCCAGCTTAATCATGACTAATAATTCGCATCAGGTTGTCAAATTAATAGTAACAATCAACGTTACCAAATCTAAATATCTCACTTTCTCAATCAACAAACTAGGACAACCTAAAGTTAATATATCACAACTAATTGCCCATACTTGCAACAACTACTCCACCAGCCTCTGCCACTGCACACCCTTAGAAAAAGTATCCGACAAAGTAAGATCCGACACTTTTTACCCGGTCCATATAATCTTTGTGCTATTTTATAGTTATTAGATATTTTAAAAAAATACGATAACATTTTACTACGTTCACGTACGTACATACTTCTTCTATTTCTACATTCATATACGTACTTCCAGCTGGAAATTCTCGTAAAATAAAAACTACCCGCTAAATTTTAATAACGCCAAGTTTCAGTATTTTTGTAGGCTTTGGCTACAGCTGTGGCTTAATTTCAACCTTCAGCTATAGTAATATCCAAGACGACTCTGACATATTTGGATATAGGTCTTTCTAGAATACCTAAACGTCTACCAAAATTTCTAATAAAGAATCTTAGCAATGCTCTTGGGCAAATAAGCCTCCGTGATTTGGGACTAGAAGGGCGAAAATCTTCAGATATATTTAACCTTTTTTACCCCCATCGTAAACAGAAGGGTGTTATAATTAACGTGTACTTTTGAGAGCCCTGTGGTGTAGTGGGAGAATGGTCAGCTTTTACGCCAAAGGTACCGAGTTCTATCCCCACCGTGCACCAAAGGATTTTTTATCGAAAAAATTATGTGCGCTTTTAACAGTAGCCCTCCGGTAAAGGAAAAACATCGTTAAGAAACCCCCAACCCGCATGGTGGTAGGATACTATCTATTGTCCGCCTGGCTAGCTACCACCTCAAGTTACCAAACATCAAATGTGTTCCGGCAGCTATCATTAAGAGCTAGTTCCCAGTCTAAGACCCTTCCAACAGGTGAGATAGTGGTCAAACGGTAACCTATATGATATTAAAAAAAAGTACTTCTGTATGTCTGTCGATGGCAACGTAGCTCTCAAATAGCAGAACCGATTTGATACCTTGACTTTAGGTCACCGGTTCATACACTAGCCGAACACCAATAGATTTTTCTATATGCATTCATGAGTGCGATCACGCATCAATTGCTGTCTGATCGCGTTTGGTTTGAACCAATCGGTACAATTACTACTGCAGTAACTGATCGCCACCGCGGCCGCCACCACAGATCGCAGCTTTGTGGCCGCACCTTGTAATCACTTTTTTTAGCGTTATATTACGTTAATAAGATTGATCAACTCGAAACTTAGCAAATTTTACCAACAACTCCACCTACCAACATTATTCTTATTTTGTTGAGAAAAACATTTTACTCTCAACTTACCGGTCTAGCTATTTCCGACGTTACGAAAGATGTTTATGGGAAATTAAATTATATTCATAAGGGATAACATTTGGCTTTTGCTCCGAAAATATTATGATATGAATCGCACAATATTCTTCTAAGCAATTCATTTTTTTTATGATGAATAGGAAGCTTTTTAGGTAATATAGATATGTTAATTGGATAAAACTTTTCTCTTATTGTTTTGAGACCATAATTAAGGGAAATGAAAAATTTATGTGCGCTCTTCACAGTGGCCCTCCGGTGAAGGAAAAACATCGTTAAAAAACCAACAACCCCCGCATGGTGGTAGGACACTATCTGGTGTCCGCCTGGCCAGCTACCACCCTCAAGTTAGAAAAATCTGTCACGAAACATCTAATGTGTTCCGGCAGCTATCCTTGAGAGCCAGTTCCCATTCTAGGCCTAGCGTGCTTACCATCTTCGACCGCATCATCACTTACCAACAGGTGAGATAGTGGTCAAAACGCTAGCCTATAACGTATAAAAAAAAAAAAAAAAAAATGGTAATACCACACGTACAGCTAAGCAAGAATTCTTTTCAATCGACTTCTAAAAAGCAGGAGGTTCTCGTTTCGTCTGTATATATATATATATATTTTGTATGTGTGTCACACGATCACTTCGACAATTGTGAACTGACTCGAATGATTCTACTTTTTATTGGTAAGATTCATCTCCTCGGTGGTCTGATTATACTACTCATTTATTCAGATCTGATGGGTATCTCTAGACTATAATTGTCTATAATTATATTATTTTCAAAATATACAATATTATAATAATATACAAAATATATACAATTATAATTATATACAAAATTCTATGGACGTGGGTGACGTTTTGCATGGTGGTAGCACACTCTCTAGTTTCCGCCTGGCTAGCTAATAAGAATATTGAAAGGCTTATATTCTATATAAATTCTTAAAGGTCACGATGAAAACGACCTTAGTTATATCTTTTTATTTAATATTAGATATGAACGCCAGACAACTGTACTCGTAATATTTTCTACATCACTAGATTACATGTACGTTGAGGCGATACTTTGATACCATTGATATTACATACCTAACACATATTAAAGAGTTTTAGGTACAGGCTGGATTTTAGAAATGGGATCGTAAAGGCAAGTTACCTTTTTCAATGTAGCTACAGTTAAACGTTGTCTTTCCATTGTTTTTTAGGGTTCCGTAGTCCTGACAAGGAACCGTTATAGTTTCGTCATGTCCGTCTGTCTGTCTGTCTGTCTGTCCGAGGTTTTGCTAAGAGACCGTTAATACTAGAAAGCTGTAATTTTGTGGGGGTATGTATATATATATTACGCCGACAAAAATTGTGAAAAATATTTTTTTTTAGGGTAGCTCTCCTATATGAGAAGTGGAGATGAATTTTTTTTCATCGTCTACCCCATCGTGTGGGAGATCCTTGAATAGGTCTTTTAAAATGACTTAAGGGTTGCTAATTCCATTTTTCGATTGAATGCTCCATTTACGAAATATTAAACTTTAAAGTGCAAATTTTTGTTCCAGTAGGGCGTCCCCCCCCCCCCTCTAAAAGCTAAACTGCTGGCTTGAAAAATCTGGAAAAATTCGTGATAATAGCGCATTTTATATACATTTGATAACTTTAGTAGTTTAGCAGTAATTCCTTTAAAGTGACAAAGACGGAGTACCTAGTTGCTTGTTTATAACGGGTAAAGACTTGCATTGAATAACAGGCTACTACGGAACCCTACACTGCGCGTGGACCGACACGCACTTGGCCGGTTATTATTTTTTATCAAATGCATTCGCCATTTAAAGAATATTCGTTCACACGTGTCGGGAAAAAAATTGTTCTTTGTATTGAAAAGTATTAGAAAATAGATAGTTCCGTCAAACACTGTCCAAGCCGCTAATCTAATAAAACGAAGACCGTTCTATAACCATGTTGTAAACGAGTTGCCTCGGCTCGGCGGTTATGTCAGCAACCTAAAGCCGTGCTCCGCTTCGTCACGGAGCTAGGATGGCTAGGGTAGACGCTGGCAGGGGGAAATGCACAATACACCCTGAGCGGGACGTCAGTGCAGGTCTTATCGCCCCCATTACCAATTAGAATTAGAGTTGCCTCGGCCTTAGTCAAGCTAATATTGAATTTTGACAGGCAGATATAGACACACGGATGCTACCGGATACAGCTGGACCCGATATTTCGGGTATGATACCCTGTTAATACGTTTGCATAGTAGTCCGTGTTACGTTCTTTTGCGTGCCTGATATGTTCATAGCGATATTTGTATGGTACGGCGAACACTTAAGTTAACCAGATTCGTAAATCTACTAGACTTATTTAAGGTTTAATTTAACCGTGGTGGCTCAATATTACGTAAGCTTAAAATATTCCATAACAATGTCATACAATGTGTTAGACATGTCATCATCTGAAATTCAAAATGAGAACTTGATGACGTCAAAGTCTCGTGTCAAATGCTTCAATCACACGGTCCGCTGGACTGCAAGTAATGCGCAGACAAGAGAACAAAGCACTTGATTCCAACGGTCAACTTTTATCTCGAAATTGAAGCTTTATTTGTGGTACTGGATTATAGGTACCACTGGGACGCTGACTACATACAGACTATACAACTAGATGTTGTAACCTAACCTACATAAATTATGACCATTCAAATAGAGTATACAGTAGTTGTCCTTAAATATTATCATGGCAGAAAGTAACAAATATTAAAAACAAGGAAGTAAAGTACATGTGTTTGTTTGTTACTGTCATAGTCTAACGGCTAGACAGATTTGGCTAAAATTTTGCACAGGAATAGGCATATGGCATAAGACATTGCCAACTTTTTAAAGCGAGCGAAGCATAGCACAAAGCAGAAAGCATAGTGTAGTTTGCCCCCAAGAAAATATTTATAACTAATATTAGTACCGAGAGTAGAGTTTAAAAGATCCACTACGTTGCTATATTTAGCAGCGTTTTGAAGAAATATTTATTGGGAATAAATCTCCTAACGTTTCGGCCACTTTACGTCAGCTAAAAATAGATAAAATAAGTACCCTTGGGGGCTCTCAAAATGATCTCGCCCCGGTCAGATTGCCATAGTTCTAAAGCAATTTTCTTCCAATTTGCTCTCAGGTTTCAGACTTAATAATAATCTCTTTAATAATTTTCTATCAGCTATTATTACGTCTATTTATCATACTAATTGAAGTTAAAACTTCTTTAGCGGTGTTGTGAACTTTTTGGGTTGGGTAAAAATGTTTAACTCGCGTCAGGACCTCGCGTCAGGACTAGTGACCTGATCGAAAATTTGTAAGATGGAGGAAGAGTAGAAACTTTTTCAGGGATGGGTAAAAAATGTTAAGCTCGCGTCAGGACATGAGATCTTATCGAAAATTCGTAAGACGGAGGGGGAGTAGACCAAATGCACAACATTAATGTTCAAGTTTCTTACTCCCGGAGTGCAACCCGAATGTTTTTTGTATCTTCTTCTTCAAGTGCCTCTTCAGTACTGGTTGGCAGTCATCCTTCTAAATTCGTCTTTGTTCATGGCTAGCCTAAACAGATCTTCTACCCTCTTTATCCTAGTCCATTGTCGGATGTTGCGATGCCAGGTCATCTTCCTTCTTCCAACACTTCTCTTGCCCGCAACTTTGCCCATCATAAAAGTCTGCAGCAGTTGATAACGTATATGCCTTAGGACGTGTCCTAGATACGCAACTTTTCTCTGCTTGATGGTTTTGACGTGTATGGGCTTATTACGTTTCATCCGTCTAAGAACATCGATGTTAGTGACTTTATCCATCCAACTTATTCGGAGCATGCGGCGATATGCCCACATTTCAAATGCCTCGAGTTTTTTACGGAGATCTTCTTTTATCGTCCAAGATTCGCATCCGTAAAGAATGGCGGGCCAAATATAGCATTGCAGTAGTCTTGTACGTATTTCAATAGATAATCTTTTTGTAGTAAGGACTCTTCTCATTTTCATGAATCCCTTGCAATCTCTATTCGAACTCGCATTTCGGTGTTGCTTTCCCAAGAATCAGTCACCCAAGATCCAAGATACCGGTTCTTCTTAACTTGCTCGAGACTAAACTGTATAAGATTCTAATGAAATATAGAATGTTTGTTCTTGTACATAATAAACCTTGTCTTTATATTGAAATAAAGGTAAACATATACAAATTAGTTAAAAAACTAAAAACTGACTTCACGTGCCACGCGAGTCAGTTTCAGTAGCAAGATTGTGTATATCTCCATATCTCTGGAGATACCCGTCATATTTCAATTAACTGTGTAACTGGTGTAACTACCACGAAGATGTACTTTACCCATAAAAAAAATAATCATTGAAATTTGGTTGATATGAAATGAGTTTATTTCCCATGAAATAGCGTATACAAAAGTGGTTAGAAAAATTATATGAGACCATCTATATAATCATGTAATAGCATGTGAAATAACATACAATACTGAAATAAATGATTAAAATAAAAGCTTATTATAAAAGCTATATTAGCAAATTAGATTATTATATTACTAATTAATACGATTAACAATTGGTATATTAATTGCGTAACAAACATACAAAAAACATACAGACGACAAAATTAACTAAGTGACGGGGAGTGTCGGTGAGACGTCCTAAGTGTGCAGGCTTTATAGTTGCATTTCTGTCATTTCGTTCAATTAATCCCTATCAAATTCAAGCATTCGGCTCTAGTTCTTTTTAAACCTATTACTTACTTTTAATTTTCGAACACATACGTCATTTACTCATCGATTATAAACGGGACTTATCGCTCTTTTTTAACCAACCGACTTCACAAAAAAGGAGGAGGTTCTCAATTCGTCTGTATGTTTTTTTTTTTTTTGTGTATGTTACGCGATTTCTCCGTCAATTGTGAACGGATTCAAAATATTCTTTTTTAATGGGTAGGGTAGGGTACGTTTCCGAGGTGGTCCCATTGTAATTTCATCGAGATCTGATTAGTATCTCCAGAGATATGGAGATAAATACCTCAAACATAGGAGAATGTACTGGTTTTAGCAGAAGAGTCCCAAGAAAATTATACACAATGGAGGTTGCTATTGCATATACTTTTGAAGACTAAAAAATATGACCTTGAATAATTTTTTTACATCTTTCTTCTCGTTGATTTTGGTTTTTGACAGATATTCTTACGGTAACTTTGAGCGAGATAGAAATAAAGGTGGGGATATTTTTTTTTTTATATCTTATACTGAGCTAGTATTTGACCACTATAACCTGTTGCTAAGTGATGATGCGGTCTAAGACAGAGAGGTGGACTAGAATGTGAACTGGCTCTCAAAGATAGCTGCCGGAACACATTAGATGTTTGGCGACAGATTTTCTAACTTGAGGGTGGTAGCTGGCCAGGCGGACACTACATATGTCCTACCACTATGCGGGGGTTGTTGGTTTCTTAACGATGTTTTCCTTCACCGGAGGGCCACTGTGAGAAGCGCACATATATTTTTCGATAGAAAAATTCATTGGTGCACGGCGGTTTGAACTCGGTACCACGGCATCAAAGCCGACCGTTCTCCCAATTACGCCACCGGGCCCTCAATAAATACTTATATATTAATAATTATATAAAAATATAAATAATTTGTCTTCACAGGAATGTTCTACCGGGCAAAGTCGTGTTAGGATGCAAACTTTTTTAAACATACCTAATAATTTTTGACATGACATGACGTTTGGCGAAGATGGCGGCCATTTCAGTCCCGCGACACTGCATACATTATTAAATAACTCAGAATTATGAACGTACGTTGTACCAATCAACACTGCAAAAAAATATCATAAGCATAATACCACAGATTATATAATAGTTACTAGGTAAATAATACTTTCCGTTGTAAGGTTGGCTACACAGTGCTTTCATAATTCGTTTATCAACAATATAGGGAAGTGCCTCTTATAACGTAGTAGAGTGATTCAGTACTCTGTTGGCCATATGGCGGCAATTAATGTTAATAATCGCAAATAATACTTTTTAATATTCATTTTGGAATACAACTAGTCCGTGTTATAAAAGTATTTGGAATTATTGTAATAAAATAGACAATTAATTATCGTGTGTTTCAGATGCTTTATTTGCACGGGGCCATTTTGGAAATTGTCCTTTGATACCTTGATGACATAATGATTACTAGTGAACTATTTTCACTTTAGCGCGGCATTTAAAGTCAATTTTTTTAGGGTTCCGAACCCAAAGGTTACCAAATGAACACTATCTGAGACTTTGTTGTCCGTTCGTCCGTCCGTCCGTCCGTCCGTCCATCCGTCAGTGTGTCTATATGTGCGCACTTTACAGATCTGTATCTTCTTGACCGTTATAGGTACATACTTTAAATTTTCAAAAAGTATATATCCGTCAGTGTATAACGGCCCAGACACGAAATTTAATAGATGCATGTAATTTAATTTAAACTTGTTTTGCACTAAAAAGCGTAAAATAAGTTATTTTTCAAAAAAAAAACCGACTTCATAACCACAAACAAGCACCCAAAAGCGAAAAATAAATTACTTTAAATTATTATAAGCGCTACCCATTTATCTATTTGAAGTCGGTGCCAGCCAAGTCTATTGGATAGTAGATAGATACTATGTATGTAGTAGTAGTAAGTAGGTACATGTAGGTTAGTAAGTAGGTAGATACATGTAGGTATTATCTATCTACTACCTATTAGACTTGGCTGGCACCGACTTCAAATAGATAAGTGGGTAGCGCTTATAATAATTTAAAGTAATTTATTTTTCGCTTTTGAGTGCCTGTTTGTGGTTATGAAGTCGGTTTTTTTTTACTAAAAATTGACGGTAGACAGCCGGCAATGAAAAAATATTCAGAAAGGCGCTCGATCGTATTTCACGTCACGCACGCAATTTCAACGCATTCTGAGGGCGTTTATCTGTGAATTTGTGAACTATAGGATTATTATAATAATTGCCATACCAAAAATTAACTTGGAAAAAATCATTTTTGCTGGAACAATCATGAACTAATCATGTTAAGCGACTTCAAAAAAAAGAAGGAGGTTCTCAATTCGTCGGAGTCTTTTTTTTATATTTGTTCACCGATTACTCGAAGATGTCGTAGCCGATTTGGAAAATTCTTGCTTTGTTTCAAAGGGTCCAGGTTCCCAGGTGGTCAAATTTTAACGAAATCGGTCGAACGATCTTTAATATATCAACATTTGTATTACGATGCATTTATATACCTCGATGACATGCTACTGACTACTGGCTACTTTGACTAGCGCGACGTTTGAAGTAGGTTCTTTTAGTTATTTAAACGATCTTAAATTATATTATTGAACAAGCAAGTTTATGAATGTATCCGAAATAACTCATGATACTAGTAGCCCCAGCTAAACACATTTGCCTATCGCCGTGGCGTTTTCGTTTATAAATTTATTTCAAGTATATTCAAGCAATATTATGTATTTTATTTATTTAAAAATTGCAATTTAAGTAGATATTTGAGTGTCAATGTCTCTCAATAGCATTAAAGATTTATTAGACAAACATAAACACCAATCTGCTTAAATTAATATATCACTATCCTTGAGAGCCAGTTCCCATTCTAGGCCTAGCGTGCTTACCATCTTCGACCGCATAATCACTTACCAACAGGTGAGAGAGAGATTGTGGTCAAACGCTAGACTATAAGATATTAAAAAAAACTACTTCTGAAACAGCCTTGCGTGTAGCCCGCTCATACAATTATCAACTGACAACAACAAATGCTCCATTCGCCACAATAATCATCATTTAGCCACAATAAATTTCGCCACAATAATTATCATTTTACAACAATCATCATATTGTTCGCTGCAGTATCTCCTCTATATCATATAGGTCAGTTGTAATTACGTAATATGTCCGAAAGCTAATTTCAGCCGGGCGGTGATGAATGTGTGGCTGATGGGGCGGACACTTTGAGAAACTGTGGACATTTTGTGTTGTGTGGCATGACAGGGGTACTGCGGTTTGAGAACCAGTAGATGTGTGCTTTTGTTATTAATATTATCACTGGAGTAGCTAATTCTCGCGGTTTTGCTCGCATGAAAATTGCGTGTAGGTACACTTTTTTAAGTTATCTTTTACCGATATCCATACAGGTTTTTCGAAGTGCCTAAAAAAAATTGTCTATCCGTTACGATGAAATTTCTATGTTACCGCCATAGAACACTATCTATCTGTCTGGCGGGGGGCATTGATACGCCATCACACAGGTTATCCTAGTTTAGGTATCAATGTAAATTAGCCTAGATAAACACAAGTTACTTACTATAATTTGATTTAGTATATAGTTTGTTTAAGAAAAGTCTGCTGTACAAATAAATACCATTCATCCATCATCCATCTACCATTATGTAATTACCATTAGGTGACATAACTAATAGAAAGTTGTAATAAATCGTAAAAAATATTGGGACTTGCACACGGGCAACTTACCAGCAACTTTCGAGTGGTACGCAACACCGACGCCACACACCCCGTTGTCCCGCGCCGCTGCAACTTCACCCGCACATCGCGTACCGTGACTGCAACAAATTGTGCGTGTCAATCAAACTTTAATCAAATCATGCTTCCTTCCTAAACCAAGTAGAAATAGAAAACAATGAAATCGCAAAAGATGCTGTGTTAAAACTTTTTTGTGTTCCGCAAGATGTTTTAGGTTAATACATTAGTATGTACAGGTTTCTAATAGAATAAATATTTGCACTGACATCCATTCGTTTCAATTGACCTAAATCACAGATTATATAATTGTTACTACATAACCTAAATGCGAGATGACGGAAGGTTTCCACTACATTTTCTTTCTTCCATTATTATCCCAAACATACTGTATATTTTGCAGTGTAAATGTAGACCCACCCTTAGGTTGAGTCATTTAAAAACTCCGTTAAAATAAATAAAATGTCAAAGCTTTTAACATTAAACGTAAGATCTAGCGACGCTGAACTCTTATAAAAACTGGAATAATAAAAAGTGCTTTAACTTTTTATACGTTTCATAGTGAGCTTGCAGAGGTCTTTCAAAGAGAGAAGCTCACTTCGTTGAAAATTAAATATCTTTAACGTTACCTACTAACAATAAATTAAATATAATTTCACGCGCTTGATATGCCGCCCTTTCTTAGAACTCGGATTTCAATTACTGAATAGAACTTTCCTATAAGTAAATTCTCCGTAACATAAACAATTTATAGTAAATTTATTTCGTGTAGCTTTAATAAAAGATGACAATAAAATTTAAAAAGTGTTATAAGAAAAATCAATAAGAAATTTAAAATTATTAGAAAAATACAGGAACAGGTATTGTTTTCTCCTCGGACACCCGAGACTTTTTCCGAGCGGGTTTCAATATGCAATTGACTTCGTTGAGTTTTCATGCAAATTATGGTGTATATTGGTTTTTAGGGTTCCGTACCCAAAGGGTAAAACGGGAACCTATTACTAAGACTCCGCTGTCCGTCTGTCTGTCTGTCTGTCTGTCTGTCTCTCATGAACCGTGATAGTTAGACAGTTGAAATTTTCACAGATGATGTATTTCTGTTGTCACTATAACAACAAATACTAAAAACAGAATAAAGTTAAAAATAATAGAGGGTCCCCATACAAGAAACGTGTTTTTTTCGGCATTTCACGCCATCTATGAACACTTAGTTAGGTAAATGTCCCATAGATGGCGTTATATTGAAATATCGATCCCTTACACCTTTGTTAGACGTTAGATGGCGTTATAAGAAATAAAATGTTTATTAATTATTACTTTTGCTGGCGAAAAATGATAGTGGTGTTTTTTGCTCGATCTTATAAAATACTGTAGTGTGGTACGGAACCCTACTAGTGCGAGTCCGACTTGCACTTGGCCAGTTTATTATTTTTTGTGTCCGATGCCATGTATGTGTATAAGTGTTTATTTTTATTAATAAAGTGTGTGTATGTGTTTGTGTGTATTTTGTGTTATAGAACAGTTATTCACTCTCGCATTTAACTGTGGGAATGTAGTGCCCCCGCCAAGACGAGCCAATTACGTTGACTAGTTTCTTTCTGCTGGCGCCAAACTACCAGGTAACCTATGTAATGTGAAACCAGGTAATGTTGATAATCACAACTTTTAAATATGCCACAAAATATACATACATAATACAGCTTCATTTATCTCATAATAGATACAAATTGACAAAATGATCACATTCATTAAGCACGATCGTTGGGGATATTTAAATTCAGTGAATCTCATTTGTAAGATTCAATTTCAATAAAATGTTATCAGATTGTTCGAATTTCAATCGGCAAAAGTTTTAATGAACGAATCTTCAGACGAATATCTTAAAAGTGCAAATTGACAAGAGATTTTTTATTGAAGTTTTGAGATTGTATTTAGTAAGCGCCATTGCTGTACAATGCATATAACTACACGTGTGGAACGAGCTCTCGTCTGTTGTTTTCCCGCAGAGCTATAATATGGAGTCCTACATAAAGGACGTTAAAAGAATCTTGACAATTCGGCAATGCATGAGTGACACCTCTAGTATTTCAAGTGGTCATAGGTGACGGTGACCGCTTCCCATCAGGTGGGCCGTTAGCTTATTTGTTACCTTTATTGGTAAAAAGAAACACATATTTTTTTATAAAAAAAATTTGAATACTGACTACGTATAATCGTTTTTAATAAAAAAATTGAATGCTGACTACACCTATATAATTTTATTGCTACCTTTATTATAAAAAAACACATATTTAAAAAAAAAAAAATTGATTACTGACTACGCCTATATAATCGGGAGAACGGTCGGCTTTGATGCCAGAGGTACCGGGTTCAAACCCCGCCATGCACCAATGGATTTTTCTATCGAAAAATGTATGTGCGCTTCTCACAGTGGCCCTCCGGTGAAGGAAAAACATTGTTAAGAAACCAACAAACCCCGCATGGTGGTAGGACACTATCTGGTGTCCACCTGGTCAATTACGACCCTCTAGTTAGAAAATCAAAATAACCAAAATAACCCCTAATGTGTTCCGGCTAGCTGCCGGAGCCAATCCTTGAGAGTCAGTTCCCATTCTAGGCCTAGCGTGCTTACCATCTTCACTTGCCAACAGGTGAGATAGTGGTCAAACGCTAACCTATAAGATATTTTAAAAAATGATTAAAGGTTGATCTCTAAGAACGTCCAGAGCGTGCCGTATTTTTATTGTTTCTTAATAGTTTTATTGTTTTTTGCAAATGTATAGAAACCGTCGTATAATATATTCAGAACCTTATATCACAATGTACATTCCGTTAATTCTACGCCTTAAACCACACAATTTACGTAACATACCAAACTCATTACTAAAGTCGCACAAACCAGGACCGCCAAGTCTAGCAACTTCGCACAACACTTAATTAATAAACTTGTGAGTTCCAGTACATTTATTTTTAGAATTTAGTTGGGTTGAGAAACTACGAAATTGATACCAGTACAATATTTGACATTAAAACAAGATACGCTACAAAATAGACAACTGCGACCTGCCCAATTTGAAGGAACAAATTCTGAATTGAGGAGAATCTTAGATATACCTAATGAGGATCTTTTTTATTAGTTCAAATTGGATTAGGTTAAGTAGGAAATTGAACTAATGTAGCATGGCCTTTAAATACACCCTTCCATTGCTACGTGTTACAGCTGCTACGCATGCTACGCACACGAGTAATGGCTACGAAGCTACGTAGCTTCGAACATAACGTTAATTCCTATTTATATTATACCCTCGGAGTATCGACTAGTAAGCATTCTATTTTATGTTTTAAACCCAACCAGTAAATACTATACACCACTAAATGTTTACTACCAAATAATTTAAATTATTTATCTTGAAATTTAAGCTTCTTAAGTTATTTGATATCAATACCGATCGTAATAATTGCAAACCTATGAAAATATTTTATTTTTATCGATATTAATATAATTAATTAAATTATACGTTTATATATATTTATATAAATATATATATATTATACGTATAACGTATTTAATTAATAATAATTAAATACGTATTGTGTACATAGAATTATTGAAATAAACATATTGAATATCACTTCACATTATACCATGAAGCTAGGCAGAAAATCTTTCTTTAGATTCAAAGACATAGTTCAAAAATTCTACCACGCGCGTCGTAAGAATTCACTCTATTTTTTTCCTAACGCGTTACAAATATAACTTCCAAAAACTCTATGAATAAATCAGGCTCAAATTCCTTCCTTTCGATAAGGTGTACAAAAAGCAGGGTGTCATTGAATTGAAACATTTGTTCGTAAGATGTCCTAAGTATTGACCTGTTCAAACAACAAAAGAAGCAAGACCAAATGTTCCAAATGATTAAGAAACTGGCGCTTTTGTTTCTTCTGTCTGATGTTATACAACAGGGTTATAAATGAAGATTGTATTGTTATTAGAAATGTTTAAATTGAATGGTTAGGGAAAAAGCTTAAAGACAATAAGAAAATTGACATGGCACATACCATACATACCGTTACCAACAAAACAATGTTTAAAAATTACTGGACTATTGTGGCATTTTGTTAAATGAACGATATAATCAGCTTTTTTATGCAAACCAGAAATGTATTTCAAATTGAAGAGCGTAAAAGCGAGTAAAATTATAAGGCATGTGAGTCCTCAGATCCAAATCAAAGCTAACAAGCATACCACAGACAATGTTGTTCACGTTCAAGAAATATAGAACTTTGCGTAGCAAGTTAGGATATAGACATAAATTATCCTTGCAGAACATTGCAGCGGAATTTCTTTGCCGTAATTTTTGCTATCCGGGGGTTAAGGTTGGCATTTAGCTGCAGATTTTGCACTAGATATAAATGGCCTTTTAGACAAACATCGATTTATTAGACGATATATGTGACAAACTTGTCTTGCAACTATTAGTTAAAACCACAAAAGTCTATATAATAGACTTCCGTGGTTAAAACCATGGAACATATTAAACACTCCTTTTTCTAGGAACTGCAAATGTTTTCTCTTTGATTATGTAGGTAGGTAGTTTATCATTAACATCTATTAATTAAGAAATCAACATACATACATACAATCACGACTTTTTCCCGTTGGGGTAGGCAGATACTACTTCTTTCCACATGCTACGGTCCTGACACACGTCTTTCGCTGCTTTCACTTTCTTGAGCGCCTTCATACATGCTCGCCGGATTTAGGTACTGTTGACTTACATACATACATACATACAATCACGCCTCTTTCCCGTTGGGGTTGGCAGAGACTACTCCTTTCCACATACTACGATCCTGACATACCTCCTTCGCTTCTTCCACTTTCATGAGCGCCTTCATACATGCTCGCCGGTTATAGGTACTTTTGACTTGGCCTTTCTTTAAAACGTTTTCGATCTGATCGTGATACGTTCGCCTAGGTCGGCCTCTACCGGCTGGTCCATTCACACTCGTCGTATAAATCTATTTCTCCAGCCTTTCATCATCCACCCTTTCTAGATATCCAAATCATCTAAGCATCCCTTTCTCTATCTTTGTCACTACATCTTCTACCACACCACAACATTCCCTTATCGCGCTGTTCTCCACCTTATCCATCAGAGTCACTCCAAATCATACTTCTTTAACTTCTCATTTCTACAGCATTAATTTTACTTTCATGCTTCTTCTGCCATACCCAGCATTCACTACCATACATGAGTGTGGTGACCAATACTCCGCTTTGTGCAGCCAATCGTGCATTTTAGACACGTTCTGACTTCTCATAAATTTGCTGTGCCCCGTTCACTTGGTTGCTGCCAAAACTTTTCGTTCAATATCACTTTCATACTTATCATCCCTAAACGTAAACTTAGAACCCAGGTACACAACCCTTTTTACTTGTTCCACTCTCTCTCCTTTAATCGCAACTGTACAACCTGTCTTTCTTTCTTCTCTAGCAAAAACACTTACTTTGGTCTTGCTTACATTCACTTTCATCCCTTTCCCTTTTAAGGCATCATGCATTTGCAACTTCTCCTTAGATGATGCTAATATTACCTGATCATCAGCGTATAGGAGGCATTTGTTAGTTAAATCATTCATTCTTAAACCGTACACACTATCATTTAGATTTGTCAAGTAATTGTCTATGAATAGGTTGAACAGCACTGGCGACGCAACACATCCCTGTTTAACACCTTGTTCGATGTTAAACTAGTCCGTGTATATTCCGTTTATTCTGACACAAGCACTGGAACCCTCATAGAGTTATTTCAGTGCTCGTATCAAACTGCCGCCCACCCCATACATAGACAATGTTGACCACTGTCGGTTTGCTATTTAGAAGAGGGATGCCGTAGTATTTTATTTTATCCAGCGGTATATTTCTGTATCATAAAATAATACAAATGGTCTATAAAAATGAGTGTCAACGAAAGATGTAGTTCTTATTTTTACTACACGTGGCGCCATTTACAAATTCGCGCCATTTTCATATTTATTCAACTTTTTGATTATTTGATTTATGTTTGTTATATTATAATGTAGTGTTATCTCGCAAATGTGTTGAAAAACGTTTTATGACACACGTGCGGATATTGGTTTTTACAAACTCGTGACTTTGATATACCATCGACTTCGTATCGGGTTTAAATTTGTCTACTCGTTTGTAAAAAACAAACTTACCGCAGTTCGCACTAGTATCATAAAAAACGATTACCTGTTGAACCAGTCATCTGTATATCTAGGATACGGAAACGGATCGTTGCTGCTGAAGTCGTAGGAAGCTTCAGCATTCTGAAACAAACATTACATACTATAGTGACGCGTCATCGATAAAGCTGAATGGATCATCGATGAAGCTTTAACTAACTAGAGAATAAACTACTAAGGTGTTGAATCACCTGTATAAGTGCTTAAACTGCCATACATATGAACACTTGCACAAAGTGTTTACCTATAATAGACACAATAAGAAAAATAAACTGGCCAAGTGCAAGTCGGACTCGCTCTCGTAGGGTTCCGTACCACACTACAGTATTTTATAAGATCGAGCAAAAAATACCACTATCATTTTTCGCCAGCAAAAATAATAATTAATAAACATTTTATTTCCTATAACGCCATCTAACGTCTAACAAAGGTGTTAGGGAACGACATTTCAATATAACGCCATCTATGGGATTTTTACCTAACTAAGCGTTCATAGATTGCGTGAAATGCCGAAAAAACACGTTTCTTGTATGGGGACCCTCTATTATTTTGAACTTTATTCTGTTTTTAGTATTTGTCGTTATAGCGGCAACAGAAATACATCATCTGTGAAAATTTCAACTGTCTAACTATCACGATTCATGAGATACAGCCTGGTGACAGACGGACAGACAGACAGACAGACAGACAGACAGACAGACAGACAGACAGACATACAGACAGACAGACAGACAGACAGACGGACAGCGGAGTCTTAGTAATAGGGTCCCGTTTTACCCTTTGCGTACGGAACCCTAATGATACTGGGCACATTCTTAGCTTACGTAAATACGTATAGTTTACTAGTAACTATATAGATTAGACCAGTTAGTTGTATAATGTAACAATTGTTAGTGAATCAAAATAAATAAATATTGAATTAAGTACTAAATAGATAGAAAAAATAACAATCTAATTTATGAGTATATCTCTTTTCTGTGAATTTATTTATCGAACACGTCTTTCCTAATATCCATTCTCATTACATATGCAAATCATATGTGACGCGACAATTTCAAAGAGAGATACAATATCTGAGTGGTACTTGCTATAATTGGATGGATGTTCATCGTCTATGTACATTACACACTTTTGGTACATATAAAGCACTTAAAAAAAGAGATTACGTAAAAAGGGTTTATGTGAACACTTACAACACATTTTTTTTGGGATTGAATTGTCTTTGATTTTTACAGTGAATATACAATAGGGGTTTTTTGGCGTGAACGTGAAAAAGTGTGTGTGCTCACATTGTATTTTTTCTTAAAACTTGTGTTCTTCCGCGAGTTAATGTGTAATAAATGTGGAATATTAACCATTAAGTGCTGGTGAATGTGAAAAACATGCTATTTGCGTTCTCACCTAAATTCCACTGAAAATCTTCAGTAAAGTCCACATCTTTACTGAGGATATGACTGAGACTAGACTTTAACTTGAAACTTGACTGGAAATGTGACTTTTAAGCGGCCTGTAAACGATCAAATTGTTTGTCAAATTTTACGTGTTTGTCAAATTATTTGATAGTGTGCAGCTGTGTTTGACGCGTTTGTCAAACAGTCTACGTGTTTGGCGCGTTTGATGAAAATCTGAATTGATGTTGTGTTTGTGGAATGTTTGACAAATGGTTTGATCGTCTACGCTGTTGTTTGATGAAAACGTAAAGTTTGACAAACAAATTTGATCATTTACAGGGCGCTTTATCCATCGACGACTTGAATTCACAATAACTGGAAGAATTGTTTGTAGTTAAGTAAAAAAAATATTATTAATCAACTTAAAAAACGAGGAGATTTTCAATTCGCCGGCATCTTATCTATGTATGTTTCCCGATTATTCAAATAATCAATTCGACTGTTTTTTTTTGTTATTTTTATCTCAGAACTCCGTCAACCTATTTGAAAAAGTATTTTTGTTCGTATATCGACCATATAGTGTCATTGTAAATTGATGATGTATCTCCAGAGATATGGAGATAAAGGTGGAGATGGAGATAAAATGTAAAGGTACGGCCACACCGAGGCGTCCTGCGATCTGCAGGCGCGATGTCAGTACTTTTCAATTGTTTTCTGATCGAGTTTGGTGTGAACCAGTAGGTACAAATACTACTGCGCTATCTGGTCGCCGCCTAGATCGCGCACGCAGGACGCTGCGGTGTGTCCGTACCTTAATAGTAGCCTATCTAAAACATTTTATCTTAAACTTCGTTTCACTCTATACAAGCTACAATCAACTTCTGCTACATTTTTTTTTTTGTTGTGGAAAAACTGGTACCGATAGATACCATTACATAAAAAATATTATTTAATTACATACATTAAATAGAATAAACCAAAATTAAACACAAACAGATCTAAAATTTAATTTAATTTTCAATCATCGCACAATGAACTTAAACTCAATTCAACTGCAAACACTGACAATAATTAACTACTGCAACGTTAATTAACAGAAGCAATAAACGTTTTAAATAAGATTTATGGTTATTTAAAAATAGCAATAATAACTGTTAAGAATAGCTGTCGCCGTAAAGGATCTGTTAATTATATATTTATGTATTCCGGCAGTTATCCTTGAGAAGCAGTTCTCATTCTAAGCCTAGCGTGCTACCATGCTCGACAGCATCATCATTTACCAACAGGTAAGATAGTGGTCAAACACTAGCCTATATGATATTAAAATAATAACCGGCCAAGTGCGTGTCGGGCCACGCGCTGTGTAGGGTTCCGTAGTAGCCTGTTATTCAATGCAAGTCTTTACCCGTTATAAACAAGCAACTAAGTACTCCGTCTTTATCACTTTAAAGGATTTATTCTAAGGAATTTGTATTTGGTACAAAATTATCCAACACCCAAGTTCAACGACTATTACTGCTAAACTAATAAAGTTATCTTAACCACTATAATTTTCCTTTAAAGTTCATGAAATGCGCTATTATCACGAATTTTCCCAGATTTTTCAAGCCAGCAGTTTAGCTTTTAGAGGGGCGGGGGGACGCCCCACTGGAACAAAAATTTGCACTTTAAAGTTTAATATTTCATAAATGGAGCATTCAATCGAAAAATGGTATTAGCAATCCTTAGACGATGAAAAAAAAATCATCCCCACTTCTCATATAGAGGAGCTACCCTAAACAAAATATTTTTTAAAATTTTATTTCAGCACTTTGTCGGCGTAATTTATATACATACCCCCACAAAATTACAGCTTTCTAGCATTAACGGTCTCATAGCAAAACCTCGGACAGACAGACAGACAGACGGACATGACGAAACTATAAGGGTTCCTTCTCTAAGGACTACGGAACCCTAAAAAAGATACTTAACTTCTTTCCCGAAGGTCGCCGGTTCTTATCCTAGCCGTACACCGATAGATTTTTCTATGTGCAATCATGGGTGTTCGTTTACAGGTGTAAAAGCATTATTTCAATACTCCGCCTGACTTGCTACTAAAAAGTAGCTTACTACCATCAAGGAGAAAAACTGCCGCCAAAACCTTACAGTGTTCCGACAGCACTTAGTATAGAGTTTAGATTTTAATTATATTCTACATCTTGCACAGATCTGCCACATATTAAACTCGATTGCGTACACCGGCCCCCATGAGAACGACCTTGAACGGAGTTTGTCCCTTTCTTTTGTATGGACAACTTATATATATACCATGCAAATAGTATAGAACATATATGGGGCTATCAGGTAGTAAGACAAGGACACACTCCTACCCTGGTGTCTCTCAATTGGGCCGTTTTGTTCTACAAAGCAATTACAACCTTATAGTTAAAGCATACGGATTAAATTGAATTTGTCAAAACATCAGCAGTGCACCATCCTTTTTATTATGTCTATGACATCTTGACCTTGTCTATATCTAGACTGGAATAAATTAACAAGGGAGGTGAAGATTTTATGCTTATTTTAATTTTATTTCAAGGTTTTAATGAAATATAGTAGCGGCAGGAAGCCCTGAGGTTTTATTAGATTGAATATTATTACGACTCAAGTGGAGGTAGGAAGGAAGGAAAATAAAATTAGCCTAGTAGCAGAAACTTGGTTAGGTTTTTGAGGATATACTTCTGATGCGTTAGAGAAAAAATGATGACAGTGCATTTTTATGATGCGCGTGCGCAGTCACAGATTTTTTACTACATCATAAAGTTAGTCGACAAATGTCACTTTATTATAATGTAAAGCGTTATATCTGTATTGAAGATACTTATTCCGGTATTTTTATATACACAACACGTGTTTTATATGACGATGAAATTAGCTCTATTCTTGTTTTCAATTATTACCTAAGCTCATTCATGCTTTTTCAATGTTTTTGTTATGTTTCGGTTAACTGCGGAATGAGGTGTTTTGAATTATTATTTAATGAAATATTCTCGTGAAATTTTGTGAGCAAAATCGATAAAATATAAACTTTTTCTTGTTGATTCAGTTTTCAGAAATTTTTCGAAAGGGCGCTGATATGGGGGTTGAAAACTTAAAATCATATGTCAGCGGCATTTCGAAAAATGTTACAACATTTGTCACAAACTTTTTATTACCCTTATTCAGACGCAACTTTTTGTTCAAACAACTTTTTCATCCGATAGACTACAAAGGGTCTGGGGTGTGTCATTTAGTTTTAAGCTATGTAAGGACAGACATACTGACAAACTCGCGAGGTCTACACTCACGAGCCACTAGTAATAATAATAAGTAAAATTTTACAGAATTATTTTGTTCGTACTAGCCCATTTAATATTACTTAAATTCAAAATTTAAAACCACCCCCGACGGACCTATTCATACCTAATCTGTTAATTGAGACCATTCCGATGAGCCCAAACTCGACAACTCTACTATAAGTTAGTCAGAAGTTGAGTATTGTGCAGATTTCATGAGAGTTCGTTGTTACGCTGAAATATAATGTAATAAATATGTGATTTATTTGTATTCTGCGACATCTTATGATTCCAATTAATATTATCTAATTAACCGAAATATTGTACGCCTTAAAGGCAAACTACAGAGATCATCTTATTTTATATCATCATGTACCTACCTGTAGTATGAACAATAAATTATTTGAAGTTTGAAGTTTGATCTCCCAGCATCAGGTCAACGCTACCCAGTCCTTACAATATCGTTGAAGTAAGAGTGTACTGAATTTCGATTTGATCAGACCTACAAAATTTGATTTCATAGCGCCATCATCTAGGAAAAAGCTCACAGTCTTAAAACGGCTGAACGCATTTTCATGAATCAAAGCTAAGAATAATCTCGATGAAGAGACCTACCAAATAAAAAAAAAACTAAACCGAAATTGGTTCATCCGTTTGGGCGCTACGATGCCACAGACACAAACATACACAGATACACACGTCAAACTTATAACACCCCTTCTTTTTGCGTCGGGGGTTATAAAGAATACTATTTCTGACGAAATTACCAAATTAAGCTTAAGTAAATTATATCATAAAGCTATGATTATAAAGCAATTATATTTAAACACAATCATGCTTTTAATGTATTACCTAAGTAGATATTAAACTTATAGATTTAAAACGGGAATATAACGTGAGTGCGGGGCGCTCGCCAACGCGTTCAGCCTCGCACTGACTCACACTCACAGTGCACTCAAGATCCTGAAGAAGGCCTCCGGATGAGGCCGAAACATATGTCGATCGCTATATCGACATCGCGTAAGTCACGTTAAATTCCCGTTTTAAATCTACAAGTTTAAAATGAACGTGAGTTTTTATAATAAAAAAGTACATATTACGTCGTATAGTTCAGATATACGTCGCACAAATCCTTCGTAGGGTCAGGGATTAGAACTCTATCTCTCAATCTCTCATTAGTGAAGTGCGTAGGACCGATCACAGGGAAAGCGTGCTCGATAAGGCACCTTTAAACGTATTACGTATTATCTAATACCATACAAGTAAACTTGGTCTAGTTTCGTCCTTATTGTATAGGTAGTGCGATGGTCATATTGAATTTTGCCCTAGACAAGTGATTATTTTACTCTAGGAAAGAGTCAGGCTGCTAAGCTAATAGAAAGGTAGTCGGAATAGTCTGGAATTCCATGGACATTGTCCTTTCTCGGACTTTCTTTAGTTAACAACTGACTTTCAAAAAAGATTCTCAACTTGTCTGTATTTTTTTATGGATATGGTACGCGATTATTTCGTCAAATGTGAACCGATTCGAATCATTCTTATTTTCATGAGAAGGATACATTTTCGAGGTGGTTCTATTATGAAACTTATTGAGATCTGATTTAATTCAAGAAATGGTTCTAATTTTGCTTCCAAAATTTGACCCACACAAACATACATACTGACACGACAAGTTAAATAAAAGCTTGTGATGAGTTATCACGATTGTGCTCCATTCTATTCTTTTATTTTAATGTAAACTGAACATAATGTTTCAAAACGAATAGTCAAATCTATAATAGAACAATCTTAAGGATCTTACAACAAGTTATAGCCAAAGTTTATCCCTCAACCTTTGCCTAAGGGTAGGTAACTCGTTACAAAGTCCGTAACATCACACCTAATTGAAAGTACTCCTTTTAACTTTTAACCTTTAGAGGCGGTGAATACAAAATTTTCATTAGAAATTCAGGTGAGAAACAAATCCCACGGAATGAGGTGATAAAGCCACGTTTTCGCAGAGTTTAAGGGCTCGTTCAGATTACTCTTGCAGTTTGTGTTAAATATGTTATTACTGCTTTATAAGACGTAGTGAGAGAATAGTACGAGATATAAACGTCTATGGCGACTGTGACAAGATGCGATTCCCCACAGTAAAACTATTTTTGGGTAATTGTCTCCGTGGTTTGTATATTTTTATTTGTAAAGTCCCCCGCGACACAGGGATCTTTAGTACGGGGAGTTGTCTTTAAATAGAGTTAATGACTATACATACATACATACAAAAAATCACGTCTTTTTCCCGTTGTGGTAGGCAGAGACTACTTCTTTTCACATGCTACGATCCTGACACACGTCTTTCGCTTCTTCCACTTTTATGACGCCGTCATACATGCTCGCCGGTTATAGGTACATGACTATATTAGTTACTATTGTGCTGTAACCCATGTAGATCTAAGTAATTTCTATGAATTATAGGCATCCACTCCGATAAATACACACCGTTATCGACAAACACGCAGTCGTTATGCTACGCAATCTAGCGCAAACATTATGCGTTATAAAAGAAGAAAATTGCGGTCATTTGATTAGCACCGAGTGAACTGACCCAAGACAACGACCTTTGCTAGATATTGCTATTTTCCCATACCTAATTTTATTGTGACGGTAAACAATGGGCAGCATTTGGAAAACTTCGTCGACCCTTTCCATCGCCCTCACCTAAAGACGAGAACCTTTACCGAGTGCGTTCCTGTTATTATTTACGGAGCCAAGACGTGGACACTGACGGTGGGACTAGTTCACCAATGCAAAGTCGCCAGCGTGCTATGGCAAGGGATATGCTCGGAGTCTCTCTGAAGGATCGAATTCGAAATGAAGTCATACATACGTCAGAGAATCAAACTTATTGACGTAGCTCAAAGGATTAGCAAGCTAAAGGGGCAGTGGGCTAGTCACATCTGTCGTAGACCCGTAAACCGTTGGGGTAGACGTGTGTGAGAATGGAAGCCACGGCTTGGTAAATGTAGTGTAGGGCGCCCTTCAGTTAGATGGAGCGATGATATACGCAAACTGGCTAGCAGCGGCTAGAAACAAGCGGCCTAGTTCAGCGAATCAGCCAGACTTGGCCCATTCAATATTTCTCTAGTGTAAAGACGGCCTTTTATTCTGTTCACGCCGAGGGCTTTTTAATTTTATGCGGGCTTTTGTAATTATCCGGATTGGTGCGTGTTATCAGTGAGGCTTTTGAGGCTCACTGGAGCCGAATACTATGCCTTTGATCTTATAGATGTTAGTATTTATTTTATATTCAAATTTATGAAAGCTGTCGTAGATTTGAGGTATGATATCTATAAAGTCTTCATTTTTTATGATAAATAATATAAACCTAATTAGAAGTATATAAAATAAATACCTTTGGATGAAAACGCTTGTGTATTTTCATCATCATCATCATAATCAGGCTTTGTTAGTCCACTGCTGGACGTAGGCCTCTCTCAAGATACGCCACTGAGCCCGATCTTCGGCTCATTGGGAGGGATATGCTCTAATCGCCACGCTGGGCAGGCGAGTTGTTTTTTGCATTTACTTTATTTTATGAAATAATAAAGCTTCTATTTTTAGATTAGGCTTTAGACACGTCGATAAAAAAATTGAATGTAACCGTTTAATATTTATAACATAATCTAGGAAGTTGCGTGCAAATACAAAGTAGCAAATAAACATCAAACGTTCTGAAGAAAAGAATCCAAGTTTGTTTTACCCTACTCATATATAGTTTCTGCGGGGGTAAAGGAAACACAACAGGACTAACAAAAATAAAAGAACAAAAACTCCGGAGTTTTTGTTCTTTTATTTTTGTTAGTTCTTTGGTATTATGCCTTATATATACATAATAAGATACCGTACATGTTGGTTAGTATAAATTCCCGTGGTTTTTACATCTTATAGGCTAGCCTTTAACCTCTATTTCGCCTGGTGGTAAGCACGGTACCGTATGTACTTATGTAGTCAAGCCAAATATTTTATTCATATAGTCATACTACTTACACTCACACTCTTTAATAAATCGCTCGGTCAAAAAGTACCTAAACATATACTTTAGCAAAGATGAAAATTTAAGGTTGTATAATATAAGTAAGTCTTTACGAGTATTGTTCTGAGAATTAGATAATATTATAATAACTAACTTCGTAGACAATATTTATTTGTCAGACGTTTATATTTGAATTCCAAGAATTGTTTTCAGGCTCATTCTTACGTAAATAAACTTGTCAAATATGTCTGGGTCGTGTTTATTCTATTTTGTTACATGTATCATAATATCTTAGACCCTAAAAAATTAATCATTGTAGGTCAAAATTGTATAACTCTAAAATGTTTTATTATTTTGAGCAATAATACTTAGCACTCATATATACCAGGTTTTTGCATAACAAAATTGTAATTCAGATTTCTAGCACGTTACAATTTTTTCTTCGTAAATAAATTTAATCTGTTCTTTTAATGAGTTTTACATAAGAATTAGTGGTAAACGTAGCGTAGGACGTCCTGTGACCTGGTGGAGCGACGACATACCCAAAGCGGTGGGCAGTGACTGGAAGAGAAGAGCCGAAGTTCGGGCTCAGTGGCGCATCTTGGGAGAGGCCTACGTCCAGTAGTAGACTGACACCGGCTGATGATGATGATGATGACTTTAGAATTAAAATTATTTTGAATCCGCTGTAATTTTATTTTTATGTATTTGAGAGGTTGTGAGTTCAATCCCCACCCATTGCACTATTAACGTGAACTCAATCCAGATACAAGCATATTTAGCCAAGACTACTAGTAATGTGGAATCCGCATTGCTAGTAAGCTGTACAAAAAAAGGATTTTTTTTGACGTCCGCGGTCAAAGGGCTACGATAGTTGTTATCGTAGTTTCATCAATCCAGATGCGTCGATGAAGGTGTCTTTCCTGATGTAATGAAAAAAAGTAAATTAATTCCCCTATACAAATCAGTGAACAAAAATGACCCTTCAAACTATAGACCAATCTCTATATTACCGGCGCTCAGTAAAGTTTTTGAAAAAGTTATATTAGACCAGCTTTTGGCACATTTTAATATTAATCATCTTTTAAATCACAAACAATATGGTTTCACTAAGGGGCGTTCTACTACTGATGCTGGAGTAGATCTTCTTAAACATATATTTGATGCCTGGGAGAAAGCACAAGATGCTATCGGCGTTTTCTGTGACTTATCTAAAGCGTTTGATTGCGTCTGTCACAAAACGCTAATTTGCAAATTAAAACACTACGGCGTTAACGGAAAAGCACTTGATCTGGTCTCATCCTACCTCAGTAATAGAATACAGATGGTTGAGGTCAATGGCGTCAGGTCATCTGGATCCCTCATAAAAATGGGAGTTCCGCAGGGATCGATCTTAGGACCATTTTTATTTCTAGTTTATATTAATGACTTGCCGTCTTTCGTGCAAAACTTATGTGACATTGTTTTGTTCGCGGATGATACATCCTTAATATTCAAAATAGATAGGATTGCGCCTGGATTTGACGATGTTAACAAATCAATCGCACAGGTTTTGAATTGGTTTACAACAAATAACTTATTACTGAACGCCAAAAAAAATAAATGTATTAAATTCTCGCTGCCAAATGTAAGAAAGGGTGTCATTAATAGCAGGATATTAATAAACGATGTACCGATAGAATTTGTTGAATCCGCTACATTCTTGGGCATCACCCTGGATTCAAAACTACAATGGGGTTCTCAAATATCGGCTCTGGCAGGTAGATTGAGCTCCGCTGCATACGCAGTACGTAAAATCAGAAACTTGACTGACGAATCCACTGCTAGATTGGTTTACTTTAGCTACTTCCATAGTATAATGTCCTATGGCATTTTATTGTGGGGGAAAGCCGCCGAAATCCAATCTATATTTGTTTTACAAAAAAGAGCTATTCCATCTATATATACCATGAAGTCGCGAGACTCACTTCGTGAAAAATTTAAGGAGATTAAAATTCTCACAGTGGCATGTCAATATATATATGAAAATATTATGTATGTACGCAAAAATTTGAATGAGTATGATAAGAGGTCCGATGTACATAATTTCAATACAAGACACAAAAATAGATTAATTCTACCTCAATTCAGGTTGTGGAAAGTTAGTGGTTCTTTTCTGGGGAACTGTATACGATTTTATAATAAACTTCCTAAAGATATTGATCAACTGTCTATAAGCAGATTTAAAACCTTTGTAAAATCCAATTTAATGAAGAAATCGTACTATACAATAAATGACTATATGAATGACAAAAATGCTTGGCCTGAATGCCCCAAGCTCCAAGATATAATATAAATTGTATGATAATAGAATTACTTATTGTACATTAAACATTTATTTAATATGAATTAAAAAAAATGAATTAAAATAAGTGACAAGCCCCATAGAGTTTCTTGGTGTTTCTTCTCTGATGGGAGTACTTCCGAAACACCAGTAGATTCAACAGTCAATCAGTTTTCATCTTTTGTTTGCAGATCTAGGGTTGCCTGTTACGACGGTATTATGCGGCTGATAGTCGGACAATCAGTTCCATTCGGAACATGATTTGTACTGCAATTAGTCTGCGTTTTATTTATCTATTATGTTTCATTATTTCACAATTTTTTGGATAAAAATTGTCTGAAGTACTGAAACATGCACTGGGTTGCGGGTGCACGTAATGGTACGGTTGGCAACCCTACATTAATAAGGGGAATTAAACATGTGTTTTAAGTGTGACGTTCGACGTCTAGATGAAAGCTGAATGGCTCAATACCTTTGTTTTTTTTTTGTAAATTCAAAGCGTTATGTTTCTGTTATATCTATATTTTTTGTTGAATATGATCTATTTAATGTTATTTGACGTGTGTAAGTGCTAATTTTTAATTTGCCCATATACTGAATAAATGCTTTGACTTTGACTTTGACTTTGACATCAAACAAAAAAAAAAGCTTAAACGGCTGAACGAATTTTCATAAAACTAAGCTAAGAACAACCTATCAAATAAAAAAACAAAATCAAAATCGGTTCATCCGTTTGGGCGCAAAATGCCACAGACAACACAGATACACATATCAAACTTATAACACCCGTTTTGCGTAGGGGGTTAAACATTAAATAATTGAAGTCGGCATGCTCAGTACGAGCACATGAGTAAAGAAAAGGAAGCCTCTGAGCCTGATATTTGGCTTCTATTTCCCAATCACGGCCCAGTGCTTTGTGTGTTTGGTCGCTCCACCTGATTACAGGGCGCCCTAAACCAAGTTTACCAATGGGGATAAAAACTGAAAGCTCTATGTAGGTGGGTTAAGTGGTGATAATACATTCAAATTCTTATATCGTAGAATAATGATTATTTGAAACTTACATAGTTGTATTTTAGATCGGGATGCATGTAGTCCACGCCTGTAGAAAAAAATACATGAATTAAAGAAAACAATAATTTTACAATTATATTACTTATTTATAATATACAAGTTTTTTTTATATCACATAGGCAAGCGTTTGACCATCATCTCACCTGTTGGTAAGTGATGATGCGGTCGAAGATGGTAAGCACGTTAGGCCTAGAATGGGAACTGGCCCTCAAGGATAGCTGCCGGAACACATTAGATGTTTGTGATGACAGATTTTCTAAATTGATGAAAATTCTCTAAAATACTGAAAATTCTCGATAGTGGATATCCAAAATTTCGCATGTCACTGCATTGCGCCTGTTACCTCGACAACTACGAATAAATTGTCTAATTATATTTAGTATTATATAACTTATTCGTAACTCAACACATAACGATCTAATCTATCTAATATATAATTTGTTTGTTGTATTTTTGTATGTGATGAAAATGCGGGATAACCACATCGTCACTTACCAATAGGTGACGTTGTGGTCAAACACTAGCCTAATGGTTTAAGTAAAAATAGTATCACTTACCATCATCCATAATGGCTGTGGTAACATTAACGCCTGTATAACCAAGCGCCCACGCAGCTTCTACGTTCAGGTCCAGCTTGGGCTTCCCCCCATTCTGACCGGTATTCTTCAGGTACCACTGCAGAGGGAAGTAGGGATCCCTTGGCTCCGACGGGGTCGTGATAGTTTCTGGAAGACGTAGAGGCCGGAACCCTCGTTTGACGCGCTTGAATCCAGTTTGTTGGACTGCTGTATGGACCTGGGAAAGGATATTGCAATTTTAATACAAATTTTCATCATATAAAATGTAAAATCATTTGTTTCTATGTCTAAAAGTCTAGCGTTTGACCACTACGCCTGATAGCAAATGTGGTTGAAGATGGTGAATACGCTAGGCCAAGAATGGCCTGACTCTTGGTGGTCTTAATGGTTTTCTCCTTGATGATAGCTACTTTTTGGTAGCAAGTCAGGCGGAACATCGATTTATGCTCTTGCCACCTGTGGAAATTCTTTGTGGGTCAATCAGACCTTTGGCAAGTTAGTTTATAAGACGCGTCAGGATAGTTGTGCTGTGTGGTTGGGATTGAAGTCAGTTGCCCAGCGACTGATCGCGTTAAATGTGTCTTCCTCCAGACAAACACTCAATCTTAGTAAACATTTGCTGAAATAGTGATCAAGGGTTAATCTGATTGCAAAAACGACCGCGCTGAAATCATCGCACACCATACTCGTACCTATAAACGAAATTCATAGCTTAACAGTAATTTAAGTAGCGTTGAAAAAAAAACCTTTATTAATAAAAGTGCTTAACGTGAGTGAGCACTAAAAAAATATTTGTAAAATGTATCCCTTTTAAGAGGATTAAATAGGGCTCAAAGTTCCTATCTGGTACACGCGGCTTGTACAGAATAAATTAACGCTCTCATTTCATTATTCAAATAAATCCTCGAAAAAACACAGACCAAAACATATAAAGACACCTAAAATATTCTGGATAACATTAACCCTTGTATATAAAGAAATAGAAATTAAAAAAACTCATTCTAACCTAATCAAAACAGAATCAAACATAAAAACAATCCTGTTTGATATGTTAATACTTTCAGAGAAATTCGAAAATATTTTCGGCAAACGTGTTTTCACAGACTTTGCAACATTATCACAATATTATCTTCAGGGGATAATTAAGTTAGGCATAGAAAAAGATAATTTACGGTTCGTGAAAAAATAAATAACCAAAATTGAGTTAATGCGTGTAAGCTTTAAGAGCAATATCAAAGATGGCATGGGTCGAGAAAATTCGCTTTTGGAAATTGTTGTTCCATGAATCGCTTTAAAATCGCCGAAATCAGAATTAAATCACAGCTTTAATAAATGATAGGCTATAGATAGATAGAAAGGTGAGATGGGCTGACAGCGAGGCTTAGCTGTGATGGATGCCGCCCCCGACCTTCAGATTATGGATATAGAATAATGCCATATTCTATATCTACATATATAATATTATATAACAGAGTCAGTTGTTCAGTACACGTTCCAATCGTTCCAAAATCTTGCAGAGTATAGACGTTACTGAAATTGGCATATTTTTGTACACGGGATGCACGTCACCAAGCCCCCATGATTTTGGCACTTGACCAGTTGTCATCGATAGGTGAAAGACAACAAGTAACATGTCAAAACTGTTGGATCCACATATAAGAGGCTGAGTCACAGAATGATGCGTAGTACATGTAGTAGAATCTGTTTTACATAGGGCAACATAGTTTATGATAGTTTTAGTTGCGCTGGGATGATCCAGCAGTTGCCCACGGATCACAGCTATCATAGCCGCTCCTAGAGAAAGAACATCGAAATTATCTGAACCAAGTATGACCAAGTGGATGGGATAACCTATACAACGATATTAAGTTTATAATATCGCTGCACACAAATAAAAAATAAGGTTTACTCGTATTTTGTAAGATTGTGTCCACGAATAAATGTATACCATAGTTTTTTCATAAATCGTGAATTCTCTGATATGTCAGTACTGTGAGTAAGGCATAATCACGGACGCACGAAATAAGTATTTTTTAAATATTATTAGATATCAGAACATAGCTTAATGTAAGCGGTTATCTGTTTATTACTGAAAGCTACCGTGCATTAAAACTAGGTATATGCTAGTGGCACAATTAAATATCAAATTAATTATCAAAAAGGCCTTGTTATTTCCTTGTCCCTTCAAACAGTTTTCTATATCTCGGATGTATTACGAACAAAGCAGTGGTAACACCTCAGGTGGAGTTCCTTAAATTATAAAAACTGACAAAGGAGTTTTTTTAGAAGTATCAACAGTACTACCACTAAAATAACACTACTTATATAATCATGTATATCGACAGTTTTAAAAAGGGTTAAAACAGCATTGCCCGTCCCTTAGATAAAAGTATTTATAATAGAGATGACGCAGCCTCAGAGGACAGAGTTTAAATACATTATTAATTTTATTCATAGACGTCGCCTCAGAAATTTAAATAAAATAGATTTTCTTTGTTGATTGGCGATACGTGCAAGTGTTGAGAGGTCTGTATGACGCCGCGACTATGACCGTCCAAGTACAAAATCAGCAGACTGAACATATCCACTTACATCGAGGTGTGAGACAAGGGGACGTTATTTCCCCCAAATTGTTCACAAACGCTCTAGAGGATATGTTCAAAACGCTGAACTGGAAAGGACGGGGCATAAATGTCAATGGCAATTACCTCTCACACTTGAGATTTGCAGATGATATTGTCATCATGGCTCAAACCGTGCAGGACTTGCAACACATACTAACCACCCTGCTGATTCTTCTGCACGCATCGGTCTCCGGATGAACTTGAATAAGACCAAGATCATGTTCAAACATGTTATTCCGTAACCGATTGCCCTAAACGGAATTCCTCTTAAAGTTGTTCACGAATACGTCTACCTTGGGAAAATCTTGCAATTGGGTAGAAACAGCTTCGAGAAGGAAGCTCGCAGAAGAATACAGGTGGGATGGGCAGCATTCGGAAAACTTCGTCGAGTCTTTTCATCGCCGATACCACAAAGCCTAAAGACGAAAGTCTTTAACGAGTGCGTCCTACCTGTTATTACTTACGGAGCCGAAACGTGGACACTGACGGTGCGACTAGTTCACCAATTCAAAGTCGCTCAGCGAGCTATGGAGAGGGCTATGCTCGGAGTTTCTCTGAAGGATCGAATTCGAAACGAAGTCATCCGTCAGAGAACCAAAGTTATCGATATAGCTCAAAGGATTGGCAAGCTGAAATGGCAGTGGGCTGGTCACACTACTGTCGTAGAACCGATAACCGTTAGGGTAGACGAGTTCTAGAGTGGAGACCACGGCTCAACACGGCAAACGTAGTACACTACGTTCTACGAGGGCGTCCTATAGGACGCCCTCCAGCTAGGTGGAGCGATGATATACGCAAGCTGGCTGGCAGCGGTTGGAAACGAATAGCTGAAAATCGAGCTCAGTGGCGTGCCATGGGAGAGGCCTATGTCCAGCAGTGGACGGAAATTGGCTGATAATGATGATGATGATTTTCTTATTACTAGTACAAAAATAAATATCTTTTATCACTAGATGTGCCTGGTGGCTTGGCCCGCGTTAAAAAGTCATAAGTCATATGCTACTGACTATAAATTTCAAATCGATGAAATCTGTTATCTGTTTATCTGATCTGTTTAACCTTAAATAGGTCTTAAACTAACAGTTTTTCGCATTTACATAAGTGGTGTTAATATTGATGAAATATAATTGTGAGCTATGGTTAAAAATGTTAAGAGTTTTGGTGGGAACGTGCAGAAGTGTGTGTGCTCACATTTTTTTTTTCAAACTTATGTTCTTCCGCGAGTTAATCGATACTTCTATACTAATATTATAAAGAGAGAACATTTGTATTTTTGTATTTTTGTATTTTTGTATTTTTGTATTTTTGTATTTTTGTATTTTTGTATTTTTGTATTTTTGTATGTTTGTAATGATTTGGCTCAAAAACTACTAGACCGATTTAAAAAAAATCTTTCACTAATATATAGAATGGACTTTCGGAATGAAAATAGGCTATATATTATCCCGTTTAAATCAAAGGTACATTCGTGGAGACCTAATTTGCAACCTAAGTCGACTAAAAAACGGTCGAAAAAACATGTTTCTTACGAACGCTGCTCAATTGAAAATAGATAGAAGAATAATTTCTATGGAAGAATTGTACAACTTAATAAGACCTACAAAAAAGTCCGCGACAGCATATGTCTATCTCTTAAGGTTGACTCACATTAACCATTTTAATCTTTAATTTTTTGTTAAAAAATATTACATAAGTTCCAAGGCTATTTTCAAGTATATAATATGAATCCTTATCCAAATAATTACGTTAATTAGCATGGCCATATATTATAGATTAAAATTGTCCTTTACAGTATATAATTCAAATGAAAACTCTAGAAGATATCACGAATTTCACATACACGCGTCGCAAAATTAATAAAATATTTGCAGTGTAACCACAGATTAGTTCATAGTTACTTCGAAAATATTAATAAAAGCTTAGCTATTCTGTAGATCCCCACCGATCACAATCAAGTTGAAGTCAATATAGTATATGATCTTTTGTATAAAATAATAATGATCTATATACCGATAATTTATCGAGATGTGATAAGTATCTCCAGAGATATGACGATAAACGTCTCAAACTTGCTACTGAAGTTGACTCGCGGGGCATTGAAGTCGGTTGTTTTAGTTAAACTATCTTAATTATTGGTAGATTTAATGATCCCACTACCTCTGTACGAAAACCCATGATTCATGAATGCACATAAACTTTCATTGGTAGGTATATAGCTAGGATTAGAACCAACGACCGTCGGGTCAGAATCAGGGTAACTATCCTTTACGCCAAAGGGCCGTCCAATATCACTACGTAAGTATTATAAAACAAAGTCCATCACTGCGTCTGTCTGTCTGTTCGCAATAATTTTAATAGCTACTGAACGGATTATCATGCGGTTTTTACCAATAGCCAGAGTGTTTATGAGGAAGGTTTTGTGTATATTGGTTGAAATATGATGATGATTGTTAAATATGTTAACATTTTATATTCGATGCAACAAACTGATGCAAATGTTGTAGGCATAATATGTTCTACCCGTGCGAAGCCGGGGCGGGCTGTTAGTGTGTAATAAATGTGGATTATTAACCATTAAGTGCCGGTGAATGTGTGCGAGTGTAGGGAAACAGCGCTATGATGAGGAACATGTCATTTTGCGTTTACACCAACATTTCACTGAAAACCTTCAGTAAGGGGAGAGGGGGGGGTAACATAATATTGACATAAATGTGACTTTACCTCGACTTACAGAACAGTAGAAGGAAGTAGAACTACTACTTTTCCTTTCTGTGAATGAGAGAGAGAGAGAGAGAGTGTGAGATTATACTCAAGTGCTTGTCACTCTTTCTTACCTCCGACATCTCAACACAAGCTCTATAAGTGCTATTCTAAAATCTTGTATCAATATTATGCGTGATGCAAGAAATATTCTTAGAAATTCGATATCTAAGGTATTCTACACGTATTGTATTGTATTTACACTTTACAGAGGTATTCCTTTGAAGCCGTATTTCTCTCGAACACACGTATATTCTATTTATAACGATATACTGTAAGTTTTCCTTTATAATGTATACACTTTAAGTAAGTTTAAGTTGAGTACGCTCTGTGAGTTATTTTAAAATAGAAATGTGTTTACTTATAGAGCTTTTTTAGAAGATGTGAATGGGAATTATTAATTTACACTGGGCCGCAAAGAAAGCGGGTCGGTCTACGAATAAATAATAAGGGGTCAGTTACAAAAAGCGATAAATTTAAAAATAGTTGAGCAAGCTTTAACAAAAATACAGACGAATAAAAGACGAATCGAGAACCTCCTCCTTTTTTGTAAAGTCGGTTAAAAACTAAATTATGGCTTATTTCATTACAAATATAGGATATAGTAAAACAAGTTTATTTGCTGCAGTGTTAAACTTTGGCCCTCCTCAACAGAACCTATATGTTTACAACGTCGTTTTTTTATATATACTAGCTGTGCCCCGCGGCTTCACCTGCCATAAAAACAAGAACCATCTCCTGATGATAAAAAACACAACAAAAAAAGAATTAGCGAAATCGGTCCAGCCGTTCACCCGTGATGCCGTGACCAAGGGCAATTGGGATTCATTTTTATATATAAAAGAAGATAGGCTAGCGTTTGACCACTATCTCACCTGGTCCCCTAGACAAAATCCAATTTTCTGTTTGCCTTCACGCTAACGCAAGTTCAAAATGTATGTAATGACATTTATGTTTCCGCAACAAAACCGGCCCTGGGCCGGTTATAGTCTCTACATGAATAGCGATGAATTTCGACCGATAATCGACGATAAGAAGAGAGATGCAGATAACAACTGTCTAGTGGTATCTCATTCTAGCAGACGTTTGCGATGACAAGACGCATCGCTATCAATGTAGAGACTTCCACCCCTGTCGGTGGGTGATGATGCGGTCGAAGATGGTAAGCACGGGGCCTAGAATGGGAACTGGCTCTCAAGGATAGCTGCCGGAACACATAAGATGTTTGGCGACAGATTTTCTAACTTGAGGGTGGTTACAGGCCAGGCGGACACTAGATAGTGTCCTACTACCATGCGGGGGTTGATGGTTTCTTAACAATGTTTATTCCTTCACCGGTGGGCTACTGTGAAAAGCGCACATAATTTTTTTATAGAAAAATCCATTGGTACACGGCAAGGTTTAAACTCGGTACCTCTGGTATCAAAGCCGACCATTCTTTAACTTCCACTTAAGGTACGGCCACACCGCGGCGTGCTGCCATCTGCAGGCGCGATCTCACTACTTTTCCATAATTTTCTGATCGCGTTTGGTGCGAACAAGTCGGTACACATACTACTGCGCTATCTGATCGCCGCCTAGATCGCGCACACAGGACGCTGCGGTGTGTTCGTACCTTTACACCACCGGGCCCTCTAAAAGACGTAACTCGCGACCAGCGAACTTATAACTCGCTGGACTCTGAATAATTAACATACAAGGAGTAGCTTACGTAAATAGACTAAGTAGTACTTACTAGTGGGTGTTGTTTCAAGAGACGCGTGTGCGAGATGGATCGACGAGGGCGCGCGTGCGGCAACCCTCGGTGAGCGAAGTGCCAGTCTGTGTCAGAGCCCAGCACCTGGAAACAAAACAGAAGTTCATTCAGCAATATATAAAGCAATAAGAATAATAAAAAAAGAAATATTATGTTTCTTTGAAGTGTTTCACACTTTATATTTTTGTAAATTGTTAAACACAATCCAAAATTTCATCGTACCGACGGGACTTGAACCCGCAACCTCCGGAATAACATGTTCCGGTGCTTTGCCAATTAAGCAACGGTGCGAAGTATCGTTACGACGAAATTAGTGGATTGCATTTGTTAACCCAATTATGCATTGGTGGCGCCATCTATGACTACTTATTACGTAAGTTAATCGCTGCTGCTTAATTGGCAAAGCACCGGAACATGTTATTCCGGAGGTTGCGGGTTCAAGTCCCGTCGGTACGATGAAATTTTGGATTGTGTTTAACAATTTATAAAAAAAATACTTGTTAAAAATAAAAAAATATTTTCGTTTAGTTTTACGGTAGAACTAAACTGATAAAACCACGGGCCATCACAAACTGTCAGAAAATACTCGCATGTCGGAGACACGTAAATAAATCCTATTTTCGCCTCAAGCTACCTTAGTAAAGTATTTTTAAGAAAAGATGTGTCAGCTAAATAATATTCCTAAAGATTCCTAGGAATTTCTTAGATAAATCGCGCGAATATTGCTGTGTTAAGGGAAATACCCGTCGGAAATATCTGTGAAGGGAAAGCTATAAGATTTATAATATAAAGATAAGAGGTAACCTATATCTGTACTAGCTGCGACTCATGGCTATTTTGCTTCATTTGTGAAACGATACGTCATTTTCTAGTTTAAATGCTGTTCCCTCCCATACTATTTTGGCTGGATTTAGATTCATTTATGCATAGGTATTAATGTATGCCCATTTTTATATTTGTTTGTTGCCTATAGATACTTATAATGAATGAGGAAGCAAAACGCGTCGTGCGAGTGAATGGAACACAGTACTAGACGTGGTATAAAGGCATAGCGTCAGTATGTCTGGTTGCCTGATCAAGGACGGGGGATGTTTTTTTTTTACAACGAGCTGGGTAGCACTTGATCACTATGGAATGGTGGAATTAAAGAATCTAAAGCAGCTGTAATTTTGTGGTGGTATGTAAATAAATGACGTCGAAAAACTGCTGAAATCAAATTTTGAAAAATATTTTTTTTTAGGGTAGTTTCCCTATATGAGAAGTCGGGATGATTTTTTTTTTCATCGTCTACCCCATCGTGTGACGTATCGTTGAATAGGTCTTTTAAAATGACTTAAGGATTGCTAATACTATTTTTCGATTAAATGCTCCATTTACGAAATATTAAACTGTAAAGTGCAAATTTTTCAGTTCCAGTAGGGCGTCCCCCCCCCCTGTAAAAGCTAAACTGCTGGCTTGAAAAATCTGGAAAAATTCGTGATAATAGCAAATTTCATGAACTTTAAAGGAAAATTATAGCGGTTAAGATAACTTTATTAGTTCAGCAGTAATAGTCGTTGAACTTGGGTGTTGGATAATTTTGTACCAAATACAAAATCCTTAGAATAAATCCTTTAAAGTGACAAAGACCTAGTTGCTTGTTTATAACGGGTAAAGACTTGCATTGAATAACTGGCTACTACGGAACCCTACACTGCGTGTGGCCCGACACGCACTTGGCCGGTTATTTATCACACAGACAGAAGAAACTCTACAACATATGCCGGGTACATCTAGTTATATTAAAAATTTTAGGAAGGTATCAATTTGTTTAGGTAATAATGAAAAAAATCTATATAACCATTAACCTTGAATTGATGAATTGATGGCTTCCATGCCATCATCCGCAAAAGAAGCGCATCGTTACTTAGGCGGTTGCGTGGCAGTACCAACAGTATCCTGGCTGTGTTGGCGGATCGGTGGGACGGCCAGTATCTCGCTCACTGGATGCGGTTGCATGCAGTGCCACAGCCATTCTTGAGGCTTCCGTGACGGTCAATTTTATTATTTATGTTCCTGCCAATTTTTGTCTTTATTATTATTATTATTATCCGTATTGTAAATTTATTTTGTCAGTATTTTCTAATTTATTTTTTATCACGTTTAATATTTTTTGTGTTTAATGTATAATATTTTTGTGTATAATGTTTTTATTTTTTTGTAATGAATGGGTCCTGTTACCTGATTAATAAATGATTTAATTTAATAATTAACCAAAAATACGTTCATTCTGATATTAATATCTAGTCGAATATATTCAACCATAAAAGATGGATAGTCGAAGTTAGATAGGCAATCATTTGATCTCTGTTTCACCATGAACAAACCGATGTATTTAGAGATAGGTCAACCTTATCGCTGAAGGACAATCCATTTAAAGTTTACGAGAGTCTAGAGACGACACGAAACGTATTTGAAGATAAAGACACTTCGCTTAGGCCCAGTAGTGAGCGCCTAACTTTTTTGTACAAATGAGATACAGTTATACAACTATTACTTGCATCTCTTTCTATTAGACAGAAAGCCTTGGCAGCAGTGTAGAAGACCACCGCTTAGTACGATTCGGAGATCTGACCTAGAGTCTGAAAAGAGTTACCAGGATCACAAGTATTTAGAATCTAGTCACTTATTTACAGGTACCGTCTCGGGTGACTTTACAAACATTCGAATTACGAACACAATTACGCCCAAAAATTGTCTGTGGATCACATAAAGAATTGTTCCGTGTGGGAATCGAACTAACAACCTTTGGATCAGCAGTCAATGTCACATACCACTTGACCCGGTCAGTTAAACATGTTATGCGCTTTAGTGACTTGAATCTTGATCGAATGAAAATGTTATTCGTTAGTTTGTTAATTAATAAATATTTATTTTAGTTTTCATGGTCACTAACACTTTCACAAGATTTTTGAACAGGATATTTACTATGTTTTTTACTATGTATGAGCTTCCGGTATTTCAGCACTGCAAGCGCCATTTTCACGGAGTAACGTAGTAGCTTGTGTAGAGTAGTTTATTTCACAGGTAAACAATTTACATAAAGATGCCAATTACATAGAAGAAATATAATAGCTTAAATACAAAAACTGGCCAAGTGCGTGTCGGGCCACGCAGTGTAGGGTTCCGTAGTAGCCAGTTATTCAATGCAAGTCTTTACCCGTTATAAACAAGCAACTAGGTACTCCGTCTTTGTCACTTTAAAGGATTTATTCTAAGGATTTTGTATTTGGTACAAAATTATCCAACACCCAAGTTCAACGACTATTACTGCTAAACTAATTAAGTTATCTTAACCGCCATAATTTTCCTTAAAAGTTCATAAAATGCGCTATTATCACGAATTTTCCCAGATTTTTCAAGCCAGCAGTTTAGCTGTTAGAGGGGGGGACGCCCTACTGGAACAAAAATTTGCACTTTAAAGTTAAATATTTCGTAAATGTTGCATTCAATCGAAAAATGGTATTAGCAACCCTTTAAGTCATTTTAAAAGACCTATTCAAAAATACCCCACACGATGGAGTAGACGATGATAAAAAAAATCATCCCCACTTCTCATATAGGTGAGCTATCCTAAAAAAAAAAAATTATTTAAATTTTATTTCAGCACTTTGTTGGCGTCATTTATTTACATACCCCCACAAAATTACAGCTTTCTAGTATTAACGATCTCTTAGCAAAACCTCAGACAGACAGACAGACAGACGGACATGACGAAACTATAAGGGTTCCTTGTCAGGACTACGGAACCCTAAAAAGCAACATCGACCTTTAGCGGCGGGTACCAAACTAGGCAAAGCCTGTATCTTGGGAACCCTTTCAGTAGCACCCTTCTGTATACTTTTTGTCTAGGCGCTTGCTGTACATGTATAATTATATTGTTATCCTTAATAGCGAATGCTTGCAACAGAGCCGAAATATCATTCAATTAAAAATATCTTAAAATATCTTATAATCTTGTGAAAATTAATAAGTTCTAAGCATAAATATGCAACAGGTCCCCAGCGTATGATACACACATACACACATACACACAGGCAGACACACACACACACACACGACAAGAGTTGTGGCTCTGACCACATGAGTATCATGTGCTTTGACTCTTGTTTGAAATCAACAATCAACACGCTTGTATAGAATGGCAAGTAGGGCAATAAGTACGGTGGAAATTTACTCCTACATATACATAAATATCTAATTTTGTCATTATCCAGAACCATGTAGGTAGAGTTTAAACATTGCCTCGTATCCGTAAATCCTTGCCGTTCTCAGCCATAACTTTTATAGCTATGCAATGAAAATAAACTGAGTCTGAACATCAGCAAGAATGCCTTTTGCCGGTTGGAATTGGCTTACGGTCTCAACCTCCGGTTTATATAAATGTAATGCTGTTTGTGGGTGCTGTTGTGGTATTTACAAGGGTTTGGGTAGGTTTGAGCAATTGGTTACTTGAGGATTGTAAAAAATTACTAACGTTACAATGTCTAAAACAGAAATCTGTTAAAAAAAATTATATCATGCCTGTAAGAACATTCCTGTGATTGATTAGCATTAAAAAAATATTTTGTGTAAATTGTCCATTTTCTCACAGCCTCTAAAGGTTCGGCCACACCACGGCGTCCTGCGATCTGCGGGCACGATCTCAGTACTTTTCAATTGTTTTCTGATTGCGTTTGGTTTGAACGAGTCGGTACAAATACTACTGCGCTATCTGATCGCCGTGTGTCCGTACCTTAATTGTATCAGTGATGTTTTTATTTTCTGACATAGCCAATACTTTCATCAATTGCTCCCATAAAGTGTTTCTTAACAGAAACTGGATAAACATTATTATTGGCATCAAAAATATATTGTTAACTGGGCATTTTCTTGCAGACTTTTGTTGTTAATGTTTTTTTTACATTTGTGAAACAAACTTACGATGTGAGGTGCCAACGATTTGTACTGTTTTTTGTTCTGTTTTATTTGTGCAATAAAAGTCATTTTATTTCATTTCTAGGCAAGAATTATTCCATCTTGGCTGCATTGTCAGTTAACCTTAATTGAGAGAATAGGCTAAAAGATTGTGAGTCTAATTAAAAAAAAAATATATATTATATCCAAATTTTAGCCACAAAACAGCTTAAGGCTTAGTGTTTGTGTTTATAAAGTACACTACATAATAACATACACATACAAAGTTCTTACCGAACAAAAGGAACAAACTACCCAACACCGCATCAAATGTGGGTACATACAACAGTTTGTACAGCTTGTGAAATGGCGTGAGAACACCGGCATACCTCGTGAAAATTTATTACCACAACGTTACCAATACGTACCATAAAGAATAATGGTTTTCGTACATGGCCTATTAAACATTTCACAAAACGTTTAAGAAAAACTATTGCTGAAAAAGAAATTCTCTTTTAGAAATTCTTTTGATTTCGTTTTTAGAAAGTTGTTACATCGGTTTAACAATGCTGCAGAAGTTTTTAAGTCCACGCCCAACGTTCCGATTTCCCATACGGGAATGGTGAAAAAATAATATGAAAACTGCGTTACTTAAGGTACGGACACACCGTAGCGTCCTGCGTGCGCGATCTAGGCGGCGATCAGATGGCGTAGTAGTGTTTGTACCGACTGGTTCACTCCAAACGCGATCAGAAAACAATTGAAAAGTACTGAGATCGCGCCCGCAGATCGCAGGACGCCGCGGTGTGGCCATACCTTTAAGCTTCTAAGACGTAAGTAAAACTAAGTGCTTTAAAGTATTCAATATAATACTTTAAAGCCATTTTTTAAATTAAGAACTTTTATATTGATAACCAAGAAAAAATACTTTATGTATTATAACAATATTCACCTATAGTAGAGTCAATTTAATAGATCACATTTGACACTTCATCAAAATTTAACAACGTGACCTTGTAATGAGGGGCACATGAAATTATTAATTATTTCAAAGTCAGAACTGCATAATTACTTAACATTTTTCAGATACAAATACATATTTATTCTAATAATTACAAAAGAAAGCGTTTTTACGATTTACATTGACTAATAATTCATTTTAAACATAATAAACAATTTTTGTTCTAAAAAACTAAACGTCAGTACAAGGTTACGTCAGTGAACACTTTATAACCGACGAAAAAAAACGGAGGAGGTTATCAAGTCGACGCGTATATATATATATTTTTATGTATGACCACGCATAACTTTTTACAGAGTAGTCTGATTTTTCTTTATAAACACTGGGGATGCTACCCAAAAAATCAAAAGATTGATCAGTCGATAGGTTGAATCGAATGCAATGATTACTTGTGAAGGATGTTTAACTATAAAAATAACTACAGTGATTGTAATGAACACATAATATTATTCTTTGACTAAAAAAATACAAAAATAATTGAATAGGAACTAAAATCAATAATTTGGTTAAAAAATTAACGATAAACTACTAAACGTTAGATCCATAGGTAGATTTGAGTATGTTTTTTTTTTATTGGGACTTTTTCTATGGAGCTACATTCTAATCTATAAATACATATAAAATCGTTTAAATATGTACAATTTCCGATTTGTATAATTTGTATTAACGTGTCTTATCAATTTCATATTGACGCAAAAGAAACAAGTAAATAACACTGAATAATGTAAATACTAATTGTATTTCTCATTTAGAGCTGCCGGAAAATTGGTTATTTCGAATAACATCAAACTAACATCATTCTTGTTTGTGTTTTGACTAATTATAGACCGATCACCTTAATTCCCATTTTGTCGAAAGTGTTTGAATCCGCTATGCATAAGCGACTCACAAGTTTCATAACTAAACATAATATTCTAAAATCAGAACAGTTCGGGTTTCAAAAAGATAAATCAACCACATTAGCTTGCTTCAATCTAATTAATAAAATAGTAGAAAACATTGATGACGGCAATTATGTCACAGTGATCTTTTTCGATATGTCCAAAGCATTCGACTTTGTATCGCATGAATTGCTGTTAGAAAAACTTAACAGGTGCGGAATACGCGGACCCGCCCATAAGTGGTTAGGTGACCTTGAAAATAGAAAACAAGCCGTTGAAGTTTCCAACATAAACGAAAATAAAGAACTGCTAGCTTACCGATCGAAATTTCAAACTACCAAATTTGGGGTACCACAGGGCAGCGTCCTGGGCCTGCTTTTATTTTTACTTTATATCAATGATTTACCTGACATCACCTCCAATTCGTGTATTCTATTTGCTGACGATTTATCGCTAATTATGACGTGTAAAAAAAAAATTGACATAAATACTTACTGTAATGACATAAATAACTGTATTAAATCTATTATTGAATGGCTATCTGAGAATAATCTTCATATCAATTTAACAAAAACTAGTATTGTACAATTTTGTACATATGGTAAAAAACCCAGAGAACTGGACATAAGATTTGAAGATGTCCATATAAATGAATTACAATCTACAACATTTTTAGGAATCACAATTGACAAGCATTTAAACTGGAAAGTTTGCCAAAAGCTAAACCGGTTTGTGTATGTCTTATACAAACTACGAAAAACCTCTAACAGAGAAACAGTAATGAAAGCCTACCACGGTTACGTTGCGTCTGTGGTAAATTATGGTATTCTATTGTGGGGGAACTCCACTGACATACAAAGGGCTTTTGTAGCACAGAAAAAGTGTATAAGAGCAATTGCAGGAATACCGCCATGGGAGTCGTGTAAGCCGCTATTTAAAGAGTACCCCATACTTCCATTGCCCTGCATGTATATCCTCGAAGCATCTAAATTTGTCAAGTCTCGTCCATGCTTGTTTATAACAGCAAAAGAGAAATATCCTAGAAACACAAGGAACCAAGATAGAATTGTTTTACCTAAAGCACCGAGGACAGCATTGTACTTGAAAAGTAGTTACGCAATGTGTGGTCGTATTTACAACGCAATACCGACAGAAATTAAAGACTTGCCTAAAACACGGTTTATACAAAAATTAAAACTGTGGTTGTTACAAAGATGTTTTTACTCAGTTAATGAATATTTGAATTGTAATTGATTTGAAATGTATTGCGTTATAATTTTTAATTGACATTTTTTCTATCCTAATTTATAAAATATTTTGACATGGTATTTTCAAATTACCTTTATATTATTAAATAAATAGATAATTGCGCACATTTGTATTGGTGACGAATTTTATGACATTAGTTTTATAATTATAAAGTAGGTAAATTATGTAATCAAATAATATCATAAATAATTCTAATGTAACTTGTATATATGTGTCTAATTTGCATGCCGCGATGCGGCAAAATGTTCATGGAACTTTTAAACAGATATCTAACAGCTTTTTGTACCAAAATTTTGTAGCAAATAAATGAATTATTATTATTATTTATGTTATTTATTTTCTTTCTTAGTTTTAGGTTTTTTTACAATAAAGATATCCAAACAAAAATAGAAAAAAATCATTACAAATAAACAATATTATAAAAAAACCTAAACCTAGAGTGCCGCCAGCAGCGGGGCAGGGCCCAAGCTACCGGTGGTTAGGGCTGCAGAGAGAGGAACCTCCTGACGATGCGTGCCGTGTCAAGAAGTACTGCCTTCTGTATCTGGCCCTTGATCCAGCCGTCTAGCGAGAGTCTCTTGAGATGTTGGTCGAGACTCTTCGCTATTAGGCCGTTCGCAGAAACGACTATTGGGACAATGCTAGTCGAATCAACATCCCACATGGCGGTAACCTCGAAAGACAAGTCAAGGTACTTGCTGATCTTGTCCTTTTCAGCCTTCACGAGGTTCTCGTCATGCGGGATGGTGATGTCAACTAACACTGCCCGCCGCTGGGACCGGTCGACTATCACGATATCAGGTTTATTGGCGACAATAATCCTGTCCGTGATAACCGATCGGTCCCAATAGAGCAAAGCATGACCATTTTCAAGAACTGGCGCAGGTGCGTACTTATAGTACGGCACCTCAGACTCGACAAGGCCGTATTGAAGAGCAAGTTGCTGGTGGATGATCCTGGCTACGAGGTTATGTCTGTGCAAGTACTCGGAGTTAGCAAGATGAGAACAACCGGAAATGATATGTCTGAGTGACTCTCCGGGACGGCGGCATGCCCGACATATGTCGACCGTACCGTCCTTCATAATATATTTCCGGTAGTTGTTCGTCTTGATAACTTCGTCCGCAATTGCACAAACAAAACCTTCGGTTTCCCCAAAGAGGTCCCCGAATCGTAGCCAGTTCACCGACGCGAGCAGGTCCACATCGGGTCCCGTTAAGACTCGATAGAACCGGCCATGCAGCTCCTTGCTCTTCCATACGTCCTTGCGGTCCTCGGTGCTCAGCACCTGAGGCTTGCGCCAGTTCTCTTTGCCTAAGGACAGAGGGGTGAAAATCTTGTCAACTGACACCACATCGCAATGCATCCCACACTCGTTGTTTAGGAAATATTCCCGGAGACTGCATACCTCACGGTTGTGGAGTGTCTTGGCATTTAAAAAGCCTCGACCACCCCATTTCCGTGGGATATACAGTCTCATAACAGACGAGCGTGGGTGAAGCATGCGATGTGATGTCAATTGCTTTCGAACTTTTCTATCCAGGGCGTCTAGTTCAGTCTGAGTCCACCTTAGTATGCCAAAGGTGTATATAAGTAGGGGCATAACCCAGCCGTTGAAGGCACGTACCTTGTTGCCTCCTGACAAAAGACTGTTAAGTACTTTTGTCAGGCGACCGAAGAAACGTTCCTTCACCGACTGTTTTATCCCCCCACTCTCGATACCCAATGACTCTGACATACCAAGGTATTTATAGGTGTCGGCTTCGGAGAGAGATCTGAAACTCATTGTATCAGAAAGTTGTAAATTCATTGAATTAACAACTTTCCCCCGCTGCACGTGCATGACCGCGCACTTATCTACACCGAACTCCATGTTGATGGCGTTGCTGAAAGTCTCAGTGACTTTCAATAGCTCCATCAAATCATGGCGCTTCGGTGCAAAAAGTTTGAGGTCATCCATGTACAGCAAGTGTGAAATGACTTCACCCTCTCTCCTAAGCCGATAGCCTAGCCCTGAATCCTCTAATAATGTGCTTAGAGGATTTAGGGCTAGACAGAACCACAACGGACTCAGACTGTCACCCTGGAAGATGCCTCGCTCAATCCTTATAAAGTCCTGCGGACCAGAGAGACTGTCCCAACCACCCGGTTGACGAAGGACTGTGGTCCACTGCCTCATACAAGAACCTAGAAAAGACCTCAGAGTTGTATCAATTTTATACAACTCCAAGATCCTCTCCAGCCAGGTATGAGGCACTGAATCATAGGCCTTCTTGTAGTCAATCCAGGCGGTGGAGAGAGCACCTTTGTTCCGCCGGACTTGTTGGCAAATGGCCGTGTCGATGAGGAGGAGCTCCTTAGTACCACGGGACCCAACCTTACATCCATTCTGAGAGGGGGCCAAAATATTGTGCGCAACAATGTGCGAATTAATTTTAAACCTCAGAATAGATGTAAGAAGCTTGTACAGCGTTGGCAAGCATGTAATGGGTCTATAGTTCTTCGGTTCCGTGGTACTACCGGACTTGTGGAGCAGGAAGGTGACACCGGTTGTCATGAATGTTGGCAAGGAACCAACCTCGAGGGCTTGTTGGAATTGCGCCGCTAAGCAGTCGTGTGAGCATCGAATCCACTTTATCCAAAAGTTGTGTAATCCGTCCGGTCCTGGACTTTTCCAGTTCTGGGCCGTACGGATCGCACAACTAACGTCTTCGGGGCTAATACTAATAGCCCCCATGGATTCGATAGGCTCACACGCGCGCTCAACGACGCTCATCCAATCGCCCTCCGTGTGTTCGACGGGCACCGACCAGATACTACGCCAGAAGTTATTCATGGTAGTAGTATCCGGACACTGCTCCTCATTCACACGTTGATTGGTTCCTTCCCAACCTCGGTATACCTTCCTTTGGTCACTTTGGAAGAGGCGATTTTGATAATAGCGATCTACACGCGCTCTATAGCGACGAATACGGTTTGCCAATGCATAAACTTTCTGCTTCAGAAAGTCAATGCGTTCCGTGACACAAGTCATGTAGTCCCGGGGTCTAATCCCGGTCCCAGCAAAGGCCTGATTCACGAAACGCATGACTCGGGGACGATGATTACCCCCTCTGAAGCAGATCAACTTCGCAATAAGAGTCCTAAACATATTGATGCGACACTCGATTCGTTCTTGCCACGCAGGGATAGCGGGGCGTCGCGGTATTCGGTCAGTATCCGGAAACTTGACGCGAACAACGCGACACGCCGCTATAGCCGCGCAGTAAAGAATCGAGTGTGTATCAACTAATGTTTCACTAGTCTGCATATATGGGACTAGCAAAACGTTTAGGGCTCCCATTAACGCCAGGTTACGTTTATTCATTGGCAAACGTGGTAGTCGCGGCCTAGAGTCAGGAGTAGTGCGATACTCCAAAATCGCGTCTTCCAAAGCCCTCCTCAAATGCTCATTAGTCTGGGTACTTACGTTAGTATTCGTACAATCGTCTGCGTCTAGCGCGGCATCCGCCGGGGCAGACGTCGAAGCCGAGCCTGTCGGCCCCTGCGTCGACGACACACTGGGCGGGTCCCACGCTAAAGCAGAAGTAGTAGGAATAATAGGTAACGCCTCCAGACGCAGCCGATCAAGCGCAGAGTCGTCCAACAGCTTGAGCCGCTGGATGGCCCGCACCTGATCCGATAGTCGTTGTGCGGTAACGGTGACGGCTGGTTCAAGGGCCTGAAACAGAGGTAGTATCCTATCGCGGTACGCGGTCAGGTTAGTTCCTCCCTCTGTAGCCCCGTAGTAGGCGCGCATGCAGTTCTCATTTAAAGACTGGGTCCATCGCATGCGACGCGCTACACCACCGGTAGCGAGGGCCGGGCGCGGAGCAGAATGCTCCACAGGCCCCAAGCGTGCCGGTAGCGGTGGCCGTCCTCGTCGTCGCGTAGATGGTGGTGGCGGCGGCGGCGGCGTAGGCCCGTCGTCATCACTCGACGAGCTGCCCTCCGGGGGAGTGACAAACTCGTCTCCCGACGATGTGCTCGGAGATGATGCGACGGGCGGAGGTGGTGGGTGCGCGCTATGTACCGCTTGTTCTCGACGTGCTTTCAAACGAGTTATCATTTCTTCTATTTACTTTCATCTCGTATTGTTTGTTGGTTTTTCACTATTTTCACTATTGACATATTGTGTCATTACTATCACAGTTAAATAATAGCGATGTCCTTCGGATTTTCACAGAACAGGGGTAAAATAATCACTAATAGGTGCAGGGTTATATTGTCGTGAATATGTTGATGCCAAATAATGTGGATTATGGAAATATGTTCAATAAAAGTAAATAAAAAATAAATTTGTAAAAAGACACGTCCGTCAGTTAAAGCGTTTTTTTTTTTTTTTTTTTTTTTTTTTTTTTTCTTATTATTATTATTATTGTTGATGCGTATCGATTCATCAACTGAATCGATGTTTTTAAGCAAGTCACCTTACTATGAAGCTAAGAATGACAAATGTCAAATGTGATCTATTAAATTGACTCTAGTATAATACAATACAATTGCCGTAGTACTGAGTAGAGTACGTACTTAGTCTATAATTAAAATGTTCACGAAAGCTGTATAATGTCGACGTCTATTTTTCTTATGCTACAAACGAATTTTTGAATTACTGAAATTTAAACAGTCAATTAAATTTTAAACATCTTCAGTTTAATGACAAACAATTTAGAATTGAAAATAGATAAAGATAATTTAGAATCTAGCTGAGTCATAACGGAGCTATTTCAAACGGCACCAGCATAATGATGAGCTTGTACTATTGTACAAAAAGTTTTTAAGTCATTTTGCTTGTATTATTTTGCTAATCTTTATTTTCATTCGACTGCCAAAAGGGTAATGTCAAATATTGTCACTCTACATATGAAATATTATATGGAATATGTAAGGTTAAGATTTTATTTATTTGGCTAAGATATAATAAGTACAGTAACATTTTTATCATAGACTTGGAAAATATACATGCCTATATTTAGGTACGAGAATAACAACCTAGATCACTTCCAATTGCTTTTGAAACAGGATGTGAGATTCACTGAAATCTGAAACGACTGGCTGCTCCGCTCCATTTAACTTATACTTGTTAACGAGCACTCTAACTTGCATGCTAACTGTGATTATGTACTCTATAAGGCTACGTCCAACAATAGTCTGACATTCTGTTTGTAAATCCTTTAATAAATCTCAAGTAATTACTTGGGTATAGATAATTTTTATGGTACATGTTATTTCGTAATGTGCGGTAATGACATTTGAAATGATATTTTAAAAATATTTTTTCCCACACATTTTGATGTTACGTTTGGTGTGAGTGCTAACAGAAATGAATTTTGTCTAGTGGGGTTGTACTGGCTACGCTCGTACGTTCTACGAGATGTATGAATGCTGCCGATAAGGCCGCGCTACGTAAATATTCCCATATGCCCGTAGCATATGCCCCATTGCTTAGCACCGTGATATAAAATTAATGTCTTCAAAAAAATTAAATAGATGGTGTTTTTATGTTAGGATTTTTTTAGGTCTTATTTATTTTTTCGTAAGTAAATTTGATGATGAGATGACGGAATTAACTAGATTTCTTTTAGAAAGACAAAGAAAGAAGATAGAGGAAAAAGGGTAGGGAGGCCTTTGCCTAGCTGTGGGACAAAAAGGCTCAAAATAATAGGTAATAAGTGAACTTGCTGATTTTTTTCCAACTTTATTTTATAACCGTAAGACTATCTTAGTAGTTTTATCCTATCTATATCGTAGTAAAACCACACAAAATTCTCCCAAAGGTTTATAAAGAGTCTGAAAAACCGTCTAGTACCGATGTTACCCGGTTTTACTTAATTAAAGTTGTGCGTCCCTCGACGAAGTCACCTAATAAGTTAGTTCACGAGCAAACTTTCAAAGCTATTAACACTGTCACAGCTAACTAAGTTATAAATAGAGTTATGATAAAACATAGGATCAATGATTGTGATTGTGTGCAGTCATTTGTATATATCCATATCTCTACAAACGCGTTGAATATACATATATATATCAAATTAAATATATGTACCTCTATCATATTCCAATATATTGGCTATCTATGTGCTAAATTTCAACCAAGTTGTTGAGCTACTTACTCTTAAGTCATATGTAAGTAGTTAATCCTCAAAATACAGAAAAAAACATAGAAGATCAGACCTATGACAGTTGATCTGATCATCAACTAGAGAACAGCTTAAAATCTTAAAACGGCTGCACCGATTTTTAACCGACTTCAAAAAAAGGAGGAGGTTTCTCAATTCGACCGTATATATGTAATTTTTTTTAATTTTTTAATTTTTTTTATGTTTGTCCGCGGATAACTTCGTCGTTTTTGAACCGATTCTGATTATTCTTTTTTTGTTCGAAAGGAGATATCCCAAGTGTGGTACCATGGTAATTTTATCGAGGTCTGATAAGTATCTCCAGAAATATTGAGATAAACAACTCAAAATTGGTACTGAAAATGAATAGTGCGACATTAAAGTCGATTCTTTTTATTACAAGCTTTTATTTAACTTGCAATGTATGTATGTATGTATGTATGGCACTATGTATGTTCGGGTGGAATCTTGGAAGCTAAATTAGACCCACTTCCCGATGTCCGATTGAACTCAAATTTGGTGTGCTTATGTATCTTCGGTGACAATACAATAATAGGAGCTGGTCTGATGATGGAGACGGAAGGTGGCCACGGCATCTCTGTGATAAAACAACATAACCCCACCGAGTTTGGGCTCGAATGATTTGTCTTGAAGAGAACTTTACTCCTAAATGATATCTAGGGTCGGATGATGAAGCTGGAAGGTGGCTACGGCATCTCTGTGATAAATCAACATAACCCTACCGAGTTTGGGCTCGATTGATTCGTCTTGAAGAGAACTTTTCACTTAGATGATATCCAGGATCTGATGATGGAGCTGGAAGGTGGCCACGGCATCTCTGTGATAAATCAACATAACCCTACTGAGTTTGGGCTCGATTGATTCGGCTTGAAGATAACTTTTTACCTAGATGATACGCAGGGTCTGATGATGACGCTAGAAGGTGGCCACGGCATCTCTGTGATAAATCAACGTAACTTTACCGAGTTTGGGCTCGATTGATTCGTCTTGAAGAGAACTTTACACCTAGATGATATTTAGCGACTGCATCTCTGTGATAAAATAACGTAACCCCAGTGAATTTGGGCTCAAATGATTCGTCTTGAGGAGCACTTTACACTTGAATGATAGCCAGGATCTGATGATGAAGCTGTAAGGTAGCCATGGCATTTCTGTTATAAAGCAACATTGCCGCATCGAGTCGATTGATTTTCCTTGAAGAGCACTATATATAGATATAAGAATATTTTAAAACATCAAGCCTTCTCTTAAATACTTAGGTAGTAAGGAAGTCGGTTTTTATACCTACCTACTAAAAAGTTGAAAATAAATTCTAGTAAGTATTTGGCGTGTAGGTACTTACCAATATTTTTAAAAGCTTGAGGCACTGAAGTATAGTAATTACCTAGCCTGAAAAACGGATAGTGCTTCAAGCTTTTAAGAATATAGGAAAGTACCTACACGCCAAATACTTACTATAATTTATTTTAAACATTTTAGTTCATTGTCCCAGATAAAAGCTTGTTTTTAAAAATATTTTTTACTTATTATTTATTCAGTTTTTAAACGATATTATGATAAAACATGTCTAAGAATAATTACTACAAAACTTGTTTTCAATTATAGCTACGATGCTACAGACAGATACAGACACACATACAGTGATACAGTGATCAACCTCATAACAAAAATAATTTTAAAACTAGTACAATACGAAAACATAAATTATCTAAACTAAAAGTATTTGCGTCTTACAACAACGCTTAAAATTACAAATAGTATTTCACATTATAAATAAAATTATATACAAACAAAATAACAGCATTAAAAACTTATCTCATTCATCACACCACACTCCAGTATATTAAAACTAATACATACTATTTAAAATGTTGTTACGAGAGATAATACCATTAAGTAATGAATGAGGCGGGGGGGGGGGGGGGATCACCCCTCTCACCGAGATAACATTAACTACCGGAGTCAAAGTAGATTACCTACGTGTCGAGTTAGACCTATTAAGCCTAATTATAGGAGCTATGCAACTATGTTTATTTTGAAAAAGTGACATGCAGCTATTAAGAATTAAAAAATAATAATGGTCTTTTAAAAATTAAAATATACATATTTCTGCTATTTCGAAAAATGTTAAAAAATCATCTATTACCACCAGGCGACATAGTGGTCAAACGCTAGCCTGTAGTAAATTAAAAGAAACATTGACACTATACATTAATGGACTCACTCACACATATCAAAAGTTACTATATATACTGCATAAAAACTATAATATTATACTAAACCAACATTACTAACACGCACAGACTGATCGCAATACTTCATAAGATATGCCGTATCCACGAATGACTACTCAATAAGTATTATATGATCCTGCTAGTGTAAGTGAAAAAAACCGATTCAACTAAAATAATCTTGTAAATTGTTAAACACAATCCAAAATTTCATCGTACCGACGGGACTTAATTGGCAAAGCACCGGAACATGTTATTCCGGAGGTTGCGGGTTCATGTCCCGTCGGTACGATGAAATTTTGGATTGTGTTTAACAATTTACAAAAAAATATAAAGTGTGAAACACTTCAAAGAAACATAATATAAAATAATCTTTATCGCGCATGAATATATATAGAAGTATATACGCTACTTGGACGCTGAAATCGTTACGTGTCCAAACATAATTTCCGAGTAATCTATTTCGAGTGTTTTTGATTCAAAGGCAGGCGTGTAGTGAAAACCCTACTTAAGCTACCCCTGCCACATTTAACCCGTGGCCATGTAAACAGCCACAGCAAGTGTGTAGTGACCAACACAGATTACATTATAGTAATTATTCAAAAGTAATAAAATACAAAATAAATACAGTATAATGTTTATTTCGGTATGCGATGGATAACTTTTTAACACAGGTGAAGCGGGGCACAGCTGTTTAATGATACATTCGTACGGACTTTATGTTTTTAGTTTTTTATGGCTCCACATGATTAGTGTCAAAATATCAGCTAGTGTCAAAGTATTAGAATAATTCAAGATTAAGTTACTCGTATATTCAAGTCGTAAAATTAAGGTAACGTCACAATCATAATCAAGTAGATGTAAGTCAAGGAAAAGTCTTAGTCCAGTCCAAGCCACGGCCTCCCTCAGTAAAGATCTACATCTTTGCTAAGGTTGTGACTTGGACTGGACTATGTATTCTACTTGATACAAAAAATTAACACCAAAATGGCATGTTCCTTATCATATACAACTAAATACACTAGATACACAAAAGACACGTTTATTACAATTAATTTTTGTGTTGGTGATAGGCCATTTGTTCTATTTCGTAAGGATTTTATTTATTTAATATGTAGCTTTCTCTTAAAAACAATCACTAATCACATGTTGGTAGCACTTAGTGAGCTAGTGCTAATTAATGTAATTGTACTTATAAACTATTCTCGTCTATACCTAGCATAAGATAGGATCATCCTCTGATAAATTGATTAAATCTAATTGATCTCTATTGCCTACTTATGTATGTATAAACGTACATACACACCAGAGAACAGTACCTGTTTTGACTGTTCTATGTAGTACATATTATACAAAAGTATAGTTAAAGTGTTTTATAGTTAAATTGCCGTACCTAACGGTTATACCTACGTAAATGCAATGGAACCTTTGACGTTCCAGCTTAGCTATTAACCTTACCACCTATATCCGCGCTATATATAGAAAGTGAGCAATCTCAAACAGGAAGTTCCTATGATGTCGCTTCAAGCACACTCATGCCGGGCTCTGTACCTTGTTTTTCTCGTTTTACTCGAACATTATATATATGATATTACTTGTTGGCTTTGTTTGTACCACGGTACCACGTTTGGTAAAACACCACAAAATAAATCATTACTTAAGTGGAAGAAAGTCATTCTCATATTCATTTAATGGCATCATGACCTAGAAATCATATGTGAGATATAAATTCCCGGGCTAAAAGGCCACATTTCTATGTTCGTCCTGAACAACGCTTCAGATTGATATACAGATGTCAAATATTTCAAAGTGGTGCCTAACTTCGGCTTTGTTTGTAGTTACCACGTTTAGGCGCAACAAACAAATGATAACTCATGTGGAAGAAAGACATTCCCGTATCCATTTAATGGTATAATAACTTAGAACTCACATGCTAGACATACTTTCACCAAGCAATAAAGTCATATTTCCATATTTGTCCCGAACAATGGTTCAGATTGATATACAGGTGTCAAACATTTGAAAGTGGCGCCTAACGTTGGCTTTGTTTATAGGTACCATGTTTGGGCGCCACAAACAAATCATTACTCAAGTGGAAGAAAGACATTTTCGTTTACATTTAATGGCAAATTAACCTATAAATCACGTGTGAGATATATTTTCCCAGGCAAAAAGGTTACATTTCCATGCTAATCTCGAACAACGGTCAGACTGATACACAGATGTCAAACATTTGAAAGTGGCGTCTAACGTTGGCTTTGTTTGTAGGTACCACGTTTGGGTGCCAAATCATTAGTCAAGTGGAAGAAAAACATTATCGTATCAATTTAATGTTACAATTACCTACAACTCACATGTGAGATATACATTAACCAAACAAAAAGGTCACATTTCCATGTTTGTTCCGAACAACGGTTCAGATTGATATACAGTATTATAGACCAAGTGTTTATATATCCACGGCTTTGTCTTTATGCCTCGGGGAATAACGTTCTTTTATCACTCCTATATTTGCTGAGACACATTGCGAAAGCTTTGTTAGATTACACCCGATGGAAAATATATTTGTTCCGATTAAGGCATATTGCTTAAGGCTATAAGACCTTGACAAAACAATTTTTATTGTCATGTTACAAGAAAAAATAGTGACACCATTAATTCTTATAAACACAGTCTTGATCCGCTAGTAGGATTTAAACCTTTTTTCAAGTAAGAACGTGCTAATCAAACTTGAATAGTTAATGCTCTACTGAATCACTTTATCAAATATATTAAGTAGCTCTAACTGGAGCCATACAAAAATATCAGTCATGGTTTTATAGTACAAGAAAAGTATTCGTTCCCTTTTAAGATTGCGGTCACGTCTTGGACTACACGCTTCTGAGCTAGAAAAAAATCTATTCATGTCTCGTAGACATATCACCGTGGGTATTGTACTCACGACTCACGGGTATCCTAGTAACGAGGCCCGTAGTAAAATCTTGAAAGATACAATAGAATAAACAGTTAACAAGCTCAGTTTCTCTGTAATGGAAAAAGCTGTGATTGTGCGAGTTTTTCATTGTAATTGGATATTGAATCGGGTTAAAAATCTTATCAATTGTATAGGAGTTATTGTCGAATATCTTGTGGTGTTATGCCTTGTCCATACATAGTTACATCAATTAACTAGTGAATTATCGAAAAATAATAACAAAAACCTGCCTGCGTGAATAATTAATATACTGTTTTTTTTTCTAATTTCTCATTACAAATATACGTTTAAGTATTTATATTAAGTATGTATTATGTATGAATTTATATTATGTATTAGTTTAAGTATGAATATTTTTGTACACCATTTATAAAACCTTTTATTTTGATACCCCATTTTTATAAGTTTTGAGGAAAAAACTATAGACATAATATGGCGCAAAAAATTAGCCAATAATTTTGATATACCCAGTGTCACTTTAACTTATTAAGACGAATCTTATATATATACATACACTCTCACAGAAATAACCCTGCTTCTGGCGCAGTCGCGTAAATAATAAGAAATTTTACTAAAATATTACAATTTTAGATTATTACAAATAAATACACTTTAGGTAATGGAATTGTCTCTGAATAAATATAAAACATTACAAACATACTTGTGTGAGTATGTATAGACTCATTGAACGGAGCACGAATCACAAACTTAAACAAATACGGACCTACCAATTTACTCCTAAGCCTTTGCATTAAAATACCTCAAACTCTCATTTATTTCTAAAGGCCCGCCATCAAACGTAATCCTTTTCCTGGAAGAGCTTTAGACGCAACTCAGTTGACGACCCTGGGTCGGTTTGTTTATGGTTAGTCTGGACCTTCCCTTTGAATCATTAGCACCCGTCGAAATTAAACATGTGAGGTTGGATGTCCCGTTAGGTAAAGAAACTGGTAAACTTAGGAGAAAATAAGCCTGACGGCAGGTGAGGTAAATACGGCATTTATTTATTCAGGCTCATGGCATATAAAGATCTGGGGTAGTAATAACTAAGTGAATTTGTATATAATATAATTATCACGATAAAGTTTACATTTCATCTTATTAAAATATTAATGCGTAAGATGCACTATTGTACTGAATATAAATGATGATAAACCTTCATTTATAAGAACTTCATTGAAGAAATAAAATATTTAGAGCCTCAAAAGCACTCAATTTCGATCATTTGTCATTTAACTAAAACTTTCCAAGTACCTACCTACCTCCCAATCTAGGGAATTGATCCCTTAATAATAAATGAGGTATGACAGGACAAAGAAAGAGGCTTTCTGAAACTGATGCTTTTAAGGGATCGTTATATTACTTTTGGCTTCAGAACGCTTCAGAAAGAAAACACTCCATCGTCCATTGATGTCAAGTTCAGGGTTGCATGTCACAATAAAGTGACAGCTGAGACATGCGGGGACGCCACCGCCATCTTGCTTTCTTGGCGGCATATGACATATGATGCCAGAGACGCGGTAATAATACATCGTAAAGAAAAACCCTATATTATATTATTTCACCGTGTAAATAAATATGCTTGATATATCCATTTTTTCGTGTTGTGGGAATTGTGTGATGATATTTGTTTTTTGCGTCTCAAAATTCAAAGCTCTTGATATCATATAAAAAATATATATTTTTTTTTTAGGGTAGCTCCCCTACATGAAAAGTGGGGATGAATTTTTTTTCCGTCGTCTACCCCTTCGTTTGGTGTATCGTTAAATAGGTCTTTTAAAATGACTTAGGGTAGCTAACACCATTTTTCAATTGAATGCTCCATTTACGAAATATTAAACCTTAAAGTGCACATTTTTGTTCCAGTAGGGCGTCCCCCCCCCCCCCCCCTCTAAAAGCTAAACTGCTGGCTCGAAAAATCTGGAGAAATTCGCGATAATAGTGCATTTCATGAACTTTAAAGGAAAACTATAGCAGTTAAGATAACTTTATTAGTTAAGCAGTAATAGTCGTTAAACTTGGGAGTTGGATAATTTTGTACCAAATACAAAATTCTTAAAATAAATCCTTTAAAGCGACAAAGACGAAGTAACTAGTTGCTTGTTTATAACGGGTAAAGACTTGCATTGAATAACGGGCTACTATGGAACCCTACATTGCGCGTGGCCCGACACGCACTTGGCCGGTTATTTTGATATCTTATAGGCCAGCGTTTGACCACTATCTTACCTGTTGGTAAGTGATGATGCTGTCGAAGATGGTTAGCACGCTAGGTCTAGAATGGGAACTGGCTCTCAAGGATAGCTGCCGGAAAAACTTTGATGTTTGGCGACAGATTTTCTAAGTTGAGGGTGGTAGCTGGCCAGGCGGACACTAGATAGTGTCCTACCACCGTGCGTGGGTTGTTGATTTCTTAACGATGTTTTTCCTTCACCGGAGGGCCACTGTAAAAGCGCACATAAATTTTTCGATAAAAAATCCATTGGTGCACGGCGGGGTTTGAACTCGGTAATTCTGGCATCAAAGCCAACTGTTCTCTCGAATACGCCACCGAGATGATTGCGGGAATCATCATAGGCATCAAAATATTGAGACGACGGGTAAGACTAAATTTGTAGATGCATTCAAAATCAAAATATATTTATTGTTGATTGACAACAACAACAGACAACATTCATTTGTTTGATACAAATCAAAGTCAAAAGAAAACTACCCGAAGCCCGACGCAATCAACTTGTGGCCGCGGTGGCGACCACTACATTGTATTTTTAACCGACTTCAAAAAAAGGAGGAGGTTTCTCAATTCGACCATATTAATGTTTTTTTTTATGTTTGTTCGTGGATAACTTCGTCGTTTATGAACCGATTTTGATTATTCTTTTTTTGGTGGAAAGGAGATATCTCAAGTATAGTACCATGGAAATCTTATCGAGGTTTGATAAGTATCTCCAGAGATATGGAGATAAACACCTCAAAATTGTTACTGAAAATTAATAGCATTGAAGTCGGTTCTTTTTAGTTTTTTAAACGATCATATGTTAGTGTAAAGCCAACATTCACTCAGCCGTAGCAGCCACCATCGCAGTTGCAACTGCCGCAAGGTGATTGAATTGATTTGCGAGTACCATGAAGCAGTAAGTAACTTCTTGAATTTTAGTAGTAATTAGTCAGAAACGGCAATACAAATCAGATATAGAATATTCGAACGTGAAATTCAATTCACTAAGATAATAATGTATTGGCATTTCGAGAAATTGAAATTCTTACTCCTAATGTCTTTGATGTCAACGTATCCAATCTGTAACTTGACCTGCAAGCTCTTAGGACGTAAGCTAGATTATACAAACAAAGCCTATACAAATAAATACTGAATAATCCATCTATATGAGCACTTATCTACAGTCCAGGGTTACCCACTTCTATCTAAGATCTATGAATAAAAGAGCACCCGTCCATTATCCTCCGGCTTTTCATCCCATTCATTGTGGGTCATCTAATATAGTCCACAGAATAGAAGAGAGATCTTGAATAGTTCGCAAGTTCGCAAGTTCGGAAAATTAAATAGTATTACAATAAGTTTCTGGAATTTAAAATGTTGAAAGAAGAAAGTTAATAAAGGTAGCATACATCTTTTATTTTCTTGCTTTAGCTGCGGTGGTATCTTAACCGTTTATTATAAGAAGATAATAAACTTCGGCCTATTTTAGTAATTACTTGGTTGAATCGAGTTAATTATTCTCTGTTGTTCTCCGTGATAGGAACGGTTTTAGACCTTTTTTGACGATGCTCGTAAAATTTTGGTTTAAATTAATCTTATTCTTCACATTAAATTTGAGGTCATCAGAGAATCTTTACTCGAGATCCCCGGTCACTCTACTGGATTTTATGATCGATAATTTGTTGTGCGCACTGTGTGCCTGTGGAATGCTCTGCCTGTAACAATAAGGAAGACATAGTATCCAAATTCATTTAAAGCTCATTTTCTAAAAGATCATTTTCTTCTTCAGCAGTCTCAAAATTAAACGTAATTTATATAATTTGTTAATGATATTGATAATAGGTGTATACATACATACATGTATAATGTAATAGTGTGTTTGAAATCGTTTATGTAGACTAGGTAAGTATATATGGATAGTAAGTAAGTAAATTAAGTTTGTTTTAGTATGTTTTTTAACAAACACCTCCGACAAATTTTATTCAGTCCTCTCTATCCAAAGGTTGCATGGAAGGACGCTTTTAGCGATAGGCCGCCCATTATGACACTATAATTAACATGTATACTACTGCTTGTTGTGCTATATTAAGAGGTGGTACAATAAATAATTTTATCTATCTATCTATTTTATTCTTATAGTCTTTACTGCACTCCAATAAATATGGAGCATTTTTGTAAGAACCTGAATATCTATGTGGATTTTTACCCGACTACGGGTGAAGCAATATTAAGGAGGATTATGATTTTGCCCAGTATGTATGTTCATAACTTCAAAACTTCTTATCATAATTTAAGAAATAAGGTTAGAAGCTCGGCACATCAAATACCTAGCTAGAAGTGTCTTGATTTTCCGCTATAAAGCCTATTCTAGACGGATTCAATCCAGCGATCCAACCAGTTGCTTGTTTCAATCCATTTATAGGTTACTAGTAGTGCCCCGCGGCTTCGCCCGCGTTAATGACTTCTTTTATTTACTTAAAACTTTTATTTTGTAAAACATTTCTATCATACAAGTCATCAAAGAAGTAAAGCCAAATCGGTTCACCCGTTTTCAAGTTATTGTGTGACTAAGGTAAATAGCGATTCATATTAATAAAACCCGAAAAACCATATTGATTTTCAGACTTTTTTACCAAACCCTTGAAAAATACCTGCAACACGTATTTACTTATTTATTTACAGAAGTACTTAAATAAATCTATAAGTTTATAATATATATAATTAAAAATAATAAGTAATATCCGGGGAGAATTTTTAGAAAACCTTTCTAAGCCTACGACATAACAACTATCTGCATTCTAAATTTCAGCGCAATCCGAAACAATATTGATTTTAGACTTTGTTACCCTACTTCACCCTTGTAGGGGTAGCATTTCAAAAAAGCCTGGAACTATTTTCTTATTTACTTACCGAAGCACTTGTGTGAAGTTTCGAATAGAAAAAACTTTCTTATATTGTTTCTCCATATAAACCCCCATTTCATCCCCTTAAGGTGTGAATTTTAGAAAATTATTTTCAGAATGAACTCACGTCGTAATAACTATCTGCATGCCAAATTTCAGCGCAACCCGAAACAATATTTATTTGTTTCACCCTCTTAGGGGTGGAATTTTGAAAAAGCCTGAAATACCTATTAACTTATTTTTTTTACTTAAGTACTTGTGTGAAGTTTCGAATCGAAAAGACTATCTAATCTTGTTTCTCCATACAAACTTTGAACCCCCATTTTATCCTCTAAAGGGGTCATCATCATCATAATCAGCCGGTATCACTCCACTGCTGGACATAGGCCTCTCCCAAGTCATGCCAGTGAGCCCGATCTTCGGCTCTTTGTTTCCAGTCACTGCCCACCGCTTCACGAACCCCTAAAGGGGTGAATTTTGGAAAATCCTTTCATAGTACACGTTTACGTACTAAGACAGCTCTCCAAATTTCAAGTCTCTACGACCAGCGGTTTAGGCTGTGCGTTGTCTGTCAGTCAGTTAGTCAGTCAGTCATTATGTCAGGACAAAGATTCTTATAGTATTAGAAGATAGGCAATTTATGTAATGTCACATTAAAATTGAATAATCAAATTTTTATTAAATTGCGCCCTCTAGAGGACATAAAGTCATGAAAAATACACGAATGATGCCGTGTTGGGTATCAAATGAAAGGGCTTAAACCATTTTAATAAAATCTTTACATAGCATTATATACGACGTTTAAAAAACTAAAAAGAACCGACTTCAATGCCGCGCTATTAATTTTCAGTACCAATTTTGAGATGTTTATCTCCACATCTCTGGAGATACTTATCAAATCTTTTGAAATATATCCTTTCCAGCAAAAAAAGAATAATCAAAATCGGTTCATAAACGACGAAGTTATCCGCGAACAAACATAAAAAAAAAAAATTAAAAAAAAACATGTATACGGTCGAATTGAGAATCCTCCTCCTTTTTTTGAAGTCAGTTAAAAAACAAATTTGCTCGCGCTGTCTGTACGCTTAGATTTTTAAACTACGCAACGGATTTTAATGCAGTATTCGGCAATAGATAGAGTGACTCACGAGAAAGGATTTTAAATGCGGGCAAAGTCGCGGGGCTCAGCTAGTACATGATAAATGATAAATTATTTATTAGCTTGTGGTTCTAGCCAGTACCTATACATTTCTGTGGTGTTAGTAAAAAGTTATCAAATTGCTAGATTCACACGAGGTAGTCTTCAAACATTTTCATTAATTGATTCACATATTCTATTCATATTCAAATAATATCGTTTAAAAACTAAAAAACAACCGACTTCAATGCCGCGCTATTCATTTTCAGTACCAATTTTGAGATGTTTATCTCAATATCTCTGGAGATACTTATCATACCTCGATAAAATTACCATGGTACCACACTTGGGATATCTCCTTTCGAACAAAAAAAGAATAATCGAAATCGGTTCATAAACGACGAAGTTATCCGCGAACAAACATTAAAAAAAAAAAAATATATATATATATATTCGGTCGAATTGAGAAACCTCCTCCTTTTTTTGAAGTCGGTTAATAAATAGGTAAAGTGAAACATTAATTTTTAAATATTTCAATTCATAAAATGTTGATCATTAAAATTTAAAATATACGGTCGAATTGAGAAACGTCCTCCTTTTTTTGAAGTCGGTTAAAAAACAAAAAAGAATTACTAAAATTACGTCTAAAAACGTATACCTACACTTGAAAACGACTTGGTATTAGGTACATTTAACTAGATATAGCCATTAGATTACATTCAAATATTAGCTTAAACAATCGACTAATATTATATGGTTTGGTTAATTGTGTAATCCATTACTCAAACTCCACTATGCAGGTAAACTTTAGTAATAGTTTCTACACGCCCCGAAGTTCCTGAAACTATAGGTACCATACCAGTATCTCAACAAGTTATAGAGAGCTTATCGCTAACAAGTTAAATCAGAGGGGGTACGAGAGATATGTAAACACTGAAGTTTTCAGAGTTATCACAACAAAGTAAATGAAAAGAAAACAGAGATAGGCTGATGATGATGATGAACACAAAATCGCAAGGAAATTGTGTTGTTATATATATATAAATTGTATTGTCCCGCGTAACACAACACTACTGATAGAGTGACAATATTATTTTTATACTACTAACGGAACTTAATTACTGAGACCTCGCTGTCCGTCCGTCCATCTGTCTGTCAGAAGGCTGTATCTTCTAGACCGTAATAGGTAGACAATGAAATTTTCACAAAGTATGTATTACTACGACCGCTATCAACAAATACCAGAAGCAGAATAAATTGAAAAAAAAAGGATCTAAAGATTAATAAATAATATTCAAATAAAATTACTTAAAAGGTAAAAACTTTTAAAACACGACCTTTTTGTAAAATATTAAGGGCCAGTTTCACCGGTTCCTGATAATGCGTTAGATTAATGCAGACACGTGAAGCCATATAAAAGCTATTATGTTTCTTTGAAGTGTCTCACACTTTATATTTTTGTAAATTGTTAAACACAATCCAAAATGTCATCGTACCGACGGGACTCGAACCCGCACCCCCCGGATTACACGTCCAGGTGCTCTGCCATTTGTTAACCCAATTATGCATTGGTGGCGCCATCTATGACGTGTAATCCGGGGGGTGCGGGTTCGAGTCCCGTCGGTACGATGAAATTTTGGATTGTGTTTAACAATTTACAAAAATATAAAGTGTGAGACACTTCAAAGAAACATAATATTTGATTTACGCAGTGCAACATTTTCTCGTCGGATTTGAAAACTGTAATGATTTCTTCCGAATGATTAACTTACGTAATAAGTAGTCATAGATGGCGCCACCAATGCATAATTGGGTTAACAAATGCAATCCACTAATTTCGTCGTATCGATGTATCGAACCGTGGCTTAATTGGCAGAGCACCTGGACGTGTAATCCGGGGGGTGCGGGTTCAAGTCCCGTCGGTGCGATGAAATTTTGGATTGTGTTTAACAATTTTCATATAAAAGCTGTCAAAAATCTGTCAGATTTCTTCATATTAGCGCTATCAGGAACCGGTAAAATTAGGCCAGAGTAATGTGTAATAAAAAGTACCTACTAACGATAACATATATACTAGCCCAGATCCGACTGTCCTACTATTATATGCTATTACGGAGTTCTAATCTCTACAACCCGTTTCCATCATCAGGTTAGCTCGTTGGTACCATATTATTGCAATGTCACCAAAGATACGCCAGTATGCCAAATTTGAGTCCAATCGAACTCCGGGAAGTAGTTTTAATTTAGCATCCAAGCTTTGACCCACACAAACATACTAATATGGGATATAAATGCTTGTAAATACGTAGTGTTCGGTGTTCGGTACTATGTACCAATCACTTGCATAACTTGAATTGTCATACTACTTTACTTAAGAGCTTAGTACCTATTCTATGGTGCCTACCTAATAATAGGGCCCGGTGGCGTAATCGGGAGATCGGTCGGCTTTGATACCAGAGGCAGGTCTCCCGCACTCGCCCATAGCTACTGCGCTTTATACCTAAACTTTCGAGCAACGCCGGCGGTACTATCTGGCAGTCGGTTGTCACTGTTCACGCGCGCGCAACGTATATTATTATTCAAATGACGAGATAACTGCGGATTCGTATTCTATATTAGAAACGATTTAAGTTTTTCATAGCCATTTTGCGGGTTTGACAAAAAACAAGCATAATATTTTTCATTTTTTTATGCTAACGATACTAAAATGACAAGACGGCGTAAAATTCACTTTCTCGACTTCAAATTCGACTCTTAGTTAGGAATTTTGACGTTATTTTGTGAGGTAAATAAAAAGAATTCGTAAACTTTTTTTTATTTCATTGAGTCAACCCTTTACTATATCGAGCGCGCGCTCGTACATCGCGCGCTGAACGAAGTAATAACAACGCTAGGTCGAGCGCCTTAGACACATTTTTGCTTCTATTGTCTGAAATAAACGTTGGTATTGTGTTTTTGTAGGGGAGTGAAATATCTGATACGTAGTAACTATTATATAATCTGTGCCAGGAACCGAATTCAAACGCCGCCGTGCACCAATAGATTTTTCTATCGAAAAAACTATGTGCGCTTTCACAGTAGTCCTCCGATGAAGGACAAAACCAACAACCCCCGCATGGAGGTAGGACACTATCTAGTGTCCGCCTGGCCAGCTACCACCCTCAACATAGAAAATCTGTCACCAAACATATATGCCAAATACCAAATATCCAATGTGTTCCGGCAGCTATCCTTGAGAGCCAGTTCCCATTCTAGGCCTAGCGTGCTTACCATCTTCGACCGCATCATCACTTACCACCAGGTGAGTGTGGTCAAACGCTAGCCTACAGATATTAAAAAAAATAAAAAATGAAGTGGTACTACTTGTCACTTGTTGATATGTGAACAGCCTAACAAGTGTTTAGTGACAAGTTGAAACGGCAATTGTGTACACGTTTATTTTTGTTTGCGTATTTGATGGCGAATATTTTGAACAAATAATGTCAGTGTTTGTTTTGTATATATCTTGCTGCCAATGTCATAAACGACTACTTGTCGCTTAGCAGGTTAGTGATAATCACATATGTAGTAACAGAGGGTTCTTTGGCGTGAGTGGGAGGGCTTAACTTCCTAATCATGAGGTCGTGAGTTCAAACCTGCCGTACACCAATAATTTTTCCAGTAAAAAATCTATGTATGCTTTCAATGTCGCCCTTCGGTGAAGGACTATCTAGAGTCAGCCTGGCTAGCTACCAACTTAATGTTGTACAAATTTGTCGCCAAATATTTAACGATGTATCCTCGACCAAATGCGTTACTCGCAGAATTCTGTCAATACAGAATTTTATCAAGCGTAGCAATTTATAGCAACAATAAAAAAAATATCGACACCATTCAAAGGAATTGGCTAGTTCACCGTGTAATTAAATAATGAAAAATTACAGCTACGAATTTTAAAAACAAAATATCACATCATAAAATTCCATAAGAAATAAATTATATTTCACGAAATGGGCTGAATCACAATGGCTTCGCTTTGTTTTGCCAAATTGGCAATCGAAAACATTTATATCTTAAATGGACCTTGATATCAAAACGATTGGACCATTAAATACGAATTCAATTGAATTTTAGTAATAAATATAAATTGCAACTTTTTTTTGTGTTTCTATGTAAAATGGCATCTATGTTTATGAAAATATGTGTTTCAACTTTCTGTTTCAAATGCCATTCATTTAACTCTGACCTCTGTTGAATTTATCTAACCTAAAATTGTTTGGTACTCCAACCCTTGAACTGGAGTTTTACACAATGCATGTTTGCATCCATTGTGTAAGCCAACATATTAAATTTTAATGTACTTGTGTCCAAATGTTCAAGGTTGTGTCCAAATGTTTACATTACGAACATACCAGCAAAGTTATCTTTTTTGGTGGCATTTTTTATTTTTTTATATTACTAAATTGTAATAAAAATATACAAATATATATAGGGTTAACAGTCAGCGTTACTGAACAAAACAAGTAATTAAGTAGAACTTAAAAAACACATAAACTGATTATCCTAACAAAAGGGTAATAATTGGTCAATGAGTGCCGATACCGACGCTCAATGATAGTTTTGGTGAGCGAGACATGAGGGAGAAAGTACAACGCCGCGCATCGTACTGTTGGCAAGGATGGGGCGCGTCTGTGAATGAAGTGCGTACGAGTGTGGTACGATACTGGCATTATGTAGTAATCACTTTTTTTTTACTTTTAAAAAAAAAGATGACTCGCCAATGTGGGTTGCACATTACTAGTATTCTTGTTAACCCCTCCAACTAAGCTAAATAATCTTGTGTCTGGAGTGGGATCACGTCAATAGAGCAATGGGTGTGTCTATAAATTTATACGTATTTGAGGGCCCGGTGGTGTAAGTGATAAAACGGTCGGCTTTGATGCCAGAGGTACGGAGTTCAAACTCCGCCGTGCACCAATGGATTGAAAATATTATGTGCGCTTTTCACAGTTTCCCTCCGGTGAAAAAAAAACATCGTTAAGAAACCAACAACCCCCGCATGGTGGTAGGACACTATCTAGGGTCCGCCTGGTTAGCTACCACTCTTAAGTTAGAAAATATGTCGCCTAAACAACGTGTTCCGGCAGCTATCCTTGAAGGCCAGTTCCCATTCTAGGTCTAGCGTGCTTTCCATTTTCGACCGCATCATCACTTACAAACAGGTGAGATAGTGGTCAAAACGCTAGCCTAAAAGATTAAAAAAGTTTGTGAAGAAGCAAACTTCAATAACTTTGTGAATAAGAATTAATAAGTGAAAAAAAATCCTAACAACGCATTTCAAATTGGTGATCTCTCCTGCATCTGAGGCTGGCTTGAAGTGAACATCCTGGTGGAACGTAGCAAACCGGTTGGTAACATATATTTATTCGGTGGGTAGTTCGAAACTTCCCAGCAGAGGCCAACCAATTAACACCACCCAAAGATCACGTGTAGGATTAATAAGTGTATGAACGCGGGTAGTAACAATTACCCTCGTAAATGCACTGCAACATAATACACACTGAATTGTATACACCCCTACACAACAAGATTTCAACACTCTCATAATGATGGGCTTCGATTAACAAAAATAACCATTCGAATCGGTTCACAATTGACGGAGTAATCGCGTTACATACACACAAAAATAAGAAAAAAAACATACTGACGAATTGAGAACCTCGTTATTTTTGGGAAGTCGGTTGAAAATCTTCATAAATACAACCGTTACTCAAATACGTCAGTGCTTGACGCATAGTGACATTGAAACCAATACATTAATGACATTACTTGCATAAATCCATTACTACGCGTTTGTCAAAATCTTCATAAATACAGCTGGTAAACGCATTGACTACTAAACATCCATAATCCATATTAATGTCAAAATAAATAGCAATATTAACGCATAAAACAACGCTTCGTTTAAGTAAACAACGGCCGGTCCAAATGAGGCAAATAATAAATGGGCTAAGTTACAGCTGCTCCATAAATTATACGCTGCCTTCGCTCATGTAACTGTGAAGAAAATTGTGTATTTTCTGAGCTTACATCAGTAGGTATCATGGTTGAATAACTTCTCTTTTAATGTCTAATTTTATTTTATGATAAAAGGTAACAGGACAAGCTCGACGCTTGCCTGATGGTGAGCTATGACGTCTACCTATTACAGATACAGCGGCATGCAAAATTCTGGATAGGTAGCCAAAATTTGGCCTGTCACTGCACTGCGCCTGTTACCTCGAGACCTAAAGATTTTAACTCCATTTTAGTACTTTAAAGGCTTACATAATGATTTATTCTACCTACAACGTGGGTTTTGGAGAAGCGGCCGTTTAACAAGCTTTTATATAACTTGCAATGATGTATGTAAGCTGTTCATACACACTTGTAAACCATTTCTTAAGCACTTGCTGGTATCCGACCAAGCTAAAGTTTAAAATATATACTAAAAAAATGTATGTTCGGTATAATCGAGCTGGTATGATTGAATATAAGTACTTCTTCACATATTAATGATTATTAGATAACGGATATTCTCCAAATTATTCATTTCAGCGGATCCCTGTCACTTTGGAGATAACTTGAAGCTATCTAAAAGGTCTAAGGCTGAAATTCATGGTCAAGAATCGGGCTTATGTAAGTTTAAGTGCACAAAGTGTCTAAGCGGAGAAAAAAATAACTATGATCACTTGTGAAGTGTTACTATTGTAGGCTGGTCATAACTGAATGCTTAGCTACCTCGTACTGGCTGAAGCTCTTATACTTTGACTTTCTCGAACTAACTTAACAAGTTTTAACAAAAAAAGTTAAGACCTCATTATATCTAGGTTATTATATACAGGGCTATTGGTAACTCGAAGTTTTCCCGGCAGAATCAGATAAGGGGGCTAAAATACAACATATTCAGACTCCACCCCCCCTCTCCCCTCAATGTATGGCTGAACGTTAATGGTTTACAAAAGATATTTGGAATGTTTGAGTAGCACTTTGATAGCACCCGTGATAGTTTTGATTTTGATGATACTGTTTTAGTTAAAAATACCAAATGTTATACCTTTTTAGATAGCTTGATAAACTAGGAAGTTTTATTTGTAATTTAAACGCTTAATGTCATTGTGTTTTTTTTTAAATAACATTGTTTAGCACTGATCGTAAAATTATTAAAAAAAAAGTATAATATATAATAAATACTAGTACAGTACAATACAACTTATAAATAAATTATGCAAAAAACTATTTTGACTTGTAATAAATGTCTTATATATTGATTACTACGATTAAAATAAATATTAAATGACACTAAACAGCCATTTAGTATTTATTTTGGAATTTGTTCCAAAATAGGGTATTTTTGAAAAATTGCTAAATGCTAAATATCTTGTAAACTATGTTCTTTCGCCCGTACATCGGAGAGTCTAAATATGTTGTATTCTAGCCCCCTATCTGATCCTGCCGGGGATTACGTCAAGTTACCAAAAACCCTGTATAACGTGCCATAGGTGAGGCCTATGTCCAACACTAGACAGAGATAGGCATCATTCATTCACATTTCACCATCAACACTATGACTTTTATTATTTTGCAGGTGGTTTAGGTATCTATCATATCTTTTAGTAGTGAATAAAACAACCAATACATTACCACTCGCAACTAACAGGCCACTTATTCCTGACGTGCGATCCTTATCAGGACTTTATCGAAGCCATTCTGTCAACAAACTCCAATCCTGAGATTAGCGTGTTACGTCATTGTTGACAACAGTTGTTATCAGTGACGTATTAGGTGCCAATATGTGTCAATAATTGGTTAGAGATCTATGTGAACTACGATGTGAACATGTTTGAAACTTCTTTCACCCCTCAACGTATCCATGTAATGGGCGTTTTCACATTGGACGATAACTGTAACTACACGATAACTACACGATATCGTCGAACTGGTAGTTTGATGCAATCACCACTTAATTCTTTTACACTGTGTCGTCCTGTGTCTACGACAGATTGTATCAAACTACCGACAGTCCGACAATATCGTGCAGTTATTGTGTAGTTACAGTTATCGTTCAATGTGAAAACGCCTAATAGGACATGGATACTTTTTAACTCTACCATACCTTATATGTATGTACGTAGCTTCTATGTATGTATGTAGCTTGTATGTATGTAACTTGTGCCAAATCGGTCTTAGCCGTTAGAGGTAAGAACCAACATAACTCGACCCCGTCGTCACTCACCATCAGGTCAGATAGCTGCCAAACGCTTGTATAATTTGCGACAAAAAAAAACAAACAAACAAACTGGCTTTCGCGTTTGCAATATATTCGTGGGAATTAACCTTTGAATTAACAGATAATAATTTGTTTTCAAAAATGGTCTTGAGAATAACACATATATAATGACGAATAAGTTACACTGTTAGAGAGTTACTCTACTCACGGGCTAAAAAGATTAATTAAAAATTAGTTATTAGTTATTATTAGAACATTTTCAGACTGTTTGGACCACGTTTGAAATTACTTTTTCAGAAAAGGTAGACTTTTGTGGTCTTTAACGTTTTTTGCACGACAAGATAAAAGCACTGTTAGACTTTCAGAATTATTGGAGCGTTTTTTTATTAAACTAAAAAGAAAGTAGATAACATTTTCACAGTTGTAACAGTTAAGCAACAATTGAGTGCTACCCAGTTCCGTGTTAAAAAAAAAGTTCAACATAGCCACCCACCTTCCATCATTAGCTTCGATACAATCACAATCATCATTTTCATAAATGTGACAGCCAAAGCCTACTTTTCCTTCACAAAGGAGCTGGAATGGATTTGTTAGATCTGATAGGTGGAAGTGTAGAATACACTCTAAGCGGGTCGTCAATGCACGTCATCAACCCTTTCCACATCGAATTAGAATGTGCACTAAGCGAAGCAGTCAGTAAGTGTTTATTTGTATGCTTGACCTACTATCACAGTGTATACTTCATTAAGAAACCACCTGAGTCGCCTCATAAACGGCCATCAATAAACAAACATCTTCAGATCGAACCTGCCCAATTACAACTTATAGCTTAAATTCTCTTTTACAAGGTACCAGCGCATTCTAATTACGTTTTGATTTATCTGTCGATTTCCCATATGCATACAAAACTTTTATATCCAGTTACCGTATGTGAAAGCTTTTACGCCCACACAATATGCTGTCCGTAAACGCAGTTACCACTTGTTGACATTCGCAGGACTGACTTTATACATAACTTTAACTTATAAATCTATAAGTTTATATGTAGTTTGATATAAATATATAGTTACATGTTAGCTTACTGCTATTCAAAACAAAACTGTACTTATACCTTTATTTATAAAGGCAGACAGTTTCTAATACTGATTATAGCACGATTGGCTTAAATTATAGATAGATGAAAGAAGATAGATATTTTGACTTCTGTGCCAGAGGTCACCGATTCAATTCGTGCCATGGGTGGTCGTCCACAGGAGGTGGAGCATATTTTATCGATGTCCCGCCTGACTTACAAAAAAGATTGCAATTTCCAAATAAAAGAGACCATTTCGGAATAGACCACTTTCGAACAAAAAAAGAATTTAGCAAATCCGTTCATAAATGGCGGAGTTATGCCTGAAGTGCCCGAACATACATAAAATAAAATAGTTCCTTCTGAATTTAGAACCTCCTCCTTCCTTTTTGTAGTGGGTTAAAAAGAAGCTTACCACCATCAAGGAGAAAACTTAGACCTCTGCAATGGCACGCTACTGAGCTCGATCTTCAGCTCTTTGTTTCCAACCGCTGCCAGCCACTGAATACTAAATAAAAATCTTTAAACTTTTCCTGTATACCGGTTCAGAATAACAATATCAAATCAGTCTAACTACACCACAATCTATTAAACAATAAAGTAAACAGATACATAGAACAGGGTTGTTTACCCTACTGCCCCAGTTGGGAACGTGCCGCGATCGCCACAACAGGGCAAATGGACGGTCGGAATGGTCACGTTTTCCAATGTTATAATATCAATCGGACCACTACGTGAAGTTTACCTTTAACAATTTTATTATGTAGGTAATTAATACTCCTGTGTTTAGTCTGTTTATAGCACAGTCTTACAATTCTGTTTATCAATTTATTCTAAAGTTTTTTGGCCGTATCATGATGACGTTTTGAGAAAAGGTTTACCGTTGCACAACCTCGAAGCTACTTGGCTCCTTGTCGGGAGGCTTTTGCGTAGCAAATAATGCCTTTAGGACTATAGGTTTATACACACGTAGCGGCCTCTACAATTCAACAAAATCTTTACGTAGCTTCGTCTTTGTCGATAGCCACGCGCTACGATCGTAAGCTACGCTACATTAGAGTCAGTTCACACCGCGACGCGACGCGACGTGACGATGCTTCTGGTTTCGCGTGGCGCAACGGAAAGCCACGTGATATAATTTAAGATCGTTTACGAAACGAAAAAACCGACTTCACATGCCACGATAGTGAAAATATCCACTAGTCATAATGATGTCATCAAGGTATCAAAGGACAATGTCCAAAATGGCCCTGTGCAATAAAAGCATCTGACACACACGATAATTAATTATATTTAATATTTGATTTTAGAAGTGCAGCATCTCTCGTCGGATTTGAATCCTGTAATGGTTTCTCCCGAATGATCACCAATGCATAATTGAGTTAAAAATGCAATTTTTTTTTTAAACTTACTTGCAATGTGGATTGCACATTACTAGTATTCTTGTTAACCCCTCTAACTAAGCTAAATATGCTAGTGTCTGGAGTGGGTTCACGTCAATAGTGCAATGGATGGGGTGGGGATCGAACTCACGACCTTTCGATCGCCAGTCCGACACCCCTATCCAGTGGGCTATTGCCGCCTATTGTTGCTATTAATTGTTCAGAGCACCTGGACATGCTATTCGAGGGGTGCGGGTTCAAGTCCCGTCGATACGATGAAATTTTGGACTGTGTGTAACAATTGTAAACTTTCAACTTTCGCGATTTGAACACATAGTTATAAATATTAAAATACGGGACTTATCGCGCCTAAAACATAAATCTCATTTACTCGACGTTTCGACCCAGTTGCATTGATCGTCGTGGTCACGATCCACGATCACGATTTATGTTTTAGGCGCGATAAGTCCCGTATTTCAATATTTATAACTATGTGTGTAACAATTAAACATATTGGCTATCCCTGTGAAACATTTTAGCCTAAATGCTTTCGCATTTATAATTTATATTATTTCCCGAGCCCTCTCGCCTACTTCTTCTGTAGGCGAGAGAGCTCGGGGTGCAGCTCTAGTGATGAAATAAATCACGAATTTGAGACTCGTGAATGTTGGTGATTACGTAGCGAGCTTGTTTCCTCAAGAGAGTAAATCAGAACTTGTGACTTCGTTTGCTACTAAGTTTGGCTTCAGACACGTGACAACTTGGCACCACCGGAAGTGTTGGGTTATTTAGATTCGTTGCTATTTGAAAACCAAGAGCCAAAAATCGAGTTCAGTGCTGTGTCTTGGGAGAGGCCTGTACCTGAGCTGCGCGTAGCGACTGACTAAAATTACGGTGTTTGGTGATTTGGTGTGCAATAAAGTATCATTATATTCTATTCCAAGAGTGAATATGCCAAAACCAAGCCAACTGAGATACCTACTGTACACAGCTATTCATAAATAAGTAATGAAACATCCAATCAGTGCTGGCATAATCTAATTCTCAATTCAACATTTATAACAAGTATGTACATAAATTAGTGAAAACCTACACATGTGGGGGGGACAAACGACCTCGTTCGGAATTTGCAAACCGCCCTTGAATGGTGATCATCTTATGTATTCCGGCAACCGTCTTTATGAGCATTGGCTCACTGCACTGAGCAATGGCTCGCTGCTCGTGCAGCATGCAACGTGCATCTCTATATGCACTGCGATGTATTTCGATCGATAATAGTTGATTAGATAATTAAGAAAACAAGTAATATTTTTAATAACCTTTATTAAACTCAAGCTTTAATATAACCTAGGACCAGAGTAAGTCAAGACAAATCCAGCGAGCCCAAACACGACAAGTATAGCATGTGTAGTTTAGGAGTTCCTTGGCCACCTTCCAGCTCAATCATCGGAACAGCACCATGTTATTATAATATTGCATTGTCACGCGATTAACACATGTATACAACATTTCAGCTCAATCGAACCCCTGGAAGTCGCTCTCGTCTAATCAATCGCAAGATTTGTGACGGACAAATAAATTCGCTGCGAAGTAGAGATAAAGCTTGTAACAACCGACTTCCATGCCGTGCGAGTCCCTCTATAAGACGTTTGCGATGGCAGGACGCATCGCTATCAATGTAAAGACTCGAGACTGGAAAGAAAGTGGTCAGACACTAACTTATTAAAAAAAATGCCTGACTGGAAAAGCAAAACGGTAGTGCCACGTGCGCTAGACAATAGAAGAAACTTTAAACCAATCCAATTAACACAACTATTCTACGCCATCTTCCGAGTAATGTGAAAAAGTTTTAATTTTTATTTTGGCTGCACGTTTAACTTTGAAAGAAAACTTACCACTAGATACTGTTGTCTCTAGCCATCTACTGTATAAAGGAAGTTCTCATTTATTAATATCTAAAAGCGGTAACAGCCTAATGACTAAGGTGCTGGCCTGGCGATAGAGAGGTCGTGAGTTCGATCCCCACCCATTAAGGTACGGCGCACACAGCGTCCTGCGTGCGCGATCTAGGCGGCGATCAGATAGCGCAGTAGTATTTGTAACGACTGGTTCACACCAAACGCGATCAGAAAACAATTGAAAATACTGTGATCGCGCCCGCAGATCGCAGGACGCCACGGCCGTACCTTCGTTACAATGTTGACATAAACCCACTCCAGACACAAGCATATTTAGATTAGTTATTATATATATATATATATAGTATTAAGGCGAAAGTTTGTGTGTATGTTTTTTACTTCTTCACGCTAAAACTACTCGTACGCGGGTAAAACCGCGGGGCACAGCTAGTAACATATATATCCGTTTATAAAAATATTAACAACACAAGATATAGACTAAAAATATGACCTTTAAAATAATCCAGAGTGTCGCGTTTGAATGCCCTTTTGATAAACATAAATTGTAATTAATTCAAGGGCGGTTTGCAAATTCCGAACGAGGTCGTTTGTCCCCCCCACATGTGTAGGTTTTCACTAATTTATGTACATACTTGTTATAAATGTTGAATTGAGAATTAGATTATGCCAGCACTGATTGGATGTTTCATTGCTTATTTATGAATAGCTGTGTACAGTAGGTATCTCAGTTGGCTTGGTTTTGGCATATTCACTCTTGGAATAGAATATAATGATACTTTATTGCACACCAAATCACCAAACACCGTAATTTTAGTCAGTCGCTACGCGCAGCTCAGGTACAGGCCTCTCCCAAGACACAGCACTGAACTCGATTTTTGGCTCTTGGTTTTCAGTCACTGCCCACCGCTTTGCAAATTTCATCGCTCCATCTGATCAGGGCGTCCTACATTACGGTTACCGATTTGCGGTCTCCACTGTATAGAACAAGTCTACCGCAACGGTTATTGGTCCTACGGCAGATATGACCAGCCCATTGCCACTTCAGTTTGCTAATTGCCATTGAGCTATGCCGATCACTTTAGTTCTCTGGGGAATTAATTCGCCAGAGAACTAAAGTGATCGACTCGTTCCGGATTCGATCTAGTAAAGAAACACCGAACTCATTCCATAGCTTGCAGAGCGACTTTTAATTAGTGGACTAGTCGAAACGTGAGTGTTCTCGTTTCGGCTCCGCATGTCATACATGACGGGTAAGAAGACTTTTAAATTTAGGCACTGCTGTATAGGCACAGAACAATTAATAGCTTCAAGCTTTCTCCACCTGATTGATGATGGGCTGAGAAGGTGTTAACTATCATAACACTTCAGTGGCTACTAGTAAACCCCTCTTGCTTGTTGTATAGTCATCTATTTTATGCAAGTAAATGCAATAATAGTACTGACACTTTTTCATCTACTTTATGTCAGTAATTTGTGTTTATTGTTATAGGTAAGTACCTATAACAATAAACACAAATTACCTATATACATTACCTACTTTTTTTTTTTTTTTTAAATTTATTTGCAATAAACATGTGGACATTGCAAGCATGCTTGCAGAGATCTTATTGTATAGTTAGCGTTATACATGTTTTACCTTTTAAAGAGATGGCCGCCAACAATCATTATTCATTATACAAATATTCAATTAGTTACATAAAAGATTTTAAAAAAGAAAAAGTATAATTGTCATACATTAATTTTGTTAGTAGCTTTAAAGCGTCAGTTAGTAGGTACATTACACTATTTATTTATTTTAATCTGTATTACATAGTCACATTTGGATTATAAAATTGTTTGTCATTAAAGAAGTCATTTATTGTATAATAGCATTTGTCCATTAATATTTTTTTAAGTATATTTTTAAATGCGTGTGCTTGCTTTTCTCTTAGAGCTTTGGGGATTTTATTGTATATTACTGGACCCATGCATACTATGCTCTTACTCATACTTGTCTTTTTTGCAGATTGCAGCTGCAGTCTACCTTTGTCGCGTCTATTTCTCTGTACCGTCTCTGACAGACGTGGAAATAATTGAGGATTTGATTTTACAAATAGAGCCGCTTCTAAAATATAAAGTGACGGAAGTGTTAAAATTTTATGTTCTTTAAATTTAGGTTTACAACTGTCGGTGATTTGTAGGCCAAACATAGATCTAATACAACGTTTCTGTGCCTTGAAGTCCATGAGCGAGTTAGTCGAGTTTCCCCAAAAGATCACTCCGTAACGTAATAGTGAAGCAGCCAAGCCGTGGTACGAAGTTATTACAGCATCTTGTTGAACCACACGATTAAGTTTATGAAGAGCATAGGCAGCACTACTCAATCTTTTACATACAGTTTCTGTATGAGCTTTCCAATCAAGTTTCTTGTCAATTGTTAAGCCTAAGAATTTAGCAGTTTGAATGTCATTAATAATTTGATTTTGGTAATTTATATTGATGTCAGCTATAAAATTAGATCGTTGCGAGAATTGCATAATATTTGTCTTATTTAAATTAATTTTTAAATTATTATTATTAAGCCAGTCTACAATTGAATGTACAGTTTTATTTATTTCTGTTTCATAGTTATCTTTATTCTGACAGGCAATCGTAACCGTGCTATCGTCAGCAAACAGGGTCATTGAATATTGAGTGGACTTGGGTAAATCATTTATGTAAATAATAAACAGGAGTGGTCCAAGTACGCTACCTTGTGGTACTCCATACTTTACCTCTCGTTCTCTTGATGTATAAATATATTCGCGTTTTGTTTTAATATTAATTTTATTCAGATTTGTTACTTGGGTTCTATTGGTTAAGTATGATTTTATTAAGTCTAAGACATTACCCCTAACTCCGTAGGCCTCTAGTTTTTTTATTAGTATGTCGTGGTCAACGTGGTCAAAAGCTTGGGTCATGTCACAATAGATCGCGCTAACAGCTTTATTTTTATCAACATTAGGCAAAACTTTATCTAGAAATTCATAGACTGCTAAATTTATTGTTTTACTTTTTCTAAATCCCTTTTGTTCGTCACATAGAATATTATACTTTTCGAAGTAATCATTTAATTGCAAGTAAATATATTTTTCAAAAATTTTTGACATAATAGGAATCAAGGCTATTGGTCTGTAGTTATTAATCGAATCTTTATTATCTTTCTTATGGAGCGGTATCATTACGCTCTTCTTTAAAGCGTCGGGGTATGTACCTGTAGTGATGCAAAGGTTTATGATATAACTTAAGTGAGAGCAGATATATTCATTGACGCGTTTGATTATTTTAGTCGCAATTCCATCATAGCCGACACTGTTAGTATTTTTTAGTGCCTTTATTATTTTAAATACATCATAAGGCAGACAGGGATACATAAACATGGAATTATTAATGTTTTTTATGTGTTGCGTTGTATTACTTAGGTATCATTATGTAAGTTTGGTTAATCAACATATTGGTTTTCTTTAATTTTAATTGAAATTAGGCGCACCCTGCTGTAAGCTATAATTTCAATCCTCTCCATACAAAGGTTGTCTGGAAAAGATCGCTATTAGCGATAATACAGCCCATTGTAACACATATATGTTAATGTGTATGTATCTTTGGTGTGGCAATAAAGAGTTTATCATTCTATCTATCTATCTATGAGATGAATCTTATCGAAAAATACATCTTATATATAACGTCTCCTTCAAATACTAGATAATACAATGTTTAATAGCCGGTTCATAAATCTACAGCTGCATCACAAACTGCAAGCTTCAAAGCGATAATACAATAGAGCCTTTATTACGCTTCTTTTGTTTTATCTCTGAAGCTCTTTGAACAGAGCTATTGGCAAGATATTTTGCTTTTGAATATGGTTATATTTATAGACTAGCATTGCCCTGCAGTTTTGGCCGCGACAATACAATAAGCGTTAATATTTTAATAAATTAACAGCATAAGCACGACTGGAAGCGAAAGGCGATTGAAAGCGACGAGACGGACGCGGAAAGCTGAAGATCGAGCCGAGTGGCGTTTCTTACGAGAGGCCTACGCCCAGCGGTAGACGAATATCGGCCGACTAGACTATCGCCTCACGATTTCACCCGCGTATTTTCCGTTCCCTTGAGAATAAGGGGATAAAATATAGTTTGTTACTCGCTGATAATAGTGATATTGTAGCTTTCCATTAGTGAATAAGTTTTGGAAATTGGTCCAGTAGTTTTTGAGTTAAATCTTTAAAAACAACAAATCAAATCCTCCTCTTTATAATATTAGTTTAAATTATTATGATGATAAGCACGACGCTCGCCTGAAAGTAAGCCATGACGTATGCTTTAAAGAAGGAGGAGCTACTATCTTTTAAAGTGGATTTTTGTTACAAATATTTGTTCGCTCAAATTATTTAAATATCACAATACGTGGGTATAAAGATGTTATAAATTATTATGAACAAAGATAAACTATTAACCACCATTTAAATTATAACAACTAAAATAAATTTAATTAATAATCTAACCATTAACTTTACAGACCTGTTAAAATATGTTTGGTCCACAAAAACATCGTTACAAAGTTTGATTGGTTAAAGTTAAAACTTAGTCAGTTGTTGAAGTAGTTAACTAGTTTCAACGTTTACCCTCGACGGGTATAATCTAAACCTTAGGCTAATATAATAAATTGTTTTACGTCCAGACTAGTAAAGCAGAAATAATCTCCGGAGCAAATTATTTTATTTACTACAAATTTAGATATGTTATTTTGGTCACTGAATTTGTTTTTTTGCTAATTATGTTTCGAAATAGAGCCTGACGTCCTGTGCAACAGAAAAAAGAAGTAAGAAGTAAAAAAGAATAAACAGTAGGTATCGACCTCGTAGGACGTTCTGTGAAAAGGTGGAGCGACGATATACGCGGTGGGCAGTGACTGGAAAAGAAGAGCAGAACATCGGGCTCAGTGGCGTATCTTGGGAGAGGCCTTCGTCCAACAGTGGACTGACACTGATGACCTCGTTTTTCACCTGTTTCCCATGTCCTATTCGAGAGACGATCTCTATTTTTATTAAAGATTCAAAAATTATGGGATTTAAGAGCTCAGTACGCAAAATTTGAATTGTTTAGTAATTTGCAATTGCAAATGATAAGCGGTTATTGTGGAAGAGTCTTAGAATCTCTTCCATGCTCTCGCGATGACATCGCTGTACTGAGAAAGACCCATAAAAGCAATATAATCGCCGTGTTTACTCTCGCGAATATGGTGCGTAATATTGCGGATAGACACAGTCTAGCCCGCACCAGTGCACCGCAGAAAGAGTGACGTTCGTGAAAGTGCGGGCAAATCCGTTGCGGGTGTAGGCAAGTAACGAGGTACGTGACTGTGCGTGGTCATCGCCGTGCGTCTGATAATCCGTGGAATCATGCTCCGTGTGTAGCAACTAGCAAAGCATACAAACGCATACTAAGTACTCATACCTTACTATATTGCGTGAGGACACGTATAGATAATTAAAGTGTGCCAAAGCACCCCCTTAGCACCCTTCTCCTGGCGCCTGTTTTGCTAGAGTATGCACTCTATGAGATTATAGTCTATATGATGATTCTATAATTTATAGATCTAAGATCTTCATAAGACCAATGATGTTAATATTTAGATATGTTCTGTACAACAACTGGCGTTTAAAATTCTGTCGTGTTACTATCTGTCACAAAATCGTTCAAGGGGTTCTATTGCACCCTTTAATTATATTAGTATATATATAGCAAGGTATTTATTTATCAACATAGTAATTACAGAGCAACGAGTATGTAAATGATGCGAAATGTATAAGAGTATGAGAGATAAAAATCTCTTGAAACACGCTACGTTCTACTCGCTGAAAGCAGTGACTAAATGACAAACGGTGCTGTTACTGTTGAAAGAGGTATGAGTTTAGCAGCTTACTTCGATTGCGAACAAATAACCGAAGTACTGATTATCAGCTCAACCTTTGTTAGCCTTAAAAGTAAATAAATAACCGTAATTTAAAATAATAATAACAAAAACTAGTGGATTGGTCTGCTTTTTTCTGCTGTGCCATTTATACTCGTTAATTCTACATTTAGATAGATAGATAGATAATCACTTTATTTGCACACCAATAATTACAGAAAAATACTAAAGGAAAATACTTATTCTAAGTAATGCAAGAGTGGTCTTATCGCTTAAAGCGATTTCTTCCAGACAACCAAGCTGAGAGTAATATTGCGAGACTGTGACGGACGGTGGTGTTAGTTATATTTATATAGTTTATTATATAGCTTGTGCCTGAAATAGGAGACGTGGTCATATTTGCGCAAACCAAATATGAACCTTATGCAGAAATTTTGGAGACGCTCAAGTTTATTCAGCTGGTCCTCAGTTAAATCTAGATAGCAGGTATCAGCGTAATCGAGAAAAGGAACAAGATCGACGGTATTAAACGCGTTGCTGAAATCGAGCAGGGCTAGCACAGTCAGCTTACCTTGCTCCATACCGGAACGAATTTCATCCGTTATTTTAACTAAAGCAGTGACTGTGCTATGCCCTGGTCGGAAACCAGACTGAAACGGGTTAAAAAGACAGTTTTTGTTTAGGAAAATACTAAGTTGATTATGTACAAGCCGTTCCAGAACTTTAGAAAGAAATGGGAGGATGGATATGGGACGGTACTCGGAAAGGTTTTAGGATTAGGTTTTTTTGGGAGTGGGATAATATGAGCATCTTTCCACGCTGTCGGAAAAATACCATTCGAAATAGAAAAGTTAAGGATGTGGGTGAGGACAGGAAGAATTAGGTCAAGAATAGGGACAAGCATGTTGCGAGTAATACCATCGATCCCAACAGCATTTGAAGCAATGGATAATACGCTTCTATTAACTTCCCCCTCAGTAAATTGAGTAAAAGTGAAAGCAGGGTAGGTAGGAGACAGAGTAGTGGAGAGAAGTGAGAGAGTGTTGGCTTTTACAGAGATGTCGATAGAAGAAGAGGTTGAAAAATATCGGTTAAGAGAGTTTAAGTTCAGATTATGAGTTATAGTTTAAGTTCAGATTATATATATTTTTGGGCTTGCCAATTCCTAAAGTTTGTAAAAATCTCCATACCTTGGACGGATCGTCATTATCTACAGATTTATGAATGTGTCGGCGTTGAGCATCCCTACACACCATATTGCAGCGATTTCGAGACTTAAGATATTTCTTCTTGATAGATTCGCTAGGATTACATTTGTATTTCGCTTAAACAACCGCTTTCTTGTGCATCAATAGCTTTATTTCAGCTGTTAACCAAGGAGCAGGCAGATGTTTCACCTTAATTGCTCTAATTGGCGCATGGGTGTAATAGAGACGCAGTATAGTTGAATTAAAGACATTAATTTTATCGTCAATGGAATCAGCTTTCTCTAATATAGACCAATCGACATTACCCACGTCTTCACGCAGATTGTTTAAATCCATGTCACCAAAGTTGCGATGAAAAATAATTTTAGGTTTGAATTTAGGAGGACGGATTTTGTAAGAGAGAAAAATTAGATCGTGATAAGAAAAAGATTCTGCAGAACATTGACCATGCTTAGCAACATGATCACAAGAAGAAACAATAAGCAAATCCAGAAGTGAAGGTGTAGAGTTAGGAAAATGGTGAGTGGCGTTGAGAGGAAGCAGATGCAAATTGCCTCTTCTTTTTTACCTCTTTATATACTAGTAATATCTACCTAATATATTGAAAGGAGGCGTGTTAATAGCTCTGGGACTTCTAGAACAATCATTTGAAACTTGAGCGTCGTTAGCAAACAATTGCTGTACGTGTGAGAGGATTAGGTCAGTACTAAACTTTTATGGATTCTGCTGAGTTTTAGATGAAGTTGCACTTTACAATAGTCACTTACTGGATAAACGAGCTATTGAGTCCTGAGTGTACTTCACTATTTACAAAAGACGTTTTGAGTATACTTAAGTGCAAAATAGAACTTGCTCGGTCTTAGAATAGGTAGGTATTTAGCATAATATAGGTACATTATATAGGGTCATTGTTATGTACGGGAGGGTAATTTTTACCTTTTTTATATAGGTTTTACCTTTTTTATTGACCACTATCTCGCCTGGTGGTAAGCCATGATGTGGTCAAAGATGGTAAACATGTTAAGTCTAGAATACTCTGACTCCCAAGAGCTGTCTGCTGCCGGAACACCGTTAGATTATGGCGGCAGATTTTCTTCTCGATGATGGTAAGCCACTTTTGTTGGTAGCAAGTCAGGTGGAATATCGAGACAATAAGCTCTTACTACCTGTGGCCGAAAACCCACGCTGGGATTTGAATCCGCGACCTCTTGCTTAGAAGTCAAGCCATCTTCCCATTGGTCCAACGGGGCTCAAAAACATTACCTTAACTACCCCTGGCCGCCTCCAAAGTCGTTGAAACCCATATCTACAATATAAACATTGCCTTAATCAAGTAACTCTAAATTTACCCCTAACTATCACACAAAACCTAACGTGATCTCTGGGTGATGCTTAAAGGGTGAACAATGGTGGTGAATAATAGGCTTCGGCCGTGTCTCAAACCACCCACTAAACAATGACTTTTATTAATAAGTTCACAGAGTTCCGTCATAATGTTTGAGCGCTGGACCTTTAGCTAACAGTAGCTATATTTACATTTACTTATATTTTGTTTACATATACATATATTTTACACATACAATTACATACATTTGTGATTCACATAACGCAACTATCCCAACTTTTCTTCCTAACCTAAATAAATTTTAAAAAGATATTTCCTTAAGTTGTAATTTATTAAAATAACCGCTAAAATGTTTTAAGAAAACTTGTTGACTTAAATTAGTTCCGTCTTCGCCTGGTACAGAATTAATTGAGTTTCTGACTTCTAACCAAGTGCCACTTGGTATCTTATAAAGGGGACTTATCTTCCAAAATCATAATGAATTAATTAATATTCATCAGTACATTTTTCTTTGTGATTAGTTAAAGAGATTGAATCTTCAAATCACTTCAATGAGAAATAGCTTTTAATTAGTTTAAGTAATGTTGAGTTAGGGAATATTGTTGGGGAAGATTTGTGAGAGGGACAATAGATTTATAGCGCAGCTTACTGTCATTCTATGTCTGTGGTTAAAGTAAAAAAACAACGGGTTGCACTTTGGGAGTGCCGGCAGAAGTGAAAACTTGAACACGTAATTTTAGAATATTATGGAACGACACCTCGCGCAAGCGCCCTGCGCTCCGTTTTACAAATTTTCGATCAAGACACGTGACCTGACGCGACTTTAATATTTCTTACCCATCCCAAGAAAAGTGCACAACGCTTCTAAAGAAAAAAAAGAAAAAAGTTTTCTAAAGAAGTATTCACTTCAAAAAAGATATGGGGGTTGAAAACGTAAAAAACAAATCATATTTCAGTAATTTCGAAGTATGTTCAAAAATTTCACCAAACTTTTTTGTTTTAAACCGACTTCCCAAAAAGAAGGATTTTCTCAATTCGTCTGTATGTTTTTTTTTGTGAATGTTGCGCGATTACTCTGTCAATTGTGAACCGATTTGAATGATTCGTTTTTTAATCGGGTTCGTTTTCGAGATGGTCCCATTGTAATTTCATCGAGATCTGATGATAAACGTCTCAAACTCAGTTTTTAAACTACCTTAATTATGTTTACTAATATATATAATACAACGCAACTTTTTTCGTCGAACACCTTTTTCACCCGATAAACTTAAAGGGTTCGGGGATGTTTTTTTTTAAATATTTTATGGGCTAGCGTTTGACCACTATCTCACCTGTTGATAAGTGATGATGCGGTCGAAGATGGTAAGCACGCTAAGCGTAAAATGGGAACTGACTCTCAAGGATAGCTGCCGGAACACATTAGATGTTTGACGACAGATTTTGTAACTTGAGGGTGATGTCTTATTATTTTAAAGATTTAGTTTTAAGGTGTGCGCTGAGCATTTATTTCAAGACAGACTCTCGAGGTCTACAGCTCATAGAGCCACTAGTCAATATATAATTTTTATTAATGTTATATACCGGCTGTAATTCACGTACCCTTGTACGCGGTGAGATCGCGAGAGTGAACATCACGATTTCACCGCACGACCTCACATCCGAGGAAGAGCGACGGATTCGCTCGAAACCTAGGTCGATAAAATTTGACTAAAGGTACGTGAATTACAGCCGGTATATAACATTAATAATATTAACAAATTCAAGACAATTTTAAAACAAAACTACATATATTTTGTTGTTGACTGTCTCGATAGTCGTTATACTTTATAATCATGATTCAAACTCACTCACTCACTAATATTCCATTCATGTTCATCGATTATGCAGCTCTATAAATACAAGACCTATTGTGTCCAAGCCAGTTCACACGATTGCTTCACACCCGTCTTGCTGGCGTGGGTATGAAGACGTCACTTACTTGTTTACTAGATGTGGTTTCCTTGAAGTCAATAAGATGAATAAAAATGATGCGTGGGAAACTTGTCGTGTTGTCTACGAAATTATATGATACTAGCAGCCCGCCCCGGCTTCGCACGGGTAGAACATATATGCCTACAAAATTTGCATCAGTTTGTTGCATCGAATATAAAATATGAACATATTTAACAACCATCGTCATATTTCATCCAATTTACACAAAACCTTAACGAATTATGCACCTAAACCTTCCTCATAAACACTCTGGCTATTGGTGAAAACCGCATGATAATCCGTTCAGTAGCTATTGAGATTATTGCGAACAGACAGACAGACGCAGTGATGAACTTTGTTTTATAATACTTACGTATCGATATTGGACGGCCCTTTGGCGTAAAGGATAGTTACCCTGATTCTGACCCGACGGTCGTTGGTTCTAATCCTAGCTATATACCTACCAATGAAAGTTTTATGTGCATTCATGAATCATGAGTTTTCGTACAGTGGTAGTGGAATCATTAAATCTACCAAAAAGTAGCTTACCACCAAGGAGTACATCTGCCGCCGTAACCTTACGGCGTTCCCCGACGCAAAATGTAGGGGTAATATACGTTTAACGTGTGTATCTGTGTGTCTGTCTGTAGCATCTTAGCACCTAACCGGATGAACCGATTTTGTTTTTATTATTGATAGTTTTTTTTTTGTTTGATAGATGTCTTCATCGAGAGTTTTCTTAGCTTTGATTCATGAAAATTCGTTCAATCGTTATAAAATTATGAGCTTTTTTCTAGTTAATTGCGCTATGAAATCAACTTTCATAGGTCTGATCAATTCGAAAATCTTCTTCTTCAACGATATTGTAAGAACATGGAAGCCTCCTGGACTCTACAGAACACTCAAATCCTCACCAACTTACAGCTCAGATTTTAAATGTCGTGTTTAGAGTCATTGGAAAAAGCTATTATACATAGATTAGTCGGGGTGGTTTAAAATATTATATTATATTATTATATATACAGATGAATATTATTTTATACAATAGATCATATTATTATACTATATTGGCTTCAAATTGATTGTGATCGGTGGGGATCTACAGCATAGGTAAGCTTATAATAATATTTTCTTAGTAACTATGACCTAATCTGTGGTTTCACTGCAAATATTTTATTAATATTGCGATGCGTGTTTGTAAAATTCGTGATATCTTCTAGAGTTTTCATTTGAATTATATACTGTAAAGGACAATTTTAATCTATAATATGTGGCCAAGCTAATTAACGTAATTATTTGGATAAGGATTAATACTATATACTTGAAAATAGCCTTGGAAGTTATGTAATATTTTTTAACAAAAATTTTAAGATTAAAATGGCTACTGTGAGTCAACTTTAAGAGATAGACATATGCTGTCGCGGTCTTTTTTGTAGGTCTTATTAAGTTGTACAACTCTTGCATAGAAAATATTCTTCTATCTATTTTCAATTAAGCAGCGTTCGTAAGAAACGTGTTTTTTTGACCGTTTATTTGCTAACTTAGGTTGCAAATTAGGTCTCCACGAATGTACCTTTGATTTAAACGGGATAATATATAGCCTATTTTCATTCCGAAAGTCCATTCTATGTATTAGTGAAAGAATTTTTGAAATCGGTTCAGTTGTTTTTTGAGTTTACTCATTAAAAACATACAAAAATACAAATGTTCTCTCTTTATAATATTAAGTACAGATAGTATAGATGATTAACACCCACTTTTTCGCTAATAAGAAAGTGTACTGTCTCAGAGCCAAGTCTAATGTATTATTGGATACGAGATATAATATTGTTACATAGAATGTTTGTATGTCAAAAGTGAGTAATGCTAATTTTCATCAAAATAGGTTGAACAATGCGACCTGTAGGCGAGAACAGACAAACATCTGGACAAACTACGAATAAATCATAAGCCAGGAACTCAATTTCAGAACTAATTCCACACAAAAATTGGCAGTCCTTTAAACCAAAACAACGTAGATTCAAAATAAGAATCTCTTTCGAAGTTGCAAATGATTGGCTTGGAGAATGATTTAAATTCGGAACGAAAGCAGGGATTGGTTCGCGCATGTGCTGTAATGTATGTTATGACAGTTGAGTTAAACAAGAGAAATGTCCGACGAATGACGCACTGGACACGACTTTTAACCCCGCCTGCTTGGACACGACTATTTTGGGTCATTTTATAACGCAGTTACTTTTCCTGATTTATTCGTAGTGGACAAAAGCATTTTTTGGCAATCTCGAAACAGAGACGTTTCGCTCGCTACGCTCACTCGATCAATAAACAGTACTTATATTTGAAACAAATTTTGTTTGCCTTTAGCTAATTGGGCTCGCTTTTTTAGCCTAGATAGGCGTAAAATAAGCTAGGTTGCAGTGATTCCAGATAAAATCGCAAATCACGCCGCGCACTTACGGCGAGATCACCGCGCTTTCGCGACCAACACGCTGCCAACACGTTCACCAATCGCCTCGATCGAAACACGTATTTGCAAATTGCCTAGTGTGATAAAGCCCTAAGTAATTTCCTACAAAATCTACAGTATGTAGATGAGCTTTCTAGCGATGGTAAAAGCGAGATAAACCGATTCGAATGTATATCTCACGGAAAACCTATTCTGTGGCTCATAAATAATACTAATAATAGAAGTTAATGTCTGTGACTAAAAACATTAAACGAAATACTGTAATTAAATAAGATTTTTTTAATGCAACCTGAGCCTAAATTTGTCTATTTTTATAAAATTTAAGGCAAGAATATAACTGAAACTACGAAAATGAATGTGACCATTTGATGTAATGATTTATACAATTCCTACTCCACAATTTATGTTTATTACTTAGTATTTATTCTATTTAATTCCATTGTCTAGGTACTATAAGACCGACCCGTTATCACTTTTGTCTGACTTAAGAATTGAACTAAAACTCAGTTTTTCGCTAAAATATTCACAAAAGTAAAATTAATGCGGGAATTCCGTCAGCTTGGCTTACAAAAGTAATTTTACGCTCCCGAGATCCATTCTGAAGCACCGCCGGCATTCAGATTTGATTGAAAAAGAAGCCTCGGCTTTGGCTGGCTGATAGATGAATTTGGAAAGAAAATAGTATTTTTAGAGTTCCGTACACAAAAATCATAGTTCGCTCTAAGGGTCATTTAATATTTAGTCAGAGTTTAGTTATCATTCCAAACTAAAGGTACTTGTGGTGGATCGCGCTTTCACTCGCACGGATAATTTAGAATATAAGATGAAAGAATATAAGAAGAATTAAAGAAAAAAATAAGAAGCATACATGCAAAATCACAGCTTTGCAAGTTTTATAGTACTTGAAATATTGTAATCTGCGTTAATTGAGTTAAGTGTATCAGTCAGTGGTATTCTATTTGCTTTTTTTATATTTCAATATATGTATGTGTAAAAAATCGATTGCCAAATGTATATATGCGCGTCACTTTAGAACATCTGGAAATTCTGGAATTATTTTTTTGTTGTGTTTGTAATTTTCAGGACAAATTTTGTATGAAATAATTAAGATGACCGACTTCAATACCCCGCGAGTCAATTTCAGTAGCAAGAAGACGTTTATCGTCATATCTCTGGAGATACTTATCAAATCTCAATAAAATTACAATGGGACCACTTCGGAAACGTACCCTACCGATTACAAAAAGAATCATTCGAATCGGTTCAGAATTGACGGAGTAATCGCGTAACATAAACAAAAACAAAAAAACATACAGATGAATTGAGAACCTCCTCCTTTTTGTGAAGTCGGTTAAAAAGTTTTAAATAAACGAAAGTAGTTTTGTACCTGAGTGAAGTGGGAGGGCATAGTTAGTTTTTATGAAAAAAATTATAAAGAAGTTGAAGCGCGATCTTAGTACTTATCAATTGTTTTCTGATCGCGTATGGTGTGAGCCAGTCGGTACAAATACTACTACGCTATCTGATCGCCGCCTAGATAGCGCACGCAGGACGCTGCCGTGTGTCCGTACCTTAAAAGACTTAAATTCAACTCTGAGAGATCAAGCTTTAAATGACCTGATGCTGGGACATCTCCTGGACTCTACAGAATACTCAAATCCTCACCAACTTACAACTCAGATTTTAAATGTCGTGTTTAGAGTCATTGGAATGCTTTTAATGAAAAGATTATACATAGATCAGTCGGGGTGGTTTAAAATATTATATTATTATATATATAGATGAATATTATTTTATACTATATTGATTATCATATTATTATACTATATTGACTTCAAATTGATTGTGATCGATGGGGATCTACAGCATAGCTAAGCGTATTCACGCGCTTTCACTCGCACGGATAATTTATAATATAAGATGAACGAATATAAGAAGAATTAAAGAAGAAAATAAGAAGCATACATGCAAAATCACAGCTTTGCAAGTTTTATAGTACTTGAAATATTGTAATCTGCGTTAATTGAGTTAAGTGTATCAGTCAGTGGTATTCTATTTGCTTTTTTTATATTTCAATATATGTATGTGTAAAAAATCGATTGCCAAATGTATATATGCGCGTCACTTTAGAACATCTGGAAATTCTGGAATTATTTTTTTGTTGTGTTTGTAATTTTCAGGACAAATTTTGTATGAAATAATTAAGATAGTTTAAAAACTAAAACAACCGACTTCAATGCCCCGCGAGTCAATTTCAGTAGCAAGAAGACGTTTATCGTCATATCTCTGGAGAAAGTATCTCCAAAATAACCAAGTATCAAATCTCAATAAAATTACAATGGGACCACCTCGGAAACGTACCCTACCGATTACAAAAATAATCATTCGAATCGGTTCAGAATTGACGGAGTAATCGCGTAACATAAACGAAAACAAAAAAACATACAGATGAATTTAGAACCTCCTCCTTTTTGTGAAGTCGGTTAAAAGTTTTAAATAAACGAAAGTAGTTTTGTACCTGAGTGAAGTGGGAGGGCATAGTTAGTTTTTATGAAAAAAATTATAAAGAAGTTGAAGCGTGAAAAGATCTTAGTACTTATCAATTGTTTTCTGATCGCGTATGGTGTGAGCCAGTCGGTACAAATACTACTACGCTATCTGATCGCCGCCTAGATAGCGCACGCAGGACGCTGCCGTGTGTCCGTACCTTAAAAGACTTAAATTCAACTCTGAGAGATCAAGCTTTAAAAATCTGTGTAACTTCAATTTCTGTGAATGTGACGAAAAGTTTTATATCTTTATAACAATGGATGTACACCAAGTTGTGTATATAAATTATATCGCCTACCAGTCTATATCTTTTTCAGTGAATCTGTTTAGTTTACTGAATAATCACTGAACTCTTTAAACAGTTTAGTAACTTAATAAATAACTTAATTATATTAAATTACACGCTTTATTTGCAGGTAAAAATATTATAAGACAATTTTTCGACGCAACTCACGAGTTATATTGATTTGAACCCCAAATTCGAATACATATCTCGCACTTTTCTTTACCAATTTCTGTTTCTAATCAAATTTGAAATTTGATGAAAGGTTTGACACTCGATTCCGTGCCTTCTACTTCAAAAGGTTGGTTTAGATGGAATGGGAATTTTCCATCGCCCTTGTGTGGGCTTTACCTTGATTGCTTCATGTGCCTTTCAAGTATAATACAAAGATGGCTTCGCTGACGTAAATGGACGGAACGATATCAAATGTTAAATGTTTTCATGGAAAACACACCCTGGGTCTTATTTAACTCTTTGCAACTTTTTAAGGTTAGCTATGTATTCGTAGAATATAATGATATTTTATTACTTATCAAATAAAACGAAACAGAAATAAACTGGTTAAGTGCAAGTCGGACTCGCACTCGTATAGTTCCGTAACAAAGTAGAGTATTCTATAACTTTGATTTTTCGCAACTACAAAAATAACTTTTTTTTCATAAATTGTTAAACACAATCCAAAATTAGATTAATTGTGTTTAACAATCTACAAAAAATATAAAGTGAAACACTTCAAAAAACATAATATTTGTTTTCATAGTTTTTGTATGAAAAACAAAGTTATACTTGCGGTCGCTATATCTCAACAACTGATGACTGTATCTCATTCAAACCAATTTTCGTTGAAAGTTTTTATTGAGATCTACAGAATGTATTTTTTCTAGATTTTTCACTCTCATACTTTAGAAGTTAGAGGGGGGGGGACACACATTTTACCACTTTAGACGCGCCTATCTTTTAAATGATTGACTTTGAGAAAAAAATAATTGTAGAAACCTCAATGTCATTTTTAAAGACCTATCCATAGACACCTTACACCAGTTCCATGTATGGGATGCCCCGCCCCCCCTTAAACTTTTATATTTTTTATTTTTGTATAAAAATCGGAAAGCGGTTTACAGAATACATCTACCTACCAAATTTCAATTCTGTAGTCTTAATAGTTTCGGAATAAAATGGTTGTGACATACGGACGGACAGACAGACAGACATGGCGAATTTATAAGGGTTCCGTTTTTTGCCATTCGGCTACGGAACCATAAAATATAAATAATGCTTTTCGAACAAAAGCCCAAGTACTCATTACATATTCTAAAACAAAGTCCCCCGCCACGTTTGTTCGTGTATCTGTCTGTCTGTTCGCGATAAACTTAAAAAACACTAACGAATTTTCATGCGGTTTTCACCAATAGTCAGAACAATTCATTAGGAAGGTTTAGGTGTATAATTCATGAAGATGTTGTGTACATGTGACGATGATTGTTGAAGATGATTCATACTCTACTACGTACTGAAACACAGAGGTACGTGTGTGGTTGGCAACCCTACTTTAGTGTTTTTTTTTATAGGCGATTGGATATATACGAATGGATGACAGCTGAATGGTTCATTACTTTTTTTTTTTATTCAAAGCGTTAAATTCTGCTTTTGCTATTGCAATTGTTGTGTTTGTGTTGTGTAAATGTTTACAATTGATTATGATGTTGATGTGTATATGTGCGTATATTAAGTTAATGGGTTAAAGTTAATTAAGGGTATTATAGTGTAGAAGCACGAATTTTAGGTGTTTTTTCGGGTGCTATAAATAAAAAACAAAAAATATTTTTACCATACATTTTTTTATCAGGCGTTTATTAATGTTTTGAGAATACATAAAAAAAGTCAAAAAATAAAAAACTGAAAAAGTTATATGGCGTTGAAGTGGGGGTCCAAAAAAAATTGCGCGCCAATCTTGTCACGATTGCGAACTTTCTAATTATCTGAAACAAAAAAATAAAAAAGATTATTAATTTATATAAATGCTGCTATCGTACTAACTAAGAAAAAGTGGGAAAAAAAAATTTTTTTGCAAAATTACGGTTGTCCGAAAAAATGATAAATGTTTTGCAATTTTTTGGACCTTTCTGAATTTTTTAAAAATAGTAAAAAAAAATATTTTGTTATAATAATAGTTAGTACGATAGAGACATGTATTGAAAGACTCACTCCAAATTTCAAGTAAATCGGTTCAGTAGAACTTGAGAAATCATGTCAAACGTTTTGAGAAATGTAGTTTCGAGACAAACGCGTTTAAAGTTTTGGGTAAAATTACGCTCGGTGTCAACCATAAAATGATATTTTATACTTACATTTCTTCAATCCGCGATTCCTGCTCCATACATGGGGCCTTCCTCTTCTTCAAAAAAAGCATTTTCCGTATTTCTTTCTTTTAAACGAGCAGTTCGGGCTTCCTTCGAGGCGTTAGAAGTTCGGATTTCTGAACGATTAATCCGGGCACTATCTCGTTGAGTAGTCTCACTAAAATGGCTATATCTCTGGAAATAATTAAAATTTCGACTAATCCTTTTAAGGACATATTCTTGAAAGGTTAAGCTTTGAGAATATTAAAAAAAAATCGATTTTTTCAAATTTCTACACTAGAATACCCCCTACTATACTGCCTTCATACTGTATAATATATGGTTTGATAAATGTTCAATAAATGGTTTGATTTTATTTGACAAATGTAGGCATACAAGTTCTACCCGAGCGAAGCTGGGGCGGGTCGCTAGTGTGTAAATAAATATATATATAATCTATCGTGTCAAATCAAATCATCCTGATCATATCACAATGTTCCCAGTGTTTAAAAATACACTAAATGTGAAGTAATATTAAAAACTAGCTGACCCGGCAAACGTTGTTTTGCTAAAACCCAAATATCTTACGGAACCCTAATTTTTTCCAAAATAAAATTTAGCCTATGTTACTCGTGGATAATGTGGCTTTCGAATGGTGAAAGAATTTTTAAAAACGGTCAGTACCGTAAAGTACAGAACAGTAGTTTTTGAGCCTATTCATTACAACCAAACAAACAAAGTTTTCGTCTTTATAATATTATTAGTGTAGACAACCAAAACTTATTTTTAGCTTTCTTCTAATATCTTTCATGTCTAGGCAAAACCTAGTTAATTTTCTCTAACAATAATCCATTACGTTCTAATTCTATCTTTCGTATTCGATCAATAGATATAAGATACTCCAACATTTCTCGAATATTCGACATCTAAGAGAAATACAGAATTATATACATACACGATAACATACTCGTATGACACCTCCATTCAGGCGTCGGTGTAATTTGGAAAATATCAAGTTATCATGAAGCCACGCGAAGCTTGGCTAACCTTAAGAAAGGTAGGTACTTTCTACATTTGTTATACAGGCAGATTTCTAAGATGTGACCGTAAGGGCAGGTATAAGTAAGTACCTCTTTATCAACCAAAAAGAAAGAGGTTCTAAATTCGTCTGTATGTTTTTTTTTGTGTGTATGTTACGCGATTACTCCGTCAATTGTTAACCGATTTGAATTATTCTTTTTTTAATTGGTAGGGTACGTGTTCAAGATGGTCTCATTGTAATTTTATCGAGATTTTATAAGTATCTCTAAAGATATGACGATAAACGTCTCAAACTTGATACTGAAATTGACTGGCGGGGCATGGAAGTCGGTTGTTTTCGTTTTTAAACTATCTGAATTATTATTAGTAGCTACGGTTCTGAAAAGGGCAGCTTCTAAACTGAACTAAAATTTCACGGCTTATAAAATAATGCTGCCTCTTTCTCTTCATAAGAGTTAGAGCGGAACGACAAAAGTCTTAACGCTATCGGTTAGTTATCGTACATTGGAATTAGCACCATTGTTGTACAAAACTAATTGTTTTAGAAATTATAAGACCGTTTAAAAAACTATAAAAGAACCGACTTCAATGCCGCGCTATTAATTTTCAGTACCAATTTTGAGATGTTTATCTTCATATCTCAGGAGATAATTATCAGACCTCGATAAAATTACCATGGTACCACACTTGGGATATTTCCTTTCCAACAAAAAAAGAATAATCAAAATCGGTTCATAAACAACGAAGTTATCCGCGAACAAACATAAAAAAAAATACATATATACGGTCGAATTGAGAAACCTCCGCCTTTTTTGAAGTCGGTTAAAAAACTAATTGTAATTTGTTTGTCTAGCCTACGGCGATTTAAACATTTCTAGTTATAATTGTGTTCTCATGTAAGTGACTTTGTCTTAATGAGAATAAAGATCTATAAACATATAAGACTGTTTATTATTAACCGCTTTCAAAAAAGGAGGCGGTTCTCGATTCATCGGAATCTTTTATTAAGTATGTTCACCGATTACTCGACTCGACTCCTGAACCAATTTCGAAAATTCTTCTTTTGTTTGAAGGGTATCGAGATCTGATGAGTATCTCCAGGGATATGGAGATAAACACCTCAACCTTGGTAATGAAAATGACTAGCGCGGCATTTGAAGTCGGTTTTTTTAGGTTTTTAAATGATTTTAAATTATTTTAGATAAAGTTTTGAGCTGCATTCACAGATTTGAAGAAAAATGTGCGGTCAGCAGGAAAATGGGCCAGATAGTCGCCGAAAATGGTTGAACACAGCCCGCAGGGTTGTCATCGTCTCAAAAGGTCGTCTGTAAGAAATTCGCTCTTGATAAGGTTTAAATCCGCGATAAGACCGCCAATTGGACGGTTTATCTTTAATGTCTGCACTATTTTCTTTGAGTTGGTGGTGTGTGATAAAGAGTCTATTTATCATTTTACAGTAAATTTAGGCTGATATTATTTTCGGAAAATATAGCGTTGAGCCGGTAAGGAAAAATCTAATTGTTCCTAGTCGATATAGGTTCACGCGGTTTCGAGTACGCATACTCAACTTGAAAATTAAATAACTATGTACTTCAATTCTCATCCAAATTGTGGAGCAAAAAACATCTATTAAAACAAACATTACATTGAAATGTGATTAATAAAAGCTCGCCTGCTGCTTCGAGGTGCTACTAGCGTAACAGACATCTACGACGAAGCAAAAAGTGGGGGTTCTATGATTTTGACAAAAAAAACTCTATAATTGAGGATAATCTCTAGAAAAAGAGCATGAATTTCAAATAGTTGAATTAAGGTTTTGAACTTAAATACTTGTCTCCAGATGTATCGATGATCATAAACTTCCTCAAGGCTTTAGAATCAATCTTAGATACAATTTATATAAAAACAACTAAATAATGTATTATCACAATACAATATAAACTATTAATTATTTAGATCTAAGAAGTAAGATCATTCCATATTCCATTAAAGTGTAAAGTAAGTAGTCTCATCGTAAAGTCATTGAAATTTCTGTCGAGTGAACAAAGGAATGTAAAATAATAACGAGAAATGTAGAACTAAATGAAAAGAGGATTTATGTACTTACTAACTAGGTTTCAAGGGATTTCTACTGAATTTATTAATATTTAAAACTTTAAAAGGGATCGACTTCATTACCTCGGCAGTGTTTTTCTGGTAATTTTGAGAAGTATCGCTCCATATCTCTGAAAATTCAACAATTCTTCCCTTATGAATAAAAAAAATAAACAAAATGATTTATTAATGCTGAAGATTTCGTTAGCATTAAAGGAACGGCCAAACCGATGCGATCTGCGTACGTGGTAGCGGGCGCGATCATATAGTGCAGTGGTATTATCTGTACCTAGGTTCAAACCAAACGATCTAAGACGATGGGACTGTTATTGGCTGCGCAAGCAGCAGCCTTATCACTAAACCCCACCTCAATAGCAAGCGACCAAGGCGCAACTCTAGAATTTGTCACTGAGATCTGCAATTATATATGCGCTAAGAAGACCTACAACTTTTTGTAGTGGTAGGACTTCTGCTAGTCCGCCTGGGCGGTACCACCACTTTGCCAATTAATTTTTAGCCGTGAAATAGGATTTTTTTATGTCTCAAGATAACAGGCGCAGTGCAGTGACATGCAAAATTCTGGACTGCCAGAATTTTGCATGCCGCTGTATCTGTAATATATCATCATCGCTTACTATCAGGCAAGCGTCGTGCTTGTCCTGTTACCTTTTACCATAAAAAAAACTAGATCGAAAGTACTGGCCAAATGTCACGCAATCTTACAAACTCTGGCAACTGAGCGCAACATAAAAGTAAAGGTAAAATGGACGAGAAGCCATGCACAGTCTATACCGGCAATATATCAGCAGACAAACTTGCCACGGAAGGCACGAAACAGCAGGTAAGCGACGACGTAATCGTCTATGCAAACCATCATCGATGGAAGTCAGAGACCTATTACGCCGTTACGCAGAAATCGAACAACAAAGGTTGTGGAACAACATGACGAGCTACAAACACACAAAAGCCACTCTGCCAACATTAGACAAGAAAATTACCAACAATTTGCTACAATTGCAAAAGCTGGACCTTCGTCTAATAGTAATCACGGGACACTAATCTTAACTATCATCTTTATAAAATTGGAGCCACAGACAGTCCTCTTTGTCAAGGATGTATGTCAGAAGATGAAACCGTGGAACATGTGATATGACACTGTCCCGTCTTAAACGAAATGAGATCCACAGCTGGCCAGCTGTGGTTAAGTTGCATGAAAGTGACCCGGATGCAGAGTATCAGTCGCAGTAGCAACAACATTTACAATCATCATCATCACCATCTGCTTTAGCACTATAATTACATTATAGTTCACAAATAAGCAGTCACACACACATACATTTGACAGCATCATCTTCACTAACCGATGCAACACCACCACCATCACCATTGAAAGCGTTATGCCAGCAACCTAAAGCCGTGCTCCGCTTCGTCAAGGAGCTAGGATGGCTTGGGTGAATGCTGGCAGGGAGAAATGCACAATACACCCAAAGCGGGACGTCAGTGCAGGTCTTATCGCCCCCATTACCAATTAGAATTAGAAACCAAACGCGATCTACGGTTATCAGAAAACGATTGAAAAGCGGATCGCGCCCGCGACTGCGCACGCAGATCGTACCGGTATGGCCGTACCTTGAATCATCGCATTCTTCGGGATTTTACGATAAATCATTTACAGTGCATGTATTATACCTTGAATTATGTATTTATGTGTTTACTATGAGTTTGTTTTGCAAGTAATTGTACGTTATTCGCTCTCTGTTACTCTCTTTTTATTACTCTCTATTTATTATATCTATAGATTGTCTGGAAAAGATTACTTGCGATAAGACCGCCGATTGTGAAACCAAAATATTTTGATGTTATTTTAAAATAAAGTTCTTTTGGTTCCTTTATAATAAAAAGTTAATCTATCATTAAGTATTAATATCTAAAAACATTACCGCTCTTTTTGCAATTAGGCAGCCAGTCTGCATAAATAATTTCATACAATAGCCCAGCTTTTACGGACGTTTACACAAAGGGACCGCTATCAAAGCTGCGCCGATCAAATACGATTATCGTAATCTCTAAAGCCAGCCTAAAAAAATAACGCGAATGAAGATGGATTGTGACTAGAGTACCTACCGGAAGAAGAAAATAATCTTTTACTATTGAAATAACCTAGCCTTTTTTTATGATTAAACAAAATGATTGATCTATTATTTATTTTATATTGTTGTAAAATATAAATGGCATACACATAGGTACACGTACACATACATACATACATATACATACATTCAGTTATAGAAACTACTAGCTGTACCCGCGACTTCGTCCGCGTGAAATAGTGTCTTTGGGTAGCATTTTTAAGTATTTAGGCAAATTATTTTACAAATAAGACACATGCGTATCCCACCTACACCGCACCGTACCAAGCCACGGTAATCCCTCCCCTCCCCCTCTCTCTTGCCCTCACTTCCCTCCCCCTCTTCCCCTCACTTCTCTCTCCCCCTCCCCTTTCTCCCCCTCCCCTCCCCTCTCTATTTCCCCATTCCCCTCCATTTCCCTTCCCCTCCCTCACTTTCCTCTCCCCTCTCTCTTCCCCTCACTCCCCTCCCCTCCCCCTTCCCCTCACTTCCCTCTCCCCTCCCCTTTCCCCCCATTTCCCCCTCCCCTCCCCTCCCACTTCCCCTCACTTCCCTCTCCCCTCCCCTTTCCTCCCACTTCCCCCTGCCCTCCCCTTCCCCTCACCCCCGAGAGTGTTCCGGTTGCAAAAGCGTGCAATACGTGCAATTGTTAATGTCTCGCAAACTACTTCGGCAAAACCCTACTTCAGGTCTCTAGGTATTCTTACATTACCGTCAATAATGATTTTACAAGTAGCGGTGTTTGCGAGACAGACTCTGGGCACGTACGACAGACTCGGCGACTCCCACGCGTACAATACGCGCCGGAGGGGTCAACTGGCAACTGTGAGGTGTGCGCTCGCCAAGTCTACTAAGTTGACGCATGTCATGGTGCCGGCAGTCTAAAACCGCCTGCCCAATTATGTTAAAGAATCTCCGAATATGACACTTTACAAGTTGAAACTAAAGCGCTGGCTTGTTAATCAGGCCTTTTACACTTACGCCGAATTTTTGGCAATAAAATTATAAATTTAATTAAAATTATTAAATGATAACACTTAATGTTATTGATCTTTTTATGATGATTTGACTTGTATTTTTTTAAATATCAATAAATGATTATGAATTATTATCACCTCCCCTCCCTCCCCCTTCCCCATCCCCCTTCCCCTCCCCCTTTTTCACAAACTTTGAATGTCTTATTTATTTATATCGAATCAACAGCCTAAAGAATAAATTCCAAGCTTCTAGCTCTAATGACGATACTTCCATACAACATTTCAACCCCCCCTTTCAACCCCTTATAACCCTTTTTCGCATTAAAAAGTAGCTAATGTCCTTTCTCAGGCTTTAGACTATCAGTGTACCAAATTCCATTTAAATCCGTTTAGTAGAACATTCATATGAACCTTACATATTTCCATACAAACTTCCATTCCCTATTGTTATTTTAGACCCTTGAGGGTAAAACTTTTACTAACTTTGAATGTCATATTTATTTATATCGAATCAACAGCCTAAAAAATAAGTTTCAAGTTTCTAGCTCTTAAAATGACGATACTTCCATATAACTTTTCATCCCCCCTTTCAACCCCTTACAACCCTATTTTCGCATTAAAAAGTATTATATTAGTAAAGCCTATGTCCGTTCTCAGGCTCTAGACTATCTGTGTACCAAATTTCATTTAAATCGATTCAGTGGTTTTGGCGTGAAAGTGACACAGACAGACAGACAGAGTTACTTTCGCATTTATAATCAACACCAATATTATAAATGCGAAAGTCAGTTTGTTTATTTGTTTGTTTGTTTGTTTGTTTGTTTGTTTGGGACTTCTTCACGGTCAAACGGCTTGACCGATTTGGCTGAAATTTTGTACAAAGATAGAACATAAGGCAGAATAGGATATAGGATACTTTTTTTTTGGCTATCGAGTCAGGGGGTCAAGATATTCTTAATTGAATTTTGTAACTAAAGGACCTCTTTTCGAATAATCGGCTTGACCGATTTGCCCGAAATGTTGTATAAAGACAGTTCATAAGGCAGAAAAGAATAATGAAGACTTTTTTCTTGCTATCGAGTCAAGGGGTCCAAATATTTTTAATTGAATTTTGTAAATATAAGACCTCTTCTCAAATAAACGGCTTGACCGATTTGCCTGAAATGTAGTATGAAGACAGTTCATAGGGTAGAATAGGATATAGGATACTTTTTTTTTGGCTATCGAGTTAGGGGGTCCAGATATTTTAAATTGAATTTTGTAAAGATAAGACTTCTTCTCGAATAAACGGCTTGACCAATTTGCCTGAAATTTTGTATAAATACATGTCATAGGGCAGAATAGGATATAGAATACTTTATTTCTTGATATCGAGTCAGGGGGTTCAAATATTTTTAATTGAATTTTGTAAATATAAGACCTCTTCTCAAATAAACGGCTTGACCGATTTGCCTGAAATGTAGTATGAAGACAGTTCATAGGGTAGAATAGAATATAGGATACTTTTGTTTTGGCTATCGAGTTAGGGGGTCCAGATATTTTTAATTGAATTTTGTAAAGATAAGACTTCTTCTCGAATAAACGGCTTGACCAATTTGCCTAAAATGTTGTATGAATACATGTCATAGGGCAGAATAGGATATAGAATACTTTTTTTCTTGCTATCGAGTCAGGGGGTCCAAATATTTTTAATTGAATTTTGTTAATATAAGACCTCTTCTCAAATAAACGGCTTGACCGATTTGCCTGAAATGTAGTATAAAGACAGATCATAGGGTAGAATAGGATAAAGGATACTTTTTTTTTGGCTATCGAGTTAGGGGGTCCAGATATTTTTAATTGAATTTTGTAATGATAAGACTTCTTCTCGAATAAACGGCTTGACCAATTTGCCTGAAATTTTGTATGAATACATGTCATAGGAGAGAATAGGATATAGAATGCTTTTTTACTGGCTATCGAGTCAGGTGGTACAAATATTTTTAATAGAATTTTGTAAATATAAGTTCTCTTCTCGAATAAACGGCTTGACCGATTTGCCTGAAATGTAGTATGAAGCCAGTTCATAGGGTAGAATAGGATATAGGATACTTTTTTTTTGGCTATCGAGTTAGGGGGTCCAGATATTTTTAATTAAATTTTGTAAATATAAGACTTCATCTCGAATAATCGGCTTGACCGATTTGCCCGAAATGTTGTATAAAAACAGTTCATAAGGCAGAAAATAATAATGAAGACTTTTTTTATTGCTATCGAGTCAAGGGGTCCAAATATTTTTAATTGAATTTTGTAAATATAAGACCACTTCTCAAATAAACGGCTTGACCGATTTGCCTGAAATGTAGTATGAAGACAGTTCATAGGGTAGAATAGGATATAGGATACTTTTTTTCTGGCTATCGAGTCAGGTGGTACAAATATTTTTAATAGAATTTTGTAAATATAAGTTCTCTTCTCGAATAAACGGCTTGACCGATTTGCCTGAAATGTAGTATGAAGCCAGTTCATAGGGTAGAATAGGATATAGGATACTTTTTTTTTGGCTATCGAGTTAGGGGGTCCAGATATTTTTAATTGAATTTTGTAAATATAAGACTTCATCTCGAATAATCGGCTTGACCGATTTGCCCGAAATGTTGTATAAAAACAGTTCATAAGGCAGAACATAATAATGAAGACTTTTTTATTGCTATCGAGTCAAGGGGTCCAAATATTTTTAATTGAATTTTGTAAATATAAGACCTCTTCTCAAATAAACGGCTTGACCGATTTGCCTGAAATGTAGTATGAAGACAGTTCATAGGGTAGAATAGGATATAGGATACTTTTTTTTTGGCTGTCGAGTTAGGGGGTCCAGATATTTTTAATTGAATTTTGTAAAGATAAGACTTCTTCTCGAATAAACGGCTTGACCAATTTGCCTAAAATGTTGTATAAATACATGTCATAGGGCAGAATAGGATTTGGAATCCTTTATTTCTTGATATCGAGTCAGGGGGTTTAAATATTTTTAATTGAATTTTGTAAATATAAGATCTCTTCTCGAATAAACGGCTTGACCGATTTGCCTGGAATGTAGTATGAAGACAGTTCATAGGGTAGAATAGGATATAAGATACTTTTTTTTTGGCTATCGAGTTAGGGGGTCCAGATATTTTTAATTGAATTTTGTAAATATAAGACTTCTTCTCGAATAAACGGCTTGACCAATTTGCCTGAAATGTTGTATGAATACATGTCATAGGGCAGAATAGGATATTGAATACTTTTTTTTTGGCAATCGAGTCTGAGTGTTTAGATTTTTTTTATTGAATTTTGTGAATGTGTGGCCCCTTATCACCTAAATAGCTTGACCGATTCAGCTGAAACTTTATGTATATTACAGTTCATATTGCATAGAATCACATAGGATACTTTTTTTCTGGCAGTCGAGTCCAGGTGCCAAGAATTTTTAAATTAAACTTTGTGAATGTGTATCCTACTCTCGGTCAAACGGGTAAACCATTTAAGCTGAAATTGTGTACACAGACAGTCAAAAAGACATAGAAGGGCAACGAATATTTTTTTTTGGGTGGAAATTTCGGTTGTCTATAGTTTTATTATAGAATTTTGTAAATGTGTGGCCTCTTTTCGGCCAAACGGCTTGACCGATTCAGATGAAATTTTGTACACATACATTTAATAGGGCATAAAAGGGCAAAGAATACATTTTTTCGGCAGTTAAGTGTGGGGCCTATATTTTTTCCTAACTTTACATAGAGTTTGCATAATCATAAAAGTTTGATTTTAGGTTCATGGATAATGACTAAACTTAATAAGTGCCTTAATTAGGCCAAAAAACTGTCAGGGTCATTAAAAGTCATCAAAATTTACGCGATGGTTTCGCTCACCCAACGTGCTTCGCCCAATCTGCTTTATGGGAAGTATTTCAAAAGCATTCGTGTTTTAACAGCCACATTTAACCTAAGGGTGTTGACTTAGTAGGTTATAAAAACTGTCAGAATCATAAAAAGTAAAAAAAATCTCGCTCACTTCGCTTGCGCAGTGATAGCGCTAGCAGCGCTTGCGCAATAATTTGTTTGATCTACTTTGAAGGGAATATTTCAGCAACTTTTGTATTTTAATAGCCACATGCATCAGAACGAGTCCATAAATTGAAACAGTACAACCTTCAATAATCATAATGATTTTTACCTTAAAATAAATGGATATCAAGTTTAACCGTAGGGTCATTGGTGTTGACTTAATAGGTCATAAAAACTGGGTCAGGGTCATAAAATGACGTAAAACTTTTCGCGCTCGCGAAAACCTTTGATTTACCTACTTTGTAAATAATATTTCAGCATTTTTTGTATTTTAATAGCCACATGTATCAAAACGAGTTTACAAATTGAAACAGTACAACCTTAAACAATCATAATGATTTTTTACCTTAAAATAAGTGGATATCAAGTTAACCCTTTGTGTCATCGGTCTTGACTTAGTAGGTCATAAAAACTGTCAGGGTCATAAAAAGACATAAAAATTTTTCGCGCTCGCTTCGCTCGCGCAGCGATAGCGCTCGCAGCGCTTCCGCAAACATTTGTTTTGTCTACTTTGCAGGTTATATTTCAGCTTTTTTTATTTTAATAGCCACATGCATCAAAACGAGGCCATAAATTGAAACAGTACAACCTTCAATAATCATAATAATTATTAACCTTAAAATAAGAGGATATCAAGTTTAACCTTTGTGTCATCAGTGTTAACTTAGTTGGTCATAAAAACTGCCAGGGTCATAAAATGACGTAAATATTTTTGCGCTCGCTTCGCTCGCGCATTAATAGCGCTCGCTGCGCTCGCGCAAACTTTTGTTTTATCTACTTTGTAGGAAATATTTCAGTATTTTTTGTATTTTAATAGCCACATGCATCAAAACGAGTTTATACATTTAAACAGTACAACCTTCAATATTCATAATGATTTTTTACCTAAAAATAAGTAGATATCAAGTTTAACCTTTTTGTTATCAGTGTTAACTTAGATGGTCATAAAAACTGTCAGGGTCATAAAATGATGTAAAAATTTTCGCGCTCGCTGCGCTCGCGCAAACCTTTGTTTTATCTATTTTGTAGGTAATATTTCAGCATTTTTTGTATTTTAATAGCCACATGCATCAAAACGAGTCCATAAATTGAAACAGTACAACCTTCAATAATCATAATGATTATTAACCTTAAAATAAGAGGATATCAAGTTTAAGCTTTGTGTCATCAGTGTTAACTTAGTTGGTCATAAAAGCTGTCAGGGTCATAAAATGACGTAAATATTTTTGCGCTCGCTTCGCTCGCGCATTAATAGCGCTCGCTGCGCTCGCGCAAACCTTTGTTTTATCTACTTTGTAGGTAATGTTTCAGCATTTTTTGTATTTTAACAGCCACATGCATCAAAAAGAGGCCATAAATTGAAACAGTACAACCTTCAATAATCTCAATGATTATTAACCTTAAAGTAAAAGGAAATCAAGTTTAACCTTAGTGTCATCAGTATTAACTTAGATGGTCATAAAAACTGTCAGGGTCATAAAATTACGTAAACATTTTCGCGCTCGCTGCGCTCGCGCAAACCTTTGTTTTATCTACTTTGTAGGAAATATTTCAGTATTTTTTGTATTTTAATAGCCACATGCATCAAAACGAGTTTTTAAATTTAAACAGTACAACCTTCAATATTCATAATGATTTTTTACCTAAAAATAAGTAGATATCAAGTTTAACCTTTGCGTCATCAGTGTTAACTTAGTAGGTCATAAAAACTGTCAGGGTCATAAAATGACGTAAAAATTTTCGCGCTCGCTGCGCTCGCGCAGACCTTTGTTTTATCTACTTTGTAGGTAATATTTTTGCATTTTTTGTATTCTAATAGCCACATGCATCAAAACGAGTTTATAAATTGAAACAGTACAACCTTCAATAATCATAATAATGATTAACCTTAAAATAAGTGGATATCAAGTTTAACCTTTGTGTCATCGGTGCTGACTTAGTAGGTCATAACAACTGTCAGGGTCATAAAAAGTCGTAAAAAATTTTCGCTTTGAGTTCGACTTCGAGAGTCATCTACGGTGACTTGGCCTAAAAGAAATGTTTTAGGAACTGTTGTGTTGAGTCAAACATTCAAACAGCACAACTTCGTATTCCCAACCAAAATGATTAATGACTTTAACAATAGAGGATATTGATTTCGACTTTGAGGGTCATCTATGATGACTTCGCCTAAGAGATCATCGATCTAGACCTCAATGGTCATAAAGACACAAATAACGCGGGCGAAGCCGCGGGTAAGAAGAAATGTTTCAGGAACTGTTGTGTTGAGTCAAACATTCAAACAGCACAACTTCGTATACCCAACCAAAATGATTAATGACTTTAACAATAGAGGATATTGATTTCGACTTTGAGGGTCATCTATGATGACTTGGCCTAAGAGATCATCGATCTAGACCTCAATGGTCATAAAGACACAAATAACGCAGGCGAAGCCGCGGGTAACAGCTAGTAATATAATATTTTAAACCACCCCGACTGATCTATGAATAATCTTTTCATTAAAAGCATTCCAATGACTCTAAACACGACATTTAAAATCTGAGTTGTAAGTTGGTGAGGATTTAAGTATTCTGTAGAGTCCAGGAGATGTCCCAGCATCAGGTCAATGCTTCCATGTTCTTACAATATCGTTGAAGAAGAAGATTTTCGAATTGATCAGACCTATGAAAGTTGATTTCATAGCGCAATTAACTAGAAAAAAGCTCATAGTTTTAGAACGATTGAACGAATTTTCATGAATCAAAGCTAAGAAAACTCTCGATGAAAACATCTATCAAACAAAAAAAACTATCAATAATAAAAACAAAATCGGTTCATCCGGTTAGGTGCTAAGATGCTACAGACAGACACACAGATACACACGTTAAACGTATATTACCCCTACATTTTGCATCGGGGAATGCGTAAGGTTACGGCGGCAGATGTTCTCCTTGGTGGTAAGCTAATTTTTGGTAGATTTAATGATCCCACTACCACTGTACGAAAACTCATGATTCATGAATGCACATAAAACTTTCATTGGTAGGTATATAGCTAGGATTAGAACCAACGACCGTCGGGTCAGAATCAGGGTAACTATCCTTTACGCCAAAGGGCCGTCCAATATCACTACGTAAGTATTGTAAAACAAAGTCCATCACTGCGTCTGTCCGTCTGTTCGCAATAATCTCAATAGCTACTTAACGAATTATCCCGTGGTTTTCAACAATAACCAGAGTGTTTATGAGAAAGGTTTAGGTGCATAATTCGTTAAGGTTTTGTGTAAATTGGTTGAAATATGACGATGATTGTGAAATATGTTCATATTTTATATTCGATGCAACAAACTGATGCAAATTTTATAGGCATATTTGTTCTACCCGTGCGAAGCTGGGGCGGGCTGCTAGTAATATTATAAAGAGGAAAACTTTGTTTGTTTGGTTGTAATGAATAGGCTCAAAAACTACTGGACCGTTTTTAAAAATTCTTTCACCATTCGAAAGCCACATTATTCACGAGTAACATAGGCTAAATTTTATTTTGGAAAAAATTAGGGTTCCGTAAGATATTTGGGTTTTAGCGAAACAACGTTTGCCGGGTCAGCTAGTATTATATATAGTTAGGATTAGGATTCTCAAATGACAACTTGACAAGTAGCTAGTGCACAAAAATACTTAAAGATCGTTTAAGTTAATTTAAAAAAAATACTTCATACGCAACTATTCAGTAGCATGTTTGAGGTATTTATATTCATATCTCAGGAGATACTTATCAAATCTCAATAAATTTTGCAATAGAGCCAAACGGGAAATAGACTCTTTCAAACAAAAAAGAAATTAAGCAAATCAGTTAACATGTGACAGAGTTTTGAGGTAACAATCATTAAAAAAATGCACACTAGTTGAGAACCTCTTCACTTTTTAAGTTAATTAAGAGGGAACGTGTATATTTCTTTTTGCATTGGTTGGTTAAACAAATCAAATAATATGGGTGCTACAGCGGACCTTGAATTTTTGTAGAAACAAATTTTGTTCTAAGAGCATTTTCCAGGGAGGAAACGGGGGAATACATTTGTATGAAATAAAACTGGCCAAGTGCGAGTCAGCATCGCGTCTTTTATCGCACACTTAGGGAGGGTTCCGTACACTACGAAACATAACAGAGTTTCAACCTCATACATTTGATTAATTGATATTAACAAGAATATTTGGTTTGGTCGCGATCTAGAAAGACGGGGCTCGTTTACTAGCGCCATCTATGTCATTTTGCCGTAACTAATTAGATAGATGGCGTTTAAAAACACAATTTTAGTATGGGGACCCCTTTTAATTTTTTAATTTATTTTGTTTTTAGTATTTGTTGTTCAAGCGGCAACAGAATTACACCATCTGTGAAAATTTCAACTGTCTAACTATCACGGTTAATGAGCTATAGCCTGGTGACAGACGGACAGACAGACAGACAGACAGACGGACAGCGGAGTCTTAGTAATAGGGTCCCGTTTTACCCTTTGGGTACGGAACCCTTAAAAATGCACCCCGCATTCCATCTTAAGAAAGAGGCTCACCGAAAGATACTTACAGGTAGGTGCTTTAGCGTTTTCGGAAACTACTTTGAAATTTGTCATCGCCTCAACCACAAAGTAGGTGATAATATTCAATGAGCTCTATAAGATAAAAAATAAATATGCATATGAAATTTATTGTACATATTATATATCTCAAACATCTCTTCTATCGTGTCAATATGTACATACGTACTAAGACGTGAATAAACCAATTAGGCTAGGATAGATATCTATATACAGCAGTGACGTCATCTGAGTAGCCTTACATTCGATACCTATCACTTAACTGCTAGTAAGCCCGATATGGGACATAATATGATTAAAGCGGCAAGCTATGTAGGTTGCTATATATTTGTTTCAGTAGCTTTTAACCGACTTTGCAAAAGGAGGAGATAGATATTCTGCGGAGATAAAACACTCCCTATGTTCTCACTCACTCCCTGTTACTCATATCATAACTATGAACATTAACTAAACGAAGTACTCCATTTGCTTTATGCGATAAAACCACTCCTTACTTTTATATAAAAAGTAATTTATTACCCCACTTCCAAAAATGAGGAGGTTCTCAATTCGTCTGTATGTTTTTTTTGTTTGTATTTTATTAGATTACTCCGTCAATTGTAAACTGATTCGAATAATTCACTTTTTAATTGGTAGTGTACATTTTCAAGGTGGTCTCATTGTAATTCCATTGATATCTAATAAGTATCTCCAGAGATATGACGATAAATGTCTCAAATTTGCTACTGAAACTGAACTCGCGGCATGGAAGTCGGTTGTGACTACCTTAATTATTCACAAATAATGTAGCCTATGCCACTCAGGGTGAGAAAGTATTGAGTACCTTTTTACTATTTTATGAAGTCGGTCAAAAGAGTCTATAGTGTTTTCGAACAACGCTGTATCTACGAGTAATTGTGAAATATATGTACGAGTACTAAGATTGAAGTAATAATAAAATTGTCGAGAAGCTGAAGAATTTCAGGGATATTCATCAATCACAGCTTTCTCCAAATAATTCACATTCCATAAATCACGTTATGGCATCATTATAATGATGATAAACGTGCTTACAGACAATTTTCACGATTAGTATCAACCAAATAATATTAGGGCGAGCGACGTTAATAAATTTGTGAATGTTAAGAGCGTACGCGGGGTGCACTTTATCATACAAACGTATTCCCCCGTTTTCTCCCTGGAAAATGCTTCTAGAGAAATAATTGTTTCCACAAAAAATCAAGGTCTGCTGTAGCTACGCCTTTATAATTTAAAATCTTAAAGAGGAGATTAAAATGCTTATGTTTCTTTTTGCAACCAGTTGATAAAAAAAAGCAAATGATAGGGGCCAGGGACGTAGCTACAGCAGACCTTGATTTTTTGTAGAAACAAATTTTGGTCTAGAAACATTTTCCAGGGAGAAAACGGGGGAATACATTTGTATGGAAAAGTGCACCCCGCGATCCCTCTTAAGACTTCTGCTAATCCGCCTTAGGGGGTACCACTATTTAATCAGTAATTCAAATTGAAAATAGATATATTACAATATTTATATACAATATGTTTAATACATTCTTTTATTATAGATTTCATTATACATATGTATGTACATACTATTTTATAATATTTTACAATACAATATTTTTCTTTAAAGATAGAAATATATTACTATTTGTAACTACAAAGTGCCCACTGATATGACAGACTGTAGAACACATAATATTAAGGCCTATACTGATAGTCATGACTCATAAGCGCCGTACTGTAACAGGCAAAAAACTGGTAATCCAGAATTTGGCTTGCCATACGTCTGCTTATACGATACTAATTTTATAAACAGACGTCATCGCTTACCATCAAGCAAGCCTCGAGCTTTTACTGTTACTAGCGACCCGCCCCGGCTTCGCACAGGTAGAGCATATATGCCTGCATTTTTGCATCAGTTTGTTGCGTCGAGTATGAAATTACGTCTTCAACAATCATCGTCATATTTCCACCAATTTGCACAAAACCTTGACAATTTATAAACTTACACCTTCCTCATGAATCACTATATCTATTGGTGAACACTGCATGAAAATCTCTTCAGTATTTTTTTAGTATATCGCGAACAGACAGACAGACCCGGCGGGGGACTTTGTTTTATAATATGTAGTGATAATATCACCGTACATTATAATTATGTGTATACATACATACATACAATCACGCCTTTTTCCGTTGGGGTAGGCAGAGAATACTACTTTCCACATGCTACGATCCTGACATACCGCCTTCGCTTTTTCCACTTTCATGAGCGCCTTCATACATGCTCGCCGGTTATAGGTACTTTTGACTTGACCTTTCTTTAAAACGTCTCCGATCCTGGTCGTGTTACGTTCGCCTAGGTCGGCCTCTACCAACTGGCTTATTCACACTCGTCTCATAAATCTTTTTCGTCAATCTTTCTTCATATGTATGCATATATATATATATATATATATATATATATACAATAATAAAAATTATATCTCTACTACTTTACTGTTATTTATTGTTCCATAAATATATCTATCAAATAAAACATATCATATTTAGGTAATAAAAAACAATAATTGGCATATTTTCTGTTGCTACAAAGCCAAGGCATTTTTCCGTTCAACCTACGAATGCCTACGAATCGTGTCATTCATAGTAACTACTTACTACGACGTAGCAACCGTAGCAACTCGCTACGAAATCTTATACCGAACAATATTATTTTGATTTCTTTTTCCTGTAATCTCAGCGTGAAGTATTGTGTGTTGTTTTCATTATATTTTACTAATAGGATGTACCGCGAAAATACGCAATGTCTTTAGTAACATTTATAAAATAGTGACGTTGTATTAAAAGTAATTATAAGCTGTTACTTTTATGTAAGGACGTAATTTAAAAGAGACAACGAATTATTGTATTACGCAAAACCTTGGATTGGCAGATTTTTGAGCGTTTCACATGCATGCCTGTAATTTCACAGCACACTTTATAATTAAGATAGTTTTAAAACTAAAACAACACTTCAATGCCGCGCAAATCAGTTTCAGTTGCAAGTTTGAGACGTTTATCGACATATCTCTGGGGATACTTATCCGATCTCGATAAAAAACAATGGTACAATGGTACCATTGTTTTAAAAAAAAGAAAATATTCCAAGAATGGTTGGAATATTTTCTTTCCAACAAAAAATGAATCATCAAAATCGGTTCATAAACGACGAAGTTATCTCCTAAACTAAACCTCCTCCTTTTTTAAAGTCGGTTGAAAATGGTTTCCTGTAAATCAAATAAATGACAATGCTGCACCGCCCCTAGGCTGGCTAGGCGAAATCTTACCACCAAAGAGACATGACATCAAAAACATTAATTCGACTATGGACGTAAGCTACACTGACAAAAGTAGTTTTTTTTTACGTGAAGTATTGCATCATTCATTAACATCCTACAAAGACAAACTGCAAAACAAAATCAGTCTAGTCGTTTTAGTTTAGGTCAGCCACACTGTAACATGTACATCCTGTACTGTACACTGTACATTCTCATTCTAGGCTTAGCGTACGCCACCATCCTTGACCGCATCATCAGTTATCAACAGGTAAGATAGTGGTCAAACGCTGGCCTATATGATATAATTTTTTTTTAAAACACTAAAAAATCTAGTTGTCTTTCGGTTAGTCGGTTAAAAAGTAGACTGATAATACATATTTTGTTATAATTAAACTTGCTGAGAATTCAATATTAAAAATTAAAATAATTTACAAGAAAAATTGTTTATTGAATTGTCAAAAGATAAACATAATTCATTAATTCTACTAGCAAATTAATATAGCTTTGACAGTCTAGTTACACATATTAAATTAGATTAAGTGGACACTAGTCAGTAACCACTAAGCCATTGATCGAACTCAATCAGGTTAAACCTAATAATATAATCAATTAGTTAATCAGTTCAGTGGTAGAATAGCGATCTCAGGGGCATTACCGCAGTTGCATCATATTTGATACAGAGATTTTTTGCTCTACATTTTCTGAAGACATTTTTGGGACGGACTATTGGCGGAATGGATAGAAGTATGATTATGAAGCTGGAAGGTGGCCACGGCATCTCTTTGATAAAACGACTTATCCTCACCGAGTTTGGGCTAGATTTATGCGGTACTGTATTATTCTAAGACCTTTTAAGCTTATTTAGGGAGTCTGTCAACTGCTCCAATAAGCCTTCCTAATAATACGGCTGACACTGCTCTAATGTACTATCCTAACAAATTTAATAAACTGGCCTTGCTTGCAAGTCGGACTCGCACTCGTAGGGTTACCACACTACAGTATAGTGTGGTACGGAACTTTTATAAGATCGAGCAAAAAATACCACTATCATTTTTCGCCAGCAAAAAATAATAATTAATAAATACTTTATTTCTTATAACGCCATCTAACGTCTAACAAAGGTGTTAGGGATCGACATTTCAATATAACGCCATCTATGTGACGTTTACCTAACTAAGCGTTCATAGATGACGTGAAATGCCGAAAAAAACACGTTTCTTGTATGGGGACCCTATATTATTTTTAACTTTATTCTGTTTTTAGTATTTGTTGTTATAGAGGCAACAGAAATACATCATCTGTGAAAATTTCAACTGTCTAACTATCACGGTTCATGAGATACAGCCTAGTGACAGACGGACAGACAGACAAACAGACAGACGGACGGACAGCGGAGTCTTAGTAATAGGGTCCCGTTTTACCCTTTGGGTACGGAACCCTAAAAACTACTAAAAAGTTAAAAATAAAGGCACTACCCGATACAGCAGGTTCATAGGTTGGGTAGCTTACCTAATACTTCTTTGCCTCAAGCTTTGAAAAATATGGGTAAGTATCACGGCAAATATTTACTAGAATTTATTTTGAACTTTCTAGTCGCAGAAAAAGCTTTGTTTCTAAAAATATTTTTAGAATTTTAAATTTTTGCGTTTTCATTCCTTAGAGTAGTAACATTTATAATTTTCAACGACCTTTGCTTCAATAAATAATCATATTTTCGTCAAAAGATAATAAATTATAAACATAAACATCTTAGTATGTTCGCATCAAATGCCACCTGGCGAGTGTAATGGAGCTATTTTTTAAATGAATACAGCTCATTAGTCCTGCGGTAGCACAGCCAACTTTAGCCACATCTGTTTAAGGTACATTGAACTACCCGCATTATTGTATCTTGCCAAAAGTACACATTATGAAGGCGCGGCAGTATGTGAACCGATACAATGCGGGTAGTAGAAAAAGTCTATGTGTAAGTAGATGAAATAATTGTTAAACCTCAACCTCTGCTTAATTTATCATCACTTTTTTTAGAGTCACGTTCTTCAATAGAAAAAAGGAACACTTGGCCGGGTTTTTATTAATATCATATAGGCTAGCGTTTGACCACTATCTCACCTGTCAGTAAGTGATGATGCGGTCGAAGATGGTAAGCACACAAGGCCTAGAATGGGAACTGGCTCTCAAGGATAGCTGCCGGAACACATCAGATGTTTGGTGACAGATTATCTAACTTTAGGGTGGTAGCTGGCCAGGCGGACACTAGATAGTGTCTTACCACCATGCGGGTTTAGGGTTTCTGAACGATGTTTTTCCTCGCCGAAGGGCCACTGTGAAAAGCGCAAATACATTCTTCTATAGAAAAATCTATTGGTGCACGGCGGGGTTGAACTCGGTACCTCTGGCATCAAAGCCGACCGTTCTCCGACTACACCACCGGGCCCTCAAATTTTATCATAGTTCAAGCAGATAGTTTAAATCCTCAAGGAAACTCAATGGATATGGACAGAGAATCACCCACTTTTAAGTGTAAGGTTATATTTCATCTTATTGGCTATCACGGTATACAATTTTAGTAAAATCGGTCGAATGGTTTAGCTGTGACGAGAAAACAAACAAACTATTATAATATTTAGCCAAACCCAAACCTAAATTGACCTAAGTCTATGAATTGGACAATCCAAAGTTTTGCGAGCCCAAGGGCCAGTTTTACCAGTGCCTGATAAAGTTCCAGATAGTTATGTGGCATATGATGCTATATAAAAATTTTAAAAATCAGTCAGATAAATAACTACTAGAGCTATGAAGAACCGGTAAAACTAGCCCTAATAGTCACGTGTTGTAGTCAGACGTCATCCATCACTTACCAATGAGCGTCTTGTTTGTTCAGTTCTTGGGTTACTACCCAATATCAAAAATAAAATACACTAGGGCAGAGCCTATGTAATTTATCATATTATTTTTTAAATACCCTATCATTAATATATACATTAAAATTTAAGGCATGCCAGTTACCGACAGCGAAAAGCGTATTTGCAGTTAATGTCTGAAACACCTACATTCATGCCCACCGGCAAAAACCCATTAAGCTAAATAATTTAAATTGGTAAATAAATGCAAAACATAATTTAACCTTTAATTAATAGAATGCTTCTAACTGGGAAATTGTTTACAGTACCTTTTGTAGACACAAAATGAACGAAGAGGTATTTTAGAATATTGTTTTATGAGAAATCGTATCGTTTGTATTTTAGGTACTTACTAAACTACAGAATTTCTGTAAATACCATTTGAATACCATACATTATATTATTTATAATATAATGTATGGTATTTAATAGGTTATATTATAAATGAAGAATAGGTATATGCTAGACCACTGGTGAGATAATGGTCAAATGCTTGCCATTTCGACATTTAAAAAAATATGGACAACACTATTTCTTTGTTTATTTATTTTTGTCTTCACTGCGTGTTCAAATGCTTGCCGATTCGGCAATTACAAAAATATGGACAAGTCGATATCTTTGTTTATATATATTTGTCTCGCCTGCGCGGATAATTGGACAACCTGGTTGCTGCGAAAGTTTTTAGAAACAGCGTAGTTAATAATAACGTAGTAAGCGTACCTAGATATGTATAAAATACAAACTCAAAATAGGCAAAGCTATAGCTATATTGGAAAACATATCAAAATAAACGTAAACCTAGGTTTATACCAGTGGCGTTTCTCGCATAAAATGTATCGCCTAATTGACCCTTATGACTTCGTTTTTGTCTGGAGAGTTTTGACATACGAGCCACATAATTTTGCGATTGTATCGCCTTTCAAGAAGCTCTACCAATATAAAGTTTTAATCAGTGTAATTACTCAGCAAGATTAACCTACATAGTATAATCCTTTACGACTCAATTATACAGAACCAGCTGCGCCCCGCGGCTTCGCCCGTGGTATAAAGTATGCTATGACCTTATCTACTATACTGGCTATCTTTGTGTAAGATTTCAGCCAAATCTGTCGAAACATTTGACCGTGAAGTGGTCCCAAACAAACAATTATACAAACCGACTTTCGCATTTATAATATTAGCGTTGATATTGTTGATGTACCAAATGTTCTATAAACACTATACAAAGGAGTAGATCAGCTGTACCTACGTAGGGTAGTATGAAGGTTAAGTATGTTTGCGAAGTTTATGTACGAAGCCATTAGAGTTTATTGACGTGTCACTAAAATTTTTACGATTGTTTCGTGGGCGCTAACTTTCCGATAACATATCAACAGACAAACATACTGTCGGACATGTAGGACGTTATGGCGCGAACATTAAATTAAACGACATAAAACGGAGCCAGCATATTGCTTAGCTGTAACACCCCTAACAGAAAACCTTTTCACATAACACCTACGTCAAAGCATATGATAACACGTAGGCATCTACTCATTCATGGGTACTTCTTCATTAATAATCGATGCATATCTTTGTGTATAGGATATCAGTAAAGATGCCTTCCAAGTCACTATCTATCTTCTTACTATGTTTAAGACTCTAATACTAATCTATGGGGATTTAACCGATTAACGAGCTCAGAACTCAGAGTTAACCATGTTACACCGATATGATTGGCGTCTATGTTTACGTACATCACGTGGCTACTCACCGGGCCTAAGTTGTCGAAGCCGTGGCGGAGGGCTATGTCGTGGGCCTCGTCGTGTTGGACGGACCGCTTGAACCGCACCAGGAAGGAGTTGGTGAAGACCTCGCGGGAAGCAGCCGCGGCTATCAGCACAGTCGCTGCCAAGCATTGCAGCCACATGTTCGCGCGGTGACCGGCGGCGGCTGACTAAACTAAGCCTGACTCCCACTGACGTCACTAATATCGACCAGAACTTCGCGCATGCGTAGGACACAGCACTCGCAAACTTGCTAGATCTACCACTGTGGACGATGCCCGTGCAACGCCTCATCCTCATGACCTTGTTAAGCCTTCAAAGGCTGCCATCACCGCTTGCTAAGTGGCGCTACGAGTAAAAGCTTTAACGCTCTGAGAGCGGGAAATTGCTTTTGGGAATCGGTATGAACGGCGACATTCGTGAGTAGGTCAGCAAACTTTAATATCGACTTTGAACTGTAGGCTGTTATCTAAATGGCAATTTGTAGAGAAGGTAGATAATTAAATTCTCTCAGTTTCGCTTACACATATCCGTCAGCAACTAGTGTCTGTTTGTCTACATCCCTATTATCCTTTTTCAGTGGTGCCTTAAAAACTGCGTGTGGCAACGATATCATCGTCGTGCAATGCACAAGCTATGAACGTGTCTCTATACGGCGATGCTTTCGCTATGGATAGTGCCTCTCGACGCGTCACATTGAGAAAAACAGAACTCTTTTTACCGACTTTAAAAACTGAGAAGGTTCTCAGTTCATCTGTAAGCATGTCATTTTCATTGTATGTATGTTCACCGATTTCTCTGTCAATGATCATACTCTGAATTAATTAATGACAACTCTTTATTGTACAAAATATAAAGATAACAATATGAAAGTTTTAAAACTAGTACAATGGGCGGTCTTATCGCTTAAAGCGATCTCTACCAGACAACCTACGGATGGAGTGGAGAGTACGAACATGTCAAGGGCTGAGTTGTACATTTAAGACTTAAACTAATCAATAACACTACATTAAAATAATATTTTAAGTTATGATACGAAACATATACCTACATGTGACACTAATATACATATACATAACTACGATATACAAGCACAATACATACATACATACAATCACGCCGTTTTCCCGTTGGGGTAGGCAGAGACTACTTCTTTCCACATGCTACAATCCTGACATACTTCTTTCGCTTCTTCCACTTTCATGAGCGCCTTTATACATGCTCGCCGGTTATAAGTACTTTTGACTTGGCCTTTCTTTAAAACGTCTCCGATCTGGTCGTGATACGTTCGCCTAGGTCGGCCTCTACCGGCTGCCCCATTCACACTCGTCTCATAAATCTGTTTCGTCAGTCTTTCTTCATCCATCCTCTCTAGATCATAAAGCACGTATATATATAAACATATATAAAACACACACCATTCATTCAAATATATACAAACATAACATAACCATATATAAATACACACATATATATATATATGACTATACATATACTCTGAGGAGGTGCCATTGTAAATTCATCGAGGTCTGATGAGCATCTCCAGAGATATGGAGATAAACTCGTCGAACTTGCTACTGAATTTTAATTAAACAAAAAAACCGACTTTAAGTCATTACTAACGCGGCATTTGGAATCCGTTTTTTCGTTTCTTTCATACGATCTTAAATTATCAACAAAACTATCCAACGTAGCAAAGGCGAAATAATTGTCGTCTCCCTGACGATATTAGAGCGACCCGTCGGCTGCGATACTCTCGCTTGTGGAGGAGGCGCCTTAAGGTACGGACACACTGCGGCGTCCTGCGGGCGCGATCTCAGTAAATTTTAATTGTTTTCTGATCGCGTTTGGTGTGAACCCGTTGATACAAATAATACTGCGCTATCTGATCGCCGCCTAGATCGCGCACGCAGGACGCCGCGGTGTGTCCGTACCTTTAAGCTTTTTCGCTGTATGTAGTGAGATGCCGGTAAAAAATACAAGCATTTCCATATCTTCTCGCGGGTGTAACGACCAGTGCTACCTACCTTACTATTCATATTTCTTAGGACCAGTGGTATTGAATCTGAAAATGCTGTGTAGGTATGTCAACACCAACATTGCCAAAGAAAGTTGATGTTGTAACTCATGTTATGACTAATCAATTTCTGATTAAAGTAGTACTTGTTGCTCTGATCTGATCCAAATGAGTACATATTTGAGACGCTAGATCTGACTAGCTTAGCTTGGTTAGAGTCCAGAAATATTTATGCAAAACTTTCACCAATCGTTATTTTACGATACCAGGTACGGGAGACAGCTGTATAGCTGCATCCCGATCTATGCCACCACAGATCATATATACTGTGTTAATGGCTGATGAAGACTATTTCGGCTAAAAACACAAGTTACAGTGCCACAAGTATAACTTGGCGGTGGTGGTTTTTGGAACTAATTCTTTTAATTGAAACTGTGAGTTTGACGTTTGAGAGATTACCGCGACATTATTGTTGATAAATCTGCTACATTAAAATAGTTCAATAATGCCAAAAGTAATTAAAAGTGGTTTAAGAGAAACTGTTATCAAAGTACAAAGTAAAAGCACAGTGGCGCACAGGCACGCCAAGTTATACTTGCCGGACTGTACCGGCGCTGGCAGGAGGCTGATTGGCCGATTATACGGCTGACGTAATAAGAGTCATGAACCAGTGATGTTGTATAACAACAAATAATACAATTGAAAAATACATTTATAAAAACAGATAAAATGTAATGCTCGATCAACAATCCATCTGAACTGAATAATCGACGTTAGCTTTATAACGTTCAAAGCAATGAGGGGTAAAGTGCATTGAACTGAGACAGTTGACAGACAGTTTGAGACGTTTATCTATATATCTCTAGAGATACTTATCAAATCTCGATGAAATTACAATGGTACAATGGTACCCTTGTGATATTTCCATTCCAACAAAAAATAGTCATCAAAATCGGTTCATAAACGACGAAGTTATCCACGAACACACATAAAATTTATACATATATATATTTATACATATTTATACATATATAAACAGTCGAATTGAGATTTTTTTTAAGTCTGGTAAAAAATGGCTAGATGCAACTATTTATTTTATTCAAGCTGGATCCTTCGCTATATTATTGCAGTAACTGCCGGAGTAGGTCATCGCATTACCTTTGCCGCACAAAGCCACGCGCTACAGCCACAAAAAGCCACCAGCAAAAGCCAGCGGCTTTTTAGGGCTCTTATACACGAGCTGCACGCTAATAATTCAGATTCTCCTCAGAATCTCAGAAACTCCTCAGAGTTACCTCTAACTGCAGCTGTCGACACGCGTCGGCATCTTTATTTCGCAGCCGTGGACGCGTCGACTGTTGCCGTCGACCTATCGCCTGCCTTTGGTGTGTGTCGCGTCAGCACTCCATTTAGCCAGCCAGTCCTAAGTAGCGGACGCGCTCGACAGCCGCTTATGAAGAACACAAGCAAAAAACGGCACTTGGTAGCTGGGAGCGAGGAGTCACCGTTTGCGGCGTTCAAAAAATTCAACCCGCCGCCTACTGACGGCGTTTTGTGGCTGTGACGGCTGGCCCGTTAGCAGCAGCTCTTACATAAGTCGCTAATGTCACATGCAGATTAGAATTAAGCCAATATTCGATTAACTAACTCGTGTAGACCTCATTCCAACTTCTGTTAACATTAATTTGGAAAGTTAGAAATGTCTACACCAATTAAAGTGTGGAAATAATTTCTGAACACTCTAAACTTTTATAATTATTTATAATAGGTACCCAAAATTGGGTACCATTAGATTTAAAACGTGAATTTATACTTGGATAGGTATATTAAAACATTATGCACGTTTATTTTGCGTGTGCTTTTTCGTAATAATTTTATGATGAGGTTAACAGGACTAGCAGGACGCTCGCTTAATGGTAAGCGGTGACATCTAGCTTTTTTTTTTAAGCATTAGCAATAAGGTCAAGAATTATCAGAGAATTAATAATAATATCACAGTCTACAGGTATTAGCAACAATATTATATTGGTGCTAATAATAATGCTAATAAAAATGCGGAAAATCGATATTATAATATCGATTTTCCGCCTGACGTTCTACCAAAAAGTAGCTAACCACCATCAAGAAGTAAATCTGCCGTCATAAACTAACAGTGTTCCGGTACATAGTAGCTATTATTTATTAGTTATTTGGAAATTTATTATTTGGTGCCGGCAGCACACAGCCCTTAAAAGTTCGAGTATTCTAGGCCTAGCATGTTAACCATCTTCGACCACATCATAGCTTACTACCACCGGGCGAGATAGTGGTCAAACGCTAATAATATACAGGGTGTCCCATGCAACCTGTATCAGCGAAGGTTTGTGGTCTGAGGACACCAATACCTATCGATTGGACCCCATGTATGTTCCGCGATTTTTTAAAGTTATCGAGATATTAATTGTTTTGTTTTATTTTCAGATTTATTTTTATTTTGAACGGTTTTAGCTATAACTTTTTCTGTTGAGTGATTCTTTGAGATTTTCTTTATTAGTGTAGTAGCTAAGATGTGTGTTCGTCTGTAAAAACAATAAAAACAAAAATTATATCTACTAGTAGGTCAGAATTAAAACATTAAGCTAAAATTTCTGATTAAGAGAAATATTTACTTTATTTCAACTCGAATTAAAAATTACTTAACCCTGACTGAATATCTTTCTGTTAATTTTAAAAACTGTATGAGTTCCCTAGCTCTTAAAATAACACAAAAAACATGGTACATGATGGGGAACTTTTATAAGAAAACGGTGTTTGTAATGTAATGTATACAAAAATGTGATCGCTGCCAGCCAGGTTGCGTATATCATCGTTCCACTTTTAGATATAATGTAATGCGTAGGCATACCGTATAAGACTATACTATTATTCACATTTACATTAATTATAGAGGCTGGATGCATCGACAAGCACCCCGCACTCAAAATCGTGATGAAGATTTATTCCCAACGTCCACTACTAAAAAGTCCCCCAGTGGGACGTTGGGACTAATTATTAATTTTTGTCCCAACGTCCCCCACTAACATGGGCACCAGTAGGGGACGTTAGGACAACGTATTAGTTATTGCACCAACGGCTGCCAGTAATGGTCATTGGGACAGTAAAAATATTTTTTATTTTCAGTGTTTTGTCATTATAATCTAACTATAGCAGATCAACATAAAAGTGTATAATGTTATGGCAGTCGAATCTGAGGGTCAGGTTTATTTTTTATATGAATTTTGTAAACGTGTGACCTAAAAAAAATCGGGACGGAAATAGATACTATACTACCTACTGCGCGTGTACTGGTGCCAGTGTTAGTAGGGGACGTGGTGACAATAATTAATAATTTGTCCTCACGTCCCCCACTAGGGGATGTTTTAGTGGTGGACGTTGGGAACCGTGATGAAGGCGGAAGCGAAGCCTTATCTAGTTGTCATAGGTATTATACCTTTGTCGATCACAAGGTATTACATATTGATATCGCATGAGACACGTTAAAAATGAACGTGAGTTATTCAAATTATGTTAAACTAGCTGCGCCCCACGGATTTGCCTGCGTTCAATCCCGGTTATAAACCTTCCTCTTGAATCACTCTATCTATTGCTGAAAAATTCATTAAAATAATTTGCATAGTTTTAAAGATCAAAGAGTACGGACAGCGGGAGCGACTCTGTTTTATACTATGTCATAAACTAATAATTATGAGATTAGAATATAGATTAGAATATATGAGATAGGTTATCTCTATCAACATCTCTTCAGCTAAGTACATCTTAATAAATCCATTATTCGTCGGATTTGAAAACTGTAATGATTTCTTCCGAATGATTAACTTACGTAATAAGTAGTCATAGATGGCGCCACCAATGCATAATTGGGTTAACAAATGCAATCCACTAATTTCGTCGTAACGATACTTCGCACCGTGGCTTAATTAGCAAAGCACCGGAACATGTTATTCCGGAGGTTGCGGGTTCAAGTCCCGTCGGTACGATGAAATTTTGGATTGTGTTTAACAATTTACAAAAATCCATTATTAATATGTAATTTCTGCCTACGTTATTGCCATGCCCTCAACAGTGACGGCATAAAATTGGTTTTATATACGTCGCCTACCTCATGTACCTAGAAGTAATGTCGTATCGAATGACTGCCTCTTATGCCTTGATATAAAGCGAAGTGACAACATAGGTGACTTGGCGTGGGTGGTATGAATATAGATACCGTTGACGTCTTTCAAGGGTTATTTAAAGATGTGTGTTTATTGTGCCGTGATTTTTACTTAACACGGTTTTGTGGCGTGCGTGACGCTCGCCTTTCTATACCTACATAACGCTACAAGTTGTACTATTAATTATTCTGTGCTACAAGCCTAACCCGTCTTTGGGCTTGTCTACTGAATAACACCGAACATCATGCTAGAACTTAGCGTAACGATTGACTACATGTCTTTGTTTGGTGGGTGGTTCGATCCATTGCCAAAGCATTCCACCTACCTACCTACTAGTGGTCACCCATTAGATATAGGCTAACTTGGGGTGACAGCTGGACAGGCGGACAATAGCCAATTTCTTACCACTATGCCGAGGGATATGCCATTGCCATTGAAATGCCCATTAAAGATGTTTTTCCTTTAAAAAACATCCACAATGAAATGCGCACATATATTTTTCGATAGAAAATTCATTGGTGCACGACGGGAAAAGCGCAATGAACGATTAAAACTTTTTTTGTTAGCGTTTAAATAGAGTTCTTACTTATCACAGCACGAAAACTCTTCATCTACACACTGCATCTAGCTCTCTCCCGCTTGTATAGTTTATCCATTATATTGGAAGAGACAACAGACTCTAACTAGGGAGTATGGACAAGACAGTAGGTACATTCATGTATTGTACGCCAAAAAAAAACTTTTGAATTCCCCATTGTAGAATTAAACTTATTTTTAGCAACCTAATAGATAATTCACATTTAGCTTTTGCATATTTTAATATTATTGTATCCTATTATTTTATTATTATTGTATCCATTATCTATCCAAAATATTACTAGATTTTTAGGGTTCCGTAGCCGAATGGCAAAAAACGGAACCCTTATAGATTTGTCATGTCTGTGTCTGTCAGTCTGTCCGTCCGTATGTCACAGCCATTATATTCCGAAACTATTAGGACTACAGAATTGAAACTTGGTAGGTAGATGTATTCTGTAAACCGCTTTCCGATTATACAAAAATAAAAAATATAAAAGTTTAAGGGGGGGCATCCCATACATAAAACTGGAACAAAAAAAATTTATTTCTTCAAACCTTTACGTCTATGGATAGGTCTTTAAAAATGACATTGAGGTTCCTAAAATCATTTTTTCTCAAAGTCAATCATTTAATAGATAGGCGCGTCTAAAGTGGTAAAATGTGTCCCCCCCCCCCCCCCCCTCTAACTTCTAAAGTAAGGAAGTGAAAAATCTAGAAAAAATATATTCTCTAGATCTTAATAAAAACTTTCAACGAAAATTGGTTTGAACGAGATACAGTCAGCAGTTGTTGAGATATAGCGACCGCAAGTATAACTTTGTTTTTCATACAAACACTATGAAAAACAAAGTTAATTTTGTAGTTGCGAAAAATCATAGTTATGGAATACTTAACGGTGTTACGGAACCCTACGAGTGCGAGTCCAACTTGCACTTGGCCAGTTTTTTATATCTTATAAGCTAGTGTTTGACCACTATCTTGCCTGGTGGTAAGCGATGATGTGGTCAAAGATAGGATAGGATAGGTAAACACGCTAAGCCTAGAATACTCTTGACTCTCAAGAGCTATATGCTGCCGAAACACCGTAACAGTAATAGCGGCCGAGTGATGGCTCCATGATGGTGGTAAGCTACTTTTTGGTAGCGAGTCAGATGGAACATGGATATAATATGCGTTTACCACCTGTCGAAATATAGGCTTCGGCCGTGGTTCAAACCACTCACCAAACAACGACATGTCGCCAATAGGTTTACTGAATTCCAGCATGATGTTCATTGCCAGCCATCTTGGAAAAGGGATAAGATAATAAAGTAGATTGGAATTTGGAATATAGATGGTTGTATTGCGCCTCATCTCACTGCCATCTTCAATTTCCCAGCAAGCATGACTGTATCTAAGGCCTTGTCCTAGCTATGTGAACGACAAACGCGGCAACGCGACTCGACGCGACGTGATTCGAAAATATCAAGTAGTCATTGTATGTGCTGTGACTCCTTTATCCGTGGCTGTGACCCAGGCTACGACACACGTCGCATGAAGTATTTGGTCGCATTAATTCGCATAGTTATCTATGCGACGCGATGCTATCTTCGCGTCCCATCGCTCAACTAGGACATCGTGTAAAAGAGGTATTACACCACACTGAATCAGGCTCCCTAATTAAGGTTAGGCTTGGCCCTAATTAGGTGCCCTAACTCCCTAGTATTTATTACACTGCATATATATAGGCGGACCGGGTCCTCTCTTGCTCCATAATTAGGGACGATTGCTGCCTTACTCTTTTTTCACCTCCCTGATTAAGAAGTTTGGGACCCTGATTCAGTGTGGTGTAATTCTCCTTAATGACAACATTACCATCAGGTGACATTAGTTAGTCAAATGCTTGTTTTCATTAATTGTTGTTGCTATCACACATTAAAAATAAAACTTAGAATAAAACTGTTGTTGCTACCAATGTACCTCGATGGTAGCTACGTTTAGATATATTATGCAAGAATACAATAGAATAGAATAGTATTTATTGCTTAAACTGTGTATACAAAAAATCTTACAATGTATTATAGTTCCAACAGTTTGTTGTTTTCGAACATGCAATATGTACACTCGTGTTAGTGGTGTACGAGTACCTACTCGTACCTACTAATGCAATATGTATACTCGTGTTAGTGGTGTACGAGTACCTACTCGTACCTACTATCGCTAGGCATCTATTTTAAATTATAAATCTACATTTACAAATTTAATTACTACATTTTGGTATATCAAAAATATATGGCTACACATAACATCTAACTTAATTATTGATAAAGCTACCTTTTATTTTATTTGAATTGTGTAGGTATCTACATAATGCCAAAATATTCATTGAGACTATAAGTAGAATGCTTTGGTAAGTAACCATTTTTTCAGTCTACGTCTGAATAAATAACAATTTAAGGCTTTTATTTCTACTGGTAAATTATTAAATATTTTTATCCCAGATATAAGCATTAAAAGATGAAATTACCTATCAAGTAAATGACTAGATTTAGTAATAAACATAAGCTTTTAATAAGAATCAAAGTTCTAGTTCAGTCTTTTCCAACGTGTGGGTCGCGACCCCCTGGGGGGTCGCGAAGCCTCAGTTAAAGAAAAATAAACTGGCCAAGTGCAAGTCGGACTCGCACTAGTAGGGTTCCGTACCACACTACAATATTTTATAAGATCGAGCAAAAAATACCACTATCATTTTTCGCCAGCAAAAAATAATAATTAATTAATATTTTATTTCTTATAACGCCATCTAACGTTTAACAAAGGTGTTAGGGATCGACATTTCAATATAACGCCATCTATGGGACGTTTACCTAACTAAGCGTTCATAGATGGCGTGAAATGCCGAAAAAAACACGTTTCTTGTATGGGGACCCTCTATTATTTTTAACTTTATTCTGTTTTTAGTATTTGTTGTTATAGCGGCAACAGAAATACATCATTTGTGAAAATTTCAACAGTCTAACTATCACGGTTCATAATATACAGCCTGGTGACAGACGGACAGATAGACAGACAGACAGACATACAGACGGACAGACGGACAGCGGAGTCTTAGTAATAGGGTCCCGTTTTACTCTCTGGGTACGGAACCCAAATAAAACAAAGTTTGAAAATATACTTTTATTAGTAAAATATTAATTAAAGAGCATTTGTAGGTGTTATAATTGAGGGAGTGAGAGCGCATACAATATTTGTTTCTGAAGAAAAATATGTTATTTGTTTCCAGTAGGTCAAAAGCTAGTACTTAATGTAATAAAATACAGATTATTAAACAGTGCAGGTATGGGATCACGAAATATTTTTTACATACTAAGGGTGTCGCGTCTTGAAAAAGGTTGAATAACACTGTTCTAGTTTATAATTTTATCATTATACAACCAAACTTCAATGGTGCTTAAAAGATTTTTCTCACTACTATGATAATAATATTTATGTTTTTGTTGCATAGTGGTTTTCTATGAATCTAAACTAATATTATAAAGAAGAAAGGTTTGATTTTCTGTTTGTTTGTTACGATTTAACTCAAAAACTACTCATTTCAAAAATTCTTTCACTAAAGCAGTGTTTCCCAGATTGCTGCCATGTTCATACTGCCTCTCTTAGATTAGGTAAAATAACACATAGAATCCAGGTTTGCTGCAAATCATGAAAGTGTTGTCCCAAGGTCTGGTAACTTTATTTATTTTTAAGGCAAACTAATGTTAAAAACCCTGCTTCATATTGGTTGTGACAAAAGGCATTAAAAAAGTGATTGCTTAATTGACTAATTTTGTGTATTCTTAAAACAAGGCGGGAATGCTGCAACCCAGTATCTTATTTTGATGGCCCGGTACTGGGTCGCTACCCACTGATTGGGTAATGCTGCACTAAAGGTCAGCTACATCATCAGTGAGTACCCTATATATTGTCCCTGTTTTCTCATGAATATGGGAATTATGCGGGTAAAACCGCTCCCGGTTTTACGTGCTGCTAGTTTATGTAATAAAATACCTTCATTCAATTTTCAGGCAGTCTTCAGATTAGCAGAGCAGGTGATCCTGTGGAGTTTGATTCAGATCACACACATAAAGCAAGAAGTTTTCTAGTGATATTAAAAATGAGGAATGAGCCCACATTGTTTTAACCCAGTTTTTAGAAGTCTAAAATAAAAATATTCAACACATATAAATATATAATTTATTACCTATAAATATCAACAACACTATAACATTAACAAAATTATTTAGGTTTAGCGCCAGAGCCGGCGGTTGCAGTTTCCTTCTCCAAGGCATGAGATGGGGGATGTTCTAGAACATTATCAATTAAGCCAAAATTCTTTGCTTCACTTGGAGACATGAAGTAATCCCGTTCCATAGAAGTCTGTACCCTCTCAATCGCCAAACCTGTATGTCGCACATATAAGTTGTTGATCTGAGATTTCAACTTCAATATCTCCTCGGCTTGAATTTGTATGTCTGTAGCTTGACCTCGTACACCACCAGATGGTTGATGCACCATAATTCGAGAGTTAGGAAGAGCGTGTCTCATTCCCGGAGCTCCTGCGGCAAGCAACAGCGATGCCATACTACAAGCTTGTCCTACGCACCACGTTGCAACCGGTGGAGTTATATACTGCATGGTGTCGTAAATACCAAGGCCCGCGGTTACATTACCGCCTGGCGAGTTTATATACAAATGCACGGGCTTTTTACTAGATTCTGACTGCAGAAACAGCAACTGGGCAACTACTAATGAGCTGATTTCGTCGTTGATCGGTCCCATGAGACAAATTATCCGTTCGCGAAGTAATCTTGAGTAAATGTCGTACGCTCGTTCACCTCTCCCTGTTTGCTCTACCACGATGGGAATCATTCCTAGTCGAAGAGGTTGGGTAGTGCATATCTTCCTCGAATGTACTTGAGCTCTCTGTACTACGATTTTGCAGGTGGCCCGAGATATTTGGCGAATGTAACTCAGTGCCATAATTTCTATGTAATTGGAAAGTATCTAAACTTACGAATTCCAAGCAAAATATGTTCAGGCAACTGTAATCAGCGCCTTATTTTAGAACTATTTAATTTATCACTGCAAAATGCAAATATCTGTAAAATAATTATTTTATTCTTGTTTCTTTCTATTGTTTCAGAAAAATCTGTCAAGTCAATATCAAATTATCAATCAATTCATTCGTCTTCATCTCAAAAAGATAACTATTTTTGACATTTCACAATTCACTAGAGATGATCGTTATATTAGATAGCAGTTAAAAAGCGCAGATTAAAAAATATAGCCGACGCAGTCTGCTTTTTATATCGACAACAGACTGCTTTCTTCCGCAGTGCAGCTTCGTGTTCGTGTTGGCGCCGCGCTCTAGTAAGCAGTTACATAGTAATAAAAAATATGCGCTGTCTGTAAATAAAATAATTTTAGTCTAAGTCTAAGATACTAAAAAGCGCCACCGATTTATGGTGGATATACCATTTACCCAAACGAAGCGATTTGCTTCTTCGTTCATCATACGAACCGCCAAGGTATGAAATACCCTGCCTGTGTCTCTGTTTCTGGTTAAGTACAATATGGGGTTCTTCAAATTGCAAGTAAATAGGTATCTTCTGGGTAAGCACGCTCCATCATCGATCGCATTATCACTTAACATCAGGTGAGATAGCGGTAGAGAACTACCCAGGCCGGTGTAATAAAAAAAACTGTAAAACACACTTAGTTTATAATAATCTCCCATCGTATATATATTATGTTTCTTTGAAGTGTTTCACACTTTATATTTTTGTAAATTGTTAAACACAATCCAAAATTTCATCGTACTGACGGGACGATGACATTTTGGATTGTGTTTAACAATTTACAAAAATCTCTCAACGTGTTCAAAAAAACAACGAAATCACAAACTAATATAACATTGAGCGTTTCGTTTCGTTCAAAACAAATGCCACGGCGCCGAACACAACTGCGATTTAAACGACAACGTAGACATGCTATTTGAAGCATAAAAAATATTCTGCGCTTTTTACTGTTCGTTTCGTTACAACGCGTTATCGTTTTTGCGTTTAGAGCCGCTAGTACACGACCACAGCAACAAACTACAATTTTCACCGTGGATGGAGTATTAAATGGATTTGGCATTTAAATAACAATAATAATATGAGAAGGATAAAACTATACAATTACTAGTATGAGAGAGCAAGATGAACAAAATTTTTTTTATCCTTCCCTGCGTATGCGATTTTACAAACTGGCTCCAGCACTGGCACCAAGTTCTAGTGCACTCATTGGCTCTCACCCGCTGTCATGTACGACCCGACCAAATTACGTTATTTTATCTTATAGCTGGCATATGTATCATGCATTCATCATTTTAGTCGGGTTAAATCTCTATAGCTATTTCATTCGCATACGCATTAGCGTATGCGATATATATGCGATAATGTTCTCTATATATATTTAATATCTCTATGATTTTCACATTTTTTTTTTTTACATTTGGCCCACAGAATATTATATGGGTATTTGGCTATGACGTTCACACAATGGCTATTTTTTTGTGTTACGGTGGCTCCACACGATTAGTGTATTTAGCCAATGTCAGTATTAACATTTTTTATGTTTTTGGACTATCTAGATCGCGACCAAATCAAATATTCTTGGTAATATCAAATAAATATGAGGTTGAAACTCTGTTATGTTTCGTATTGTACGGAACCCTCCCTAAGTGTGCGATAAGAGACGCGATGCTGACTCGCACTCGGCCAGTTTTATTTACTTCGTGTCGCATGAAGAGCGCATAGCTGCGTCTACGACTACATATTTCAGTCCAGTACCACAGAATAATGAATAGTACAAGTACAGAAGTTGCACTCCCTGAGAGCAAAAATGCGAGATTAAACCTAGTTACAACGCTAGTAACGTTCAAAATGCGCTTCACACCTCGGGTGCGACCTTGAATTTGCGCCACAGTATCAACTAATAGTAACTATGAACCGCGTGTTGCGCACAGTAAAATGCACCGTAAGTCCGCACAGCGAGAGTCTGAATAACTCGGTCAACTCGCGGCCTTTACTATAGGGTTGAATGTTATGAGAAAACTTGTAAGCCTTTAATTGGTAGAAGAATACTCGTAGAACAATGTAATGAGTACATTACTGATAATATGTACTACATTAATGTTTAATGTCGAGGTAGGATAAAAGTACTACAGTTAAACTAAAATACGTGACGTTCAATTAAAATTGAGTAAAGTTTTAGATTGCGTAAGTTAAATAACGCGACAATAGTATCACTTGCCTAGAATCGTAGGTTGTTTGACTTGTAACATTATAATAGTGTAGGAGCCGACTCACTTTTTCGACCAAAAATAATTATGTATTTTATTCATTCTAGGAAAACTTTATTTTGTAATAGTTGAATATCAAAATAAAAAAAATATATTTTAAAAAAAAATCCAATATTTTATTTCACCATTTTGTCGGCGTTATTGATATACACACATACCTACACAATTTCAGCTTTCTAGTACTAACGGTCTCCTAGTAAAACCTTGGACAGACAGACAGACACACAGACGGACATGACGAAAATATAAGGGTTCCTTATCAGGACTACGGAACCCTAAAAAAGAATTTTCAATTTCAAATCGGTTAAGATCTGACAGAGTTCTAAGGTCACAAACATTTAAATAAACTGGCCAAGTGCAAGTCGGACTCGCACTCGTAGGGTTTCGTACCACACTACAGTATTTTATAAGATCGAGCAAACAATACCACTATCATTGTTCGCCAGCAAAAAATAATAATTAATAAACATTTCGTTTCTTATAACGCCTTCTAACGTCTAACAAAGGTGTTAGGGATCGAAATTTCAATATAACGCCATCTATGGGACGTTTACCTAACTAAGCGTTCATAGATGGCGTGAAATGCCGAAAAAAACACGTTTCTTGTATGGGGACCCTCTATTATCTTTCACTTTATTCTGTTTTTAGTATTTGTTGTTATAGCGGCAACAGAAATACATCATCTGTGAAAATTTCAACTGTCTAACTATCACGGTTCATGAGATACAGCTTGGTGACAGACGGACAGACAGACAGACAGACAGACAGGCGGACAGCGGAGTCTCAGTAATAGGGTTCCGTTGGTACCCTTTGGGTACGGAACCCTAAAAACCGTCGAATTGAGAACCTCCTCCGTTTTTGTGAAGTAGATTAAAAACTAAAACACCGACTTCCATGCCCCGCGAGTCAATTTCAGTAGCAAGTTTGAGACGTTTATCGTAATATCTCTGGAGATACTTATCAGATCTCAGTGATCTGAGACCTATAAGTACTTTAATTACATTAACTCTCCGATTATAAAAATCTGACTATCGTATGACACGACAAAATCATTAAGAAAGAAAAAAAATAAAACTGGCCAAGTGCGAGTCAGCATCGCGTCTCTTATCGCACACTTAGGGAGGGTTCTGTACAATACGAAACATAACAGAGTTTCAACCTCATATAATATATGAGGTTATATCAAATATTATTTGATTAATTGATATTACCACGAATATTTGGTTTGGTTGCGATCTAGAAAGACGGGGCTCGTTTACTAGCGCCATCTATGTCATTTTGCCGAAACTAATCAGATAGATAGCGTTTAAAAACAGGTTTTTGTACCTTAAATTTTTTACTTTATTTTGTTTTTAGTATTTGTTGTTCTAGCGGCAACAGAAATACACCATCTGTGAAAATTTCAACTGTCTAACTATCACGGTTAATGAGCTATAGCCTGGTGACAGAGGGACAGACAGACAGACAGACAGACAGACGGACAGCAGAGTCTTAGTAATAGGATCCCGTTTTACCCTTTGGGTACGGAACCCTAAAAAGGAAAATTGAAGTAAACGTTAGTAGGTACCTACCCTATTTATTTATCTTAGAACTAACTAAATAAAGCAAGATGTAATGTCGATAGAAATTCCCTTAAGATCATTACGTGAATTCCCTTGTAACATGAAACTCAGCTGATTTATACCTACCTACCATTTTATGTGTGACATTCTTTGCTTTTTACATAGTTATTCTTTACAGTTACTATATGAAGCAAGGAATATAATATTGAGGTAGGTACAAGTAAGGCGCGCGGCCGATCGAGAGCGCGCGTGACACTTAAGTGACTGAACTTGGACCCTAGCGGGTGCGCGGAGTGCGACAGGCCTGCCAGTACCTACTACTTGGCACAGAGTACTTTTATATACTGGAAACTACTTAGTTATATTCCACTAAACTATAGAGAAAGTATATATATATATATAGAGAGAGAGAGAACATAAGCGTATGCGAATGAAATAGCTACAGAGATATAACCAGACTAAAATGATGAACACGTGATACATATGCCAGCTGTCATACATGGCAGCGGGTGAGAGCCAATGGGTGCACCAGAACTTGGTGCCAGTGCTGGAGCCAGTTTGTAAAATCACATACGCAGAGAAGGATAAAAAAGTGTTGTTCATCTCGCTGTCTCATACTATAGTGATTGTATAGTTTTATCCCTTTCTTATTATTATTGTTATTTAAATCCTAAATCCATTTAATACTCCATCCACGCACTAAAATATTATGTACCGATAGAATTTTGCCTAGGTACCTACTTTTGTGTTTTAAGCTTGGACAATGGACACTGCTGGACATAGGCTTCACCTATGGCACGACACTGAGCTGGATCATTAGCCCTTTTGTTTTCAGCCGCTGCCAGTTTTCTTCTTTTTTCAGGGGTAGGGATTATATACTTGATTTAATTTAATCAAAGGGGAAGGTTGCATCTTCAAGGTAGTCCCATTAATATGTTATCAAGATCTGATAAAAATCTCCAGAAATATATGGCGATAAACATCTCAAGCTTGCATCGATATGAACGTACGTACGTTTCGTTTGGTACGTTCGTTTAGTATGTTTAGTTAACTACTGAAACTGACTCGCGAGGGATGTGAAGCCGTTTTTAGGGTTCCGTACCTCAAAAGGTAAAAAAGGAACCCTTATAAGATGACGTTCTTCTCTCGTCGGATTAGAAAACTGTAATGATTTCTTCCGAATGATTAACTTACGTAATAAGTAGTCATAGATGGCACCACCAATGCATAATTGGGTTAACAAAATGCAATCCACTAATTTCGTCGTAACGATACTTCGCACCGTGGCTTAATTGGCAAAGCACCGGAACATGTCATTCCGGAGGTTGCGGGTTCAAGTCCCGTCGATAGGATGAAATTTTGGATTGTGTTTAACAATTTACAAAAATATAAAGTGTGAAATACTTCAAAGAAACATTATATGTGACTTTCTTCTCCGTCTGTCTGTCCGTGTGTCACCACCGATTTTCTCAGGAACGGGTGGACCTAAAATTTATACCAGATACTGAAGTCTATAGTCCCTGTTAGGTGTATAAAATTCAAGGTCCTGACTGAGTCAACACCATAAAAAGATATGGATAAATTTAGATTTTCGCGAAAACTTGTGTATCGAAATATACCTTAATTTTCATTTTTTTTATTTTTCGTAATTGTTGCTTTATTTGTGCTGTAAGACCTTGCTTTTAACCAAAATTGACAATTCTAGGTCAACCGGAAGTACCCTATAGGTTTTGGGTCGAAAACCTATAGGGTACATCCCGTTGACCTAGAATCATGAAATTTGGCAAGAAGCAAGGTCTTACGGCACAAATAAAGGAAGAATTCCAAAAAATAAAAATAGGTGAAAATTGGATGTTGAAAAAGTTGAAAAGGGTGTCCCCATACATCATTGTTTACGCCAATTAAGATAGGCCTCTGAGTTATATGAGCGCTCATACAATATAGGCTCGAATTATATGCGTCCGCGCGACCGAGCGGCCTGGCCGCTACACCACGAAATCACAAGCAATTGTGGGTAACGGACCGCGGCGGCGCCGCTATTTAAAAAAATCGTTACCCACAATTGCTTGTGATTTCTTGGTGTAGCGGCCGGGCCGCTCGGCCGCTCGGTCGCGCGGACGCATATAATTCGAGCCTAAGCTAGACCTTTATACTGTATGAGCGCTACCAATTATGGTACCAACCAACGTTGGTATGGAAGCCTCGGTGAGCGAGTGCAACTCGATTTGGCCGGTTTTTTTTAGTTTTAAGATAGCTTCCTAACTTAATCATTGGTCATAGTGTCGGGGCTTTGCCACGTCTACTTCCGCCGAATTTGGCAAACACATAGTTGGTTTATTGGAATAACACTTAAGATCATTTTATAAGTACTTTGTTTGTAACGGCTGAGAGACACAATATAAATATGCGTAGAGCCTTATAAATACATAAGCGGATTCATCAATATAAACCATTATTTTAATACAAGTATAAAATAAATAGATCAAGTGCGGTACCATTAAAAGATGTACAGTTCAGGTGAAGGCAAGCAAATATATCAAAGGTTACTTTACAAATCTTTGTCCATAAGTTCTTATAAATTTTTACATCAATAGATTGGAGCAGAGGTTGGCCTTAACAAATTAGTGATGGCATAAGAAAAAACATAACACTTCTTAGTTCTTAGGTGAGTTGGCTTATAGGTATATTATGGTCTAGTAAGGTCTATATTATGTTATGTGTCTATTGTCATCCATCCATACAACAATTTGTTTGGTAATAAAAGTTTATTATAAAGACTGTCTCTTTTAAAGTAATGTCTACTACTCGCTGCCAGTGGCTAGGCCATAAATGTGAGAATAGGACACCGACTGTTGCGCTCTCTGTCGCACTCACGGGCCTTATGGGGAGGCATAGAGACATACTACTGTTGTATCGATGAAAAAATACAGAAAATGTTTAATGATAAGTGACCACATGCGTTTGTCCCTAGTTCATCTATGATTTGTGGCACCGTAGGCAGCAAGCATTTGACATTACCATAGCACTCATTCAGACAAAATTGTGCAGTTGTTGATTAAAATAATACCCTGGATCTGCACAATTAAAGTTTTCTCTGAACAGAGGCTTATAAAGTTATCACTGATCAAGAGTGTGGTTGGTGTAACCTAAAATAGGTTTTATCATCTATAAATAACATTAACAGGTTTAATATTATCACATAATCTTTTATCAATATAACAAGTTATTTATCTCTATTTATTTGACGGTTGACGCCGTCTCAACTTCATAAGGGCTTCTTGTCTTTTCTTTTCAATCAGCTGCTTCAAATCAGTCGAATTATTATTGTCAATACTACTGGCATTGTTTACTATGTTTGTAGCTTTTAAATTATTAACAGAACTGGGTACTTTTGGTTTAAATGCAGTTTTTTTCTGTACTGGTTGAGATGGTAATGATTGTGGTTGAGAAGATGTGAACGGGAGTAGTCTCTTTGCCATGAGCCTTTCTCGTGCCAGTTGATGCTTCTTTTTGATTTCATCTTGAGTACATCTAATTGGAGAATCTTCTAACCCTGAAATGATAAATGTTAAGTTTTGATTATCAAATAAAGTTAAGATTAAATGACCTGTGCAAATACTTCAAAATCAAAATTTTAAAGGATCAACTGATTTTAAAACAATTGTTTATATGTCAAAACACATCATTTTAAATTATTACAATTTCAGATCTTATGAAATATAAATGTACATGTGTCCAGCCTGCAAGCAAGAGTACAAATATTGGTTTGTCATATCTATAATTAAATTTAGATGTCATTAATATTTTAACTTAAATTTCAATCTTACATATTCATAGATGTTTTATAATATAGATATTCTTTCACGCTGTAAAAACATTTCTCCAAAAGCCATTGTCTGACTTTTCGCTTGAAAATGTTTATTTATTATGTTTATTAAATTACTAGCAGCCCGCCCCGGCTTCGCACGAGTAGAACATGCCTACAAAATTTGCATCAGTTTGTTGCATCAAATATGAAATATTAACACATTAACATATTTAACAATCACCGTCATATTTCAACCAATTTACACAAAACCTTAACGAATTATGCACCTAAACCTTTCTCATAAACACTCTGGCTATTGGTGAAAACCGCATGATAGTCCGTTCAGGAGCTATTGAGATTATTGCGAACAGACAGACAGACGCAGTGATGGACTTTGTTTTATAATACTTACGTAGTGATATTGGACGGCCCTTTGGCGTAATGGATAGTTACCCTGATTCTGACCCGACGGTCGTTAGTTCTAATCCTAGCTATATACCTACTAATGAAAGTTTTATGTGCATTCATGAATCATGGGTTTTCGTACAGAGGTAGTGGGATCATTGAATCAAAATCAATCAAATCATGGGATCAAAGAAGGGGTATTATACGTTTAACGTGTGTATCTGTGTCTGTCTGTAGCATCTGAGCACCCAACCGGATGAACCGATTTTGATTTTATTGATATTGATATTTTTTTGTTTGATAGATGTCTTCATCGAAAGTGTTCTTAGCTTTGATTCATGAAAATTCGTTCAATCGTTATAAAACTATGAGCTTTTTTCTAGTTAATTGCGCTATGAAATCACCTTTCATAGGTCTGATCAATTAAAAAATCTTCTTCTTCAACGATATTGTAAGAACATGGAAGCAGTGACCTGATGCTGGGACATCTCCCGTACTCTACAGAATACTCAAATCCACACCAACTTACAGCTCAGATTTTAAATGTCGTGTTTAGAGTCATTGGAATGTTTTTATTGAAAAGATTATACATAGATCAGCCGGGGTGGTTTATATATAGATCATAACTATATTATACAATAGGATTTTATACAGTAAAAATATATTATTATACTATATTGACTTCAAATTGATTGTGATCGGTGGGGATCTACAGCATCGCTAAGCGTATAATAATATTTTCGCAGTAACTATGACCTTATCTTTGGTTTCACTGCAGATATTTTATTAATTTTGCAATGCGTGTATTTGAAATCCGTGATATCTTCTAGAGTTTTTATTTGAATTATATACTGTAAAGGACAATTTTAATGTATAATATGTGGCCAAGCTAATTAACGTAATTATTTGGATAAGGATTAATACTATATACTCGAAAATAGCCTTGGAAGTTATGTAATATTTTTTAACAACAAATTAAGGATTAAAATGGTTACTGTGAGTCAACCTTAAGAGATAGACATATGCTGTCGCGGACTTTTTTGTGGGTCTTATGAAGTTGTACAACTCTCCCATAGAAAATATTCTTCCATTCTCTGTATTAGTGAAAGAATTTTTCAAATCGGTTCAGTAGTTTTTGAGCCAAATCATTACAAACATACAAAAATACAAATGTTCTCTCTTTATAATATTAGTATAGATATACGAACATTGTAATTTAACCCTTATCATAGTTTTATTTTTCTTTGAAGTGTTTTCACACTTTATATTTTTGTAAATTGTTAAACACAATCCAAAATTTCATCGTACCGACGGGACTTGAACCCGCAACCTCCGGAATAACCTGTTCCGGTGCTTTGCCAATTAAGCCATGGTGTGAAGTATCGTTACGATGAAATTACTGGATTGCATTTGTTAACCCAATTATGCATTGGTGGCGCCATCTATGACTACTTATTACGTAAATTAATCATTCGGAAGAAAAAAATCACAGTTTTCAAATCCAACGAGAGATGTTGCACTGCGTAAATCAAATATTATGTTTTTTTGAAGTGTTTTCACACTTAATATTTTTGTAAATTGTTAAACACAATCCAAAATTTCATCGTACCGACGGAACTTGAACCTACAACCTCCGGAATAACATGTTCCGGTGCTTTGCCAATTATGCCACGGTGCGAAGTATCGTTACGACGAAATTAGTGGATTGCATTTGTTAACCCAATTTTGCATTGGTGGCGCCATCTATGACTACTTATTACGTAAGTTAATCATTCGGAAGAAATCATTACAGTTTTCAAATCCGACGAGAGATGTTGCACTGCGTAAATCAAATATTATGTTTCTTTGAAGTGTTTTCACACTTTATATTTTTGTAAATTGTCAAACACAATCCAAAATTTCATCGTACCGACGGGACTTAACCCGCAACCTTCGGAACAACATGTTCCGGTGCTTTGCCAATTATGCCACGGTGCGAAGTATCGTTACGACGAAATTAGTGGATTGCATTTGTTAACCCAATTATGCATTGGTGGCGCCATCTATGACTACTTATTACGTAAGTTAATCATTCGGAAGAAATCATTACAGTTTTCAAATCTGACGAGAGATGTTGCACTGCGTAAATCAAATATTATGTTTCTTTGAAGTGTTTTCACACTTTATATTTTTGTAAATTGTCAAACACAATCCAAAATTTCATCGTACCGACGGGACTTGAACCCGCAACCTTCGGAACAACATGTTCCGGTGCTTTGCCAATTAAGCCACGGTGCGAAGTATCGTTACGACGAAATTAGTGGATTGCATTTGTTAACCCAATTATGCATAAATCAAATATTATGTTTCTTTGAAGTGTTTTCACACTTTATATTTTTGTGAAACATAATATTTGATTTACGCAGTGCAACATCTCTCGTCAGATTTGAAAACTGTAATAATTTCTTCCGAATGATTAACTTACGTAATAAGTAGTCATAGATGGCGCCACCAATGCATAATTGGGTTAACAAATGAAATCCTTATCATAGTGTTTAAATGGGTGATACTATTTTAATTCAAGAATGTTTAATATTAAGCTCTGTAATCACACATTATGGTATTGCTCGATAGTTTTGCTTGAAAGTGAGTAAAAGTCAACTTGACTAGTAGCAAACGGGAACCACAAGCTATCAATTTCGCGATCCACACATTGATTTTTACTTGCTTTTGAGTAATACCGTAAGTGAGTATGGAGCATTAGAGTTAATTGTCAATGATTGATTGTTATTTCATTGCACTTGGTTGTCTCAAAAAATAAATAACATACCTGTAGTTTTATCATCATCTGTATTGTATGGCATGGAGTTATATCGCCCAAATACCATGCCACTTGTAGAAGGCTTGTTTAAATCAGTGACGGGAGACTCCGGCATAGAGTTGTGTTTGCCAAAAAATGACTTTGAATGGGGACTACTACCGTGAATAACTATATCTTTCATTGCCCAGTTTTTAGATACACTTTTTGAGATATCAGTCTTTATTGGCATCTGTGTTAGCTGCTCTAATGCACTGTCATTCAAATTCCCAACAATATTGTCAAAAGAATCGTTGGAAATACAAGGTGACTCAGATTTCTTAACCTTTCTCACTACTGGAGATTCTAACCTTATACTATTTAATATAGCATCCATTGAATCTTGATCCATTTTAAGATTGACATCAGTTCTAAAAGTAGGTCTGTGAATTTCATACTTTGTTCGCTTGGCTGAAACAGGCTCTTGATTTAAAAATCTCTCTTCGACAATTTGACTGGCTTTTAGTAAACATTCATTCATTGAGTCGTCAGATTCTAAGGCACTTTCAGGATCTGTCCGGCCAAAGTTTGAGCTTAAAACATTTTTTCTTAAACAGCGTGAATTATTCCTAGGAATGCATTTTGGTGAACAATCTAATGATTCACTGAATACATCTTCTTCACTGCCCGACTGAGGTTTCTCAGGCACACTGTTTTTGTTCTTAGATATAAGCTCATGCAAATTCTGATTTAATTCATAGAGCTCTTGAAACAGTTCAGTCTTTTTATGTGAAGATTTCAAAGGCCGTCTTTTGATTATTTGTTTCTCTATTACTTTGGGCTGGAGCGTTCTTTTAGATCTTCGGCTGAGAGGTGTGGAGTTCTTAAGTCGTGTCGACGTTCTGTTTTTGGAGTTCGGTGTGTAGAAGTTCCAAACGACATCCGTTTCGCCATCCGCTCCATCTTGGGTGCATAAAAATGGCACGGGACTGGCGGCTTCCGAATCGCAAATAGAATCACTATCTCGGGATGGGGAATCTGGGAGTTCTGGTGTAGAACATGATAGAACTGGAAAAGAATTAACACATGAAAAAACGGGCACTTTCTTTCGATTTAAAAACAACCAGTCAGTGTTACTTACCTTTGTTTTTATTTTTCGATACCATTTCCTTCGTGGAATGTTTTTTCATTTGTAGCATTTAGAAAACAAATTGGATTTCATAGAGGCGCTATAAAACACACTTTTAAGCTATATTTAAGAAGAAAAATCTTCTACATTAAATTATCATCAAATTAAAAGTAGACCGACACCCGTATATAAAAAGTACTATGTGACCGACAGTACCGACACTGACACAAATTCAGTCAGTCAGCAAAACAATAAAATTTCACTGATATTCTTTAGCAGTGACATTAAATTGTTTTTGGCATTGACAATGATTGATTGATTGACAGTATTGACACGACTGACAACAAAAGGATACATACAAAATCTGCAAAAATGTACTACTATGTAATGCTGCCAGGAAGAACCTTTTTACCTACGACTGTAGGTAGCATTTGTAATATACATGTGTGGCGACCTCGCCTTATTTTATGATGTTCGAACTCTTTGATGACGGCTTAATTTTCTCATCCGACAGATTTGAATGTTTTCATATGTCGATGGTAGAATTGGTTGTCAAGGATTTTGACATTATTTTTCAGTAGTTAATATTTTTCTCTTGCCCCGATTGGCAAGATTTTAATGTAAAAATACTCAATTAATTTAATGTAATAACTAGCTATTAAAGCGTGAGCCTTGATTGTAAAGCATCAAGGCCATGCAGTAGCAAATATCACCTCAATTCGTGATGGGAGATTGAAAGACCCTAGTTACCATAATATTTTCTTCGAATACAAAAAAATATGTAATACTGCGTTTGCTTACATAGAAAAGCCCAGAGCATTACGACGGTCTAATCGGACTAATATATACCCGGGACCGTCGATAACAAAAGCTAAGTACACTTTAATTATTAAATCTATAAGATGACCCCTCTCTATTCTTCACCGGCTTTTACGCACCAGTCGTAAAACCCCGGAACTGCAAGTGCCATCCCATTCCTGTCTCAGTATCTAAGTAGCAGTCGATAGGGTTGGCACACGAAAAAATAACTGGGATATCCCGGGGGTCCCAAACATGAATGGGATTGCAGTTTTAGTGAGTCTAACGAGTCTTTAACCAAAACGAATGACCCAACAAATTGAGTGATACGCCTTATGCGAGCAATACATCTATCATGTTTCAAACATTGATTATTAATGAATGTAGTATAAACTAAACTAATGTATGAGAGCAATTATGTCTATCACGTTTTACACACTATGTAGTATATATTAAAATATGTAAACATAAACTAACTATTCTTCATACATAACTATTTCAGCATCATAAACCATCTAATAAATGGGCATACATAGGTTGCCTTTGGGTACATACATTTGAATGTCGAAAATTAAAATACCTACCTACCTACGGATAAAATGTCAATGTTCAAAACATCTAAAATTTAAATATTGATTGTAATAAAATATCGAAATTATTATACCTTAGTTTAAAATGTCTAAGATTGAAATACCGTGTGATTATAATTAACATCGGATGCTTAAAAAGGTCGATAGTCTCGTCACTATACCTCAGTTCAAAATGTCAACATTTATTACTTACATATAAGTGTATTAATATTTACTTAAAAAATACCTATTAGTTAAAATATTAAATCAAAAATACTGAAATATAGTTTTAAAAACGCTTATTTCGTTGAAAAAAGTTTTATAATTTGTTTGTTTTAAACTAGTAAACACGGGCCAATTGGGTTCTGGCATTCTTTGTGGTCACAGTTAACCTAACCCTTCCTCCTCACCTCTCGTCGTTTTAATTTTTGATATTTCGATACAGTAGATTTTTTTTCTTTCGATTATTAGAACCATGACACATTGACCCGTAGGTAATTTGATTTTCGATATTCAAATATGTATTCTTGCCTTTCTGTTACGATTCTTAATCGTGAACCCATTTTATTGCTGGAGAACCAACATCCAATTATCTTACCTAGTTTTGTTCCCTTCCCTTCACCTTCTTTCCAAAGATTTATTCCACCTAAGTCATCGCACTAATTTTGACGTAAGTAAATACGTTTTTAAATTTGTATCTAAAGTGAGGGGCTTTTTAGAAAATCGCGGGATTTTATTTGACGTTTTAGCTACATGCCTATCATCTACATCCATAATATGTATTGTACGCCACTTGATAGCTAAAGTGAAAAATATTCGCTAGGTTGAGTAAGAATTGAGGCGCATGTGGGAATAGGAACGTAAAAGAATGAAGGCTTCCACGTGGATCAACGACGGTGACAAACAGTACATCTGCAGATAGGGCGGCCGAGCCAATGCAAGTGGATGATGTAATCATTTTTAAATCGACGCCGGACTGTATAGAAATCGATTGTGTGCGGTCGCCGATTACGAAGACACATTGGGCAGCAGCTAGTTCACGTTTTACTACTAAGTACTCCTTATAGATGTATTCACATGTAAACAAACCTACAGCCGTGTGTACGCCACAGCCACACCCTATTTTTTATATTTTTATTCGGTTTCGGGTAATTTCATCTTTGACTGTAGGCAGCATTATTATTATCCCCTCTCTCTCCTCCGTAGACAGGACAGGCTCAGTAGGACTATTATCTTTTTAGGGTTCCGTAGTCCTGACAAGGAACCCTTATAGTTTCGTCATGTCCGTCTGTCTGTATGTTTGTGGCTCAGTCTATTCGAAGTTGCCCCCTTATCACGAAATTTGACAGTTGACTATTGAATGAATGAAATGAACAAAATAACGAGGACGCAGCTATGTAGGCTGTATAGCTCCATCTCTGTCATTTCGTTCATTTCAAATTTTCAATCCCTATCAAGCTTTGTGATAGGCCTGTTTGACTGAATAGACGATGTAGGTAGACGGAATATTAAATAGACAAGACATTAGCGTAATGGAATGACATAGCTATAGATGTGTGTAGCCCGTAGAGGACTTTGTCTACGGTCCTACCCACCTCCTCCACCCATTTCCCCAGTCCTCCTTTCCCCTCAAGTTATCTGTGAGTGAAGTTAAAAAAAAAGTTGTTTGTTAGTCTGACTCTGCCCCCGTATCACGAAAACCATTGAATGAATGAAATGACCGAAATGACGGGGACGCAGCTATGTAGGCTGTATAGCTCCGTCCCCGTCATTTAGTACATTTCGTTCATTCAATGGTTTTCGTGATCAGGGGGCTGATCTGACTCATATAGTAATCTCTGGTGGATAGAGTTGCCCCCCTCTGTAGTCTGTGATACTAGGCTAGGGCTTACTATATCCGACATAGGAGTGGATATATCGTATATAATTCCATATAAAGATATATATCCGCTTAGTATAACTGCTTCGTATGTCCGGTTACCAATGTGAGTTGTGTTTCAGACATTGCAGAGAAACTCACTTAATAGGACACATTATATCCATTAGTATATCCCATATCCAAAATTAAGCGTATCTGTTGTGTTTTGAACTTGCATTGTATATGTACCTGTTGTTAGTGACGATGTGATCTAAAATAATGATACAGCACGGTTGCCTAGAAAATACCTATTCAATTACGGCTAGACTTTTTAACCGACTTCACAAATAAGTTGTCTGTTTCATCAAGATATACCGGATATATGGGATATATTAAGATTTGGCATGTGGAATGAAGGATATATATCCGCTTAGGGATATATATCCGAAGATATAGATGTTTGGGACCTCCGGGAAATTTCCCGGGATAATCCCAGTTACTTTTACGTGTGCCAACCTATCGACTGCTACTTAGATACTGAGACAGGAATGGGATGGCACTTGCAGTTTCGGCGTTTTACGACTGGTGCGTAAAAGCCGATGAAGAACAGAGAGGGGTCCTCTTCTAGATTTATAATGAAAGTATACTTAGCTTTTATATCGACGGTCCCGGGCAGATATTAGTCCGAACGGACCGTGGAATGCTCTGGGCTTCACTATATAAGCAAACGCAGTTTCACATAATCTGTTGTATTCGAAGAAAATATTGGAACTGAAGTGATATTGTTATTGCATGGCCTTGATGCTTTGCAATCAAGGCTCACGCTTTAATAAATAGTTATTACATTAAATTCAATCAGTATTATTACAATCAAATTTAACCAACTAGGGCAAGAGAAAAATATTTAACTACTGATAAATAATGTCAGAATCCTTGACAACCAATTCTACCATCGACATATGAAAACATTTAAATATTCCCGTATATATTACTTTACTCTATGTTCAAATATGTCGGATGAGAAAATTAAGCTGTCATCAAAGAGTTCGAACATCATAAAATAAGGCGAGGTCGCCACAGATGTGTCCGGAGTTACACAAGCCTATGTATGTGATACTAGTATCATAAAGTAATCTGTGCCTAGTATTATAATTATTCTCTTTGGTTGGTCTGTGATGTGATAGAGTTGATTGAAAACAAACAACGTAATTTTTGGTAACTTTATACCTATAAATAAACATACTATTATTATAAATAAAAATAAACATAAAACTATACAATTTATTTCTTCTGATAATAATAAGTGTGCTGGAATAGTGTATCACAGCAACTACAATACAAAATAACCTATGCCAATTGCCAATGTAAAATACTGAGTCAGAGATTTACCTACGCAAATTGAAGTTTTCCTCATTGTCATACTCCTGCCTGCGTCGTCGTAACAACCGTGTTGACTTGAACTGTCTCCGGTGCCTCTGACTACTGTGACTACGCTCCGCAATATCCAATCACGCATCAGATCTGTCCGTCTCCATTCCAGTGATCAGTTTAGTTCAGTCAGTCAGTCCCAGTCAGTCGCTTTGCGGTGTTCACGTTGGACACACGTACGTTGCTTAATATACTACAGTAAAACGCGATGCTCCTTCGGAAGTGACAATCTAGTGTAAAGTGAACAATAACTCGTGCAAAATGCTAGCTGACGGAGAAGTGGTCGGCGATGGGTCGTGGAACCTCACGATCTATGTGACTGATCTGAATGAAAAACGTACCATGGTCGTAAAAGGCGATATGCACATTGGCGGAGTTATGCTCAAGCTAACTGAGAGCTTTGGTGAGTACTGGCCTTTTTAATTTTTTTATTTACTGGTGGAAAATTGGTTAAATCATGTTAAATGTCTCATTGCTTCCAAGCCAGTTTTGACACTCATTTTGAATGCAACTTTTTATGAGGGAGATCTTAAAAAGGTAAGTAACTACATGCATTAGGCGAGTTAGCTACAATAGTCAAACAACTGTTTAAAGTTAGCTTTGAAACTCTACGAATGTTAGCACTAACTTTTATACCGCCAACATATATAAAAATGGTAACTGTGTGCAGCTGTTTGAAGGCAATTCAGCACTGCAAAAATATGCTGCGACTACTGTTAATTCTATAAAGTTTACATAATCATTGTTTAGTGTATCACTGCTACACTATCAATATTAAGATAAGAGACTGAACATGATAAGAACGAATTTTAATGTGTATTGTCTTATTAAGGTGTGTATGAGTGAAGATTTTGTCAGTTTCAACATGCAGATTACAATTATCTCAATGTCTATAAAATGCTTTCGAGCACTAAGAGTATGTTGCTAATTTGTAACTAACTGTCTGTGTTAATAACCTGTTGTGACATATTGAAACACGACCTTTTGAACATTTATCTAGATGTCTATAAACCTATGAACTATGAAATGAACTATATAATAACTATGAAATGTCATAGAAGTGCATGCACTTGTGGTGAAACTAACGCAACTTTTTTGTATTGAGTTTATTCTACCGTGCGTTAGAATAGACACACTGCACTGCAGTGCATACTCTGCCTAATGGTCTGTGTTAACCTTTTGTAACATATTGAAACATTTTAAGCATAAAAATCTATATAGAATTGTACATTCCAAACATTATCAATCTTACTTATTTATTTATTAAGGAACAGTAAAGAGCTACATTATACAATATTAAATTATAAAAAAAACAATTGAGTAAACAAAACAAGTATCAATAACGCAGCCCACAACACTATTCTCAGATTGTTACATGCATCGCCAGATGAGCGACTGACATATACAAAAAATAATAATAATAATAATTCAGTTTTGTTACAAATTACAATAATTAAGTGCAACAATCCTTTTAAGTAAAGTCTCATATAAATTGACATCCAAACTCCCTTGTAAGATTTGCTAATTTTATGTTGGTATTATAGCACAACTACCTGTGACCCACGGCTTAACCCGTTTTAAATCGCATTGCCTAATCCACAATACTAGCTATTCCTGTGCAAAATTTCAGCTAAATCGGTCCAGCAGTTTGACCGTGAAGATGTCCCAAATATACAAATTGAATTTAGAGTTTATAATTGGTTTATAAACACCAATAAATCAATCTTAGATAAACTCAGAAGCATAGAATTAGGGACCATTTAACAGCCCCGGATCTCGGGCAAACCCGCCCAGGGTGGCCGTTTCAGAGGGCGCTAAAATCATAATAAAGTATAGTTAAAAATAAAAAACTTGCTCTACAAAGCACCTAGCATAGAGAAGCCTGGTTGGCCCACTGCGACTTGTAAGAAATAGTTACCACACAGGCCTACAACTTAAGTGAATTATACTGTCCCATTCACAAAAACTACCAACCATTATATACATATGTAAGTTTTTTTAAGTAATTTATCTCAAAAGCAGGAGAGAGGGGTGCCACTAACAAGTTTCTGCCGCAGTTCGAATAAATTGTAGATCCAGGTCTGCCATTTAACAAATCAAATGACTTGACATTCTATCCTTAAGAGTAATATTTGAGTATCATTCTCAATTACAGACCTTAAACTGCGGTCATTTTCAATATGAAATTAAGTCCTTGCCTCCCCAATAAATAATCTAAGTGAATCAACCCAAATAGTTGATGACTGACTAATTGTTGTAAAAATGTTGACCTAGACTACAATTAGTATGTTAGTCATGGTCTATAGTAATATTTACAAGGTCAAATAGTTAATTTTTAGATAGATGCAGACTGCCTGAACTTTTAATACATTATATTAAAGTAAACATTATTATAAAAAAGTCATGTTCATTTTGAAAATTTTGAAGTTTATAAATATGGGATATTAAGGTGATATGAATTATATATTATGAACTTATGTGATGTCGATATAGTGAGGAGGCTAAGTACCTCCTTTCTACTAAGCCTTATCTTCAGCTTTTCTTTTCCAGTCACTGCCCACTTTGCAAATGTTGTCTCTCCTTCTGGTCGTCTTGTGACCATCCTTTTCTATGTTTACTGATTCGCAGCCTTTGCTCTAGAACATGTTTACCTAATGGTTATCACTTATCAATCCTGTGGCAGACATGACCAAAGCTACTTTAGTTTGCTTATCTCTTGAGCTATATCAATAACTTTCGTTCTCTAGCAAATTTGACTTATACACGTTTGGTTCTGGGGACAATGCTAAATGTATAAGATTTTTTATTTTAATTAAAATTTAATTTACTGTTGAATAACTTGGTCAATATACATACAGTTTGGCCAATTTACCTATATTATAGCTGATCAGCTTTTTTTTTTTCATAGATTACTCGCAATGTGTGTTGCACATTACTAGTATTCTTGTTAACCCCTCCAACTAAGCTAAATATGCTTGTGTCTGGAGTGGGTTCACGTCAATAGTGCAATGGGTAGGGTGGGGATCGAACTCACGACCTCTCGATCGCCAGCCCGACACTGTATCCATTGGGCTATTGCCGCCCTGATTCTGATCGCCCTTATTGATATTCTGATGTATAAGCAATGTAGTAGGTACTCAGTAGTAGTAGCACAGTCTTGTAAAGTTTCATCAAAATCTGTTCAGCATTTTTTGCGTGAAGGAGTAACTATTATCCATCCATCTGTCCTTACAAACTTTCGCATTTATAAAAGTATCCCACGTCCTTTTGTACCATATTAGCTATCACTATGCAAAATGTCCCAATTGGTCCAGCCATTTGACCATGAAGAGGACCACAAACGAATATAAACTGACTTTCGCATCAATAGTTGGAAAGAATAAAACAAAAAATTAATATAATAAAGAACTTTTAATTATATTCTATCTGCTTCTTATCTTACCCTATTATTATAAAATTTATAAATTACTGAATTTTGGTAAAGAAGTAGGTATGTACATAGTTGAATAATGGCGTCATTACTGGCATAGGTAATCAACGCAGAACATGCTAGTTTTAAATAAATTTTAATATTTGGCAGTTTATCACTTTGTCTCTAATTATAGTAGGTAGTTCTGATACTAAAATAGGCATGAACCATAATAAAATATCCAACTAAAGATATTTCGTTTCAAAATGCAAAATTAAACTGCGTTTGCGAATTTGCAACCCCATTAATATTCAAAATATTCATCATACTTCAAAAGCCTGTTTCGTTTAACTGGTTCTGGAATAAAGCAATACCTGCTTGATTAAAGATCGTATTGAACGAGACAGCATTATTAGCGGGAAAGAGATGGCGGACGCGCGTACGCAGGCATCGAAGCATGCGTCCTTCGCGGCCGATTATGCTGAACGGGTCGGTTTTTTTACTAACACAGGTGAACTACCGACGAGATATGCCGTGACATTGGCGGAACAATCTAGTACGAAAGTAAAAATATCTACATGGCTATTATTTTTTATTTTTATGTCTTATAAGCGTTTGACCACTATTTCGCCTGGTGGTAAGCGATGATGTGGTCGTAGATGGTGAACACGCTAGCCCTAGAACACTCTATTCACAATCATTCAAAAATCAATTCGCATGAACTGCCTCTCCATCTTCTCTGTTCTTTTCACAAAGCCTTTTGGAAACTGACATTTCTATTCGAAAAAATATTTTGTAGGGTAGGCATGTATCTATTGGAACAATATTGAGACTATTTATAGACTGTCGTCCTCAAATGGCCTTAAGTATTTTCATTTGTACTACCTAAATGTATGTGGGTGCTAAAAATACTATAATTGTTTATTTAGGTCAATGGTTACTATACGACACCTGGCTTCAAAAAATAACAATTAATTAAACTAACAAATAAACAGCAAATGTTCAAAGTATCTCACTGCAACTTAAATACTTAATGACTTACGCATGCAGTTATACTTAAAGCAAAATATCTGTGTAGTCTATAATTTGTACTTAAGGCCTATTTGAGACAGAATCGGTTTTAGCAAACGGCGTAAACAATTTAAAGTTTTCTCACCTACGCGAATCCGATCCGATACCTAACTTTCAAAATGGCCGACCATATTCGCCCACTTGCCCCGAAACATGTCTCAACTCAATTCAATTTATTATGCAAGACCTCGCTCCCGTTTGATAAACAAAATGTAAATAAATATTGCTCTAGGCTATAAATTCAAAGAGTACTTAAATATTGACGCCATTGGTTGTAGTTAGTTTAGTATGTTATTTTTAGAATCTAGATTTATGATAATCATGAAAAGTTCAAGTAAAAGAAGTGACTTTCGGGTACTCCTGTATGGTGGGACACATCAGTACCCTTAGTACGAGTTTTCATACCAAACTCGATATCGTATATCGAGCAAATTTTGTATGAAAAACAGTACAGCGCCTCTAGCGGTTACTACACTCAACTAAATTTAGACCAATCAGGGAGCCAGAATAAGTCGAAAACTATGTGAGATCTGTCAAAAGCGTTTACGATAAAAACTCATACTAGGGGTACAGGCGTGTGTACAGATACCAGTCCGATCCAAGATCGCTAAATCATCACAAGTTATCAAAACACTACATCAATCATAGATCTATGACATCAATACGTTTGATGAATACGTGAGACTCGGCATCAATAATGTAATGTAGAAATAATAGGCGTATTCTGCGACCCGCCAAACTAGCAATCTAGAAATTTGCGTGCCATTGTGAGAGCTAACATAATAATTCTTTATAGTGGTAGTTGTGAATTCAGACGAGTTTGTTTACAAACCGGCAAATTTCGCTGTATACATCATAAGTTGACAAATATTCGAGATAGTGGTATGGTATCACGGCAATCAAATAACACTGTGCCTTTCACAAGAGGCTGTTATCAGATTTACCATGTCACCTGTCCGAGTTAATATCATTACATCTTTATAATGTGTGTTATTTCCACAGGTGCGTTTTATCGAGGTTCTGCCTGATTTACTAACTATAAAGTAGTTTACCACCATCAAGGACAAAATCTGCTATCCTAACCTTACGGTGTTCCGGCAGTAAACAGCCCTTGAGAGTTAGACTATTCTAATGAATGCGAGGATTCGAGAATAGGCCTCTAAGCCAAGCATGTTCACCATCCTCGACCACATCATCCCTTACCTTACCACCAGGCGATGTAGTCGTCAAACGCTAGCCTTATATGAGAGATATTTTTTTAAGTTAGAAACGTTAATACTGCTAGTAAATCTATGCATACTACTTTGAAATAATAATATGCGTCGGCAATTACGCTTGTTGGTCAATTTACGCAAAACTAGCATCAATTGTAATACATAATTACCTACACCTTCTCAAGAATCAACTTAATAAAATTAGTAATAATTTAAAACCACTACCGACTGATTTCTCCATAGACCATTCCAATGAGCTTAACGACATCTCAGGGTGACGGGTGAATAGTGCGCAGAAGCGCTATTTTGATTTTTTGACGTCTGCGGTCAAAGGTCTATGAAAGTTGCTTAATCAAACAAAAAGAAACTAAAACAAAATCCAGACACACACATACACGAATACACGTTCAACTTATAACATCCCTTCTTTTTGCGTCGGGGGTAAAATTAGTAGATATTAAACGAAATCATTCAAGAAATGGGACAAGACCTCAGGAATAAACAGACACAGCCAGGAAACTTTGTAGTAATTAATTAACGTCTAATAAGTTGCTAATTATCTCCAATAATACATGATAATATTAAGTCTATTATTTTAATTTTAGTCTTTTTATCATCGTCTATCTAGGTATGGATGAGAAGAGACTTAATGCATTAGCCCAATACAAATATAAGATTAATCAATATTAGTGTAGATCAATGTGCTAATAATTGGAAAAGGAGTTTTGTGAAAGCAACATGACATGGAAGAACAAATTTACATGTTGCCCCAATTCTGTGTAGGAAAAGAAATACAATAACAATTAAGACTCTCATTCCTTAAAATCTCTTTTCATTTCCAACATTTTCATTCATACTCAAGATCTCGTCAATATAAGTACTATGATTTCTTGGCAAAGCACGTGAAATTACATAGTTTTTTTTTTTTTTTTTTTATTCCGAACTGGGTAGCACTTGATCACTATCTCACCTGATGTTAAGTGATGATGCGATCGATGATGGAGCGTGCTTACCCAGTAGTTCTGTAATTTACATTAAGAAGTGGTGGCATTATCACTAATTATTGTCTCTTCTATTATTAAATGCAAAATCATGTAGTTACGTGTATCAAAATATCATCAAATCTGTACATGATTGAATCGTGACCAAATTCTATTAGCATACCATTGAACGGCTTGAAAATTATCATTGATAAACACATGCTACGTAAATAAAACTTTAGTAGACTTAGCCTGATATTGGCTTGCATAATCCCTTATATCTGATAATAAGATAACTAACAGCAATTACGTAAAATAGTAGACATTCTTAAGATAGCAAACAGAAAGCTAAATAATGTTTTATAGTAGAGAACTCGTTTATCTGCATTGTAATGGACAGATTGAGAAATTTGTAATGAGATTGCCGTTGCAAATTTGTCATTTTATCGTTGGGAGTACAATAAACGGCAATGCCTTAATTACTCTTACAATTTGAGAGGTTATTATGGCGAATAGCTGGTGAGATTTAGACCCGGTATGGCATAGAAGATACGGTAGAGTAGATTTTTGATATTCATTGTTACAAATTACTGTAAGAGCAGTTATGGCAAAATAGAATACAGAGCTGTTAATCCATGGCTTCAAAGCAGATGAAGGTATTTTTGTTTACGTTTATTTCTTGGTGTCCGATACGGATGCTCGTATGCATGTTCCGAGAAGCCGCCATGTCGAGTCGCGTGTTTCCGGCGCCCTCCCTTCACCCCTCCCCTGTTACAGAGATAACGTCTTATCATCCGCTCATTGTTCCTCTATGCTCATAAGGTACTTGACCAATCGCACAGTAGCTAAGGGCGTTGACTTCCTCGATATTTTTAGAGTGCCAAGTAAACATTTTGAGACGCTCGATTTACTTGTTACAAAGTCTACCTCCAAACGTGGTCTGGCTTAACCACACTCATAAATCCATTCTTGATTAATATGGAGACTTATGAGCTCTTTGAACTTGGTACCGCCCCGCCTTTATGGTTAAAACACCTCATTATGCCACCGTATTAATTGTGTTTCTAAATGAGTAGCTGCCGCTAAAGGGAAATCCCGCCTATTGTGCCGATCGAATACATCCAGGAAGTTGACTTCTGTTTTATCTAGCGGCTCCTAATGTAGGTGATTATCGTTTCCTGGGTTTATTCCACGGTGCTCATTAGGGAGTGCATTTTATGGTTTTATCAGAACATGTCGAATCGCAGAGGGGGCGCGCTATCTGGACTGATAATGTGCGACATCCTAGCTGTTAACAATAAATAAAGCCCTTGTGTCAACATGTCCTGTGGGTTGATACGCCCGCATCGCGAACTATCTATCTGATGAAACGCTTATTGTCAGACATGACTAAGTAATGTTCCTAATTCATAAGTACAATGTCATATTATCTTGCGCAGGTGGACTTATATTTTAATTTTTATTTATCAGCGTAGTATTACCTACCTATTCGAGTCTGGATACAATGTCAATTGACTCCTACAAATTCTTGGCCACACCATTGACGAAAGATCTTGGAATTAACTAACCACATTCTCTGCATTCTTTAGCAATATATCGAAGATCGAGCTACATTGTATTGTATCCAATGCCAATAAACTGAACAAATCATACTTGATCTAAATGTCATCAATGCACATAAAGTTACGAGGGCGAGATGGTGTGGAAGGAGTGGCACCAACTACGGCTTGCACTGCCGGACGCTAACGGTCGTGCGCATTCCACCCTTGGCCTCTGCTCATTGGCTAATTGAGGAATGGTTGTGACACTTGCATCCTCAGTTACTAACGAAGAAAGCCTTTATCCCACAAAAGTAACTTGCTATTGATTAATAAGACACTAATACAAACGTAGTCAATCAATCTGTCACTCAAAAATTGCAAAAGGTCGATGCATCCCAAACATCCGAGGCCAAAGCGGCATAGTATGGAAATCGACAGCCATATGAAGCGTGTACTAAATAACCGAGCCATAATCTCCCGTATTCTTGTCTAATTGTCACGTTCGCAGGACCATTGCAACACCGCAAATGTTAGCTTATTTGCAATGTAAACGAGAGCCACTTACAATACAGACGTGTTATCATAAATATATTCTGCTCATTAATCCATTCAATGGTCCAGTCAAATCTTCACTTGCGTCATTATTACCAAACAATATTAATAGAGTTCATTCAGCCGTAGTCACGTAATGTGTGTCGAAACGTCCAATTAGTAATAAACACTTCAGTCTATGACCACTAATGGCTAGTTGCAAGCAGAAATACTTATAAATTGCAGCAGTATGATATTTAAAGCTGCGCGTCCGGGCTTCCATAGACGAAGACCGTGTAACCAGCGACACATCGCAAGGCCGAGGCAAAAACTAGACTAGCCAGTTGCGAGATATGGATAATAGAAATTGCTGCGAATAAGGGGAGCAATGGTCTCTTTAATAAATGTCAAATCTACAATCATTGTTTCCGTCACAGACGTTGACAAAACGGAACACAGGCAGGACGCATTGTTCAGCTATTGTTATGCAAAACGGACACGCGTTCTGCAGTTTACTCGTCAATCTAAAATGACACATAATATAAACCACTAGCACTACCAACACGCCTTCAGAATTATAAACAGCATAGCTAGACAGAGTGGTTTACTTAAAATCTTCGCTGAGTATTGCAAGAAAGCTTTTATGAAGACATTCGTGAAAACACTTCTGAGTATTCGATGCGTCTGTTGACATTAATAACTGTTACGAATATGCTTTATATTATGCCATTGGTTGCATCGAAACGAATATGACATACTACTTATGCCAGTACATTGCCAACGTGATTCAAGATAGCGGATGACTCTACAGTGTACAGCGGTCATGCATGATTCCGACCGGTTTTTCTGCGGACTGGCACTGTGACGTCATCGTAAGAAATCGAGAGAACAACCAATACTTATAAGGTAATAATGTTGAGGCTGTTTAATTTCTCAATGTCTCAAATGACTTCGTGGAATCGCTGGCACGTACAAGAGCTTGTAAAAATGTAGAACGTCTTGACACAGGAACGTGAATGAGAGTAAATACTACACGTTTTCTATATTTACTGGTTACGCGTTGAGTCATCGTGTATTTGTTTGAAAACATTTGCAGGCGCTATAAAACAAAAAATTGTTTCAATTTATTGTTTCCAAATAATTTCTAATAAAACATGACAAATTGTTAAACTAACAAGTCTCCTTTGTCTCTATTCCCCATATATTACCAAGATAAAATAGAAAGAATTCTATTGTCGAGCCGAGCCCATTTGATACCGTCGGGTTCTAATAAAAGATTTCAAATTCCAATTTCCCGCTGTATTGTATTCATTTCGCAATCCCACAACTCGAATGCCTTCTGTTTTATTTAAAGGTATATTGGAGGCAGTAAATCTTGAATCGTGCCGTAAAAATTAAACACCAATACTAGCGTGTCAGATTTCTATTTTTATTCGTCTGACTTCATTCCCAATGTGTACTTTAAAAACACGCCTTGAGTCTACGCTGGTTGCTCTCGTTGATGTTTTGCCAAAAGATTTCTCATAGTTTGTTTTACTAGCTCATCTGTAATAGATAACGCTTTAATAAATTGATCTCTTGTGGATTTGGAATGTTAATGGCTGATTTAGAGTTTTTACAGACTTTGCAAACTGTATAAAAAGTAAAGCGTGCATTGATTAGGACAGGAAACTCGTTTAAAGGGTCGTCATATCTAAAAGCAGGACCATTAATACCTATTAAATCGCCATTAGGGTAAATTGCCTGTGATAAACGCCCTGCATCTCTAACAGAGGTGACTTTAATTCTAATCAAAACACTGTTTATTTCTTGTTTTCAAGGCAGACGATTCAAAGCTTGTTAGCTATGAATCTTGTACTTAACCTTTGCCCACGTATCACTTTGTGCTCTTTGCGGTATTTAATTAAGCCGCAATCTTAACTTCCGCATCTATAATCATTTCCATAAAGAAGTGATTCTTCCTTTTACTTTTTTTTTAATCACTTTTTTTTCACTCATATTTACAGTCATAGTACTGGTCCTAGTCTCTATCTGTAAGATTTTTGTCTCAGCTGCTGAAAGTAATAGTTTGATTTGAGACTTAAAATATCTGGGAGTAGATTCAGAATGATTATAAATTACCGACTATTATACTCACTATTGTTTGTTGTCGACTGTCTCGACCTAGGTTCCGTCCATGTCCGATGCGCAGTGCTCGTCTCGATTTCGCTGCGTAACCTCCCGAAGAAGTGCATTCATAATCATGAACGTCGGTCATTTATAATCATGATTCAAACTCACAATAACTTTAAATCTAAAATAGATTCAAAATTATGAAACTGTGACTGGATCTGAACTTTTCTTTGTCTTTTTATATACTTGGATCGAAGTATTTTAACAGATATGCCAGTAAATAAATGTAGCCAGGTATGTAGGTAAAGTCAAAGGGTGCAGCTCGAGCTCTAACGCTTTATTTAGCAGCTGTGCCAAAGCATTATGTTCGTCCTTCATGTCAAGGTCTTCGTAGGTGTGTCGCCAGCGCCACTCCTTTATTTACTGTTCCATTAAATCCAAATGTGTTTTTCAGCTGCTTAAAATTATTTATTCTGCTGTATCACCGTCCATATTGTAGCTAGACAAAAATTCAAATACGTTAATGACACATTTAATTTTAACCCGCACTTTAACCGATATTTTCACAAATGATTTATCCTGTTTACTCTAACTCAATAGTATTATTCCTTAATAACTTAATATCGGCTTAATACAGCGGTAGAATATTATTTATGTTTTGTGTGAATGTCATTCATTGCGTCAATTGCTCTTCGTGAAATGTTGCAGAGTTCGCTTTAATAAATATGACATCATTTCTGTTTGAAAATTGTCTGGGCCAAGGCTACTAGCTCTGGTAATTTTATAAACATGCGTTGTTTTAAGTTTTGATCTTGTGCTGTTGTTTATTCTGTGGTATAGAATACTCTTTCCTCTGTGTAAATGCAAATTTCGGTTATTGCTTAGATGTCGATTTCTCTAATTTTATATTTGTGTATGTACCTACTGTAGTAAACATTAAAGTAAATAACGTATACTTACGCTATTAATTTTAAGGAAAAGGACACAGGAATTACTGAAACCTACTATTTATTTGTTGTATTGTTCTATGGACATACCTGTATCGAAGTAACAAACCCACTATGAAATTGAATAAAGTTTTAAGGACATTTAGTATTCAATTATATTATATTAATTATACAATTTCGCCTCTTATATTGCTTAGATGTCGATTTCTGAGAGTCTACAGCCCTATCTGGGCTCTAGACTACTAATCACGAGTGAATAGGTGTATCTTGTGGGTAAGCACGCTTTATCATCGATCGCATCATCACTTAACATCAGGTGAGACAGTGATCAAGTGCTATCCAGTTTGGTGTACAAAAAATATGAATATTTTTAACGGACTTCATGACCAGAAGGTTCTAAGTTCGTTTGTATGTATGTTTTTTTTTGTTATGTTCACCGATATCTCTGTCAATTGTGTGACCTGATTTAAAAAAATAAAAATTTTATTCGATAGAGTATACTTCTGAAGTGGTCCCGTGGTAAATTCATCGAGATCTGATGAGTAACTTTAGATATATGGAGATAAACCTCAAACTTGGAATACTGAAAATGGCTAGCGAGGCATTTGAAGTCGGTTCTTTCGGTTTTTAAACGATCTTAAATTATATTGGACTAACAACTTTAGGGCGGCAATAGCCCAATGGATAGGGTGTCGGACTGGCAATCGAGAGGTCGTGAGTTCGAATCCCACCTACACCCATTGCACTATTGACGTGAACCCACTCCAGACACAAGCATATTTAGCTTAGTTGGAGGGGTTAACAAGAATACTAATAATGTGCAACCCACATAGCGAGTAATCTTTAAAAAAAAAAAAAAACAGATCGAGTTTAATTATGTTTTATTGGTATCCATTTAAGCTTCTTTTATAATGGCTGGTCTAGTCATACCTTAAAGCCAAAATACTTTCTTGTGAAAAATATTAACGCTTACTACGTGTCGTGTCGAAAACAAGACTGAGCCCAGTTTTGAGCGAATGAGCTAGCTGTAACCATTAAATTCATTAAATTAAAGTACGTACTATCTAGTATTATATCGATTTTAGCCATGCCATCTTTTCGTCTCATAGCATCGTATCATTCGTCGACATAAACACAATGGTTTTTTTTTATGTTATGGTGGGCAAACAAGCACACAGCCCATCCGATAGTAAGCGGCTATCGTCGCCTATGAACAACTGCAACACTATGAGTGCTGTTGATGCGTTTCCAGCGTTTGAGGAATATGTGGATACCCTTTTTAATACATCCCATCCCGTAGCTGGATGGAAAGATCGGTTTAGAACTTTGGCTATCGTTCTATGACAAGACTCTTTCAGCATCAGTTCCCCAGAAGTTAATTCCAATGTAAACGTGTACAACCCATGTTAACTCAAACTTGGTTATACGCTAATCGATATTTACTACCAATTCACTATCAGTTTATTTCAAATCTCTGTATTGAATCTTTCATGCAGCACATTATTTACGTACCTACCAAATCAGACTCAACCGTGGATATCGTGAACAACCTAGAAAAGCCATATAAGTAGTGATGGCCATTGAAATATCTGTATTTGGAAATTTAAAATGTTTACAATCGCTGCAAAAACACCGAACCAACATCCTTTGCAAGTCCTACCTTGGTTTTGTTGGTCGAAGATCATATATTTTGTTTTAATAATAGGGTCTTTTTAGGGTTCCGAACCCAAAGGGTACCAACGGAACCCTATTACTGAGACTCCGCTGTTCGTCTGTCTGTCTGTCCGTCCGTCTGTCACCAGGCTGTATCTCATGAACCGTGATAGTTAGACGGTTGAAATTTTCACAGATTATGTATTTCTGTTGCCGCTATAACAACAAATACTAAAAACAGAACAGAGTTAAAAATTAAAGGAGGTCCGCATACAAAAAAGTGTTTTTACTATAGCGTTATCTATGAACGATTATAAATAACCTTATTTATTTATTGAGCATCAACACGATGTACATCAGAAAGAGTAAATTAATATAAACGCAGTATGGATCAGTGGTCAATGCCATCGCAATTATAGATGCAGACTGCATGTGTAGTCGAACAAACAAGTAAAAGCTATGCGATAATAATAATGTAAAGATACAAATACAAAATTAATTTTTAAAAAATACATAGAATTGTGTAAAATTAAAAGTTGAGAAATTCATGTTATGATTACATTTAAAAAAAAATGGGATAAACTATATTAATTTTCATTGCTAATATTATATGTAATAAATTCAATAGCTTTCCTGAATTCACGGATGTTTCCTGTAAATAGATCAACATTTGATTGTTTTGTCGTTACTCCAAGTTCGCGAATAATTCGGTTGAGCGGCGCATTCCTACCAAGATTTGTGTTAGTTTGAGACTCTGAAATTTATTAATAAACCTAGATGTTCGCGGTAACCTGAGAGGCACAGAGAAGTTGAGTCGGTAATATAATATAATATGATACCTTTTTTTTTTAAATAAAATATAACTTATTTACAGTATTCTGGATATTTCGTTATATTATGTACAAACGTTTATTTACAGACGGTACATATATACAACTTAAAAATAAATTAAACTATTAAGTGAGAATAAATGAAATATTATAAATAAAAATTAAAGTAGTTATAAATAAAAAACAGAACCAAGTTTGCAGCTGTCTGCCGGTAACGTTCCCAAAAAGCTGGCGACGTTACCTCGTTGAATTGCTAGGCTAATCCGTTGGCCGAGGTAAGCGCCAGCTCTTTGGTCATGAGTGACGTCTATTAAGCGTCTGGACAGCTCCTTTACAAAACCCCGGGCATCTCGACCCCACGGACCCATTGTTTCGACCCCAAACGGAAGAAAAATGTAGCTATCACCAATAGCAGCATATTTCCTCCGTATGAGGGTTTCTGCCGCATCCGCTGCCGCATCCGCTGCCGCACCCGCTGCCGCACCCGCTGCTCGTGAGGTCCCGCATATATGTGGGACGCCGCTAACGTGTCAGCACACGTCGCGTCCCACACCAACGGTCTCCCTCGGCACCACGGAACCAACGTCATACCGTCGGGCCTCTTGCCATCGTCACGTGATATACCGTTCGGCTCTAATATAGCCGCCACGTTAACGGTGGCAAGGGCCCGACGAATGACGTCCGATTATACCTATATATTATTATAATGAGGTTTGGAACCCTCCGTGTGCGAGACAAAAGTCTGACTCGCACTTGGCCAGTTTATTTATATATCTTATTGGCTAGCGTTTGACCATATCGCGCCTGTAGGGCTATTCCGTAAGCTATCTCGAAAGCAGAATCTGAGGTCAGATTTGAATTTCGTAGTACGAAATTCGAATCTCACCGCGGATTCCGCTGTCGAGATAGCTTACAGAATAGCCTAGCTGGTGGTAAGCGATGATGTGGTCGAAGATAGTAAACACGCTAGGCCTAGAAAACTCTGAATCTAAAGGGCTGTGTGCTAGTGGAACGCCGTAAGGTTACGGCGGCAGATTTTCTCCTTGATGGTGGAAAGTTACTTTTCGGTAGCAAGTCAGACAGAACATCGTTATAATATGCTCCTGCGACCTGTGGAAGTCTGTGGTTTCTGTTTTTAACTCTAGTAGAAGTCTTCTAGTAGTTCGCATATTGGTGTTAAGTAAATTAAGGCCTTAATTCTATATTTGGTCTTATGCTGGATCTCATACAGAAAAGCTTTCCATTCTTCCGTATTTTTAACGGATTTAGAAAATTCTTTATTTGTTTGAGAGGGTATACATCCTGTTTGACTGTTGCCCCATTGTAAATTCATCGTGATTTGATGAGTATCTTCCGATATATGGGGATCATTATCAGCCGGTATTATTCCACCGCTGGACGTAGGCCTCCCTCTAGACATCCCACTGACCCCGATCTTCGGCTCTTTTTTTCCAGTCATAATCGCGAGTGAATAGGTATCTTCTGGGTAAGCGCACTCCATCATCGATCGCATGATCAATTAACATCAGGTGAGATAGTGGTTCAGTGCTACCCAGTGCGCTGTAAAAAAAGTCGGATTTTTCTTTCTGTAAATTATTTTAAATTATGTGTCTGTCAGAAGCATTAATAAAACTCAAATTAGATAGGTACTAATTAGATTTGTATTGGATAATGAATTGTAATAAGCTTATCATGCTAATAAATCATGCATTGCCAATCTATACAACTACCATCCAAAGGTTGTCGCGAAGAGATTGCTCTTAGCGATAAGACCGCCTATTGTAACACCTTAGACATTAAGTTGCTTGTATGCTATGTCACTGTGCTGGTATTCTATAAAGATTATTCTATTATATATGCCAATATATTATGCAAACATTCTCTAAGCCCATCCCATTTCATCGAGCAAATTATCAACCACTTCATATGCAGATAACACCAAGATATTTCCATGGGTAAGGTACCGAGTAACCACCTACCTAACCGTAAACTGCTTCCACAATGCGTTCCAGTTCTAACTCCGGATCCATAGCTGATCGAATTATGAACGAGAAGCGAAACGAGAACGGTGGACGTATCTAAGGAAGAAGCTGAACGCGACAATATTCTAAAGATATGTCTTGTTCAGCGTTTTTTTTTAGAACTGTTAAGTTGTCAATCCATCGCGATTGTGGTTTTTGTCTTCATCAGTTCTTAATATTTATGATATAAATTGCCGTTAGTTTGTAATAAATAAATATATAATATACTAGCTGACTCGGCAAACGTTGTTTTGCCATATAAATAATTTCGTAGTAATTTCTAGTGTAGACAAAAAATAGCTTACTTATTGTAAGTATGTATGGAGGAAAAATGATTAAATTACTAAAATGGCTATTATATATATATATATATAGCTATTATTTTTGTATGTTGTAGCATAAAAAAATAGAAATTAAAAATTTTGTTTAAAAAATAAAATAAAAAATTAGGGGTGGACTACCCCTAACATTTAGGGGGATGAAAAATAGATGTTGGCCGATTCTCATAGATACCGGATAAGCACAAAAAATTTCATCATAATCGGTCAAGTCGTTTCGGAGGAGTATGGCAACGAAAACTGTGACACGAGAATTTTATATATTAGATAATACTCGTGAAAATTTCTTAAAAGTTTATTTTCGCAAGTATAATCAAAAACTGTTATTTGAGGCTGGAGCTTATATTGTCAACGCGAAATCTTGGCGTATCCTAATACCAACATCAAATTAATCATCACCTATACTATACCTAATACTATTTTGACAGATGACAGAAAGATAGCAATAAAGGTAACCCGCTATACGCCCCTAGATAAAAATCCTGGGTACGTCCGAACTCAGAAGGAACGTTGTGCAACAGCTACTAGCTCCCAGATGTTAGGTGATGGAATTAGACTGCGGTAACTGAAATGTTTACCGTTCCCCACCTGATCAGGTTACGAACCTACGGTTATGATAATGACCTCATAGGAAAAACAAAAGGATTACGTAGTGTGACTAAACAAGGAAAATTTATTTGGGGCATATCGAAGCTAGGACGCAGAAAAACCCTTTACGAACTTAGTCACTATATTATTAACTGGGATACAATCTAACTAAAATACGACGTAGTACTGCCAATTTTCATGAAAGTAGTATGTTTTATTCTCGACCTCTTAAAGTTGTAGGTATTTGTTTTCTTATTACAGTATTTAAAAGAGAAACTCCATGGCCTACGCTAGTCTTACATAAGTTGGATCAGATGTTTATAATTTCATTGCAGCGCAGCGTTCACGTTGAATGCAGTTATTTCGGTTAGTATCGTGTTTTTGTTCTGTTTTTCATTTCCTGTTGAATGTTTATCCCTGATACAATGTTTGCTATGTTTGTGCGAATGTGCATAACAACTTACATTACAGTCTTAATAATATTTGTAATAGGATTAGCAAACTGAAGTAGCAGTGGGCTGGTCACATTTGTCGTAGAACTGATATCCGTTAGGGAAGACGTGTTCTAGAATGGAGACCATGGCTCGGTAAACGAAGCGTAGGATGCCTTCAGCTAAGTGGGGCACCATGTTCACGTGAAATATCCCCTTGTAAAAGTTGTAGTAGTGACCATGAAAAAAATAATTAATTAAAAACATATAATACTATAAATTGGAGGTCACATCCTCCATTACCTCCTCATTGTCAGCATTACATTGTGTACCTAATTTCAAAACGAAATTAGCTTGCCTTCTTAACTCTCCTTGTAAAGGATTGCCAAGAATTAAACAGCTGTATAATACGGGCTTAAAGGGCAATGGCATTCAGTACTGAAGGGCATTCAAAGGCACCGACAGCCCCGTCCTAACGCACCCGAACTTTGAAACAGCCGTACATGTAATAAATTTCATTAAACTCCATCGTTTGGCTAGAAAGTTATCTGTTAAGAGATACCATGTAACGTATGGCATAGCTGATAAAATGTATGGATAAAGGGGAATTTGAAACCTGAGGCAGTCCAAGTTTAGATGAAAAGAAGATTCTAAATATTGTACTATTGATTTAGAAAGCTGAAGAAATAATTGCTAACAAAGTAAACACAGTATTGTTCAGTTAAACAGTCAGGAGTTACGAGTACCTCCATTTAATCCATCCAAATGTAGATCTTTCAAAGAAAAGGATCACGGAACACGATGAAGTCTTAAAAATAATTAGAAAATATGAATAATAGACGCAAAACAGTGCCTTTTAGTTTCATCCAGAATCCAGTTTCTTTTCATAGAAAGGAACTAACAAAATCAGGTCTCAATCATCACATCACAACCTTATTTTAATGTCTGATTTACTTACAAAGTATCCTTAAAAACCGCTGGCAACGCGTCGATTTAAAATTGTCTTAACATTCACGGAACATCTTTCATAACTGGATTGTGCTGAAATATCGTCTGCATCTTTTAATAACACTTTCTCTCTTAAGATAAACGTTTTGGAATTTTAAAATCCTAAATATACATACGAGCCTGAGTCATGCTGCGAATTCTTTGTGGAAAGCATTCGTTTCCTTCAGATTTAGTTCTTGTAATTTCTACACAATGTTAGATTGCAAATCCAGTCAAACTAAGTTTCCTTAAGTTTGCAAAGACAAATAACTTTCAAACATAAATCAAATTGTTTATAGTATTCTAATCTCGACTAATTCCGTCTTCTCGTGGTCTCTGTCACACCCAACATAAAAGCGAGTGAAATGCAAGTCATGTCTGCATTTTACGATCATACGACAAAACACTTCATTGTTGAAATGGAATTGAGATTAACCCTATCAAAGACCACCCGCATACAAGCCATCATTGTTACCATAATCGACTTAGTGACCGGCCGTGACTTGGGCCTCTCATAATAACCCAATTTCAATGATAATTACCCCTATCGGCCACATTCATCCTAGTCAAATATTGGATTATGACAAGTCTAAGACATCTACCGTATAAACTTGCTACAATATTTGTTCTTTACGGGTGGTCTTCGCGGTCATTAAAATTATTGTTTGGTGCATCATCAAATTCAAAGTAACGCCGTGTATATTTTTCTTATTTTACCACAAACATGTGATGCTCGTCGAAACCGAAAGTTGTTAGACCAGCGCCTCTGCAGACGTGCTAAAATCTCTGGGAATAAATTACTGTCGCTACTGAAACTTCGTCGTGTATGCGTTTATGCACTTCATATGGCATCGAAATATGATCTCTGCACTCTTGTAGATAAAGATTAATCATATCTGTCAAGACTCTGCCTCGAGAGTTGAACTGTGTTGTGGGATATGTTCCCACGCGAAAAGTACTCATCGGTGGCAAGTGGGGAGATAAATATTTGTAAACTTCTCTGAGCGTGAGTCCCTGACCTTGCCTCGACTCTCGAACCATTCTGTATTTACTTAACTTAATTAACATAGCAAATTTTGTTGGAATATTCAAAACACGTTGCCAGTAAATTAAGGTCAATCTTAATCTTATTCATCATCCTCATCACAGCCAATCGACTCAGATCGATGAGTATACTTTTATATTCAAGTCACAAATTGATGCATTGGATTATTGTCGTATGACTCAGTGCTTTCTTGTGCACTTCAAGTGACTCACGGATCCCCCCAAATGCGTGACTGTAGTAGCCCTTTTTCTACGTGACTTGATATGCGAAGAATTCAATTAATTTAAACTGGCAAGAGTTCCAGACGACGGTGAAGGCACATGGCGGGCGCCTGGGTGCTCCGACTCGACAAAAATAGACTATCGGCTATTTATATAGTATGCGTATCCGCTCTGCGCACGCGCACCGCCCGAGTTGCGCCGGCGCAATGAAAGCTATCGCTAGAATATGGCGCCAGCAGTTCCTTTCAAGGATCATGAGACTCTGTACATATAATATCAGCCTACAAACAACTTTTCAATTGTAAACCTTAATCATTCGCTATAAAGTCGGTCGATTGTTAAAACTGAATATCTCTTGCAGTAGTAATTAAAACAGTATTAGATAGCGCCGCTTCCGCTCTGAAGAAACTAAATAGGTTTGTAGATATGGCTGCTTTACGGCTGATATTAATATTCTTGTCCATATTTCCTGGAATACTATAATATTGTACTTGGACTTATCGTTGCGCAATTCTCATAAATCAGTATTGTCCGAAAAAATAAAAACGTTGGATATTCAGAACCACAAAAGGAGCAAGTACTTTGAGATGTTTATGAGATATCACACAAAAAGTTATCGTTTTGAAAATAATGTGACAATAACGTCAGCAAAAAACTATAAAATTAAGGCAGATTAAAAATATAAAGTTGTATATAAAATATATGTGTTCGAAAACTGAGAGAGCGAAAAGGAGCTGTCCTCGCAGCTCTAAGCATGTTTATGTCTATTTCATCAAATCACCTCTAAGTCATAAAACGTATCCATCTATACGAATAGTAACTATAGAACGTTGGCTAACGTTATGTTTGGACCGGTAATAGTTCATCAATCACTATTGAGCCGAAAGCTCCTAAGTAAAGGGGTGCGAAGTTGCTTGCCCCGAAGCTTGTTAATAAAAACAGTGGGTGAATAGATAGAACGAGCAATATTCTTTATGATACGCCTAAATAGATATGGATATGCGGGCTTTGTGGTGGATTGGAATACTTTAGTCTTTAATTATATCAGTTGGTTGCGCTTTGAATTAAATTTCTTGGTTTATTTTATTGTGTGTTCGTCGTATTTTCTATTTCTTTGATCAAAATGTCTCTGATAGTTACTTACTTCTTCTGTTGTGATTTCTTCTAATTTACTGGCAATTCCGTTTCAGTTTTGTTTATTAAGGTGGTACGATTTCCATACAAAAGTATAATTCACAAATATGAGTAAATGGAGAAAAACATGCACTGAAATCACATCTATTGGTCTTGTATAAGTCTTTACATATCGGAAATATATGTTGACCTACAAATTATGTATTGATTCAAATTTGGTCTTGATCTTTTTAGGGCCACCCATGGCACTATTTTCTTGGCTATCCTTTAGCAATAGAAGAAACAATTGCAACATTTATCTTGTATAGTTGGCAACTAGGCACTAGTTTGCACCTACATTTAATATACCAGCATTTAGAAGACTTCTAAATGCTGGTATATATATATACATACAGCGTATTAAAATATTTACATGAATTCTAAGTTTAAAATAATACAAAATACAAATTATTTCATATTTTACATTGCCGTGTTACTTCAGTTCAGTAGTTAAATTCAGTATAGTGGTTGTTAAACAAGGAAAACTGTTTTATTAGTAAGTAATAATATAAAAAATTTACTGTACCTATTGAACATAAGGCAATCTTAATAATAATAATACGGTCCTGTTGCCCATATACTAATTTGTATGTATTTGTGTGCATTTAATTGGGTATGTTTACTTGTTATTGTGTATTAGTCATCAGCGAGCAATTTATGTAATACTTACAATACCTAGTAGCTGGACAACCGAGTTTTTCCTCAGTATATTTTATGTTAGATCGCGTTTTTACAAAAAAAATATGATGGTAAGCTACTTTTCGGTAGCAAGTCAGACGGAAAATCATTAAATATAATAAAAATATAATGCTCCTAGCACCTGTGAAAGGCAGACTTACTGATGTATTTATAACCTCTTATTGAGCTAACAAAGTCACTCCTAGACGTGATGTAATATAATAAACTAAGGTGACGTTATCTGTCGTTACTATTTATAAATTTAATTTCAAGCCATAATGCGGGGCGATGACATTGGGATACCCGATATGCGTATCGATCTATCGATTTTTAATTTTATGCTTATCTCTAACATTGCCTTTTAAGATAACTCTAAACGTGACATGAAGTTAGTTAATGAAACCCAAACTGGTATAAGTGGACGCTTTTACAAATTGGGAAAAGAAGTAAGCAATCTATTCAAATTTGATGGCATCGTTGTATAATCTCTTTTATTTGATGAGTGGAAAATCAGTGTATTGCATTGCTCAGCCATCAAACCAAAGCTTGAAACTATTAGAGAATTACTTAAATTACATCCAGAAAGAAAATTTTACGCAAAATATACATACAACCTTGATTTGTTTATTAGTAGGTCAGCAGGCATTACCACTTATGTTATTCAAATTTTGTAAGCAGCTACAAATGATGAGCCTAAAAATATATTTCATACAAGTACATATGTAAATATTGAACACTAAGAAAGCAAACCTGTTCCAAGCCGTAATGAACGTGATTCTGCATTTATATCATTCTACGTAAACGCAAAAATGATCGTGCCTCCAATAATAAGACACAAAGTAGGTCACGGCATACGAGAAGGTTGGATGATCCAATCCTTTGAAACGTATCCGATATTTTCCTCATTACACTGAAATTGTTCTTAGTTAACGCGTCACCACATGATTTAGTATCTCTTTCAAGTGTGGTTGCAGAAAACTGCACAATATCTCATTCACCTATTTGAGAGATAACAAGCTATGAATATACGGCATACAGCAACGTCTATAAACTGTAAATAACCCAGCGAAGATAAAGCTAAGTGGAACGATGGTCGTCGTAAATGAACCTAGTTTAGACCTAATGGAATGCGCGCAAATTATCTTTGTTGTCATTGAGCAGAACGTAAATGTATCTAGTTTAACTGCACTTTTTGTTGCTTAAATAAGAGGCCCTTATTTCGGATGTTACGATCAGAACAATCAATTTATTATACGCTCGTCTGTGCTCAATGTCTTCTAAATGACAAAGCGGTCGTCATGCTCCAATTGTTGACTTGTTTGGACTCTAATTGCTCTTAGTAATGTATCGTTATTGCGATTTCGTAATCACTCGTCCGTAGTTGGAATCAGAAAGCTCGGTAAAGCAATGAAGCTATGCCGTAAAACGATGCAGTTTAAATGAACAATTATAGTTAAGCGTCTTCCATACACTTCTAAAGCGCCGATACCTCGACGTATGCATTTAAAGTTTCTCTTCGAAACCACATAGGTGATTTATCTTCGATATTCCATTATTATAAGGACAAGTCTTCTCTTGAGACTTGAGACTAAGACATGAAACTGTAAAAGCTGACACTAATACGGACGGTGGCACAGTGCTAATTGCTGCAGCGTTCAGACCCTTACCATTTCTCTTGGTGGAATAATTACATTTAAGTCACGTATCCGCAAATCACGAAGTGCCAATATGTCGTCGTAAATCAACGCCTATAGACAGTTAACGGCAGCATTCGATGTCTTGATGGAAGTACTACTTTGTAAGTATCTATGTCTCATTCAATTGGCGCCTGCATCGCAGGAATAATTAATTTATGCTACCGCAGGGAATTACAATAGCAGATGGCTAAACAGCTGGCGGCCATGTTGGTTTCGGTATTGTACAGATTTGACGTCAGAGAGCTTTTGTACGTAAGTGCACCGGATAATGTGACATGCACACACCACTGACACATGTTAAGGATAAATAAGGCAACGCACCCTTGAAAGGGCAAGATGCGCCCGATCAAGTCAGAAGTGAATGATGCGTGCGTGGAAAATGAAACAAAAGGATAGTCTGTTTGCATTTCAACTCTACAGTTTCGGATGTCTGACAGTTTTATGACGGACGCAAAGCTTCAAGACTTACGAGTGTCCAGTCAGAGGTTAACGACTTGATTGACTAAGATGGCGATTGGCGAACGTGCTAAGTGGATGATGACGGCTCGCTAAACTCTCCGTCTATTTTAGGAGTTCGTCGACAAACAGTTAGGTACACCTACTTACGGAGGGGAACTGGAGGAGATCGTGTTCCTTGAAATGATGTATCAACGTAATTGTCCTATAACCCGAATCAGCATCGTGAGAACGCTGTCGAACTGCAATGGGAAGGAGATAAGATAGACAAGTTTTATCGTTAACAAGTCTCTGTGCTACTTTCTACCCAGGCTCTATGCTAAGCATTTTATCATTTGTCAAACATTTGCTTAACCGAGATTTCATCTGGCGTTGCAATAATAGATTCGGTAAATGGATCTAATCAAAATTTACGAGTTCATTGTCCTGGGCTCTCCTCAAAGAGGAGTCTATGTTTTGGAGCGTTCTAGATCATTGTTTAGAGACTGTTCGCTAATAGTTCTGTCAGTATAATTGTTTCGGTAATTGCACACTGGCTTGTTCTATTCGTGCCATGAGCCTATGTGTCCAGCTTGCAAATGAGAAATTTATCGACATAAACCCGGTTTCGGTAGCCGCTAGCTGTATAATGTAAAACAAATAATGATAAGCTGTCTATATTGACAGATTGCCCTTAATACTTGATGTCCCGGTTATAGTATGTTGTGAAACATACAAAATGATATCTTATTCTTAATGCCTTACTCTGTAATATTTTGATTAAACATCATTAACCCCTGACACAAAAAGAGGGGTGTTGTAATTTTTACGTGTGCATCTATGTATATTATGTGTGTCTATCTGCAGCATTGTAGCTCCCAAATGGTTTATCCGCTTTTGATTTTTTGAGCAACTTTGACAGGTCTGATTCATCCAGAATTCGGTATTCTATTACTTCAGTGATATTGCAAGAACATCGTATCTTTGACCTGATGCTGGAGCATCACTTGAAATTTGCAGAATACTTGAGTATTCTGCAAATTTCAAGTGATTCCGTTTCACCAACTTCAGATATATCGATTTTGGGCTCATTGTAAGGATCTCAATCAACAGATTACATATAGATCAGTCGGGGTTGGTTTTAAATTAGTATTATAAGTCTAATGTTGAACTTCCGCGATTTTCTGATTTGTCTAATGACATTAACTTTACTTAAGATTTATTTTTCGTCATTGTAACCAGTTTAACTTGTGACATTTAAATGTCTCGGGTTTCTCAACGTGTTTGAGCTACCTATAGAATGATTATTGTTTACTTAGTTAGAGTTTACTGCCTCAATTTAAATATTGATCGTTTAATTTATAAAATGTGTACTTACTTTGAGATGTTATAGAATATAGGTACAAAACACATTTATTTGTTAAAAGTTATTTATTTATGATACCTCGACTCTATTCTATCTTTTGTGAACCAAAAAGCTTCCTAACGGCAACATATCATCATTATCGCCTATTTCAATCTACCCACGTGCTTTGACCTTTCGTTGTGCTGTGCTATACAATACTGAACTACACTCACTCACTATAACTTATCTTCCATAGACGACTCCGATTTCAATAGATCTTGACTTCCACTCGTTGTCAAGTGTTATGCATTGATTTCTTTTATTTGTCTTGAGGAAGGCTTTCACTGTTCATTCGGCCACAAATTATTCCATAGTGGGCGAAAGGGAAAGTTTTATGTTAATGTTATTACGGATAATAATTGTCTAGATACGAGGGTTTCCTGTTTTCATGCCATAAACTGCACAAGTATTTTGATGAGTGTTCTAATAGTTATTTATTTCTTTGCAGGTAAAGGTGAGTTCTGATTGACCTGTGCGAGTGAAATATTTTGGTAATTTGCATATTTTGCACAAAGTTCTGCTGCTGGTAGTATATCCGAAGCAAAAATGGTAAAGTATCTATTGTTTGATAAGCATATCAAGTCATTGTTACTACTTACTTATTTTTAGATATTAGTGACTTCATTTTTGGGTTGTTATCTTATGGTATTAATTTTAATTACATATATACCTAATTCAATAACAACATACAAGCAATATAATAAAGGAAACAAAGGCCAACCACGCGTCAAATATTATATCTCGTTGCCATAACTTGTACTGGCTCGTGTTACTTGTATTATATTCCATGTAAACTTGAAATCTTTATCCGTGGTTAACAATTCGGAAGGCTTTGCAAATATTGCAAGTATGCAACATCTACCTACACAATTGACGAAACAGTAATAAGGATCCAGTGGTGTAGTGGGAGAATGGTCGGCTTTGAAGCCAGAGGTACCGAATTCAATCCCCGCCGTGCACTAGTGGAGTGGCCCTATGGTGAAGGAAAAATATCGTTTAGAAACCCCCACCCCCGCATGGTGGTAGGACACTATCTAGTGTCCGCCTGGCCACCACCCTCACCACCCTCAAGTTAGAAAATCTGTGGCCAACTAATGTGTTCCGGCAGCTATCCTTGAGAGCCAGTTTCCATTCTAGGCCTAGCGTTCTACCATCATCGACCGCATCATCGTCACTACTTACCAACGGGTGACATAGTGGTCAAACGCTACCCTATATGATGTAATAAAAAATATACTTTCAACGAAAACTTATCATCACCCGTACTACAAAGTTCGATTGGATTGGATCGTACCATGTCTATTATAAAAGAAAAAGTAAAAAGAAACTTCAGAAAGCCCCAAGTTAAATAAAGCAATAAGATTGTTATCTAATCGGATATAGTACCGCTAGAACGGCGTACTCCTACAAACAGCTGTGATTTGTCAATGAATAGCGTTCAATGAATGGCCCTTCTATTCGGCCCTAGCGATATTTTACACAGCGTGGGCGCCTTCAAGTTTTTACCCTCCATTGTCCATATCGACCATACAATCCAAGGTATCATCTAGTAGACAGTAATCATAATTATTTTCAATTGTTTTCACTTCTTTTGTTTGTTCACGAAACGTTAACTGTATTTAAATGACATGCTTAACTATAATTATCTCTTGATGTTGACATGTCGTGTCATGCTAGAGTTACACTCCTTCATCGTTGCATGTTATATGTAACAGTCCTTAGACAGATGTAACGTGATCACGCAAAGTTTTAATAACCAGTAGTATCCTGTTATTTCAAATGACTTCTGTTCCTAATGACTCGCTTGTTGAAATTTTGTTTTTTCAAAATGTCGCAATGTTCACGTGTTCTATTGTTCTATCGCACGGTTGTGTAATCTTTAATTATAACGTTTTCTCCCTTTGTTTCTTCTTCCAGTAGTTTATATTAGATTGTTTCTTTGATATTACAATCTATTATTGCCTTAATGATTGGTCAATTTATGGTGCGAATTGTACTCGTGGGCTGCACTCGTTGAAGTAGGTTAACTGGATCCATTTACTCAAATCATTAAGATCTATCTGTATACGATTGTTGCTTTTACAGTTCGTCGTAACTTATTGGTATTGTCACTGGATAACAATGGACTTGAGAAACTTGCTATAAAACTGTTTTATTTATTGTCTTCATTTCAGCGTCTGCGGTGATTGTATCACCTTCGTGTGTTCACAATTTGTATCCCACTGTAAATGTGATAAGATCTTACTCACGTAGCTCAATATTTATTACAGAATGAACTTTTTAAAGATTTCTTGTATTATAAGTAACATTTGGTTGGTTAAAGCTGACACAATCTCGTATTTATCATTTGCACGGAAACATAACTCATAATCGTTATGTGACGACTCAAATTATTATCAATATTTAGATTCACATGAGCTAATTCATACGTATCCATGTATCTGTCATTGAGTAATTTTAATTCAAACCAATTTCGAGACTTGCATGTCTCTGCCGACCTAAATCTTTGTCTTTGATCTGAAATAGTCTACGCATTAGCGTTTCTGATGATTTTACGAATACGCATTCAACTAAGGTATTTACTGCCATCTTTCCTCTGGTTTCCTTACTACATATTCTAGAGTAGTATTATACATTAATTTCAGGAATTTGAACACGTTTGACATACAAATGTCAAACGTGTTCAAATTCATGCTATCATGCTAATTAAAGGAAATATACTACATGTAGTGCCTAAGTTGAATTATCTAACAGGATAGTAGAGCTCACGAGGCAAATACATTACTAGCTAAGGTCACCTTATCTAATAGTAACAATGAGTAATACGAATGAATGTGTATGGTTAGTTGCTATTATGCGATGGCCATTGACGCAAACCCGTTACTAACAGCATAATGACGTCAAAATGACAGCTAATATAAAAATCTTGAACATAACAGCTGTAAAACTTATTGGGCTTAATAATTGTTGGCACTAGCACAGTCAAGTAATCTGTCAATCTGTTAATTTTGACGTTGAATTCAAAAACTTATAATTATTTGCCTTGCATATTCTCTTGCCTTATTATCTCTATCGATACTTAATCAAGCTTTCATTGAACTGTCCACATTCCCGTTACGTGTTGTGTTGTAATATCTTCCGTTACAGTGAAAATAGAGCTACTCTCATTGTGCACACCCACATGTACGTGTTTTCATTAATCAATCACAAAGCAATCCAACTTCTTTATCAATTGTGTTGATCAAGTTTACTACTGCCTTAGGTTGATCTCTCGCTCTTAATTATTCATACCATTCTTGGCTTACTTGCAATTCTATAGCAAGGAATTAGATACATTTTCGCAGAAGTAATGATTGTGTCTATGGCAAGGTGCTAGGAAGTCTATTAGTTGGGTAATGTGAAATATTGTTATTAGAAACGTTTAATAGATAATCAGAGTCCTATTTCTTCACAATGATCAGGTGCTGTAACGCCGCCTCCGCGACGGAAGCGGTGGGCGGCGACCTGAGGCGTCGCCTACGCACCCACGATTATGTCACCTATACCTCTTCATCAAATAAGGACTGCCTTGCGGATTCCTACCGACTCTACTATTATAGTAACGGCCGCCATTCCAATCTATTTCCTCATAAGCCCACCATCTTCTCGGAAGGCGGCAAAAACTACTAAAATTTTATTTATGCTCTAATATTCTAATCTGTTCCTAGAATAACCGTAACTATATTTAATGACCACCAATTAAACTCGTTTTGAGACCACAATGATTAACGACGTAGTAAGATATCGTTGAAAGGAATCTCGGGTTGCTTCACCTGCTGACACTCTCAGGACACGTGTTTTTCATGAGGACCGCACGAATAGCTATTTATATGCATCAGCCGATGGCTGCGCATCATCCGTTAACCAACAGTAGCGGTGTGTAGTAAACAAATAACGGATTAAAGTTTAGATCTATCAGAAGCTTTGAATAATGATTATAGCAACTCTTTACTCAAGGCCACATGTTTTAACGTATCGCAAGAATCTCTTTGCCTTAACAGGAATTTAAATGTAGGTAGCCCCTGACACAGTCAAAGCGGATCTACCTCGATCAACACGTAGAACTTCAAAAAGAGTACCGCAAAGAGCTGCCCTAGTTCCACTACTGTATTTTGTTTCCACGACCGCCTTGACCAGTAGATAGTATCTTTATGATACAGTTAATTACACAGGCTGTCTTTAAACTAAAATAACTCAATGATAAGCAAGAAGTTTCCAAGTAAAGTTGAAAATTAAACATTTGTCTAAGCACATGACACATTCCGGCGACATTATCGGCGACGGCAATGTAAATCTTTCAATATAAACAAAGAGGCACCACGCACTGTCTAGTGTGTACCGTATTGGGCCCTGTTTTACGAGTTTATAAGATGTATTTACTGTATTAGTTTGGATAACGGCCTGTTTAATTACAGTAGCTTTTTTTGTTTGTTCTTTATCTGAGCATTAAGCTCTAGTGTCAGCGATTATGGCAGATTTAGTTTTGAATCTATGCTTGTTAAAATGCAGTGAGGTGCAGTAGTAGTAAATGCTATGACCCTTACGGTGTGCCTACTTCCTAAGTGAGTACATTTAAATGGGTCAGCCCACATGCATTTACCGATTGACATCGCGGAATTTGCGCAGATACTTTAACCAATTGCTTTTGTTGTGTACTTTATATATTTTATTTGTGCTGCTGCATTCCTTTTGGCTAATGGTCGCAAGAATCGTGAAAATGTTTTGGCCACAAAATTTCGAATGAGATTCTACCTGATTTCTTAACTATATCCAATTTAATCCTTTGTTGTTACTGAAATACTCATAGTATTTCATCTATTTTATAAATATATTATTTTGACACTAGCTGTGCCCCGCGGTTTTGGCCGCGTAGATGTTCCCGTGGAAATATCGGGATACTCTTTGTGTTATTACAGGGTCACATGTTGAGTTGAGGTCACACATGATAGGTTTTGGTATCCCCAAGACTCCGATAATTAATTAGTAACTTGATTACTTTAGTTTATTATTTTTACAAATTTTAGTTACGCACGAGTATATATCGTTGTTTCATTTATGAAAATGAATTCTAAAATACGAATATGTAGGTAGGTATATAAGTATTTATAATATACCTACATTACCTACGTAAATTTGAACCTCCGGTGTCTACTGGTCTTAACATAAATATATGAAGTTGATGTTCTTCTCCTCGAGAGTAGTACCTATTGTTCTGTAGCCGTACGCGTGTAGCGTCCCTACTCAGACTGGCGCCTCGACAAATCAGAATCGGTGGCGAGGTGAGGTAGCCCGGAATTGGTGGGGGGAACGGAGTGTCCGTTCTATACGTAGTATTATTATCTTTTCTATGGCCGCGGGGCATAGCTATTACATCTATAGATTGTTAAAATAATGAATATTTGATTTGATTACCACTTGCGATTAACGTACTCTAGTAGCTAGCCTATTATCTGCAATTCAGCGAGCACAATACAAATATGATTCTTATGTTTTCTTGAGTTATTGTGAAGGCTGTTAAATATTTATCTTTTGCACTTACAAAGCCACTAGCGAAACTAATTTATGTTGTAGTATTCGTGATAAAGTATTAGTAAATTAACCCTTTAAGTCGAAACCAAAGCCCTTAATATCCGGCACTAATTTTAAATTTATGGCGCTCCGAAATTGGTGCAAGGCTTACGCAGTAACTATTATATAATCTGTGGCCAGGCACAATTCGTCATACATTTCACATGTCAATGTATTTTTTTAAATAATAATATAATGCTTGATATCACCAAAATCATTCTGCATCAGTTCATTGTTAGTCTTTTCTCAATATAGTCAAATGAGCCCGATCTTCGTCTTTTATCAACCGACTTCCAAAAAGAAGGAGGTTCTCAATTCATCTATATGTTTTTCGATGAAATTAACCAATGTTTATTCTTGACTAGGTATGGTCCTTCAGTAAATTTGTGATAAAAATCTCTAACTTGCTACTGAAACCCACTCACGCGGCATGTGAAGTCGTTTTTTTTCACCGACTTCACAAAAAGGAGGAGGTTTTCAATTCGCCGGAATCTTTTATTTCTATTATGTATGTTCACCGATTAATAATATTTAAAAAAACACAAAACCTTTTTAAACACGAGCTTTTACAGAACCTAGGACCAGAGTAAGTCAAGAAAAATCCAACGACCCTAAACACGACGGGTATAACATGTTTAGTTTAGGAGTTCCTATGGCCACCTTCTAGCTCCATCATCAGATCACCACCATGTCGTCATAATATTGCATTGTCATGCGATTTACACATGTATGCAAAACTTCAACTCTATTGGTAACCGGGAAGTAGATCAAATTTAATTTGCAAAATTTGGCAGACATCATCGGGACAGGTTAAACTAAATAAAAGCTTGTAAAAACCAATACAGCTTTCATTTAAAAACATTTTAATTAGTAAACACTTCGCTTTGATACCTTCCTTACAGTTGTAGTAATTAGTGATTGGGAGTAGTTGTTAAAATAACGGCTGTCAACACATTATACTGTCCCGCCGGTGTCACAGGAACCGCTGACAGAAATAAACCATCTTGTCCCACATAACTGTCGATAACTGAGAATATTTCTGTGTCCACAATTAGATGGCGCTTGCGAAATGTTGCCTTGAAGATTGGACTCACGTTAGAAAATGTTGCGACATACCGTAACATATGTATAATCACCACATTTGTTCGGATGCATACACGCCATCTTTATATTGAGACATAATAATATCATATTTATGTTGAAACTATGAAAAGACGCTCCACAAGTCATGCGAGTGATCTTCTGTCGCATGTTAACTCGGTTGTAAAGGGCTATTTCCATCGCACTAAAAATAAAATTGCCCAAAGAATGAGTGACGGAGATTACTTATACATATTGTAGAGAGAGAGTCAGTCCTCTCTACAAAGGCAAGCATCATATGCTCCCGTACTACCGTAAAAGAACATCTGGCTTGCCGGCGTAGTAACTGAAACACAAATGTATCAGACCTTACGTACCACTAAAGAAGCTAATAAAGCCTTCTTATTAAAGGGGTATTACACCACACTGGATCAGTGCCCCTAATTAAGGGTGGGCATGGCCTCTAATTAGACTCCCTAAGTGTTATTACACTGCACATGTATAGCCGGACCGGGTCCTCTCATGCTCCCTAATTAGGGACGCTTACTACCTTACTCTTATTACACCTTCCTGATTAAGAAGTTAGGGACCCTGATTCATTGTGGTGTAATACCCCTTTAAGATCGCAACGACATTGACCACAAACAATGGACCATATATGGGCACAGAATACTTTATAGTAGTACTACGTAATATGGGCCAGCATTAACCACTACAATAAATGATATTCAATGTCCTCCACGACTGAATACGATTAAATGAGTGATCATTAAAATATCTCGATATAAAATTATACAATGATATCTGATGCTCGAAGCTGTACCTGCATGTTCAGTGGAGTATTTTATCTACTTATGTATCATTACCATATTATTACTAACTTTTTGTCTTCGCTTTCGCGTTTATCTTTGTCACAGAATAAAAAAAACTAGTGCCTACTATCTGTAGTTTGTCTTTACTACATAGTATGAAACAAAGTCTCTCGGCTGCCTCTGTTTTCTGTCTGTTTGTGCGCTCTATAAGTTTATAAATTTTATTAGGTACTGTATTATATCTGCCTTCCTTCATTTTTTACCTACGACGGAACCGAGACTGTATATGCGTTTGGGGTGAGAGGATGTTTGTTTGTTTGTGTATGCAAATCCATGTTGCCACTTTTCTCCAAAACTACTAGTTCGATTTTGATGCAGTTTTCAGTTATGGGTTCGGGTGTAATTGGTGCATGATTTTTGATAGGTGTTACGGAGACAACTCACCAGGGGGCGCTGCAGTAATCATTTGTTGGTGCAAATCAATGTTGCCATTTTTCTTCATAACGACTTGTCCGATTTTAATTTTCTAAAGGACATTGTCGTGGGTGTTTATTCAAAATTTTAATTTTGTTACTTGTGTTTAGGACGTTTCGGTTATCCCTTCCATTGGTTTGCGTTGGAATGCCATTGCGCCAAACAACACTCAAAATATCTTTGGAACATAGGTATTCAATTTATGATATACATTTACAATGATTTACCTAATTGGCAAACCCATGCCTGGTTTACGTAGTAACTATTATATAATCTGTGGCCTGGTCGCTAGTTTAACATGATAAAGGGTGTTTTCAAATTGCAAATGTATATTCCACGTCCTCTAGTCGTTATAATGGCTGTTAGACGAAGTCACGCTTGACTTGTGGAAGTTGTGGATACTTGTTGCCAACAATGGTGTTTTATAATCCCGTTGTACTTCTCTAACTAGAAATCTCTATACGTGACGTGGTTTGTAAAGTCTCGAAAGCGGCGGATGCCTAACGCGTCTCTCCATTTGGTGCGAATATGGGCATGGACGCTGCGGTTACGAAGTAACTAGGATATTATACTGTGGCTCCGAGTTCTACTAGATTTATTATACGTCGCCTATCAGTGTTGCCAACTACTTTTCTAGTGTTAGGGCTAAATCGTATCGAAAAAAAGCTAGATTAGGTAAAAAAAAAATAAGGTCTAAATTGATTCTCATTTGTAAAAATTGGTATATTTTATAACATAGGCACTAGCTGGCCCGGCGAACTTCGTACCTAACAGACAATGAATATCGTGTTACCTTTTAGATGAACTTGTTTTAGGCTTTTATGAACGTAATACATACATACATACAATCACGCCTTTTTCCCGTTGGGGTAGGCAGAGACTACTTCTTTCCACATGCTACGATCCTGACATACCTCTTATAAACGTAATAAATGAATACAAAAGAGATATTAAGTTTATTAATGTATTATGGCAATACAGATATAGAATAAAAATTGGTAAAAATGGTTTTTGGAAATATAAACTTTTTTAAGTTGCTTGTAAGCATACATTTATGAATGCACGCGTATTTGACAATCAATAAATATGTCTAACAATTATCATTACTGACAATATTTGACATTTTTAAAATCTACATGACTTGAATTCACAAAATCTTGAACAATTTTTCACTTGACTTACTACTTGACACGGGCTAAATACACTAATTGTGTGGAGCCATAATTATACAAAAAAAATTACGCAATAATCCGAATATTGTAATGCTATCCACAGATGGGAAGAATTTTTTTTTATACTTGACACTGGCTAAATACACTAATCGTGTGGAGCTATAATTATACAAATAAACTACGGCGAGATAAATAATTGAACATCAAATAATTGGCAGTTTTTAAACCCAGGAACATTTTGGCAAGTTTTTTTTTTTAAGGTTAATTATTCATTGTTTTTAATGCTTAATATCCTATTCCTGACAAAGACAATTCCAAAAATACAAAAATCATAAAAATTGATTCAGCCGTTCTTGAGTTATAAGTGTAGTAACTAACACGACTTTCTTTTATATATATAAAGATATATAGGTGTATATACTACTAATAGATGCGAATGCGAAAATTTGCGAGTATGGATGGATGTTTGCTACTTTTTCGAACGGATTTGAATGAAATGATGCACACAGATAGTTACGGTGTCCCGGCAGCACATCCCTTGAGAGTTAGCGAGATAGTGTTCAAACGCTAGATCATAGGAAAACAAGAAAGTGATCTTATAAGGGTTCGTTTTTTACCTTTTGAGGTACGGAACCTTAAAAAGTGTATAACCTGGATGCTGGATCATCCGGTAGTTTTTACAACTACTTTTCTTTACGCGGCAAAGCTAGTGTTTGTAAAACAGACAGTATTTGAGACTAGGTTTCGGGCTAGAGAACACTTCAATTAGAAGTAACAAAATTAAAATTTTGAATAAACACCCACACCAATGTCCTTTAGAAAATTAACTTCATAACATCTATCGAAGAACCACCACTGATTAATTACGAACCGTTTAAAGTCAAAATCTAACTAGTTTTGGAGAAAAATGGCAACATGGATTTGCACAAACAAATGTTTACTGCGGCGCCCTCTGGTAAGTTGACACCGTAACACCTATTTAAGAACATGCACTTATGAAACACAAACCCATAACTGAAAACTGCATCAAAATCTGACTAGTCGTTTGGAAGAAAAACGGCAACACCGATTTGCACCAACAAATGATTACTGCAGCGCCCCCTGGTGAGTTGTCACCGTAACACCTATCTAAAAACATGCACCAATTACACCCGAACCCATAACTGAAAACTGCATTAAATCGGACTAGTGCTTTTGGAGAAAAATGGCAACATGTATTTGCACACACAAACAAACAAACATCCTCTCACCCCAAACGCATATACAGTCTCCGTTCCGTCGTGGGTAAAAATGTGGCTCATAATGTTATGTACTTTAAAGTGCTGATATGTCACAACAAATGACTTTCTATTTTATTGTAGGTGAAAACGCTGAACGAGCAGAAAAGTTGCTAGATCTGGCTTTCAAGGGGTTAAGCTGGCAACACAGTTGCCTATTCCCTACATTGTCTGAGGCTTGTTTCTGCAATGCTGAGATAATGATCATATCTTGAGTTATGATGCCCATACCTTGATTTAAAATGCAAATCTAATTTATAATACAACTTTATATTGTGGAATTTTATCAGAGTTACTCGTTCCATCGTCGTTCTTCGAATTCTAATTCGAAGTCCTAATTCTTTAAACAATTTTGTTGTTTTGTTCATTTTCTTGTGATGTATATGTCGCTGGCAGATAGCTTAATTTGTCGTTCTATTAACAGCCTAGCCTCTTAACTAAACAGCGCCGTTCAACTAGATTCCTGAATAATATCCAGCCGTAGTATATATGACTATATATATATATATATATATATGTATGACTATATACATATATATATATATTATATATATATATATATATATATTCAGCCCAGCAGCCAATTTTGGAACACGTATAACGTTCATGACTCATGTCGTTACATGACATAAAACAGAATTAAGTAATAAATTAAAGGGGGTCCCCATACAAATATCACGAATTTCACAAACACGCTCGCAAAATTATTAAAATATTTGCAGTGAAACCACAACCCATTTGCGAGAAAACAGTAAAATTGGTATTAAACATATATATATATATATATAAAACGGGAACTTAGTACCAACGGAACCCTATTACTGAGACTCCGCTATCCGTCTGTCTGTCTGTCTGTCTGTCTGTCTGTCCGTCTGTCACCAGGCTGTATCTCATGAACCGTGATAGTTATACGGTTGAAATTTTCACAGATGATGTATTTATGTTGCCGCTATAATAACAAATACTAAGAAAAGAACAAAGTTAAAAATTAAAGGGTTAAAACAAAAAACGTGTTTTTTACGATACGATACGAAATTAATTCACCTCGACGCAGCTAGATGGCAGCACAGGAAAAATTAGCACGCGCAAGCGTTTCATTTGTTAAATTTGTGGGCCTCTTGTAATATTCATTATTCTGTGGCCTCGGTCGATATGTTAACTTAGCTAAGGTTTATTTGCAGAAATGTAGTTTACAGTATTGAATAATATATCATCAATTTTAGAACTTAAAGAGCTTCTATTAGCTAGAATCAGTAGAAAGTTAGTCGTACGAACACTCGGTCTTCCAGATATTTAATTATATTAATTACCTTTGTGTTAATATTTACTTAGTTGGTGTTAGAAGTTCGTGGCATTCGGACTTCGGAAATTCGGAACCCTCCGTGTGCGGGACAAAAGTCTGACTCGCACTTGGCCAGTTTTATTATTATTCGGGCTTCCGTTGAACGATTTGGATAATTATATTAATTATTTATCAAGATCTTGTCATAAGGAGCAAAACACCTCATAACACTTTTAAAGTACGTTAGTAAGTTCTATGTTTGACCGAAAATATAATTTGTCTGTGGCATCAAACTATTTTGACGGTTTAGGGAATTTTACTTATGTGTCAAGAAAATTGAAATCACCGACGAGAAATATAACTCTTATCTTATAAAGATTAAATACCTAAGTTATAATTGAGTATTTTAGAATTAACTATGCGAAAATATTCGGTATTATTCATCATCATCATCAACCTACAATAATCCCCTGCTAGACATCGGGCTCTCTATACTCTCTAATGGTATCCAATCCAAAGGAGCCTGCTATCGCGTATGAATTATCCAGTAGGAGCGCTCATGTGCTGCAAGGTCCGCTAAATGTCAATGTCAATTTTGGCTAAGATCACAAAATGACATTGACATGATATTCGTTATGTTATTTCATTATAAAATTATATAGCTTGTAAGCTCGTCAGGACCTATTACTCCAGGACGCCACCTGGTGAGTGAAAAATGGTAGCCCACATTGTAGGTCGGTAGATCAATATCCACGGCTTCCTCTACTCTTATCCAGCTCATCGATATTATAACATTGTTGTAAAACTATATCTCTTATATATCTCATAAGCAATTAATTTAGTTTCAGTGATGTCAGTTTTATTCTCACATGAGATATTGTTTATTAAACATTCTCGAAAAGTCGAAACGTGGCATTAGCCTTGGCTGTTAAAATTTTATGCGGAACAGCTGTTAAAGTGCTGTCGTGACCTTTGATATATATTTTTACAGATGCAGTGTGAGTATTTGTTCCATGGTTGTGGTAAAATGTTGTATGACTCAGTGCAAGCTAGTGCAAGAAAGATCGATGAAGTGACGTCGTCTTGGAGTTTCAGCAATTCTTTTGGTTGCTTTTCCTTTACCATGGCTATGTTTGCTAGGTTTTTTTAAATATATTATTGGATTCAAATATACCTGCCAAGTGCGAGTCCGACTCGCACGCTAAGGTTTTTGTACGACCATACGATGTGTTATAAGATCTAGAGAACAAAAACTACCAGACTGAAAAAACACGTTTCTTGAAGAAACACGAATTGTTTCTTCGAAAGTTTTGCCCCAGGTGTTCCCCATAGATGGACCTCTTTATAATTATAATTTAATTTCGTTTTTATTACTTGATGCTAATGTTATGTGGCCATACAAGAATGAGAGTAGGTATGTAATAATTAAATGAATGAAATGTATGAAAGCGCTCATGTAAGTGCCAGAAGCAAAAGACTTAGGTACGACAGGATCGTAGCATGTGGAAAGAAGTAGTTTCTGCCTACCCTACTAGTGATTTTATGTATGTTTGTGTATGTATAGTGTCCATAATAATACACGCTATGTGAAAGTTTCAAGTGTCTATCTATTACCGTTCATAAGATCGAGCAAAAATGGTCAAAGAACACGTTACTTTTATACCCTACCCCCAAAAATTTTAAGCATAACAATGCTTAATATTTTATAATGCTGTCGGTTAATAAGAAAGCTTCCGAAAAAAGACGAAAAATGTGTCGATCTCTTTATTGACATGGCGTAATTCATCACTTCTAATACCCCTTTTCAACCGACTTCACAAAAAGGAGGAGGTTCTCAATTCGTCTGTATGTTTTTTTTTGTGTGTATATTACGCAATTACTCCGTCAATTGTGAACCGATTCGAATGATTCTTTTTGTAATCGGTAGGGTACGTTTCCGAGGTGGTCCAATTGTAATTTCATCGAGATCTGAAAGTATCTCCAGTAAACGTCTCAAACTTGCTACTGAAATTGAATCGCGGGGCATTGAAGTCGGTTGTTTTAGTTTTAAACTATCTTATAATTTTATGGTTTTTGTTGTTATAGCGGCCACAGTAATACACATTCTGTCAAAATTTCAAGTGTCTTAACTATTATGGTTCAGACGATACAGCCCTTAGACAGATAGATGGACAGACGTACGCACCTTCATCAATTATAATATAACTTCTTACATGTCATATATTTATTCTACTATTATTATTACATAATGTAAACGATAAACCGGCTGAAACACTTGACAGAATACATCATATTACCTACTACGTATGTATGTACTGTATGGATTGGACATTTATTGTCGAGCGCTTCATCTCACTGGCTGGCTGGCGTCTTCATCCAAGCACGATTCCACCGACCATAAACCGCGCTATGTCTAAAAATTAGATGAGATAGTTGTCAAGTGTTTGTCTGTTCGCAATAAAAAGATAACTGTGCATCAGAATTCAGAATTTGATTCTTTATCTTTGTTCTTTTGGTCCTCTAAAGTGGAACCATATCAGTGAAAAGAGCTCCAAGATTTATGAGATGCTCTGAAATCTCACAGATAAACTATAACAGTAAGGGCCAGTTTCACCGGTTTCTGATAAGCCTATCAGGAAAATATCTGACAGATTTTTGACGAAAAGTGGCAATAGCACAATGGCTAAGACGTCGGCCTGTCGATCGAGAGGTCGTGAATTTGATCTCTACCCATTGCACTAATAAGGTAAACCCACTCCAGATACAAGCATAGTTGCAGGGGTTAACAAGACTACTAGTAATGTGCAACCGACATTGCTAGTAAGCTTGTAAAATGAAGAAAAATATTTGACAACTTATATGGAGTCATGTGTCAGATAACTATATGAAACTTTATCAGGAATTGGTGAAACTGAGCCTTACCACAGCCTTACTTTGTTTAATGTGTCGTTAAAAGAACTATGTCGGCAGTGGGTGACGAGTGTAAAGTTCAACTTGAACATTCTTACCGTTGGTGGTCGTCTGGCGATCTTGTTTATCATTGTGAAAGTGCTGTCTCGACAAATTTATCTGTTTTGTGGCTGGCCGTTCTCGGATGTCTGGGTCAGCGAAATCTTCTGTTTGCTATCTAGTCTTAGGTACATATTGCCCTACGTTAAGGTAGTGGGTAAAGTTATCTATGGTAGTTTGGATAAATTAAATACCAACTAAAAATGCAGATATCAGGAACAACAGAATGTTTGATATGTATTGTTAATTGAAGTTACTCCTGTTAAAGAATAGTGATTACCTATTCTTAACCTATCTAGGTATAATTAAGAAAAAAATTATAAAGTGTTGACTGTTGTATATTATATTACCCACGTTGTTACCCACGTCGTCGTAATTTGATTAAATATTGCGTAGTATTTCTATTCTCTTTGATTAAATATTCATTGCTTCACGTACTCATATCTACACCTCAAAACTTTTTGTGCTACTTTTGACTTTACTTGTCTTATTTTGACAGCTGTGAAACTGTGCTTGTCTCGTTCTGGCTTTATTGGTGAGAAAAGGGCAGCTATAATTTAGACTTAGAGGTTTAGAATCGACATTGTCTACCCATGCCCCATCATTATAACACAATATAATATACACTAATCATTACATAGTATAAAACGAAGTCACTTCCCGCGTCTGTACGCTTAGATCTTATAAACTACCCAACGGATTTTAATACAGTTTTCATCAATAAATAGAGTGATTCAAGAAGAATGTTTATAACTAGGTTTAAACATGGGCAAAGCCGCGGGGCGCAGCTAGTTACATATAAATCTATATAATCAATATTTAAATTCGACAGTAACTGTCTGGCGAAACACCAAAAAGTAATTGGAGATATTATGTATGGCCCCAAAGACTAGGTTTTGTTATCTGTTACGTTATCACCAAAGCTAGTCTAGCATCGAATCCGCACATCCTAATTTCACTTGGTCTTGTCTAAAGGAGAGGAACACCCGCTATTCAAAATTATACAAATGTTCTAATTTGACGTTATTTTTTAATAAACTTAAAACTGAAATATCACACAAACTTAGCGTCTCGGAAGCGTGGGAGAGTACCAGGGGGTAGCGGGGGTAGCCCTTCTCCCCCTACAATTCCCCGCACCCTCCCTACCCTGCCTCGATTCTATATATGTTTATCCCAAAATTCCAACAAACAAACAAAATAAAAACCGGCCAATTGCGTGTCGGACTTCGTAGATTTAGGGTTCCGTACCAAATGTGCGAGTAGAATATTAGCTTCGGTAGCAGTGGCAATGGCATGCCGCCGCCCGCATTCCTTCTGTGTTACGCATTTGACCGCAAAATCAAGTTGGTTGTAATAGGAATAAGGAAATTTGAAAGAAAACACCTGTCACATCAACATATTGGAATTTGTTAGTAAAATATACGAAATAATAAACATTCTCAGTAAATGTCAAGTTCATAGTTATTGTTCAAAGTTCATAAAATTCTTCAAGTACAAAATACATAAGTACATACATACAACCACGCCTTTTTCCCGTTGGGGTAGGCAGAGACTACTTTTTACTTTTTTGTAGTACTAGTACAACATTTTGAAATAAAAACAGCTGACTTTGGTGTCTTCACTCTCATTCCTTTGTTTTCCAATATTTTTTAAATTTTTACATTCTCCTATGTTTGAGGTATTTATCTCCATATCTCTGGAGATACTTATCAGATCTCGATAAAATTAAAATGGGACCACCTCGGAAACGTATCCTACCTATTAAAAAAAGAATCATTTGGATCCGTTCACTATTGACGGAGAAATCGCCTAACATACACACAAAAAAAAAAAACACACGAATTGAGAACCTCCTCCTTTTTTGTGAAGTCGGTTAAAAATAGTGTTTCAACGAGCTCTCTAAACAACGATACTCCCTACTCGATGGGGTAAGTAAAATATTTTTTTGCGCCCCCCTTTAGCTCTTTGGGAGAAAGCCCAATATGAAACATTTCAAAATATTTTTGATAATTTGTATGGCTTGATTATCAACAAGATGCTGTGAAAATTTTAAGTTTAGTTTGGTTGTAAACCTGTGTGACAGACGACGGACGGACAGACGGTCATGTGAGTGACAGCAATAGGGCTCCATTTGCACCCTTCGGGCACGGAACCCTAAAAACCTGCCTTTAAACAATGAATGAACCTAATGAAACCTATATGAATCCATTCAATAAATGTAACGGGTGTATTACGTTGTGATAGACTAAGTAGCTATTCATCAACTACAGACGCCAGTTGGTAAGGAAATTCCTTGAAACAGAATAACCAGAAAAATTGCTCATTGATGACGCTATTGCGATATAATTTATAATTTTTTAATATGTTTTATACCGCGGCAAATGCTGGCATTTTGCTAAGTGCTTGGGCTCACGTTTGCCTATGATGAATATTAGATGCCCGCGCGGTTTTACCCATGAAGGTATAAAATAACAAGATGACTACATACACCATAAATACCGATCCCATGGTAATTATGCCATCAAATATAGGCATTTGTTTCACTTGGGAATAGCATCACATCTTTTTTAACCGACTTCACAAAAAAGGAGGTTCTCAATTCGACGTGTTTTTATGTTTGTTACCTCAGAACTCCGTCAAATCTTAACCGATTTGAATTTTTTTTTTATTTTTGTTTTAGATATTATACCTCCCATTCAATGTTTGGTCCCATTCAAATTTTATCGAGATCTCATAATCATCTCTGGAGATATGGAGATAAACAATATATAAACAAATTTGATACCTTGATGACATGATTATGACTAGTGGATATTTTCACTATCGCGGCATGTGAAGTCGGTTTTTTCGTTTTGCAAATGATCTTAAATTGTTTACTAATTACGATCAGTAAGCACCTCCAATTATGTTCAAAGTTACAATATCACATTGAAACATTTTGATCTATCATACAATATTTATTAAGTGTAGAGATGTAACTAATTAGATATAGGGAACTTCGGCAAAGTTGGTCCTTCACTGCAGTAGGTGGTTATTGGGTGTTCTACTCCAGCCACATCTGTTGATTAAACGATATACCCAACTGCGTTCGCTCCGCTTGCTGCGCTCACTTGTTGCAGTTGGGTATATCGTTTAATCAACAGATGTAGCTGGAGTAGAACACCCAATAACTAAAAATTGATTATCTCTCACCACTTGTGTTTTAGAACTCAAAGCCTCCGGTGTAATAATTTTGATCGACGTGTTTTAGAACTCTCAATGACCCCGGAGTAATAGTTTTGATCAACTGTGTTCGTAACACATACGGTTGGATGATCCATGGTAAGTATCATCCTGAGAGCCCAAGGTAGGATTATCTCTCACCGCATACGATGTCTCAGCACATACGGTTGGATAAAACATGGTAAGTATCATCCTGAGAGTCCAAGGCAGGATTATCTCTCGCCGTTTGCGATGTCTAAACACAATCGGTTAAGTGATCCATGGTAAGTTTCACTCTGGGAGCCCAAGGTCGGATTATCTCCACCGATTGCGATTCCTAACCTACCTGTGTTTTGAGCATATCGTATAGTCAGATAAACCTGTTCTACTACTTCTACTAAAGCCGTAATGACTTTTTGTTGGAATACTTACGATAAATTATCGCGCCCTAACCTACCTGTGTTTTGAGCATATCGTATAGTCAGATAAACCAAAAAATATTACAAAATTAAAATCTGCTCTTTTATATTTTCTGTACTTTAAAGAAATGTGTGTATATACGTTAATAAAAATTCAAGCGTAGTCACTCACCATTTTCATCTAAAGGATTTTAATTTATTAAATTCATGAAGATCTCATTGTCCCTGCTGCTTGTCGTTCCTGTAAAATATAAATTGGTACACATTAGTTTAAAACTAAGAATACACAATTTAATTTAAAAAAATCTTTACTCAGAATAAATCAAATTAAACTTGGAAATAACTAAACATTAAATCAGTGTGTAGTTAATATAAACAGCAATCGAAAAATAATCATTTTTATGTAATTTTTTAATATTATTTTCTTTACATAACATTTACATAACATGTTCAAAATAATTAGGATCGTTTAAAAAACCGACTTCAAATGCTACTGTATTCAATTTGAGTAGCAAGTTTGCAGTTATTATCGCCATATCTCTGGAGATACTTGATAAATTTACAATGAGACCACTACAAAAGTATAATCTTTGAAATAAATATATAATTAAAAAAATCGGACCACAATTGACAGAGAAAAATAAATAAAAAAAAATTTACAGTGAAACATAGAACATCCTCCTTTTTTTAAAGTCGGTTAATAGGGCTTTTTGTCGTATGAAGACCTATTTTATTTTTTCGATTTCTAGTTATTGAGAAAATCTTTATTATATAATACGACAGAAACTTGGTTTTTAATTTTATTTTCGAATCAACCAAAAAAGAGTACGTTGCAAAATATTATACAATAAAAGCTAGGTACTTACTTGTTATTTCCAAATAGTTACAGAACTACACTCACAGATACACTCACCGACACCACAGCCGACACCGTACACTTATATAATGAATGATTTTGTTCACACGCTAGATAGTAGGTACAAACGTATCAAGGTAAAATGGATTGAATAACAATTATGTACATCGTAAGCATTTCTTTTAAGGGTTCGCATACACGTTCGTTTTTAACTCTGCGATTGAACTGTTCTGTAGGTACAGATAAATTTTTATACCATTAAGTTTGCACTGTACAGTTAATTAAATGCTATTTTAACCGACACCTAACCGAGGAGTAGGTTCTGAATTCGTCGGAATCTTTTTTTTATGTATGCTTCTCGATTACTCAAAGATGGCTGTACCGATTTAGAATATTTTTTATATTTGTTTGAAAGGACATACTTTCCAAGTAATTTCATTTAAATTTCATCGAGATCTCATGACTATCTCAAGAGATATGGAGACAAACACATCAAACTTGGCACATGACTAGCGCGACATTTGAAGTTGGTTCTTTTGGTTTATTAACGATTTTAAATTATAATTATTACCATTCAGTTAAACTATCATTCATATGTATAGTCACACTATTTAGTGAAAACGAGCAGTTTAAACTCAAGGTGTGTAGCGGCCTTAGGACAAATTACTTTTTAACCGACTTAACAAAACGAGGACTTAACAGATAGCGTTTGTACGAATTACTTTTTTGTTTATTATATCATAGCTCAATCATTTATGAACTGATTTGTTTTTTTTTTTTTTTTTACTGACTTCACAAAAAGGAGGATGTACTCAATTCGTCTGTATAATTTAATTTTTTTGTCACTTCAGAACCTCATCATTTATTAACTGTGTGTGGATTTGGAGAATGTTTTTTTTTTTTATTTTTTTACCGACTTCAAAAAAAGGAGGAGGTTTCTCATTTCTACCGATATTTTTTATGTTTGTTCGCGGATAACTTCGTCGTTTATGAACCGATTTTGATTATTCTTTTTTTGTTCGAAAGGAGATATTCCAAGTGTAGTAGTACCATGATAATTTTATCGAGGTCTGATGAGTACCTCCAGAGATATTGAGATAAACATCTCAAAATTGGTACTGAAAATGAATAGCGCGGCATTGAAGTCGGTTCGTTTTTAGTTTTTAAACGATATTATTATTAATAGAATATGTTTACAGTGTAGTTCCATTTTAATTTTAACGAGATCCGATAAGAATCTCCAGAGATATGGAGATAGATACCTCAAACTTAGTACTGAAAATGACTTGCGCTGCATGTGAAGTCGGTTTTTTTGTTTTGCGAACGAACTTAAATTATGTAAGAAAGTAAATAGTAATACTTCCCGTGTGGTGTATTGTACAGTTCAAATAATTAGATACCGTCTTATTATCTAAACACATAAAATATGATTGTAATATTTTATGCACTGACTTTTAATTTTTCTATCTTTTAATCTATCGTAGTCGGGTAATGGTGTGAGTTTTTATATTGTCATCCGAGTAGGCGGAATCTTTCTTTGATCCGATTTCAAAGGTGGTGCGACAAAGGTGGTGCGACCATTAGCTTCAAATTTGCTTGTTTTGTTAAAGTACGGGTACTTAATATCTTTTGAATTGGAATATTATTTGCTGACACATAAAAAGTATTTGCTATAAAATCGCGTAAAATTAGAAAACTGACATATTCTTCGCTGGTTCATCATCCTCGAGAATCTTGCTGCCTGCCAGACCCTGCCAACCGCCCGCCACCCTGCTCAGCCACCGCCTGCCACCCTGCTCAGCCGCCGCCTGCCACCCTGCTCAGCCGCCGCCTGCCAGACTCCGCCAGCCACCGCCAGCCCGCCTGCCGCCTGACATTGCGCAGCCACGACACTTCGAGAAAACATCTACAGAAATATGTGAGTGAGTATTGTCTTATTACGTGTTTTTTAAAATCTTTGTTCCATCCATACTCATTTTTTATTTTTTTTCTCAGGTCGGACTCTGAATACGAATCTGAAGCAATCGTGGCCACAGCACCGTCGGTGTTGTCGCAGCCTACCAAGAAGCCAAAAGCCTCAAAGCGCAAGATCACCCCCGTCGTTAACGCTGCTGCCCTTGCTAAGCGCGGTCATGCATCATATTCACCATCCTTCACACCACCCGATTTGCAAGAGCCGGAATTTTCGTGGTACGTATATATATATATATTATATCTGATAGGTTATCGTTTTTATCGCTTGGTGGTAACTACTACTAGGTACCGATGCAGGGCCCCAACCGTACTATAATTAACGTACCGTACTATAATTAACGTATATACGATAATTTAGGCCTCCGTATTATGTACGCAAATACACGATAAATTCCATACACCACAAAGTTTGAGAATTACGCTCATATTCAATAAAAAATTGAGATACTATTGTTTATTGGTAACAGCGCCAGCTTATTTCTTAATTTCAAAACGTTGGTACGCTTATAAAATCTGTGTACTGTGGTCTGTCTTCTCAGCCCGTCTGCCTGTATGGAGTTAAATATACATTGATTCTGTTCTGTATACACAAACAAAGTGTAATAAAAATTATCGTTTTATATGATTTTTTAATGTATTTTAAGCCATTATACTGAGTGTACGATAATTTTGCTCCAAAAAACGTCAAAATACGATAATTTCACGGCCCTGGTACTTTCCTCGCTTCAGGTTGGGATCCCTGTACCGATGATGATAATAATTATTTAACAATAATGTATATTGTATGGAGTGAGCAACGTTAAATGATTATTTAACTCTGAATCTAATTATGATGATAAAAGTTCCTAAATATTATCATAACAGTATTTCATCATATTTTATTTTCTTTGTTTTACAGGTCTAAAAAACGCAAGTCAGACATCTTTTCGATTCTGAAAGGGGAAGAAAGCGTTGCTGCATCTAACGCATCACAAAGCGCCGGAGGCAACGTATCGACTTCTTCCTTCACGACGAGGGTTTCCGGAGGGCAGAGCCGACGCACCGCAACAGTCTCCGAAGGCGACTTTTACGTTGAGGTGAAGCTTTACAACGTCGTCGACGTTCAAAATACGCCTCCTCAAGAACGCTATAAAAAAGCGTTGACGAGTGTAAAGCTGCGTCTCAACGAACAAACTAAGGAGTGGGAAATTTTACAAGAGTTTCTCATTACGGTGTTTAAATTATTTAAAGATTCTAAACCATCAACATTTAGTGATAAGATTAATTTTAAATAAACAAAACGTGTGCATAGGTTTATTATGGTTTTTATTTTATTAAATTAAGTTAGGTTCATAAAGGTAGATAGAATTATTATAGTATGTTTTGATATATGTAGTGTAGGTAGACTATATTAAACTCTCAAAGTAATTTTTTTAATTAATTTGAAATAAAAAAGAAAATTAAAAGCGTATAATATTATAATACTGACTTTAAAAAATAGGTAACTTTCTATGTAGGTAGGTACTTAAATTAATAATTATATCTAGTAGGTAAACAAGCAAGTAGCTTCTACAATGCCATTCTGTTCAGTTTGTAACACATCTATAAGCGGTAGGCGCTGGATAGGTCATTTGCGAAGTAATACACATAAACAAAACGTTTTAACTGTACCGCATATCGATGTGGAAGGCGTAGATATTGTAGCGACAGCATTTCAGAACCGAATAATATCTTACAGGATTGCTGCGCAATACGCAAATGAACATTCTATTGATGTATTTTTAGATTCAATACGAAACAAAGTCAAACTCATTTTAGATGAATGCATAAAAAAACATATTTGTGTCAAAGTCAACTTCGAAATATTCTCAAAGTTTTTACTTTTCAAAAATAATGAACAAGAAACTAAATCGTTTATGACAAAAAATATCCCTGTTTATGGAAATTATAATTTTGAGCATTTATATTTAAATGTAATCAATACAATACGCACAAAAATTGACCAATTCGAAGAGCAAGATTCGGGTTGGACTTTTCTTAATTGTATGCATATTGAGGTTAATGTTAATAAATATCAACCACTTCGCGGCTCCACGTATATTGAACTACCAATATTCATCAAGAAAAAGAAAGCATGTTTAAATATTCAAAACAACGATAAACACTGTTTTCTGTGGAGCGTACTTGCAGCCCTCTATCCAGCTAAAAACCATCCTGAAAGGGTTTCGTCATATGTACATTTTCGCAATGTCCTAAACACTGAAAACATTTCGTTTCCCATGACATTATCTGATGTTAAAATATTCGAAGAAAACAATCCAAACCTAAGTTTTATCATTTTTGGCTTAAAAAATAACAAGACTGTTGTAGGCCCGCTTTATAAATCAGAAAGCCATGAAAATAAAAAAACGATTCACCTTCTTTGGATAGAAAACAACACAACATCTCACTATTGTCTCATAAAGAATTTATCGAGACTGGTGAGAAGTCAAATAACGAAGCATAAAGGACAGATCTATTTTTGTGACACTTGTTTGTTGTTTTTTAAAACGGTTGAGGATGTAGAAAGTCATACCTGTAACGGAATTGTCACTGTCCTACCGGAAAAGGGGTCAGTAATTAAATTCAAGAATTTCGAACGCAAACAAGACATTCCTTTTGTAATTTATGCTGACTTTGAAACTATGCTAGAAGATGTAAGCAAAAGTGAATCAGATCCTCAAAGTTCTTATACGCGCACTACACAAAAGCATACACCTATCGCATTTGCTTACAATGTGATTAATTCTGTTGACCCTTCTTACAATAAATTCGTAATCTTTAGAGGTCCTCATTGTGTAGAAAAATTTGTTAGCTCTCTTTACAAAGATGTTCGGGATATCCATGCAGTGTTATCACAAAACGTTCCCATAATTTTTAATGCAAACGATGCAGTTGATTTTAGGAATGCAGTTCGATGTCATATTTGTGAGAGTTTTCTATTCGGAGATAAGGTCAGAGACCATTGTCACCTTACTGGACAGTATCGGGGTGCAGCTCATAGCTTATGTAATTTACAGTACAAAGTTCCAAAGTTTGTGCCAATTTTTTTCCACAATTTAGCAGGGTATGATTGTCACTTGTTTATAAAAACACTTGGTGAAGCGCCTGGACCAATAAAAATAATTCCTAAAACGAAAGAAAATTATATCTCTTTCACAAAATTCATTCCAATATCAAGAGACGAGTTCGTTCAGTTAAGATTTGTAGATTCGTTCAAATTTTTAGGAACCAGTCTAGAAAAATTGGTTAAAACCATGAAAACTCATGAGTTTACTCATTTAAGGAATATTTACCCAAATGAAAATGAGTTTTCCCTTCTAACTCGTAAAGGCGTTTACCCTTACGAGTACATGAACGCATGGGAACGTTACAACGAGCCATTTCTGCCAAGCAAAGAAAGTTTTTATAGCTCTCTCAACAATGAGCACATATCAAATAAAGATTATGAGCACGCACAGTCAGTTTGGACCCAATTTGAAATTCGGAACCTAGGCGAATATACCGATTTGTATTTAAAAAGTGATGTGTTGTTGTTAACAGATATATTTGAAAACTTTAGAAAAACTTGCAAACATTACTACAACTTGGACCCTGCATTCTATGTTACAGCACCGAGTTTATCATTCGATGCTATGCTTTATAAAACAGGCATTGAGTTAGAACTAATAGATGACTTTGCTATAGTAGATATGTTACAGACAGGCATACGAGGAGGTGTGGTAATGGCAGCACATAGGCATGCCAAAGCAAACAACGAATTTATTTTCGACCATGATCCGTTGATGCCAGAATCATTCATAGTCTATATAGACTGCAATAATCTTTATGGATACAGCATGTGTCAAACATTGCCCTTGTCAAACTTTAGGTTTCTTGATCAATCAGAAGTTAATAAACTGGATGTGAATAATGTATCTGATGATGCAGAGTTCGGCTTCATTCTAGAAGTCGATCTCATTTATCCAAAAAAATTACATTGGGAACATAATGATTTACCGTTTTGCCCCGAAAAAGATATTCCACCGGGTGGAAAAAATGAAAAGTTAATTCCAAATCTTTATGACAAATTTAATTATGTTATACATTATGTACATTTAAAAACCTGTTTAAGACATGGTTTGATCTTGAGACGAGTACATCGTGCTATAACGTTTCGACAGAGTGCATATTTAAAACAATACATCGATCTTAATACAAATTTGCGTCAAAAAGCAACGTCAACTTTTGAGCAAGACTTTTTCAAATTGCTCAATAACAGTGTTTTTGGTAAAACGTTAGAAAACAACCGCAAGAAGGTCCATGTTGAGTTGATAAATCAATGGAATGATCAAAACAATAGAACTAAAAAAAGAAATAACGCAGAAAAATTAATCGCGAGTCCAAACTTTCACAGTGCTTCAGTTTTTACGGAAAGTTTGGTTGCGATTCAATTAAAGCCTAATCGTATAGTATTGGATAAGCCACTGTATATCGGATTTACAGTTTTGGAATTATCAAAATCACATATGTATGATTTTCACTATTCTATATTTAAACCATTTTACAGGGACCGCTTGACGATGTGTTATACTGATACAGACAGCTTTATTTATCACATCCAAACCAAAAATTTTTATGAAGATGTGAAAAATACGTTTTTGGAGTATTTTGATACCAGTAACTTTTCTGTTGATAATTATCACAAATTACCAATAATTAACAAAAAAGTACCAGGACTTTTCAAAGATGAAATGGGTGGAAAAATAATCACTGAATATGTAGGATTACGCTCTAAATTATATTGTATAAAAAATACTGACACTGAAATTAAAAAGGCTAAGGGAGTAAAATCATGTGTTGTTCGAGATCTTAGTATCTTAGATTATACAAACACATTGCTTACATCAAATACACTACGCAAGAAAAACATATTGTTTAAAAGTATAAAACATGAAATATTTACACGTTCTGTAAACAAAATTGCGCTTTCTAGTAGCGACGATAAACGATTTATTTCGCAAGATAAAAAATCAAGCAGAGCTTGGGGTCATATTTCAATTCTTGGGGTCTAATCTAATGTAAGTAGCTTAAGATTATCTGTAAGATGAAATAAATATGTAATATAATAATAATAATAATAATGTTATAATAATAATGTAAAGTGAACCTTAAGTAAGAATATAGTGAATAAACGAATTTCATTTAGAATACTTGTTGTTTTTATTTTATTTTACGAGCCTTAACATCTAGCTTAAGTTAATAATGCAAAATCAATTTAATGTTTGTGAAAAATTTTGTGTAAGCTATTCCTGTAATCTACGTAGATACTTCAAATTCACTAACGCAGCATAAACTTTTAACACCGACGCAGGTGCACTGACATGTCACTACATGATTTTGCACATTCGACAAACATTGAATAAAATTCATCATGCCCTGCTCATTATACCCTGTTCGAGCGTCGCAGTTAACACACATATTCACATACTTTCAAGTCGACTTAAGACGTAAGTTTTGAACTTTTATTCGTTTATTTCTATTTACTCGATATTATCCATAAAAAGACCCTAATAGTTTTCTATTTTGTTTCAGATTATGACAGACATTGTAATAAATAATAACAGTGAGACTCAAGATGGACTTTTTGGAATTAATACCCAAGACCTTCTTTTCCATTGTGCGCAGAATCCATTAGAAGGCTTTGACGAAATTTTTCCAATCACTAATCAGAAGAAATCGTCTCCAAAACGTCCAAAACGGAAAACAAAGAAGACACCTGGTGAAACTAAGAATCTTCGCAATAGTATGCGGCGATCATCATTTGTTTTAAACCGTGAAGCATGCAAAGGGAGACGTTTGATTCAGATCAAAATAATAGACATTAGTGGTGATAACAGTGACACTGAAAGTGATGTTGTAATATCGGCTCAATATATAGTAAAAGATTTTACGGACAGAATATTAGATCAAACCGAAAGAGTGATTAAAAATATATCTGAAAATATAATAAGTGATTCTGACTGATGAGACGCATAATTGAATAACATTATTTTTAAATAGATCAGTTAAATTAAATTAGAAGTGATTCTTAAGATGTTTAATCAAATCAGTAAGTAGTATCTCCCTGAATGCATTGTACTATTTAATTCATTAAATTTAAGATATGTTTTAATTTTCGATATTATATTAAAAACCTATTCAAATATCTGCTGTATTTTAATTCCTAAATACTCACCACTTTAATTCGTTAAAATATAATTTGGTAGAATAAAACAACAACCAGTTTAGGCAATAATTATTTTATTTTATTTAAAACATTAAATTAAATTCTTAGCTTACATTGAATAAATGTATATTATTATTATCATACCACTTTTTTAAGCACAATACATTTTTTAATGCACACATTTTCGTGTGTTGTACACAATTTAAATTTATATTAGGTTTTTCATAGTCGTGATATAATTTTAAAAAATTAGGACATCCTTTTTCTCCCACATCTATTATTTCACAGTTCTCACAAAGGCCTTTGATCCACATAACTTTCTCAGTTCCTTTTGTTAACACTTTTTTCTTATTCAAATATGGTATTATAATTCTTTTGAATTCCCTGTAGTCAATGTGGCCTTCACTCCAGAAATATCCTCGATTTGCTTCTATCCACCGCACTTGTTTCTTTTCTTCGATCGATAAGTTTTTAAATGGATAGGGGGGCTTGACAAGAAAGGTTTGGGTATTTTCTTCGTTTAAAATAGACAATTCTTTTATAATAAAATTATTTTGTGTATCTTTGAATCCTTGTACATCCACGAATATATATTTTATTCTGTAAGGATTCATATTTTAAGATATTTTTTTTACTATATTACTCAACGGTCTGTACTCGATGATGGAATCGTTTAAAATAAGACAATATGCAGCTGTCTGATCAGGTATTTCTGAATGACATTCAAGTTCCACACGTACGCTAACTACAGGACCTGACTTAAGGTTTTCGCTTTGTCTAGAGCAATCGATTACAAACAGCGGTGCTTTTTCTTTGAATTCAGAAGTACTTAGCAGTGGTTCACTTCTGCGTCCATAATAAGATGTCTGAAACCTGACATATTGCTCATACAATAATGAATATTTATGATCATCAAGACTAATATTCAAGTTTTCATATGGAAAATAGTTAGAGTTAAGATATACTTTGACATCTCTTAAATAACAAGGGTCGAATTTTGATATATCGCGATCAGCTAAATTTTTTCTATTTGTTTGTAAGCCTATGATTACATATCTTGGCTTTTCAATCTGTGAGGACGTTTTAATTGACCAAGTATGCTTAGTTGTTTTAGGTAATAAGGGATACTCATATAAATCCCAATTTCTAAAAGCCAAATATAGAGAACGATCCTTTTCCAATAACTTTAGTAAATTAACTTTTTCTTTATCTGATACCTTGACGTGTGGAACGCGCCAAACTAACTTATTTATTATTATATCTTCAAGAACCTCACCAGATGGAACTTTCAAAGAATTCAAATTTGTATTACTGCGTAATAATATCAGTTCATGTTTACAATTCATAATTATTTTCTTATAATCTTCAGCAAAGCCCAAAATATTACTAAGAGGTATTGAGGCAGAAAAACTATTTCCATGGGTTGTTTTTGTTCCATTTATATCCCAACCCCAAGCTTTTGCTATCTTAGCTTCATTTTCATTAAATGATACTAAACTCTTCATTGTTGTAGTCATTCCAGCATTTTTGATTCTATCTATTTCAACTCCATTTAGTTCATAACGAATATCTTGAAAAAGAAACAGTAATGGATTGTTTGTGAATTCCACAGCAGTAACTTTTAGTTTTGTATCCTTCTTTATGATGTTTACTGTTCCTTCTAAATAAAGGGTACTTGCTGATGGTAGTATGTATAAATCCTGCTGATTGATAGGTATGCGGATTTCATCATTCCTGTTAAAACTTGTTACGTAAGGTTTATATGAATGATATTCGATACCGTCTATGGTGTTATCGTATGCTGGTGAACTTGTTATATCCAAAATGTTCATTTTAATAGACCAATTAATTTCAGGAACTTTTTATTTTCCCTGGTCAATTTAATTTTTTTCTTAGTTGTTCCTTTTTGGATTGTTCGATGAGTACTGATGTGTTTCATTATTGAATTACTACTTTTATTGAAGTCGATCATCTTTTCCTGATATGCAAATATAATTGAACTTCTTCACCGCGTAGATTTATTAAATTATTATTAATATCTAATAATCTAATATTAATAGTGCTGACGTCAATTTGATTGACAGGAAAATAAATTATATTCTTTGGCACTTCTATTATTCGGTATCCTGGAGGCACGTTAGGAGCAAATTCATAAAGAATATGGCTTGGTTTTCCATTAATATATGATCCGCTCACTATATCACATTCGACTCTTACCACTGTTGTCGATAAAATGTTAACTGGGAGTTGCGACTCGTGTATTATATTGGCTTTAAGAGTTTTATTACCAAATCCTAGTAAAGTTCCTGGAGAATTAGCTTTTTCAAAATGGATATCTTTAGAGCAGAAGATAAACGATTTCAACGTGTTATTATTGCAAAATAAATTAAAAGCGACTCCTTTTTTTACGTTTGACTTTAGATAATCAGAAATATCTTGCAGTTCGTAAGTGCCTTCTGGTATGTCTACGACTTCGTTATTGTCATAATAATATTTATTGTTTCTGTTATCAATGTTAGGTATTGAATTGAATGTTGAGAAATATAACAGAGCACACTCGTATTCATCATCAAATTGTAAAGCTGGATAATAGGTAGTGGATAAAATAGAGGTGTTGCCTGTTATTGACAGCGTGAAAGACATTTTAGAAATGATGGTAATAAAAACACGTTTATAAATATATAGTCACAATACTTTATTAGAACATTTTATACAAATAGTATTAGCATAACATTTTTTCCAAAATTCACTTAGGAACTTTAAACATAAATGACCACAATTAGATGTATTAAAACGTTGATATCTACAATAATTGTATGTTATATTAAATTTTAAATATCTTATTAACTCAATTGGTGGCTTTAAATCACCAAAGCTATCAAAATACTCACAATAGTTAAAATGTTTTACATAGGCTACCCAATGGGTTCCTTCATTCTCTGAGCTATCTAAATTAACAATCGCACACTCAATGTCCTTAGGCTTTGGCGGCAATTCATTTCTCATGAAAACACCTCTAAAGTAAGGTATGTGTTTAGTAGCATACTCTAATATGTCTATATCAGTGAGAGCACGCTTGGGTAACCTTTCTATTAGTTTTTTGAACTATTTACAAAAAGACCATTGCCTTTTTTATATGGTTTTATATATAAGCCTTTTCCTAAGGCGATACTTTCCATCGTTTTATTATGACGTTGGGCTTCTTCCAAATTCTTTTTAGCTGCTTTATGATCATTTACAGCTTTAGTAATACCTGCTGCACCTCCAACCAATGCACCTAGAGCAGACAGTCCTGCGAATATTGGTATAAGTGGTAAAATACCACCTGTTTTTGGTAACGGTATTACACGAGGCAGACACACTCCTTTTTTATTTTTTATCAGTTTTTTCGCAGCTGAATATGCAGCTTTAATAGCTCTAGAATTGCTTTTTGGTTTTAATTTTTTCAGTCGTTTATGTATTGTAGAGACGATCGATTTAAATGTTCTCACGCCAGCACCATGCTTCATTTTGGTTTTCATCACTTTGCTCACAAGCCACGAAGACAGTTTTTCTCCTCTTCCTGCATTTTTCGATTTCATCCGTTGCTTTGCCATATTTAATAATTCTAAATCAGCTCTGTGTCGATCTTCCAATTTATTTGAATTATCGTATGCTATATCGTGTCTCATGCAAGCATTATCAAGCTCATTAACTCCTTGATCACCTCTCAATAATCGTTTTCTTAATCTGGTACCAGGTCCACAGTAATTGTACCCAGGTAAATGCAATTCAAATGGTAAGTTATTTATGATGCTGTTAACGAGTCCACCACCATGCATAGCTGAGTTATAAATGAGATAAAATATCTAAATAGACTTAATTTTATATACTTAGGTATGTAACTCTATAGAAAAGATAATCATACAATTGCTCGTTTTTCAATCCAACTGTTTTCAGTACTAGGTAGACCTAACCACTTTACGAATAATTTATTACCTTTTTTTCTTATAACCTTTTCAATTAGATACACATTAGGACACTTAGTTTTTTGAAGTTCTTGTTCATAAAAACTTCCTAAAATTGGTTGATAGTGTAGATCTTCTATGGAATAAGTGATAGGTTTAGAACCATGAACTTTTTTAATCAAAAACAATTCCGTAGACCAGTTTGGGGTGTATCCTTTTTCAAAGTTACCTTTATATTTACTTATACGAACATGGTCACCAACTTCTAATTTTCTGGTCTTTGACAGACAATTAATTTCCTGTGATTTGATTATATTTCTCAATACTTCACTTTGGTTTGATTGGTTAACATCGTTTGGTTTATATTTTATTGTTCGATGTATTGTGTTATTGTATGTTGCCATAACACTTTCTAAAAGCTTTCCAATCCATTTATAACTACCATTCAAACTAAAATTTTTATACAACTTGTTCTTGAGAGTTTTGATTAGTCTTTCTACTATAGAAGCTTTTTTTATGGAATATGTAGAGTAATGATTAATTTTATTTTTTAGCATAACTTTTTTAAATTCATCGTTATAAAATTCTGTGCCCATGTCAGTTTGTAAGTTAACTGGCTTTCGATAATTTTTAAATAATAGCGAACTAAATGCTTTTGCTATTTCGGATTTAGTCTTCGTTTTAACAGGGATAGCCCAGGAAAATTTAGAAAAACAATCTATTACAACAAAAATATACCTATATCCATTATTACAACTTTTTATATTTTGAAAATCCATAAGATCAGCTTGCCATAAATCATCAATTCCTCTTAATATTACAGATCGTCGAACAAAGTTTTTACGAGCTGTTTTATGAATTTCATTTACTATTTGTAGCTTACTCATTTCTTTGATTTAATGATTTGGTCTAATTCAGCCTTTGTATAATAATCTGCTTTTAAATTCTCAATGCCTTTTTTAACATCTGCTTTTAAATCGTTGAATATTATATCGACTTCTTGTTTTTTTACAAACAATTGAGATTGGCTGTCTACGTATTCCTTGTTCACAGCATCGGTATTTTTCAATGGAATTGTAATCCCAGTCAACCTTGTATTTTGTAAATCGAACTCTCCGGTTTCAGTTCGCATCAAGACTTTATCAAAATTTTCTAAAAAGTCTGGTAAACGCAATCGTTTATGAATATGATGTCCAAACTTATCCATTATTGTGAACTGATTGGTGTTGTTGACAAAGATCAAATGATACTATTTTTAGAAATGTATGCTATTTATTAAGGTATAATGTTGCTTTCGCGCAGTTCTTCTATAATAGATATTATTTCATTATCTAACCCAGTGTTACCAGCATCTTTTGAAGCAATCAATAGTTTTAATCTTTCAACCAGTTCATTAGGATTGTCCCAGTAAACGTAGTCAACATTTTTCTTCCACTGTTTCAACAGAGGTAGTCCTTTTCCTTGATGAAGTAAATCAGGTTGACTACTGTCAGTGCTCGCTGAAACTTTACGCAACTTAAATAGCGGTTTTATTATATTCAAGTATTTTCGACCTCTGTTACTTCTGATTGGTTTATTTGGATCGAATTCTCTTCGGTGCACATTTGTTTCTAGTAACATTATTTTATAATGTCTCAAATCTTCATCAGTTATTGCAGATATATTAGGTACTTTTTTAAACAGAAGTTCCTTTATACCAGGAGTATATTTGTACTTGTTTGCACCAACTTGAATATAATCATCAAAAAGAGTTACACGCGAAGATCCCATCATGTGTTTACCTCGTTCATTTCTCACGCCAAACGGAACATCTTGTAAAGTTTTGGAAGACATGGACCACGAAGAAATTTCTTGATCACTTGAACCTGATTGCACTGATTTAAATGATTCCTCATTTTCTTCATTATCAGATTTTTCTGAATTCTCATAGCTTTCATCTGAATCATTAGAGTCTCTTGGACTAAATACGTCGAACTCGATGTTAGAATCTCTCTTAAGAGTTTTGTCCTTGTCTAATGGACTTGAAGTTTCAAATTGTACTCCTTTAGTTTGGGAACACGTTTTAGAATTTTCCACCATTTCATTAAGAGGACTTGTAATTGGTTTAAAAACAGATTCCAAAATACTATTGTTTTCCATTTCAATATCTCGCATCTTTTTAACCTTATTTTTAACAGCTGCCGCAGCCTTTACAATTTGTCTCTTTAGATTTTTTTCCATATCTTTAAATTGAATTTCAATTGATTGAACTATTGTCAGTGTTCTCACGAAAGTGATAACATATGTTTTTACTTCAGCTATTTATAGTAGGCTAGCAATAGAGTATAATCAGAAATACAATCGTGTTATATTGGCGAATACTCGCCTACAAATTGGACACTTATTACCAATGGAAAAAGCACACTTTGCACAAGCCGCAGCATGACCACAAGGTAAAAAACAAGTGTTAAGCTCTTCTTCTAAACAAATTTTACAGATTATTGAAGATGATGTATTTACTATCAAAGGTAGATCATCCAGTGGAGTCTGTTGGCAATTTTTTTTAATTTCTTCGTATACATAATTTTTCATGCTCTTAACGTAGTCTTTTCCTTTCATTACTAAAACATACGGACATGACTGGAACCAGCGCGCGTGCTCTACCCATGGTTGATCTTCGGAGTTCCAGTCTTTAAGCCTTCCATCGCAGTAAAAACAAATAACTCTATCGTCACAGCCTGCATAAAAAAATCCTGCTTCAGCCATTTCTTGTGGTTTTTGTGTTAATCCTCGAGGCCAGGTATCGAAACTTCTTAAACGTTTGTATACAGTGGAGTATATACGGTTCACAGGATTATTAAACATGATTTCTATATTTAATTATTAAGTTTACTGCTATTAGCTGTTTACTTTTCAACACCTCGACAAGCATTGACATATTTACGACATACATACTAATGAAACACAACAAACGTATCGAATTTCTTTCGGTAACATCCTTTGTTTTTTTCACAATCCTTGTTAATCACTACATAACTGTAGGGTTCTTTCCATATATTTGCACACATTTCTCTAAATTCCTGCCACGTCATATCTGTATTGACGTGTTCATCATAAATATGTCTCATATTTATATCATCTTGCTTAAAGAGAACAATTAAATTTGCATTATCTCTCACTAACTGTTTTGGTATTTTGCTATAAGTCTGATTTAGATAAAAACAGTCTATATATTTATGTCTTCCCATTGCAAAATAGTCGCGCATATTATTTTGATTCTCACACGCTACGTCATCGAATATAATTATTGAGTTACATTTTGCTGCCTCTGGAGTAAGAACTTCTTCATTTTCATGATACTTAGAAAAAGTAACACCAGGAACCATTCGTAATACCTGTTCCAAATACATGTATCTCGGTTGATAAAGAGTTTTTGAATAAACATAAACATTTTTAAATTGCAAACCATTTTCATGTAAGATGAGTCCGATAGCCAAATTAGTTTTTCCACAGTTCGACGGGCCACATTATACATCGTATTGTATTTGGTAAAAGCTTTCCATGACGAAAACTGCGTTTTTCAGAATTAATATTTATATTTTCGAATTTTAATGATATTGGCTGCTTAACGAACTTCATTGCAAGAGCGCTTTTCGCAGAATGATAAGTAATGTTTAGTAACCACATTAATAAACATTATAATTTTCACCGGAGGCTTTGAGAGTTCTAAAACATATTGATCAAAATTATTACACCGGAAGCTTTGAGAGTTCTAAAACACAAGTGGCGAGAGATAATCAATTTTTAGTTATTGGGTGTTCTACTCCAGCCACATCTGTTGATTAAACGATATACCCAACTGCAACAAGTGAGCGCAGCAAGCGGAGCGAACGCAGTTGGGTATATCGTTTAATCAACAGATGTGGTTGGAGTAGAACACCCAATAACCACCTACTCACTGCCTTTCAAACTGAAACAGTTATCCGGCCAAATAGATAGATTTTTTTTTATATATCCTTAGGTACTTAATTGAATCTTTAATATATCTTGTACAAAACAAAATGATCTCTACTACTGTATTCTATTACCAATCAATAATCCTACTTACAGTTACAAGAATGTATAGTTTTTGTCTGATATGATATGACTCACGCAATTAGATGCTACAACTTTGTGACTACCTTTCCACAAACCAGCTTCTCAGTTCTCGGTGACTCACTCCTTGGAAGCAAAACAAATGATCACGACTTGAGATCACCAGGATAGGTTGACCTTTGCATCTTTACTCTAACTACAGCATAGACTGAGGAATAGAGAGAATGTACTGAATTCTATAGATCTTCATAATTTTGGTGTTATGACGTCACGTTTCTTAGAGCTTGAATTTGACGTGTAATTATGTTGTGACGTTTCTAATATGGTCAATGACACGAACTTTGATTGGAATTGCTCAAATTTCATACGAACTTAAAAAGTTTCTTATAAGTAGTGTACTTATATATTTGGGGTAAGGGTATTTGCGAAATGTGTATAGGGCTAAAATCTGTTGTCAAGCGCATTATCTCACTACCATGTTTCACTTCCAGAGTAGTACAATACTATCTTAACCTTATACCGCATTTTTTTAATTTTTTTTTTATATAGAACTGGGCAGCTCTTGACCACTATCTCACCTGATGTTAAGTGATGCGGTCGATGATGGAGCGCGCTTACCCAAAAGATACCTATTCACTCGCGATTTGAAGACCCCCATATTGTATTTAGCCGGAAACACAGATTCAGGCAGAGCATTCCATTCCCTGGCGGTTCGCATGATGAACGAAGATGCAAATCGCTTCGTTCGGGTAGATGGTGTATCCACCATAAATCGTCACTTAACCAGTACATAGTACTGGTATTTATTCAGTGACTTGATGATCACATGATATAGTGGTCTTGTCCTTGTCTATCATCTTTAAACAGTATAAAAATTCTACCTGTTTGACGTTACGTTACAGAAAAGTAACAATAGGCAATAGCAAAAGCTAAGAGCCAGTTTCACTAGATCCTGATAATTTTTCAGATTGTTGTGTGACATATGACGCTATTTAAATGTTGTCAAAATTCTGTCAGATAAGGTCATAATGACCAGTGGAAACTGGACCTAAACCTGCTATTTTTCAACACTTCACAAGTTAGCTCTTAAAAATCTAAACAATAAGTTGTCGCGCATGCTAATAACAGGCGAAGTGCGGAAAATATCCTTTATCCCATTTTTTTTCGTTTCATTATAGCTTCACAAGATTAGTGTAAATACACTAAGAAGCTATAATGAAGAAGCCAGTGTCAGAGTTTTAGAATAATTAAAGTGTTCCTAGATTTCAGTCGTGAAGTAGAGTGGTATTCAATTCACGTTAAAGTCAAGTTTAAGTCATATACCAGTCCTAGTCATACACTTAGTATAGGTGTGGACTTTAATAAATGAAGGCTTTCAGTGGAATTTTGGTATGAACATAATACGGCATGTCTTTCAACATTGTGCTGTTTTCCTACACTCGTTTTCCTGTACTGTAGGCAGTACATTTCAAACACAACTCGCGGAAGAACACAAGTTATAGGAATAAATACAATGAGAGCACAAACAACTTTTGCCAAAACCCCATCTAATATATAAAATTCTCGTGTCATAGTTTTCGTTGCCATACTCCTCCGAAACGGCTTGACCGATTTTGATGAAATTTTTTGTGCTTATCCGGTATCTATGAGAATCGGCCAACATCTATTTTTCATCCCCCTAAATGTTAGGGGTAGTCCAGTCCACCCCTAAATTTTTTATTTTATTTTTTAGACAAAATTTTTAATTTCTATTTTTTTATGATACAACATACAAAAATACATACAATCCTCAATTTTCACCCTTCTACGATCAACCCTTATTTTTTCGACAACGTTTGCCGGGTCAGCTAGTATCATATATTAGAATCTGTCCTTAAAGCTGCGACACCTACACATATACTACAAATACATACTGAGTTTCTGACTATATTAAAATGGAGTCCCCTAAATGTCAGAGTATAAAAAGCTTGTCTATTTTTTTGTACCAGCCAGTATTGCCTAATTTCGTCACGCCACTGGTTGAATAATGACTTCTTTACATCATTTGGGCATTACAACCGTGGCAGTAGACCGTGTCGACGAGGGTGGGCGATGGAGCGCAGGTTGCTTCTATTTGGTCTATTCACACGCTATTAACATGGAATCGTAGGCTAATTTAACAAAAAAAGTTTTGAAAGTCACGCGACCGTGGTGTGTTGAGGAGTTTAGGGAGCCTGCTACAAATGATATATCATTTTTTTCTATAGACGTTTAACAGCAATACCTAATCTTTCTGGCGTGATAAGTTGAACCTAAAATTATGAGTTTTAGAGTTTATTATTGGACTTTGTTGGCCCCTAGTTCCATACAAAGATCATTCGTTTGTAGGTTTGAACCTTGTTGCATGCCAATGTTGTCTTAAAGAAATTTATTTGCTGTAGAATTAAAGTTACGAAAGTTTACCTACTTAGCATAAAATAGGTCCACAAAACAGGTCCAGGTTGTTTACTACCCTTTCTAAAAGAGTTAAATTTTAACATTACCAGCTGTGCCCCTCGGCTTTGCCCGCGTTAAACAGTAGTCCTATATGTTTATACAGGTTATACATTTATACATACTTTCTCTTGTATACTATCTGTATGCCTAATCATTATCAATCACCATTACGGAGTTCCAGTTAATACTACCCGATTCTATCATTAGGTCGATGGTACCATAATATTGCATTGTCATGGAAGATACGCAACTAAGTATACCAAATTTGAGTCCAATCGAACGTTCGGAAGTGGTTCTAATTCAGCTTCCAAGATTTGTCCCAAACAAACATACATATACCTACTAGCACGGCAAGTTGAATTTTGTAAAAAATATTAAAACCAACTTGAAAAAGAAACAAACGTAAATTGGGAGGTTATTGAAAAAAACATCCGATAGCCATTGAACTGAACCGTTAATTGACTTTAATTGCCTCGGCCTCGTATAACTCACGTAATCAAAGCCGAAAATATCTACAGCAGAAACTTCTTGGGTTTTTTGGTAAACTTGTAACGTTCTTGCGAAGGAAGGCTTGAAAATGTTTAGTAAATAAAAACTTCAATAAGTCAGTAGAGTTTTTGCTGATAAAAACTAAACTAAATCGCTCACCACAAAAAATATTGATTAGTATTTTCATACATCTGTAAGGTAATATGGGCAACAACATTTTACGACCAGTGTTTTTTTATGAGTGTTTGCGGACTAATTCTCGTCATATATTCTCTATAGATTTAAGATTCTTATTTGCTGTATGAATTTAACAAATTTGTCCTAGGAAGGAAAATGTCTACGTTCAAAACGTTTCTCCAGGATTTCTCCTTGTATACTCTCAAGTGCAACTGAAAATGTATAAAATATGAAATAATGTCAAGATTACTAAGTTGGAGAGAGTGGGATGCTGCTACTGTATTATTGTGGCATCCATCACGATTATTTTTGACCTTGTTAGATTCCAAAAATATTTTTTCTAGTTGAACTAGCGTTTGACCACTATCTCACGTGCTGGTAAGTGATGATGCGGTCGAAAATGCTAAGCACGCTTGGCCTAGAATAGGAACTGGTTCTCAAGGATAGCTGCCGGAGCACATTAGATGGTTGGCGACAAATTTTCTAATTTGAGGATGGTAGCTGGCGGACACTAGATAGTGTTTCTAGGTACTAAACTCTTAAATACTATTTTTGTATGATAATAAAAACCTTATTATTAGCGACAAATAAACCAGAATTCAGAACGAAAACTACGAGAAACTTTAACTAATCTTATATTTTATCTCATTCCAGACTTCAAGAAGGACTGGTCGGACCACGCCCTCTGGTGGCCTACGAGGAACAAATGGCTGTCCCGTCCGAAGCACACCTTAGACCAGTATAGTGTCCACGCTGATGCTGCCTTGTACTTCACACCGATGCACAAACCTCTGAGGATCCAACTGCCGGATCTGAGATATGTGGACTGCAAACTCGACTTCTCTATTGATACATTCAGCGCTGTTGTACAGCTTTGTAAAACACTTGGTGAGTTGGTATTTTTATTTATTTGAGGTAACAAACAGAAACAATTAGACACAATTCTCTGGCAAAGCGTTATGGTTTTAGATTGCTTATTCCTTATTTTGGAAGTATCCATCTCGATTTGGTAGTTAGTTATTTTTGTTTGATTTTATAATTATCTTGATCTTCTTCCAATTTCTTTCGAGTCGGCGCTAGACGTATTCTTCATATATATTTGCCTGTTATTTCTATTCTATAAGTTCTAACACAATCCATCCATATTTTCTTTGGTCTCCATCTAATTATCTCTCTAATTTTTTTCAACTTACTTGCTACTTGCTAGTTTGGTTTATGATGCCATTTCCAGTTCTATTTTTTAACTGACTTTACAAAAATGGAGGATGTTCTCAATTCAACTGTTTTTATTTCTATGTTTGTTACCTTAGACTCCCGTCGAATCGATTTGAATTTTTTTTTGTTTGAAAGATTATGCCTCTCGTTTGGTCCCATTCAAATTTTATCGAGATCTGATTATTATCTCCGGAGATATTGAAATAAACAATATAAGCAAATTTGTATACTTTGATAACATGCGTATAAGTAGCGGCTACTTTTACTATTGCGACATGTGAAGTCGGTTTTTTCGTTTTGTAAACGATTTTAAATTATTCTAAAGTAATTTTACCAGATACATTTCATATTTTATTTAGTTTACATTTTAAATTTACTCGCATAATGTATAAAACATTATGCCAGTACATACAAATACCTCATTCAAATAAGCACGCCGCTCATATAATTTTATCAGCTGCTGAAATAGTACGAGTACGACATTCATGTGTATACCCACTTTTTAAAAACTTGGTACACACGTACCTACCTACACACTCCTTTGCCTCTTGGAAAGATAGTCGTGTTCTTACTATTTTAGTATGTCTCTTTAAATGAGAGTAAAAGTTAGTATGTCTCATTTACGACACATTTTACGTGTTCAAACTTCCAATTGCTGTCGCTCACTCCAATGTATAAGTTTTATTACCGAAGTTCGACGAATTTCCAAAACTATCGTAAATACATGAGTTGTAAACATTTAAGTGGGCTCTTTAAACTTATCTTACAAGACTCTTGGACTATAAATGTTGATGTCATTCATCAATAAAAACCTTCATGAATGTTTTTGCATTGAATTCAATTTAAATTGTTCTTTTTGATAAAATTTTTAAAAGCCTATACATTGCCTATGCGACAGAACAAAACATATTTTAAAATAATATTCTATGGATATTTTGGGGCGAAAGCAGCACGAAAGTAGATTTTTTCACGTGGGATGAAATGCCGTGGGATAAATCTGGCATAAATCCCTAAGCCGGTGAAACTTGTAGCATAACATTTTGTGTGCAAAGCGCAATCCATAAAGAAATTCGCAGTACAACATGTAAACGTGAAAAGGGTTTTCGATTTTTTGAAATTCGATCTCCGAACATAAGGAACATGCAATAGTGGATTAAATTATCTATCAGGCTGAAGATTTTGCGTTAACACTTGAAAGGCAACAACATAATATTGCGTAAATGGAAAGTAACATAATTGGTAGCTTTATTAACTTGACCAAGTACTTACTAGACTAGTCTAAAATATTTGATTGCTATTGGGCGCAGTGTAAAACGTAGTGTAGGACGCCCTCCAACTAGATGGAGCGATGATATACGCAAGCTGGCTGGCAGCGGTTGGAAACGAATAGCTGAAGATCGAGCTCAGTGGCGTGCCATGGGAGAGGCCTATGTCCAGCAGTGGACGGAAATTGGCTGATAATGATGATGATGATGATGATTGGGCGCAGAACGCAATAAAGTGCGTTTGATCACTATCCCACCAGTTGGTAACTGTCGACTGTCGATGTGGTCAAGAATGGTAGCATCCTAGGCGAAGAATGGAAACTGGCTCAATAGGACATCTGTCGGAACACATCAGATGTTTTACGACAGATTAGAGGAAGATAGCTGCCCAGGTGGACATTTTATACTGCCACTTATGGGTTACCTAGATTGATTTATACAAACTCCGCAAATCCTAAAGATTACGTTTAACGCATTCTACCTTCTATTCCAGGAATAAGGCATCCAGAAGAACTTTCCCTCTGCTACCCTCTGGAAGCGTCCCATCTAAAGCAGAACTACCAGAACTTGAAGCAAGCCAAGCACATAAAGAACACTCATCCAGCTGATACGAATACCTTCATCGCTGCTACGAGAGGTTCCTCTAATAGCCTGGACAGGTCTAACGGCATGTGTCCGGCAACACCACCGCCGCCCAGGTCTTCGTCAGCTACTCCTGTGGCTTCGCAGCAGGTGAGTCCTTGATCTCGACACAAATATAGATTATGAGGCCGTATACTGATCTACTAATATATAATGAGGTATTTTATATACATTCTAACTAAGGGTTTATGCAGCATCTGGCTCTGAAGTGGAGACTACGAATCGACAAACGTAACGTAGTGTAGAACGTCCTGTGACCATGCGAAGCGACGACATTCGCAAAGCAGTGGGCAGTGGAAAAATTAGAGCCAAAGATCGGGCTCAGTTTCGCATATTGAAAGAGGCCATCCGGAGTGGACTGATGTGGAATTATTATGATACAGCATCTAGTGGTTTCATGAGTCGGGTGTTGTATTGTCGTGGTATGGCTAGAGGAAACAGACTAACCTAACATCTACCTAGTCAGCACACATATTGATACAAGGTCAATAGGCCAAGGGACAGGGGTGCTACCATCCTCGACCCCATCATCACTTACCAACAGATGAAGTAGTGGGCAACGCTATCCTATATGAAAAAAAAAAAATTGCTGCCTGCCATTTACTCTTGATGTTTTTCTTCTCTGTAATATCTGTATAAGCACCTATAATTATATACATACAGTTTTCCGGTAGAAACGTATATTGTTGCCACAGAAGTCTAAATAGGTGCCTCATAATTTAGACTTCAGTGATTGTTGCACGACGTAGCAAGAATTTATCACGATCTCTCGAATACTATTGAAAAACAAATACAGGTCAAAATAAAATTAAGTTTATGAACCTTGATTTGCAACTTCTGACTCGTTTTAAATTATTTTCTTATTATGGCATATCTGGGGGCACGGTAGTGCCCCTGCCAAGACGAGCTAATCGAAGCGCAAGGGCACTACCTACCATTTCGCGAAGTTATTCATCGTATTTTTGAATCCTCATAACTTGGTTTTGGATTATACCATTATTATGCCAAGATGCATCCCTCGACATTGCCCGCGTTTAAAATTATTCTATGGAAAAAAAAACAATACAAAAAAGTAGCCTCTATGCTATACTGATGTAGTATAATATCAGTATAAGCTTAACATTGTAAAGTCTCATAAAAATATGTTTAGTAGTTATAGCATGAAGGAGTAACAAACATCTATTCTCACCAACTAGCGCGTTTATAACATTAGCTTACGAGAATTATTTGTTTTACAAGAATGATAAAAGTATGATAAAAGTACCTATAACCGGCGAGCATGTATGAAGACGCTCATGAAAGTGGAAGAAGCGAAGGAGGTATGTCAGGATCGTAGCATGAGGAGAGAAGCAGTCTCTGCCTACCCAACGGGAAAAAGGCGTGATTGTATGTATGTATGTATAAAAGTACAACAAGCAATTAATAACATACCACTCGTAGCATAATGGATAGCAGTAGGCCAGTAGATAAATACACCAACTGGTTAAATGATAAAATTATTATTATTATCCTGCTATGACTTTGACATATTATTAATATTTAAACAGTTACTTTGTTTCCTTATGTATACGTCAACTCGCGGGCGCAAAGCAGGATTTAAATAATAATTACATTAAGTTTTTGATAACGACTTGCTTAGCCAAGTCCGGCGTCCGCTTTAGTGATTAGTCCTTAATCCTATATGTGATCCCTGGGTGGTTCTTAATGGGTAACCATTGGTGGTTCAGCTGTAGACCAATAAACAGTCTTAAATTTTATACAAAAAACCTATAGAGATCGTCCAATGAATGCACATATTCGTTACACGATAGAATGTACTACTATTCTCGATCCAATAAAATCCTGATTCAGATTAAAAAAAAACCTAAAAAGAATTATGTGTTAATAAAAATTCTGACATTGCACATACATTTTAGATAAAAATATTTCTCTTTTAATTCTACAGTGGACATTTTTGGTTTTCAACTGTAGTCTTACGTTTATTTATTTCAATATTATCCCAGAAATGGAACATTGCCCAGCGATTTTAAAACACGCCACACCGCCCTCTGTCTTGCGTTCCGATACTAATTTTATGTTTGAGAGATTATACCTTCCGTTTGGTAGCATTGTAATTTCATCGGTAACTGTTAAATATCTCCAGAGAAAAGGAAGATAAACACCTCAAACCTGGTACTGAAAATGACGAGCGCAGCATATTATGAAGTCGGTTTTTCCTTTTGTTTACGATCTTAAAATATGTCACAACTTATTTAATATAGTTTAATTAAGTTGTGACATCATAAGATAGTTAACAAAATAAAAGATGGTCTTGACAGTTACATTATAGTTATTATTTGACGTTAAACGCGAAAGTAATTTTGTACATTTGTTTGTTTGTTACCTTACCTCTTGGAGGTCTAAATGCTCTAACGATTTGGTGCAAATGTTGTACATAGATATATATCCACTTTGGTAGAGAAGAATATAACTAGGATACTTTTAAACGCAGTCAAAGCCAAGGGACGCTTTAAGTTATTAGGTACATATTAACAACTTTTCGTACCAAGGATATGGGTAACAAGTATTATAATTGTTATTTGTGGTAAAGGCAATATGACCTGCATTGACGTCATATTTGTGTTGAGATGTATTGTGAATTTCCTCCTATTATGGATACCTATACTTACAATCCGTACTAAATGTTTTAGTTACGTTTGGAACTATTTTTAATTCTGTAGTTACGTGCAGTGATACGTGCATCATTCGTCGAATCGCTAAAGAATAGTACACATTGCCGGCTGACTTGTGTCCGAGTAGCTATAACTTGTCTTCAAGTCGAGAGTGAACAGCACAGAGATTTTGAGGAGCTATTTGGTCGCGGAAACCTTTCTGATTAAAATCACGGATATTTTCGAATTGAAACGTCTAAAGTTTCCAATCTCCGATCGGAGCATTGTGAATTTAAAAGATCCGCGTTGAACAAGATGCAGTTCCCGAATTAGATTTGTTTTCAATGATTGTACCTATAAAGTCCTGCAGGTATCCTCTAAGAAAGCACGCCATACCCCTAGACCATATCTGTTATCACTGAGATGGAGAGTCAAACGCTTATCTATCCGTTAAAAAAAAATATGCATATAAAAGTAGAAAAAACTAAAAGAACCGACTTCAAATGGCGCGCTATAATTTTTAGTACCAAGTTTAAGGTGTTTATCTTATCAGATCTCGATGAAATTATATCTTGTGGGGGATATCTCATTTCCAATACCAAAAGAATCCTCAAAATCGATTCATAAATGACGAAATTATCCGCCAACACACATAAATATATACATATATATATATACTCTATATATCTACATGTCTATGTCTCAATCTACATATCTATATATATATATATATATATATATATATACTATATATATACTCGTATATACACGGTCGAACTGAGAAACTTGAACAATTTTTTTGAAGTCGGTTAAAAATATAGTTCATAGCTAAATATACATACTTTTTAGGGTTCCGTAGCCGAATGGCAAAAAACGGAACCCTTATAGATTCGTCATGTCTGTCTGTCTGTCCGTCCGTATGTCACAGCCATTTATTCCGAAACTGTTAGGTCTACAGTACCCCTAGTATGAGTTTTTATTAGTAAAAGCTTTTGACAGATCTCACATAGTTTTCGACTTATTCTGGCTCCCTGATTGGTCTAAATTTAGTTAAGTGTAGTAACCTCTAGAGGCGCTGTACTGTTTTTCATACAAAATTTGCTCGATATACGATATCGAGTTTGGTATGAAAACTCGTACTAAGGGTACAGTATTGAAACTTGGTAGGAAGATATATTCTGTGAACCGCTTTCCGATTTTTATATAAAAATAAAAAATATAAAAGTTTAAGGGTAGGGCATCCCGTACATGGAACTAAAAAAAAAATCTTTAAACCTATACGTGTGGGGTGCCTATGGATAGGTCTTTAAAAATGACATTGAGGTTCCTTTTTTAGAACATTTTTTTCTCAAAGTCAATCATTTGAAAGATAGGCGCGTCTAAAGTGGTAAAATGTGTGTGCCCCCCCCCCCCCCCCTCCTCTAACTTTTAAAGTATGGGAGTGAAAAATCTAAATAAAATATATGCTGCAGATCTCAATAAAAACTAACAACGAAAATTGGTTTGAACGAGATACAGTCAGCAGTTTTAGAGATATAGCGTCCGCAGAGATAACTTTATTTTTCATACAAACACTATGAAAAACAAAGTTAATTTTGTAGTTGCGAAAAATCATAGTTATGGAATACTTAACTGTGTTACGGAACCCTACGAGTGCGAGTCCGACTTGCACTTGGCCAGTTTATTACTCTATGTATATCTGCTGTGCTGTGTCTGTCTTGTTCTGGTTCATATCATAATTTGTTTGTTTAAAAGTTCAGAACGTTTAAGACATGCAATGAAAGATGAAATCCGGCTTTCTTTTCATATCCATCCATAAAATATTGAACATACACAACTATAATAGCATAGCACTATCTATAGATGTTATAACTGTTATAAATTAATGGATAAGAGAACTGGCTGGTTAAAATATAGTGATTGGGTGATGTGATGCTGATGACTAGGTACGAAAGATGTAGACAATCAAAAATTTTCGTAGGCGATATGAGTGTTCTAATAACTTAAGTGTAGTTTTAAAAACGAATAAAACACTCTTGAACTCAGAAGTAAACTCCTGGCTCCTTCTTCAGAAGTAACTAATCTATTCGACCTATCAAAACTAATCAAATGATATACTACTTATTCGCCACTGAAGAATTCCACTATCAACCTCGCTTCGTCATCAGATCAGCTCCAAGTTATCACATTAAAGTATTTTTTAATACGGTTGCTCAAAAAGTGGCGTATTGCAGGGACGTATAGCGTTCGGGATGTGGGCTATTACACACTCGTGCTTTTTTTTTACGTTTCCCGAACTCGTGCGTTCTCTTTCCCAACTGTCAAAATAATGTCTATTAAAAAGAAAAACCAACCATGAAGTTTTTACTAAAAAAATTCATAGAAGCTTTTATGATTCATGCAAATACGTATATTTCTAAAAAGAAGCTACTAATTTGTTTCAATATCAGATTTAATGATTTGATTGAATGAGTTAGGTTCGGTTACATTTCATTAAATTTCATTTTCATTTCATATCAATAAAAAAATTCTACTGAAGACTTGGCTGTATGGGCATAGTTCCCTTTGCCTACCGGAATGGGTGAAGAAAAAAAAACTCTGCTTATATTCTACGGTTGGCGCCATTTTTCAGAAATGTTCTATTCTAAGCGAGTTTAGTTGTTTGTTGCAGAAAATGAGTAATTTCGACCCTAGTTTTTTTGAATTAACACCACCGGAACTCAGTATAATTGCACAAAATGCTTCGGAGAATTTTACCGGAAAAGTCAAAAAGTCGCTACATATCTACATACGACGAATTTATTGCGTTGAGAGAAATGTTAAGTTAGTTTAGTTTATTGTGTTTTTATTATTTTATTAAATTGCTTCATTTTTTCGCAACTGTATTAAAAATAGTCGTTCAGTACACGTGCGGAACCGTCATTGCAACTTGTTCCGACTGTCAACCCTCGCCTTCGGCTGCGCCTCGGCTCGGGTAGACATTTGTCGAAACTCTTTGCAATGACAGCCTTTCCGCACTTGTAATGAAATATACTATATTGTCATACGAAGTATATAGACCGAGCATTCACCAATGCTCGAAGATATAGACATACAAAGTTTCATTTCAATACGACAATTGAAGTGTCTTTTTTAACGTTATTATGTGCATTGTTTGTCTGTTAATTACAAGGGAAATTAATACAAATGTGTTTAAATAAAACACCGACTATATTCGGTTATATTTGTTGGACGAGTTTATCAACACCATTCGCAGCCCTCAAACTGTCCACAGCTGTGTTTGAGCTTATTTCCGATACATAAACTTTTATCTCATATTTAATTATTTTATATTATTATTTCAATATTTCCCTACAGAGGGTAAATGAAAATATGCTCACTTGCTATATAATAAGAATTATAAACAACATTTTAATATTAATCCTAGATACAGATAGCATTTTAGGCTGCATGTTATTAAGTTACTTAATGTTCATAGATAGGTTCCTACTTTGCATACCTATATGGTTTGATTATTTTATTTATATTTATAAAATACCTACTAGTCTTCGCCGAATATCTTTACATACAAAACAAACCATTAATCCAAATCAATTTTAATCTTTATAGAGTTACCATTGTCAACCACCCGTTATACCAATTTGTTGTACAGTTAATCCAATAAGATATCGATCAAACTTGAAAGCTTAAAAAAGGGGTTCATTAACCCCTGAATCCGCTTTAACTGACCCTCTATAAGAGCACGTGCTCGTAAAAACGGCACTTCACTGATAACATCTAAAAATAACAATTTGCGTTGGACAATATGAAAGATTTTTATCTTGCTCGTAGTATGTCATTTTTTCATTGCGTTGGTAATATACAAGTTGCCAGGTTAAGCCTAAACAGTGGTGCTAATTGTATTATAACTTTTTGTAATTATGATTAAATTTAACACAGCACTAAAAATAGTTCTTCTCCTATCATTGAGACGACGTAATTTTCGTATGTATCTTATAGGTTAGCGTTTGTCTACTATCTCGCCTACCTAGTGGTAAACCATGATGTGGTCGAAGATAGTGAACACGCTAGGCTGAAAATATTAAACTAAACACATTTCGGATTAATTTTTTAAAATTATCACAACGGGTGCGTTTTTATATAGTCGACCACTTTTATAATCGGACAGCCAGAGATACTAAAAGGCGCCACTGATTTATGGTGGATTTACCATCTACCCGAACGAAGCGATTTACTTCTTCGTTGATCATACGTACCGACAGAGAATGGCCTGCCTGTGTCTGTGTTTCTGACTAAGTATAATATGGGGTCTTAAAATCGCGACTGAATGTCTATTATATATATCTTCTGTAAGCGCGCTCAATCATTCACACCAAAATATCCCTGAAAGCCCTCAGTAACAGTTACAGGTAAAGTTAAAATCTTTATTTTGACTTTACCACAAGTTTACTGAGGGTATGACTTGGACCGGACTATTACTTGAACTTGGCTAGAATATGACTTTGACTCGACTTTGCGACTTTAATTTACGAAAACTCAAAATATTATAATACACTGGCTAAATACACAGATCGTGTGAAGCCATCATGAAACAAAAAAAACTTAATCATCCTCTTTGATCCTTTCAGAATGGCACACTTCGTAGATACGGCAACCACATCTACAGCACACAAAGTGACGGGTCAAGTGATGGTGGTTACTGCGGGACGCCACCTCGGGCCGCGTCCATGGACACTCTGGATTGCTTGACAGACCTGTCCCTGGCTGATTCTCCGATGGAGCTAGATAGCCAGTCGAAGGATTCTCTACTCTCGCCTAAGTCGCTAATGGAAAGAGCTCGGATGAATGTTGGGTAAGTGCACGGGAACCTTTGTTATTTTATTGGCTTCAATTTGAGGCCTCTATATTAAATTATTAGGCTATCTGTCCATTGAAACGGAGCGAGGTAGCTGAGCAAGTGAGTAAGCGGTCGTGGGCTGTTTGGAGCTAGACCGAGTTCACGCGACGAGCAAATTGAGCGGGTGGCGGCGGGAGATCAGTTCAGTTATCTCCGCTCCAGTCGATAGTCAGCCTTAGTATTATCTAGTCTAAATAAAGCAAATGTGTATTCGTTTGATTTGTTTGATATGCAAGAATTTAAACTCCAATTCTGAATTCAGAATCATGTTCATCTTTATTCCACGGAGAGTGAAACTAGCTAAATTCATTCATGCAGTACTGACTATATTTATTTATACAAAGCTAAGATCGAGCACGCGTAGCATAAAATTTGCTTTCTATACTTTTTACGTGATCTAGATTTGAGACCACGGCTCGGTAAACGAAGCGTAGGACGCCCTCCAGCAATGTGGAGCGATGATAAACAAGCTGGCTGGTAGCGGTTGGAAACAAAGAGCTAAAGATCGAGCTCAGTGGCGTGCCATAGGAGAGGCCTATGTCAAACAGTGGACGAATATTATGATAATGATACTTTCGACTCAAGAGCTTTCTATCAATTCTTCGATCATGCGTAGTTCATATTATAACATCCCGTACGTTGAACCCCATCTAAATAGGCAAATACAACCTCACCCATTTAATTCCAGATGGCTAGACTCATCCCTGTCTATAATGGAGCAATGGATCCGCGAATGGGACACCCTCCAACTCCGTTTTAAGTTCTACTCATTCTTCGACTTGACCCCACGAGCTCAAGACGCGGCTCGACTTAACCAACTTTACCAACAAGCGCGCTGGCAAATACTGAATCAGCAACTGCACTGTACTGAAGAGGAGATGCTGTTATTTGCTGCCCTACAAGTAACTATAACTATAGTTCTACTCGATTGAACTCGTTTTTTTAAGATATAGGTAATATAAGGCAACAGAACAGATTAGTTGATCTATATATCTGATATGATATCACAATTAGTCCTGCGCTACAGTCACCCACTTCCAGATATTCACGTTCAGCTCAACACATCGATTCTTTTAATCAGATAATATCGTTGTCAAATCTTAGTGTAGTCAATAAAATTAAAACACTCTCGTCTTCATTTACCACAGCTTAAATGCCTAGTAAAAATAATTAGGATAGGTTAAAAACAAAAAAAAACTACTTATCAGATCTCGATGAAATTACAATGGGACCACCTTGGAAATGTACCTTACCAATTAAAAGAAGCATCATTCTAATCGGTTCACAATAGACGGAGTAATCGCGTAACATACATACAAATTTAAAAAAAAACAGACGAATAGAGAACCTCTTCCTTTTTGTAAGTCGGTTGAAAAGAAAATACCAGTACTTATTTCTATTTCCAGCTGCAAATCGAGCTACAAACGTTAGCCGGTGGAGGCGTAGACGCAGCCGACGGTGCGGCCAACACAAGTGGAGCTCCCGAGGACGAAATCGACGCAGCATTGTGTGAACTAGAGGCCCAATTACAAGGCGGACCTCCGGCCAGAGCCGATATTACTCATGTACCAGAACTGGCTGGGTATCTTAAGTACCTCAGGTGAGACAGATAATATGTATATATAACGATCGTTTTCTTACGTTAGGAGTACAGTCGCAACATTGTTTGAACTAGATGCCCAATTACAGAGCTAATATTAGTCATGTACCAGAATTGTCGATATATTTGAAGTACCTCTGGTCAGCTAGAGATATATGTATATCGATACTTTTCTTAATTGAGACGAGTATAGAGGATGAAATAGACGTAAAGCTGTGTTAACTATATAAAGATAAGGTAGGGTGGGCCTTGATTCAAAATCTCTATTATTTTATTCTTATATGTCGTAATTGTGTTGTTTCATTTTCATGATCATTTCTATAACTATTTATCATACAAATACTTTTATATTAATATACATTTTGTTTTGTTTTATTCTATTCATGGTATTTATGTAATATTTTCTTCTTTCATCGCTGTTTGCCGTTCAGCAAATGTCACAACGAATACTGCTCCATCGCGTAAGAATTTCTCATTACCCTCAACATAATATAAAATTTACATGTAGACTAACATTATAATATACCTACCTACCAACAAAGTTGTTAGTTTGAAACTCACTTAAATAACGTTTAGAGTATTTTCCTGTCTTAATACCTACTACGAATAATATGTTTATGTATATAATATATACCTATGTAGTTAATAATTTAATTAGTTCTGTTTAATATTTTTTCATAACGTATTTGCTAGTCTTAACACTCACCAATATTCTATGTACATTTTGATCCAAAATTACAAAACTCCCTAAAGTAAACTTTGTCATAAACTCCCATTTTCGTTCATACCATTATGTAGCATTGACATTCTAAATATAGTAGTAAGATAATTTTTAATTTTTTTTATTGTAGATAAGCAAGCGTTTGACCACTATCTCACCTGATGTTAAGTGAAGATGTGATCGACGATATAGTACGCAGAATTATGTCTAATTAACATCCCATTATGATACTGTACATAATTTAATGTGTCAATGTCAATTTTTTTTTTACTTGGTGTTTACCAATGTAGTATTATGATTTACTTACTGACCATATCATTTATGCACATATTTTAGGATTACATCACCCACTTGCGTCCGTAGGTTTTAAGTAGGTGACATCCTTAAAAATGTGGCTTGGAATACTTACGCTCGGTACGACAACTTCTGTCAATGTTGTATGTTCGGTGCCAGCAAATGAGAAAGACGAGTTAGAATAATCGCGCTATGTGGATTAGTCTAAAATCGGTTATCTAACGTCTTTTTAGGGTTCCCAAGTCCTGACAAGGAACCCTTATATCTACTCTTATGAGAGCATAATTTTATCTTGGATCGCACATTAATACTTAACAATATCTGAGATGAAGCCATAACCAGAATCACCCGAATACATAGATTAAATGAATGTTCCATACCTACAGTCAACATCAGCCGTAAACACCTTGGGTTATAAGGTTCAATTTTAATTACAAACTACGTATTTATACGGATTGATGAACCGACCTGCGTCACAGAATAATGAATAGTACAACCAGCGTCGCAAATACCTACTCGCGCTGGAATGTTTCACTGTGCTGAATAGTGCTTTCTCGCTCTATTTCTAGAATTTGCGCGTACAAACCGGTCGTCGTAACAATTTATTATACTACCGTGTGTCTGAATATAACCTTAACTGACGTTAAAGAAGATATAAAATCACTAACATGACATATCATCCACAGGCCGAAGCGCTTCACTTTAAAGGCGTATAAACGCGGCTGGCTTTCATGTCGCGATGGCGTACTTCGCATACATTCGTCTCAAGACGCCGCCGCTAAAGGAGAGCCACCGTCTTACTCCGTTGAACTGAGGGGCGCAGAGGTATGTTGTTTATTTAATTATTATTTTTGAATCTAGCAGTCTACCCTGAGGGATTGCTCCGTGGGCTAAACGTGAATACGTATATGAATCTAGGTATAACTATTACAAACTTATTGTTACGTGCGAGGTGTATAAAAATGCCAATCAAATGAGATGTACGTTTATTTCCACAAAACACTATGTTAGCAAAAAGTTTCAGTAAGTGTAGTCGTCTAAATCGTTTTGCACAATGATCAAATATCCGTTAACACACACAAAGGTCGTTGGTAATTCACAATCATTTCTTCACTGCTCGCACTTCACAATTACTTGGTTACTATTCGCACTTAGATGTTTACAATGTCGCTTCTAAAAACTGACTGACTTAACGTCGCGGTTCGTCGCCTTATATAGAGGACCAGAATAATTCTACCAGTAATATATAATACTCTCTAACCCTTTACAATAAAAACAAATGGTGAGGTTTCGGTGTGGGTTGCGCAGGCAGGCAGTAAAATAGGCTTTTTCGATGTAGAAGCTGTGTATTCATGGAAGTCCGAGTGTCCGAGGGAGGCTTGATGGCAGGGGCTGTGTAGATATCTAGTCACGTCCACGGATGGTGCAGAAAATAAAGAGGAAGGGACCGTGCCTAGCTTTTTTACATAATTACGTATTATTGCCAGTTGACAGATAACATATTTGACAGCTGTTAGGCGCGTACAGACCGCCGCACGGCGCGGGCTGCTAGTAGGCGTGATCCACACTACCGCACGTCGCTGGCGCTTGGAAGCGCGAACAAATAACAATAAGCAATTAAAAATAACAAACAATAGCACGACGTACCATTCAAACATCTAATGTAAACGACTTTTACCATACATGCAACTTTGGTCTCTAACAGCTAAGAACAAGGTTCAATCTGTGTACTGAATTACAAAACTAGGTAGGGGAAGTTGGGGCAGCCTCATACAGGTTTTTTATTTCGTCTTATAGAATTTTCTCTGCTATCAATATCTGTATAGATTTATTAATAACTAGTACTCTAACTATCTGACTTTGTATCAAAAACATGTAATTTGTGTCAATACACATGAGGCTATTTTTAAAAGTTTGAAAAAAATGATATAATTAACATGAATATATAATGAATAGAAATGTATTAATGTACCTCCATGCGGAGCGCTCTCATACACTCTCATAATATACAAAGAGAGTATGTATGTATGAATGTACCCCTCTTACTGCTGTATGAACCTACCCCATCAAAAGAAAATTAAATAAAAATATTCCTATAAAGAATCCAACCATATAATTCATTATTCACGTATCAATTCACAAACTTGATCCTATTATCTTTGAAATAAAATAGTGCTGAATAATCTAGATAAAAGCTTTTATTAAAATACAGATGTCTAAAGTGCGGCTATAAAATTACATATGCGTGGCCGAATCACGTTCCGTGTCACCTCGTCGCGAGTTTCAAACTGACTTCTGTCAAACTCCGTGAGCCAACACACACATAAGTAAGTCATGCGTACACGCATAAGTCGTTCAATTAATGCGCGCCTAACAACAGATATCTCTAGTGTATGACGGTGCCCCTTGTATGAATCAGCCCCACTTCCCCCTACGTTAATTCGGGTCGATATACCAAAGCGATGGATGTGTTTTTGTAACTTGTATGTTTTTATGACCCCAATTAGTCCCACAGCTATTTTTATTTTCTCAAAGTTTCTGATACCCAATAGGCCGACATAACATTAGTTTTCGCATATTGCATCTAATTTTCATGTTTACTTTTCTAGTCATACAACACATTATACATTTTTTCAAAAAAGGAGGAGATTCTCAATTCGACTGTATTTTTGATTGAGTGACTCGTTTGGTCCCATTATAATTTCATCGAGATCTGAAGAGTATCTCCAGAGATATGGAGATAAACATCTCAAACTTGTTACTGAAAATGACTAGCGCGGCTTTTGAAGGCGATTTCTTCTACTAATAACAGTAATTTTCAGGTGACTCCGGATGCGCACCCAGCGTCTGGGCGCTATAGCATCAAGCTAGAAGTACCAGCTGAAGACGCCATGCATGAAATGTGGCTCAAATGCGAAAACGTAAGTTTTATAGAATACACTCCCCAATTAACCAGATTTTGTCATCTCCATCATTGAGTCTCTGATGCCACTACACGTTTGTTTAATTGATGCCATTTGTGTCATGTTCTGTGCCATTCTTTAATCATCAGGTCAATATAGACAATTGATTTGATTTGGATGATAATGGGTCGACCCATCTGGCGGCTACCAAACGCTGTGCTTGCCTTGCTGAAGTCAAATTTCCAGTGAAAAGGTCAGGTCAATTGAGATTTAAGCTTTTTATGCCATCGGATAACAGGCGCAGTATAGGAGGATTTTTTTTAAATATTCTGACGAAACGATTGGATGACAGCTGAATGGTTCATTACTTTTTTTTCTAATTCAAAGCGTTAAATTCTGCTTTTGCACATAGCAAAAGCAATTACTTGATAATTCGTTATGATTTATTTTATAATTTATGATTTTGACGTGTATATGTGCGTATATTTATACTGCCTACATACTGAATAAATGCTTTGATTCTTGATTCTTCTTGATTCAAGGAGTTTTGATTTGCATAAATGTATATTTTTCGTATATCATCGCTCCATCTAGCTAGAGGGCGCCCTACACTATGTTTGCCGAGGCGTGGTCTCTAATCTAGAACTCGTCTACACCAACGGTTATCGGTTCTACGACAGATGTGAACAGACCACTGCCATATCAGCTTGCTAATCCTCTGAGCTATGTCGATAACTTTTTTTTTTAACTTCGTTTCGAATTCGATCCTTCAGAGAAACTCCGAGTATAGCTCTCTCCATAGCTCGTCGAACGACTTTGAATTGGAGAACTAGTCGCACCGTCAGTGTCCACGTCTCGGCTCCGCAAGTAATAACAGCTGGCAGTTGGCAGCGGTTGGAAACGAATAGCTGAAGATCGAGCTCAGTGGCGTGCCTTAGGAGACCCCTATGTCCAGCAGTGGACGGAATTTTTCTTTTTTTTTTAAAGATTACTCGCAATGTGGGTTGCACATTACTAGTATTCTTGTTAAGGCCGCTTTCTTTCTATGCAAAATTCAAAACCACGCTCGACGTGGCGCCACAGAATACATACCAGTTTTACATCTCTTTGCTCCCTCTGCGTGAACTCTCGCTACCCCGTTAATCATAATGAAATAAATGAAAAGTTTACTGTTGCTCTACTTTGTAATTGTTATTTTATATTGTTTGTAACGTAAAAGCTAAAGGTAGGCTGAATTGTTACTGTTTCTAAACCGAATTCACAAAAAAGGAGGAGGTTCTCAATTCGACTGTATATATATTTTGTTTTAATGTTTGTTACCACAATAGTCGATCAAATATTGACCGATTTCAAACATTTATTTTTAGGGTTCCGTAGCCGAATAGCAAAAAACGAAACCCTTATAGATTTGCCATGTCTGTCTGTCCGTCCGTATGTCACAGTAATTTTATTCCGAAACTATTAGGACTACAGAATTGAAACTTGGTAGGTAGATGTTATTCTGTAAACCGCTTTCCAATTTTTATACAAAAATAAAAAACTGGCCAACTGCAAGTCGGACTCGCACTCATAGGGTTCCGTAACACAGTAAAGTACCTATTCTATAACTATAATTTTACGCAACTAAAAAATTAACTTTGTTTTTCAAAGTGTATGTGTGAAAAACAAAGTTATCTTTGCGGTCGCCATATCTCAAAAACTACTAACTGTATCTCGTTCAAACCAATTTTCGTTGTTAGTTTTTAGTCTATAGACACGTATAGGTTTGATGAAAAAAAAATTTTTTTGTTCCATTTCCATGTATTGGATGCCCCCTTAAACTTTCATATTTTTTATCATTGTATAAAAATCGGAAAGCGGTTCACAGAATACATCTACCTACTCAGTTTCAATTCTGTAGTCCTAACAGTTTCTAGACGGATTTAACCGTTTTAAAATGTGTCTACCGTATTACCCTCTTAGGGATGGAATTTAAATAAACCCTTTTTTTCCTTTCTGAGTGGAGAGTGGAGAGTCCATGGTGAGTGGTCCTTCATGTGCGGGTTATCTATAGATAGGTCTTTAAAAATGACATTGAGGTTTCTTAAACTATTTTTCACATAGTCAATCGTTTTAAAGACACTTTTTATTCCACTTTCATTCCATTCTATTTCCATTTCCATTCCATTCGGAAAAAAACGTTACGTTAATTTATCACAGAGATCCCGTGGCCTCCTTCCAGCTTCATCATCAGACCCTGAATATCATCTAGATGTAAAGTCCTCCTCACTACGAATCAATCGAGCCCAAGCTCGGTGGGGTTATGTTGTTTTATCAAAGAGATGCTGTGGCCACCTTCCGGCTTCATCATCATACCCTGGATATCATCTAGGTGTAAAGTCCTCCTAAAGACAAATCAATCGAGCCCAAAGTCGGTGGAGTTATATTGTTTTATCACAGAGATGCCGTGGCCACCTTCCGTCTCCATCATCAGACCACACAAGTTGTAACTTGCATTTTAAAAATAATAGCACGATATTGCAACTTAAAAATAAAAGTTTGTAATTTATTATATCATAATACCTAATATTTGTTCAGTTTTAGAATTTTATTAAAGTAGAGCAACTTTAGATGCGTAACAAAGCTTGAGCAAGGTAAAGCGAGAGTAATGATAGAGCGAGAGGTACGCTCAAAATTCGGCATGGATCATACGTCTGATCGAGACGACTGCTTGGCCGCCACTGAGGAATTTTTCACGCGATTCTTGTTTATAAACTGCATTTTTTAGTTTTTCTCCATGTTATTATTATTTGAGTAATAATCAAATACGAGTGCTACGTTTTACATGGTTATTGAATTAAATCATAGGCATTTTAAAACATAATATTTTACGTAAATGCGTCACTTTATTATCAAGAAAAAAACAGTTTAAAAAACAACGAAATCTTAAAAACTTTACGATTTTGTAACATGTGAATTAAGAATATGATAGATATTAAGAAATATCTATCCAGTATACATTCAATAAGAAGATGTTTTTCAAGGTATGATCTGAGAAGTTTTGCTATTTCTTTATTTATTTCCATATACTAGGTATTCAAACCTAACCCGAAATGGTGTTAGGCACGGCAGAGTCCTGTTTAGCGTTTGATTTACCAACCATAATACTCCGTGATGATCCTTAAAAAAATATGTAGCGATAACTTATGTCCAGAATATTTATGTACATCAATTTTTATTTGTTCATATTAAGTGGCTTTGCTTTAAAAAAATAGTAACGCTGCACAAATATTTTGCCGCGAGTCAATTTTCCAAGACAACGGCCTTAACCCCTCCAACTAAGCTTAATATGCTTGTGTCTGGAGTGGGTTTAGCGTCAATAGTGCAATGGGTGGGGTGGGGATCGAACTCACGACCTCTCGATCGCCAGTCCGACACCCTATCCATTGGGCTATTGCCGCCTTAAAAAAAAATGGCTGATAATGATGATGATATTTTTCTAATAAACATCCATATTTCAGGAGGACCAATACGCCGAATGGGTAGCAGCGTGCAGGCTAGGCGCGCGCGGACGTTCGCTCGCTGACTCAGCGTTCGCCGCGGAAGCGAACGCGGTGCGAACATTGCTCGTGTTACAAACACCTCGACCGGATGCGGCGCTGTCTCAGCACAGCGTGCCTCATCTCGATCATCTGCACCCGGAGAACTATCTCGCGCCTAAATACTTGAAGAAGTTGAAAGGAAAGGTCGGTAGTTACTGTTTTGGAGATTTTCACCTACCCGCATTTTGTTCAATCCTGTCTAGTCACATACGATCTCGTAAATAGGAAATAAGCTAAGCGCCAGTTTCTCTGGTTATTGTGAAAGTTGGAAATAGTTATCTGACATAATATGACGTCATGTTTTGTCAAAAATCAGTCAATCATATCATAAGTTAGTAATAGGGCAGGGCGAAAAACGCCAAGCAGCGTTTACAAGCCATAAGAAGAAGAAGAATAGGGCAGGGCACTGGGCAGTAACCGGTGAAACTGCCCCAATGAAAGGTCGAAAGGTAGTATGTAAATTACGTGTTAATATGAGTGAATAATCGCCATTAAAAGTTGAATTGAACTGTTTTGATGAATTTAAATTACTTAGCAAAACCTTGTTCATTATGTTTGCTGGATTTATTCTGTTGGCCTTTACAGTCCAGAAAAAGATACCACATACATTAGGCAAAGTTCAAGGTAACCACATCATCTTTACATAGTAGAAAACAAAATCGCTCCCGCTGTCTGTACACTCAGATTTTTTAAACTACGCAACGGATTTAAGTGCAGTTTTCAACAATAGATAGCGTGATTCAAGAGGAAGAAAGGAAGGATTATAACCAGGGTTTAACGCAGGCTAAGTCTAGGGGTCCAGCTTCATTTAACAATAAAAATCTGTCTTCCCTAGTTCACGCAACGAGTTCTGGAAAGCCATGCGAACGTGAAAGACCTGCCTCTACTAGAAGCCAAGCTGCAGTACATAAAGACCTGGCAGAATCTGCCCGACTACGGTCAGACTTTGTTCGTGGTACGGTTCATGGGTCACAGGAAGGACGAGATTATAAGCATAGCCAACAACCGCATCATGAGGCTCGATCCTAATACTGGAGACCATATCAAGACCTGGAGGTTTAGTACTATGAAGGTAAATTTATATTTATTTTTATCAACCGACTTCCAAAAAAGAGGAGGTTCTCAATTAATCTATATGTTTTTTTTTGTATGTATGTTACTCGACTACTCCGTCAATTGTGAACCGACTTGAATTATTCTTTTTTTAATCGGTATCTCCAGAGATATACTATATATAGTCATACTATAGATCCAGAGGCGATAAACGTCTCAAGCTTGCTACTGAAACTGACTCGCGGGGCATGGAAGTCGGTTGTTTTAGTTTGTCTTAATTATATCATATAGGCTAGCGTTTGACCACTATCTCACCTGTTGGTAAGTGATGATGCGGTCGAGGATGGTAGCACGCTAACCTTAGAATGGGAACTGGCTCTCAAGAATAGCTGCCGGAACACATTAGATGTTTGGCGATAGATCTTCTAAACTTGAGGGTGGTAGCTGGCCAGACGGACACTAGATAGTGTCCTACCATCATGCAGGGGTTGGGGGTTTTTTGATGATGTTACTCTTTCACCAGAGGATCATACTAATATCATAAATGCGAAAGTTTGTAAGAATGGATGGATGTTTTTTACTCTTTTACACAAACGGCTGAACGGATTTGAATAAAATTTGACACACAGATAGGTTATGTGACCAGGATTAGGGCGGATACTTTAGTACTACTTCTACCCGCAATCTACAGTAGATCCGTGATCATGCAGGATGCTGGCAATGTAGCCAAAATATTGAACACACAATCGCAATTAAAGCATCTTACAGTGTCAGTCCAAAAGCATAAAGCTTTATCAACCGACTTCCGAAAAGGAGGAGGTTCTCAATTCGTCTGTATATTTTTTTACATGTAGGACTCTTCAGGGTGGTCCCATTTAAATTTTATCAACATCTGATAAGTATCTTCAGAGATATGACAATAAACGTCCTCAAACTTGCTACTGAAACTGACTCGCGGCATGGAATTCGATTGTTTTAGTTTTTAAACTATCTTAAATAATTATTTATTAATTTTAATTATTTTCTCCTTATGCCAGGCTTGGAACGTAAACTGGGAAGTGAAACATATGATGGTCCAATTCGAGGAAGGTAATGTGATCTTCTCTGTACAATCAGCCGACTGTAAAGTGGTTCACGAGTTCATTGGTGGTTATATATTCTTATCAATGCGGTCCAAAGATGCCAACCAGACATTGGACGAAGAAATGTTCCATAAACTGACGGGTGGGTGGACGTAAAGTTTTAGTTTTATTGCGTAGTTAAGTTTTGAAATAGGCTGTTAAATAAATTAATACCAAGGAAAATTCAACTTTTAACCGACTTCAAGAAAAGGAGGAGGTTCTCAATTAGTTTGTATTTTTTTTGTTTGTTACCTCAGAACTCTTCCGTTTATTATCCGATTTGGAAATTCCGTTAGAGGGTACTTGCAGTTTGGTCCCCATTGTAGAAATAATTGAGATCTGAGAAGTATCTCCAGAGATATGGAGATACACAGCGTCAATGCGCCGGCATGTGTAGTCGGTTTTTGAGTTTATTTAAACAATCTTTTGCATGATGAAAATATATGTGCAAAGTGAAATGATATCGATCCTTATGCTAATCTTTTTCGAGCATTTGAAATAGAGCTATCTTTGTCTTACCTGTGAAGTGAAATAGAGACAACAGGAGTCGTAGCTGTCAAATTTGTATTTTTACTAACCACCAATGGGCACCAATCTATATATTTTTTCGTGTTAAACAGTTTTTGTGAGCGAGAAATTAAATTTAAATCAGGCTATGAATGTTTATTTTAAACATTAGTAGTATTGAGATACAGACATCGAGACGGTTTCTTTGTTCTATGTAACACTAATAAATATGAATAAATCAATACACATGTAAAATAGACATAATTGGATTTTCCTACAAATTTGATACATAGGTAAAATTTTGCTTAAGGTGGTAACAATTTCCATACAAAATATACACTGAAATATACATATAAAATATACACTGAAATCACATCTGTTGGTCTTATTATTAAAGTTACTTATATATTAAAATTGGTCTTGTATAACAAGTCTAAATCTTGTATAATTTACAAATGGGATTCAATCAAATTGTGTAGGTAAATATAATTTCCGATCTTATATATATAAGACCAATAGATGTGATTTCAGTGCAAGTTTTTGCTCCATTTACTCATATTTGTGCATTATACTTTTGTATGGAAATCGTACCACTTAATACAAGAATTTAAATTATACACATAAAATAAGCTGAAATGCCTTCCTGATTGTGCCTTGCATATGTTGATGACCGTTTTACATCATTATTGATAAACAAAACAAATATGAATTTTAAAACTTTTAGAATATATAATTACATCGTTTTGATTTTTTAATGTTTGTATAATTACTTAAAACAGCTTTTACACTCACGGATATCCAAATTACTCAGATACGTTTCGGACATTTTTTTAAGTCCTTTTTAACCGACTTCATAAAAAAGGAGGAGGTTCTCAATTCGTCGGAATATATATTTTTTTTTATGTATGTTCACCGATTACTCGAAGATGCCTGAACCGATTTGTTCACAGGAGTATTGTGCTAAAACAATAGACAGCGGTGTTTTAAAAAAAAATCATAAGTCAAGTATTATATTGTTTTTATGATTTGACACGGCGATCTAGTATAATTTGCATTCATATATACATGTTATCTATATATATATATATATATATATATATATATATATATAGATAACATGTATGAATAAAATTACTGTTAATGTTTATTAACCAATTTCATTTTCTATTTATTTATATAACATTTTGTAAATGCCAAATATCGAATGTGCACTATTTTACAACAAATTGGCTTTCATTTTTTTTAACCATACATCACTGTAGTAGTAAGTGAAATGCGATGGATACAAGCTTTTAATAGTTTTAAATAAATAATAATTATAACAAATGTAACGATAGGTCCTCGGTGAGTGCCATTATAACGCATGGTGCTTTGATGTAATAAAAATAAATAGAGCATTAAATACAAGAGTGGCCTTAACATAGGATTTATAGTATTTTAATAATTTTTATTCATTGTAAATAACATGATAGTTGATAAAATAATTTAATTTTTCCAGTTGTATAGTGCGTGCTATGTAATTAGGTCCGTTAAGTCATGATCGAAATATAGTTGGCACGATATGATTTGATACTTCTAATGATATTGGAAAAATTTTGCAACATACAGGTGTTTGGTGAATGGACTGACAAAATTTTTTGGGGGATTAGGGTCTTGCGCAAGTTTTCTCCAGTTGATGTAATGTGTGTGTTGAATGATTTAAAGGCAAGATTTTGAGTCTAAAAAAAAATTTTAAAAAGTCATAGCCCATGACTCTTAGGACTTCAGGTCTACCGGGAAAAACTTGCCCATGAACCCCCCAACACCCCAAAAAATGTTGTCGGTCCATCCACCAAACACCTGTAGAAGATCATGCATTAAAGCAAACATTTGTACCTTTCAAATTATGTGGTTCGCATTATAATGCTTGGAACATGTATACTTACCTAAATAAAAATAAATCTTATTTTATTATTGTTGACTCCTAGTCTAATTGAGATCGCATAAAATGCTGTCAAGTTTATTTAAGCAAAGTGCCATATTCTTCAAACAAAATGTGTTAGATTTCCCGCGAAAATTGACTCGAGTTTAAATTATTAAGAGATGTTATTTGCTAATTATTGTTTAGAGAATATGGCATTCGGTAAGTATTAACAATTTTGCCTTATTTTACATGGTTTATTGTACAAATTATATGTACACAATAATAATTTAGTAATTTGTAAATTGATGTTTAAATAAATGTAAATTTATAACAATAAGTAGTTTTCTTTATAAAAGTAGAAATTACTAATAGAATTGTTTTTATTTAAAATACAAATTGATAATGATTTAGCTGGCAGAATGGTATATGTGGCTAAGTCTGTATTATCTAATCTCGCCTAGAAATACAGCAAGTAAAATGAAAATTTGTTTTAAGTTTAAGGGTTTCTACACACCAAAGACAAGTTATTGTTTTGCGACACCCTCCTAGTACCCTACAAGACCCGCCCATTTTCTACAGGTGGTAGGAGCATTATATCGATGTTTCGCCGCCTGAATTGCTACCAAAAAGTAGCTAACACCAAGGGAAAACTCTACCACCATAATAATCTTACGATGTTCAGACAGCACAGCCCGATCGAAGAGTTCGATCATTTTATAAGCCTAGGGTTTACACCATCTTCAGTCATCATCCCTTACCACCAGTATACCATTAGTACGTGTATCGTAAACGCTATTGACAGATCTCACATAGTTTTCGACTTATTCTGGCTCCCTGATTGGTCTAAATTTAGTAAATTGTGAAATCCACTAGAGGCGTACTTTTTTCATATAAAATTTGTTCGATAAACCATATCGAGTTTGGTATAAAAACTCGTACTAAGGGTACAGGCGAGTTAGTGGTCAATCGCTAAGCCTATCAGATTAAAAAAAAATTAAATAATCATCCACTATGTAGATGTATATAAAGGGCCTATATTTAAGAATATTTGATTTTATCATTTCATTGGTTAGTTTATATTATCATTAGTATATCGCGACAGATATTTTTGGTGATATTGTGAAATAGGAGGTTTTAAGTTCTTAGGCATGGATAGTACTAAAGCGCCAGCTCCTGCGACATCATTGACGGTGAAAGTGGATGTTTTATCTGACCACAGGACTTTAGGGCCACATTTTGGGGGCCCGGGGCATGTTTCGTCTGTGCAGTCGCAGCGGTCTAAGAACTCTTCAACTTTTAGCTCGTGCAATTGGCCTCCGCATACCGGTCTTGTGAAGACCAGTAGACGATTTCCTGGAATTAAAGAAAGCAATCATTTAAAAACTTGCTTGTAAATTGTAATTTTTTATAATGACTACATAAGTTTTTAATAAGAATATCGAACATTTTAGCAAGTATAATTTATTTGATAAGTGTTATGTACTCAATTGAGGGTACATCTAAAAATGTATCATCTACCTACAGAGATATATAAAAGGCAGTCTGGATTTATCTACTGTACAGTGAGTTGGCTATTTACTAAATTACATGTATTATTTGGAAATACAATAATAAGTAATCCATAACTCTACTTTAAGAAGTTCCACATTTCAATAATGCTTTAAATTATGTTAATTTTGTCAAAACCAGTATGAAGATTTCATCACACAGAATCTGTGCAAAATAAGAACCATCGTAGACATTGAGGTTGTGTTGGTCTTCAGTCTTTTTAATTAACTGTTTTTGTTGCATTGACAACACTGCTGTCATTACTAGTACGACTAAAAATGTTTGATACTTGGAAGGTACCTACTCTTATAATTATCATGTGCTTGATACCTAGGTACCTACCTTCCTTTGAATGTTCATCGTAACGCCACTACGGTTCTCTTTTTGCACAGACTCTATGTTTGATTAATATTTCATTTGTAGTTCTTTCCGGAACTTCTATAAGTGCAACTAATACTATCAAGCAGAAGTAAGTTCCAGAGTAAAACTCACCTCGCCTCAAGTTTCAGTAAAGATATTTTAGGAAATTTCTAAGAATATAGGTAAAAAACACGGACTAAAAAGGATTTATTCTTATACATATAGCTTAAGAAAAACTTGAGGAAATACTTACCAACATTGCAAAACGCCCCAGTCGGGGCACTAAAATGTGTGACCATCTCTATAGTCTTGTCAACACCAGGTTTAAATCTATACAAATTACTGAAATAGTTTTGCGAGCAGTAAATGTGATCTTTGTATGAAACTATTCGGTTATATTGCATGTCAGTAGCGATCACACTCGTCCAACGGTCATTTTTACCCAAGTCTTCATAAACATATATCTCTTTTTGTCCTGCGGCATATACGGAGCCCATGTGGGAACAAACAGCAGGGCTTTGCATTGCATGAGGAAAGTCTGCTATACTTCGGGTGGTTCTTTCTTTCAGATCATACACAAACGCTTTTTCTTGAATCACCCTGTGAAAGACAAAAACTGTTAATATATTTTATCAGTTGTATGATCTAGGCCTAGCGTGTTCACCATCTGCAACAACATCATCACTTACCTCCAGGTTACATAGGGGTCAAACAGACAATTGCTAGCCTATAGGCTTTATTTATATCTTATAAGTAATTATTGATAAGAGAGCTATTTTACAAATAGTAGGTTACCATCGAGCTGACCTAATGATGGAGCTGGACTGTAAGGACTGGAACTCCCAAATGGTAAATAGTAGTAAAGTCACAGAATAATGAATAGTACAAGTGGTAAAGTCAAATTTGAGCTAGTATTTATTGTTATCATTAATGCTCTTCATTACACATGATAATGTCTCTATAAAGCTTGTGTTTGATGAGTAAAAGATTTTTACATTTAAATTATTCTGTAGAAGGTAAGTACTGTTAAATAAGGTGATTTTTAATTTACAAAAAGAGACAGTATAAATACCATCAATGTATATACGAGGTGCATTCAATAAGTACCTAGCCTCATCGCCAGAGGGCGCTGTAGTTTCAAAAGAGTTCTACCACAGTGTAGCACATTCTTTTTAAATTCTTTTTTCAAATTTTCATTCCAATCCCTTCATTTGTTTTATTTTGACAACTTATGGAAGCGAACGTATCGATCGGTTTTACAAAAATGGAAAAAGAGCAATATCGTTCGGTGATTCGATTCCTATTTTTGGAAGGGAAAACGCGCATCGAAATCAAAGAGCGCTTGGATGCTGTGTACGGTGACTCTTCTCCATCGATGGCCACCGTCAAGAATTGGTTCAACGAGTTTGCACGTGGCCGTACGTCGGTTTTTGATGAACTACGTCCAGGTGCACCGAAAACAGCTGCTACGGAGGAAAAAATAAAAAAATCCATGATCTCGTATTGGCAGATCGCCGTTCGGGAGCTAGCTGAGACTGTAGGCATTTCAGAAGGAACAGTGCATCATATTCTTCACGAGGAACTCGGCATGAGAAAACTGTCGGCGCGATGGGTGCCGCGTTTACTCATACCGGAAAACAAGTGCAACCGTGAGACCACATCGGAGACGTGTTTGGCGCTGTTTAAGCGGAATCCAGCGGAGTTTTTGCGTCGTTTTGTGACCGTCGATGAAACCTGGATCCACTGGTACACACCAGAGACCAAGGAGCAATCAAAACAATGGATCCAGACCGGGGAACGTGCTCCAAAGAAGGCGAAAACTGTAAAATCGGCCGGAAAAGTTATGGCCACCGTTTTCTGGGATTCACAAGGTGTGATCTACATCGATTACCTCGAGAAGGGTAAAACAATTACAGGGCTTTACTATGCCGATTTATTGGGCCGATTCGACGCCGAATTAAAGAAAAAACGACCCCATCTGGCTAAGAAAAAAGTGCTGTTTCACCACGACAACGCACCGGTTCACACGTCTGCCGTTGCCATGGCCAAATTGGTCGAATTACGCTACGAATTGCTGCCCCATCCACCGTATTCTCCAGATTTGGCCCCTTGTGACTTCTTTCTGTTTCCTAATTTGAAAAAATCTCTCGCCGGGAATAGATATGGATCAAATAGAGGAGGTCATCGCCGCCACGGAGGCCTATTTTGCAGAGTTTGACAGAAACTATTTTTCGGACGGGTTAAAAAAGTTGGGGCATCGCTGGGCTAAGTGTATCGAACTAAAAGGAGACTATGTTGAAAAATAAATTGCCACTTTTCCAAAATTTTCGTTTACTTTTTGTAGGCTAAGTATTTATTGAATGACCCTCATATACTACGTACCAGAAGTGGCGTCGCGAACTAGCTCTACGTTCAAATAAAAAGCAGTGCTGAATCTACATCTCGCTTAGTTTAGCGTAAGTACTCCTCACGCCCGATAGCGCGCTCTTCACGAAAGTCAGTTTATGATGGGAGCCTCTGGTTTACATGTACCTCGATGATAAATACTGTCTGTGTTTGAATTACAGCATATAAGAATCATACATAAAATTAAATTGCAGTTTACTTGCACTGGTCAATCTTGCAAGTTTAGAAATGTCAAAAAATTATTAGCAAAGCATTAATATCAGCATTTTAGCTAATTTCAGTTGTTATAAATTACACACCTAAACCCACCTATACCTCCAATGACGTACAAGGAGTCCCCGCAAATAGCAATCCCGGCATGTCTACGTTTTGGTAACTGAGCGCTGTAAACCGTCCACTCTTTCCTTAGCGTGTCATATACTTTGATGTCTCTCATAAACTGCCCAGTGCCTCGCCCATGCTCTCCACACATTACTAGCAGCTTTGTTGGCCCCCACACTGCCAAACTCCAGCCCCACAAATTCTTATCTGCGACTTCCATCCATTTCTCTAAAACCACCTTACGAGTTTGGTCTTTAAATATATAAGCACTGTGAGGAATGTAGTCCAATTTACCATCTTTATACGTCCATATGGAGGCAACGGCTGTATATTCTAACTTACGTTTCTTACTCTCTTTGACCATGTTGTGCAATTCTCGGTACACACTTTCTGTGAAACTTTCACATAGTGTTCTTTTATTTCTAGTTATAATTGTTTGTTGTAATGATGGCTTTTCATCAAGCACCATTGTCATACATTCGACAACTTTTGCCGCTAGACTGTTTTCGCAGTCCTTCAAAAGACATGACATTGTTTTTGAGTCTTCACTAGAGATTCTAGATAAGTCTAAGCATCCGAGGATAAGTAAGGCAGTATCAGCAAGTGGGGTAGTTTCAGATTGTTGGATCCACTTGAGTCCAAATTTAAAAACATCTATCTCACTATAGGCATCCAAGAAGGGGTTGGAGAGATACCAGAACAGTCTTTGAATATCGGGGATGTACTCTGGCTTCATTTTCCTGAATGCAAGTAACCCAAAACATGAGGCTAAGTATTCTAATTCATCATATGAGGCAGTCTCAGCTATTGTTAATATTTCCACCCAGTTAGAGACGGAAAGCTGAAGATCTAGGCAGTATTTGATCTGTTTGATGAGTTCCGTGGTCTGGAGGAAGTTGGCAGCCATTGCCAGGTTAGCAATGGTAGTAAGTGAGTGTTCAGATAACTCTATTAGGCCTAACTTCATATATCTTAGTATAATATCCATGGAATCTGCATCCACTACCTGCAAACCACAGGTTATATAATATCCTTATATGTATAGATAGGTACATATAATATTATAAGGACTAGACTATGTACCTATTAACAACATCCTGCTTTCTACTCTCCTATCCTACTACTATTATAAATGTGAGTATCAATGTTTGTTACTCTTTCAGGCAAAAACTACACAACAGATTTTGGTAAAATTTGACATAGATAGTTTATTACTTGGATTAGCACATAGGGGTTAAGCTACAGAACACAGAAAAATAAAGACACTACAAAATGCACAGCTGCTTTTATATAGGTCAGTGGTCACCTTCTTGTAATCAGGGACCAGTTTGAGTTTATTATTAGTAGCAGGGACCACAAAGTAAAAAAAGTAAATTGTATCTAAGTATCTAATTTTTAGTATAATTTAGTTTTTTTAGTTGAGATCTTTGCACTGCATTGGGACCAGGGCTGTAGCTAAAGTCGAATTTCAGGTAGGGCAGCATTGGTTACAGGTAGGGCGGAAATAAAAAAAATATAATTGATCTGCCATAAATAAATCGGTATTTCGGTAAAACATTTTCAAATTCTGTAGATTTACCGAAACATTGGAGGTTTTGCAACGCTATGTTTATTTTAGTTTAAAAAGGGCTTTCCGTATTATAGATTGCAATATAGCCCATATTGCAATCTATGGTACGGGGCATCTCCTCTGCATCACAGATATTATAATAAAACTAGAAGTGCCCCGCGGCTTCGCCCACGTTAAAAACTTATTTTATTTAGTTACTTAAAACTTTTCTTTCCAAAAACTTTTCTATCATAAAGGACATCAAAAAAGAATTTGCAGAATCTGTTCACCCAATTTCATTTTATCGCGTGACTAAGGGAAATATGGATGAATATTTATTTTATAAAGCCCGAAAAACCACATTGTGTTTCAGACTTTGTTACCTACCCTATTTAAAAAAATCAAGCAACACGTATTTACTTATTTATTTACAGAAATACTTATGTAAAGTTTCGAATAAAACAGGCTATCTCTTCTTGTTTCGCCATACAGACTTTGAATCCCCGTTCCGTCTCCTTAAGGGGTAAAGTTTTAGAAAATCCCTTTCTTAGCGGATACCTACGTCATAATAACTATCTGAATTCTAAATTTCAGCGCAATCCGAAACAATATTGATTTTCAGAATTTGTTACCCCACTTTACCCTCTTAGAGGTGGCATTTTGAATACCTAAGCCTAAAACTCGTATTTACTTATTTATTTACAGAAGCACTTGTATGAAGTTTCGAATAAATATACTATTCAAACTTTGAACCCCCGCTCATTCCCCTTAAAGAGTGAATTTTGAACATTTATTTTTTAGCGGATACCTACGTCGTAATAGCTATCTGCATGCCAAATTTCAGCACAATCCGAAACAATATTGATTTTCACACTTTTTACCCCATTTCACCCTCTTAGGGGATGAATTTTGAAAAAGCCTGAAACACGTATTTACTTATTTATTCACTTAAGCCATTGTGTGAAGTTTCGAATAGAAAAGACTATCCAATCTTACTTCTCCATACAAACGTTGAACCTTCGTTTCATCCCCGTGAATTTTGGAAAATCCTTAACGGATACCAACGTCATAATAACCATCTGCATGCCAAATTTCAGCGTAATCTAAAACAATATTGTTTTTCGCACTTTGTTACCCCATTTCACCCTCTTAGGGGTTGAATTTTGAAAATGCCTGAAACACGTATTTACTTATTTATTTACGAAAGCAATTTTGTGAAGTTTCGAATAGAAAAGACTATCTAATCTTGTTTCTCCATGCAGACTTTGAACACTCGTTTCATCCCCTTAAGGGGTGAATTCTAAAAAAAACATATTCAGAGGGAACTAACGTTGTTATAACTATCTGCATGCCAAATTTCAGCATAATCCGAAACAATATTGATTTTCAAACTTTGTAACCCTATTTCACCCTCCTAGGGGAGGAATTTCGAAAAAGCCTGAAACATGTATTTACTTATTTATTAAGTGAAGCACTTGTGTGAAGTTGCGAATAGAAAAGACTATCTAATCTTGTTTCTCCATACATACATTGAACCCCCGTTTCATCCCCTTAAGGGGTGAATTATAAAAATCCTTTCTTAAATGTGTACCATTACGTACTAAGACAAATGCCATACTAGTGTATAATAAATTGCCCAATTCATTTAAAGACATGACTATATGCATATTTAAAAGAAAATTGACAAATTGGTTATTGGAACACTGTTTTTATGACTTAAATGAATATATGAACTATAAAATTTAATATAAATAATTTAGAAGTAATAATTAAATTTCATTGACATTTCGTATCATTTTTGTAATTTATATTTAACCATTTGACATTTTATAATTCTTATTCAATTAATTTAGATATACCTATTGCAATTATGATTTATTAAGTATTTATATTTGTATAGCGACAAGTAAAAATTTCAATTCTGTTGCACACCACTGTTGTGGTAGAATGTATGAGACACTCATTTTACGTAATAACTAATTGTACTACATTCTGGCAATAAAGATATTTCATTTCATTTCAAATATCCCCCCCAAATTTCATGTCTCTACGACCAGTGGTTTAGGCTGTGCATTGTCAGTCAGTATGTCAGGACATTCTTACAGTATTAGATAGAGCTATCGCTTCGTGCGATGTAGCTTCAATTGCCATCTATACACAGAAAAAGAATGATTATAATATAAAATGAATGTCACAAACTGTAGTATGTTCGGAAAAGTTTAGATACCTATTTACGCTATATTTGTTTATCTCAAACTATGAACAAACAATTTAATCATAATAATTTGTCTTAGTATAGTAATCGTTTTTAGTATTTTTAAGGTAGGGCATTGTGATTTTAAGGCATTGCCCCACAATGCTCCCCCCTAGCTACCGCCATGATTGGGACAGAACAGGTTAAGAAAAAAATTGTAGTAACAATTTGATTTGTGAGCGGACATCTTCTGTACAAGTTCTTGAATTGGGGTGATATTTTTGCTCATTTATAGAGCATAATTATAGTTTCATCAGTTTGAATTATTTCACGGACCATATTTAAGTTCTTGCTGACCACCGGTGGTCCGTGGACCACTGGTTGGGAACCACTAATATTATATACCTGGAGACTAATATTAGTAATGCATAAATCAGTGTGTATATCCGTCTCTTTAGAACTTCTTTATGGTCAAACAGCTCGGCCGATTTGGCTGAAATCTTGCACAGGGATAGCCGGTATTATGATATTTATGGAGCCTTACCGATATTTTATATCTCGCTCGAAGTCGTGGGGTACAGTTAGTGTAACTACAAACTATGTTTAACATTCGCAAAATATATAAATAAAACAATAATTACGATTACAATTTTATCATCATATTCATCTTGTTTTAACTTACATCAATAGTTATATCCTGTTGATTTTCTTCGGCATAATTTCCGCTAAACATAGCGCGAAAATAATCACTATACTCACAAAGAACTCCTTTATTCATTTTAAATACTCGCCCATCAATATGTAATTTTACTTCTTCGTGGTCTGAAGCCATTATGCAGTACAATATGGTTTTTGACTTAAAATATCAATAATTTTCTGGGGCATTTACAAATTCCATCCACTTTATCCACTCCACTCCACACAGTCTAACTAAATCTATCTTAAATAGAGGAGGTCGTTGCAAACCGTAAATAGTTTCAGTACCTAGGTATTGGTACAATACCGAAAACATGGTATTGGATGTCATAATAACTGGTTATCGGGCGAAACCAGTTATTCGCGATATACAAGCGTTGCAGTCGATGAGATAAGAAATAACCATTTGGGTATTACAGTAACCTATTTATTGCAATACCCAACCTATACAGCCGCGGTAGGCGTTGCGAATGACGATCAAAACCGATAAGTTATAGTTATTGGTGGCGCCCAATTCAATCAAAATTATATAGTAGTAACCGATTTATGTTGATTGAATTAAAATTATCCTACTTTATTTAGATTAATATCAATACAATAATATAATATTATGTAACATAAAATATACTTTTATAATAAATAATAATATAACATAGTACCTACCTAATGTGAAAACTTGATTTTTTTACTTAAGTATGTATATAGTTTAGGTAGGCATTTGAACACTATCTCAACTGATGATGTTAATTAAGTCATAATGCGATCGACTATGTAGCACGCTTACCTAGAAGATACCTACTTATTCATTCGGTCTATGTCTAGTCTACCTAGAATTTGCCAATCGTTCTACAACGGTTGGCTTTGATGCCAGAGGTACCGAGTTCAAACCCCGCCGTGCGTGCACTAATGGATTTTCCTATCGAAACATTTATGTGCGCTTTTCATAGTGGCCCTTCGGTGAAGGAAAATCATTGTTAAGAATCCAACAACACCCGTATGGTGGTAGGACACTATCTAGTGTCCGCCTGGCCCAGCTACCACCCTCAAGTTAGAAAATCTGTCGCCAAACATCTAATGTGTTCCGGCAGCTATTCTTGAGAGTCAGTTCCCATTCTTAGCCTAGCGTGCATGCCATCTATGACTGCATCATCACTTACCAACAGGTGAGATAGTGGTCAAACGCTAGCCTTTAAGATATTAGAGCTAACTAAACCAACCGATGTGCCCCAAACAAACATCGTAATAATAAAGCCGGCATTGTAAAAACAGGCTTTATTTATTTGCATTGCTGAGCGGCGATTTATTTTCGCCAATTAGCCAATCACGATATGATATCGGCCGTCCTCGTTGTAGCCGAAGTGTGTCGAATATTCCCGAATAGTTCCGAACCGAAAGTTCTCTTATTACTCGGGTGCGTTCACGACCTACGCCCGGAGTACAACCAAACGCTCTAATCACGTTCACGACCTCAGAGCGTCGCACTCGGTTAGCGCAACTGTGTCGTTCACGACCTGGGTTGTTTCACTCCAGCTACAACTTGTTAAATAGAAGAAAAAATGTAAGTCACAATTTGAGTGAAAAACACTCGTGGTCGTACCGCAGCTTTGAGCGTGTTGCAAAATAACCAAACATCCATCTCTTGAAGACGTGAACGCAACCCAGCACGTGTACTGCACCGACTGGGAGAGCAAGGACCAATGCGTCCACAGAACATAGAATGAAGTCAGAAAGACCATCTCAAAGGCACTTGATTTTGTACTTTTGTAGCAATCCAATCTCCAATCCAATCCAGACAGACTGCCGCGGTCTGCGTTATGTAGTTTAATAACAAAACAAAAGCTAATTTACTATTACAAAATACAACTTATTATTTGCGGTTGGTACATTAACCGTTTCTAGGCATCGGTCTACGGATCGAACTTCAAAGTTTGTCTGTTTGTCTTTTAACCTAGTTTGATAAGTCGGTGGGTAACCTTCGGTGCGCCAGTCTGACACACACTTGGCCTTTTTTTAAATTTCATATTCAAAGTTAACGGATCACGTCTGATCAGTTTCTCTTAAAATAAAATTATTGAAAAAGGGTTAGTTTAATTGTAAGATTTAACAATAATAAACTGGCTAAGTGCAGGTCAATCTCGTACCCTACAATTTTTCGCCACCAAAAAAATAACTTTATTAATAAAAGTAAAATCAGTCAGTTGCACCCATTCAACAATGATGATATTATTTTTCTGCTGAAAGTATCTTGTTTATTTACGTGAATATAACTGATCTAAAGAATGATTATTATTAGTAAACGTTATGTTTGTTGTTGCTATATCTCAAAAACAGCTGACTATATCTCGTTCAGACCAATTTTCGTTTAACGTTTCGTAAAGTTTTTAATGAGGTCTACAGCATATATATTTTTTAGATTTTTCACTCCCTTACTTTAAAAGTTAGAGGGACAAATTTACCACACATTAACACACATTTTACCACTTTAAAAGTATCTATCTTACAAAAGATTAACTTTGAGAAAAAAATATTTTATTTTATACATTCGGCTACGGAACCCTAAAAAGAAAATCCTTCTTTGGCTACACATTTTTATTTCTCGGTAACTAATTAGGGCACGGCATGAGAGCATTTTTTAATTCATCGCACGTTGCAAAATTCGCGTAGTATATAAATATATTTTGCCACGATTATCTTGCCCACAAGGCCTTTCCTAATTTGTTGTTTGGTCTTTGGGTGCAAGACGAAATGCAGTGTCGGTGCACTGCACCTGTTCAGAGTAGTTGCTAATACCTAGAAATTATGGTGATTAGGACAAAATATTTTGACACTTATGTACATCGAGATAAAAGCGTTTAATGAAAAAAAAACTAGGTCAAGGTAGAAACAAAAGTAGTTCGACTTGCCAATAGATATTTTGAGACATAGTTTTATTATAATAAATGCGTTTTTTGAATAAAACTCTTGAGGAAAAATGTTCAACATGTACCTACGCACTAATACTTACTTATACACATATTATCTATTATTTAAATTGTGTTGTATTGTAAATTGTAATTCATTTTTAGTCAGTTCAGTTTGTTCACTCGTACGGATTTATGTATATTGCGCTCGCAGTTCGTGTAACTAAATAAAAATATCGCGTATGAATAGCAGTTTGATTTGGAAAACATTTTTGAAAACAGACATTGTGGCTAAAAAAGCTAAATGTACACTTTGTGGTGATATTTATAGTTACAAGGCGTCAACGGGAAATTTAAATACTCATTTGAAAAAGAAACATATTGACGCATATCGGCGTTTATCCACCATTTTGAATTTTTCCATTTTTTATGTTTTCGTTGACACTCGCACTAGCATGGCGAATCTATTGACGTGCCAATTATCAAAATCGGCCCACGCGTTTGGTCTCTAGTGTGCCACAAAGGAACAAACATACATACATACATATATAGACTGATAAACACATTACCTCTCCTTTGCGTCGCGCAGTCGGGTAATAAAATTATCATATATGTATAATGTCATATTTATACAGTAAAAGCTCCTTATTCGCGCTTCCTTTATACGCGTTTTCACTATTCGCGGATTAAAAAAATGTGACCCAATTCCTATATTCGTGGCTTAAGATTTCTTTATTCGCGGATCTAATCGGTACATAGTACATACATGATACATATTAATAAAAATAATTCCAATATGTAACCATCCATACAATCGGCGCGTTTACAAAGGATATTTGGTTGGCAACCAAATATCCTTTGTAAACGCGCCGATAAATGGACTAATTAAAAAGTACAATAGACCTTATTACAACTATGTAATAAGTATGTTATTTATTAAATGATATCGCCGCTGCATTAGTTCGGCCTTTGACATAAACCGCCTTCGCCACGGTCGATGTTTTTGAGAATGTAAGCAAACAGAATTTAACCTTATTACTCAATGCATAAAGTATATTTTTAAAAGCTGCCACGTATAAGATGTTCCGTTCTTTGATAAAAGCCGCTTTGCGTTTTTTATTGTTTCATCTTTCCAGGTTACAAAAAAAATTGTGATCGAGGAATCGTCACCTAGGAACGGTTCCCCTATGCTCCCATATAAAGTTTCCATATTTCATCCCATTCCATATTCACGGTTTCTGTATTCGCGGCATATTTACGGAACATATACCCCGCGAATAAAGAGCTTTTACTGTATGTTAAATTAAATTCAATAATAAAAAATCGGCTAAGTGCGATTTAGATTCGCGCACCAAGGCTTCCGTGCAAACTTCTCAAACTAGGTTAAAAGACAAACATTACTTTGCAGTTCAAGCCTAGCCCTAGACAGTTAATAAACCAACCACAAATAATAAATTACCGGCTATTATATTATACTCACGAGTAGTAAGTAAGTAGCAATAGTGAGTATAATAGTTAGTAATTTATAATCATGATTCAAACTCGCGTCTGTTATCGTTAGCGTTTGTTATCGTAAATTCCGCTTTTTTGTTTTTTCCTCATGTTTATTTCATGATTCCAGGTAAAAGGTTAACCGGTATAAGTAGGTACCCTATAGGGTATTTTAATTAATAGGCACCCTAAAAACATACCCATCCAATAATACCCATACAAAAATATTACAACAGGAAACATAATATTGTTTTACAAAAAACACGGAAATGGGGAAATACCTCGTCAAGCCAAAAACCAATCGGTACTTGTACACCTACGCACCTACACACGATCGCGTTATTTTATAAACAGATTTTGTCAAATTTCAAATACCGACCGCAATGCCGCAATAACCAGTTATTCAGAATACCATCTTTCGGAAACCGGTATTGGTGTGAATACCTACAACTGGTTTCGGTATTGCAAAATGGCGTACCGACCCACCGCTAATCTTAAAATTATTTCACAGATTACTTTATGTGAATTATTTGTTAGATATTCGCTATTCGCGAACCTGTATTATTCTTAGAACAAGTGTCACTGTTGTCAATGTCAAATTGTCAATAGAATCCGAATTGACAATGACACTTGATAGTCGTGACAAAACATTGGGGGCATTCATAGAGTAAGTATATATATATGTACAGTCCGGCAAGTATAACTTGGCGCGGCTGTGCGCCACTGTGCTTTTACTTTGTACTTTGATAACAGTTTCCCTTAAACCATTTTTAATTACTTTTGGCATTATTGAACTATTTTAATGTAGCAGATTTATCAACGATAATGTCACGGTAATGTCTCAATTAATAATATAATTAATTAATCTCTCGGAATTAGTTCCAAAAACCACCACCGCCAAGTTATACTTGTGGCACTGTAGAGAGAACATTAGCGTATGCGAATGAAATAGCTATAGAGATATAACCCGACAAAAACGATGAACACGTGATACATATGCCAGCTATAAGATAAAATGAACAACGTAATTTTGTCGGGTTATACATGACAGCGGGTGAGAGCCAATGGGTGCACTAGGGATAAAAAAATGTTGTTTATCTCGCTCTCTCATACTAGTGATTGTATAGTTTTATCCGTCTCATATTACTATTATTATTTAAATGCCACATCCGCTTAATATTAAATCCATGGGGGCATTCCACGTCAAAGATTTGAACAGTAGTAATTTTGTTCAGTAGTTTTTGAGCTTACTCGTTACAAACATACAAAAATACAAAAATACAAATGTTCTCTCTTTATAATATTATTATTAGTATTAGTATATTAGTATAGAAGTATAGATTAAGAATATGGACATCAATAGCTCCGCCTTGGCTGCACATGCACATCTCTCGGACACCAATCACTACATTCGGTTCGACAAGGCCTCCGTATTAGCAAGAGAAAAGTACTTCATACCTCGAAAAATACGTGAGGTCATCGAGATAACCCGCCACCCGAATATGAACAGAGATCTTGGATGGAGCCTACCTACAACATGGATACCTATTCTTAATGCTTCCTCAAAAAAGAAAGAGTTCTCCAATCTGGAACGTGACACGGTCAGCTTTGTTTGTAACAATGCTTTTGACGAGAGTGACGATGAAGATCTGTCAAGCATCGGAGAAACTCAATCTCACACCATCACTGAGCAGCGCCACTCGCCGAGCCCCGCTCCCCCGACGAGCCGCGCGCGAGCGGCGGCCCGCAGTGCTCGTCGCGATCTCGCTGCGTGAACTCCCGAGGAAGTGCATCGGACATGCATGAAACCTAGGTCGAGACAGTCGACAACAAACATTAGTGAGTATAAATACAAAATATTTTTGAAAAATTGGTTCTGGTTCACGAGTTATAGGATTTTGAAGTTCTGACGATTTAGCGCGTTTGCGTTTCTTCGAACCTCATTATTCAGTTTTAAATAGTTACGATTTTATAAATAAAGCAATGCAATTTGTACTTCAGTCACTGAGCTTTTGCATTATACAATTGTATTATTATGTAATATTATATAATTTTGTATTATTATTTTTTTATTTTTTTCGTGCTATGAGACGTGTTTCAGTGTTTTTAAATGGAATTTCACAGAAAAACAACATTTTAATTTTGTTATATTTTTTATGAAAATAGCTAATTGTGTAAAGATAATTCATGCAAAGTTTTATTATGGGCGTGGAAGTCGTGTAGGAGCTAGCCCGATACCAGTGTAGAAGCGCGGCGGCAATTTGTTGGCACGGCCACAGATTATATAATAGTTATTACGGCACGGCTTGCGCCGCACGGCTTGCGCCGCACGGCTTGCGGTCGCGCTGTTAGTCTCTTAGCAAAATCTCAGACAGACAGACAGACATACAGACAGACAGACGGACATGACGAAACTATAAGGGTTCCTTGTTAGGACTACGGAACCCTAAAAAGACAATGGTAGGTGTTGCCATATGGTGTTGCCACGTTGCTAGATAACAATGTGGCGATACTTAATTCAGTGCGAATCGAAACTCTTGTATTAAAAAATAAAACCGGCTAAGTCGAGTTGTACTCGCCCACCCAGACTTCCGTACCAACGTTGGTTGGTACCGATTAGCTAGACCTCTAAATTGTATGAACGTCATATATATATAACTCGGAGGCCTATCTTAATTGGCGAAACTATGCACATGGGGACACCCTTTAATTTTCAATTTTTTTATTTTTTGGAATTTTTCCTTTATACAAATAAAGGAAAAATTCCAGGAATTGGAAAAAAGCAAGGTCTTACAGCACAAGCTGTAAGACCTTGCTTTTTTCCAAATTTCATGATTCTAGATCAACGGGATGTAAGGGAGCACAAATTCGATCTTAGTGCTTCCAGCCAACCTCACCTGCACGCGGTGCATTCTGAGCAACGAACGAGGCTGGCGACCGACAAATGGCGGGATAACCATTCAAAAGGCGTAGCTAAATGACACAGACCGATTTCGGGCAGCAGCGGCACCGGTACGAGAAGCTACGTCCTGCGATTCCCAACCCGCATGCCCAGCGTGGGAATTATGGCAAAACCTCCTATGGAAAGTACAACCACAACGGCCCCAAGTCCCCGGCAGCCCCGCTATTCCTAGCCACGGTGGCGGCCCAGGTTACGGTGGGGCAGGGCGTGCAAAGAATCACTAGGTGTCGGTAGGCCACCCAAAAACTAAATTGACCCTTGCGACCTATAACGGACGATTGCTTAGGCTAAACGCTAGACGATCAGTTGGCGCAACTTGAAACGGAACTAGAGAACATAAGATGGTACGTTCTGGGGTTATGTGAAGTCCAAAGAAAGGATGAGGACACCATAGCCCATCTTATGTATTACCGTGAGGGAGACCATCTATCCCAGGGTGGCGTCTGTTCCTCGTCTATAGACCCCTCAGTGATAACGTTGTAGAAATATCCAGTGTGTCGACTTGAGTTGCATACCAAGTACTAAACTCACTAATAGATACAGTTTGAAGGTCGTAAGAAATGTACGACTATATTTCTACTGGTAAGGTCAGTCCATTCGGCTATGGAAGCAGAAATCACAGGGGGCTAATGCTGGTCAACTTCTTAGAAAAGGAGGGGCTCTTCTTAATATACTTGTTCTTTAAGAAGCAGCCCCAACGAAAATGGACTTGGCATAGCCCCGATCATGTGACAAGAAATGAGATCGACTTCATTATGACGGACCGGAAACATATATTCAGAGACGTCTCGGTGATCAACAGGTTCAATACCGGTAGTGATCACAGACTTGTCCGAGGCTCTCTGAATATCAATTACTAGCAGCCCGCCCCGGCTTCGCACGGGTAGAACATATGCCTACAAAATTTGCATCAGTTTGTTGTATCGAATGTATAATATTACCATATTTAACAATCATCGTCATATTTCAACCAATTTACACAAAACCTTAACGAATAATGCACCTAAACCTTCCTCATAAACACTCTGGCTATTGGTGAAAACCGCATGATAATTCGTTCAGTAGCTATTGAGATTATTGCGAACAGATAGACAGACGCAGTGATGGACTTTGGTTTATAATACTTACATAGTGATATTGGACGGCCCTTTGGCGTAAAGGATAGTTACCCTGATTCTGCCCCACGGTCGTTGTTTCTAATCCTACCAATATACCTACCAATAAAAGTTTTATGTGCATTCATGAATCATGGATTTTTGTACAGAGGTAGTGAGATCATTAAATCTACCAATAATTAAGATTATTTAAAAACTAAAACAATAATTAAGATTATTTAAAAACTAAAACAACCGACTTCAATGCCCCGAGAGTCAATTTCAGTAGCAAGTTTGAGACGTTTATCGTCATATCTCTAAAGGTATTTATCAGATCTCGACGAAATTACAATGGGACCACCTCGAAAACGTATCCTACCGATTACAAAAAGAATCATTCGAATCAGTTCATAATTGACGGACTAATGGCGTAACATACACACAAAAAAAACGTTATAAGATATATAAAACATACAGACGAATTGAGAACCTCATTCTTTTTGGAAGTCGGTTGAAAAGTAGCTTACCACCAAGGAGAACATCTGCCGCCGTAACCTTACGGCGTTCCCCGACGCAAAAATTAGGGGTCATCGAATTATATCGATGGTAGGGGTATTATACGTTTAACGTGTGTATCTGTCTGTTGCATCTTAGCACCCAACCAGATAAACCGATTATGATTTTATTATTGATAGTTTTTTTTATAGATGTCTACATCGAGAGTGTTCTTAGCATTCATGAACATTCGTTCTATCGTTATAAAACTACTAGCAGCCCGCCCCGGCTTCGCACGGGTAGAACATATATGCCTACAAAATTTGCATCAGTTTGTTGCATCGAATATAACATATGAGCATATTTAACAACCATCGTCATATTTCATCCAATTTACACAAAACCTTAACGAATTATGCACCTAAACCTTCCTCATAAACACTGGCTATTGTTGAAAACCGCATGATAATCCGTTCAGTAGCTATTGAGATTATTATATACGAACCGACAGACAGACGCAGTGATGAACTTTGTTTTATAATACTTACGTATTGATATTGGACGGCCCTTTGGCGTAAAGGATAGTTACCCTGATTCTGACCCGACGGTCGTTGGTTCTAATCCTAGCTATATACCTACTCGTACCAATGAAAGTTTTATGAGCATTCATGAATCATGAGTTTTCGTACAGTGGTAGTGGAATCATTAAATCTACCAAAAAGTAGCTCACCACCAAGGAGTACATCTGCCGCCGTAACCTTACGGCGTACCCCGACGCAAAATGTAGGGGTAATATACGTTTAACGTGTGTATCTGTGTGTCTGTCTGTAGCATCTTAGCACCTAACCGGATGAACCGATTTTGTTTTTATTATTGATAGTTTTTTTTTGTTTGATAGATGTCTTCATCGAGAGTTTTCTTAGCTTTGATTCATGGAAATTCGTTCAATCGTTATAAAATTATGAGCTTTTTTCTAGTTAATTGCGCTATGAAATCAACTTTCATAGGTCTGATCAATTCGAAAATCTTCTTCTTCAACGATATTGTAAGAACATGGAAGCCTCCTGGACTAAAAGAATACTCAAATCCTCACCAACTTACAGCTCAGATTTGTAATGTCGTTTTTAGAGTCATTGGAAAAAGCTATTATACATAGATCAGTCGGGGTGGTTTAAAATATTATATTATTATATATATAGATGAATATTATTTTACACAATAGATCATATTATTATACTATATTGACTTCAAATTTATTGTGATCGGTGGGGATCTACGGCATAGCTAAGCTTATAATAATATTTTCGTAGTAACTATGACCTAATCTGTGGTTTCACTGCAAATATTTTATTAATTTTGCGATGCGTGTTTGTGAAATTCGTGATATCTTCTAGAGTTTTCATTTGAATTATATACTGTAAAGGACAATTTTGATCTATAATATGTGGCCAAGCTAATTAACGTAATTATTTGGATAAGGATTAATACTATATACTTGAAAATAGCCTTGGAAGTTATGTAATATTTTTTAACAAAAAATTAAAGATTAAAATGTTTACTGTGAGTCAACTTTAAGAGATAGACATATGCTATCGCGGACTTTTTTGTAGGTCTTATTAAGTTGCACAACTCTTCTATAGAAAATATTCTTCCATCTATTTTCAATTGAGCAGCGTTCGTAAGAAACGTGTTTTTCGACCGTTTTTTTGTCGACTTAGGTTGCAAATTAGGTCTCCACGAATTTAGCTTTGATTTAAACAGGATAATATATAGCCTATTTTCATTCCGAAAGTCCATTCTATATATTAGTGAAAGAATTTTTTAAATCGGTCTAGTAGTTTTTGAGCCAAATCATTACAAACATACAAAAATACAAAAATACAAATGTTCTCTCTTTATAATATTAGTATAGAAGTATAGATAAGCTAGAACGAGTCCGTCTGATGTAGTCCACGCTCCGACCTAATTTTCTTCAAGCCGCTATTGGATCTGAATTTCAACTTAAATTAGAAAACCGCTTTGCTGCATTAGAAATCACCGAAGTCGTTGACGAGGCAATTCAAAATCTTACGGGACGAGAGTACGAATTTTTGCCAAATGCAACGTATGGACAAGAAGTCTAAGCTATCTGCTGAAACCCTCCGGCTGATGGAAACTAGACGCGAAAAGGTACAAGCCAAAACCCCAGAACAGAGAGCTCTCAGTCAACAAATAGAGAAATTAGTGCGACGAGACCTGCGATGCGTTAACATACTTCGCATAAAAAAAGTTATTGAGCAAAATCGGGGGTCCAAAGTGTTCGCCCAGACGTTGAAGAGTAGCCATTTGGCAAAGTTGAAGACATCTGATGGCAAAACCGTCGTTTCCAAGCCGCAGATTCTTGCGGAGATTGAAGACTTCTACAGTCAGTTGTACGACACACAAGCTTCCCAACACGAACCCGACGTACGAGATACTCGAGCCCCACTAACACGCCACTTCACTTGACGAGCTGCCTGAGATTAGTCTGAACGAATTGGAAATTGCCCTAGGACAGCTCAAGAATGGAAGAGCCCCAGGAGAGGACGGCATTACGTCAGAGCTCCTGAAGGCCGGAGGACAGTCTGTAGCTCCGAGAGCTTCAGAAGCTTTTTGACTCTGTTCTAACCCATGGGAGAACTCCAAAGGCATGGCATAGCAGTGTTGTAGTTCTATTCTTCAAATAAAAACTGGCCAAGTGCAAATCGGACTCGCACTCGTAGGGTTCCGTACCATACTACAGTATTTTATAAGATCGAGCAAAAAATTCCCACTATCATTTTTTGCCAGCAATAAATTATAATTAATAAACATTTTATTTTTTATAACGCCGTCTACCGTCTAACAAAGGAGTTAGGGATCGGCATTTCAATATAACGCATGTATGGACGTTATCTTGAAATCCATAGCATGAAAAAACACGTTTTTTGTATGGGGACCCCCTATTATTTTTAATTTTATTCTGTTTTTAGTATTTGTTGTTATAGCGGCAATAGAAATACATCAACTGTAAAAAATTCAACTGTCTAACTATCACGATTCATGAGCTACAACCTGGTGACAGATGGACAGACAGACAGACGGACAGCGGAGTCTTAGTAATAGGGTCCCGTTTTACCCTTTGGGTACGGAACCCTAAAAAGGAGATAAGACCCTCCTGAAAAACTACCGTCCCATCTCACTGCTTAGCCACGTCTACAAGCTCTTTTCAAGGGTCTAACCAATCGTCTCGCAAGAACTCTCTCACTAGACGAGTTTCAGCCCCCGGAGCAGGCCGGGTTTCGAATAGGATTTAGCACTATTTCAATTTCAATTTCAATTTCAATTCAATTCAATTCGTTTATTCATCTTTTGACAATACAATTGCGCTTAGATATGTCAAAACTTACAAAACAATTATATTCAAAAATGACAAAAATGTCCAAAAATACAAATTGAGATAATAATATAAATAAAACCGTAAAAATTGTATGAAAATGTCAAACATAAATTAAAATAAAATTAATATTAATTTAATCTACATCTGGTGTAGTTTCAATATTGAAAATATAATTATCAGCAAAAGCCTCGTCAATCTTATAATAACTCTTAATGATTAAATGTCGTTTTATACAATTTTTAAAGTCATTATCACATTTATTTTTTACATGGTCAGGTATTTTATTATATAATTTTACAGATATGGTCAGAAAGCTTTTTGCTATCTTCGACAGCCTGGTTCGAGGAATAACAATATTTTTTTTATGTCTAGTGTTGTAATTGTGTACATCTTCATGTAATGTCATACATTCAATATTTTCTCGGGCATACATAATATTTTGGTACATGAATTCGCCTACTGCTGTCATTATACCAATTTCCTTAAATTTATTCCTGCAGGAGTCTCTCTGCTTTAGCCCCAAAATATAACGCAAAGCACGTTTTTGTAATATATAAATTCTCTTGGCATCTGCCGATATTCCCCAAAATATTATGCCATAGGTCATAATTGAATGAAAATACGCAAAATATGTATCTCTAGCTGCATGTACACCGCCTAGTTCTTTAATTTTTTTAATTGCATATGTTGCAGAACTAAGTTTCTTTGCTATTTCTTTAATATGGGCTGCCCATGTAAGTTTCGTGTCTATCCAAATACCTAGAAATTTTATGTGCTCAGTAGATGACAGAGATAATTCTTCAAGTTTCTCCATTACACAATTTGGGAGGCCTTTTTGAGACCTTGAACCCAAACCAAATTTCAAAGTTTGAGTTTTTTCTACATTTAGCAAAAGATTATTCGCAGAGAACCAATCTGATAAATTTGGAATAATTACACTCAATTTATGACATACACCATTGTCATATTTGTCTTTAATTACTAAACTAGTATCATCTGCAAATAACACTACATCAATATTATCACTGAATACAATAGATATGTCATTAATATATATGAGGAATAAGAGAGGTCCTAAAATCGAGCCTTGTGGCACACCCGTAGAAATGGTTTGTTCATTGGATCGATATCCATTAACTTCCGTAACTTGTTTCCTATTAGTCAGATACGATTTGAGAATGTTTAATTCAGTATTGATAATGCCATAGTGTTCTAATTTGTTTATTAATATGTCATGCGATACACAGTCAAAAGCTTTGGAAAGATCACAAAAGACCGCATATGTCTTTTGCGATGTCTCCAAGCCCGAAAAAATATCTTCAATTAACCTCATTATAGCGTGTTTGGTCGATTTACCCTTTTGGAAACCAAATTGGCGACTGTTAAAAAGATCATTCTCAGACATATATGACACAATTTCATCCGCAATATATTTTTCGTAAACTTTACTAAAACTAGGTAAGATTGACACAGGACGATAATTATTACATAAATTTGTGTCTCCTTTTTTATGCAATGGAACCACCTTTGCAACTTTCATTTCGTCAGAAAAATGGCCGTTTTCTATACATTGATTAATTATTTTTGTTAAGGGACCCGCAATTTCTAATTCTATTTTTTTAAAAAGAGAAGGTGTGATGTACCATAAGTCATTGGATTTTTTAGGTTTCATATTCCTAATTATTTTTATGATACGACTGATATACTGATAAATTTGTATTAAAGCCTATAGGCTTTAATACAAATTTATCTTTTAAATTATTTGGCTCAAAATAGGTTTTGAGATATTCCATCGACTTTTCTACGGAAAATTGAATATTTTTAGTCAAATCATTAGCAATATTCACAAAAAAATCATTAAAATAATTACAAATGTCATTTTTATTCCTAATTACATTACTGTCATCAATTTTAATTTCATCACAAGCATCCTTAGAATTATTCCCTTTTCCAGTTTCTTCCTTTATTATTTTCCAAACACATTTAATCTTATTAGTCGAGTTAGTAATTTTTTGTGCAAGGTGAATTTTTTTTGCAGCTATACATACATTTTTAAAGATTTTACTGTATTTACTTACCTTAATTTTATCTTTTGAGTTGTTTGACTCATTACTTATTGCATAAAGGTTAAATAAAGTTTTCCGAGATATTAATATACCCTTTGTTGCCCACTGAGAAAATTGTGTGGATTGATTAACTCCTATATTCGCAATTGGTAAATGTTTATTCACGTTGCACAAAAAAAAGTCAAAATATCTTTCAAAACTATTATAACATTCAGGATCTTGCATGATAGAAACCAGGTCATTTTTCAATTTAGAGAGCCCTGTATCAGTAATTTTCCGGGTCTTAGTTTTACTGCATGTTACATAATCGACATTCAGTTTAATGTTAAGTAATTGTGCGAGATGATCCGATTTTACACCATTCAATATCCTCGCATCAGATGTCTCACATGAATCGGTTAAAATATTGTCTATACATGATTTTTTGCTTGTGGTCACACGAGTATGATCAAAAATTTGTTGCTTTAAAAGGAAACTGTCTAGTACATCATAAAGAATTTTTTCACTGTTGCTAATATCATTATTACGTAAAGAGAAGTCCACATTAAAGTCACCACATAAGATAACAGTTTTATTGTTGTTATATGTAAGTTTGTCCAGACATTGTTCAATTTTAGATGTAAAGACTTCTAAGTTAGCCGAAGGCGAACGATACACAGCGACTACTATAGCATCAGAAAGTTCAATGCAACAAACTTCAAAAACTTGTTCCACAGACATTTTAGTTATGTCTACTCTATTTTTATACTTAATTTGTTGTTTTATAAGAATCATACAACCAACGAGTAATTATAGGCCTTGTTTATGTATTGCCCTCGCTTGCCTCCATTCTCGTAAAGTACTATTTCTACGTAAATTACATTTTGTAGACTGTAATTGTTTAGAGGTTTTGGGGGATGCCGACTAGCCAACGAGGCTCTGGCGACCGATCAATAGCAATAAAACAACATAGCTAAATTCCATAGGCTGGTTACGGGCAGCAGCGTCACTGGTGCGAGAGCTACGTTCTGCGATCATCCAACCCGCCTGCTTATGGTGATTAGCACACCACAACAGCGGCTCCCAGTTCCCGGTCACGCCACAATGGGCAATTCTTGGGCAAGGTGGCGTTCGTAGTAACGGCGGGGCAGGGGTGCTTTGAATCCCCGGGCTACGGTAGGCCGCTAACATTGACTGACTCCGGCTACGTATAACGGACGCACGTTACGGCTCGACGAACATCTGGCGTTACTCGAAGAGAAGCTGAGAAACATAAGATGGCAAATTCTGGGATTATGTGAAATCCGAAGAGGAGGATACCGTAACCCTAGAATCCAGCCATCTTATTTACGTCATAGAGGGAGACTAACCATCTCAAGGCGGCATCGGGTTCTGGTACACAAGTTCCTTTTTGACAATGGCTTAGAAATCTCGAGTGTGTCGACAAGGGTAGCGTATCTTGTGATCAAACTCACTGAGAGGTTATAGCCTCAAGGTTATCCAAGTATACGCACCGACTCGGCACACTCGAATGATGAAGAGGGTGAAATGTATGAGAACATTTTCAAGGCCTTGCATACCTAGCCAAAAGGCCCACTTCAACGTTATCTCAATTCTCAACGCGAATGTGGGAGTACAAACAAGCGGCAAATCGGTATTAAGACCACACGGTTTTGGAAACAGGAAACATGGGGGGCAAATGCTCGTCAACTTCCTCTAGAAAGAAGGGCTTTTTCTGATGAACTTCTTCTTTCAGAAAGACCCTCGGCGAAAGTGGACGTGGCAAAGCTCCGACTCTATGACCAAAATGAGATTGATTTCATTATGACGGACAAGAAGCGTATATTTAGAGATGTCTCAGTGATCAGGATCACTACATTCAACACCGGGAAGTGGCCACTGACTGGTCAAGTCTTTTCATCGCCTATATCCCAAAACCTGAAGACGAAAGTCTTTATGTGTGAGGACATAAAGAGGCGGGCTCCCGGTGCAGACAAACCGGTACGGGTAGTTACCTCTTATTACTTACGAAGCCGAGACGTGGACACTGACGGTGCGACTGCTTCACAAATTTAAAGTCGCTCAGCGAGCTATGGAGTGGGCTATGTTCAGAGTCTGTCTGAAGAATCGAATTCGAAATTAAGTCATCCGTCAGAGTACTAAAGTTATCGATATAGCTTGAAGGATTAGGAAGCTAAAGTGGCAGTGAGCTGGTCACGGCTGTCGTAGAACCGATAATCGTTGGTGTAGACGTGTTTTAGAGTGGAGACCACGCCTCGCTAAACGTAGCGTAGGGGGCCCTAGGTGGAGCGAAGATATAAGCAAGCTGGCTGGAAGTTAGGAAACAAAGAAGGAAACAAAGAGCTAAAGATGGCTCAGTGGCGTGCTATAGGTGGGACAGGCTGATGATGATGATTTTTTAGAGTTCCTTTTGAGGTCTTCTGTCTGTTCATCTGTCAAGACCCTTTATCTCCGGAATGCGTAAAGGTATCAAGTTGAAACTTATACTAAATATTTGGGTTTACAGTATCATTTGACTGTGAAAAAACGCAATCCAAAGATATGACTGCTTATGTCACATATTTTACGATTTCAAAAGGCTACTTCCCGTTGCCCTAGAAGCATGAAATTTGGCATAAAGCAAGGTCTTGAAGCACTTAAGTAAGAATAAAACCGCTAATATGTAGTGTAATAACTCAAAAAAAGTTAATTTTCAAACTTATTATAAATGTTGTAGGGATCGAACTACAAAGTTAAGTTTGTCCATTAACCTAGTCTGCGAAGTTGGTACGGAAACCTCGGTGGGCGAGTCCAACTCAAACTGTCCGGTTTTTTTTTTAAATTAAAACCAACGTCAACCTTTTATTCATAGATATGCAGATGCAGTATGCAGATGTTCTGGCAGGATCGATGACCATAAAACACCGACTCGTGTTGGCTACAGACTCGTCATTTTTAAATACTTCTTTGGATTCCAATAAACGATATAACTCTTTTAATACTAAACTTGAATCTTGTTTACCATAAGTTTATCTATATCTATATCGTAATTGTCTTCAAAACAGGTTTAGTAACTGTTAACTGTTACTAGCTAGATCGGTATTGAAGAAAATATCGAAATTTCGAAACTTAATAATCAATCAATCGGGGTATCAATTTCGAAATTATAAAACATGCAAATATGGTCCGAAATTTCGAAATTATAAAGTTTTGAAATTTCGAAATGTATGCCCTAAACCAGAGTAGCTGACATAGCTTGCAAAATAAGTAAACTGAAGTGGCAATGGGCTGACCACATCGTACGTAGGACCGATAACCGATGGGGTAGACGAGTCCTTGAGTGGAGACCACGTATAGGCAAGCGTAGCGTAGGACCCCCTCAGGCCAGGTGGGGTGACGACCTGCGAAAGGCGACTGGAAGCGACTGGATGCGGAATGCTGAAGATCGAGCCACGTGGCGTTCCTTAGGAGAGCCCTACGTCCAACTGTGGACTAATATAGGCTGATGATGATGGGAAGTACGCTACAGGATTTCGACCCAAAACCTATAGGGTGCTTCCGGTTGACCTAGAATTGTCAATTTTGGTCAAAAGCAAGGTCCTGCACAAATAAAGGAAAAATTCAGAAAAATAAAAAAAGGTGAAAATTAAGGTAAATTTTGGTACTCACAAGTTTTCGTGAAAATCTAAATTTGCCCATATCTTTTTATTGTGTTGACGGAGGACCTTGATTTTTAGGGTTCAGAACCCAAAGGGTACCAACGGAACCCTATTGCTGAGCCTCCGCTGTCCGTCTGTCTGTCTGTATGTCTGTCTGTCCGTCTGTCACCAGGCTGTATCTCATGAACCGTGATAGTTAGACAGTTGAAATTTTCACAGATGATGTAAATCTGTTGCCGCTATAACAACAAATACTAAAAACAGCATAAAGTTAAAAATTGAAGCGGGTACATATATATACAAGAAACGTGTTTTTTTGGCATTTTACTATAACGCCATCTATGAACGTTTGTCTGTATTAATTATATTAATTACCTATGTGTTAACTTTCACTTAGTGACGTTAGGCGTTTGTAAGATGGCGTTGTACTAAATAAGCACGCCTGTTTTAATAAATGTTTGGAAATGGCACAGTAATATAATATAATATATTTGGATGAACGAGCTTTGCTCGCTATTAGAATTTTATTTTTTTGGTAAATCGTGTTTTGTATAATTTTTTGGCTCCCAATAATAGTTTTCTCACAAAAGAACAAACTTAAAAAATTAATCACCTCGACTGCACTCAAACCGGGGTCCTTCTGATCGCCATCCGATTGATCTCCCACTGAGCTAACATAACAATGTAACCATGGCGAAATTTACCTTCACATTCTAATTATACTGTAGGAGTTTTTCATTACCTGAAAACAGGGATAAAACAACATTTTCTGAAAATGAAAACCTAGCTAGATCGTATTATCAATTTATTACAAGAAGCGTGATTTCTTTCAGCATTTTTTGCTCGATTTTATAAAATATTGTAGTGTGGTACGGAATCGGAACCCTACGAGTGCAAGTCCTACTTGCACTTGGCCATTTTATTATACACCTAATAGAGACTATATCAGTATCTGGTATACATTTCAACTTGCTATTCACCCATTCCTGAGAAAATAGGTGGTGACACACAGGCAGACAGACGGACAAGAAAGTGATCTTATACGGGTTCCTTTTTTACCTTTTGAGGTACGGAACCCTAAAAAGAAGTCTTTATAAAAACGACGTTTACCTTTTCTTGTTGCAATTGTAAGTAGGACCAAGAATTCTAAAATATTCAATCCTACTGCGATTAAATATTTTTGTCTGAAGAGACGAATTACCCTATTATTCTCTTATTTTGTGTATCTTCAGACATAATTATGAACATACCTCGAACTTTTTACTAAAATTGATCCGATTTTAAAATTTTATTCTTGAGCAGGGCTCAGACCAGATAAGGAGCTGAGTATCTCAGGGTACCTCAAGGGTGATTCTTTTATAAGCTGTATCGAGATCTGATGAGTATCTCCAGAGATATGGAGATCGTATACCTACCTATCATATTCCTCATATTCGGCATGTTTTTTATTGCATATTTTATTCCTGTGGTACTTACCCTACTTTATACCTACCCTTCATGTCATTTTATTACTAGGAGTGTTTGGGAATAAAACAAAACAGGAAACGATAAACTATCGTTTATTTGACAAGAAATAGTTTAAATATCACTTTTACATTTGAATGAAACCATCAAACATCTTACTTACTTATATGATTTTGAAATGATATTCATAATTCAACATTTGGCGAAATGGCGACATTTTAGTATCTAATTTATGTATGTACTATGTTAGGTATTCGTCTGATTAATCTGCAATAAAACAATAATTAACCGCCGAATGCAGAGTCCTTCGTTTAACGCACGGAGAATAGAAGATATTCTTCATGGTTACGCACGCTAGAGATATCTACAGATTAACACATTTAGGGCGCCAGTTTTCAACATCTTCTATGTTGTTACCAGTTGTCTTTGGAATTTCATGTGCTTGTTTTTGCTTTATCTTGTTCTTTAGTTACTTTTCAAGTTTAGTTCCTTTGCGACGAACAAAAATGCAAATGGTTTCCATTTAGAATATCAATTATTTAGTTTTAAGTATGCCCGGCTTAGTTGATTTTAACATTACTAGTTGAAAATGTTTACTTATTTTACTTTTAAGCAGAACTAAAATGTCGCCATTTTGATTTCAAAATTATATCGCCCCTACAGGTAGATCAAAGTTTTCCCTAAAATCTAGACTTAAAAACTATAAGTTAATTTAAAAAATACATCTAATGTGATGGACTGACGCTTACATTTAGAGTGCTGTTACTGACTTACATACAGATACGAAAGAGAAAAATCGTATTTTGTTTTAATTGTGACCTAAGCACCAAAAATATGGACGTTCCAAGGATGGTATGGTACTTATGTAACAAAAGCTAGATATTAAAAACTTTGGCTTTTTACATGAACGCTGAAAACGCTTATTTAAAAATTCTACCTTAATTTTGTTCCTAAAGGACTTATAAGTTGGACAGAAAAAATTACATATCTATATTTTACATTCAAAATTTTAATATTAATTATCACAAGAAAGTGTGTGATGCCTCGATTCGCTGGGCGGTAGTTACATTTTATTATTATTTTTATGTATATTCTATAATAACAATAATCATAAATACTTGATGACAATGAATTTTAAATCTAACTTAGTAAGAGTTCTTATAAAATATTAGGATCCATTCACAATTTACAACTATAAATACCAGTTAAAATAGTTTAAAATTAACCTCAGTTCTTATTATACTAATAACAAGACTTGATATTTTAATTATGACTTTAATAATTATAATTAAAATGCCAAATATCAACAAATTATATGGGATTTGTAACGGTTTTAGGTAACTACTCCGAAGGAGATTCCGTACCTAGGAATATTTACTTAAATAATATGTCGATCTAACGATCACTGGTTCTATATACAATATATTTACAAAAACGTATTGTGTTATGTATAATTTAAGCTAAGTAAAATTACTGAACTTAGATAGGTATAGCCGAAATTCAGTCATTGTTACTCAGTTTTATATGAGGGAACAGTCAGTAGTTGTAATAACGTACTGTGTTGTATTGTATTATAGTGTGAGATACTCAGTATCGCCTCTAGATGTCGTTATACCTACGTCATTTGGAATACCACAGATTATTTTTTCATTTAATATGGTCTATGAATAGTATTTTTGAAGTTATACTTCTTTTGGCGCGATAGAGAAAAATTATGAGAGTGAATTTTTACGATGCGCGCGCACACCGACACCTAAATTTAACATCGTGAAGTTAGTTCTAGGTGGTACGATGCGCGCGCACACCGACACCTAAATTCTACACCGTGAAGTTAGTTCTAGGTGGCATGACTATGTACAAGTTGTATATGTCATATTTAACATCATATTTTTACGTTAATAAAACCTTTTTTATTAAAATAAAATCTTTTTGATTAATTTTAATATTTATCGTTAATCACTACTGCATTTTAGTTATTTTTTTTCCATACGCCGCAGAAGTATAACTTCTAACGCGTGTACATAAGTACACACACTCTTTTTTTTTTCATATTCATATTCATTTAGTGATTTTGAATACAGGTCAAAGTGGTCTTAAAATAAATAAAATAGTTTATTAACGAACAATTAAGGGAACCAAAAAGAACCTTTTAAAACTTAGTGTGAATATTTTTGATGCCGATATGCCGAATAATAAATTACGGATAGTATGATATTTACGTAACAGAACAAATAAGCTGTTAACAGAAACAAATTAAAAAATGATTACCTACTACTGAGTTTTTCACAATCGTTTTTATTCTCATCAATTTTATCCAATCTGCGTTGTACTACCACAGGTTTTACAGAATAATAATAAATAATTGATGAATACGCGTGCTACTACGTGTCATGCACTACAAAAGATGGCCAACTTCTGCTGGCCTGAGTCACCTGAAAAAGTGAAAGCGAACCATTCAGTCAGATTCACACAGAGTTTAATGACAAAAACTAGAACTGCCCTGTTTGGCAACATCACGACGAGCCCTTAGAAAATTAAAAAAGTGGAATAATACGCCTGTTTAACAGTTGAATAACTTAAACGGCAGTTAAAGTTACTTTGATGCCCCGTACTGCAGTCAGTTGACCAATTGTAGAAAGTTAACGACTAGTTAGTACAAGCAATTTATTTTTATGATTGCTACCAAGGTGATCATCTGGTACTCAATATAGCCATTACTATAAATCCCTTTTTTCTAAAGGGACAGTCCTTACAAGATTAACTTTCTGTTCGGATTGTACCATTTAACTGCTGTAAGCTTATTTGAATAATTAAATACAGAATCACGCAACCGAGTTTCATGAAGGTTAATAAATAAGTTTCAAAATATGACCTATTATTGGTACCTAGTATGGACCTATTATTGGTACCTGTGATTGACCTGGTATTTTTCATAACATAGGTTATTTTACGATTTAGATTATTGTGAGCAAATTTCTCCAGTTTAGTCATTTTTTTCTATGCTTATAGAATATGCTATAAGAGATGGCGCTGATCACATTAAAAATAAGCTCGCATCTATAATAATTAAGATATTTCAAAAACTAAAAAAACCGACATCACATGCCGCCCGAGTCAGTTATGTATGAGTAGCAAGTTATGAATATTATAACCGTAAAGACGACATCTAGTGGATCCAGTGTTACCAGATACACGGTAATTACCGTAGATGCACGGTTTTTTTGGCTAGAACACGGTCTACGGTAAAGATTCACTACCGTGTTCTACGGTATTTTGAACTTTAAATTACCGTGTAAATACATTTTGTAAATAATTATAAAACTCCAGTAAAATGTTACAAAATACACGTAAAACGAAAAGCAATTTACGGCTTCCTTTGGCAACACTATTTTTGTTCTTTTTATTGCCGGGAAAATCCCCAAACATAATACGACTAAATAAAAAACGATTTTCAGTAGCCGTAAGTCCACTTTTTAATCCGTAGATAGGAGTATTAGTTTTAATCTACATAAAAATTGGTCGTATAATAAATAAAACTTTCTTTTGTTAACCTTGCATGTATGCACGGTAATTTTAGACTAAAACACGGTATTTTTAAGTTGTCACCACGGTAGTTTATAATTTTAATCTGGTAACACTGAGTGGATCTACGAGTAACTTACACTATAACTGGGTACCTTTATTGAAACATTCAAATAACTATTAGTAATAATGCATAAAACACTGCATCGTATTAAAAATATTTCTTATGGCTATACATAGGACGTAATTACGAACGGAAAAATAAGTTTATTTTCGAAATGTTAGACACAATGTGTAGGTGTACTGTACTGAATATTTTTTTCAATAATATGTCGTTATATGTGTTTCTTAATATATTTGACATTGATTATATTTATGAATAATGATAAAATTCTTGTTTGAGTTTTGCCACTCCCATATCAATGTTTTTTTAAATATGGCGAGATAAAATGTGGATGAATGTAGACAATATATAATTAATAACAATGATAATTATAAGTTAATTACTGACCATTCAAAAATAAAATTATTTTATTGTTTCTGCAAAAAAAAATGCTAAATAAACATTTATTTAAACAGTTGCCATCTTGTCCTTATTCAGTAACATCCTTTGTTCCTCATAGGTATACCAATTTGAATTAAGCCAATTATATTTTAATATCATTTTGAGATCAAACCAATTAAAATGACACTTAATCTATATCATAATCACAAATTTTGAAACTATCCCTAAAAATATATAATTTAGTTGGAACGTGGGTGGAATGATTTTATACTTACAATTTATTAAGTAGGTTATTTGATATTTAAAAAAACCATCATAAATACCTAGAAGGGGAAATGTGTGATGCAATATTTTAGTATTAAATTGAATAGTTTTTTATTATAAAGAATATTTAAGGGCTGTTAGTTATTTTGTTAGTTATTTATGTTTCTTATGTTTTATTTTCAAACATCTATCAAAGAGTTTTGTTGTTTGTAGTAGTACCCACCTGACTAGGCTTAATGGCCGGCAAATAATGTTCTATTTTTAAATTAAACCGTTTAGCTGTATAATTCACTTCTTAAATTCGTGGTTCTTTGGTTTTGCTATTTAAAAATGTAAGCTCAGAATAGAGAAAAAAATCCAGAAACTGCGAACAACCATAATTTCAAGCGACAGTCTGTGTCCAAAAACCACAGAAAACCAGTGTCAATTTTGGAGTAGGTGCTCGTCAATTTGTGGACTGTAGCACGGAGAATAGACTCTACTCGTGGACTGTAGACTGAACCACGGTAAATCAACTTGACCTGAAATATGTCTTTGATTCGACTTAAATACTTAATTTATGATAATTTAAGATCGTTAACACTAATGTGGAACCATTATGAATAACAAACGATAATTTAATTTAACGATATTAATTTCATTTCACATAGTCGGCCATTTGAAATAAAGTGGCCAAGTGCAAGTCGGACTCGTACTCGTAGGGTTCCGTAACACGTAACACATTCTATAACTGTGATTTTTCGCAACCAAAAAATTAACTTTGTTTTTCATAGTGTTTGTATGAAAAACAAAGTTATATTTGCGGTCAATATATCTCAAAAACTGCTGACTGTATCGTATTCAAACCAAAGTTGAAAGTTTTTATTGAGACCTACAGAATATATTTTTCAAAATTTTTCACTTCCTTACTTTAGAAGTTAGAGGGGTGGGGGGGTGGGTGGACACATTTTACCACTTTAGACGCGCCTATCTTTTAAATAATTGGCTTTGAGAAAATGAAATTGAATGAAATTTTTAAAGACCTATCCATAGACACCCCACACGTATAGGTTTGAAGAATTTTTATTTAGTTTCAGTTTCATGTATGGGATGCCCCCCTTTAACTTTTGCATTTTTTATTTTTGTATAAAAATCGGAAAGCGGTTTACAGAAGACATCTACCAACCAAGTTTCAATTATGTAGTCCTAATAGTTTCGGAATAAAATGGCTGTGACATACGGACGGACAGACAGACAGAAAGACATGGCGTATCTATAAGGGTTCCGTTTTTTGCCATTTGGCTACGGAACCCTAAAAACTGTTCATGTTATGTCAATAGAGTCAAATTTAGTTCCAAAGTCTTATGTAGGGGGTGCATTAAAGCAAATCATGCTTTACACACGTTATGACGTTATCTACGCAACGAGGTCCACAAAATGACTTATGGAATCGCTGGCACGTAAAGCCACATTATTGAGTGGTTTTAGTGGCTTCACTTTTAGGTGAGTTGCCTTCTAGTTTATTCTGTTTTCTGAGTATGTAAGTTAATTGTGGAAGATTTGGGCAAATGGTGTGGTGGGAGGATATTTCAGATTTTCACACGTTGACAAATATCCCTATGATCAAATCCCAGTATACGGTGTTTTTGTATTACAATAGAAGTCCGTCATTAGAAAAAAAATGCTTCAGTAAATAATAATATCGTTTAAAAACTAAAAAAGAACCGACTTTAATGCCGCGCTATTCATTTTCAGTACCAATTTTGAGATGTTTATCTCAATATCTCTGGAGATACTTATCAGACCTCGATAAAATTACCATGGTACCACACTTGGAATCTCTCCTTTCGAACAAAAAAAGAATAATCAAAATCGGTTCATCATTAAAAAAAAAATATATATATACGGTCGAATTGAGAAACCTCCTCCTTTTTTTGAAGTCGGTTAAAAATACCATACAAGCTATGGCATCAATAAAAATATTGAATATTAAATATATATATTAAATATATAAAATATATAATATTTTCAGATAAATCTTTCGGCTCTGTGTTATTGAGTGAGTGAGTGAGTGAGTGAGAGTATGAATTATTGACACTAAAACAATAGCATTGTAAATTATGTTGAGTCAAAATGGTTATCATCATCATCATCCACAGCCAGTACTCATCCACTGCTGGACATAGACCTCTCCTATGCAGCTATGGTACGCCACTGAGATCTATCTTCAGCTCTTTATTTCCAACCGCTGCGTAGTAAGTACTATTAAATTATTCTGTGCCGCTGCCAGCCAGCTTGCGTATATCATCGCTCTACTAGCTAGAGGGCGTCCCCGCATCATTAGCTTCTTTAAATAATTTTAGTACTCTTCATTTAACTTTTTTTTTTATATAAGTGTTTTTAGGGTTCCATACCCAAAGGGTAAAACGGGATCCTATTACTATGACTCCGCTGTCCGTCTGTCTGTCTGTCTGCCTGTCTGTCTGTCTGTCTGTCTGTCCGTCTGTCACCAGGCTATAGCTCATTAACCGTAATAGTTAGACAGTTGAAAATTTTCACAGGTGGTGTATTTCTGTTGCCGCTAGAACAACAAATACATAACAAAATAAAGTTAAAAATTAAAGGGGGTTGCCATACAAAGAACGTGTTTTTAAACGCCATCTATCTAATTAGTTTCGGCAAAATGACATAGATGGCGCTAGTAAACGAGCCCCGTCTTTCTAGATCGCGACCAAACCAAATATTCTTGGTAATATCAATTAATCATAATAAAAAATATATGAGCTTGAAACTCTGTTATGTTTCGTATTGTACGGAACCCTCCCTAAGTGTGCGATAAGAGACGCGATGCTGACTCGCACTTGGCCAGTTTTAATTTTAATTTGTCGGGGTCACTGGTTTCAAAAATTGTATAATTATTAACCGACTTCAAAAAAAGAAGGAGGTTTCTCAATTCGACCGTATATTTTTTTGATTTTGTTTTTAGACTAGCCGTACACTATTATTCATGGTCTTCGATATTGGCTTCGCTCGTTCTCCGTTTTGCCACGGAAAAGTAATAATCAACAACATTCTGCCAATTCCGTGGGGTAATTCCAACGGAGGGTTTGTCAGAGGGCGTTGCAAGAATTGTCCCGCCCGACGCCTGCGTCAAACCTACCCCCTGTATAAGTATACATAGCTTTATATTTACAGGGGTGTATAATTGAAAATAAGCCAATAAAAGTTGCTCGACAAGAACTATCAACGATGTAAAATACAATATTAAGTAACAAATTTAATTTTACTTCATTCCAATTTAACGGATGGATTTTGGATGGGATGATTTTCTAATTTCATACAATGTATAATAGTTTTTAAGCATATTTGCGTATTAAAAAATACTAAATATTACATTTATTAGAATTTTACGTCATGAAATTTTTTTTTATTTAATAAGAATGTATGATGTATAAACAGTTACATATTGTTACCTATTGTTGGCATATATTGTTACATATTGATGGCAACAAATAAATTTTTGTCGGAACTTTTTTGACAGACATTTAACATTATTATCCTTGACTATAAAATGTCAATAATACAAAAAAACAGTTGTGCGATAACGTTAACGTTATACCACGAATTGTTACTGTTGGAAGCCTCAACAATAGTACCTATACTATAAAACAATTTTCAACTAATGTGAAGTAAACCAGCATACATACATATTTTACAACATATTTTTCTGAAAACATAATGACGTTATGGTTTTCAAAATTGTGCGGCGAAAAAATGCTCCAAACATTTTATTCTGTGAGAAATTATTTTGACAGTGACAGAAGATGTAAACTTTTTGAATGGTAAATAAAGTGCGATTTATCTTGTTTCAGTGTCTTTATATTATTATTAAATTAAAATTACTGCAAACATAATACATACTGACTTTTATTTTCTAGCATTGATAGTGAAACTTAAGGTCGCAAAGAAAAAACATGGTCTCATATAAAAAATGGCCTATTGGCAACATTTGATAAAAAAAACACTCTGTATGTCGGTTGCCATTATATTGACACACCTTGTCCAGTTTCTAATACATAGGGTAAACGTTTTTTACACTGGTCCAGATAATAGTACTTACCTGAGTTTTAAATCAAAATTGTAAGTTATTGTGCACGATTTATGCGATGACGATTACAAGTAAATACAACAATATAATGCAGTCGTTAATTTAGCGTATATTATTGTATTTGAAAATGCAAATAAACATCATTAACACTAGGTAATTATCTTGCAGTTTTGATTCAAAACTCAGTTGCTAAGACAAATAAAGCTAATACTGGACCGGCCAAATTTGGTTATTTTACCCAACAAAATATCTGTCAAATTAATCTCTCACAGAGAGGAAATTCTCGTAAATTAAAAATGTACAAATATCGATCTCACTTCGACTGCAGGGCTCCGTTCACGACCTACGCTCGGAGTACAACCTGTGCAACCAAACGCTCTAACCTCTCTCTCTAACTCGTTTAGCGAATGTGACGCTCTGAGGTCGTGAACGGGGTTAGAGCGTTTGGGTGTATTCTGAGCGTAGGTCGTGAACGCAGCCCTGTTTTGCTGTTGCTGGTAAAAAAAAAAATCAGCAGATTGACAATAATTTAAACAGACACATTTCAAATGTAGACGTTGACAGCTATGTATATCTGTCAAATTTCAAATGTAGAAGCTTATCGTTACTTGAACATTTTTAAGTGGGTACGATTTCCATACAAAACTATAATGCATAAATATGAGTAAACGGAGCAAAAACCTGCACTGAAATCACATCTTTTGGTCTTGTATAAGTCTTTACATGGCGGGAATTATATTTATCTACATGATTTAAATGAATAATATAAACATATTACTCAATCAATATTTTTTGGTTTAACTTGAATTTTACTATTATTTAAAATAATTTCATCTTAATCAATCAAATCATGTAGGTACATACGTTTCCCGACACGTAAAGACTCATAAAAGACCAATAGATGTGATTTCAGTGCAAGTTTTCCCTCCATTTACTTATATATGTGCATTATACTTTTGTATGGAAACCGTACCCGAATGAACGAAGTATTCCGTGTATGTGTATGATGCGAAGCCGTAAGTAAGTCTGTATCACTGTGGTTCAGTAATCACTACATGTACAGGTACATGAAGTCCGGTAAACACTGCACCCACTCTGCTTCAGTCGCCGGCGCTTCGCCCCGCTGTCGACGTAGAAGGAGAATCGGTGGGTTCTAGCGCCGACTGAAATGGAAGAAAAATTTGTATATTAGTGTCACACAATAAATATTAATAAATAAAGAAAGATTAAGGGGAGTTTGGCGGGAACGTGAAAAATGAAAGAAAAAAAACGTGTGTGCTCTCATTGTATTTCATCCCACAACTTGTGTTCTGCCGCGAGTTAATGTGTAATTAATGTGGATTATTAACCATTATGTGCCGGTCAATGTGTGTGAGTGTGTGGAAATAGCACAATGTTAAAAAAACATGCTATTTGCGTTCTCACCAAAATTCCCCACATCTTTACTGAGAGTATGACTTGGACTAGACTTTGACTTGAAACTTGACCTAAAACGTGACTTTGACCCATCTTTACGACTTATATTAAAAAAATTAAAGATTTTAAGTTTTCGTGATCACTACACTGGTTGACTAAGAGCCAGATTCACCGGTTCCTGGTAGCGCTAATATGAAGAAATCTGACAGATTTTTGACAGCTTTTATATGGCGTCATGTGTCAGATAACTGTCTAATGCATAGCAGGAACCGGTGAAACCGGCTTTAAGTATTATTATAATATTGATATTAATTATGAGTTTAGTTTATTGCGAGTATAAACTCGCTACTTGTTATATTGGAAACTCACAAATAACAAAAATATGGTAAATATCACGTAAATAATTATATTATAATGATTTGTAGTGTAGTCTGCCTGGGGCGGTACCACCACTGACCAGCCGTGAAATAGGAATGTATTTCGGTTTGAATAGGTAAGTGTCCAGTGAAACAGGGCATATGGCTTAACATCTTTATGCTTTTTTTAAGTAAGAGGCGCAGTGCAGTGACATGCAAAATTCTGGCTAGCCAGAACTTTGCATGCCGCCATAGAATAGGTAATATAATAATACTACGTAATGCCGCTGTATCTGTAATAGCACGGCAATATTATTATATTTCTCTGTCAATTGTGAACCGACTTTCAAACTTATTTTTTTATTCGAAAGAGTATACTCCTGAGGTAATCCCAATGTAAATTCATCGAAATCTGGTAATTATCTCCAGTTATATGGAAATAAAATTAAACACCTCAAACTTGGTACTGAAAAGTGAAAATGACTCGCGCGGCATTGGAAGTCCCTTTTTAGGGTTCCGAACCCAAACGGTACCAACGGAACCCTATTACTGAGACTCCGCTGTCCGTCTGTCTGTCTGTCTGTCTGTCCGTCTGTCACCAGGCTGTATCTCATGAACCGTGATAGTTATACGGTTGAAATTTTCACAGATGATGTATTTCTGTTGCCGCTATAACACAACAAACGAAACAAAAAACGAACAAAGTTAAAAACTAAAGGGTTTAAAACAAAAAACGTGTTTTTTACGATACTATACGAAATGAATTCACCTCGACGCAGCTAGATGGCAGCACAGGAAAAATTAGCACGCGCAAGCGTTTAATTTGTTAAATTTGTGGGCTTCGGTCGATTTGTTTACTTAGTTAAGGTTTATTTGCAGAAATGAAGTGTACAGTAATGAATAATATATCTTCAATTTTAGTACTTAAAGAGCTTCAATTAGCTAGAATCAGTAGAAAGTTAGTCGTACGAACACTCGGTCTTCCAGATATTTAATTATATTATTACCTTTGTTAATTATTATTACCTTTGTGTAAGTTAATATTTACTTAGTTGGTGTTAGAAGTTCGTGGCGTTCAGATTTCGGAAATTCGGAACCCTCCGTGTGCGGGACAAAAGTCTGACTCGCACTTGGCCAGTTTTATTTTTGTTTGGTAAACGATCTTATATTATTAGGAGTATATTAGGTAATAGGTATAATTTGGGCTGCAATTATGACTACTCAATGGGCCGGCAAACACGTCTTCACAAATTTAAGAAAATACCTTTAATAGTAGTATTTTAAAATTTGTGTGTGGTCAACATTTAGCACGCTAACGTCGAGTCTTTTTACAACCGGTTTAGACCTATTAAGTTACCTTTTCACCTAGGGTTGGGCAACGTTGTTTGAAATTAGGACTACTTAAAAAAATATCGGTAGACAGATGAAACCCGATAGGATAAAGACTTTTAGGACAGGTTCTCATCGGTTCCAATGCCGCATGCCGTATACCGCAAAACCGATAACCGATAGGGTAAACGAATAAAGTAGTCTAGAGCGGAGATCCCGACTCGGTAAACGCAGCGTAGGATGCCCTGCATCTAGGTCCAGCTATCTGCCAGTAACTGTTCCAAAACATCTAGCGACGTTACCTCGTTGTACAGCTAGGCTAATACGTTGGCCGAGGTAAGCGCCAGCTCTTTGGTTTGGTCACGGGTGATTTGAGTTAGGCGTCTGGACAACTCCTTAACGAAACCCCGGGCATCTCGACTCCATGGGCTCATTGTTTTGACCCCAAACGGAAGAAATATGTATCCATTACCAATATTAGCATATTTACCCACTACGTTTGAGATATTTGTTTATTACGCTGATTATTAACTTTATAAACAAAACCTAATATGATAGAACGATAAAGAAGCACGCCTCATTACTCGTGCTTCATGCTGTGCTACGTACAATCCATTGTATATAAATAACGGTTTAACCCACGTAGTTCCCGTTCCCGTGAGAGTTTAGGGATTAAATATAGCTTGTGTTACTCGCTGATAATGTTGCTTTTCAGTAGTGAAAGAATTTTTAAAATCGGTCCAGTAGTTTTTGAGTGAAATCGTAACAAACAAAACATAAAATATTTCTTCTTTATAATATTAGTTTAGATATAATAAATAAATATATTCCGTGATGGTAATTAGTAAATCATGTCTACTTATAGGCATATTTATTGTAATTGGATGTAATTTGGCCGTCTATTAAAAATGTTTCTCTTTGAAGTTGTTAGCAAAGAAAACAACAATTAAAGTAATAGGCTTAGATTGTCGGACAAATCAAATTATAAATAATCAACTTAATTCACAAATATTTATGCACAATTATATTTATTTATTTTATTTATTAATCCATTGTGTTCCACTCTTTGGTAAAGGTCTCTTCATAGCCTCCCATCAATCTCTTTTCAGGGTTACGTCTAGGGTTGCCAACCATAACTGTTATAACAGTATTTAATACATTACTGTATTAAACTTTATTTCGCTCTCTAATACTGTTTACTTTTTTAAATTAAAAATACTTTTTAGGGTTCCGGAGTTTCCGGACCCATTGAAAGTTGGAACCCTATTACTGAGACTACGCTGTCCGTCTGTCGAACTTTCATAGGACTGTAAAATTGTTAGACACAATCCTATATAAAGTGTGTAACACTTCAAGAAACATAATATATATAGGGCTGTATCTCTTTAACCGTAATAGGTAGGCATATTTGAAATTTTTACAAACATGTATTACTATGGGCAATTTAACAACAACAAAAATTAAATATTAAAGGGGGTACCCATACAAGAATGGTGTTTTTTTCGACGTTTTTGTTTGTTCTTACTGTCTATGAACCTCAATAGTTAGTCTTGAAATATTCACAAAATATGTAAAATATGTATAACAATGGCTGCTATAACAACAAATATTTACAAAAAAAATTTACTATTTTTAACCGACTTCAAAAAAAGGAGGAGGTTTCTCAATCGACCGTATATATATATATATATATATATATATATATATTATGTTTGTTCGCGGGTAACTTCGTCGTTTATGAACCGATTTCGATTATTCTTTTTTTGTTCGAAAGGAGATATCCCAAGTGTACCATAGTAATTTTATCGAGGTATGATAAGTATCTCCAGAGATATTGAGATAAACATCTCAAAATTGGTACTGAAAATGAATAGCGCGGCATTGAAGTCGGTTGTTTTTTAGTTTTTAAACGATATTATTAAATATCATAGTTTAGAAGGTTAAAAAAAATTGGAAGAGATTTTTTTAAATTATTTTGCCATAATTTTTCCGTGATTAAAACTTGAAGGTATTGTTATTCAATGTTCTTTTTAAAAATATCTTATACACAAACACAGCGGAATGCACTTCATCGATTCCAAGACTGAAGTACCCACAATGTATATCAGTTTTTCTGTGGACAAAAAAAAACTCAATTCCAGAACACAACAGCTGGCTTAAAGGAACCCGTTGCCAACGGAAACATTACCCTATCACGTCGACATACAGGTTCCTACGTCGATTCCGGACTCATACCCTTCCATAGTCATGTTTCCGCTTCTAAGAACTAGGTCGTAACTCATCTAGGTACTTATTTAGGTCACTAGTAGACCTAGGTCGCAATGCCTACACAGAAGCAGTTTTACTGGAGTGCGAGCAAGCCATACTTTTATACAAGTTACTGTTGCAAAATGCTATGCTAGGTTTAACTAGTATTGGTCTATCTATTCAGAAAAAATACAGATGTCAATGAACAGCTGAATGTTAGTTAACTAATTAATGATAATAATAACACACTATTTCTTTACCATTAATAATGAAAACAAGATCAATGAACATATTTGACGTTTTTTTTTGTTGCAGCTTGTCAATAAAGTAAGTAGAAACAGTATTATCGCTAAATAACGTTAATCGATATCTTTACGAAAATTGTTGAATGCTACGAATAAATTAATGATAACTATGCTACGCTTCGTTACAGTATTTAACACGCTTTAGTGGCAATCAGTAAGATCACAATAATTAAGTATCGTCAATACAACGAACGTCTGCCTATGACAAAACTGAGGGAGACAAATTATTATTGCCAGATTAGAGATAGTGGCCAAGCGCTTGCCTATTAAGCAGTAATTTAAGCATAAAAATAAAAATGGCCAAGTGCGAGTCAGACTTTTGTCCCGCACACGGAGGGTTCCGAACCGAACACCAACTAAGTAAACGTTAACACAAAGATAGAATAGTATTATATAGTAGTAATTAATATTATTAAATATCTGGTTGACCGAGCTTTGCTCGGTATTTTTGCCACTTAAACAGACAAATATGACTCTTCGCGACATCTATTACTGTACGAATAATAATCTATACGAATAATAATACTATTTTTTTAATTGAGAGCCACTGACTGCTTTAACAACACAGTAACACTAAAGCTACTTCTACTCGCCGATAGATGTCGGGAAGAGTCATATTTTAAGTTGATTATCAATAAAGTTGATTATTGAATACACGAATAAAACAACATTTTCTGAAAATGATTCCTAGCTAGATAGATTTATCCCCCCGAAATCCCCTGTATACTAAATTTTATTAAATCGTTGGAGCCGCTTCCGAGATTCAGATTTAGGTAATGATGCTAGCTAGATGGCGTGGCGCTATCGTAAAAAACGTTTTTTAAACCTTTCTTTAATTTTTAACTTTGTTCTGTTCTTAGTATTTGTTGTTATAGCGGCAACAGAAATACATCATCTGTGAAAATTTCAACCGTCTAACTATCACGGTTCATGAGATACAGCCTGGTGACAGACGGACAGACAGACAGACAGACATACAGACAAACAGACAGACAGACAGACAGACGGACAGCGGAGTCTCAGTAATAGGGATCCGTTGGTACCCTTTGGGTTCGGAACCCTAAAAATAAAAGGCCATCAGGTGGGCGCATGCTTGTTTACTGTTTTATATTTATTGAAAAAAAAAACAAAGTCAAAAAGTTTCATATTTAACCTACAAGAGCAAGTCACCTGTAAGTCACCATATGGGTTAACTCATATTAACCACAAAGTTTAATATTTCTCAAGCGCAAGCATCAGTACTTGATAAGATTACAAAGTAAATATTCAGGGCAAAAACGCATAAATAAATTACCTTACTTTACAACGCACAACATAAAAACTGTATTTAATATTTAGCCCATAATTAACCATTTTGATACGTATCAATACGTCAACGTCAAAAATAATTAATTGTCATTAACTCAAAAAAGTTCTGTACAATGATAATAAAGTTGATGTCATAATGAATGACTCAAAAAAGGTTCTGTATTATCAATCAATAGGCCAATATTTTCGTTTTCACTATACAAGACCGGACCGGACAGTCGTTTGGATAAAAAAGCAATAAAACAATTATGCGCGCAAACGCAACATTGTTGCAAATACCTGTTTTATACCAGGGCCGTACTCGGTATCGGTGTACTGTAGTATTAACTGGATACTTAACCAGTAATAGTAGATATTACATACTACTGAATGTATGCAAGGAAGGAGTTTCTGTATCGGAATGGAAATTTATGTAAATGTATATTTTAAAAGCATAATATCACTGATTGACTGACATCGGGCAATACACACTTACCTTAAAATTATGACATAATCGACAGGTACCTAGTAGGAGAATATTATATCAATGTTCTGCCTGACTTGTTACCGAAAAGCTTACCACCATCAAGGAGTCAATTTGCCGGTATAAACTCATACAGTGTTCCGGCAGCACACAGCCCTCGAGAGTCAGAATATTTTAGGCCTAGATTGTTCACCATCTTCGACCACATCATTGCTTACCACCAGTGAGATAGTGGTCAAAGTCTAAGAGATGTAAAAAATATAAGGGAAGTCGAATAAATTATTTTTATTTTTATTTTTTCAAACATTTTTTTAAATCCATTTACGTTTTCCGGGTTGACAACACGCTATAGAATACTCTGACTCTCAAGGTCTATTCTGATCTGATCTGGGCCGGTAGTCTCTACATGCATCGCTTGAAGTTCATATTTCGAGCGATAATAGTTGATACGAAAAGAGATGCAGATAACAACTGTCTAGCTGCATCTAATTCTAGCCGACGTTTGCGATGACAAGACGCTTCGCTATCAATGTACAGACTTCCACCCATGGGGCGGTAGTCTCTACTTGAATAGCGATGAATTTCGAGCGACAATCGTCGATAAGAAAAGAGATGCAAATGTAAACTGTTTAGCTGCATCTCCTTCTATAAGACGTTAGCGATGACAGGACGCATCGCTACCAATGTAGAGACTTCCACCCCTGATCTAAATCCTATTGAAAATTTCAAATATATGACGCAACTAAACTGATAAAAGCTTCAAAAAATCTCACGCAGGGACTTTGAAGACTTTTTAATTAGAAATGATCTAAGTACTTAAGACCTAGTTTATTGACGTGATAACGTCTTACTTAATAAATCGATGAACGCCGGCTGAACGCACGAAAAAGTGTCACGTTCCGCGTGCAAGCGAGAGCGCGGAACAAGCGATAGAGAAGCACGATCGTATGACGTTATTAAGCATGGTGGTAGGACGTTATCTAGTGTCCGCCTGGCCAGCTACCACCCTCAAGTTAGAAAATCTGTCACCAAACATCTAATGTGTTCTGGCAGCCATCCTTGAGAGCCAGTTCCCATTCTAGGCCTAGCGTGCTTACCATCTTCAACCGCATCATCACTTACCAACAGGTGAGATAGTGGTCAAACGCTAGCCTATGAAGTATAAAAAAAAAATAAAGTCAAAAATATCGTTCGTAAACAGACTTTACAGACAACCAATTTTTTTAGTAAAAACGTAGCAAAACTGTTAGGCAGTTAGCTACTGAAAATAGTAATAACTAATTACCATTTTCATAACGTATTTCATCATAGATACTGTAATTATAATTATAATTAGTAGTAAATTTATAATTGTAAAACTTGCATTCCGACGTATTCCGCAGGTAATTTGATTAATATAGCTCAAGAATCTAGATTAGGTATATTACCTATCTATCGGTTACCTTCTCTAGTCAATTATAGCTTTCATATATATAATCATACTGGTTGATACTCGCGACTTCGTTAAGCCAAGAATTTAGTTGCCTGAAGAATTTTATGTTCATGCTCATATTATAAAGTATCTCCTTGGTAAATTTAAGTAAGATCCGGATCATCCGTTTAGGCGTGATAAGGCCGTAAGCACACGGCGTATTTTAAGCGCGCAGACGACGCGCGTTTCAGGAACGCGCGTCTTCGGCGCCGTAGACGCTGATTGTTGCGTTTGCATTGATGATACAAGCGCGCGCATGAAGCGCGTATACGCGCGTTTGAAGCGATACAAACGCGCGTACAAAGGAGCGGAGTAGGGGCAGGGGGGGGGGGGGGGGGGGGAACGCGCTCACGCCACCACTGCAAAAAACGCAAAATCTACGAGCGACTACAGCGCGTCTGTATCGCTGTATCTGCACGTATACGCGCAGTAGAGGCGCGTTTCACGATCGCCCCGTGTGCTTAAGTTACAAGGTTGCGATCGAATCCCGTTAGAATCGCGTATACGCGCGTAATCTGCGCGTTTAAAATACGCCGTGTGCTATGGGCCTTAGGTAACAAACAGACAGAGTGACAGATTTACAAACGTTTTTGTAATATTAGTATGGATTAATCAAACTAAGTTAACACGGCGATCCGAAATGTCACTGCCTGTTAAAATGCCAGCAAGCAACTTTACACGGTTTGCAAGGGAGGGAGGCTCGCGCGGAGTTTCGGATCGGTTTTTGGACACAAAGCGTTGATTCAAATTTCGGTAGGACGCGGTTGGTTTTTTGGATTTTGAACTGATAACCTCAAATAATTTACATGAAATGAAAAACACAGTGGGCTTATCATAAACTCAAACATTCATTCAGTCTAGGAGTGCCCCGCGGCTTCGCCCGCTTGAAAAATAATGTTTAGATCGCAAAATCTAGTACGTAGTACTTAGACAATATCGTTAACATAGCTCACAAACCCGTAGTCGGATTTTTGAACATTTCAAATAATAGAAATAATCTAGACTTTTAAAATTCTCAATTCGATTCACAACAATTAGGTAACATTATACGATTGTTAACTCGGTTCATTCGAGTGGAATGATTAATCATTTTTTTACTAGAGATTAGTATCTAATTGGGCACGACAAGTCTACATGCAAGTCAATTCAAGTAAATTTGTATTTGATCGTTTTCATAACACTAGCTAGGTGGTTCTCTTACGAACGTACTGAGCTGTCAGCACAGTTTTACAATCCATACTGTCAGTGTCAAAAGCGTCAAAGCGGATTTTTGTGTGATCATTTATTTCAGTGACAACCAAAACGCTTAATTTAAAAAAAAACATAGAGCAATCGGCGGTCTTATCGCTTGGGTAAAGTAAAGCACTCTCTTCAAACCTACCTTATTCTTTATTGACTACTAGCTGTGCCCGCGACTTCGTCCGCGTGGAAAAGTGTCTTTGGGTAGCATTTTTAATTATTTAGGCTAATTACTTTACAAACAAGACACATACGTATCCCACCCACACCGCACCGTACCACACCGCGCTAATACCCCTCTCCCTCCATCCTCCCCTCCCCTCTCTATTCCCCCACTCCTCTCCCCCTCCCCCTACTTCCCCCCCCCTCCCCTTTCCTTCCCCTCACTTCCACCTCCACTCCCCTCCCTCCCCTTCCCCCTCACCCTTCCCCCTCACAAACTTTAAATGTCATATTTATTTATATCGAATCAACAGCCTAAATAATAAGTTTCAAGCTCAAGTTGCTAGCTCTAAAAATGACGATAATTCCATACAACATTTCATCCCCCCTTTCAACCCCTTACAACCCTCTTTTCGCATTAAAAAGTAGCCTATGTCCTTTCTCAGGCTCTAGTCTATCTGTGTACGAAATTTCATTTAAATCGGTTCAGTGGTTTTGGCGTGAAAGTGAGACAGACAGACATACAGAGAGTTACTTTCGCATTTATAATATTCGTTAGGAAGTTAGGATTTAAATTACACTAATCGCTTACAACATTAAACCTAGATTTTAAAGTTAACTGTTTATTCTGTGACTGTAGGTACTTTATTTAATGTTTATTTTTGAAATGGTGTACAATAAATTTATTTAATTTATTAAGTACTAGCTGTTCCTTGCGGCTTCGCCCGCGTTAAAATATATCCTATAACCTAATCCATAATACTGGCTATCCCTGTGCAAAATTTCACCTAAATCGGTCTAGCTGTTTGACCGTGAAGAAGGCCCAAACAAACAAACAAATAAACAAACTGACTTTCGCATTTATAATATTGGTGTTGATATTTTTAAATTTATTAATTATTACCTACGACACTAATTATTTATTCGTAGATTATTACTATGTTATTATTTTTATAAATGATGGAGCGCTACTGTGAAATATAATTCGATAGAGAAATCCATTGGTGCACTGGCTATTTGAACCCTCTGGCATCAAAGCCGACCATTCTCTCACCACGCCACTGGGCCCACAAAGCAATTTTTTTTAATGTTTAGTGCAAACAAAAAAAACAAAGGCTGTAACGTTTTTGAAATGATGCATCTGTTTTTTTTATTCAATTTTATTTTAAGGACTTTTAACTAACTAACACGTCAGTCCTACTGGGCATTGGAAGGCAATAATTGTACAATAAATATAGCTTGTACCTTCAGTTTGATTTTGAGACTATTATCATACCGAGCGAATTGTAAGTGATAACAAAGTTTTAAGGCCTGGTAAAATTTGACCAAAATCCTCTAGCGAGAACATATATGTTATTCAGGATTTAAAACTAAATTCCCAACTAGTAAAACGTCTTTTAACAGCAAATCGAGATACCCACACTTTGATAATGTTTTTAATTATGTTGTTTTTAAAATGTTTTTAATAATTTTCCCAAGTTCGACCCTGACTTGTTAAACTGTGAAAACTATTATTATCGTGTACTTTTTATTTATTTATAAATTTTTGTACCAAATAAGGCATTTAGTGGCGCTACAAGAATTTCTAAATGAGTATCTTACTTTATTAGACTACTCTAGAGTCTAGATAGATACTAAAATAGTAAGTTCAAAGCATTTATTCAGTATGTAGGTAGTAGTAGTATTAATAGCACATATATACCCGTCTATAATAATAAATAAAATCATAATTATTATCAAGTAAATATAGCAAAAGCATAAGTGGACGTCGGACTTTAATATACATAGATGCATTATTTTTCGGCCTATTCCGTCCATCATAAATAAAATAACTCTAGCTGCGCTTTTTGGCTTTACCGCGTGTTTTATGATGAAGTTAAACATGGAAAAAATAGAACAATGTGCGTTTCATCATAATTTTTATCTCGTAGTGATGTAAGCGTCATGTTATATTTTATATTCATAAACGCCCTCTATTGTAGAACGGCGTAACTACGGAGACGTACCTATTCGCTAAATTTCAAAAGATAGAATTGCACAAAAATTAAAAAGTGATGTTTACAAATAAATTGAATGAATTTGGAATTTAACTTCTAACGCGTAGCTTTCAACACACCCTTTTTTTTTGTGGTCAACTATTTTTTGTGTTTCAGATATTATGTAAAACAGGTAATCGCATATCAGGCATACGTTGACTGATTTGAATTATGCTTTCTTATACCGAGTCTGCACATCCGCAGGGTGGTACCATATCATTTGTATCAGTATTCTACGTATTATATCACGACCAGGGGTGGAAGTCTCTACATTGATAGCGATGCGTCCTGTTTAGAGATGTGATAAACGGCTTTAAATTGACAACACGCTTAAACGTTGCGCTTTTTTTAAAAAGCCAGCTTAAAATAAGCTTTAAGCTTAACGGCTTTTTAAAACTATAAGCAGTGCAAGTGCATTGTTGTGAAGATCGTAAGTATCGTAACGTAATAAAACGGGGGCTTATTTGAAATAGTAATGTAATGACGTAACGTAAGTTAATGTTTTTATGTTTTATGGCTTTACTAGGACAGTGTTAGGATATATAACATTATAGATACGTGGGCATCACATACTACTCGTTTCACACGACTGTTCTTCCCACGTACCTGTAAGATGTGGAATGATCTCCCACTTGAAACTTTCCCTGAAACCTTCAACCTTGGTAGCTTCAAACGAAGAGTAATGAGAGTGCTCACTAATAAGGGTAAGCAACACACCGGCAATACCTCTGGTTTTGCAGATGTCAATAGGCGGCGGTGACCACTTACTATCAGGTGGGCCGCTTGCCTGTTTGCCGATCTATATTATATATAAAAAAAAATATTTAAAAAAAAAACTTAATACAATGCAAATTACTATAAATCAATTAACTTCCCTTCGTACTTATCAACAGGCTTAGGACTGTCTGAAATGAATATCCACACCATTATCTCAGATAGAGAGTTCTCGTTCTCGACATCTTAAAAAACAGTTCACATCACTCACTATAATTACACTTTACAGTTTCCTAACCTATATTTTAGTTATATTATATACAATGTTCAATTATTATAGTTCGATAATTGAACAATTGATTGCACCATTGCGCAATTTAATGAGCAAAACATCGACTACACGCACTTTTACTTCGTTCGCATACGTTCTAAATTCTAATTAACGAGCATAAAACGAGCTCGTCTTATCAAAATAACAAAATACGTACTAACAAAAATAATCCATGAAACTAAGAACATAACATTACGTTGTCCTTAAAAAAATACTAACAAATCAAAAACGGGTCGTTGTCAGTCAGCCACAATGGAAACAGGCAGAATTTATTTTACTAGCATAATACCGATTATCACGTTTGGTTTGAAAATGCTAACAAATCAAAAACGGGTAATTGTAAGTCTACCACAACGCAAACAAGTAGACTTTATTTTAGTCGCATAATACCGATTGCGTTTCTTTTGAAATAATACTAACAAATCAAAAACGGGTCATTGTACTCATTGTCAGTCTGCCTCAACGAAATCAAGCTGCATTTGTTTTAGTCGTATAATACTGTAAACTGTAACCGATCCCACCGATATTGAGTCTTATGTGCATAGCAATAAGGTTTTTATATCAATTTAATAAAGAATGTTTATAATGTGCCGTATAGCTGTAGGAATAAGGTCATTTTATGGTCGAATATAGTAGTACGAAAAATGTTTTTAAGCGTAGACGGCTTAATTTTGGAAGCGCGCTTTGGCGCTTGGTTTGGATAACGTTTTAAAAAGCCATTTCCGATTAAAAGCGCCCACCGCTACTCCTGTCATCGCAAACGTCTACTAGAAAGAGATGCAGCTAGACAGTTGTTATCTGTCGAAATTTATCGCTATTCATGTAGAGACTACCAGCCCTGGGCCGGTAGTCTCTACATGAATAGCGCATCTCCTTCTACTAGAGGTTTGCGATGACAGGACGCATCGCTATCAATGTAGGCACTTCCACCCCTGATCGGAGACGTTTTAAAGAAAGGCCATGTCCAAAGTACTTATAACAGGCGAGCATGTATGAAGGCGCTCATAAAAGTGGGAGAAGCGAAAGAGGTTTGTCAGGATCGTAGCATGTGGAAAGAAGTAGTCTCTGCCTACCCCAACGGGTAAAAGGCGTGACTGTACGTATGTATGCATGTATGTATGTATGCATGTATGTATTCTATGTAAATCTTCAGGGATATGGAAGTTGGTCCATCAATTGCAAGGCTTATTATAATTGTATTATTTATATATATATACGTATTCCATATTAGACACGTTAAAAAATCAAAGCCAACAACATGAATGTTTCCAAATATATCTAACATAAAGCGTAAAATAAATCGTCAAAGAATCTAAGGGTCCACAATTATATAAATGTTGAGAAATGTTGTTATAAAATATAAATCTATCGACAATAGTCGCCATTCAAGCGTGCCTAGCTCTAATTAATTATTGTCGCTATCTATTGTTGTTGTTTAAAGTGTTTTTATGACTTACACTAATTAATAATATAATAATAATTTAATAATATTAAAATATTTTGTAGTTTTCCGAGTATAATTTTTATTTAGGATTCCGTACCCGAAAGGTGAAAACGGAAACTGTTAACTACTGTTAAAACTTTCACGGAATCGGTATTACTCAATTTGATCACTATAACTACAAATAATGAAAAATAAAGAAGTTTCAATGCAAGAATCATGTTTTTAGGCGTTTTTATTGTAAAAATGTTGGTACTTGTATGTATTCCTATTTAATTTTAGTTTTAAATAAGAGTTCATATGCATGATGTTTAATTAAGAATCAATGTTGTACACAAAATTAGTTAACCGAAATAAATTCAATTTAAATTCATCATCGTCAGCCTGTTTCTATCCACTGCTGGACATAAGCCTAATCTATGGCACGCTACTAAGCTTTTATTTATTTATTTTACCTTCAATAACTAATACATTAGACACAATGTAATGAGTACAAATAAACCATTTGTTTGTGGAAGGAGCATATTATATATGTTTCGCCTGATTTGCTACCAAAAAGTAGCTTGCCATCGTCAAGGAGGATATCTGCCGCCATAACCTTACAATGTTCCGGCAGCATAAAGCCCTTTTCAGTTTGTTATTATATTTTGCGGCATAGTACGGAACCTTTCGTATGTGAGTCCAAAACGCACATAATAGTTTTTTTTAATGTCATTTAAGTATATAAATAAATACCTTATTTTTATGATCACTATTCATTATAATTATTAGTCAACAGAAGTCTGCTTGGCATCATTTTTGCACGCTATCTGTGGTGCTTATTTTTGACCGGCTTAGCAAAAAGAGGAGGTCCTCAAGTCGATGTGTATTACATAGTATTTATTATATCTTATTTCTTCCCGCTACTAAGTTGTGGCCCGAACGATAGCGAATACTTCTTCATAGTTACGCCGTACTACATACAATACAGGGCGCTTATAAATATAAAGTATAACACGACGCTTATGTCACTTCCATTGTTTCGGATCGTGACGCTACGTAATTTCCGTTACATTTTACCCCAGTGCGCCTAAAGGTACGTCCACCCCGCGGCGTCCTGCGATCTGCGACCTTCGATCTCAGTACTTTTCAATTGTTTCCTGCGTTTGGTGTGTTCACACCACACACAGTCGGTACAAATACTACTGCGCTATCTGATCGCCGCCTAGATCGCGCACGCAGGACGCTGTGGTGTGTCCGTACCTACCTTAAAGAAGTTTAACTTTAATAATGTTATAAATCATATTAAAGAATCCTTGAACTGCTAAGTAGATACGAAAAAAGCTCGATAAAATATGAAATGAGCTTTAGCAACACATTTATTAACGACCCAATATGGCGGGTGGCTTGTTTTTTACTGCCCAGTCTTCAACGACCCCATAATTTCTTTGATATGAGTTATAACGTATTGAGAATAATTTGTGAAATTGACCAGCTGTAATGATGAATACAGACATAATTTATCAAAGTTGTTCACCTAGTTAGAAGCAAGTTGAGTAAATTATAGGAAAAAATGTTTTTTTAAACATTTACGATAGAGGCTGCGTTTGTTGCGAACACACATCCTAATTTTATGTTGATCGATTTCTTTTACCACCGACTTCCTAAAAGAAGGAGGTATTCATTTAGTCTGTTTTTTATGTATGTTTGTTACGCTATTACTTTGCCAATTGTGAAGCAATTTGAATGATTATTTTTTCATGAGTAAGACTACACGGTGGTCACATCATACGATTCCTTGAGATTTGATGAGTATTTCCAGAGATATGAAAATAAACACCTGAAACTTGCAACTGAAAATGACTAATGCAGCATTTGAAGTCGGTTTTCTCGTTTTTATACGATCTTAAATTATATAAATTAAAGTGGTATTTAGCTACTGCCTGACATATCACGATATCTCTAAAACGATACGACATTATTAGGTTGATATTTAGCAGTGCCGCCACCCTCGACCACATCGTCACTTCCCAACAGGTGAGATAATGAATGGTCTTACGATAGCCAATTTTTTATAGTTATAAAAAATGTTAGGTTATAGGGCGTAGTTAAGATAACCACTAAAGGTACGGCCAAACGGTCTGCGAACTGCGGGCGCGATGTAAGTGCTTTTCAATTGTTTTCTGATCGCGTTTGGTGTGAACCAGTCGGTACAAATAAAAATAATACTTACATATCAGAATACATATTTATATAATAAGTATTCTGATGTATCAGTATAAGTATATTTGTTTTGTATTGGTAAGTAAATACATGTATAATGATGCTTATGCATTTCTGATTGTTTTGTTTTTATTTTGATGATACTTTCGCATTGTAGTACCATGTTACGCACTGTACCACCGTCAACTTCTTTTAACAATTCTGTCCATCCACAGGTTGTCTGGCAGAGATCGATTGAAGCGATAAGACCGCCTATTATATTGCCTCTAGTAACTTAAGTAGCTTAATATCGGTTTGTTTATTTTTAAGATGGTGTACAATAAAGATTTTTTCTGTTGCGCTATCATTAGATAGCGCATTAGTGGCAGTAAGCGCGATGTTCGCGCACGCAGGACGCTGTGGTGTGTCCGTACCTTAACGACGAACGTATAAAAATAGGTCAAAGAATAAGGTAGGTATTTGACAACATATCACAACACAATGTATGAAATATCGCGTATTCAAGATCGCGCACGCAGGACGCTGTGGTGTGTCCGTACCTTAACGACGAACTTATAAATATAGGTCAAATAATAAGGTAGGTATTTGACAACATATCACAACACAATGTATGAAATATCGCGTATTCAAGATCGCGCACGCAGGACGCTGTGGTGTGTCCGTACCTTAACGACGAACTTATAAATATAGGTCAAATAATAAGGTAGGTATTTGACAACATATCACAACACAATGTATGAAATATCGCGTATTGTTATACCAGGTTATTGGTAATTCGACGTACTCCCGGTAGGAGGGAGAGGAGCTTTCCAAGGTGTTTATGATTTTATCCTTGTCAATGAGCGTTATTTATTTAATGCATATTTAATCGCAACATTGCTACGGACGACGTAACTAATAAAATAAAATAATTATAATTACAAAAAATGTGGATTACGGCGTATTTATATGGCTTATATGGCAACACCAAGCCAAGCTAATGGCTGTGTTTGTGGTGTGGCCATCTTATTTATAACATCTATATGCTATTAAATAAATAATATTTATTTGATCAATATCAATTAGTGCAATGTAATTTTTATAATTTTTAGGGTTTCGTATTTTATATTATAAAGACTAGTGTTTGACAATTATCTTAAGTGTTGGTATTTAGTAAATGATGAGGTGGTCGAGGATCGTTGCAGCTATGCCACTGAATAAATAATAGTACAACCTAGGCATAGAATGGTAACTGCGGGATTATATTTGAAGTGGGACGTTTTGGCGGGAACTTCAAAATCGAAATCTTCTATTACATATTCTATAATATTTTGTATATTAAATGCTGTTTGTTTACAACACTAACAAAGTTTGTATGTGAGATATTTTTTTAATTAAATGAAAGTCTTTTTAACGTGGACAACGCCGCGGGACACAGCTTTTAATATTCAATACGTAATTTTATATACGTATCGTCATAATTATATTGTAAAACGACACTTATCGCGCTAAAAACATAATTTTATTTACCTCGACGTTTCGATCAAGTTACATAGACCGTGGTCACGAGAAGATTAATGTCATATTTCTGGAGATACTTATCAGATCTCGATGAAATTATAATGGGACCACCTTCGAAATGTACCCTACCAATTAAAAAAAGAATCATTCGAATCGGTTCACAATTGACGGAGTAATCACGTAACATACAAACAAAAAAAAACAACGGGTTGCACTCCGGGAGTGCCGGCAAAACTTGAACATTAACGTTGTGCATTAGGTCTACTCTCCCTCCGTCTTACGAATTTTTGATCAGGTCACGTGTCCTGACGCGAGGTCCTGACGCGTGTTTAACATTTTTTAGCCATCTCAAAAGTTCACAACGCCGCTAAAGAAGTTTTCTCTTCGAAAAACATACATACTTTTTGGAAATCAGTTGAAAATAGAGTTATTAATAGAGATTATCACATCGCAATCACGGTATTTGCTGAGGCGGTAATCGCCAGGAATCCATCGTAACTTTAGATGTGGGGTCACACGATCCCTTCATTTCGTTTAACATACAGTATCAAGTTTTATAAATACAGTTTATTCCATACTATATGATCGCATAAAAGTTCGGAATGCATTGAGAATCCAATGACCGACGACACGTAGGCGAAGATGACATCCAAGGCAACATTGTACTTACAACCTCGTTACCTTTAAAGGAAACTGACTGAAACTACTATTTGATAGAGAGAGAAAGAAGCTGAATTAAAAGTAGGTACATAATTTTGAGAACAATATTTGTAACACTATCGTAATTTTTTTTCATTTTATTGTGTTTAGAGGCTACCAGTACTAATTACATACAACCGTCCACAGTTACTAATAAAATTATGTGTAATGGAAAGTATATGATCTACTCATGATTACCTTTAAAGGAAACTGGGTGAAACAGTGAAACTACTATTTGATACAGAGAGAAAGAAGCTGAATTAAAAGTAGGTACATAATTTTGAGAACAATATTTGTAACACTATCGTATTTTTTTTTTCATTTTATTGTGTTTAGAGGCTACCAGTACTAATTATATACAACCGTCCACAGTTACTAATAAAATTATGTGTAATGGAAAGTATATGATCTACTCATGATAACAATACATTACCTACATACTAGCCCAAACTCGACTTATCGACCATTTTCCATTAAGGAGTTCTAGTCTCATAATATTGCAATGTCTCCGAACTTCTTGTGTCCGAGTTTATTTTGTAGTGGTAGGACGCCTGAGCCGAAGCTCGGGCTCAGTGGCGTGTCTTGAGAGAGGCCTACGTCCAGCAGTCGAATGTCACTCGCTGATTATAAATAATGATGATTAGGTCGCCTGGGGCGGTATCATAACTTTGCAAATTAATTCAGCCGTGAAATAGGAATGTTTTTTGTTTGAATGGCAAAGTGTCAAGTACTATTATTTATTCTGTGGTAATAGGGAGACATCATCGCTTACCATCAGGCGAGCGTCGTGCTTGTTCTGTTACCTTATATCATAAGAAAAACCATAAAAATGGCTGCCTCTGCTAAATCGGATACCAGCAACTGGTTGGAATAGTACTTAGTTTGCAAATTTAATTAAAGCGAGTAAAATGGAGATCCATTAACTCAGCAGTCAGATGATACAAGATTAATTAAAAATAATTACATAAGTCCTTGCAATACATACAACAAAGTTCAAAAATTCCACATAACAAAAACTCAAGAGCTCTCAAAACTCAAACTAAAATGAAATTTTAAGCACGAAATTTTGAGCACTCGTAATCTAAAGTTTGTAGTACTTCAAATCCATCCATGTGCGGTAACAAAGGACTCGAAAAAGGCACAGGCAATACTAAAAAGTAATAAAAATAGCACGTTAGATATTTACGAGTTTCCCCTTCTACCGCTGACATTGAGTGGTAAAGTTTTTACGATCGTTCTCCGAACGAATTATTGGTTATTCAATGAGGAACATTAAACGTGCCTTAGCCACTTTTAAATTAGTTTTCTAGGGAAAAGTTTTCTTGATAGACATAGTAAGGATCTTACACTAGTTTTTGAAGTCTCACAGTGTTCGCGGACGTAATAGGGTCTTTCAAAATATTATTACATCATTGACAATCATGTCGTTTCGATAATATAATATGATTTTGATAAACAGTAACAGTTCAGCTTACCTTTGCTTTTACATTACAAGCTACAATATCAATGTACAATATCAAACTCAGGTGAGATAGTGGTCAAGTGCTACCCAGATCGGTGTAAAAGAAAACAAAGTGTGATAAACATTACAAAGTAGAGCAACTTTTCATTTGTTTCATGAGGATAAGATAACTACGGGGTAGCGAGTCTTCGCGCTGAGGGAGCGAAGACACGTAATACTGATATGTATTCTGTGACGCCACGTCAAGCGTGATTTTGAATTTTGCATTCAAAAAATTCAAAGACTAGGCCTTTAAGCGGCAACAGCCAGTTAAGGCGTCGGCCTATGCGAGCGACAGGTCGTGAGTTCGATTCCCACCCATTGCACTATTGACGTGAACCCACTCCAGACAAGCATATTTAGCTTAGTGGGAGGGGTTAACAAGACTATTAGTAATGTGCAACCCACAAAGCTTTGTGGGATGCATATTACTAGCTAGTAAGTTTTAATTTCAATAACTCAGTGAATTTTAAGGTACGGCCACACCCCGCGTTCTACATGCGCGATCTAAGCGGCCATCAGATAGCGCAGTAGTAGATTTGTACCGACTGGTTCACACCAAACGCGATCTACGGTTATCGGGAAAACGATTGAAAATCAGATAGCGAACTCGCACGCGGACGCAGGACGCCGCGGTGTGGTCGTACCTTTATACAGGATAGATTTTGGATATGGGATCGTGAGGGCAGGTACCTCTATCGTTTAATAATAAATAAATATGTAATAAATATAATACATTAATACAATATTTTGATCTGTATAAGAAAGAAGCAGTATCGTTTGGCATCAAATTTTTGCAAAATATATGCGAAAAGTGTTTCAATTTCAGACTTTTTTAGTACCAAATTTCTACAAATGTATTGGCATGCAGGATTATATTTTTTGCGAGTTATTTTTGTAATACTATGAGAAAGAAGTAGGAAAAACACACTTGTTTTGATATCGTTCACTAAGCCGTATTACCCAGTAGTATAGCTATTATGTTTCTTGAAGTGTTACACACTTTATATTTTTGTAAATTGTTAAACACAATCCAAAATTTAATCGTACCGACGGGACTCGAACCCTCTCTCCCCGGATTACACGTCCAGGTGCTCTGCCAATTAAGCCACGGTTCGAGTCTGGATTGTGTTTCAATTTAGTATAGCTATACTTAAGTTAGCTTAGTAGCTACATTTAAGTTGCCTTCAGAATGAGAGTACTTATGATATCACGCTTGTTTAACATTGTCCAATTCAACAATATAATTTAGAAGCACCGTTTCTCCGTTAAACGATGTTTCAAATAGCTTGAAATGTTTAATAATATTAGTTAACTCAATTTACATTAAGTTGGGTAAATGTTTGAGAGGTAAGGTAAACAAAAGAGAATATTAATCTGTGTTTATGTCTTCGTCATACGAAATGACGTAATATTACTTGAGTAGTTTAAATGTATTGATATATTGTAGTGGTAGGACTTTTGGTAGCCCGCTTGGGGCGGTAATACCACTTTGCCAATTAATTTCAGCCGTGTAATAAGAATGTTTTGTAAGGTTGAACGGAAAAGTGTCCAGTGAAATTACAGGGCATGTGAGAGTTGACATCCTTTTCTCAAGGTAACAGGCGCAGTGCTGTGACATGCCCAGAATTATGCATGCCTATCTGTAATAGGTAGACGTCATTGCTTACCATCAGCCGAGCGTTGTGCTTGTCGTGTTACCTTATAAGGTACCATAAACAAGCGCGATGGTATGGTATACCATAAACAAAAAATATGATAGTATTAGGCATTCCACTTCATACAACAAGTGTAGAAGAATTTTATTGTTTTCTTAAAAACGTGTTTTAAAAATGTTTTAATTAAAAAAAACTTTTTAAGGGTCAATAATATCATCATATCCACAGGTGGTAGAAGCATTATATCGATGTTCCACCTGACTTAGTACCAAAAGGTAGCGTAACAGTATCAAGGAGAAAATCTGCCGCCTTTACGGTGTTCCGGCAGCACAGGAGAGTCAGACCATTCGTAGGCCTAGCGTGTTTACCATCTTTGACCACATCATCGCTTACCACCCGGCGAGAAAGTGGTCAAACGCTATCCTATCAGATATGAAGTCACCTTTTAGGTACGGAACCCTAAAAAGGAACATTTACGTGAATGTTTTGCAACGAGTTATAAAAATAATTTTCTGTTGCTGTATTGATATCGAGGACATCTACGACGATATTATTTATTTTAGATCCTTAGAGGTCATAACTTAGTCGATTATTTTAGATGTCTATGATTCCAGAAACATAAGATCATTGTTCTCTGTCTAACTAATAGGAATCGAGGTAAGTGCGAGAGGAAGAAGAACACTATTCTCCGAGATACAATCTCAAACTAGTTTGGAGGGTAGGGCGATTCCATTATAACGTAGGTACGAGTATATATGTTTTACGAACTGAAGTTATGTTATAATTTCATATGTAATGAATAATATAGATACTAAGATTATGAAATAAATAAACCGCAGGTAATTTTACAAATTAGTAATAAATAAAGGTACGACCACACCGCGGCGTCCTGCGTGCGCGATCTAGGCGGCGAACAGATAGCGTAGTATTTGTACCTACTGGTTCACACCAAACGCGATCTACGGCGATCAGAAAACGATACAAATTCAGATCGCAAACGCGCAAAAGGTAAAGTAATTGTAAAATAAGGCTAAGTTAAAAAAAAAAACATTCAAAACTTGTAATTGGAAACTGGAAATTTGTTTTTAAATAGAGTCTGCGAGATTCCATCAAATTTTATTTAGTTTCCTTTGCATAAAACTAATACCTACATAATTATAATCTTTAGTCGATAATTTGCCGAAACGTCGTAATTTTGGGTGGCCAAAAATTGTAATACGTCGCCGTTAAACTTAAAATCAAGGAACTTATTAAAAATCTATAAAAAGTTAATTAAAACCAAGGTCAGCTTTTGAGGAGAAGCCGCATCAACAGTCATATATAATTATAAGACAGTAAAACAACTCGCTACCTTTGTATAATTATGTATAGTGCCACATTTTTATAGCTTATGGCTTCACACGATAAGTGTATTTAGTTTGCAGTATCGTGGAACTAAAAAGTTACTCTTAAATCCTAGCTTTATTATAGCCAAGAAACCTACAGCTAAAAACATAAAACTTGCAAGGTATTTATTCTATTGGGAAATACATACAAGAGAAACAAGAAGCTGAAGATCGAATTTAGTGGCGTGCCATAGGTGAGGCCTATATTCAGCAGTGGACAGAAACGGGCTTATGATTATGATGATACATAAATTAATTGGTTTAAAGTATTTATATTGCGAACCGACAATCGCTTGAGTATTTTCTTATCGGATGCTAAGTGACGATGCGGTTTAGGATGGCATCCTGCTTATATTAAAGTGGATGATGGAAGTGAAACGAGGCCCTGAACAACTTTCTCATACATTTTTTAGTGCATATTTCGAATTGGCTGACACCGAACATAATGCCGTAACTTGGCAGACGATTTGGCGACATATACAGAGGATGGTTCGAGCCACCGCCAAAGCTTGCCACCAGTGGTTACGGATTTAGCACTACTCAGAAATCATGAATAAGATTCAGGGCTAAGCTATGACAACTTAATCTGATGCAATAATTAAGATCGGTAAAAAAAACTAAAAACCGACTTCACATATCGCGCGAATCATTTTCAACCAACTTCCAAAAAGGTGGAGGTTCTTAATTTATCTGTTTGTTTTTTTTTTATTGTTTTCTTTTTATGTCTGTTACGTAAGTACCTACTCCATTAATTTGGAACCGATTCAAATTATTATTTTTTAATTTGTAGGGTACATTTCCAAGATCTCATTGTAATTTCATCAAGATCTGGGGCCTTATTCAGTATCACCATTTTAAAGTCTTACCGTGCCGTGTTACGTTATCTCCGCGTTATGGTATTCTCTATGCCAATTAAAACGCGGTAGGGTAAGGTTATGAGCGCGATTTGAGCTGTCAAAATATCGTGACATATGAGGACGTGTAACGCGCGCGTTTTGTATAATTTACCTATAGTGCGGCATACAGAATACAATTTTTCAATAAAGTAACGTGGCGCGTTAAGGAACGCGTTATCTAATTGGTCATACTGAATAAGGCCCCTGATATGTGGAGATATGGTGAGATATGGAGATAAACATCTCAAACTAGCTACTGAAACTGAAGTCACAGGGCATGGAATCTTAATTATTATCATATTCTATTTCGTTTGCGTTAATCGCTTCATAGTGTCTATGAAATATGCCGATCTGATCTACTGTTAATACAATCATTAGCTTCTGAGAACAGACACTGGCTGTAGTAGTAAATGTCATTACAGAACATAAAGTTTACGATTGGGAATAACTTAAATTATAATATTGGAGGAGTTTTAACGATCGCCGAGTTGCTATTATACGCCTTTTTGTGTATTGTGTTGTATCGACGTGTGGATAGCTAAATACGGGCTATTATATGATCGGATTGGATTGGATTGGTGTCGTCAGCAAGAACAGGAGTTTCACTTTAGCAATAAGTACATTTAAATTCATATTTAGTATTCAACCGACTTCCAAAAAGGATGAGGAAGTTTGAGGTGTTTATATCCATATCTCCGGAGGTACTTTTTAAATCTTGATGAATTGAAAATGGACCCAAACGGAAAAAGTACCCTCTCAACAAAAATTAATTTTACAAATTGGTTATTAAAAGACGGAGTTCTAGGGTAACAAACGTAAAAAATACAAACAAATTGAGAACCTTCGCCTTCGTTGAATTCGCTTAAAAATAATATTTAAACCGGTCAACGGTTAGGTATCAGAATTCTGAGTAAGTACATATACAAAATAATCAAAAAAAATCATACGAATTGAGAACCACTTATTCATTGCGATTGGCAACTTAATATTTTTTTAATATTTGACAGGCTAGCGTTTGACCACTACCTCGCCTAGTGGTAAGTGATGAGTAGATGGTAAGCATGCTAGACCTAGAATACTCTGTCTCTTAAGGGCTGTTTGCTGTTAGAACAACGTAAAGTTATGGCGGCAGATTTTCTCCGTGATGGTGGTAAGCTACGTTTTGGTAGCAAGTCTGAGGGAACGTCGATATAATATGCTCCTACCAGCTGCGGACGGAAACTCGTACTAGGATTTGAACCCTCGACCTCTCGCATAGAAGTCAATCCATCTATCTATGCCTTACGCCAGGGTTTTCTCAAACTTATGGCTCAACGTACCCCTGTGAGAGTTCCCAGATGCCAGCCAACCCTAACACCCTCTCTTAACAAAATAAGCTTCTTATGAAGTCCATTGCTGTAGTTCTGTACATATATGTATTTTAGATTTTATCATGACCAGATGTGAAAACCCACTCTCACAGTAGCTTGTACCGTGTCTCGAGCGAGTGAGTGAATTCAGTTGCACACGCGCCATCATTTGCGTCTGCCATTCAGCCACAATCTTGTCGCGAACCCCCTGCTGTCAAATGGCGAACACCTTGGGGTTCGCGTACCCCACCTTGACTAACCCTGCCTGACGCCAACGGGGCTTCCAATCATCAAATCAACACAACAAAAGGTTTTTTCTAATCAGTCTCAACAATTTAACAGATTTTATGTTTTTTTTTGCTCTAAGTCCTAATTCTCTCTTTCATTTTAATCCTCTAAGTATTTACGTCTGAAATCAATCACCATCAAACAAAAATAAACATTAAATTAAAGAAACTGTCGATAATTCAAAACGACTAGAGTCAGCAATCATACTTTGACTTTAATATCTTACAAGAGTCTATTCGTTCAATAGAATGACACCTACATAAATAACTATTGGATTGCACTTTTTTCACCATCCATATTTATATACGTGTAACTAAGCGTCATAAAGCAGTTGCATAAACCAATCGCAACGCTCGCGATCGTAAAAACACTATAAACCACTTTAAATTAATGTCAAATGGCCTTAAATAACATCTTTGCATATGAAACGTCTTAGATTCCAGCGAAACTTCATTTAGTTTCATGATAATGTGGTCATATGGTTATTCTCGCGCGCAATCCTTTGGAAATGTAGAGATGTGGCGAGAAACTGTTTGCTTTGCTAGATAAAATGAATACAATAGAAAATTACGTCCATGAATAAGTTTAATAGTATACACAGTAATAATTATGAATAATATGTATGTGCAGTAAAGCCAGAATAAGGCAAAGTATATATAATTTTAGATTTACTTATTACTATATAAGGATATTGATTTTTAATTGTGACGCTTCAGATAGTATACCACGCATGCAACGCCTACGACGCTACGCATGCTACGCCTACGACACTACGTGATGCGTAGCATTCTGCACACGTCATTTAGAAAACAACTTTCAAATCCTACGAGCAAAGCTAACTAATGCGGGAATCGTAACAGATTAGAGCAACAGTTTGACAAAATTACGTTATAACAGATATGTTTATTTGCAACTACGTTTTCAGTTATAATAGCGTAGTCTTGTCCTTTAGTTATTAGTTTCTAAATTACACTCTGCCCGTGCTAAACTTATCTCTCAGTTTTTCACATGAATGCGTTTTGTACATAGACTCCTTGTGGATTTCGCTCGCAAAAAAAAAAGAACAATGAAATTACAATTCAAATTTGTAATTACATTTTGTAGTTTTGAGCACGATTGGTCGAACTAGTGACGGTGTGTCAGGGAAATTAGACCCATTTATCACTGCAAATAAAACTAATTATACTCACATGCGACAATTACTCAAAATGAAAGCTTTGATTTGAGTCGGAAATTTCTACCGATAACTTTATTAAATTTTTTATCTATATGAGACAAACTCATATAGGGCAACCAAAACGTATATGCTATGCAGGTATTTATTTATGCCTCAATATAATATCGCGCGAAAGCTCGTCAACTTACCTCTGTATGTCTTCTTAGTTTAATCATGGAAACTGTAGATGGCGCAAGTTATACGAACTCGCATAAAACGAACATAAACGGTGTATCCACTTACTTTTACAACTAAACTGCCGAGTGGAAGTTTCGACGAAAATCGCACCCATTATAACTCAATATTCTGGAAACTATATGCAATGAAACTTAAAATTATGCGCTCATTTTGTACATGTTTAATGTACCATCTTGTACGTTTATATTCAGTAGTGGTATTTTGTTCAAGTTGTGTTTATGAAGTTGTTTTTATTGAACTTAAAATCACCCATACAAGAAACGTGTTCTTTTCGGCGTTTTTGCTAGATCTAATGAATGATAATACATAGACACTTACATTTTTACAGACTGTGGATTATTTAGGCCACTATAACAACAAATAACACAAATAAAATCATAAGATAACCGGCCAAGTGCGTGTCGGGCCACGCGCAGTTTAGGGTTACGTAGTAGCCCGTTATTCAATGCAAGGCTTTACCCGTTATAAATTAGCAACTAGGTACTTCGTCTTTGTCACTTTAAAGTATCTATTCTAAGGATTTTGTATTTGGTACATAATTATCCAACACCCAAGTTCAAAGACAATTACTGCTAAACTAATAGAGTTATCTTAACGGCTATAGTTGTCCTTTAAAGTTCATGAGATGCACTATTATCACGAATTTTTACAGAGTTTTTAAGCCAACAGTTTAGCTTTTAGAGGGGGGGGATTTTAAAAAATTTATTTCATCACTTGGTCGGCGTAATTTATATACATACCCTTACAAAATTACAGCTTTCTAGTATTAACGGTCTCTTAGCAAAACCTCGGACAGACAGACAGACAGACGGACATGACGATACTATAAGGGTTCCTTGTCAGGACTACGGAACCCTAAAAAAGGGTAAAACCCCCATACAAGAAACGGCAGTAAGGGTCAGTTCAAACAGAGACGCGACGCGTCGATGCTTGTGTTATCGCGCCGCGCAGCAAAAGGGTTTTCATCGCTTCTTCAGTGAGAAATTATCTAAGTCAGACCATTACAAAACTTAACCTAATCTTAATGCAATAAACTAAAATACATACACACTTTAATTAGGAGATTATAATTTCTTAGATAGCTCATGGATGAAGGTAGTAATACCATAATTTACGAGGAATGGTGGACAGTCCTGATTTAAATCAACTCGGTTTTACGATCGTCCGCCGACGCTTGGAATAAATTGTGTCTACCCGCGCCAGCGTTTTATATTGCGCACTTTGTACTAATCACGGAGTCAGGGTGGATATATCGTAATCAGGAATAAGTATTATTAATAATTATTATTATGCGGCGTGTTATTTAAAAAAAATGAAATAGTATTCTATTTCATTTTTTTTAAATAACACGCCGCGTTATGCATTTTTATTTCAGGTGTTTAACAGAAAAATACAGATAAATTGTGAGCCTCCTCCTTGTTTAAAGTCCATTAAAAATAAGAAACCATCTGCATCTAGTATTGATATACCTATAGCTTACCATCAGGTTAGTATCTGACTTGCCTTAAATATCTTTAATAATAAAAATAACGGCCTATATGTGTAAGTTAAACAGATTTACGTTAAATAGATTTACTTTATTAAAAGCGAAAGTCGATTAGTTCGTTAGCAATTCACGGTCAAACGGCTTGATAGATTTTTCGTACATTTTAGCCAGCATCAAAGTCATTACTATACTTTTATGCGTGTGTAAGAAGATTATTCTCATCACAGAATAAATCATAGTACCACGTACGTTAGGGTCAGGGTGCAACGTTTTTGAGCGTGGGAGAAGCCGCTCAGCACTTCTAGTAGTTTTACACAAATACAAATATCAAATATAAATTATATCTTAATATTATTTATTGTTAAAGTTAAATATTATTTGTTGTTAAAGTTAAATAACATTTACAAAAATATGAATGAACAAAAATATTCATTATCTCGGATCCTCTATGTAAGATCCAAGATTAGATTATACTATCTTAGTGCAAATAACAACGTTACATGGAGAATACATGAATATTCCTTTTTTTTTATTTCATTATTTTGGTATTGCGTTTGTATGGAGCAATCCAGTTCTCGTAGCCCTTTACTAACCGCATTGGTCAATACAATTTAAATCTTAGAATACCGGATAACCAGAAGAAGCCTTCAACTCACCTAAAAAAGAAGCCACTAAAACCTCTAAAAGTCGCGCCGGCGATTCGATAACTCGCTATGTGAAAGTCGTTGCGTAGATGACGTGTTTCATAAATGTCTAATGAAATTATATTAAGCAATCTTATTATCTTTTCTGTTGTCTTTTGACGTTCCTGCCAGTAAAAATGCTAGCCAGCAACTTTAAACGCGTTAGAAGGCCGCAAGCGCGGTTTTTCGGATCAGTTTTTAGACACTGAGAATTGCTTGAAATTACAAAGGGACACGATTTCTGTTTTTTTCTGTATTCTGAGGTGTACGTCGATTGCAAAAATGTTGCAAGTCAATAATGATTCGATACGATATTAAATTATAGTCAGTGAACTTCTTCCTGTCATTATTTTAATAGTACAACTTGTACAACTGATTAGTCATAAATTATAGTACAAAAAGTTGATATTGCGGTAGTTCTATTTACAACAATGTCTGACTATTAAAACGCAAATTGTTCGATTAAGTCGTGCGTAAATATGTATCGGAATTACTTCATAAGTGGTAGGATCTTTTGCTAGTTGGCCTGGGGTGATACCACTACTTTGTCAGGTTTTAATCGTTAAAAAGAAATATTCTTCAGTTTAATATTTGAGTGATTAAAGGAAGATCGTAGGGCGGTAAGAATTTAGTGTAAAAATAGAAAATATAAAAAGATTTTTTATTGGACATTTATAGTTATTTTAAAACCAGTTAAATAACAAACTTGTGACCAGATGACTAGAACTATGATATTAGTAACCCAGTAGATCCTGAAAGAAGGTGAACTTAAGATACTATAATTTATGACCGTACAAGACAAAAAAAACCGACTTCACATGCGGCGATAGTGAAAGTACTACATTTGCTTATATTGTTTATCTCCATATCTCCGGAGATGATTGTCAGATCTCGATAAAATTTGAATGGGACCAAATGGGAGGCATAATCTCTCAAACAAAAAAAAATCAAATCGGTCAAGATTTGACGGAGTTCTGAGGTAACAAACAAAAATAAAGAAAAAAAAATACAGTCAAATTGAGACACTCCTCCTTTTTTGTGAAATTGGTTAAAAATAGCACTGTCACTGTTTTTTGGCGGGGCGTATTTCCACCATTTTTTTGTCTACGTTAACGAAAGAACAAATAGTTTATAACAAAGGTAAAGAACGTAGTCACAGCGTATTAAAAACCTCGCCTAGAGCTCGGTTTCACACACTGGTGTTTTATTACCCCTCATTATGCAGCAGTTTTATACACAACTATTTTTGTATATACTTATTATGTTAAGTTATAAAAGGACATAGGACGCGGGCATAGAACTAGTATATTTTAACGGATTCAATCACAAACTTAAAATTTTACCTGTGGTTCAATAAACTATTTGCGTGCCAATTTGGATTTACTTACGTTACAATTCCCGTCAAAGAATCAAATTATGGTCGCCCTGCAAATAGTTAACCTAATTTCATTTTATGCATTTCTTCACTGATATACGTCTTTATTTGGCTTTTTGTATTGTACGACGTCATTTTCAATCGCGCAAAAGTAATATCGTTAACAAGAGATACAATACAACACAATATATTATATACATATTATATACTACAATACAAAATATTACATTGATGAAAGGACTGATTAGTATTTGATTGGGTGTGTTACTTACTATTTATCACGGAAATATTAATAATAAGGTACTTTTTAATTATATTTCTGTGCTATACATAGTGTGTTGTATGTATTTTTTTATTCTGGATACTCAACCACCCACCACCCACCACCGAAAGAATATAGTCTTATATTCTCACCTAATATTTAGTGAAAATTGACGATACGGTCTGGTCGGAACTTGGCAAACCGATTGGCGACATGTATTTTTCCAGTGGGTGGTTTGAGCCACGGCCATAGACGTAGCCATAGTAACCATCAGTGGTCATCCGTTTTGCACCACCCAGGGATTACGTGATCAAGGATTAGGTGTAAGTAAGTCTATGGACGCAGGTAGGTAGCATTGACCCTCTCGTGGGTGAAAAACGAAATCCCAAAACGAGACCACTAATTGACAAACGTAGTTTACGACGCCTGGTGGCAAGTTGGAGTGACGATATACCCAGTGAAGCTGACAGTGATTGGACTGAAGGAGCTAATGACAGATCAAATTGGAGTGCATTAGAAGAGGCTTTATGTCAGGTCAACCCCCTGACTTGGTGGGTTCCCCGCCTTGACTTGACGGGTGGGGGTGGTGCTCTAGTATTCGTGGCTTGGATCGCTGACTGCCAAGATGAAGCTCAGAGGAACTCGGGGCAATGCCTTTTAAGGTCATAACTTCTTATAAGGCCGAAGTGGCTGGCGGTGGGGCTACAATACTTAACCCCTTCGCAGACAACCACGGGCGTTCAGACATTGGGTTGTCTGGTGACCCGGGAAGGAGGTTGCGACGTGCCATGTGCTCTGGTGCGTCGTGATGTGGGAGAGAAGGATCACTATCGAGATTAAGGCAGAATGCGAAATCTACCGCGTAGCCCCAATACATGGTGTCGAGACGGAGCACCCTAGGGATGGAGTTATTCAGTTGGAGCTCGACATAACCACTTAGTTGACCCCACAACGGTGGTTCCGACTTGGTTAAACCCGAAAAAACACCCTATGTCCAGCAGTGGGAAGATGTGTGCTGATAATCATCATGATACAATTGTTATTGTAAATGAAATAAAAAAATATTATCTCTACTAAAACCTCTACTATGTTATGTTACTCTAAAAAATATTATACTACCTCTACTATCTAACCTCTATTATAAGACCTCTTCATTTTAACGACATAAAAGCTGATTATGTTCTCATTTCGTTAATGTTAAGTATCTACCTCTTAATATATTTAATATCCCTATCATCAAAATCGCGGCGCACTTTTATTTATAAGTAAAAATAAAGTCACTAAACAAAAAACGGAACAATGCCTCCTTTTCGCGACAACATTTACGACGTTTAACTCTTAATATTTATTCTCTTTGTAACCAATTAGTAAGGCCCTAAGTGAGAGTTGAGCAAGTCGAGCTTTTTACGCCAACACTGCCAATAATGCGTAACTAAATGCAAATATGTCCATTTAAACAACAAATAGGAAACAGAATGCTTAATAAAAATTAACAATACAACTAAAGAAAACCGGACAAGTGAGAGTCTGACTTACTCCGGCACTCGGGTTCCGTCCCAATACATCGTCTGAGCTTTTACGACCACTTTTTGTAAAAGAAATAAACGCTAGCCTATAAGGTATAAAAAATACAATAACTATTAGATGTTGTTCGCGACTTTGCTTGCATGCCTCCAATAATAGGGAATAATTTCTAAAATTAAAGCGTAATTTTGTAGTAGTCGGGTTTTTTAGTGTTGGTTGAAATTGCTTCGGTGCCTGAAAAAATTACATTGACAGACGGACAATGAAGTGATCCTATAAGGATTTCTTTTCTCCCTTTGAGACACGGAACCTTAAAAACAAATGTAACTCTGAGAAAAGTAGAAACCAGAAGATTTAAACATAAAATCTACTTTTCTACTATAATAAAACGCAGTGAACAATTAATTGGTGTTATAAAGGCGACTTGAGATAGGATTGCCATTGCCATTAAAAATTATTGTGGGACTTTAACACTATATGGTCAAAGAATTAACTTTTAGTACTTAGACTCGTAGAAAACCTTACCTTTACCAAATAAAAAGGTCATTAAAAGAAAGGTGGTCTCCTGTAAAGACGGATTAGGACAATTCCTTCTTTGTTCGATGGAGGTTAGCTCCTTATTTTCGAAGATACCAGTGAGATCTTCTAGGCAATTTATAGGTTACTAGCAGCGCCTCGCGGTTTCACACGCGTAGTTCCCGTACCCGTGAGAATATGGGGATAAAATACTTAAAGCCTATGTTACTCGCTAACAATGCAGCTTTCCATTAGTGGAAGAATTTTTTAAATTGGTCTAGTAGTTTTTTAGTTAAATCGGAACAGATAAACAATATATCAAATCTTTCCTCTTTATAATATTAGTTTCGACTAGCGACCAGCCCCTGCTTCGCACGACTTTACGCACTTGCTTGCAAAAATGCAGCTCCTTTTACTGGAAAGTCAAGTGCAAGACCAATATAAATAGTGTTGCAATACTGCGCATTTTGCGCCATAATTTAGTTCGGTGAACTTCACTGTTCCGACTAGTTTAGTTGTCAACTTAGATTCAAATGGAATGTATCAATTGTAAATTTACAAGTCAAGGACACCAACGGTGCAGACGATGTAATTAGAAGCCACTGCACATAATGCTACTGCCTACTTTTATTAATAATAATTCAAAACGAGTATTTTTCATTTAGAAATAGATAGTCAATAGATCGACATACTGATAGTGGAACAATACAGCGCTTTTCGCGTTACATTTAGTTCGATGAACTTAGCTGTCACATTTGATTCAAATTTGGAATTTATTCGTTGTAAGTTTGCGAGCGCAGGCGCAGGCGATGTTTACGTTAAAATCACGCGCGCGTGACTGCACCCTAGCGTTTGTTACCAAAACAATCAATAGACGGGCACAGTCTTGCTCAGTAGGACTTTTTCTGTTTTTTCTTTGTGGGTTCCATATCTCATCAATACCTCAAAAGAAAAATGACCCTTTATTACGAATCACTAATAGGTCTGTCTGTCACGACACACTTTTTCTCGGGAACGTGGAAATAACGAGCGTAGAGGTATTATGTTATACATCAACAAACTAAGGCGTAAGTACGATCCCTTAAAGTTTATATTTTGTTCAAATTGGTGGTTCATTTCAGTCATATTATTTAGCTGAGTAATAAATACCAGGGGTGCCACTAGAACACAATAAACCTTTATATTGTAACTCATCGAAATTCATCGAATACCTTTTACACCTGACATTGGCTAAATGCATTATTCTTGCCGAGACAAAATTACTACATGCTTAAAAATCGAACTTACGCAAGCATTATACTGATAATAATTGATTGATACCTATCAACTTTTTAAGTCGTTTACGAATTACTAAATTATATATTTCAGGTGCACAGTCATATTGTATAATATGTTTAATTTAACAATTACTGTAATTTTTTACTGTTTTGTAAATGTCAAAGGTCATTTCAGATTTGGTGCATGCCTTCGTCTCAAGGCCCTGTTAGTCATATTATGTCAATAAGGGCACAGAATAATGAATAGTACAAATAAGGGCCAGATTCATCGGTTCTCGATAGCCCTACTTGGAACTTATCTGACAGATTTTTGACGACTTTTGTATGGTGTCAACTGTCAGATAGCTATCTGAAACTTTATCAGGAACCGGTGAAACTGGCCCTTAGTCATGCTATACTTATTTCGACTTTTACTGGCGAATTCCAGGCAACTGGTGGACATAGGCACGCGTCATTCACTCGCTGTTTTTTTCTACCGCGTATCTTTCACGATACAACCAACGACAGTCGAATTTTAAACGTTAGTAACGTTATAACTAGGTTTAGGGCCAGTTTCACTGGTTCCTGACAATGCCTTACACGTTAGTTATCTGACACACGGCCCCATATAAAAGCTGTCAAAAATCTGTCAGATTTCTTCATATTAGCGCTATCAGGAACCCGTGAAACTGGCCCTTAATCTCTCATGTCTGCTGTCAGTCTCATGTCTGTTGCTACTATTATCTTTTCTGTGACATAGGCCTTTCTAACTGCATGACATTGAGCACCATCCTCGGCTATTCTCATCCAGCTCTTGCCAGCCAGCTCGAGGGTCACTGATCTACCTAGTGTGAGGGCATCCTTACTCTAAGATATCGTATCCGTAGCCGCCGATCCGTAGCCTCTCACTCAAGGTCTTGTTTACCCCAATATTATTATCTGTTCTGAGCCCTTACGGTTATCAGTTAATCGACTGATATTGGCGTCCCACTTCCACGTCAGTTTGCCTCCAATCACACCATGTCTTGTTTCGAATTCGATTCTTCAAAACAAAGCATAAGTCATAGTTTTTTTTTTTAAAGTTTTATTATGGCTCCACACGATTAGTGTATTTAGCCAGTGTCAAGTATTTAAATTCTTCAGGTTTTTATTAATTTTAGTCATAGAGATGGGTCAAAGTCACATTTCAGGTCAGTTTTCAAGTAAAAGTCTAGTCTAAGTCATACCTTCAGTAAAGATGTGGTGTTTACTGAAGATTTTCAGTGGAATTTTGGTGAGAACGCAAATAGCATGTTTTACAACATTGTGCTGTTTCCCTACACTCGCACACAATCACCGCACTTAATGGTTAATAATCCACATTTATTACACATTAACACGCGGAAGAACACAAGTTTTAGGAAAAAATACAATGATATCACACGTACTTTTCCACGTTCCCGCCAAAACTCCGTCATAGATTTTATACATTGAGGCAATATTTTCAAGGAGAACTAAGCAACCTACTCCAGCGCCATCTAGATGCTTTTATTAAATTAAGTTAATGAGTATAGATGGATGGATGTTCGTTACTTTTTCACACAAAAACGGCTGAACAGATTTGGATAATATTTGGCATACAGATACTTTTTAACCTGGATTATAACACAGGATGCTTTTTAAAGCGGGCCGCGGGGGTCCATCTAGTCAGTCAGATAAAAAAAAATGCGTCAGTAACCTGTCCTTCTGCGCCATGTACTGTGTCATAAATTTTAAAAACACTCTCGTCTTTCGTGTCGAGAGTCGTTCACATTGTTCATTCATAACTTAAACTTAAAGCTGCAAGTGTTTTAACTTAAAAGTAGCATTGTAGGAATGTTTCCGTGTAAGGAAGTAATTAAGTGTAAAGAATTATTTTCGTTATTGTGGTGGAATAATTGTCTGACAGTTTAATTTTGGTTGTTTTTGATAGATAGGTACTTAAGGTTTCGTGCAGGCGTTGAAAATATGGGAAACTTGGGAGCTATTTATGATATAGTAACCGATTGACCTTAACCTGCATTTTTTTAGTTTATTTGGGTGTTTTGAACATGGCACGCGTTTATTTTTCCTTTCGAAGGTTGTCTGGCAGAGATCAATTTTTAACCGACTTCAAAATAATATCGTTTAAAAACTAAAAAACAACCGACTTCAATGCCGCGCTATTCATTTTCAGTACCAATTTTGAGATGTTTATCTCAATATCTCTGGAGATACTTATCATACCTAGATAAAATTACCATGGTACCACACTTGGGATATCTCCTTTCGAACAAAAAAAGAATAATCGAAATCGGTTCATAAACGACGAAGTTATCCGCGAACAAACATAAAAAAAAAAAAAAAATATACGGTCGAATTGAGAAACCTCCTCCTTTTTTTGAAGTCGGTTAAAAAGGAGGAGGTTTCTCAATTCGGCCGTATGTTTTTTTTTTTATGTTCGAAGTCTGATAAGTATCTCCAGAGATATTGAGATAATCATCTCAAAATTGGTACTGAAAATGAATAGCGCGGCATTGAAGTCGGTTCTTTTTTAGTTTTTAAACGATATTATTTTCTATATATATATATTTTTTTTTTTTTATGTTTGTTCGGGGATAACTTCGTCATTTATGCACCGATTTTGATTATTATTTTTTTGTTCGAAAGGAGATATCCCAAGTGTGGTACCATGGTAATTTTATCGAGGTCTGAGAAGTATCTCCAGAGATATTGATATAAACATCTCAAAATTGGTACTGAAAATGAATAGCGCGGCATTGAAGTCGGTTATTTTTAACCGACTTCAAAAAAAGGAGGAGGTTTCTCAATTCGACCGTATATATATATTTTTTTTTTAATGTTTGTTCGGGGATAACTTCATCGTTTATGCACCGATTTTGATTATTCTTTTTTTTTTCGAAAGGAGATATCCCAAGTGTGGTACCATGGTAATTTTATCGAGGTCTGATGTATCTCCAGAGATATTGAGATAAACATCTCAAAATTGGTACTGAAAATGAACATTGAAGTCGGTTCTTTTTTAGTTTTTAAACGATATTATTATTTTTAGTTTTTAAACGATATTATTTTCTATATATATTTTTTTTTATGTTTGTTCGGGGATAACTTCGTCATTTATGCACCGATTATGATTATTCTTTTTTTCTTCGAAAGGAGATATCCCAAGTGTGGTACCATGGTAATTTTATCGAGGTCTGATAAGTATCTCCAGAGATATTGAGATAAACATCTCAAAATTGGTACTGAAAATGAACATTGAAGTCGGTTCTTTTTTAGTTTTTAAACGATATTATATAGAATAGATTGCCTATTGCAATCACAGCTCAGTGACGTAGGCTAGCGTTTGGCTACTTTCGACACATGTCTTATCAAAGGTCTATGACCAGCATTGGGCTGATGCAAGCAAAAGCAAAAGATTATGTTTGATAATTGTATAATTGTAAAATCATTACTTCCTTATAGTGTGTTTAAAAAAAGTATATATAGTTATTTATTTAATGTATTGATTTTATGTGTATCTATTATAATAATATATATTTAGTTTAGTTATACGTATATCTATAATATGTATATCTATAATATATATATATCTATATCTATAATATGTATCATGTTTGTGTATATGTATAGGAGTAAATTTAAGTGTTTTATATTTTGATGTAACGGGCGCAGTGCAGTAACATGCAAAATTCTGGCTATCCAGACTGTTAGATGCCGATGTATATGTAATAGGTAGACGTCATTGCTTTCCATCAGGCCATGGTCATGCTAGTCCTATTATCTTAAATCATTAAAAAAACGAGTCTAAGGGGCCTACGAGTCTATCTCTATACATTTTCTGCTTCATTAAACATGGAATTTAATCCAAGATAGATTTATTTTCTACAAAAAATTGCGTGTTTCGTTGCCATTCGTTACAAAACATTATCATAATTTGCCACCGAGTATGAAATAGAGAAGTAAAAAATATGAGATATTGTGTTACATTATCTCGACAAGTTGTGATACACATTACTGACGCGGACTGAATGACGAAATTGAACTTATTACATAGATCAGTCGGGTTTGGTTTTAACTTTTTAATTAATGTATAATGTGTTAGTAGTAACATGTGGCCGAATCCTAATTTCGTTAATTCTTTAGTTACTCTTTGATTTAAACCCGTGTTTGCAGCTATAACATCCGGTGGCAAACGTGAAGTAAACTGCGACTGGGTAAATATGACACTGTTACGCAGACTTGAAATTAGAACAATATGTAGAGGTATTATTAAGACTTTACGGAAGCACAATTATAGTCATATAAATATATATGTGAGAATATTATTTTGATGTTTATTAACTCTCGACGTAAAAATATAATTATATGACCAAACGGGAAGTACACCCTCTCAAAAAAAAATAATAATTTCCAAATCGGTTAATTGAAGACGGAGTTCTGAGGTACACATAAAAATACAATCAAATTGAGAGCCTTCCATTTTTATGAATTAGAATAGTCTTAGATTACAATATGAATAAAATAAGAAAGTCATATTGTGTAGTAAGTACACTCCTTGCCCTAAGCCCTTGATGTCCCGTACTCTCCACTCCACTTAAAGGTTGTCTGGAAGAGATTTATATTCGCTTTTAGCAATAAGACCGCCCATTGGACTTGTTTAAGTGTTATTTTATGATAATATAATGTTATTTTTTTTAGAACATCAACGATTTGTTGGTACGTGTATATTTTTAGAATATAAAGGTAAACTACATTCATTCACAAAACATTTAAAAACAGACCAAGTAATTACATGTGATTATGGACCATGTTTTCACAGCTTGTTACATGTAGACCTAATTGCCTTTATTATTAAGATTTATGTTTTAAAAATGTTGGTGTAGGTCGTCGTCCGCGAAAATTCGGTTGCGTTTTATTTTATTGACTGGTGCAATGTCAGAAACTGAACATTATTTCTTTATCATCATCACTACTAAATCATTCACGGGTAATTGAGGTAGTAATCGCAATATTCGCAATTGATTTAAGTAAGTCCTTTTTTAACTGAATTGGTAATGGGTCGGCCAGCTAAAAAACAGTTGCCGGTCGGATAAGCGATTGGAGACCGCGGGTCGACAAGCGGAGCATCATGAGAACTTGATTTCTTTGATATAAATTTATTCCACAATACTAAATACTTGATAATGGCTTAATGCACACAATCAAGCCGAGCACAACAGCAAAAAACAACACCATTGACATGTGTCAATGTCAACGTTGACATTTCTGTTTAAGCTGACGTTTCTACTTTGTTTCGGATTTATCGCGTCGTGTTGTCATAAGAACATCTTTTGGCGAGAAACTCGTAAAAGTTTACGAGCGATGATTTTTATTGCAGTTACCTTGTGACTAGAGAGCCCTTTGTGTCGTATTCATTGAGCACACCCCTTTATACTTACATGTGTTCGGATACACATGGACAAATGGACTTTTTATAGTATTGAGAGTTCTGTACAAAAATAATTGAAATATTTTGATTTTATGCGATGTCTTTGTCGCGTAGGTTAAGTACTGTCCGTCTAAACAAAAGCAGAGTAAAAATTCTGACAAGTCCAGATCCATCCAGTGTGTTTTGTTTTTCAAACATGTGGTGGATATGTAATTTAGATTAGTACCTACTTACCAAATTCGTGTGCTCTATTAGGATTCTGTACCCAAGGGCCAAGGGGGACCACCGGAATCCTATTACTTTGTCCTTCCGTTCGTCCGTGACATGGCTGTGCCTTTTTCTTGAAGCTTAAGTATAGGTACACACTTGTCATTTTCACAAAATGTATCTTACTAACACAACAAATAAAAAAATAAAAAAATAAAATAAAAAATACGATAAACTTTTTCCGGCCCGGACAAAAAAGTTCTGAGAATGTCTGTCAGACACAGCGTGAACTTATTTTTTTGTTTGTCCACTTAAAGAGGACAGATTAAGTGGACAAACAAGAATAAAACCGTCTTTTTCTTGATCTTATGAACGGTAATAGGTAAAACAGAAACGTCAAATGTTTAAAGTGTGTATTATCATGGCCACGCCACTACAAAAACAAGGGATCCCCATACAAGAAACGTGTTTTTTCCGCATTTTTTGCTCTATTTTCTAACAATATTGAACTGTAGTACGGAACCATTCGTATGCGAGTACGACTAGTACTTGGCAGGTTTCTTTTTCTAATGTACCGTTTTCAGATGTCCAGCATTGATTCTGTGGTTATCTCTAGAAATATTGGGCAAGAAAGAAATAGCAAAAAAGTCATTTGGCCGCATGTGAACTTGTGAAGTCAGTCTTTTTAATATCTAAACGATATAAACGAATTCAGCTGATGATTTATTTTTGTTTTGAATTTTTGTTTTTCAATTCCAGAAAAACACATATCCAAGTACCACACCGTACTTAGTACGTAATCCGATCAGCTAAGAAGGTCCTAAAAAGCAAATCAGCGTCTATAAAACGACATAGGTAACCGATTTTTTTTTAAATTACTATTTGACATAATTCTAGGCTATGAATGTTATTTAATCATCGGAATAAAAATATTGTAATGACATTAATTTATTAAATTAGAATCACTGATTTTTTTAACAGCACAAATTTTTCCAATCCATGACGTGTGCATGTAACTTTGATATACAGAATCCATCAAGTTTACTTATACATTTTATTTAAAATGTATGTTTTGTACGCTGTGATATGCACCTTATAAATACATGAATTAATTAACAATATCGTAATTCGACGCTAAATTTCGCCTATTATTATAGCGGTACCATTTTCCTAGGAACACCAAAGCCCTTGGTATTTATAAAGCAACACTTCATCAAACTTAGTTTTAATTCATATCTGCAGGCGTTCCTGAGAAATTGGAAGGCTTGATTGACATAAACTAACGCGAACTTTTTCTCTAGTTCCTCTAAGATTACGTCACTCGGTTGAATTCGTTTTATTCCATTTTTAATTAACGGGTAAAAGGAAGGTAGGTGTAAATTTAGGTTATATGTTTTGTCAAAATGCCAAAGGCTGAAGAAGTCCACCTGAGGCGGGACCATGATACTTATCAGTTATTAAATTCGCATTGTTTTCGGTTTGAAGCGATTGTACAAGTACAGGGAAATAACGGGGCATGTGGACTCAACATCTAGATGCCTGTCTATCTGTTTGCGTCTGTCTGCGCCCCGTCCTCACTGTAAATTTTGCATTCAGAGACCTCAGAGTGCCTCCGACATTTCGTATGAAATTAAATTTAATGGACGACGGACCACGTCGTCGCCACGTCCGTCCGTTCCTGTCCGCTCTCTGTCCGCGCCCCATCTCTTCATCTGAATATAGTAGAACTATTAATAATTCTGTTCTTAAGTGTACCTACAAGTTACAGTTAGTTAGTAGTTAGTAATAACATTTTAGCATCGCAGAGATAAAAAAAAAATACTCATAGGCGACCGACATTATATGCAAAAATATAAGAAAAAAAATGACTGGAATACATTTTTAAGGAACCCTAAAAGCATACTAGTTTGTTTGAAAGCTCTTGTGAAATATGATTGTCTCTTGTTTTTAATAGACCTTGTTTGCCCCTGTTAGTAACTGGCTTTTTTATTACTATCGCTGAAACTTGACACAGAGTTAATTGACTATATTACCTTTGAATTTTTATTAGAAAACTACTTTAAGACTATGACACATAAAGGGCTTCATTGACCGATTTAAAAAAATGAAGAGGTTTTAAAATGTTGACTAAAGTAAATGATTTGTTGATGGTAATTATATAGAATTGAATAGAATTACTCTTTATTGTAGACCAAAACACTTAATTTCTAGACAGTAAAAAAGTTATACGTAATACCAATTTAAAGTCGCTCAGCGAGCTATGGAAAGAGCTATGCTCGGTGTTTCTCCGCGGGATCGAATCCCAAACGAAGTAATTCGCCAGAGAATTAAAGTGATCGACATAGCTCAACGGATTAGCAAACTGAAGTGGCAGCGGGCTGGTCATATCTGCCGTAGGACCGATAACCGTTGGGGTAGACTGGTTCTGGAGTGGAGACCGCGAATCTGTAAACGTAGCGTAGGACGCCCTGTGACCAGGTGGAGCGAAGACATTCAGGAAGAAAGCGGTGGGCAGTGACTGGAAACAAAGAGCCGAAGATCTGGCTTAGTGGCATGACTTGGGAGAGGCCTATGTCCAGCAGTGGACTGATACCAGCTGATATGATGAAAAACGTAATAGGGTTTTACAACAGGCGGTCTTATCGCATAAAGCAATCTCTTCCAGACAACCTAAAAAGAAAATGTTAACAATACATAAGAGTTATTTATAGTTAATAGTTAAGGCGGCAATAGCCCAATGGATAGGGTGTCGTACTGGCGATCGAGAGGTCGTGAGTTCGATCCCCACCCCCATTGCACTATTGACGTAAACCCACTCCAGACACAAGCATATTTAGCTTAGTTGGAGGGGTTAACAAGAATACTAGTAAATGTGCAACCCATATTGCGAGTAATCTTTAAAGTAATAAATAACAGTGATTATGTTATCTAGGAAATATTTCTGTTGTTTCTGAAATTTTCTCACATTTCTTCAATGTCTAAATGCCTAAAGGTCGGAGGAATGTAATAACGCGCAAAACTATGTAAACTTAATGTTTTATATGCCACAATATCTGTTATTTTTAAGTATTATAGGCAGACCTGACTGTTTACCATCACACGAACATCTTGCATGTCTTCTTACCTATATAATATCATAAAATATTAAATATTTTAGCTTAAATATATATAGCCATATAAATAAAAAAATAGACATAAAATATATATAGCCGTCTTTAAAATGGTTTGAATATAAGTGGCATACATTTGTCATCAATCAAGTCCAATCACAACTCGATGTAAATCATCGCGAGGTCCAAGCGTCCTATTCTCAAATCACTGTAATTTCGAATACCATCAAAACAGGAGTTTATCAGAAATACGTAAAAATAAAATTTAAAGTATTATTGGATGAGACCGTGCAATTGATGTTATTTGCTCGTCTATAGTTTAAGATAACTATAAAAACTATTAAAACTAACTAATTACACACTGTATGACAATTAATAATAAATTCATTTTTTTCAAGTATTTATTAAGTCTCGAAAATTCTTCTACATATGCTACAGTGCAGGTCAGCGTGATTAATCTGTGTTACAGTCCAGTGTCTACTTTAAAAAATCAAATTTAAATTTGTCAGTCACAACACATCAGAGCCAGTTATTTAAAAAAAAAATTACCGTCACATAGTATTTTTCTTTCAATAGTGATATACATTAAGAAATCTACAGCACTCTCCCCTTCAACCCGAAACAAAATAGCAAGGCTTCATCTCACAATGGGCATGTGGCGAGATATAAATATATCGTAATTTAAAAGCTATCTGGCAAAACCACTGAGAGTTAAGACATAAAATGTAAGCCTTCATTGCACATCAGTTGAATGAGGGGATATCGACTTAATTTCGAACACGATTGCCCTTGGAGAATACAACTTTACGACACGAAATCGTACTGGACTGGATCTTCATTTTACTCGTAATGTCGCTTTATTGTAATTTTTTTATGACCAAGAAGAGGTCTGAACTGAGCGGCCGTATCGCCTAATTGGTCGGCAAATATTCTTTTTGCGTACTACAGTACTTATATGCTACAGACAGCCGTCATAATATTTAACAATACGCAAGCGTCTTGTTATCTCAAAACGTTACAAAAATAGAATTTAACCGACTTAAAAAGGAGGAGGTTTCTCAATTCGACCTATATACATTTTTTATGTTTGTTCGCGGATAACTTCGTCGTTTATGAATCGATTTTGATTATTATTTTTTGTTGGAAAGGAGATATCCTAATTGTGGTACCATGGTAATTTTATCGAGGTCTAATAAGTATCTCCAGAGATATGGTGATAAACATCTCAAAATTGGGAAATTGTTAAAAAAAAAATTGGTACTGAAAATTAATAGCGCGGCATTGAAGTCGGTTATTTTTAGTTTTTTAAACGATCTTATAAAATTTATATTCGTCATAATTTCACTTAAACGGCTAAATTCAGGCTTCAGTAGACAAAGTTTATACCAAAATAAGATAAACTTCAACACGGTGTTATCGGTGATATTTGACACGATAAAGGTACGAACACACCGCGACGTCCTGCGATCTGCGGGCGCGATCTCAGTACATTTCAATTGTTTTCTGATCGCGTTTGGTGTGAACCAGTCGATACGAATACTACTGCGCTATCTGGTCGCCGCCAAGATCGCTCACGCAGCACGCCGCGGTGTGTCCGTACCTTAATTCAAAATTCAAGACTTGCTGCACTTCAAGAACTTGACCGTTAGTTAATAAATAGATCTTTTACAGATCAATGTGTACCTGTCTTCGAGCATTCGAAGGTACCTGTGTATAATTAAGCATACAAATTTGTTTGTCAGACTCTGGCACACTGTAAGCGCCGCGCCGATTTAATACACCTTGATCGCTGCAAAAAAGCGCGCTGTTTCTTTTCCGATAGCTTTATAAAAAAGGCTAACCACACGCGGTTTTAACAAAACTCTTTTTATTTATTTTTATTGTTTCGAATGGCATTAAACGTTTGACATCTCGTTTACGACCGGATACAAGTTATATACGGCAGCGTTTCAAGACAAATTTTGTCCCCCGATCGTAAATCATGGAGCATAAGTGTGCGACTTAATTACGTGTGCTTTGTGAATAGGACGCCGCGTCGACGTTTCATTGAGTTGAATTGTTCGAGTGTCCTTTCTTCTCGGTTTATGTTATGATACTTAGAATGTTGACAGTAGGTTGATGAAATATAGTGACACTTAACTTGCATACAGTATAATAGTTCGTAATGATTACGAATGAAGCTGTAGAAAAACACTGTCGGCTATTAACAGCGATGTTAAATTTATAATGCGCGTTTTCTTCGCACGCGATTATAACAAATCAATATGTGACAAGTTACCGACAGTCAGATTTTTTATTGATTTTTTTATTGCATAATGTTAAGCAATTGAACAGTATCTCGCCTGATGTTAAATGATGATGCAATCTAAGATGGAATCGTGTTTTCCTGTAAGTGGAAGACGGCAGCGTATATGCGGCATCAATGGACCGCCAACATTTGTCTCTCTAACACATTATCAATATGTCTAAAGCATCATACTGAAACTTGGCGTACTGAACTTTTTTTGATAGGTACCTATTAGCGACAGAATGGGTGGGGCTCGCTATAAATCCAAGGGAAATTTTATTGTTATAAATTACATCCTAAATTTAATTTAAGTTATGTGTCTAATACATTTTCCAGTTTTACTTTGGGAGACTATGTCTCTCCGCCATTTTTGTTTCACAAGACAACAATATTATCTCAAAGAACTAAATAAAAACATAAAACTTACACATCCTAGAGTTTCATTTAAACATGACGCCATAACTCATGATGACATGAGTTCTTCTCACGTAGCTTTGCAACGATTACCACAGATCATAAAACAGTAAATACAACTAACTTTTTTACTACATATGCACAGCTGTCAATCTTTTCAAGCACGTCTGAAAAGAGCACAGTGTTGTTTTACAGCGTCTCGCCTAATTCATAAGTAGTTAAAGCATAATGCTCGAATTTTATATATTTTTAACGCGCGTGAGCCAAAGCGGCTTGTATCGACACGGGTGTTACGAGGAAGTGGTTGCAGACGGGAGAGTATCAGGGTTCCAATTTTGTAAGCTAGTACGTTAGTACTTAGTGTGTACGAAGATTCATAAGAAAAGGAGGGTGCGTAGAAAGCTACGCGTTAGAACTGTACCTTCCAAGTTTATTCTATTTATTTCTCAACATCACTAATTATATTTTTGTACGACTCCATCTGTTAAAATTAGAGGGACGAATGCGCGAATGATAGCGAATATACGTCTTTGTAGTGACGCCGTTCTACAATGGAGGGCGACAATAAAATAAAGCATGACGCTTACGTCACTTCCATTGATTCGGACCGCGTGGCGCTACGTTACTTCCGTCACATTTTACCCCAGTACGCTTAAATAAGTTTCAGTTCAAAATGACACTACGTCCGCACCCAGTCCTCGCTTTACATCTTTTCCTGGCCAGCGCCTTAAGAGCAATAGAAATTCTTACTTTTTAATGTGCCACAGCAGGTAAGAGATATGCATCAAAAAGAATAATTTAAAAAAGTGTCCCGTCTGCAACCTTTAACTCAACGACGGACGCACAATGTTCCTCATTGAATCACGAGATGACATAGTTTTATGTGCGTTGATAATCCGACGGAAAGAGCCTTCTATGGAGACTAGTTTTTCACGCGGTTTCACTCTAAACCGTGACTTATATCTACTTAAACTTGAGCGATGTCTTTTATGACACAGTGATTTAGTAACCATTTTTTTATATCTTATAGGCTAGCGTTTGACCACTGTCTCGCCTGGTGGTAAGTGACGATGTGGTCGAAGATGGTAGCACACTAGGCTTAGAATGGTAACTAGCTCTCAAAGATAGCCGCTGGAGCACATTAGGTGTTTAGTGACAGTTTTTCCAAATTGAGGGTGGTCGCTTTTTTAACCGACTTCCAAAAAGAAGGACTGTTTCAATTCGTTTGTATGTTTTTTTGTATGTATGTTACGCGATTACTTAACCGTCAATTGTGAACCGATTCGAATGATTCTTTTTTTAATCGGTAAGGTACGTTTCCGAGGTGGTCCCATTGTAATTTCATCGAAATCTGATAAGTATCTCTAGAGATATGACGATAAACGTCTCAAATTTGCTACTGAAATTGACTCGCGGGGCTTGGAAGTCGGTTGTTTTAGTTTTAAAACTATCTTAATAATTTAGTAGCTGGTCAGCTGGGTGCCCTACCTCTCTGCAAATACTTATAATTCTTATGTTAGGATCAGTGCATAGATTATCCTTATAAGATTCCACATGCAGAAAAAAAGCACTACACGTCGACGCTAATGTTCAGTTAATAATATCAAAAACTAAAAACGTTTTAATTATATATATTCGGACATAGGAAAGCATTTTTGTCCAAGCTGAAAAGGAGAGCTTCGCTTCGCTTGGACAATAAAGTAGAGAATAAAGTAATTGGGTATTGGTATAATATTATTATAATATTATTATATTAAGTATAATATTTTTATTTTATTTTATTTTATTTATTGGCATAAACAGAGTCCAAGATTTCCAAGAGCAATAAGATTTTATTCTCTTACCATGAAAGAATTCTAGGAAACTTTGCTGAATGAAATTAGATGCTGTTCAGAACGTAAGTAGTCCATTAAGTAGCTGAATAGAAACAATACTTAAACATTTCCGAGGAAAACACTTAGGTAGAATTTTTGAAAAGCTTTGTTATAATTTATGAGACGTCTTATTTATTTTTACAATATTTTATCTAACTTGCCCTTTAAGTCTGAATGTATATGTAGGTCAAATATTGGAAGCTAAATTTAAGCCTCTTCCTGACGTTCGATTGGACTTTTTGGAATACTAGTGTATGTTTGGTGACAATGCAATAATATGGTAAGAACCGCCGAGCTGACCTGATGATATAGCTGGGCTGTAGGAACTGCAACTCCGTAATTTGGGCCAGTATTTGTTTCATTGTTATCATTAGTTTTTTAGGGTTCCGTACCCAAAGGGTAAAACGGGACGGGAAAAAGACTCTGCTGTCCGTCTGTCTGTCCGTCTGTCACCAGGCTGTATCTCATGAACCGTGATAGTTAGACAGTTGACATTTTCACAGATGATGTATTTCTGTTGCCGCTATAACAACAAATACTAAAAACAGAATAAAGTTAAAAATAGTAGAGGGTCCCCATACAGGAAACGTGTTTTTTTCGGCATTTCACGCCATCTATGAATGCTTAGTTAGGTAAACGTCCCATAGATGGCGTTATATTGAAATGTCGATCCCTAACACCTTCGTTAGACGTTAGATGGCGTTATAAAAAATAAAATGTTTATTCTTTATTATTTTTTGCTGGCGAAAAATTATAGTGGTATTTTTTGCTCGATCTTATAAAATACTGTAGTGTGGTACGGAACCCTACTAGTGCGAGTCCGAATTGCACTTGGCCAGTTTTTATTTCATTACACACGATAACGTCTTTAGAGTCTGTGAACCGTCGTAGAAATTGAAGTCGCGTCGGTCGTCGGTGGTTTTATTTTACTGTTTTGGTTGTATTGACAATACTGCTGTCATTACTAATACGACTAAAAATGTTTGATACTTGGCAGGTACCTACTCTTATCATTATCGTGTGCTACTAGATAGGTATGAACCTTTCTTCCTTACCTTCGAATGTTAGTTCATCATAACGCCACGACGGCTATCTTTTTGCACAGACTCTATACAATACCTTATGTTTAAAAAAGTTATTAACATTAATTTTTTGCACAATATGGTGAGGTTTTTTATATAAGAAAGTATTTGAATTAGTAGGATTTTTTGCCTGGTGGTAAGGAAACACGTCTACCAGAAACAGATACTGCGGGCACGCAAATTAAAACTTTTTGTTATTATATTAGCGTTTTGCTATTATATTACACTTGTAATAACTAAAAAACAATGTAATAAAATCGATCTCAAGATATAAGCCAGCATTTTATTTTGTTTTCGATAGTCAATCGTTCGACCACTATCTCACCCGATGTTAATCGATGATGTGGTCCAAGAAGTAGCAGCACTCTTGCCTATAAAATATCTAAATATTTAATCACTCGCCACTTGAAGATCCCTAGAATGCCCTAGCTAGACGGTAAGTATTTCTCCGAAAACACAGACTTAGGCAAGGAATTCCACTCGTTGGTAGTATACTTATAATGAATTAAGAAGCAAAACGCTTCGTACGAATTGATGGAATGTCCAACATGTAGCGTGGCGCATATAAGCAGCGTCATATTTTCGGCAAAAAAATTGCAACACCATCGAGCGTGGCAACGCAGCTTGCATTTTGGGTGGTAGGTATTTGTCGCCTACAGAAACGTAAGTAATTGATGATGATAAACTACCGAGTATTATACTCACTACTGTTTGTTGTTGATAGAAAGGTAACTGTTACGTTCTGATGTTCGCAGGTTAGGTCACAGAGCTATAGAGGTCAAGAATTTATCTATCCAGAAGAAAACCTTTCCAAATATCTGGGGTGTGAAAAATTTACTATTAGTAAGGTAATTTTAGATAATAGTACATACGCACTAGGTTATTTTTATACATATAAGAAAATAATAAACTGGTCTATTTTATATGTTGTTATTAAAATGTAAACTTTCCTTTAAAGTAAATCGCTGTGTTGTTCTGTATCGGCGATATATATCTCAAATATGCAGGCTTAACCTTTTTATAATTGCCTAATTAAGTTCAAGTTAGTATATTTATTTGATACTTGTTGCACATAAATTAAGATCGTTTAAATAAACGAAATAAACCGACTTTAAATGCCGCGCTGGTTATTTTCTGTAGCAAGTTTGGCTTTTAAAATGTAATCACTATTGTACCCTATATTTTCTATGCCTATACTAAGCCTTTAAGTGCGTAGGTATTCTATTTATCTATGTATATACCTAGACTTTACGTCTACCCGCAACAGTACCGAAATGGGTTAATTGATTGTTTTAAATGTTGTTTCAAATAATTAAACAAGTTAATTGCGATTGATTTTGTTGACAATAACTATAAAATTAATGTACATTATTTTAATTAAATTAATTGTGTTGTGTCGACACGACAATAACATTTTTGTTTGCAATTACATTTAATTACATTAAATTAAATTGCAATAAATAATATTTTTAATTATTCGATAGAAAATATATTTCAATAACGCCCTACCCTGATACCTACGGAGATAATTACCTTAAATTTGGTTTTATAATTACTTAAAATAAAATGTCGGTTTACTAATTAATATTTATGTTGCTTAATAAAGCTCTTGCAAGATATTCTGTTCCCCCAAACCAAAATCCAATTTCCCTGTTTCCATTCACGCTAACGCAAGTTCAAAAGTATGGAATGACATCTTTGTTGCGGAAACATAAATGTCATTCCATACATTTTGAACTTGCGTTAGCGTGAATGGAAACAGGAAATTGGATTTTGTCTAGGAGCCCTGTTCAGACCGTAGTATTTCATTCAGACCATTTCATGCGTTTTTTGCAAATTCGCTTCCAAAACAAGTAAAATTACATATGTATTCTAATAATTTGAAATTACTGTGGAAATAATATAATATTGGTATGCTGACCTAGTTGATTAAGTCTTTGCAGGAACCATCCTGCAGGTTTATCATGTAGGACGCAGGTTAATATTAATATTGATTTATCTAATAAAATAAATACGTGTCGTATTGTCCCACTGAAGGTTACTCACAGTTTAGTTATGAAATAAATGTATGTTTTTCTAAGAACTGTCGCTAAAAATCTTTACCGTAAAATACATAGGCACCAGTAAACACAGAAACCACTGCCAACTGTACCTTTAGTACGAGTTTTCATACCAAACTCGACATCGTATATCGAACAAATTTTATATGAAAAACAGTACAGCGCCTCAGTGGTTACTACACTTCACTATCATGGAGCCATTCGACCAATCATGGAGCCAGAATAAGTCAAAAAATATGTGAGATCTGTCAAAAGCGTTTACGATGAAAACTCGTACTAAGGTTACAGTAATTTCAAGCGATGTGTGCGAAAATCCGCGCGCGGCTCTCTTTGGCATTTATAAAAACACGTTACCTAGGCAACGAGGTTCACAGAGTGACTAATCGAATCGCCGTTGCGTCAAACCACACCACTATTTATGAGTGGCTGATTCTCTATTAGTTAACGCCTTCTGATTTTTTTCTGTATCCTGAGATTAAAACAAAGCAAATAACCGTCCAAGTGTTACTTCGCTCACGAATCTGTGTATAAAATAACAATTTAATCAATTTTTTAGCAACTACTTACACGCAAAATGAAATTCCAACGTGCTGACATGTCTTAAAAGCCTTCCAAATATAAATGAGGAGTTTTTACGTAGATCTTAATAGGGAACGCGGGGGGCACTTTTACGATACAAATGTATTCCCCCCGTTTCCTCCCTGGAAAATGCTTCTAGAGACAAATTTGTTTCTACAAAAAATCAAGGTGTGCTGTAGCTACGCCCCTATAATTTTCTTGTTTTGGTCAACCAATTGCAAATAGAAATATGACCCTTCAAGAGAATCTTAAAGAGAAGATTAGAATGCTTATATTTCTTTTTGCAATTAGTTGGTCAAAAATACATACGGTCGAATTCAGAAACCTCCTCCTTTTTTTTAAGTCAGTTAAAGGAAAGCAAATGATTGGGGCGTAGCTACAGCAGACCTTAATTTTTTGTAGAAACTAATTTTTCTCCAGAAGTTATTTCCAGGGAGGAAACGGGGGAATACATTTGAATGGAAAAGTTCACCCCGCGTTCCCTCTTATATAAAGAGGTAATCGAACAAGGACGAAGTTTATGGGCAGCCATTTTGGTTTTTGCAATTCGTTTTCAAATTTTAAAATGATAGCAACAGTTTGAGAATGCTGCTAAGTCGACTGTCGAGCTTATTCATTTGTTTATCTTTACACTCCTTTTCACCCTGTTATTTATCTGTGTTTTCACATAGGAAGTCACAGACATTAAAAGTTATAAACGTCAGTTGTCAAACATAAAATGAAATCATTTTTGACAGGATGGATTAAACGGATCGATGACTGAGTGAAACTAAAAAAATTACGATTTATGACGAACCATTACTGTAAATTTAGTACAAAATTGGCGGGTAATTAGTTCAAATTAAGTATACACACGCATTGCATCACGGACAAGCGAGCAATGGCAGGCACCTGTTGTTTAGTTCACGAAGCTGCTACCGGTTTCGATGGTACGGGTCAAGGCATAAGAGATCGTCAAAAAAGACGTTAAAAATGTCGTAGAAATTTCGACAATACTGAGCGTGAGTGCATATAAATATCATTACCAACCAATACTAGTTTACTGCTGACATAAGCCTCTCCAAATGCAAACCATTGAGCCCCATCCTCAGCTACTCTCACTCATCCAGCTCTTAGCAGCCTCCTTGCGAAGATCAACGCTCTAAATAGTCTGAGACCGTCCTACGACACGCTTGACGAAAATAACGTTCACTAGTATATAATTAATTGGACAAGTTCAGTACCCTTAGCACAGAATAATGAATATTAGAACGAGTTTTCATCGTAAGCGAAGTGAAGTGTAGTAACCACTAGAGGCGCTGTACTGTTATTCATACAAAATTGGTTCGATATACGATATCGAGTTTGCTATGAGAACTCGTACTATAGGTACAGACTCAAGCCAATCGCCCGATGTCCTTGATTTTAGGGTGCCGAACATCGAAGATTCGAACCAGCTCCCAGGGATATGTACTAAAAAAGTACGTAAACTGCAAAGGGGAGGTCACATGTTCGAATCTTGACAAGCCAATGTATTTTTGTGTGTATGTGTGTATTCAGCCATTGCACTAGGTAGGAATGTCTATTTTATTATTCATTTCGAAACCTTGTTTAGGCGACTCATTGATTACTTTTATTTATTACTCTTTCAGATCGAACTGTACAATTAGTGTATAGTAGTGTTATTGCCACAGTATCTAATTCAGAGTTTGTGAGTCTTAATCCAGCCATAAACATTGAGTATTGTATACTAAAATAAGGGACCCAAACATAGAGATCCAAAAATAAAAATATCAGATTCTTCCACAGAAATATTAATAATAAGGTATTTTCTGTGGATTCTTCAGCTAAAGGTTATCCGAATATACCTATCTATGTTGTTCGTTCCTTTAGTATTTAAGTTGTTAATTTTTTGTGGTTTTGCCGTCAAATCGTCTTGACCACAGGGTACTTATATTTCAGTTGCTCGTTGGAAGAAAATCATCACGTGGGAAAACCTTGGCCTAATTCGCTACAGAAAGACACATACAGATAGTCTGTGGGAGCTGGGAAATATTGAACAGCAGTATTGCGGTATCAAGGCCAGTATCAGGTGTAATTTCAACTTGAGCAAGTAAAAACACGTAAGATGCATACAAAACCTCAGAAAAACAAAATTCGATTTCTTACGTAGTAACAAAATCGATTAAACATCGGTACTAAGTTAAAGTTAACAAGTGTATAAGTGAGTTTATTACATGAATTTCCAAATATGGATAGCCAGCACACAATACTAGTACGATGAAAATATTGTATGGATTAAGCGGTAAGATAATAACGATTTATATTATTACAAGTCTGCATCACTCGTATGCAAGTTGTCAAATTAGCAAACCATTTTCAACTACTTGCTAAAATTTCATATACGAGTACTTATATAACAATACAATATTATGTTACCATTGAGTCGATAATGACGGAGCCGAGATGTAGAGAGAAGAAAAGAATGATCTCTGAAGGCAAAAGGTTACACAGTCGAATTCGGGCTAATAATTTTGTTAAGTTACCATTAGTTTGGATTTACCACTACCATGACTTTGTTTAATTTTTTGTTTGTTAAAGTTTGTTTTAATGATAAATCTAGCCAAGTAATGAGTATTCTAAGCCAAGCGTGTTCACCGTCATCGACCACATCATCGCTTACCACCAGGCGAGATAGTGGTCAAACGCTAGCCTATAATATTTGGAAATAAGAATAGATCCATTTAAAGTGGATGATATATGAATAATTAGTATTTGATTGTGAGAATAGCGTAGTTATATTATCTTGTGAAATCACAACACACATGAATACACAGCCTGTGTTGGTATTATTAAAAACAACCGTGAAGATGTTAAACCAACGTTTGGGTATGTGATGAATCTTTCTGTGATTGGAAGTATAGTCTTAAAATATTGAAGGCGTTGAAACGAACTTTTCCAAGCAAAGCACATCCATCTAATATTTACCATGCTCCATCTAAATACAATCTCATATTTTGACACATTTTAAAAATATGATATGTTATATAAAATATGGTATCAAAAACAATAAATTAAACCAGCCCGCTCGCCGCTTATGGCTTAAAATAATTGCAACAATGTTGCGAAGAGACACCGCCGACCGAAAACGGCGATCCGCGATCGGAATTCCGCTTCAGCACGAATCCGAAGATTATTTTTAATCGATTCTCGCCTCTCTGTTACGACTCGGTCTGGCTAACGTAAGGGTATTTCGTAACTTGCGATCGAACGCACGCTGATGACGTTGATGCTTTGTTTGTTTTGCCTATGACATCAATACGTGGTACACTGGGCACACATTTGATTTCGTCGTCGTTGCTCCTCGATATTTGTATTATTGATTAGCTGTGACTTTGACAATTTAAATGTACATACGTTTATATTGTAAGCTTTACTGTCAATATTGATTTAGTTTTTTGTACTAACAAAAATATGGAAATATTAAATTTTTATTAGATTTAGGGCCAGTTTCACCCGGTTCCTGATAGCGCTAATATAGAAATCTGACAGATTTTTGCGTTCATGTTATAGCAAACGTTTGCTCGGAAGTTACAAAATAGGCCTGTCATCCGACTGCTTTAGGCCAGTGAGGGGACATCATTGACTGATATATGACATTATCATTCGCCCTGATCCGCAAGTAGCCATTAAGTTTTATGTGTCATTCATTACAAGAGAATACCAAACATTTAATTTTTTCTGGTCCACAGTCTGTGTATTTCGATTGAAACTGAAAAACAATGATGTTTTTAGAGATCAGTCATTTTGTAGAAATATGAAACCTCATTGAGAAAATAATGAGTCTACAACTTCGTTGTATTTTTGAGCAAAAATTGACGATATTTAAACAATTCATGGATAAGTAGATATATGCACAGAGTGTCGTAAGATTTGTTTTAGTCGTTGAAGTGACATACGCTTTAACTATTTTATAGGGCAGGTTACGTTACGTTAAGACAATTATATTACAAAATTTACAATTTCTCTAGAATATGTTAATATCTAGAGTATGTAGTTATACATTATGATATTTATCGCCAAAATAGCTAAATGCAAAACTTTTGTTTTAACCCATATATAGGATCTTTTTGTTTACACTCATTCAAAATTGAAAAAAAAACATGCATCACCACAATGCCTGACAAAACTTTTATTAAATTAACATTATTTTTAATAATCTGAATAACGTTGCTCAAGCATAGCATTTTGTTTTCGTTTTGTTAAACGAACTAAAATTATAAGTTTATATTTTATTCAACAGAACCCTAGGTCAGACCTGATGCTCAATTCTCACTCGATTTCATTTGTGCAGTTTTCAATTGGGCATGCCAATTTTTTACGTAACGAGAAAGTGATAGTATTATTATCATCAAGAGTGACTGAGACAGCAACAGAATTTGAGGTCCAAAAGCGTAACGAATTTTTTTTTAGGATGTGGAATGTAATGTAAAATGTCTATATTAAATGGAGTACCTACTGTAGGTTTATGTCAGATTACTTAGTAAAAGTAAGAATTAATTACAATTATTTTCTTGGTGTCACACAAGCAATTTGGGGTGGACTGGTTCTAGAGTGTAGACCGCGAATCGGTAAACGTAGCGTAGGACGCCCTGCGACCAGGGGTGGAAGTCTCTACATTGATAGCGATGTATCTTGTCATCGCTAACGTCTGCTAGACTGAGATGCAGCTATACAGTTGTTATCTGCATCTCTTTTCTTATCGACGATTATCAGTCGAAATACATCGTTATTCATGTAGAGACTACCGGCCCGGTGGAGCGACGACATTCGCAAAGCTGTGGGCAGTGAATGGAAGCAAAGAGCCGAAAATCAGGCTCAGTGGCATGACTTGGGAGATGCCTATGTCCAGCAGTGAACAGATACCGGCTGATTATGATGATGATGACACAAGCAATCGGGATTATGCTCATTTTTTTATACGATAGCGTTTGATTGAAGATTTGATTGAGCGTTTGATTGAAGCGATTTATTAAATAAAAAGTGTATGTGATTTTACAGATGAGATAAATAAGCTTATTTCTACTTCTGTTATTATTAGTATCTCCTATCCAAAGATTCTTACTTTGTAAGTCAAAGAAACAGGATTCGCATACTTTAAAAGCACAGCTTTAAGCAGTGTTTCGTTTATTATTGCTGATTGTACAGCATTTCGATAATTGCTGCTCTCGAAAGTGGCAGTTAAAGACACTTTGCTGATTACTGTGTCATTTACAGATTGAAGGCAATTTAGTTTTTTTTATTTTACGTCTATGAGTGCGAATGGGCGGAGCGGTTTTGTATTTTGTACGACTGGGGAATATATAAAGATATATTGTTATACAGGTAAAGTTAATCTGTGTACAGAATTGGAATGATAGTCTGTGCAAAAAAAGAAACGTCGTAGTAATGAGCTCGTCGGTCGTTTTAATTTACTGCTTTTGTTGCATTGACAACACTGACTGACAACTAAAAATGTTTGATACTTGATAGGTACCTACTCTTATCATTATCGTATGCTACAAGGTAGGTATGAACCTTTCTTCGATGCAGAGTCTTATCGCGTAACGCGATTTCTTCCAGACCACAAAATGACTTCTATGGCACTCCGTATTTCCACAGAATATTTAACTGGATAGTGACTGGAATATGGAAACGCAACACAGTGCGCGCTAGGCCTACAAAGACCTCACTAGTATAACCTGACAACATAACCAAGTTACCCTAGTAAGGTGTCAAGCACTACAAATTAAATAAAACATATAAGAAGCAAAAACTGATACAACTATTAAAGAATCGCGCCGTTCGAGACATGATAACATCAAGTTTTTCCATCAGTTTTTATCTCAACGATTTATTTTCTGTGGCCTCAGACAATTCCTTATTGGGAGGACAGTAATAGGCAATTGTTACAACAAGATTCATCAAAATAATCTGTCGGTATCATAAATAATGGACCAATATTGAGCTTACTATGTCCAATGTTGATGCAACAAAAAATATAAACTTTAGGAGTTTACGTGAACGAGATATCAACATGGTAACAAAAAGATAGAAGTGAAGAAGATGGTAGAAAACACAATAGGAAATTTACGCACGGTTTTTGTTATGCGAATCGAATCTCTCAGCTTACAAGATTCTATAGTATGTAATGGTAACTCTGATCAAGACCGATCTGAGTAGTTTTAGCTAACTTTCATTAAAAACAATGCTGATACCCACAAATTCCAGTCTTCTCGTGACCACGGTCAATACAATTTGATCGGAACGTTACGTTTTTTTTTTTTTTTTTTTTTTATAATGATTTATCTACTTGATGCAGATATCTCACTACAATTACAATCTAGCCTTATAACAACTAGGCTAATGAGTAATTTTATTTTCACTTAATTTACTATTAGAATATTACTAAGAATGTGTCCATTAACACTTTTCTTAATGTCTCTATTAAGGGGAAGACACTTTGTTCTTGTGTTCTTTTTATAGCGTTCGCGTTCACTATCACTACACTTTGTTCACTTGATATAGTATCACTAATGTAACTCGAAGGGTTTGACCCTTTTTAGTCTTCTCACTATGTCCGTGTTGTCGAGGAGCTGGATGGCCTCGACATTCACATGATGGTGAAGTCTGCGATCGTGAGCTTCAGCAAACTGTTTGATTGTTTTAGCCACGTGCTCCACTTTTAGGTCCCGGTGAAGATCGTCATTTCTGATGTACCACGGTGCACGTACAATACTCCTGAGTACTTTATTTTGGAATCTTTGTATTATCTGTATGTTGGTTTGTTTGGTGCAGCCCCATAGCTGGATACCATAAGTCCATATTGGTTTTAGGACTTGTTTATACAATAATAATTTATTATTCACAGACAGGGAAGAATGTCTTCCGAACAGCCAGTGCATATTCTTGTAGCGGAGCTCCAATTCTTCTCTTTTCTTTTTGACGTGCAGCTTCCAGCTTAGCTTTGCGTCTAAAGTCATACCCAGATATTTTGCTTTATAGTCGTATGGTATTGCTTGATTATTTATGAATACCGGATGGTAGTTAGGTCTTTTATTTGTAAAATCTATGTGGACAGATTTAGTTTCATTAAGCTTTATTCGCCACTTCTTTGTCCAATCAACTATGGTGTTGATTGCTGTCTGGACCTTTGCGGCTGCTTCTTCATGGGTGACCCCTGTAGCCATAATAGCTGTGTCATCCGCGAAAGTTGCAATGGTGTTATTTTCTAACTCAGGGATATCACAGGTATATAATAGGTACAGGACCGGACCTAGAACACTGCCCTGTGGTACGCCAGCCTTTATTTGCATTAAGTCTGAGAACGAGTCATCTTGTCTTATTCTAAACATCCTTTGTGTTAAGTAAGACTCTAGAATATCTGCGAACTGTTTCGGAAGCATACTTCTCAATTTGTGTATGAGCGCTCATATGCCAAACTTTGTCAAATGCTTGCGCTACATCTAAGAAGACTGTGGTGCAAACTTTCTTATCTTCTAGTGCGTTTTCAATGATGTTGGTAATTCGATGAACCTGGTCTATAGTGGAGTGTTTTTTCCTAAATCAAAACTGGTAGTCAGGAATGAGATTTCTACCTTCTATGATAGGTTTTAACCTTTTTAAAAGCAGTTTCTCATAACGAACGTTACGTACAAAGTAAATAAAATTAATGTTTTTAGCGCGATATGTCCCGTATAACAAACAAAATGACAACATTATGTATTTTGAAATACTATAGGTAAACAGCTATTAATATAATTGTGGTCATACATATGGAAACTTAAACTAATCGTGAATTTTACGTTGGTAAAGTCACACGCATCAGATGAGCTTTTCAATCCTCACAGAAATGAAAAATTGCACAATACAAAATTTCTACAACATTACACAACCCTACATTAACCTGTACATATCGTAAACAAGAAAATCGCGAAGGATTCCGCGTTCCATCAAAAAACAAATACCACAGAACAAAGCGACCGAGATAGGGCTAAGAATAGCAAACGTCGCCAAGTCAAAGCCAAGTTAATTTTGAATTTAAGTGGGTAATTAAAACGAGTAGTTTGACTGTACTGCTCTGTGCTCAGTGCTCTTTGAAATGACTTATGACTCGAAGGCAGCTGCGATTTGGACAGATCTGTGCTTTTTATTATCTAGGTGTTTTGACTGCTAGAGTGATGTATACAATAAATTTTAAGACGAGAGATATAAAATTTGTCCGTAAACTCTAATAGTTTACGGACAGATCAAAATATGTATATTGATTAATGAAACCACAATTGAACTTATAGATTTAAAAACGGGAATTTAACGTGACTTACGCGATGTCGATATGCGATCGACATATGTTTCGGCCTCATCCGGAGGCTTTCTTCAGGATCTTGAGTGCGGGGCGCTCGCCGACGCGACCAGCCTCGCACTCGACATCGCGTAAGTCACGTTAAATTCCCGTTTTTAAATATATGTATAGTTTTTATAACACAATTGAACTGTAAAAATAATAAATGATAATAGACAATATGTCCAGCAGTGGACTGATACCGGCCGATTACGATGATGATGATGAATAGACAATAAATATATTCTCCGTAGTTGAAAGACACTCTCGCACACACATATGAAAAATCATTTTTTTTTAATAATCTATTCTGTTCATAGAGACCTGCTACATATTAAACTTGATCGCGTACACCGGCCCCCATGAGACCGACCTTGAACGGAGTTTGTCCTTTTCTTTTGTACGGACAACTTATATATATACCATACATATAGTATAGAACATATCTGGACTAGCAGGTTGTTAGACAAGGAAACACTCCCACCCGGGTGTCTCTCAATTGGGCCGTTTTGTTCTACAAAGCAATTACAACCTTATTTTTAAAGCATACGGATTAAATTGAATTTGTCAAAACATCTGCACTGCACCATCCTTTTATATTACGTCTATGATTCTGTTGCTTTCATACCAATTCTACCGGCCTTTACAGATTTACTGGAGGGCGCAGGATCATACTAGAAACTATTCTCAACCTTAGGTTTTGGGGTAGATAGACTCCAATGACACCTAGGAAGTAAGAACCGAAGCATTTTAAATCAGAGAGAAACGTGCAGGTATCGTAAGTATAAGTTGCCTTACGACAGTAAGTAGCAAAGGCTGTTATCATTTGAGCTAATTGTTTGTCGCCGGGGAGTTCGATGTCTGATAATCGTGTAAATAGTGTTAACGTAAGAGCATAGAAGTAGATTTTTACCCGACTACAAAAAGAAAGGTTGTATGATTTTAGTAATCTATGTATGTTTTTGTATTTACGTATATCCTCCGTAGCGCTTAAACTATTCATCCGATTTTGATGAATATGGTGTCAACCGATTTGTTATTGTTATTATGGCCCGGGTAGCATAGGCTCATTTTAACCGACTTCAACAATAGGATGAGTCGGTTTTAGAACTTGGAACCCGCCTTTAACCGATTTTATTCCTTTCTTTTTAATGATGCCGTTTTGGGTAGATTTCAATTTGCAAATTTGCACGGTGGTAGGACACTGTCTAGTGTCTGCCTGGCATCTACCACCCTCGAGTTAGAAAATCTGTCGCCAAACACCTAATGTGTTCCGGCAGCAGAGCCTATCCTATAGAGTCAGTTCCCATTCTAGGCGTAGCGTGCTACATTCCTCTATTTCATTCAACGGAATCATGAAATAATGAAATTTGGCATGAATGATCTTGATAAAAAATTTATGGAGACCTTGGACCTACTTGGACCGTGGACCTACTCACCTTGGAAATGAACCCTACAGTTCATCTCCAAGGTGATCTATGAAAAAAAGAATCATTCAAATCGGTTCACAATTGACAGAGAATCGGCAAACAAACAAAAAAACATACAGATGTATTAAAAACCTCCTTCTTTTTGGAAATCAGTGGAAAACTGTTTTTAAATTCACCGACCGTCGTTATAATATAATGAACCATAATTTTGTACATAATTTATGACCGAATTAGTGAACTGACAGATAATATTTTAGTAGATTTTCGAAGAAGGTAACACATTATAATGTTTCGCACAGTAATTTGATTTAATCCCTCGATATTTTTTTTATGGTAACAGGACAAGCACGACGCTCGCCTGATGGTAAGCGATGACGTCTACCTATTAAAAATACTGCGGCATTCAAAATTCTGGCAGTCCAGAATTTTGCATGTCACTGCACTGCCCCTGTGTTACCTTGAGACATAAAGATGTTGAGTCTCACATGCCCTGTAATTTCACTGGACACCTTGCTTTTTCAACCGAAAAACATTCCTATTTCATATATATAAGATACCTACATCAAGAAAAGGAGCAAATATACGATTTTATTACTTTCCACATACCATTATATTTTATGAACAATTATAAATCGTGCGTGATGCCCTTCATTAACAGTAAAATATTGCCCATTCATCACAACTTATCCTGTATAGAAAATCAACAAAAAATTATAAAATTTAAATACAATGCTATTAATTGCGTATTTGCGTAACCCTACTGCCGTATTATACATTAGCTAAGTACTTTATTAAAATATATGACATTTTATAAGTCTAGTTACGCTTCGCGGTTTCACCCGCACATCCTATGTCCTACTGACCATCCTACTGGCTATATCAGACCAAAGCCTGAAGATGAAAGTCTTTAACGAGTGCGTTCTACAGCTTACCTGTTATTACTTACGAAGTCGAGACGTGGACACTGACGCTGCGACTGGTTTTTACCAATTTAAAGTCGCTCAGCAAGCTATGGAGAGAGCTATGCTCAGAGTCTATCTGAAGGATCGAATTCGAAATGAAGTCATCCGTCAGAGAAGCAAAGTTATCGACATAGCTCAAAGGATTAGCAAGCTGAAGTGGCAGTGGGCATGGTGAGTGGTCACATTTGTCGTAGAACCGATGACCGTTGGATATTTAGTTGACGTGTTCTAGAGTGGAGACCACGGCTCGGTAAACTTAGTGTAGGTTGCCCTCCAGCTAGCTGGAGCGATGATATACGCAAGCTGGCTGGCAGCGGTTGGAAGCAAAGAGCTAAAGATCGAGCTCAGTACTTAGCGTGCCATAGGTGAAGCCTATGTCCAGCAGTGTATATAGTTGGCTGATGATGATGACGACTGACTGACTATCGCAGTGTAATCGCTCCAGCCATTTTACCGTGAAAGAAAGATAGATAGATAAAAACCTTAATTTTACACCATAAAAATAACATTAAGTTTAAGAAGCTAACACAATGGGTGGTCTTATCGCTGAAAGTGATCTCTTCCAGACAATCTTTGGGGAAGGTAACATACGGGAGAATTACTTTCGCATTGCTATTTTTCTCATTTCATTTGGATATATTAGAATCCGGATGCCTCATTTTGCGCATTGCATGTTTTTTTCCGCGAAAACCTATATTAAAATAAGTATCAAAAGTTTCCGATCGAAGTATGTATTGTGAGTGAATTGCAAAGATTACACTCGCAGGACAGGCAGTTTCCGTATCGGAATTTTGGTTACCAAATATTGCGAATAGCCCTGCAGAGCCGTTTTCAATAAAAACCTATCCCTGTACAAAAATTTCAGCCAAATCGGTCCAGTCGTTTGGTCGTAATAACGCACCAAAAAGACAGAGGGCAGGTAGGTAGGAGAGACTGGGTTACTTTCTAATTTATAATAACAAGGACCAGTTTAACCGGATCCTGATGACCCTTTAAGGAACTTACCAGAATTAAAACAACTTTTAGGGACAGTTTCACCGGTTCCTTATAATGCGCCAGATAGTTATGTGACACATCACGGCATATAAAAGCTGTCAAAAATCTGTCAGATTTCTTCATATTAGCGCTATCAGGAACCCGTGAAACTGGCTCTTTAATGGCATCTTTTTCGTCTGAAAAGTAACCCTACCGATAACCAAGAACGTTCATATAAATCATTTGTTCGAATAGTACTGTAGAGTTATACATAAATAAAGTTCGCTGCAGCACCAAAACGTTAGTAATATCGTCTCTAACCACAGAAGTCTATGCGTCTAACCAAACCACAGAACAGAAAATAATATGACCAAACTATTAAAACATGCGGCGCTAGACCGCCTAAGCATAAAGTTTTCTCGTGACAAGAAAAAAGTATATTTGGATTTAAAAACAAAAAAAAAACGAGACTTGTAGAGGCGAATTGATAATAAAACTGGCCAAGTGCGAGTCAGACTTTTGTCCCGCAGACCCGCACACGGAGGGTTCCGAATTTCCGAAGTCCGAACGCCACGAACATCTAACACCAACTAAGTATTAATAAAGTATTATATACACAAGTACACAATACATACAAGTATTTAATAAATAAGTGTTAACACAAACAAAGGTAACTAATATAATTAATTATCTGGAAGACCGAGTGTTCGTACGACTAACTTTCTACTGATTCTAAGTTCTAACTAAATGATGCTCTTAAAGTACTAAAATTGTGGATAAAGTACTAGTAAACAAATCGACCGAGGCCCACAAATTTAACAAATGAAACGCTTGCGCGTGCTAATTTTTCTTGTGCTGCCATCTAGCTGCGTCGAGGTGAATTAATTTCGTATCGTATCTTAATAATCACGTTTTTTGTCTTAAACCCTTTAATTTTTAACTTCGTTCTGTTCTTAGTATTTGTTGTTATAGCGGCAACAGAAATACATCATCTGTGAAAATTTCAACCGTCTAACTATCACGGTTCATGAGATACAGCCTGGTGACAGACGGATAGAAAGACAGACAGACAGACAGACAGACAGACAGACAGACAGACAGACAGACAGACAGACAGACAGACGGACAGCGGAGTCTCAGTAATAGGGTTCCGTTGGTACCCTTTGGGTTCGGAACCCTAAAAACTAGTAGTACGGGGTCCCTCTATAAAGATAGATAATTAAATAATCAAATATCGGCTCTGAGATAAATTTCAGACAGATCGGTCGAGGCGTTTGTTTAGTCGTGAAGAGGTGACAAGTAACAAACAAACAAACTGACTTTCGCATTTAATATGAGCGGTAATTAGTATGGAAGTATGTATTGTTAATTGCATAATAAGTGATTCAATATTAGCACTTAGTAGCATGCTTCTGTAATAATCAATCAATCGTACTTGTAATGATGATAATAAATTCAATTTACAATTATTTATATATGTTACTTTATTCTACACCTAGTGGACTATCGTCATCAAGCACATCATAACTTACCAACAGGTGAGATGGTGGTCAAACTCTAGCCTATGCTATAAAAAAATGTTTTCTTGTTTATTAAATGTCGCTAGTGTTATTTCTGTTCCTTAAACTACTAAATAGTACTTAAAGGAACAAAAATAAGTAAAGTAATAAATAGTACTACTATTTACTTAATGTACTATTTACGATTATTTATTTACGTTTTTTTATAATATTACAGTTTTAGTTTTATTATTGTCTAATTATAAGAAAACTTTTTATCCACATAGGTATTCAAGGGTTTGTATTAAGATCTAAAATATCAACTAAATTATTTATTACCCACTTGGCAGTATGAATAACAATGCAATTCTGTCATCTTTCAAGTGTCCGTATAACCTGGTCGTCGTATAGATAAATTTAAATACTCAGACAATATTTTATAGCTTATTTTAGTTACGTTTTACGACCTGAGACGAGCCGGGGATCTCAGTCTAGATTTTATGGTTGCTAGAATGATCCAGAATGTTCTAGAATGGTGGGGAATATTCACCGCGTTTGCGCGAACGCGTGTGGTTTATTTGACAGTTGACACATTGAAGTTTAGGGCCAGTTTCACTGGTTCCTAAAGTTTTAGATAGTTAACTGACTTATAACGTTAGATAAATATACGTTAGTTATATTCCTATTTATAAATAAGAATATAACTACTATATTATTATCAGGGAATCTTTTATTATTATTTACTAAGTAACGCTTTATTATAAAGCACTTTTTTTTAAACTATTAGGTACCGGTGTTCTGGCCTTTAGTCGTCAAAAGTATAGCTTTGTAAAATACTTATAATTTAACGAATGATTTATTTTTATTTTTTTTTCTTTTAAAAAAAGATTACTTGTGGGTTGCACATTACTAGTATTCTTGTTAACCCCTCCAACTAAGCTAAATATGCTTGTGTCTGGAGTGGGTTCACGTCAATAGTGTAATGGGTGGGATTCGAACTCACGACCTTTCGATTGTCAGTCCGACACCCTATCCATTGGGCTATTGCCGTTTTTTATTAAATGTATAATATTAATAATAATTCCCCGCCCATGTCAATAATCACGCCCGCTCAAAAGGCAAGGAAGAGAAGAGAAAAGACCTATTTTGCCACATTTGTCGGAAATCAATCACCGTTTCTCGAATAGATGGGATGAAAAATTATTTCCTATGGCACGCCTCTGAGATCGCTCTTTACCTCATCTTTTCTAACATTTGTCGTAAGCATTGCTGCAACTTATAGGAGGACTTAACTATGTTTTTAACACTTTACAAATTAAAATATATACCTACACAACCTAAAGGTTTTGGATTTGGTAAGATTATAAAGTATCCACCAGACACCCGACCCAGTTCATCGACCCCAACCAAAACACGCAATGTAAAATTTTTCTACACGCGCCCAACTAGCATAAAATGCGCTGTAAAATACTGTAAATCAATACGGTTAGACGGTAGAAGCATAAAGCGCTGCAGCGTTGCATCTGCTAGCCAATGTCAACTGTGACGTTTACGCGCGAAAAGTTTTACGATCCGCAGACGACGCGTCAAACGAACAGTGACGCAACTTGTCTATTTAGAGGAATTTATCGATAAATTCTATCGATAGTCGGGGACGATGTTGACAGTGACATTATGTTAAGTTACGTACTGAATGTTTTATTACTTTACGCGATAAGATGGTTAAGTATTTCGATAGATAATAATATTGTTATTTTGTTACCTTGGCATCCAGTTATGATGATTGGCTACACTTATATTCCTCATCAGTTAGAGTTCAAGAGTTTCTCTGCTATAATTAAGAACGGGAATCCGGATATTGGTTGCAGGCGTTACCTTCGTTCGTCCATTATAGGGACTTTCATGGACAACAACAGTTTTTGTATAGCGGTGGGACTGCGTCTAGGCATGTCTTAACGGAACCGCATCTCTGTCACTGCGGAGACAAGGTTGATAGACTGGGTTACCACGGTCTTTCATGTCGCCGCAGTGTCAAAAAAGCCGCCCTGGCTTTCTTGATACGCCTCACTGAACGACATCATCCGTCGGGTTATTGCCATTGTCAACGTGCCGGCTACTTTAGTGCCGAATGGTATCACACGTGACGATCTGACGATGGTAAGAGGCTTGGCGGCATGACGTTGGTGTCGTGGGAAGCCGCTAGTGTGGGATGCGACGTACGTGGATACGTTGGCAGTTACCCACCTGCATAATACGCCACAGGATTGCAGGAGCAGCTGCAAACGCGGCAGAGGCTCTCAAACAAAGGAAATGTGTAGGCATCGGCGACAACTATGCTTTTCTTTCGTTTGGGGTCGAAACCATAGGCGTGGGGTTAACAAGCACGTGGGTTTGTTAGGGAGCTATCCAGACGCCTAATAGATGTCTCCCGCTATCAAACAGCTGGCACTTACCTCGGGCAACACATTGGTTTTGCCATTTAAAGAGGTAATGTCGCCAGCTTTTTGGATAATCTACCAGCAGAAAGCGATCTAAATTCTGTTTTTTATTTGTAGTTTGTATTTAATTTTTTAGTCATAGTTAATATTTTTTTGTTTTATTTTTATGTTAATTTTTCCCGTATATTAATTAAAGTTTATAATTTTCAAGAGTAATTAATTGAACTTTGAGATATTTTTTTTAACAATTATTGATGTTAACACATCGAGAACAGCACACACAAAATAAAAAACACTACACTATCATTTAGCGAAAGGATTTTACACAGACCGGGTGTTTCTAGCCCTAATAGTCATTAATCAATTAATTCGTATGCTAGTAATGTATGATTATAACTATGATTCCAACAACACTTGTTATCACTTTCTGTCCTTTTAATACATACCGCTAGTAACTTACTAAGTTTAATTTTATTTTATATTAATAAAACCCAGTAAAATGATATATTAACGGCTTGTGAACGAGCAAAAATAATTTGATAACAAATCCTTTACCGCAGTTATTTATGTATCGGTGTTTCAATTAACAATAACCACACGTTTTATGAATTTGCAACATAAAAGTTCTTTCAAGAGATGTGTTGATATATAATACGACGTGTTCTTAAACGACAAGTTGCAATGTAAATTTGTTCAATTATTATGAATGAATAATTTAACAGATTGCTGCTTCTAATTATGAATAAACAAGCATAAAGCATAAAGCATAATAGCGTATCGATAAAATGCAAACTTATAATTTATGATTTGTTGGCTTTTTACTTATTGAATTGAGTCTTAGGACAGTCAAACAAATGGTAATATACAATTACTTCACTTTTTAATAAAAGGTCGATGCTGATGAAGCTCTCTACACAATGCTTATTTTAAAAATGTTTTAAGAAATTATTTGTTTATCGATATTTGTGGTCACATCACTCAGGGGTACATTTTACGAGCGTCTCGTCCCCGTGTTCCATTTTTAAATGGGTCTGCGTTTGTGGTAGGTCATTGGATAAAATAATTATTGCGGACTCGATTTTGACACATAAACACGTTAACTGTTCCTTTTAATAGCATTTAAATGTTGTTCTTGGACATTTTGTAGCTTTTTCATATTCTCATTCATTTTGAATTCGTAAGCACTTCGCAATAGTGTAATCAAATAAAAATAAAGAAATTTGTTTTAAATTTTCCCGCCAACACTAAGACGTATAATTTACGAGTGGCCAGTAATAAAAGTTTTTGTTGCGAAAAGCGACGGGGCTATAAAAGTTCTCCGTCCCTTTCTGACGGAGGTTTACGAGCAGGAAAATGCGAGATAGGTGTATATCGCACCGGTAGTTTTATTACCGCGCAAGTGATGTGAGTTTCTGTACTGGTAGCTAGCAAACTTCATGCAACTATTAAATAGGTACTAGGAATTCGCAAACAATAATTATATTTTTTATCGATGCGACTTCAACCTATATGCTGGGCGTATAAAAGCCACAGTTTCGCCCGCGTAAAAAACGTAGGTATATCCTATTCCACCATATTGGTTATTCCAATACTCAGAACAAGTGCAAGTGATCTCGTATTACTTTTCTTAAAGCGTGTGCTAAAAACTTCTCTGCACTAATGTACCTTTATAAATAAGACGTGTCAGTTATAGTGTAAGATATTATTAGTACAATTATAATAACGTGCCATTTGCCATTTTGTGTATCCTGGAAAATTCTACCTGCCTTATGCGTTAAGCCTTCAGTAAAGTATCCATATCGTTACCTACTTACTGACTCTGACTGGACTGTGACTTAAATCGAGTTAGACGTGAAGTCTTAACTTTGCGACTTGTGTACTTAGATTAAAGTCTTAAAAAATGCAAATACACTGGCTTAATGCATTCATCGTATAAAGCCAAACCGGCTTCAATCTCGCGCCCGAAATGTTTGGCTAACGAATACCAAATCCATCCACATTAATAGCCAGCCAGGACATAGATTATTTTAATATAAGTTAATTTTATTTTTATCACAAATTAAAAATTTGATGGCCTGTTGGCGTAAAGGATAGATAGTTTGACTTCTAACCCGGAGGTCACCGGTTCAGACCCTAGCCGTCCCTTGTATTATCATTTACCACCACCACCACCAATAGATTTTTCTTTTTCGTGTCCATAGGTAGTAGGAGCATCATATCGATGTTCCGCTTGATTTGTTACCAAAAAGTAACTTACCACCATCAAGGAGAAAATCTGCCGCCATAACCTTACGGTGTTCCGGCAGCACACAGCCCTTGAGAGTCGGAGTATTCTAGTAAAGGCCTAGTGAGTGCAGTGTACTATTCTCGACCACGTTATCGCTTACCACCACGAGAGATAGTGGTCAAAACGCTATCAGATAGCAAACAATAGAAGACTATGCAGATACGAGTATCAACATATTTTTTATTACATAGTATAAAAGAAAGTCGCTCCCACTGTCTGCACGCTTAGATCTTTTAAACTACGCAACGGATTTTAATGCAGTTTTCAGCAATAGATAGAGTGATTAGAGAGGAATTTAATAACCAGGATTAAACGCGGGCAAGCCGCGGGGTGCAGCTAGTATGTATACAATAATAATAATTATAAACATATGCAATAATCACTTTGTTCAAACTGGTGCAAAGCTAGCGGAAAGTATCCTAACTAGATTGGACATCACCCAGGAAGCCCTGGCGGTGATGACTCATCCCTGCAACGTTAACAAAAGTCCAAATTCAATGTTTCTTACACCTACAGATACCGATGAAGTTCGTAGAATCATACTAGACCTCAAAATAAACAGCGCTCCGGGATATGATGCCATAACTCCGCTCATTCTAAAATACGCAAAAGACGTCATTATAGAACCGCTAACACATATCTGCAATGTCAGTCTGGCCACAGGTATCTTCCCCGACTACTGGAAAACCGCATCAGTTATTCCTATACATAAAAGCGGAGACAAAATGAATCCAGACAATTATAGACTGATTTCTCTACTCTGCGTACTATCAAAGGTTCTAGAAAAAATTGTAAACAAGAGATTAGTCGACTACTTAGACAAAAATAACCTTCTATCTGCCCGGCAGTTTGGCTTTAGACGTGGTAAAGCAACAGAAGATGCTGTGGAACTACTGACTGAGACTGTCGCTACACATCTTGATGCCGGAAGGCGATGCATAGGCGTCTTCCTCGACCTTGCCAAAGCATTCGACACAGTTTCCACAGTACTCCTCCTTAAAAAACTTGAATGCTTTGGCATTCGAGGAAGCGCCCTCAGCTGGTTTGCTAGTTACTTAAGCAACCGCCGGCAATGCATTAAGATAAACGAGCACGTGAGCAATGTAATGAAAATTACAAATGGTCTTCCACAGGGTAGCAATCTATCTCCGACCTTGTTTACCATTTACATGGATGATATCCTAAAAATTAACTTGCAAAATGCTGAACTCATCTGTTACGCTGATGACACAGTGGCTATTTTTCATGGGGAAAACTGGAAAAATACTATCAATTCTGCAGAAAAAGTTTTATCAGCCCTTTCCCGGTGGCTAGATTTAAATCTCCTCACATTCAATGTGAAGAAAACTAATTTCATTACTTTCCATATCACAAGAGTAACCTGCCCAAACGTGACGACCTTAAAGATTCATAACAACAACTGCACACGCTACACTAATACCTTTTCCGACAAGGCCACCTGTCCATGTAATGAAATTAATAAAGTTTACCATACCAAATATCTTGGAGTCAATATAGACCAGAACCTGTCATTTAAAATACATATAAAAACCCTATCAAAAAAAGTGCGTAGGATTATATTTCTTATGAAATCACTCCGCCCAATTGCAAAACCAGACGTCGCAAAAACTGTTTACATAGTCCTATGCCAGTCTCAAATCGACTATTGTATAGTAATAGTAGTGTATAGTAGTAGTGTATAGCAATAAAAATATCAATATCAATATAAAATTAACATACATAAAAAAACAAATAAATAAACTGAAGAAATTATAATAATGACATCAATGATAACAACAATTACTCGCTAACATAATAGACCTCCTCTCATATATCGCTGTAGGCAGTGACAGAAATAAAATAAATATATACATACTTATATATATTCGGATAAGCAAATAAAAGGCACACCCACTCACTCACCGTATACACACACACACACACACACACACACACACACACACAAACGCGCGCGCAGAGACTTCAAGAGATTTAAAGAAGCTAACAAACTTTAATTTTCAAAATGGTAATATTATTTTCATATTATGGCATGCTTAACAATAACAATAAATAATAGCAATAATTAAATATAATAATAGTTTAATAATCAAATAATAACAATACAATTTATAATTAACTGGATTTAATTATAAATTATAGTTAACCATAATTTTGGAAATAAAATAATTACAATATAATATAAAAAGGAAACAATCGATTAGGAGATAATGTTAACAGTATTAATAGTAGTTATAGCTATACCTTCATAAAATTATATTCATTCACAATAGGCGCTTTCCAAACATCAACAAATCTATTAACGTTACATAAATCAAAGCGAATTATTTTTGTATAATCTCTGACTGAAATATTATGTAATAACTCATAGCAAAAACTAATTTACTTACTGTGTTAAAGTAGAATCTATAGAAAATGGAAAAGTCTAATCAACTATCATAATTGAACTATAACGAGATGTAAATTGTATGATGTCAAAATATCTAACATGCAAATGTATCCGGGCTCCCAAAATACAGGCACAGCCGAGTTTGGGGCCCAATGTAACCTACTTTATGTATATGTCTACTTATATACCAATAAATTTCATTTCATTTCATTTCAATTAAGATAGTTAAAAACTTAAACAACCGACAGCCATGCCCCGCGAGTCAGTTTCAGTGCAAGTTTGAGACGTTTATCGTCATATCTCTGGAGGTACTTATCAGATCTCGATGAAATTCCAATGGGACCACCTCGGAAGTGTACCCTACCGATAAAAAAAAGAATCGTTCGAATCGGTTCACAATTGACGGAGTAATCGCGTAACATACATACAAGAAAATAATAATAATAGAAAAACATACAGACGAATTGAGAACCTCCTCCTTTTTGGAAGTCGGTTGTAAAGAAAGGAACCCGTGCAACGAATTGGACTCGCACTTATCTGTCTGTGTCTTGTTGTGTTTAGCAAATACCAGGTTTTATTACCTTGGTTTACGATTTCGAAAAATAGTTATAATAAATACAACACATAAAGATGATAAATTATTACTGAGAACAGTGAGAACCTTATAGCTTGCAGTGGTGAAACTGCCTAGTCAGGTTGGGGTAATACCAACTCTTTGTCAGGATAAAACTTGATAACCGACTTCAATAATTGAGATAGTTTAAAAACGAAAACAACCGACTTCAATGCCCCGCGAGTCAATTTTAGTAGCAAGTTTGAGACTTTTATCGTCATATCTCTGGAGATACTTATCAGATCTCGATGAAATTCCAATGGGGCCACCTTGGAAACGTACCCTACCGATAAAAAAAAGAATCATTCGAATCGATTTAAAATTGACGGAGTAATCGCGTAACTTACACACAAAACAAACATACAGACGAATTGAGAACCTCCTCCTTTTTGGAAGTCAGTTGAAAAAGGAGTTTCTGTATTCAACCCGTTATACATATGTTTGTATGTCCACGATTTTCTCAAAAACTGCTCATTCGATTTGGATGGGGTTTTCGTTATATGTATATATTTTTAACCGACATAAAAATAAATGCAAAACGAGCCGCTTATATCCCTCTTTAGCTCAAAGTGAATTTTTTTAAAGATTACTCGCTATGTGGGTTGCACATTACTAGTATCTTGTTAACCATTTTATATATTTTTAAGCATTATTTTACTGCCGAGTTCTGTATATACAGGGTGTCCCGTTACTCAACGTCAAGCGGGCACGGGGTCAGAGGGGGGGTCACAGCAGTCCCGGGAAAAATAGAAAAAAACGTCTATCTGTTAGTTAAATTTTAACTGCCACGCTTATATAAATGATAAAATTTGACACCTTAAATCATATCTTTAAGTCCTGTAACCACAAATTTCAAAATTTGACCACTAACGTTTGTTTTGAAATTTGATTTGATCACTAACTTGGTGCTAAATAAATGTACTAACGATAAGCAGTCACAAATCAAGCAAAAAAGGTTGATAAGTTAGTTAAAATTAACGTAGTTTCTCTGAGTCGAAGTTGATAAAATAATATCACCCAACTTTGACTATACATAAATAAAAAAAACATACTGTATCACCCTCGGAAAGTTACGTCAGAAGATGGCCCATTTAGTTAAGATTCTAAAATAGTGCAACACTAACTACTTTCCTACTCAAAGCAATCATTTTTTTTTAAATTGTTAAAAGTAAATGACTCTTCCAAAACGAAATTGACATTAAAAAAAAATCGATTACTCAATTTATAAGTCTTTAAAGAAACCAACTCCAATTTTTGGTCATTATAAACCTCAGAAAAAAGGAAACTACGCGTCCTAAGCGAAATCGTACAGTGACTATTTCGACCAATAACTCCTCCACAGAACTGCCGCTTGTACTATTATTTACTCTGTGCCGCTGTCCAAAACATGCGTAACTCAGGTGCAATGCCACAGATTATACAATACAGCACGACGAGTGCCGTTTATCATTCGAAAGGCAAGCAGGTGATGTGAGGAAAAAGCAAAGATATTGAATATTTTATTAGAGGACAATTATAGCATTACTGATGACATTTTTCATTTACACGGTCGACACCTTTTATTACTTCCTGTTTTTAACCACCCGTTACGAGCGAGGTGTTAGGTTTAACAGTTGTGTAGTCTGTCCGTGGTATCGTAGCTCCCAAACGGCTAAACCAATTTTAATTCAGTTTTTTTTTGTTTGAAATTTATGTGAATTTTGAACTATGAAAGTACGTCTGTGTACATACGTAATAGTGATACAGGCTGCTTGTTTCTGTCAGTCAGTGTACCTACTAGAAAGAAATAAAGAAAGAAAATACATTTATTCAGCTAAACTAACTACACAGTCAAAAACAATATAAAACAAAAATAGATAGTGTTACATAAACAAAAAAAGAAAAATTAAAATAGAAACTAAAAAATAGATTTTTAACACAAGGTAGTTGTTGCTGAAACTAAAGGAAACATATTAAACCTTTTCTAAATGGAGTTTTCAACGTAAATATTGCTCGGAGGATAAGTTCATTCCCTTTTATTCGTAGATTCCCATCAGTGTTTTTTCTATCCCACTCATGCATATCTTAAGAATAGTCTGTAATCTTCTGTCAAACGCATTATCTACGATATGTCTACGACGTAGATAATGAGTTTGACCCGTGGGTTTTACCATGGTTTTGACAGAAGATGACAGTCTACGTCGTAGACAGAAAATAAATTTATCCCTCTACGGTCTACGTCGACGTCAACGTCATGAACAAAACGTGTTCATATTTCTATTCTTTAGGAATTTTCATTAGTTTGTTCTACATGCAATCTCCATTGAGTATATAGCAATATTCTTGGCAATCTTCTATAATATAGAGCAATAATTAAAATAACTCTTGTCGTTTGAAAAGAAAAACGCTGGGAAGAAACCAATAATTGTAATGAAAAACAATAATAGATAAAAGAAATATCTGATCTCGTATAGCGTACTAAGAAGCAGTTAATTTTGTTGGTATGAAATATCATAGACTGTTAGTCGTATGGATAATATGAAGTCATTTATGCGTGCCACTTTAACAGCGATTTTCGTAACGTACCAACAGGTGAGATAGTGGTAAAACGCTTGCCTATCTGAAAAAACGCTAGCCAACTAGGTACGCTAAATATATTTTTATAACTTTTAAGCTATACATATATATTGTGGATTGATTATGAAAGTAAAAGTTAGAATTAACTTCACTTTTCACTTCATGGCAATATACAGCATTTTATAATTAGCTTCGTACGTTACGAAGCTAATTATAAAATGCTGTACTAAAATACTGTGGTGTAACGAAGCGTCATCCTAGATCTGTGATTTTATATTGAACTGGCTGAACCTTATAAGTACTATTATTTATTCTGTAGCCGAACTGAGTCTCAAGTGGAACTACTTTTTTATGAAATCGACTCGTTGTTAGACTTAATAATTAAGATAGTGTAAAAACTAAAACAACCAACTTTGATGCCCCGCGAGTCAGTTTCACTAGCAAGTTTGAGACGTTTATCGTCATATCTCTGGAGATACTTATCAGATCTCGATGAAATTACAATGGGACCACCACGGGAGTATAGTATACCCTTTGAAACCAAAAAATATATTTTGTAGATCGTGCGTGTCACGCACTGTAACTATAATGCTGGCATACCAGTTTTAATTGGCAATCCTAAATTAACTTGTGGATATTAATTAACAAAAAGTAAAAATACATTTAAATGTCAAGGTCAATATTCTTCACTTCCAATAGAGTTAAACCCTAACTAGAGCTTACGAGGTAGAACGTTGCTGTGAGGACAAATTAATTGACCTCAGTTTTGTTTCCATCCCATTCACACTTAAAGTTAGAACTTAGGCTGTACTTCCACCAAACCCTGCAATGTTTTTTTTTAATAAAAACAAAAGTTCATGAATACTATATATACTATATACTATATTTAAAACAATCTAAGAAGTTTTTTTATATCGTTTAGGCTAGCGTTTGATCACTATCTCACCTGTTGGTAAGTGATAAAGCAGTCTCGAGAATGCTAAAAAAATTGAGATTTTTTATGAAATATGTACTGTAATAATACAGTTAAAAAAATACGCATTATCAAGATATTGATGTTAATGTAATTATATGTATGTTAAGTCAATTACATAACGATGAATAAAATCTATAAGTAAACAGTTATTTTCTGTTGCTTTCATTATAGCAAATACAGCATTATGTGATCTAGGCACGACATTGAGATTGCCATTGACAATAAAACCAAAGTAATATTTACTAGATTTATTGTCAACTGTCACGCAATTGAAAAAAAAAACTGTATATGTGAAAACAATGTTTGTTATCATAATAATTAGAGTGGCAGCACGTAAAGCCACATGGAACGCTTTGAAATGCGCCGTCTATTATTGATTGTCTAAAAGGAGGGTAATATAATATTTCCACAGGTAGGACCATTAATATCAATGTACTCCTGAAATGTATTCTACGCAATAATAATGAAGATAGCTTAAAAACTAAAACAACCAACTTTCATGCCGCGCGAGACAGTTTTATTAGCATGTTTGAGACGTTTATCGTCATATCTCTGGAGATACTTATCAGATCTCGATGAAATTACAATGGGACCACCTCGGGAGTATAGTATACCCTTTGAAACTAAAAAATATTTTTTTTTATCGGTTCACAATTGGTGAAAATATCAATGAACATTAACAAAAAAAATACAAACAGACCAACATAAAACCTCCTCCTCTTTGGAAGTCGGTTACAAATAAAATTATCATGAAAATTAGTAATTTTTCAGTAATATTTTTGTTGGAGGTTTTTATATTCATATCTCCAGAGATTCTAATAAGGTCTCGATACATTTTATAAAAGGATCACCGCTGAGTTTGAAAGCTGAAAACCGACTTAACATGCCGCGCGAGAGAACATTAAGAAAAGACGAATTGAGAAGCTCCTCCTACATGGAAGTCGTTTGAAAAAATAATCAATAAAATCAGTTCACAATGATATCGCGTAACATGCACAAGAAAATAAACAGACGAATTGACAATCCCATTTCTTTTGGAAGTCAGTTAAAAAGGAGGAGCAGGATCTAAAGGATGCGTCGCATTTTTATTTAAGTATGTTCAGTTATAATTCCTTACTACACCAAATGGTTATTATTACTTTTTGTTTAAAATGTGTCCCTTAATATATTGAGTGCCAATCTGGACCATCAGTTCATCATATATGGTGCGAAATTCATCAGCGAAAGTCTCGCGTGGCATCTGCGGTGGGTTCTTTAAGTTTTTAGACAGAATTTTTACGGATGAATTACTGCTAAATTACGGGGGACAATTAACACAGTCACACCGCTGCGATCTGCGGTGGCGGCCGTACCTTTGCTGTTTTTATAAATTTCAACGTCATTTATTGCGTGTATTCGTTCATTGTTGAACACAGGCATCTCCTTTGGCACGCCACTGAGCTCGATCTTCAGCTCTTTGTTAGCTTGCGTATACTTACTTACTGCTCCGCCCAGCTTGCTAATCCTTTGAGATATGTCGGTAACTTTGGGTTCTCTGTCAGATCACCTTATTTCTGATTCGATCTTTTACGGATACTCCGAGCATAGCCCTTTCCATAGCTCGCTGAGCGACTTTGAATTGGTGGATCAGTCGCACCGTCGCGCTCATTAAATACTTTTGTCTTTAGGCTTCGTGGCATCTGCGATGACAGGACTCGATTAAGTTTTCGACATGCTACCCATTCCAGCTGTATTCTACTGCGGCCTTCCTTCTCGAAATTGTTTCTACCTAATTGCAAGGTTTGACCATGGTAGACATATTCTTGAACAATTTCGAGAGGTACTCCGTTTAAGACAATCGGGTTCGGAATTATTAATTATTATTACGAAAAAATTATATGTTCATTGAACATTATCTTGGTTTTATCCAAGTTTATCCGAAAATCGGTGCGTGCTGAACAATTATCTTGGGTACTCAGAATGTATTGCAAGTTTTGAACGGTTTAAGCCATGATGTCGTTATCATCTGCAAATCTCAGAGGAGGAACTCAGAGAGGTTTTACGCCGTTGATATTTATGCCCGCCCTGTCCTTTCCAGTTATGAAATATTTTGGGGGAAATAAAGTCCCCTTGTCTCACTCCTCGATGTAAGGGGATATGTTCAGTCAACTGATTATGAACTTGGATAACTTGAACAAAGGCTTTCGTATAGTCCACAAACGCTAGGCACAGGAGCTGGTTTTACTCCTTGGTCTTCTGTATAACCGGCCGCACTGTGTGTATGTGGTCTATGGTGCTGAATCCTCCGCGAAACCCAGCTTGCTTAGGTTGCTGAAACTCATCAAGCCTACGCGCTAGAACATTTTTAGTTACGCTCGAAAACAGCTTATAGACATGGCTCAAGAGCGAAATGGGTCGGATGTGATGGCGAATGGAATGAGCGAAAGTTCTTCAAAGGGGTTTTGTCACCCTTTTTAAAGAACATAATGACCACACTATTGCCACGTCATCGGAGTTATCCGGCGAATGAACCTCCTCCTTTTTTTGTTAAGTCTGTTAGAAATAAAACAGACAAATTGAGACCCTCCTTTTCGAATAGTCAGTTAAAATTCTATAATGAAACAGTTAGGTCTATTCTATAACAAAAGCTTTTTACTTTCACTCTAGCCGCATTTAAAGCACTCATTAGGGAAGCCAAGTGAGACGACACTTCAAACCAGTTGTCAAGTAATCATATAGAAATGGCAATAAACTTTTAGCAAGTCTTCAGTAATTAGTTTATTGTTACAAATGAGGGACTTTCCTACCATTAATTAGTAGACGAGGGTTAAGTAGGCTTTGTCGGGGTGAGCCTAGTCTTTTGTTAGAGGCTAATGAGACCAAATTGCTGATGTGACGCCTATTGTGTAGGTAGCTTTATTAATTGTGGGTGAATTTTAACTTTGCTATTGTGCAATTTGCAATTTATTTAAAGGTGGTAAAAAAAACAAAGCGATTTGCTTCTTCTTTCACCGTACCGCCAAGGAATGGAATTCCCTGCCTGAGTCTGTGTTTCCAATTAGATACAACTTAGAGGTCTTCCAGTCGCGAGTGAATAAGGTATCTTTTGTGTAAGCGCGCTACATCATCGACAGCATTATCACTCAGCATCAATTGGGGTAGTTGTAAAGCGCTATGCATTGCCGCATTAAAAAATCTTAAAGCATGCATGCATCTTGACGCTTGAGAGCAGATGCTTGACTTTTTTAACGATAAAAAAGTACTTTTTTATTTATTTATGTTTTTATATATTTATACCGGCAAGGTTTTTTGGTAGCAAGTGAAGCGGAACATTGATATAATGCTCCTACCAGCTGTGGAGGTTCTATGTTCTTTTTTGCATTTAATTCATTCTAGTTTCAAAGTGGTCTCATATTTATTTCATAATTATAAGATCTGCAGCTTTAAAGATACAAAATGTAACTCGCAACAAAAAAGTGTGCGCGTGTGTGTGTGATTTTAATGCGGTTTTCATCAATAGATAGATTGATTCAAGAGGAAGGTTTATAACCAGTAATTAAAGCAGGCAAAGCCGCGGGCCGCAGCTAGTTTTATTAAAGCCTGTATATAAACGGCCTCTACTCTTATCAATTTATCAACGTACAGATTGTATAACAATCTGTACGTTGATAAATAATCCGGTTTGCACTATTTAATGACGTGGCTTCTATAAATGAAACTAGTTTGCCGATAATGTACATATGTAAATAATTGAAATGCAATAATGATAAAGTAATTAATTGCAATGAAGTAGGTAACAGAATTAAGATGCAGTCATTTATTTACCACGCCTAGATCTACATTGAATATTCAGGGGGCTACCACGAGAGATAAAGGTGAGTGTACAATAGCTAGAGCAGTGGTTCCCAACCTTCTTGTGACCAGGGACCAGTTTATGTTTATTATTAGAAGCAGGGACCACCACAAAGTAAAATGGTAAACTGTATCAATCTAATTTTTAGTCGATAATTTAGTTTTTTTTTAAAGAAACCTTTGCTGTAAGATTTGTGACCTGGCATCTTCTTTACAAGTTCTTGATTGGGGTGTTATTATTGCTGATTTATATAAATACCATAATTATTGTTTCGTCTCGAAATCTTTTGCGGACCATATTTAAGTTTTTACGGACCACCGGTGGCCCGTGGACCACTGGTTGGGAGCCACTGCTGCTGGAATAAATGCTCTAGCTGCTAGAACATTTACACTATGGTAAATAAAACAGAGAGCCGATTTAAGGCCCCACCACAGTATTATGAAGTATTGTCGTATGTTCTATGACAGTACATTAAAGAAAGGCCCACAATGGGCAGATGACACAAGTGATCAGATGTTTCGTTACAAATACTTTGCACAAATACACACACATTACTTTAAATGTAACTTTTATTAATTTCATCAATATCAACATTAGCAATGCCTCCAGATTTTCACAGTTAGGATCATTTTAGAGGCGATTTCACGATTTTTTTTATAGTGAAAATGTATCGTTAACGTGTTTTATGCTCGACAATGCTTCCGGAAGTATGGCAAAGATTAACATATGTATATTTTTACTGCCTCATCTTGATCATCATGATTATCAGGTTGTAATATTCCACTGCTGAACATAATATAGCCCTCTCTAATAAATAGCACGCCACCACATGTTTTCTTTACTCATGTGACGCCACTAAGCTAGATCTTCTGCTGTTATTTGCAACGGCTACCTTGCGAATATCGTTGCTCCATCTAGTTCTTGCTGAAGGGTACTTCAGTTATTTAAATTCAATGCGGAACTATTAATTTAGCCCCGCCATCTAGTTTATAAATAGGGCACATTATACGCGAGAAGGTATGATTTGGCTCAATTTCAAATACATATAAAGTGTCATCGTACGAGTATGTGATCAAATCACATCTGCGTATCGTTGATGCATGTCATAACTTACGATTTTAATAAGCTTTATATTGTTGTTCTATATTGTAAGAAGGGCACTGTTATTTCATATTACTTTATGAATCAGAGATACAGAGTACATTTTAATATAGACTATAAGACATTTGTAAGCATTGTCCGAGTTGTTGTCTGTTTGCTGAGTTAAATAAATGTCGAAAAATCAAAATACTCTTTTTTCTATACAGCTTTTGCTTTTTCTATACATCATTTTGCGCATAATCACAGAGGCAGTGTTCAGATTTAATTTCAAATGTAGCCTAAACATGAAATGCTGTTATATTACATTGATATTATAATATATAGACCAGAACAACGAAAAAATGCACTACACATTAGTGCAAACCAAACGTTTATTCATCATCATAGCCTCAAACCAAGGATTTGGTTCTCTTCGACTAAGTATCGTGTTGCATCATTTGACGTTGAAATGTAACAAAGTAATGTGACATACCTGTCGCGGCGCCTTGTTATGCTACAAGTGCGCAGGCGGCGGCGAAGCACGCTGCGTCGTGAGCGGCAGCGGCAGTAGATGCGCGGGATAATCCGGCGCGAGCACGTACCGAGGCGAGCAGCACATTGTGTACGAACCCTTCCTGGCTTGAAGCTCGAGCAGCGAGCAAAGCGACCGCTCGTACAGCCGCCATTGATGCACCACCCAGTGGGCTGCAACGAAATACTGCGTTAGTTAGACGCGGTTGTGGAATGAATATCGTTTGAAGCCCTAATTCTGTAAGCTACTGAACCACTTCACAGTGAGGAAAGATTAATGGAACGCGGAGGATAACTATTTAAAAATGTAAGATGTAAACTTCACTGAAACAGGAAACATACTTTTTAACGTGTATACTCAGCTCAGTATACACATAGTTAACAAGTATTTTACTTAGCTAGGAATGGCATGAATGTAATTATCATTGGCTTAAAAACTACGACAGCAAAATCGGCGAGCGAATTTCGAATGGCTTGCCTTGCGAATCTTGCTAATCGTAACCTTGCTGTAAAGCAAGCCATTCGATTTTGCTGTCGTAGTTTCTAAGCCGATGATAAGCTACAGACACACACAGCTACAGCTGTCTAGCTTACAGAATTGGGACCTAGCGCTTTTGTACTCTATAATGACTATACAAATCTAGCCTCGTGCATTTGCCTTTTAGTTAACCGCAAGATCTCAAAAATCCTTATTTTAAAGCTACGCTGGAGAGGCAGATACAGCCTTTAGGTCTTAGACCAGTGGTAAGATTAGTTTAGGGATATTAGGCCTTCTAGTAGGCCCTTTATATGAGTAAGGTAAGCTTTTAGAATAGATACGAAATGCAATAAAACCTCAGGGTATTTGACTTTTAGTTTACTGCAAGATCACAAAAATCCTTTATTTGAAGCTACGTTAGAGATAGTGAAATACCAGTGGTAAAATTAGTGTAAGAAAATTTTAGGCCTTGTGGTTAGTCCCTTATATGAGTAATTGAATAAGGAGAGGAGAGCTTTTGGAATATATAAAAGATTATAATTTTTTTTCCGACTAATATTTTATGTAAGTACAAGTAAGTACAAGTTTTGTGATATGCGAGTATTGAATACCATTTTGATTCGAGAAACTCTCCTTTTGCTAAAGGTTTACAAAAGAGTTTTGGATACAATGCATTTGACGTATTATGTAATTGCACAGTTAATACATTGTTTTTAATCCACTTAATTGTTATGACTAACTTTGCATTCTATCCAAAAACCTATAGTATAGTGATGTTTTTACAATACCTTAATGTAATCAATTGCGTATCGTTATCCCAATATTTTATTTCTTTCACTTCAAATAAAACTTTACTTGTAAGACGTGGATATTAACGTAACAATACGCAATTGATTTATTTATAAAATCGAACACAGTATTGGCAACGAAATCACATTTGCGAATTTGCTTTGCATCACAATGTATTTTGAAATACGATAGATATCGCTGTATATTCTATCATTCGCTTTTGTAGAGTAGGTAACTAGGTAAATTGTATTTTCACAACAAGACATTTTTTAAATATTTTACAAAAACAGTAAATACAAAGATTTTAACTAAACATTGAAAAATAAACTCGTAAAAACATATTTGAGTTTAACTATTTATGAGTTTCTGATATGTTAGCGCTTTTGCAAGCTTCATTTAAAAATAATATCTTGTTGAGTAAGTGATGAGCATCTTTGTTAATAAATAAAATATATAAAATAAACTCTGTTTCGACACTATTAGGTTTAAAAGATTGCGTTTTTATAAGCGCCCTTTTCACGATGTTTGTTTCAGTAAAGTGTTGAATAGGTAATTCTAGTAAATGTCACAATACTGTCTCGATTGTAAACACACTAAAGAGTCAATTTGTCTCAATTAGTTATCTTCAGACATGCGCAGAATGCAAAGAGATTACAGAAAATATGTCTTTAGCACAATGTGACTCAATATATTAACTATATTATACACCACTTTGCCTCCTCCAAGAAGCTGAAATAAGCACAAGGGCGATAGATTGTAAGCGCAAGGTGGCGCTGGTGTTTAACTTTATTTGGTTATTGACGTTGAAAAACGTCACTGAACGTAAGTTTGAACTGTTTTTTGAGGCTTGGCCCCATTAAAAAACGGTTAAAAACGTGGTTATACATCGGCGTTTATAATACGTCTGTGAACATCACACTTAAAGCTTTTTTGGATATCAAGCTTAAATGTTAGTTTTTTTGTAGTATTTTTTCTCTTGGCCTATTCAATACTTTACTTGTAGATGGTGAAAGAGGCTTTCAAACTTACCAACTTCAATTCAAACCTTTACTCGAGGTATAGATCCTACTCCTTGACAGGAAACAATGTAGAAAACCGGCATGTTATAATGTAAATATGCTGATCTGAAATAAAAGGACTTTTACTAGACCAATAAGTATTATTTGTGTGGAATTTGGTTTCGGTTTTTTGTTTAAGTTTTTTTTTTAAAGAAAACTCACTGGACTGACGGACTACATACAATATACACATACAAATACAAATATAAATACACTTACAAATCACGGACACAAATAACACTCAGACTCGGAAAATTAAAATAAATAAATATTTTTTATATAATAAACTAGAAGTCCCCCGCGGCTACGCCCGCGTTAAAAACTCCTTTTATTTACTTAAAACTTTTCTTTTGTAAAAACGATTCTATCATTAAAGACATCAAATAAAAATTAGCCAAATTGGTTCACCTGTTTTCATGTTATCGCGTGACTAAGACAAATCAGGATTCATATTTTTAAAACCCGAAAACCCAATAAAGCGCAAAAGCTGAAACTCGTATTTACTAATTTATTTACAGAAGTACTTGTGTGAAATGTCGATAAAAATGACTATCCAAAATTTGAGCCCCCGCTTCATCCCTTGAAGAGTGAATTTTGAAAAATCCTTTCTCAGCGGATACCTACGTCAAAATTTCTACATGATGCAAAATATCAGCGCAATCCGAAACAATGTTGATTTCAGACATTGTTACTCCACTTCACCCTTTTAGGAATAGAATTTCAAAAAGCCTGAAACACGTATTTACTCATTTATTTACTAAACTACTTGTGTGAAGTTTCGAATATAAGAGACAATCAATTTTTGTTTCTCCATACAAACTTTGAACCCTCGCTTCATCCTCTTCAGGGATGAATTTTGGAAAACCTTTCTCAGAGGGAACTAACGTCGTAATTAATAACTATCTGCATGCCAAATTTCAGCGCAATCCGAAACAATATTGATTTTTACACTTTATTACCCCATTTCACCCTCTTAGGGGTGGAATTACAAAAAAACCTGAAACACGTCTTTACTTATTTTTTTACTGAAGCACTTATGTGAAGTTTCGGATAGAAAAGACGATCTAATCTTGTTTCTCCATACAAACTTTCAACCCCCGTTTCATCCCCTTCGAGGGTTAATTTTGGGAAATCCTTTCAAAGAGGGATCTAACGTCGTAATAACTATCTGCATGCCAAATTTCAGCGCAATCTGAAACAATATTGATTTTCACACCTTATTACCCAATTTCACCCTCTTAGGGGTGGAATTAAAAAAAACCTGAAACACGTGTTTACTTATTTTTTTACTGAAGCACTTGTGTGGAGTTTCAGATAGAAAAGACTATCTAATCTTGTTTCTCCATACAAACTTTGAACCCCCGTTTCATCCCCTTCGAGGGTTAATTTTGGAAAATCCTTTCTCAGTGGGAACTAACGTCGTAATAACTATTTGCATGCCAAATTTCAGCGCAATCCGAAACAATATTGATTTTACACTTTATTACCCCATTTCACCCTCTTAGGGGTGGAATTCCAAAAAAACCTGAAACACGTCTTTACTTATTTTTTTATTGAAGCACTTATGTGAAGTTTCGGATAGAAAAAACGATCTAATCTTGTTTCTCCATACAAACTTTGAACCCCCATTTCATCCCCTTAAGGGGTGAATTTTGGAAAATCCTTTCTTAGTACACCCTTACGTACTAAAACAAATATACCCTCCAAATTTCAAGTCTCTACGACCAGCGGTTTAGGCTGTGCGTTGTCTGTCAGTGAGTCAGTGAGTCAGTGAGTCAGTCAGTATGTCAGGACAAAGATTCTTATAGTATTAGATACATAAGTTTGAAGATTACACAACGAAGCTCTACCCGTGCGAAGCAGGGGCGTGTCACTATATTACTAGTAGGTATAAATCACTGCAGCATAACATTTGAGCATGCAACATTATTCTTATAATTAGTTCTTTCATTAAAATAGTACTAATCTAAAATTAGCCTGTATAAACAATCCATTTATTTGTCAAACTAGAAGTGCCCCGCGGCTTCGCCCGCGTTAAAAACTTATTTTATTTACTTTCGGTTCACCCGTTTTCATGTTATCGCGTGACTAAGGCTATTCGGGATTCATATTTATAAAACCCAAATTTTCAGAATTTGTTACCTACCCCATTTCGAAAAATCCTACAACACGTACTTTATCTAATCTTGTTTCGCCATACAAACTTTGAATCCCCGTTCCGTATCCGGGAGGAATTTTAAGAAAATCCTTTCTGAGCGGATACCTACGTCCGCGTCATAATAACTATCTGCATTCTAAATTTCAGCGCAATCCGAAACAATATTGATTTTTAGACTTTGTTATCCTAGTTTATCCTCTAAGGGCGGCATTTTGAAAAAGTCTAAAACTCGTATTTACTTATTTATTTACAGAAATACTTACTTCTGTGAAACGTCGAATAAAATGTCTATCCAAACTTTGAACCCCCGCTTCATCCCCTTGAAGAGTGATTTTTGAAAAATTCTTTCCTAAGTCAAAATAACTATCCGCATGCCAAATATCAGCGCAATCCGAGACAATATTGATTTCAAAGTCAAAGTCAAAGTCAAAGCATTTATTCAGTATATGGGCAAATTAAAAATTAGCACTTACACACGTCAAATAACATTAAATAGATCATATTCAACAAAAAATATAGATATAACAGAAACATAACGCTTTGAATTTACAAAAAAAAACAAAGGTATTGAGCCATTCAGCTTTCATCTAGACGTCGAACGTCACACTTAAAACACATGTTTAATTCCCCTTATTAATGTAGGGTTGCCAACCGTACCATTACGTGCACCCGCAACCCAGTGCATGTTTCAGTACTTCAGACAATTTTTATCCAAAAAATTGTGAAATAATGAAACATAATAGTAGTTCAGACTTTGTTACCCCACTTCACCCTTTTTGGGGTGGAATTTCGAAAGAGCCTAGTTCAGAGTTAAGTTCTTGTGTTAAGTTTCGAATATATAAGACTATCTAATCATGTTTCTCCATACAAACTTTGAACCCCCGTTTCATCCCCTTTAGGGATGAATTTTAGAAAATCCTTTCTCATAGGGAACTAACGTCGCAATAACTATCTGCATGCCAAATTTCAGCGCAACCATATTGATTTTCACACTTTGTTACCCCATTTCACCCATTCCTCTTAGGGGTGGAATTTCAAAAATTCCTGAAACACTTATTTTTTTAATGAAGCACTTGTGTAAAGTTTCGAATAGAAAACTACTAGCTACTAGCTAATCTTATTTCTCCATACAAACATTGAACCCCCATTTCATCCCCTAAAGGGGTGAATTTTGAAAAATCCTTTCTTAGTACACGTTTACGTACTAAGACAAATATACCCTACAAATTTCAAGTCTCTACGACCAGCGGTTTAGGCTGTGCGTTGTCTGTCAGTCAGTTAGTCAGTATGTCAGGACAAAGATTCTTATAGTATTAGAAGATTAACTTCAATCAACTTAAGTCAACTTGTTAGTACGCTCTATGTTAAGTAAGTAAGATACTTAAAAACTCTAATGAAATATTACTTTTTTTTTAATTTAATTAGAATTGGAGTATATTTTCTGTACAAATCCAAAGCGTAAATAGAGAAAATGTGCATTTTCTTTATATTTGTGCTACTCTACTTAATTGTACTTCTTATATAAACCAAATACACTAAACCAAACACTTTGTTTAGTCTACTTTTATTTTTTAATATCTTATAGGCTAGCGTTTGACCACTATCTCACCTGTCGGTAAGTGATGATGCGGTCAAAGATGGCAAGCACGCTAGGCCTAGGATGGGAACTCTCAAGGATAGTTGCCGGAACACATTAGATGTTTCGCGACCATGCGACTAGACACCAGTTTTTATCCAAACATTGCTTATTTTTTTATCATCAAATTTGTTTCACGGAAGTTGCCTAAAATTGCGGTTAATATCAACTGTTTTCTCAGGCACGTTAAAGTACAGCATACTTGTCTAGTATCTTTACAAAAATTCATAACTTGTAACAATCCCGCCAAATAAACCATTTGCATGATCTAAAGTCACGGTACGCTGGTCCCGAGTGTAACCAATACGGTAACATGGACAATTATAGTATAACAATTGTATACTCCTTTATAGATGCCGCAAGACATCACATATCGTCATCGCAGTCCATGCAAACAATGAAAACGTATCGCATTTTAGTGCAAATGGTTCATTTATTATTGCCGTGTGAAATTATTGATTTCAGAGATTGGACCTATCTGCGATGTTTGATGAAATCTTCACTACCAATGTGTACTTGGATAATTTAAGATCGTTTCACCAGATCTCGATAAAATCACAATGGTACCTAACGGAGTGTAATCTCTGAAACAAAGAAAAAAATTCTAAATCGTAATAAATGACGGAGTTCTAAGGTAACAAATATAAAAAAAATACAGTAGAATTGAAAACCTTGTCCTTTTTTGTAAAGTCGGTTGAAAATATAAGTTAACACAGACCTCGGATTACGCTATTTTATAATCTATGGACCTGAAACAGAGTCACAAATCCGCAAAAAAAAAATGGGATTTGCGCTGTATGGATTGATATTACCATATCAATCCATACAGCCATACGCTAAACGATTGCCTACCGGCAATCGTTCAGCGTGCAGCGCCTTGTGTTACACTGTAGTCTTCCACTTCTAAACCAGCGTGATGCCACCCTCAGCCGCAACGTCAATGAATTCTAAAGGTTATAAATCAGTTGTTGAGTGTATCAGCAATAACATATATAATAAACCGTTATTCAACGCGTTCATATTTACTTTAATCGTTTGCACGAATAGCGTGTTTGTTTGTAGCACATGCAACATCTATACGGAAGGTTATCTTTGAGTACAACAGATGCTTTGGCGAGATACTGAAAGGAAATTAATAGTGATAGGTGTTGCTACTTGCTACTGAATCCCAGATGGGTATCAAATGCTAAATTACTTAATGCCAGTTTCACCGCTCGAAAAGAGTCCTTGATAGCATATTAGGGCCGGCACACATCTGCAGGCACGCAGCAAATTTTTAACCGACTTCACAAAAAAGGAGAAGGTTCTCAATTCACCTGTTTATAGGGTTCCGTAGCCGAATGGCAAAAAACGGAACCCTTATAGATTCGTCATGCCTGTCTGTCTGTCTGTCCGTCCGTATGTCACAGCCATTTTATTCCGAAACGATTAAGGATATACAGGATTGAAACTTGTTAGGTAGATGTATTCTGTGAACCGCTTTCCGATTTTTATACAAAAATAAAAAATATAATAGTTTAAGGGGGGGCATCCCATACATGGAACTGATGAATGATTTTATTCAAACCTTTACGTATGGGGGGGGGGGGGTGTCTATGGATAGGTCTTTAGAAATGACATTGAGGTTTCTAAAATATTTTTTTCTTAAAATCAATCATTTAAAAGAAAGGCGTGTCTTAAGTGGTAAAATGTGTCCCCCCCCCTCCCCTCTAACTTTTAAAGTAAGGGAGTGAAAAATCTAGAAAAAATATTTTCTGTAGATCACAATAAAAACTTTCAACGAAAATTGGTTTGAACGAGAGTCAGTAGTTTTTGAGATATAGCGACCGCAAATACAACTTTGTTTTTCATACATACACTATGAAAAACACAGTTAATTAGGGTTCCATAGCCGATTGGCAAAAAACGGAACCCTTATAGATTCGTCATGTCTGTCTGTCTGCCTGTCTGTCCGTCCGTATGTCACAGCCATTTTATTCCGAAACTACAAGGACTACAAAATTGAAACTTGGTAGGTAGGTGGTACTCTGTAAACCGATTTCCGATTTTTATACAAAAATTAAAAATATAAACGTTTTAGGGGGCATCCCATACATGGAACTGAAACAACACATTTTTTTTCTTCTAACCTATACGTGTGGGGTGTCTATGGATAGGTCTTTAAAAATGACATTGCATTTTTTCTCAAAGTCAATCATTTAAAAGATAGGCGCGTCTAAAGTGGTAAAATGTGTGTCCCTCCCCCCCTCTAACTTTTAAAGTAATGGAGTGAAAAATCTAGAAAAAATATATTCTGTAGATCTCAATAAAAACTTTCAACGAAAATTGGTTTGAACGAGAGTCAGTAGTTTTTGAGATATAGCGACCGCAAATATAACTTTGTTTTTCATACAAACACTATGAAAAACAAAGTGCGAAGTTGGTTGCGAAAAATTATAGTTATAGAATACTCCACTGTGTTACGGATAATATAGATAAATTATAAAAAAAAAAATAAAAAACGTTTTAAGTCATTGTTATTACATTTATTTTTGGATATTTTATAACTTCTTAAGCTTTATCACAAAGTTCCCTCCGAATAAAGAAAATATTGATTAACATTTAATCAGCCATTTTTTTTTAGTATCCTCTAAAATGTCCAAATATCTCGTAAACGAATAATTTTCGGCCTTACATTGTGGGGGCTAAATATGTCGCATTTTAGCCCCCCTATCTGCTCCTGCCGGGAATACGTCAAATTACCAAAACCCTGTATATTAGTATTACAGCTTTCATATGCCATCACCATTCAGATAACTATCTGACACTTTATCAGGCACCAGTAAAACTGACATTTAGCAATGCATCAGGTTCTAAAATACGCGCCGTATCGAACTTGCCGTCTGCGTATTTACGGATACGCATTTGGCACAATATTTTGTGTCTAAGTTTGAACTGAAGTGGACAGATCCTCCCATTCTAGGATTAGCGTGCTGCCATCCTCGACCGCATCATCACTTACAAACACGTCAGATAGTGGTGAAACGCTATTTATTAACCGACTGCACAAAAAAGGAGGAGGTTCTCAATTCGTCGGAACCTTTTTTTAATTTTTATTTTTATTTTTTATGTATGTTCACCGATTACTCGAAGATTCGCCTGAACCGATTTTTTAAATATTTTTAACCGACTTCAAAAAAAGGAGGAGGTTTCTCAATTCGACCGTATATTTTTTTTTATTTTTTTTTTTATGTTTGTTCGCGGATAACTTCGTCGTTTATGAACCGATTTCGATTATTCTTTTTTGTTCGATAGGAGATATCCCAAGTGTGGTACCATGGTAATTTTATCGAGGTATGATAAGTATCTCCAGAGATATTGAGATAAACATCTCAAAATTGGTACTGAAAATGAATAGCGCGGCATTGAAGTCGGTTGTTTTTTAGTTTTTAAACGATATTATTTATGTTTCAAAAGGTACCCTTCCCAGGTGGTCCCTTTTAAATTGGCCGAGCGGTTTTTAATATAACAACATTTGTAAAACGATGCATTTACTTATCTCGACGACATACTACTAACTACTGTAAACGATCTTAAATCATATTACTACTAGTATAGGTACTATACTACTACTACTAGACTATCAAGCTTTATAAGCGACAGTCATAAAAACAGCCCCAGCAATATACTACGCATATGTGTTCTTGCCTAACGTACGGCGTATTACCATGGGGAAATAGTGTTGATGCACAGGATCCAAGAATGTCGCCAGCCCATGGCCCAGAGGGGAGGGGGGGGGGGCAAGTTGAATGAAAGCATGAATTGTAGGTGAAGTCAACAGCATGAAGCTTTACACTTGTAGGGAGAGTCGGGCGGGATTTATCGGCAAAGCAAGTCAATTGCACGACCTTAGGGCTTTAGTTGCTTGCAGTTGGCTAATTTTTTTTATCTTTAGGGGGGGATACCTGCCCCACCCTTGGCGACGCCCCTGCGGGATCTCTTTAATTATATGTATACCCCGCGGCTTCGCCCGCGTTAAAAAGTATCCTATATACCTAATCCATATTACTGGCTATCCCTATACAACATTTCAGCGAAATCGGTCCAGTCGATTGACCATGAATAAGTCCTAAACAAACAAATAAACAAACTTACTTTTAAATTTATAATATTCTAATATAAATATCAGATGTCGATAAAATTTTATTGGGACCAAGCGGGAGGCATAATCTCTCAAACAAAAAAGGAATTTATCAAGTCAGTTAAGATTTGACGGAGTTCAGAGGTAACAAATATTTTAAAAAAACAGTCGAATTGAAAACCTCCTTCTTTTTGTGACGTCGGTTAAAAATGCATACGAATGCTCGTTAACATAAAAATACCAGAAAGTTGGTAAAAATATACCTAAGAAATGTGATTAGGGTAAAATTTCAACCATTGACAAATTATTCCGTGCCATTGAGCGACCACTAGCTCCAATAGTTTATGAATCATAAGTAGTTTCTCAATAATCAATTAATCACATAAAAACGAATTATTCTTGACAACTATGAGTATGCATCACAAACAGTATTTCAAATGCACCGCTCCCAAATAGCTAACTTTATTGTGTTGATACTTACTTGAAATAAATAAGTTGATCGAGTTTAGTATCAACGCTCAGCAACAATGTCGAAAGGTCATAAAATATGTGAAATATCTATTTATGTATGTTATGCGATTAATCCGTTAATTGTGAACCGATTCGAATGATTATTTTTGTAATCGGTAGGGTACATTTCCGAGGTGGTCCCATTCTAATTTCATCGAGATCTGAGAAGTATCTCCAGAGATATGACGATAAACATCTCAAACTTGCTACTGAAATTGACTCGCGGGGCATGGAAGTTGATTGTTTTAGTTTTAGTTAGTTTTATTCGGCCATCACGCTAGATCTGTCGTCGTACAGTCAGGCTCAGGGCGGGCCACAACTTTATATTTTACACAATTATTAAAATCTTTGATAATATACGAGTTTATAATCAAAGCTTAAAATATTATATTGTAAAAAATACTATGAAAATCCAATATCACTATGTATCTTGAGCAAGGCCGGTTTATTTGACGACTGTCTACGCATTCCACAATTATAAGATTAATAATACACTTAATATACACTTGACAACGAAACCGAAAGTAGAATGTAATCGCGTGAAATAACATGAATTCAATGAGTGCAAAACAAGAAGTGCGCGAAATGCGTAGCGTAATCATGCCCATAATAGATATTTAAAATGACAGTTTTACATAACAATGAAATCATTTTACGTTCCATCATGTGAAGTTTATAAACTCAAAATAAACACGGATATATTACTATCAAAATAAGGAAGTAATAGGTCGTAAAATGACCGAGTTACTACCAACAAGTTCGCTACAATGTCGTGCACCCGATGCATGTTTAAATACAAATGTAACGCTATCAAACTATATCTATTTTTATCACCACACACACATCCTTACACGAATCACGACCTCGCTATTATAACCCTTATTACTGATAACATAAAAGCAGTTAATTCCACTATAAGAAATGTCGCTTACGCTGTTTTGTTTAAAGAAATTAATGGTAGCGTATGTAGTCATATCAATGATACAACTGCCAAGTCCTAAGCTATCTGTATGAACCAACCACGTGTCTCGATTATATATCTATAGTGAATACCATCCAGTGTAATCTGACACGGCTGATTAGAATCGACTACGTCCTTTACTCTACTTATCGTATCAAATCGAAGGGGCGGGGAAGGTCTCATTATAATGGTACTTTTACGATACAAAGATAGAAAATGTTCGACGAATGCCGATAGAGTTATATTGTTAGAAGATTTATTACAATTGACTTCCGGTTACTTGTCTATGTCTGGCTGGGTGTTAGAGTTTCTCTATTTTAGGAAATATGCAATTATAATATAAAGAAAGAAAAAAAGAAAGAAAGAAATCACATTTATTCAAAGTCATAAAAGTAGGTACATAGTTACAATATTTCTCGTAACATAAGCCCTAAAGCCAATTTTATATATATATTTTTTTATTTTTTTTAAATGTATAATAATTTGTAATGATATTAATGAATTTTTAAACTTAAATGAAATAAGCTTCATACACTATGTCAATAATTTAAGTCATATTGTATTTTGTAATGCTTATTGTGTGTGAATAAATTGAAATTCAATTGAATATCGTTAGGTATAATTAATGGTTGGCTACGAAAAGGGCACATGCTCAGCATAATGCATCACATTGACTGCAGCAGTGCGTTGATTTTCAGCAGTGCCCCTATTTTTCGCATCAAGTAGTCGCCATAATATGCATTTTAAGTAATTAAATTTTACACAAAGATAAAAGAAGAGCTTCAGCATTTTTTTTATTTTATTCCATAAAGATTTTTAACTAGATAATTTAGTTTGCAGTTTTTTTAAATGAATGGTATTATAAAACACCTATCAGCATTATGGTAACGTATGATTTGTATGTAAATAAATATTGTTGTTATGGTAAAAAATGTTCCCGACAAATTTTCAAATTTTGCTTTTGTATTGGAGCCGCTGAAGGGACTGGAACAGCAATACTAAATTTGAGTCCAATCATCATCATCATTATCAGCCGGTATCGGTCCACTGCTGGACGTAGGCCTCTCCCAAGACACACCACTGAGCCCGATCTTCGGCTCTTTGTTTCCAGCTGCGGTGGGCAGTGATTGGAAACTAAGAGCTGAGTCCAGTCGAACGTCAGGAATTTGTTTTAATGTTCACACATTCTCACAACTCACACATACACAGTTACACAGTTTGTAATAATTTAAGATACTAAAAACTTTTTTTTTTTTGTTTAACAAACTAAAAGAACCGACTGCTAGATATTTTCGGTACCAACTTTGAGGTGTTTATTTCGAAATCTCTGGAAATACTGAACAAAAGTCAATTAAATTTAAATGGGACCACTTGGAACCCTTTCAAACAAAAACCTCCTTCTTTTTTGAAGTCGGTTTAAAAATGAAAGAATCGATTCCACATGTATCGCCGCCAGAGCTGCCAGTCATTTTCAGTAGGGCTATATTCTGTAAGCTATCTCGAAAGCGGAATTCGCGGTGAGATTCAAATTTCGTACTGCGAAATTCCATCGTAACACGATCGTAATACGGTTGAATTTCGTAGTATGAAATTCAAATCTCACCGCGGATTCCGCTTCCGAGATAGCTTACAGAATAGCCCTACAGTAGCGAATTGTGGAGTATATCTCTATTTCCCTGAATTAATCATCATTTATCATATTATATCTGGATATCATTTATTATAGGAAGAATGCAACTCTGAGGGAAAATATAGGAAATCGGAATAGTGTGTACAAAAAACCAGACGAATTCAGAATCTGTACAAAATGCATTGGTGCACGATTTGAACTCGCGACCTCGGAATCAGAAGTCGACGTGTTTCTTAATAATCGTAATGCGTCAATGCAATTAAATTGATTAGAATACAATTCAGGACCTTTGCTCATCACTTAATCAGTTTCTTCATTATTACCTTCCCGTGTCCGTGTCACCACGCATGTTAAGGTCATCTTGCATTTTTGTATGTCTTACAGGCTAGCGTTTGACCACTATTTCACCTGGTGGTAAGCGAAGATGGTGAATACGCTAGGCCTGGGTATACTCTTGATTCTCAAGGGCTGTGTGCTGCCGGAATACCGTAAGGTCATGGCGGCAGATTTTCTCCATGATGGTGGTAACTGTGAAGGTGGCAAGTCAGACGAAACATCGATATAATAATGCTTCTACCGTCTGCTTTACGTACTAGCTAGATAATAATAGCAGTGAAGTACTAACTACCAATTAACACTAACTTCACTTTGTACTACAACACAAATTATGTCACTATGCCCGCGTATCGTAGAATTCACTTTATATAATTTTGCACCATGGTATAACTCTGAGGGCCCGGTGGCGTAAGTGGGAGAACGGTCGGCTTTGATGCCAATTCCCGCCGTGCACCAATTTATTTATCTATCGAAAAATATATGTGCGCTTTTCACAGTGGTGAAATGGTTCTGGTGAAGGAAAAACATCGATAAGAAACCAACAACCCCCGCATGGTGGTAGAGTTAAGCCCTCAAGTTAGAAAATCTGTCGCCAAACATCTAACGTGTTCCGGCAGATGTCCTTGAGAGCCAGTTCCCATTCTAGGCCTAGCATGCTTACCATCTTCGACCGAATCAAAACTTACCAACAGGTAAGATAGTGATCAAACTCTAGCCTATAATAAGATATAAAAAAGAGTTGAGGATTTTTCTATTATGAATCAAGATTATCCTAGACCCATAGATAATTTTGCGCAATTAAAATTACGAACCCATGTCATGGCTAGAAATAGTAGTAATATGTACTATAATTTAGTATGTTCAAGATCAAGGTAAATGCCTTAGAAACACTTAAACTAGATAACATAGTACAAACTCATCGAGCTGACATTATAGTGTTTAATTGCACTACAATGTATGATCAAGGTAGGTATAAATTAAGTCTTAGTGATAAATTATTTTGGCCTTAAACCTAAACAATTAGAATACGCAGTATCCTTATCGTTACATGTACTAGTTACTCCCGCGGCTTCACCCGTGTTCCTACTTTTAACCGACTTCACAAAAAAGGTGTAGTTCCTCAATTTTATATTTGTTGCACAGAACTGCGTCTCTTATTAACTGATTTGAAGAAACAACGGGTTGCACTCCGGGAGTGCCGGCAGAGGTGAAAACTTTAACATTAATAAATTTTCGATCAGGTCACGTGTTCTGACGCGAGTTTAACATTTTTAACCCATCCCAAAAAAAAGTTTCTACTCTTACTACCGTCTTACGAATTTTTGATCAGGTCTCGTGTACTGACGCGAGGTGTACTGACGTGTACTCGCTGATGCAAGTTTAACATTTTTACCCATCACCCAAAAAGTTCACAACGCCGCTAAAGAAGTTTTCACTTCAAAAAAATTGTTTCAGAGAGTATGCTTCCCGTTTGGTCCCATTGTAATTTTATTGAGATCTGATAAGTATCTCCAGAGATATGGGGATAAACACCTCAAGCTTAGTTCTGAAAATTATTGATAGTTTAAAAACTAAAACAACCGACTTCTATGCCCCGCGAGTCAATTTCCATTCTAGGCCTTGCGTGCTTACCATCTTCGACCGCATCATCACTTACCAACAGGTGAGATAGTGGTCAAACGCTAGTCTATAAGATATAAAAAAAAAATATTTCAGTAGCAAGTTTGAGACGTTTATACCGTCATATCTCTGGAGATACGTATCAGATCTCGATGAAATTATAACAGGACCACCTCGGAAACGTAGGGTACGTTTCCGACCGATTAAAAAAATATATAATTATTCAAATCGGTTCACAATTGACGGAGTAATCGCGTAACATACACACAACCAAAAACATACAGACGAATTGAGAACCTTCGTTCTTTTGGGAAGTCGGTTGATGACTAGCGCGGCATTTGAAGTAGTTTTTTTGTTTTGTTTTTTAAACGATCCCTTTGAAAAGCTTCAGCCAAATGGTGGTCAAATGTTAGCCAATACGATATAGAAGCGCCAAAATTAGGCGAAATCTTACGAAATGTTTTTGGATGGGAATATTTTCTTTTGTTTATACATTTTTTGTACATTTTAAGGGATTCGGTACGGAACCCTAAGCAATCTTCAAAAGGAATAAAGGAACCATTATAGGATTACTTTGTTGTCCGTCTGTCTGTATGTCTGTCTGTCCGTCTGTCTGTCTATCTGTCCGTCTTTCTGTCTGTCCCTCTGTCAAGACCATTTTCTCAGAAACGTGTAGAGATATCAAGTTGTAACTTTACCAAATGTTCAGGTCTACGGTGTCTTTCAGCTGTGGAAAAATTAAACTTGTCATTCAATGCTATCAAAAGATATGACCGTTTATGTCGCATATTTCCGCATATTTTCACCAGGGAATCAAAACCACAAGGGTACTTCCCGTTGACCTAGAATCATGAAATTTGGCAAGAAGCAAGGTCTTGAAGCATTGATGAAGGAAAAAAAACCGTAAATAAGTAAAATATTATGTTTCTTTGAAGTGTTTCACACTTTATATTTTTTGTAAATTGTTAAACACAATCCAAAATTTCATCGTACCGACGGGACTTGAACCCGCAACCTCCGGAATAACATGTTCCGGTGCTTTGCCAATTAAGCCACGGTGCGAAGTATCGTTACGACGAAATTAGTGGATTGCATTTTGTTAACCCAATTATGCATTGGTGGCGCCATCTATGACTACTTATTACGTAAGTTAATCATTCGGAAGAATACATTACAGTTTTCAAATCCGACGAGAGATGTTGCACTGCGTAAATCAAATATTATGTTTCTTTGAAGTGTTTCACACTTTATATTTTTTGTAAATTGTTAAACACAATCCAAAATTTCATCGTACCGACGGGACTTGAACCCGCAACCTCCGGAATAACATGTTCCGGTGCTTTGCCAATTAAGCCACGGTGCGAAGTATCGTTACGACGAAATTAGTGGATTGCATTTTGTTAACCCAATTATGAATGTTTAACTTACGTAATAAGTAGTCATAGATGGCGCCACCAATGCATAATTGGGTTAACAAAATGCAATCCACTAATTTCGTCGTAACGATACTTCGCACCGTGGCTTAATTGGCAAAGCACCGGAACATGTTATTCCGGAGGTTGCGGGTTCAAGTCCCGTCGGTACGATGAAATTTTGGATTGTGTTTAACAATTTACGTAAATAAGTAGTTTAATAACAAAAAAGCTAATTTACAAACTTATTATTTGCGGTGGGTGCATTAACAGTGTCTAGGCATCGCTCTAGGGATCGAACTACAAAGTTAAATTTGCCAGTAACAAATACTATGGCACGGAAAATTCTAGGTTGCCAAAATGTTGCCCTTTACTGTAGGTACTGCGCCCGTTACCTAGAGACCCAAATATTTTAAGTTTAATACGCCTATAAGAGTTCAACCACAGAATACTAACTAATAAACAATATATTATTTATATATTACTATAACTATATACATAGACTAAATAATAGTACTCATATTTAACTGGGTACTTTGTCTTACATACCGAAAACATTTGTTTGACGGATAAATAACAGGCAAATTATAATGACCGGGAGGGACTAAAAAAAGTCCTACCACTATAATGTATGAATATATCATGTAAATTGTACTTATATTTCGTTAGCAACAAGAGCACTCCTAACGTACATAACAACCACACACGTACAAAACCGATACGGTAACACGATACGCATGTCCGGTGTGTAACCAGCCTTATGACAAAGTTCGTTGACGTTTTATGGCTCGCGTAGTGTGCGCCGCAAACATTACAGCCGTGGCCGTATTCATTCAATTTTTAACAGACTTCACAAGGAAGAGGTTCTTAATAGCTATAAATATAATAGATACCTAGTTCTCTAGCATATAAATATGAATAATATTCATGTTTCTGTGGTGTCTACCTGTAGACGAACACCTCTGAATGCATTTAGTAAAATCTATTAGTGCACGGCTAATTTGAATTGAGTCCTGAGACCCTTTTCTTCTCAGCAACGCCACATGAGTAAAGAAGGAACAGAGACAAACCTTCTTAGGAACGGAAAAAATGTTTACCTATTCTTGTAGCAACCCTGCTACAAAAAAAAACAAAAAAAATCTTCATCGTAATAAAATCCTCCTTCAAGTAAACATGACCTGCTTTTTAATTTTTCAAGCTTCATCATTGTCGACAACGATGTATGTCAATCATGATCTTGAGATGTCACGAAATGTCATTTAATGTCATGATGTGCCATATGTCATGAAATGTCATAAATGTCACGAAATTTCATAAAATGTCACGAAATGTCATGAAATGTAACAAAATGTCATTAAATTTCATAATATATCTGAAATGTCATCAAATATCACGAAATGTCATATAATGTTATAAAATAAAAGAAAATAAAAAATTGAGATTGAACGGGTATCTACAATAGTCCAGTCAAAATAGACATTACAGTTTGCATTAAATTCACAACAAGCTGAATTTTTGTGCAGGCCGTGAGTACGTCATTACAAATGATATGTCAAAAGTCCCCATCGATCCCGTTTGTGCGTTGTCTTTTATTCGAGGTTTGACCTCGAATAAAAGACAACGCACAAACAGCGTAACTGAGATATAGCGACCGCAAATATAACTTGGTTTATCATACAAACACTATGAAAAACAAAGTTATTTTTGTAGTTGCGAAAATCATACATACTGACATCATATATACGTGGCGTACTCATGCATATTATGACGATAACAACTTTTATAACTTTTTGAATCGTTATATCTCAGAAACGGTGGCTCGTAGAAAAAAAAGTATTGATAATTTTTTTATAGATAATTTTATGATCTACAATTTTATCACAGGTACTTTTATGATAAATCTTACCGTTTTTCTGAAAATCGCGAAAAATGCAAATTTGTGACCTTTGACCTCGAATAAAAAACAACGCACAAGCGGGATCGATGGGGACTTTTGATATGTCATTTGTAATGACGCATCCAAGGCCTGCACAAAAATCCAGCTTGTAGGGAATTAATGCAAACTGGAATCATAATTTAGTCTATTTTGACTGGATTACAAGGTAAGCGTGCCACATCGACCGCATCGTCACTTAACATCAGGTGAGATAGTGGTCAAATACCTATACGCCTATCCAACTTTAAAAAATGTCATTAAATGTCAAGGAATTTTATTGAGCCTCCTTAGACCGGGCACTATAGAAGAACATTCATGGGCCAAAAATTAAAAAAAATACTTTCCCGCCCTAGGGCACAAATGACCTACTTTGCGCGCACTTATCGAGGAACAAACCATCACTTTTCGAATAGATGGGATGAAAAATAATATAATATAACGTAACGCGTCGCGAGCGACAGCCCTGTGTTAAAGCACCAGCCGAGCCACTATAAACCGGTTTCACTCCGTACGTGACAGGCGGCACACAGGCCGCTGGTGCTCACGCACTCACGTGCGTCTACGTCATCATCACAGCGCAGTTGTATGAAGCTTTGTCTCTGTTCCTTCTTTACTCATGTTGCAACGCGTACTTGATACCTTATCAAGATGACATTTATATCAAATAATATCGGGGCTACGGTCTCTTTCAGCTGTGAAAACATCAAACTTATTAATTAGTTAACGTGAACAAAAAATATGACCGTTTAGGGCGCATATTTTCGTATATTTTCCGATTTTACGAGAGAATCGAAAACTATAGAGCAAGTACTTCTCGTAGACCTACAATCATGAAATTTGGCAAAAAGCAAGGCCCTTACATCTCACGTCAAAGAAATAACTAATAACCGGCCAAGTGCGTGTCGGGCCACGCGCAGTGTAGGGTTCCGTAGTAGCATGTTATTTAATGCAAGTCTTTACCCGTTATAAACAAGCAACTAGGTACTCCGTCTTTGTCACTTTAAAGGATTTATTCTAAGGATTTTGTATTTGGTACAAAATTATCCAACACCCAAGTTCAACGACTATTACTGCTAAACTAATAAAGTTATCTTAACCGCTATAATTTTCCTTTAAAGTTCATGAAATGCGCTATTATCACGATTTTTTTCAGATTTTTCAAGCCTGCTGGCTTTTTTTGAGCTTTGGTTTAGCTTTTAGAGGGGGGAAGAGGCCCTACTGGAACAAAAATATGCACTTTAAAGTTTAATATTTCGTAAATGGAGCACTCAATCGAAAAATGGTATTGGGTGTTAAGTCATTTTAAAAGACCTATTCAACGATATCCCACGCGATGGGGTAGACGACGAAAAAAAAAATTCATCCTAACTTCTCATGTAGGGGGAGCTAACCTAAAAAAAATTTTTCAAAATTTTATTTCACCACTTTGTCGGCGTAACTTATATACATATCCCTACAAAATTACAGCTTTCTAGTATTAACGGTCTTTTAGCAAAATCTCGGACAGACAGACGGACATGACGAAACTATAAGGGTTCCTTGTCAGGACTACGGAACCCTAAAAACCGTTAATAGCTATTTTAATAACGAAAAAAGCGAATTCCCTTTTTTATGGTAAACGGTAACAGGACACGCACGACGATCGCCTGATGGCAAGCGATGACGTCTACCTATAACAGATACAGCGGCATGCAACATTCTGAATTGCCAGAATTTTGCATGTCACTGCACTGCGCCTGTTACCTTGAGACATAAAGATATTGAATCTCACATGCCCTGTCATTTCACTGGACACCTTGCCATTTAAACCGAAAGAGAATGCTATTTCACGGCTAAAAACTAATTGGCAAAGTGGTGGTACCGCCCCAGGCGGACTAGCATGGTGGTAGGACACTATCTGGTGTCCGCCTGGCCAGCTACCACCCTCAAGTTAGAAAATGTGTCACCAAACATCTAATGTGTTCCGGCAGCTATCCTTGAGAGCCAGTTCCCATTCTAGGCCTAGCGTGTTTACCATCTTCGACCGCATCATCACTTACCAACAGGTGAGATAGTGGTCAAACGCTAGCCTATTACGTATAAAAAAAAAAATGCAGAAGTCCTACCACTACTAAATCCCTATAATAAACTTATTATTTGCGATTGATGCACTAATTGTGTAAGGCATCTAGGGATCGAACTGCAAAGTTAAGTAGTTTGTACGGAACCCTCGGCGCGCAAGTCGAACTCACTCTTGTCCGGTTTTTTTTTATGATAATAGCTCTTCAATATAGCACAATCGTTGTGCGAGTTAAACACGAACTAGTTCGGTTAAATTTTATTCTAGAAGATTAAAACATGTTAACCGATAATCTTTTTATTACATTTAAAAAATTTAGAATCTTAAACTCTTTGTTCTAGATACCCTAGGTAAGTCTAGACGTCTGTCACTATAATAATGTTCTGGACACGGATAATCTACCTAGAGTCTATTCTCCGTGGTTCTGGATGTCGGTATTGTCTATTCTAGTACTTGTACTATTGTTTATTCTGTGGTAGTGGCTAATTAACCACGGCTAGAATAGACATCAATCGATGCGCCTACTACCACTGTGATTTAATTATTGTAAACTCGGTTTATTGGTTACTACTTACTAGTACTTAGTTTGATGACTTAAGTACTTAGTATTTATTTTATTAAGTTAGGTTAGGCTGGGTGGTTACTTGGTCTCATGCACTTGGATATCTTTAGGGATACGAGTAAAAATCTTAAATGAATACTGTCAAACCGGCGTTGGAACTGTGGTTGGAAGTCGCATGTTTTGTGCCAACCATAGACGTAACAAAGAATTGTGCACTGCAGACGTTTTGACAAATTCAATTTAATCCGTACACTTTAATAATAAGGTTGTAATTGCTTTGTAGAACAAAACGGTCCAATTGAGAGACACCCGGGTGGTAGTGTGTCCTTGTCTCACAACCTGCTAGTCCTATATATGTTCTATATTATATGTATGGTATATAAGTTGTCCATACAAAAGAAAGGGACAAACTCCGTTCAAGGTCGGTCTCATGGGGGCCGGTGTACGCGATCAAGTTTAATATGTAGCAGGTCTGTGGTGACAACATTATATTCTTGTACGTCGCGAACTTTTTTTTTAATATCTTATAATCTAGCGATTAACCACTATCTTGCCTGATGGTAAGTGATGATGTAGTCGAAGATGGTGAACATGCCAGGCCTAGAATACTCTGACTCGCAAGGGCTGAGTGCTGCCGGAATATGTAAGGTTATGGCGGTAGATGTTCTCTTTGATGGTGGTAAGCTACTTTTTAACCGACTTCAAAAATGGAGGAGGTTATATGTTCAAAGTGTATGATGTATTTTTTTGGTAGCATGTCTGGCAGAACATTGATAAAGTATGATTCTACCACCTGTGAATATCATATATCATCATAAATATGTATGTGGGAATCATTGATATTTTTTTTAAATATGTGTTGCAAAGCAGCATTACTAAAAATAAAATAAATCGTTTTAAATAGCACAATCACCGGCTAGCACTTCAACCGTTTAAAATGTGTATTAAGTAAGTATTCACATTTTAATAATTATATAGTAGACAAAGTGGCTGAATGCTGGAGCCGCACGAAGCCGCCTTTAAAAGATTTTTTAGTTTTGCATTTCATAAAATCAAGGAGACTTTTTACTTCAGTCTCCTTGCCACATGAGTAAAGAAAAGGAACAGAGACAAAGCTTCATACAACTGCGCTGTGATGATGACGTAGACGCACGTGAGTGCGTGAGCACTAGCGGCCTGTGTGCCGCCTGTCACGTACGGAGTGAAACCGGTTTATAGTGGCTCGGCTGGTGCTTTAACACAGGGCTGTCGCTCGCGACGCGACGCGTCACGTTATATTATATTATTTTTTATCCCATCTATTCGAAAAGTGGTTGGTTCTTCGATAAGTGCGCGCAAAGTAGGTCTTTTCCGCCCTAGGGTGAGAAAGAGATTTTTTAATTTTTGTCTTATTAATGTTCTTTTATAGTGCCCTGTCTGAGGAGGTTCAATGAAATTCCTTGACATTTAATAACATTACATGACATTGCGTGACATTTCATGAAATTTCGTGACATGTAATGACATTTTGTGACATATTAAGACATTTTGTGACATATAATTACATTTATGACATTTCATGACATTGAATAATATTTCATGATAATTCGTGACATTTAGTGATATTTCATAACATAAATTGACATTTCATGAAGTTTCATGAAATTTTGTGATATGTCATGATATTTGTGACATTAATGACATAGAATTATATTTGTTGACATTTTGTGACATTTCACGACATTTGTGACATTTTATGACATTTATGACATTTCGTGACATTTCATGACATATGACATATCACGACGTTAAATGACATTTCGTGACATCTCATGATCATGATCGACATACATCGTTGTCGACAATGATGAAGCTTGAAAAATAAAAAAGCAGGTCATGTTTACTTGAAGGAGGATTTTATTACGATGAAGATTTTTCGTATCTTTTTTTCCAACCCTACAAGAATAGGTAAACATTTTGTCCGTTCCTTAGAAGGTTTGTCTCTGTTCCTTCTTTACTCATGTGTCCTTGCATACAACTTTGACATGACGACCAAAAGCTCTAAAGTATTAAAAGTTAGTTTGCTTGCATTTTATCTATGCATTCTCAAGTGATGATTTCTAGGTACCTATCAACAATTTAATACTATAAGAATTTTTGTCCTGACATACTGACTGACTGACAGACAACGCACAGCCTAGTCGTAGAGACTTGAAATTTGGAGGGTATATTTGTCTTAGTACGTAGGGGTGTACTAAGAAAGGATTTTCCGAAATTCACCCTTTAAGGGGATGAAATGGGGGTTAAAAGTTTGTATGGAGAAACAAGATTAGATAGTCTTTTCTATCCAAAACTTCACACAAGTGCTTCAGTAACAAAATAAGTAAATACGTGTTTCTGGTTTTTTTGAAAATTCACCCGTAAGAGGGTGAAATGGGGTAACAAAGTGTGAAAATCAATATTGTTTCGGATTGCGCTGAAATTTGGCATACAGATAGTTATTACGACGTTAGTTCCCTCTGAAAAAAGGATTTTCCAAAATTTACCCCTGAAGGAGATGAAACGGGGGTACGAAGTTTGTATGGAGAAACAAGATTAGATTGTATTTTTTATTCGAAACTTCATACAAGTGTATTTATTTATTTAAAACGGCTTTACACTCACGGGTTAAGATGTCGAAATTACTCCGACACGTTTCGGACATTTTTGATGTCCTTTTTCACAGGAGTCAGGCCTACCGCGCGTCCCTCGCGCTACGGGATTCGGCACGTAACTGCCTAGCCGTGCGGGGAGCGGGTGCAGGGACGGCGGCCGGCGGAGTTGGCGAAGATTGTCTCTGTATCTTCATACAAGTGCTCCAGTAAAAAAAATTGGAAAATACGTGCTTCAGGTTTTTTTTTAATAACACCCCTAAGAGGGTGAAATGGGGTAACAAAGTGTGAAAATCAATATTGTTTCGAATTGCCCTGAAATTTGGCATGCAGATAGTTATTACGAAGTAAGTTGCCTCTGAGAAAGTATTTTCCAAAATTCACCCCTGAAGGGGATGAACCGGGGGTCCTAAGTTTGTATGGAGAAACAAGATTAAATACTTTTATATTTGAATTTTAACACACTTGTGTCGAATTAAGTACTTACTTAAGTGAGTAAATACGTGTTTCAGGCTCTTTCGAAATTGCACCCCTAAAAGGGTGAAGTGGGGTAAAAAAGTCTGAAATCAATATTGTTTCGGATTGCGCTGAAATTTGGCATGCAGATAGTTATTTTGACTTAGGTATCCGCTAAGAAAGAATTTTTCAAAATTCACTCTTCAGGGGGATGAAGCGGGGGTTCAAAGTTTGGATAGTCATTTTATTCAACATTTCACACAAGTACTTCTGTAAATAAATAAGTAAATACGAGTTTCAGACTTTTTCAAAATGCCACCCTAAGAGGATAAACTGGGGTAACGAAGTCTAAAAATCAATATTGTATCAGATTGCGCTGAAATTTAGAATGCAGATACTATGACGTAGGTATCCGCTCAGAAAGGATTTTCTAAAAATTCCTCCCGGATACGGAACGGGGATTCAAAGTTTGTATGGCGAAATAAGATGAGATAAAGTACGTGTTGTAGGATTTTTTGAAATTGGGTAGGTAACAAAGTCTGAAAATTTGGGTTTTTCGGGTTTTATAAATATGAATCCCGAATTGCCTTAGTCACGAGATAACATGAAAACGTGAACCGATTTGGCTAATTCTTATTTGATGTATTTAATGATAGAATCGTTTTTGCAAAAGAAAAATTTTAAGTAAACAAAAGAAGTTTTTAACGCGGGCGAAGCGCGGGGCACTTCTAGTTTATTAAAATAAAATAATGAAGAACACTTTTTGATCACAGATTGTATAATGTCATCTCTTACACACCTTACCCCAGAGTGAGCCTTAAAACTAAATAATTGTGAATAATGAACGTTGCAGGTAAGATTATTTGTAAATTTAAATTATCTGTTGTATTCAAGCTGCACTATGCAGAAAAACTACAGATTTTTCACAGTTATGCTAATAAGGTCAGCGGTAATATAATTAGTGTAGACAGACATCAGTATATTTTATGAACATGGTAGTGTTATGGGGCCAGTGCTAAATGCTGACTTTTGGTCGTTTTATTTTCTACTCTCTCCAGTCACCAGCCAGTTTCTGCATTTCAGCAGATACAAACATAGACGTTTAAGTCTATAGATACAAATTAAGCATAGACGTAACGTCTATGAAATTAAGTTAAGGATATTCTGTGAACGTGAGCTTTTACCGTCATCTCTCGCACTAGAACTTTTTTTTAATTTACTTTACTTAAGTCGCCAGCCAGTCACCTCATTCAGCCGTCGGTCATAACATAACTCAGCAATCATACGTTATCGTGTGCTCATGGAGTGATACCCTATAATTTGCGGCCAGTAATATCGGTGCGGTATACAAACTTGCGCAATTACATTGATAGGTTTAAAATACGGCTTTATAATACCCCCGGTAAGTAGCCGGGGATTTATTTTTTCTTCATTTTGACTTCGCAAGGCTTAAACATTCAGTCACTATGCTACTATTATTTAATAAGACAATGGTGCATTAAGAATTTCACTCATGCCAGATTGATCGTGTAAGTAGTACCTATTGGTGCGGGTTTGTTTTGCATTGAACATAGTTTTTTATATAATACTAGCAGCCCGCCCCGGCTTCGCACGGGTAGAACATATATGCCTACAAAATTTGCATCAGTTTGTTGCATCGAATATAAAATATGAACATATTTAACAACCATCGTCATATTTCATCCAATTTACACAAAACCTTAACGAATTATGCACCTAAACCTTCCTCATAAACACTCTGGCTATTGGTGAAAACCGCATGATAATCCGTTCAGTAGCTATGGAGATTATTGCGAACAGACAGACAGACGCAGTGATGAACTTTGTTTTATAATACTTACGTATTGATATTGGACGGCTCTTTGGCGTAAAGGATAGTTACCCTGATTCTGACCCGACGGTCGTTGGTTCTAATCCTAGCTATATACCTACCAATGAAAGTTTTATGTGCATTCATGAATCATGAGTTTTCGTACAGTGGTAGTGGAATCATTAAATCTACCAAAAAGTAGCTTACCACCAAGGAGTACATCTGCCGCCGTAACCTTACGGCGTTCCCCGACGCAAAATGTAGGGGTATTATACGTTTAACGTGTGTATCTGTGTGTCTGTCTGTAGCATCGTAGCACCTAACCGGATGAACCGATTTTGTTTTTATTATTGATAGTTTTTTTTTTGTTTGATAGATGTCTTCATCGAGTGTTTTCTTAGCTTTGATTCATGAAAATTCGTTCAATCGTTATAAAATTATGAGCTTTTTTCTAGTTAATTGCGCTATGAAATCAACTTTCATAGGTCTGATCAATTCGAAAATCTTCTTCTTCAACGATATTGTAAGAACATGGAAGCCTCCTGGACTCTACAGAATACTCAAATCCTCACCAACTTACAGCTCAGATTTTAAATGTCGTGTTTAGAGTCATTGGAAAAAGCTATTATACATAGATCAGTCGGGGTGGTTTAAAATATTATATTATATTATTATATATATATAGATGAATATTATTTTATACAATAGATCATATTATTATACTATATTGACTTCAAATTGATTGTGATCGGTGGGGATCTTCAGCATAGCTAAGCTTATAATAATATTTTCCTAGTAACTATGACCTAATCTGTGGTTTCACTGCAAATATTTTATTAATTTTGCGATGCGTGTTTGTGAAATTCGTGATATCTTATAGAGTTTTCATTTGAATTATATACTGTAAAGGACAATTTTAATCTATAATATGTGGCCAAGCTCATCAACGTAATTATTTGGATAAGGATTAATACTATATACTTGAAAATAGCCTTGGAAGTTATGTAATATTTTTTAACAAAAATTTTAAGATTAAAATGGTTACTGTGAGTCAACCTTAAGAGATAGACATATGCTGTCGCGGACTTTTTTGTAGGTCTTATTAAGTTGTACAACTCTTGCATACAAAATATTCTTCTATCTATTTTCAATTAAGCAGCGTTCGTAAGAAACGTGGTTTTTCGACCGTTTATTTGCCGACTTAGGTTGCAAATTAGGTCTCCACGAATGTACCTTTGATTTAAACGGGATAATATATAGCCTATTTTCATTCCGAAAGTCCATTCATTTCCAGTTTTTGAGCTTACTCATTACAAACATACAAAAATACAAAAATACAAATGTTCTCTCTTTATAATATTAGTATAGATATAAGAGTAATAAGTAAGGAGTACGTCAAATATTACACAAATAAAGCCTAGCAATGAGGCTAAGTGCAAAAAAATAATCTAGCATCCAAGGTATACAATAAAGAATTTATCTATCTTCACTTGGAATATCTTGAATTTTTTTTTTCACCAAAGCTTTTTATTAAGCCTCTTTAGTGTTTTTTTCATTAGACTTAGTCCGAAATAGGAAGATTGTTGTGAAAAATAGTTTCTTTTCGTAACGTTTTAGTTTGAGACTGCCGTAAATGCTAAACAACTTATAATACTTTTAATAAGAAACTAAAGCTAAAAAAGAAAGCGACACATTGAAGAGAGAACCATGTCGTTCGCAAATTTCGCAATACGCTTCTGCAGCAATGTCTCTCGGGTCTAAATCTATACTTAGTACAAACTACATTCCTTTAGACATTGGCTAAATACATTAGACGTGCGGCACCATAATTAAAACTCTCATCTAGTAGTCTGCATATTAAGGAATTTTGGCGGGATATACGTGAAAATATTGTGTGTGCTCTTATTATAGTTTTTCCTTAAAACTTGTGTTCTTCCGCGAGTTAATGTGTACTAAATGTGGATTATTAACCACTAAGTGCCAGTGAATATGCACGAGTTCAGGAGGAAACAGCACAATGTTGAAAACATTCTATTTGCGTTCTCGCCAAAATTCCACTGAAAATCTTCCGTAAAGTCCGCATCTTTACTGAGGGTATGACCATAGTATCTCTTCAGTGGTATAACTTGGACTGGACTATGACTTCAACTTGACCTGAACTGTGACTGTCTCGTCTCAATTTTATGAATATAAATTTAAACAATATTAATGCTTGACACTGGCTAACTACACTAATCGTGTGGAGCCATGTGAAAATAAACTCATTTCACTTCTTTTCATTTCAGCAATTTACTTCTATCCTCCACATAGACGTAATATAATTTGACTGCGCAAAACGGCCCTGATGAGACCGACCTAGAACGGAGTTTGTCCCTTTCTTTTGTATCGACGACTTATATATATATTATACATAAAGTATAGAACATATATAGCACTAGCAGGTTGTTAGACAAGGACACACTCCCACCCTGGTGCCTTTCAATAGGGCTGTTTTGTTCTACAATACAATTACAACCTTATTTTTACAGCATACGGATTAAATTGAGTTTGTGAAAACATCAAGTGCACCATCCTTTTATATTACGTCTATGATCCTCCATGTTCAGCCATATTGAAAGAAAAAAAATAAAAGAAAAAGAGTAAGAACCAAATTTCGACACCAGTCGAGTTATTAGCACCTAAGTTTTATATCAACACTGTAAGTAATACTAGATTTTTGTATAATTTCAGGTACTGCAAAATACTTACGCAGGAATTCATTTTAGGTATATTTTAGTACTTTGAGTATTCAAGAACATTTTTGTATGCTAACTCTCTTATTGTATGCTAAGCACGAGTATTGACGATTATTATGTAAAATTTAAAATAGGTGCTTTTGCAAAATTGTAAAGCTTGGACAGCTGTCATTAGGTCCATTTTACTCCCACATGTGAGCGATAAAACGGTAGCCGTCATTGTAGATTTATATCGATCGTAACATGTATAACAGCCCCGGTAGTCTCTTCCTTAGTTACTGACGTTTCTATCAGCACAACATCGATCTGAGAGAGATGGAGCTAGACAGCTGTATCGTTCTACCAACGTAATCGGTGACAAAGACAATGCTTGAACTATAGACCACAGAGTACTAAATCACTCTACTACGTCATAAGAGTTGACACTTCCCAACATTTTTGATACCCGAATTATACGTACTGTGTAGCCAACTTAATAACAGAAAGTATTATTTACGTAGTAACTATTATATAATCTGTGGTATTAAGCTTATAAATTAAATAGAAACTTTTTTTGCAGTGTTGGTTGGTACAAAGTCCGTTCATACTTCTGAGTTATTTAATTATGTATGCAATGTCGCGGGACTACTATAGACTACGAGACTAGCACGATTTAAATCGTCCTACCTAGCTACAAGCCCTATTTAGAGTAACACCTCAAAGTATCAACGATGAAAGTACGATATTGCTACAAACTTATCTGTAAGGCGGCGTCGTAGAAAAACGAACAAACATGACAAAATTACAGTCATTTCAAACTAGGCGCCATACCCCGCCAAACTGTATTTCTCACGCCCAGTCAATTTTGTCACACCACAACTATTAATTAACAGCTTAAATAACACACCGTTTCAAGATAAACTTAACTATGTTAAAAATGTAAGATGTCCATCATTGCGCCTATAATTTAACACTTTACGTGTCAAACTGATGTGCGGCAACGATATGTTTCTCTGAATATTATTTTAATCAAAATTACAAAGCGGCGAACTCCTAGCTTAAACCAAGAGACACATAATTGCGGTTGAAAACTTTAAAAGAACCGACTTCGCTTAAGTGCTTCTACTCTTAAAACTATGATAATGGGGGACTTTACTTCATGAGTAAAAGAAATTAAGTATGAAGTGGCGTTTTTACTCATTCTAGCTAGTCTAGTTGAATGGTGTATGTAAAGTGGACTGGCAGTTCATGGTCCACTTTGACAAAAAACGTTCTTGTTTATAACCGACTTCAAAATAAGGAGGTTACTCAATAATATATATATACAGATATACGGTCGAATTGAGTAACAATAAAACATACATATATATATTTATGTTAGTTCGCGGATAACTTCGTCGTTTATGAACCGATTTAAATGATTATTTTTTGTTGGAAAGGAGATATTCCAAGGATGGTACCATTGTAATTTCATAGAGATTGATTGGTATCTCTAGAGATATGGAGATAAAAACCTCAAACTTTATACTAAAAATTAATACCGCGGCAATTGAAGTCGGTTATTTTAGTTTTTTAAACGATCTTATCAATACAAGCTTCTTCAAGCTTGAAAATAGCTCGATCCAAAACGTATTTTATGTATTTTTGTAAGTAAGTATTAGAATAGTTCAGGTTTTTTGTAAATTCAAGTCGTATAAAGTCGAGAAGTCATTCGAGTAGAAGTCAAACTCCAGTTTAAACCTGAACTAAAGATGTGGACTTTTCTGAAGGTGCTCAGTGGAATTTTGGTGAAACGCAAATTGGCACGTTTCTCATCATTGAATAATTTTAAATTAAAATTATGACAGTTAAAGTACATATCAACACGGCACGAGACCGTGATGACAGGGCGCCGAACATGTCGGATTAAATCTGCAAAATTAAATAACATTTTAGGATTATTTATGGTGTCGATAAAATATGTCACGGTCAACAACTCATCATCATAATATTAAAATATACATTTAAATTAAGTACCTACCTTTAATTTTAAGGTTCCGTATCTTAAAAGGACAAAAGGAAGCCTTATAGGATCACTTTGTTGTCCGTCTGTCTGTCTGTTTGTCCGTCTTTCAAGACCCTTTATCTCCGGAATGCGTAAAGGCATCAAGTTGAAACTTATACTAAATACTTGGGCCTAAGGTATCTTTTGGCTGTGAAAAAATGAAACCTGTAAGACACAACGCGATCAATAGATATGACCGTTTATGGCGCATATTTTGTGATTTTACAAGGGAATCAAATCTATAGGTTACTTCCCATTGACACAGATTTTATAATAGTTACTACGTAACAGATACTTGACTCCCCTACAAAAACACAATACCAACGTTTATTTCAGACAATACAAGCAAAAATGTGTCTAAGGCGCTCGACCTAGCGTTGTTATAACTTCGTTTAGCGCGCGATGTATCGGCGCGCGCCTGATACAGTAAAGGGTTGACTCAATGAAATAAAAAATAGTTTACGAATTCTTTTTATTTACCTCACAAAATAACATCAAAATTCCTAAGTCGAATTTGAAGTCGAAAAGTGAATTTTACGCCGTTTTGTCATTTTAGTATACGTAGCATAAAAAAATGAAAGATATTATGCTTGTTTTTTGTCTAACCCGCAAAATGACTATGAAAAACTTAAATCGTTTCTAATATAGAATACGAATGCGCAGTTATCCCGTCATTTGAATAATAATATACGTTGCACGCGCGTGAGCGTGACAATCGACTGGCAGATAGTAACGCCGGAGTTGACGAAAATTTAGGTATAAATCGCAGTAGCTATGGGCGAGTGAGGGAGGCCTGCCGTTGACCTAGAATCATGAAATGGCAAAGTCTTGAACCACTTATATAGAAATAAATCTAAAAGCCGTAAATATGTAGTTTAATAACAAAAATAGTGAATTTACTCTTACAAACTTATTATTTGCTGTTGTTGTAGTACATTTTCTATGGATCGGACTCCAACGTTAATTTTTTCCTTTAACCTAGTTTGAGAAGTTGGTACGAAAGCCTCGGTGGGCGAGTCCAACTCGACGTAGCCGGTTTTATTTCATTTAATCACACTGGACACCCACTCGCATTTTACCGAGAGGCGGTACATATTATTTAAAATGTGATTGTAGTGGCAACACCTATTATTATGATTTTAAACAGGGCACACGATCAGGCTTCTTGATACATATAATACGAAAAAAATACATGCAGGACACAGAAAAATAAATCGGAAACAAGTGAATACAAGATATATGGATTCATTATCTTGAATCATGAACTCATATCGAGTTTTGATGTTATTAGCTGATAAACATTTTAAGGAAACTATTGTAATTTTTTTAAGTATCTGATTGATGGGCTGACTTTTGATGTGGTCGAGGGTGGTAAATAGGACGTCGATGGTGGTAAACAAACACGTTTAAAGGCTACCACGGAATAAATAATAGGTAGTACAAGAACTAACACTGACTCTCAAGGGCTGCCGGCACACTTTTTACATACAACAACAAAATTTCTCTGCTTGATGGTGGTAAGCTCCTTTTTGGTAACAAGTCAGACCGAACATCGATATAAAGCTTCTACCACCTGTGTTTGCAAATATTTCAGCTAGTAATTAATTCGTATATTCACTGCACATACTGACGTCTTATATCAAATATTAGCTATGAAACAAAATATTGACTGTAGACAAATAAAACAAAAATAAAATTAATGGAACACTTTTGTTATATAGTATCGTTTAAAAACTAAAAAAGAACCGACTTCAATGCCGCGCTATTCATTTTCAGTATCAATTTTGAGATGTTTATCTCAATATCTCTGGAGATACTTATCAGACCTCGATAAAATTACCATGGTACCACACTTTGGATATCTTCTTTCGAACAAAAAAAGAATAATCAAAATCGGTTCATAAACGACAAAGTTATACCCGAACAAACATAAAAAAATTTAAAAAAAATTCGACCGTATAGGTCCAATTAAGAAACCTCCTCCTTTTTTTGAAGTCGGTTAAAAATTGTTATTTTCATCTACTAAACTCTCTCAAACCAGTAAAAAATAACCCTATACGGTGCAACTCTTATATTACATCTGTCACAATTACCATTGCTCCAACTCGGCACCATTCGAAAATTACAGAGCACTTCTTCGCACAAGATGGTTCGATAAAATCGCGTTTACAACATTATTGCTGTAGCCCAATCAATTTCCATCACTTGTTTCAAAGGTGGTCGCGAGAGGCAACGCTTACATTGTATGGTATATTTTTATTTCATTTCGTTTATTAATTAAATTAGTGTATAAAAGCCAGTGTTTAAAATTCTTCAAGTTTTTGAGAATTCAAGTCATAAGAATGGGTCAAAGTCACATTTCAGGTCAAGTTGAAATCAAGTCTAGTCCAAGTCATACCCTCAGTAAAAATGTGGACTTTACTGAAGATTTTCAGTGGAATTTTGATGAGAACGTAAATACACATAGTATATACACATACATATAGGTTTTCGACCCAAAACCTATAGGGTTCCGGTTTACCTAGAATTGTCAATTTTGGTTATAAGCAAGGTCTTAGAGCACAAGTAAAGGAAAAATTCCGAAAAATAAAAAAGTTGAAAATTAAGGTACATTTTGGTACTAATAAGTTTTCGCGAAAATCTAAATTTGCCCATATAAATTTCAAATTGCTAGGTCCACCCGTTTCTGAGAAAATCAATGGTGACACACGGACAGACGGACAGACAGACGGACAGACAGACAGACAGACGGACAAGAAAGTGATCTTATAAGGGTTCCTTTTTTTACGTTTTGAGGTACGGAACCCTAACAATAAGAGCACACACACTTTTCCACGTTCCCGCCAAAACTCCTTTATTTCTGTCGTAATGTAACTTCGACTTACGATCCATTTGCCCAGTATTATTATCATACTTTTTTAGCTTAAATTTGGCTCCACTCTACTAGTGTATTTAGCCAGGTTAAGAAATTAGTTTTAAAGAAAGGGGTGTATAGGGTAATAGAAGTCGCAGAAGTTATTAAACATAATGTCAAAACAAAATCATATGCCGCCAATTACAAGTCACATGATTGGCCTCACTGCTTAATATTATTAATGATTAATCTATTAAAATACATGTACAGTGTCAAAAACAATCTCCGCAGGCTAAGAAAGAATCTTCATCGCACTACAGTTTTTTATGAGTACCCTAAAGGCACGGATAATAATAACAGGATAAGTGTCATCATCATGCCAACCTATATGCATAGTTATTTTCTAGATGTCAAGGTCTATTTTCGCTGAAAAAATACGTCAATCAATGAAAAAAATATTTTTAATATAAATTACAGTGTGACTAAGCGATACGATGTGACGTGTATAAATGTGGCATAAGTATAATGTTCATTGAAATAACTCATTACAGACGCCTTCATAAAGATGCGGCGTAACAAATTACATTAAAAATCTTTAGGTGATATTCTCGAAGACATATTAAATGATAATCTCGCAATGATGGTGAAAATCCATACCCATCCATACCATCAATGTTGTAATTTTTAATAATTTTAGCAATTGCAATCGATGAAATTAGTAAGAATCTTGGACAGTAAAACCATAATTAAAATACCACCCACGAACCTGTAGGTAAAATTTGTAAGAAATATTTTATAATACCATCATCGAATTATAATTCGATGAATAACATGTATATTATATAGCCACTTATATAGGTGGCTATCAAGATGAAATTTTGCTCATACAAGTACATACAGAAATATCATACACAGAATCTTTACAACCGTCATCCAAGAAGGAGGAGGTTCTCAATTCGTCTGTATGTTTTTTTAACCCACTTTAAACAAAGGAGGAGGTTTCTCAATTCGACCGTATATATATATATATATATATATATATATATATATATATATATATATATATATATATTTTATGTTTGTTCGCGGATAACTTCGTCGTTTATGAATCGATTTTGATAATTATTTTTTTGTTGGATAAAAGATATCCCAAGTTAAACCATGGTAATTTTATCGAGATCTGATAAGTATCTCCAGAGATATGGTGATTAACACCTCAAAATTGGTACTGAAAATTAATAGCGCGGCAATGAAGTCGGTTATTTTTAGTTTTTTAAACGATCTTATTTTGTATGTATGTTACGCTATTACTCCGTCAACTGTGAACCGATTCGAATGATTATTTTTGTAATCGGTTGGGTATATTTCCGAGATGGTCCCATTGTAATTTCATCGAGATCTGATAAGTTTCTCCAGAGGTATGACGATAAACGTCTCAAGCTTGCTACTGAAATTGACTCGCGGGGCATGGAAGTCGGTTGTTTTAGTTTTTAAACTAATTTAATTATAGAATTATATGGTACTAGCAGCCCGCCCCGGCTTCACACGGGTAGAACATGCCTACAACATTTGCATCAGTTTGTTGCATCAAATATAAAATATCAACATATTTAACAATCATCGTCATATTTCAACCAATTTACACAAAACCTTAACGAATTATGCACCTAAACCTTCTTTATAAACACTCTGGCTATTGGTGAAAATCGCATGATAATCCGTTCAGTAGCTATTGAGATTATTGCGAATAGACAGACAGACGCAGTGATGGACTTTGTTTTATAATACTTACGTAGTGATATTGAACGGCCCTTTGGCGTAAAGGATAGTAACCCTGATTCTGACCCGACGGTCGTTGGTTCTAATCCTAGCTATATACCTACCAATGAAAGTTTTATGTGCATTCATGAATCATGGGAACAGAGGTAGTGGGATAATTGAATCAAAATCAATCAAATCATGGGATCAAAGAAGGGGTATTATACGTTTAACGTGTGTATCTGTGTCTGTCTGTAGCATCTTAGCACCCACCCGGATGAACCGATTTTGATTTTATTATTGATATATTTTTTTTTTGTTTGATAGATGTCTTCATCGAGAGTGTTCTTAGCTTTGATTAATGAAAATTCGTTCAATCGTTATAAAACTATGAGCTTTTTTCTAGTTAATTGCGATATGAAATCAACTTTCATAGGTCTGATCAATTCGAAAATCTTTTTCTTCAACGATATTGTAAGAACATGGAAGCATTGACCTGATGCTGGGACATCTCCTGTACTCTACAGAATACTCAAATCCACACCACCTTAAAGCTCAGATTTTATATGTCGTGTTTATACTTATTGGAATGCTTTTATTGAAAAGATTATACACAGATCAGTCGGGGTGGTTTATATATAGATCATAACTATATTATACAATAGAATTTTATTCTATATTGACTATACTATAAATTATACTATATTGACTTCAAATTGATTGTGATCGGTGGGGATCTACAGCATCGCTAAGCTTATAATAATATTTTCGTAGTAACTATGACCTAATCTGTGGTTTCACTACAGATATTTTATTAATTTTGCGATGCGTGTATGTGAAATCCGTGATATCTTCTAGAGTTTTCATTTGAATTATATACTGTAAAGGACAATTTTAATCTATGATATGTGGCCAAGCTAATTAACGTAATTATTTGGATAATGATTAATATTATATACTTGAAAATAGCCTTGGAAGTTATGTAATATTTTTTTACAACAAATTAAAGATTAATATGGTTACTGTGAGTCAACCTTAAGAGATAGACATATGCTGTCGCGGACTTTTTTGTAGGTCTTATTAAGTTGTACAACTCTTCCATAGAAAATATTCTTCCATCTATTTTCAATTGAGCAGCGTTCGAGCAGCGTTGAGAAACGTGTTTTTCGACCTTTTTTTAGTCGACTTAGGTTGCAAATTAGGTCTCCACGAATGTACCTTTGATTTAAACGGGATAATATATAGCCTATTTTCATTCCGAAAGTCCATTCTATATATTAGTGAAAGAATTTTCTAAATCGGTTAAGTAGTTTTTGAGCCAAATCATTACAAACATACAAAAATACAAATGTTCTCTCTTTATAATATTAGTATAGATAGTGAGTTTGAATCTGGGGCACGGTAGTGCTCCCGCCATGACGTCATTACTCATTATTACAAAAGTATGTACCGCATATCATACTCACTACTGTTTGATGTCGACTGTCTCATGCACTACCTCGGGAGCATACGCAACTAGATGACGACGACCGCTGATATTATTTTTATTTATTAAGCATTGTGTATATTATATATTGAATTTGTATGTATGTACATATATTGAGAGGGAAAAGGACGAACTAATCGGGCGTAGTATGGGATTACCAGGTAGAAGATTGCAACGCCCCCATTTATATAGTTTTAACCGACTTCACAAAAAAGGAGGAATTTCTCAATTAGTCGGTTTTTTTTAAATGTATGTTCACCGATTACTCGAAGATGCCTGAATTGATTTGGAACATTATTTTTTTGTTTCAAAGGGTGGGTACCCTTCCCAGGTAGTCCCATTTAAATTTTAACGAAATCGGCCGAGCCGTTTTTAATATATCAACATTTGTATTACGACGCATTCACTTATCTCGACGACTTACTATACTAACTACTGGCACAGATTATGTAATAGTTACTTGGTCTACTGCCTACTTTGACTAGCGACGTTTGAAGTCGGTTTTTTTATTTAGTTTTGTAAACGATCTATAATATCGATATTATAACTCTTATTGGCAAGCTATAAAAAAACAATTGAAAACCAGTTATAATATTTGACACTGGCTCAATACACTGAATGTGTAAGCGAGCCATGAATGAAAAAAATTGAATTAAATACTTGGTACACAGACAATATCGCCACGAGGTCTAAGGTCGCAATATTCATTCAGATAAAAATACGTATCACTGGCGACACAAAGTCATGAACAAATCGTTCTTTGTGTCCTATCGGCATATAAACAATATAAATTATTTAAAACAATTACTCCGTTGTGTTGGGTAATTGATAAGCTTATTATAATTTATTTGAAATGTGATACAATGTTATGAGAGGTATCTTTGTTGAAATTATCGAGTCGACAGTTTAACTAATTGATTTTTGCTTTTGACAAATTCGTATAACTTAACCCTTTGGTCCTGCACATCAATGCAAACATAACAAACAACACATAAACTGGACAAGTACGAGTCGGACTCGCACACGCACCTAGGTTCCGATTGAACAAAATTTGCCGGAAAATAAGTTTTTGTATGCATGGGGACCTCTTTTATTTTTAAATTTAATTTAATTTTGAGTATTTGATGTTATAGCAACTATTCAACCATTGTTATAATACAAACTGTAAGCAATTTTTATGTCTCTATCTATTACGGTTTGCAAGAAGACGACATTCGTCTGAAAAACACGTATTTTGTACGGGGACTCCCTTTTGTTTTTTTTTAATTTTAACCTGATTTTAGTATTTAATGTTATAAGTAGCCAATCGGCAATAGTAATACATATTTTGTAAATAATTCAAGTGTCTATCTATTATGGTTCATAAGTTAACTAAGTTAAGTCACAAGAAAAAAAAAGCCGAGAAAACACGTTTCTTGTTTGAGGAACCCCTTAAATATTTTATTTAAGTATTTATATAATATTTATATAATTATTTAAGTATTTGTTGTTGAATCCCCCATAGTAATGCATACTTCGTTAAAATTCCTTTATTCTGTCTATTACGGTAAAGTACAGCCCTGTGAAAGGCGGGCAGACAGACGGACGGACGGATAGCGAAGTCGGTATAATAGGGTTCCTTTGGTACCCTTTGGGTACGGAACCCTAAAAACAAGCTTAGAATTAGTTTTACCTGTCCCTGTGTCTGTCTGTAATTAACTCTTGCAAGTAAAAGACCCACTTCCCGGTGTTCGATTGAGCTGAAATTTAATGTTGTCAATATTATGGTACTATCGAGCTCATCTGATGATGGAGTAGGAAGTTGGCCTTAGGAATTCATAAGCTACAAATGATAAGCACGTCGTGTTTGCAATTATTTATGGTTTCACATGATAAAAGGATCACTTGAGACAATGGATCATTGAGTATTAAGAGAATGTCACAGAGAAAAAGCGGTTCACATTGTAAAATATATATATATATATATATTTTTTTAAGATTACTCGCAATGTGGGTTGCACATTACTAGTATTCTTGTTAACCCCTCCAACTAAGCTAAATATGCTTGTGTCTGGAGTGGGTTCACGTCAATAGTGCAATGGATGGGGTGGGGATCGAACTCACGACCTCTCGGTCGCCAGTCCGACACCCTATCCATTGGGCTATTGCCGCCTTATTTAAGAGTTATGTTTTATTTTAATCAAGCAATTACACAGCGGTAGGTCTTTAGTTAATCTACTTGGGCAGTACCAATTGGTATTCTTTTTTACCGTTACAATATTCTTCGGTGCTATTAGGTCTTTCGAGATAAATATACCCGTATACACTTCCTCTGCAACAATACATGACAAGATGGAGGTGTTTTGGTGCCAATTATTTATTTCATATTTTATTTTGCCTCGATGCCGTACCACGCACTGACTAACATATATCAGTATCATCACACATCAGTACTATTATAAAACAAAGTTCCTCACCGCGTCTGTCGTGTCTGTCTGTTCGCGATAAACTCAAAAACTACTGAACGGATTTTCATGTGGTTTCACCAAAATACAGAGTGATTTATGAGGAAGGTTTAGGTGTATAATTCGTAAAGTTTAAGGTTTTCTTTAATTTGGTTGACATATAACGATGATCGTTTAAGATGTTAATTTATACTCGACGCAATTATTATATTACGGTGGTACCCATCCACGTGACGTCGATGGTGGTACCCCCTCTTAACCATTGTGTGCGAGTCCGACCGAGTCAGTCCGACTCGCACTTGGCGGTTTATTTATATCTGATAATTATCGCGTCGATCGCTTGGTGGTAAACGAGTAGTGCCTACATAGTAGGTATTAAGAAGACGTTTCCTCCCAAAAGACTCGTCACATTTTGGTCGAAATAGTTTCAAAATATTGTTTTTCAACATTATCAGCCGGTATCCACTGCTGGACGTAGGCCTCCCCCAAGATTGTTTTTTATTATAAAAACTCACGTTCATTTTAAATTTATAGATTTAAAACGGGAATTTAACGTGACTTACGCGATGTCGATATAGCGATCGACATATGTTTCGGCCTCATCCGGAGGCCTTCTTCAGGATCTTGAGTGCGGGGCGCTCGCCGACGCGTTCAGCCTCGCACTGCAGTGCGACATCGCGTAAGTCACGTTAAATTCCCGTTTTAAATCTATAAGATTGTTTTTATTTAGTCCTAATTATGTAGGAAATTCCATCTGGTATTTATGATCGAAAGTTTATGAGTCACATAATTTATTGAAAAGTAAGATGCAGAGGGGAGCTCGAGAGTGGTTTTTAACTGTATTTATAAGTTAAAAAGCCGGACAGACAGACTGACAAGACGAACTAAGAAGGATTCCTTGTAGTACTAATAAACCTTAAAACGTGCGATCATTTAAATTAGACGTGTGAACACGTGTATTCATACTATTTCATACTTAATTGTCTATGCGCATATACAATGCAGCCAAAGGCCACGGCCAGGTTAAATGCAACAAGTGGCACTTAATACAGGTGCAGATTAGTAATAATTGTAATAATACCTTCTCATCATCATCATGATGAGGTATACCTATTTGTGGTATTAAAAAAAAACATTTCTGTTGCTTAGCGGATTGATCTCTGACTCAAATTATTACCACAGTTATTACAATACTATGTATGCAGTGCAGGCAGCGCGAGTGCTAAGTACACTATCTGTGAATAAGCAAGTGTAGTTAGTCTATACCAATAATAGTCACACCAGTGGCCCTTGTAGACCTCGCGAATCTGCCTTTGCATAACTTAAAACTAAATAAATGTTCACCGGGCACATTATAATATAAAAAACTGTCTAAGTGCAAGTCGGACTCGCACTAGGGTTCCGTACCACACTACAGTATTTTATAAGATCGAGCAAAAAATACTATTATAATTTTTCGCCAGCAAAAAATAATAATTAATAAACATTTTATTTCTTATAACGCCATCTAACGTCTAACAAAGGTGTTAGGGATCGACATTTCAATATAACGCCATCTATGGGACGTTTACCTAACTAAGCGTTCATAGATGGCGTGAAATGCCGAAAAAAACACGATTCTTGTATGGGGACCCAGTATTATTTTTAACTTTATTCTTATTAACTTTGATACAGCCTGGTGACAGACGGACAGACAGACAGACAGACAGACAGACAGACAGACAGACAGACAGACGGACAGCGGAGTCTTAGTAATAAGGTCCCGTTTTACCCTTTGGGTACGGAACCCTAAAAAAAGACCCCTTCCCCCCCCCCCCGACCCTTCGAGGTCGGTTTATCAGTCGAAAAAGATGACAAAAAAGTTGCGTCTTTAGAGGGAACGCGGGGTGCAGTTTTCCATACAAACGTATTCCCCCGTTTCCTCGTTGGAAAATGATTCTAGAGCAAAATTTTTTTCTAAAAAAAATTAAGTTTTGCTGTAGCTATCATTTGCTTTTTTTGACCAACAAATCGCAAAAAGAAATATATGCCTTTTTATCTCCTCTTTAAGATTTTTGAAGGGTCATTATTTCTATTTGCAATTGGTTGGTCAAAAACGGCAAATGATAAAAAAAAATTTCAAAATAGCTCTATAAGCATTTTCTAGGGAGGAAACGGGGTAATAAGTTTGTACGGAAAGCTGCACCTCGCGTACGCTTTTAATAAGAAAAGTTTAGTGACATTGTTGAACATTTTTTGAAATGGCTGTAGTATGGATTTTTGTGCGTTTTCAACCCCCATATTTCCGCCATTTCAAAAATTTCCAAATCTGAATCGACCAAAAATACCATGTAATTATTGAACCTGCTCAAAAAATTTCACGAGAATTTATTGAGAAATGCGACTTGGCAGAGACATCCCGACAGACATACTTACGTATGTCATAAGTATAACAAATAATTTAAGATAGTTTACAAAACGAATAAAAATGACTTCAAACGCCGCGCTACCAATTTTCAGTACCAAGTGTTTATGTCCATGTCTCTGAAGATCCTTAGATCTCTGTGAAATTACAATGGCGCCAAAAGGGAAGTTCTGGCAATCCGGAATTTTGCATGCCGCTGTATCTGTTATACTGGCTATTATCTGATAGACGTCATCGCTTACCATCAGACAAGCGTCGTGCTTGTCCTGTTACCTTTTACCATAAAAAAGTGTTTTCTATCAAACAATAGTTTTTTATTCAAATCTTATGCATAAATAACGTTCAATGGTAACAAACATAGAAAATTAGAAGACTTGAGATCCTCCTTATTTTTAAGTCGGTAAAAATTTAAAAAGTTTGTCCATCCAAATCGAATCACATACAAACGGCTGCATGGATTTGTATGAAATTCGCCACAATGATAGTTTAAAGCCTAGACTACCACAGGATACTTTTAATTACTTTTTAACGCGGGTAAAGCCGCGGGGCTCTAATGCCAAGCTAGTAATAAAGTAATAAATTTTAATTTATTTTAGCCGCGTAAGTCATACTTTGCAAAATATTTTTATAGCGTAGGCTAGCGTTCGACCACTATCTCACCTGTTGGTAAGTGACGATGTAGTAGGGCAATTTACATTGCACTATCGATTATCAAGAAAGGGTTTTTGTATCGTAGATATATTATTACAATTACGTTCTAAACATAACTTAAGGACGGCCACACCGCGGCGTCCTGCGATCTAAGTACTTTTCAATTGTTTTCTGATCGCGTTTGGTGTGGACCAGTCGGTACAAATACTATTGCGCTATCTGATCGCCGCCTAGATCACGCATTCAGGACGCTGCGGTGTGTCTGTACCTTTATGCTACAGAACAGACTATATAATTGTACAAGGCCTATGTCTTTTTCGTTTTGTATAAAACATACATAAATAATTTATAAAAAAACACTAGATCTAATGTCTCACACAAACATAGTTTAATTCAAGATACTCTTTAAACAAATAATTTATGATCGTACAAAACGAAAAAAACCGACTTCACATGCCGCGATAGTCAAGTAGCCAGTATGTCATCAATACAAATGCATCGATTTCGAGTTTAAGATATTTATTTACATATCTCCGGATATTATAATCAGATCTCGATAAAATTTAAACGGAACCAAACGGAAGGTATAATCTCTCAAACAAAAATATTTTTTTTAAGTCGGTTAAGATTTATAAGTTTTTTATTCACCGGAGGGCCACTGTGAAAAGCGCATATAACTTTTTCTATAGAAAAATTCATTGGTGCACGGCGGTTTGAACTCGGTACCTCTGGCATCAAAGCCGACCGTTCTCCCGACGCCACCGGGCCCTCAAATTTTTTTTGTAAATATGCAGTAGATTATTATTAGTGGAGATTCTTAGTGGTAAAATTACAATTATCCTTTAAAAAACTACTTCACATCCCACATAAGTAATGACCATAGCAAGTTTGAGGTGTTTATTTCCATATCTTAGCTTGATTAAAGCAATATTTCACATAACAATGGCAAATAGGTACCTAGAAAATTTGCGGAGTAATCCAGTAACATACAACAAAAAATACTAATTGAGGGGAACCTGTCCCTTTTCGGTAGTCTGTTAAAACACAACCCTCCCTTTTGCTTTGAGTAAAAAGAACTTAAGTTTGAGAATCCAAAAATACAGATATCACACGGTGAACTTATAAAACCAGACAGACAACAGGTGGTAAGAGCACATTATATCGATGTTCCGCCTGAGTTACTACCAAAAATTAGCTTACCATCACCACGGAGAAATCTGCCGCCATAACCTTACGGTGTTCCGGCAGCACACAGCCCTTGAGAGTCAGAGTATTAGGCCTAGCGTGTTCACCATCTTCGACCAAATCGTCGCTTACCACCAGACGAGATACTAGTAGTGTTCAAACGCTAGCCTATAAATAATAATAGCAATAAGATCGTTTAATTCTATTATTATATCATTTCTATTATTAGAACGAATTTTCGTCTTACGATCCAGGACAGGTGACCCTGATGCGACATTTTTTACCCATCCCAAGAAAAGTGCACAACGCCGCTAAAGAAGTATTTAATCACTTCAAAAAATGTAATGGAGAAACCTTCTCCTTTTTTTTAAGCGGCTTACAAATGTTTGCAACAGGGGTAAAAATGTATTGATCGAATGGTCAGTTAACTGAACTGACCTTCCCTCCTCATGCAACCTATATTCATGCAACGAACTGCAACATTGTTGCTAACACCTTGACATTGAGAAAACTTGTTCAACATATAATTGTGCAACAGTACTTGCCAGCTGTTCGCCTTTATTCACAAATTCTTGAATAGCTCATCGTCTTATTGTGATACTTCTTTTTGTTTTGTATATTTTATTCATTTAATATGATTTGGATTTTGGTCAATTGTGTCGAAAATTAGTACACATAATATTTAATTAAAATAGTGAGTTACGGGTATCACAGTTTTTCCAAAATCATATCCCATGCGTTTTTGTGACTCACTGAATAACTACATGATATATCAATGACTGCCTAAACCACTGGTCCTAGAGATATGATATTTGGAGGATGTGTTATTTGTGAAGGTAGGAAGGCAGGTATCCACTAAGAAATAATTTTTCGAAATTCCACCCCTTTTTAGGGTTCCGAACCCAAAGGGTACCAACGGAACTCTATTACTGAGACTCCGCTGTCCGTCTGTCTGTCTGTCTATCTGTCTGTCTGTCTGTCACCAGGCTGTATCCTGTATCTCATGAACCGTGCTATCACGGTTCATGAGATACAGGATACAGCCTGGTAACTAATTTCAGCCGTCTTAATATTTAGACGGCTGAAATTTTCACAGATGATGTACGAGTATTTCTGTTGCAAAGTTAAACAAAGTTAAAAATTAAAGGGGGTCCCCATACAAAAAGTGTTTTTACAATAGCGCCATCTATGAACGATTGTTTATTAATAACCTTATTAATAAATAATATGAATTAATAGCTTTGTTTTAAAGTTCATTTAGTTGGTGTAAGAAGTTCGTTAGATATTTGTTAGATGGCGTTGTAGTTAATAAGCATGTTTGGTATTGACACGGTAATCCCCTCAACCCCCTCCCCCCTTACTCGGGCCAAAAATACCTACCACTTTTAATACTAGCCTCATAACAGCTTACAAATTGTAATGTATTGGCTGCTAATGAAAAAGATGTGCTTTTATTTCTAATTCTCAAAACGGCGCTGCAGTTTGGAAATTGCCACTCTCATTTCTTTCTCTACGTCTATTATTGACCATTACTTATTCTTTATTACTGCAACAACAGAAGACAAATTGCGCTCGGGGCTCACTCGACTCGTTTCATCGAATATCATTCTGCGAACATCGTTTAAAAAACTATAATAACCAACTTCAAATGCCGCGCTAGTCATTTTCAGTACCAAGTTTGAGGTGAACATACCACCTGAACATATCTCGATAATATTTAAATGGGACCACCTGGGAAGTTATACCCTTTCCACCACTTGTCTTAGCAAAAACGCAAGATTCATTGAGTCACTAAAGAAATCTTGCGATATAATAAAGACACTAAGCTTTAGTGTCTTTATTGTACACTACATTAAACGTAATTACTTACTAAAAAAATATAAGGTCATAAAAATATACAGTCTCTGTTATTGAACACATATAGTTATAATATCGTTTAAAAACTAAAAAAGAACCGACTTCAATGCCGCGCTTTTCATTTTCAGTACCAATTTTGAAATGTTTATCTCAATATCTCTGGAGATACTTATCAGACCTCGATAAAATTACCATGGTACCACACTTGGGATATCTCCTTTCGAACAAAAAAAAAATAATCAAAATCGGTTCATAAACGACGAAGTTATCCGCGAACAAACATAAAAAAAAAAAATATATATATATACGGTCGAATTGAGACACCTCCTCCTTTTTTTGAAGTCGGTTAAAAACAGGGCGGCCGTTTTTAAGTCTATTGCTAAATCAGTAAATTCGTTAAATATGTGTGTTTAAGCTTTTTTTACACTCTTTTATTTAACCACCATAACAGGCAAAACGCGAACTAGGCAAAACTTGCTGTCTAAAGGTACGGCCAAACTGCTCCGGGTGCGGGCGCGATCAGATAGTGCAGTAGTATTTGTACCGACTTGTTCAAACGCGATCTACGGCGATTAGACTGCGATTGAAAAATGGGTCAGGCCCGCGCCTGTGCCTGCAGATCACAGCGGTGTGTGGCCGTACCTTAACACCATCAAAATTTAAATGTAGGTAGATACCGTGGTAGGTATGTCTTAGAATCATAATTGGCGTTAAACAAAACCTAAACGCGGCAGAACAAAATGTGTACATGCGATGTGGTCGCGTACATCCTTGATTTGCCGCAGGGCCGGCAGACGCCTCCTGATTGCATTTGCATGAGTGAGCCCACGCTGTTGCGGGAAATCTCATTACTTTTATACGGAGATCTGTGCTTTTTTTAACCGACTTCAAAAAAAGGAGGAGGTTTCTCAATTCGACCGTATATTTTTTTTTTTTTTTTTTTTTTTTTTTTTTTATGTTTGTTCGGGGATAACTTCGTCATTTATGCACCGATTTTGATTATTCTTTTTTTGTTCGAAAGGAGATATCCCAAGTGTGGTACCATGGTAATTTTATCGAGGTATGATAAGTATCTCCAGAGATATTGAGATAAACATCTCAAAATTGGTACTGAAAATGAACATTGAAGTCGGTTCTTTTTTAGTTTTTAAACGATATTATTATACATCCTTATCCGCTACCGCGCCTGTACGTACGCGCCCTTAGAGGAAGCAATTCAAAAACTGACGAACGGTTTATTAATCCTCTAGTGTAGTACATATAGCATTATTTTGTAATTAGGTATGTCTATTTATTGAGTAGGTATGATTATTTATAAGGCCATTTTACATGTTATTTATTAAGTAGAGGGTACTAATGAGTACTTATTTAAATTTAATTAGATAAAGATAGTAGTATACCTACTTACTAGGTATTACAAAATGTTTGAATTAATTAAATGTTTAAACGTTACAAATAGCGACTACTCAACTTTATTGTTGGTACAGATTTAAAATGTCATTATTTATATTCGTTTTTCCTAATTCAGTACTAATTTTCTTTTAGACAGTTCCATGGCTGGATTTTTGTGCTATGTAAAATATCGACCAACGAACTATAAACCGGCCAAGTCCAGCTAGGCTATTCTGTAAGCTATCTCGACAGCGGAATCCGCGGTGAGTTTCGAATTTCGTACTACAAAATACAATCGTATCGCGTTCGTAATACGGTTGAATTTCGTAGTATGAAATTCGAATCTCACCGGGGATTCCGCTGTCGAGATAGCTTACAGAATAGCCTAGCAGTTGGGCTCGCCCACCGAGGCTTCCGTACCAACTTCTCGAACTAGGTTAAAGGACAAACTTAGCTTTGCAGTTCGATCCATAGATATTGTAATGCACCAACCGCAAATAATAAGTTTGTAATAGTAAATTCTCTTTTTTGTTATTAAACTACATATTTACGGTTTTCAGATATTTTATTCCTGTACTAGCTGATGACCCGCGACTTCGTTCACTTCACGTACACCAAAAATTTCATCATTGGTGAAGATAGAGTTTAAGTAAGTTTAAAATTATTAATTTATTTATTTTATTACTGTTATTTAAAGTGTGTATTTTTGACAATGCAATCATTATTAATTTTATGGTTGTTTTTGGTTATTTTATGGTAAAAATAAACGAACATGTCAACACCGACTAAGTATTATTTATTCTTCGTTAATACTGAATACCTTCTGTTATTCTACATCTCTATGCCTCAAATCTCGCCAAAACAAAATGCTACAGAAAAATGTCAGCCACAACAACCGCAGCTGCGTAATAACATAACTGTAATCATTTGCTATTGAACTTATCTAAGTATACTTATATTGTAAAGAGAAAACATTTGTATTTTAGTATGCTTGTAAAGAATAGAGTCAAAACTACTGAAACGATTAAAAAAAAATATCTTACTAATATTTAGAATGCACTTTCGGAATGAAATAAAACCGGCAAAGTCAAGTTGGACTCGCCCACCGAGGCTTCCGTGCCAACGTTGGTAGGTACCAATTAAGCTAAACCTCTAAATTGTATGAGCGCTTATATAACTCAGAGGCCTATTTTAATTGGCTGAAACTATGTATGAATGGGGACACCCTTTAATTTTCAACTTTTTTTATTTTTTTGTATTTTTCCTTTATGTGTAATATAAGACCTTGCTTCTTGCCAAATTTTATGATTCTAGGTCTACGGGAAGTACCCTATAGGTTTTCGACCCAAAACCTATGGGGTACTTCCGGTCGACCTAGAATTGTTAATTTTGTTCACAAGCAAGGTACAACACAAGCAAAGGAAAAATTCAAAAAAATTAAATAAGTTGAAAATTAAGGTACATTTTGGTACTTACAAATTTACGCGAAAATCTATATTTGCCCATATCTTTTTATCGTCCTGGCTCAGGACCTTGATTTTAATAAACCTAATAGGGACATATATAGACCTCAGTATCTGGTATAAATTTCAACTTGCTAGGACCACCCGTTCCTTAGAAAATTGGTGGTGACACACGGACAGACAGATGGACAGACAGACGGACAGACAGACAGACGGACAGACAGACAGACAGACAGACGGACAAGAAAGTGATCTTACAAGGGTTCCTTTTTAGGGTTCCGTAGCCGAATGGCAAAAAACGGATCCCTTATAGATTCGTCATGTCTGTCCGTCCGTATGTCACAGCCATTTTATTCCGAAACTGTTAGGACTACAGAATTGAAACTTGGTAGGTAGATTTAGAGATTAGATTTTTAGATTTTTTTACAAAAATATTATTGTATTATTTAGTTGTATAAGGAGGGGCATACCATACATGGAACTGAAACAAAAAAAAATTTTTTTCAAACCTATACGTGTCTATGGATAGGTCTTCAAAAATGACATTGAGGTTCCTAAAATCATTTTTTCTCAAAGTCAATCATTTGAAAGGTAGGCGCGTCTAAAGTGGTAAAATGTGCCCCCCCCCCTCTAACTTTTAAAGTATGGGAGTGAAAAATCTAAAAAAAATATATGCTGTAGATCTCAATAAAAACTAACAACGAAAATTGGTTTGAACGAGATACAGTCAGCAGTTTTAGAGATATGGCGACCGCAAAGATAACTTTGTTTTTCATACAAACACTATGAAAAACAAAGTTAATTTTGTAGTTGCGAAAAATCATAGTTACGGATTTTAGTTTTACGGAACCTTACGAGTGCGAGTCCGACTTGCACTTGGCCAGTTTATTTGCAATCTAAGTCGACAATAAAACAGATTTACAGAATGCATAATATCAGCTCAATTGATCACCGGAAAGTGCAAAACCCACAGACACCGAGACAGGCGAAACTAAAACAGAGCAAATTGAGAACCTCCTCCTTTTTTCTATTAAGTCGGTTAAAAATTCTGTAATGTAATAAGAATACGGGATCGCGAACAAAGTATTACATTGTCAGTGCAGTGCAACGACCGCCAACATTGCCTCAGTTCAACTCTGATGTTGCTACCTGCAACATTATATCAGATTGTAGTTAGTAGGCCAGTCGACAACCTTGACATTGGTACCAGTGATCACAATGTTTACCTTTCATGGACTTGGGAAGAAATGCCGTGCAGACACACGTGTGTAGTTAATATTTAACTATGTTTCTGTGCATGTGTGTGTTTGTCTGTGGGACGTCGTAGCTCCCAAACGGATTAACCGATTTTGATTTAGTTTGGTTTGTACGATAGATGACTTAACTTTTCGTATGCTGGAGAGCAGAGCCATACAAGACACAATAGAAGATTCCAGAGGCCACGGAAGTGGGTGCAGGGGGGGGGGCAAATGCACCCCCTAAAATTATAATTTAGAGCCCCCCCTCCCCCGTTTCCAATTCACTACATGTAAATAGACCGGAGGAAGCCGATAGAGATTGAAGGAAGAGGGTGACCAAAGCAGTTTGCCCCCCCCCCCCCTCCCCCCGTCATGGAGTACTCCCGCGTTCCCTGATTGTGTCCAGGCCACAAGAAGTAAATCGGGAGCGTTCTTAACTTTGACTCAAGAAAATCCGTTTAGCCGTTTAAAGATTATGAGCGTCTTTCTAGCCGATGAGGCTATAAGAACCGCTGTCATAGTTCTGATTAATTCGAAATTTGGTGTCCTGTTAATTCAATGATATAAACCAGATGTAAACCAGAGGCGCCCATCATAGACTGACTTACTGACTTGCTGAGCGGCGCGCGATCGGGCGTGAGAGTGCTTACGCTAAACTAGGCGAGATGTAGATCCAGCACTACTTTTTACCCGACTGCGCGACGCAAAGGAGAGGTAATGTGTTTATCAGTCTATATATGTATGTATGTATGTATGTATGTTTGTTCCTTTGTGGCACACTAGAGTCCAAACGCGTGGGCCGATTTTGATAATTGGCACGTCAATAGATTCGCCATGCTAGCGCAAGTGTCAACGAAAACATAAAAAATTTAAAAATTCAAAATGGCGGATTTCAGACGCTAAAATCTGGGGTTCAAAAATAATTTTTTTTTTCAAAACCTATCGAGTGGGGTATCGAATTAAAGGTCTTAAAATGGAGATTCAACATATATTTATAATAAATAATTTATGATCGTACAAACCGAAAAAAAAACGATTTTACATGCCGCGTTAGTCACTTTCAGTAACAAGTTTGCGGTGCTTATCTCTGAAGTTACTAATCAGATCTCAATAATATTACAATGAGACCAAACGAACTTCATATTAACTCAAATAAAAAAAGAATTTTCCAAATCGGTTAAGAATTGATGGAGTTCTGAGGTAACAAACAACCTCTTCCTTTTGGTATAGTCGTTTAATAGTACAACTGTAAAGTAAGTAAGCTTAAAAAGCAATACCCTATCTATTTCACGCATTTCGGTTTTTTGTTCAGATTACGGAATTTGCCGTCCTTTACTTAACTAAAAAGTGTAAAATAAAACATTAAATTAAAAAATCAAAAAACCCGACTGCGCAAAAAGTGAAGTGTTAAAAATCGAACTGAAAAGAAAAAAACAAGTAAGTCTAGTAGTTTAGACTTCTGTTTAGGGATATCAAAAATCTATACCATTTAAATTCTTTCTCGGTCGATACACTCATAAAATAAATTATACATTGTTATATGGAATATAGAGACTTTAACAGTCGGGACACATTAATCCCCATTCGTTAAATTAATATGTCCCGACTGTTAAAGTCTCTATATTCCATATAACAATGTATAATTTATTTTATGAGTGTATCGCCCGAGAAAGAATTTAAATGGTATAGTTTTTTGATATCCCTAAACAGAAGTCTAAACTACTAGACTTACTTGTTTTTTTCTTTTCAGTTCGATTTTTAACACTTCACTTTTTGCGCAGTCGGGTTTTTTGATTTTTTAATTTAATGTTTTATTATTTGAACGTTGATTTAGTTCGCGACGCGTCATCTGGTACGTAGTACATACACATCGATGGTCTCAATTAACAAATTAAACATAGATTAGATCAGTTGGTGGTTTAAAATTTAAAAAAATATTATTTATAGTTTGCGAACATATCAGGTGAAGTAAAAAAAACAATAATAAAATGTGTTCACTTGATTAGCCACTGCCTCTTGAAACACAGATTTGGGAGTTTATATTTTTCTGTATCTATATATATAATTGAAGAAGATAGGGGTGTGAAAATGCGATTTTTCTGTATATTTACAGATGGCAACCCTAGATCCGAAGCAAAAATTACTCATCAATTAATCCGTTCGAAGAAGGCGCAACATTTTACATATTTGTAAATGTTGCCGGCAAAGCCTACAATCCAGTCATTGTATAGAATACCTAGTCATTCTACACAATGCTGGGCTCATCTCTAGGCATAATATAAAATAGTTTTTGTATTGTATAGTTTATAATTTTTTTAAATTTCTGATAGGCTAACGTTTGACTACTATCTCGCCTGGTGATAAGCGATGTTGTGATCGAAGAGGGAAAGAAGAGAACACGCTAGATCTAGAATATTCTCTCTATGACTCTCAAGGGCCGTGTGCTACTGAAACACAGTAAGGTTATAGCGGCAGATTTTCTCCTTCATGGTGGTAAGATACTTTTTGGTAGCAAGACTGGCGGAGCATCGATATAACGATCCTACCACCTGCGGTATCATCATTATGCAAAAGTTATATACAAGCATATGTATAGAATTCCAATTTATATTGTATGTAGAATGACACGATATAACATACGATACGAGATAAAACGACAGACAAATAAAATCAGTTGCTTGTATTCATGCCAATTAGTGATAAGTAAGCCATTGCATAATTTTTGTAAGTACCTACTACTACCTACCTATATCACTGTCACAGTAGGTTAAGTTAATTATTTATTCTGTGATTAAAGTACGACAGGGGCAGCTCTAGGGCCACCCTTAAGCCGCGAACATAATTATTTTACATGCGCAAGATGATTTATTACTAGTTTTGACAGGTTTTTTTTGACGTTATTCTTTTCTAAGATTGTATAAAATAACTACCATGATCGCACGCCCTACCGCCATCTCAGTTACTGTTTATTTATTAATATCTTAATCTTATAGGCTAGTATTGATTATCTTACCTTTTGGTGGTAAGTGACGATGCGGTCGAGGATAATAGTACGCTAGGACTAGGCACAGAATAAATAATGGTTGGCCTAGGCTAGGGATGGGAACTGGTCTCAAGGACAACTGCCAGAATACATTAGATGTAATGATATTTGTCGACAAATGTTCCAACTTCATTTATTATTTTCTTATTCAACACATATCCAGTTTATCAGTGTTTGTATAAAATGTCAAGTTAAAGTATAGAATAAATCATATTTCATACTTTGAATGTTTTATAGAATGCCTAGGTATTCTAAAGAATACCGGAGTATACAGATTGCCGGTTACATATACATAATTTGTTAATAAAATGGCGTGACAAAGTGCGCTTGAGATTAGTATTCTATCTATAATAGATAGCTAATGGAAATGGCAGTTTAACAATTTGTCTTTGCAAGTAATTTTTAAAAACCTTATTAAAAAGCTTTTATTACTATTTACGGTTTAGATGATACATCTGTCTAACAGACGGACGGACGGACAGCGTATACTCAGTAATAGGGTTACCAACGGTGGTACCTTTCGGGTACGGAACCATAAAAAGTTTCAAACGAATTGAGAACATCCTCATTTTTAGAGGTCAGTTAAAAAGTCCTAAAGACATAGCCGGCACATTGACTTGCAATGGATGATACAATTTATCTCATCATTAACATACTATTATTTATTCTGTGGTATTACGTAAGATCTGCGACGTTTCCTTGACTCTGAATAATTTCATTACATTACAATGTAGGTACTTGTAGTTGCAACACTTGCAAGGTTTCGCTAACTCTTGGTTTTTTTACCCCTGACGCAAAGAAGGGGTGTTATAAGTTTGACGCGTGTATCTGTGTATGTGTGTGTTTGTCTGGGGCATCGTAGCGTCCAAACGATTTTTTTAAAATTTATTATTTATTTATTTATTTTTTCCAAACGAATGAACCGATTTTTATTTCGTTATATTTGAAAGTGAAAACTTTTTTAGCGGCGTTGTTAAACCTTTGTGGGATGGATTAAAAATGTTAAACTCGCGTCAGGACACGTGACCTGATCGAAAATTCGTAAGACGGAGGGAGAGTAGAATCTTTTTTGGGATGGGTAAAAAATGTTAAACTTGCGTCAGGACACGTGACCTGATCGAAAATTCGTAAGACGGAGGGAGAGTAAACCAAATGCACAACGTTAATGTTTAAGTTTTCACTTCTGCCGGCACTCCCGGAGTGTAACCTGTTGTTCTTTTTTTTACAGTCACAATATTCTTCGGTGCTCATAATATATAGCTAACCATCTAAGAAAATAACGTGAGATAATATCTACAGTCGTAATTAATTCTAGTAATATCTCAGAATAATGAATAGTACTAGCTTTGTTGGAGGGGTTAACAAGAATACTAGTAATGTGCAACCCACATTGCGAGTAATCTTTAAAAAAAAAATAGTTCAAGTAATATTAATTATGTATTTGTGTGTTTCCTATGATTCTGTGTTAAGTACAATTTAATTGTATCATGTTTGTTTGGAAATAATATCGTTTAAAAACTTAAATAGACTTCAATGCCGCGCTATTCATTTTCAGTACCAATTTTGAGATGTTTATCTCAATATCTCTGGAGATACTTATCAGACCTCGATAAAATTACCATGGTACTACACTTTGGATATCTTCTTTCGAACAAAAAAAGAATAATCAAAATCGGTTCATAAACGACGAAGTTATCCGCGAACAAACATAAAAAAATTTTTAAAAAAATACGGTCGAATTGAGAAACCTCCTCCTTTTTTTGAAGTCGGTTAATAAATAAATATATTCTATTGTATACTTAAGGATTTATTTCAACTAGTATTTACAAATGGTACATATATATATAACTTAAAAATAAATTAAACCATTTGAAATTCTATTGTTATGTATAATTAGTTTGTCCATTATATTAGACACATGTCTAGCACTTTCATTTAAATTAATAACTTACGAATGTCAAATGTACTATTAATAATTATTTTTATTAAATGCATGCCTCTTTGTCCTGTTTTACAATAACAATACGTCTCGTCATGCAGTGTTGGTCGCAAATTAGGTACTTAAGTATTATTGTACGTTTTAAATGAACTCTTTCATTTATAAATATTAATATAATTATTCCCGTGCACTTTTTAGGGTTCCGTAGCCGAATGGCAAAAAACGGAACCCTTATAGATTCGTCATGTCTGTCTGTCCGTCCGTATGTCACAGCCATTTTATTCCGAAACTGTTACCGGACTACATAATTGAAACTTGGTAGGTCGATGTATTCTGTGAACCGCTTTCCGATTTTTATACAAAAATGAAAAATATAAAAGTTTAAGGGGGGGCATCCCATACATGGAACTGACACAAAAAAAAAAAATTCTTCAAACCTATACGTCTATGGGTAGGTCTTCAAAAATGACATTGAGGTTTCTAAAATCATTTTTTCTCAAAGTCAATCATTTAAAAGATAGGCGCGTCTAAAGTGGTAAAATGTGTGCCCCCCCCCTCCAACTTTTAAAGTATGGGAGTAAAAATCTAAAAAATATATATGCTGTAAAATCTCAATAAAAACTTACAACGAAAATTGGTTTGAACGAGATACAGTCAGCAGTTTTAGAGATATGGCGACCGCAAAGATAACTTTGTTTTTCATAGTGTTTATGAAAAACAAAGTTAATTTTGTAGTTGCAAAAAATCATAGTTATGGAATACTTAACTGTGTTACGGAACCCTACGAGTGCGAGTCCGACTTGCACTTGGACAGTTTATTGTTTATGGATAGAGTCGAGAACATTCTGCTGACCCAACCATAGACTTAATATAAAAGCAGGTGGTGCACTGGAGATGTTTTGACAAATTCAATTTAATCCGTATGCTTTAACCTTAAGCTTGTTATTGCTTTGAAGAACAAAACGGCCCAACCAAACACCAGGGTGGTAGTGTGTCCTTGTCTAACAACCTGCTAGTCCTATATATGTTCTATACTATATGTATGGTATATAGTCGGCCGGTGTACGCGATCAAGTTTAATGTGTAGCAAGGTCTGTGGACCCAACATAATAACTAACATTCAGATCAAAAAAAAAGTCAGATTCAATAACCTACCTAATAATTGATGATTGATTACGCAGGGCTCCAAAAAAGAGGACGTTCTGTCAATTCGTCTGTTCTTATGCTTTATTTATTTTTTTGTACTTATGTGTGTTACGCGATTACTCCGTCAATTGAGAACCGATTCGAATGACTCTTTTTTTATTGGAAGCGTACATTTCCAAGGTTCCCACTGTAATATTATCAAGATGTGATAAGAATCTTTAGAGATATGGAGATTAACACCTCAAATTGATACTGAAAATAACTAGCGCGGCATTTGAAGTCGGTTTTTATCGTTTTGTAAATGATCTTAAATTATTAAAATTCGTTCCCGTGGACCGGGACGGGGATAAAAATTATCCTATGTCTTATTCCAGGATCTAGGCTATCTAATCTACATAACAAACCGTTTGAAATTGTGTAACGTGACAATGTCCGTTTTTTTTACTTTTATTGAGGCTCCACGCGATTTGTGTATTTAGTGTCAGAGTAGTGTGAAGTTAAAGTTAGTCTAGTGACTAGACTATGACTTCAACTTCACACTATTCTATATATAATGGACTAGAATCTAGTCCAAGTCATACCCTCAGTACCTTTAGTACGAGTTTTCATACCAAACTCGATATCGTATATCGAGCAAATTTTGTATGAAAAACAGTACAGCGCCTCTAGTGGTTACTACACGTAACTAAATTTAGACCAATCAGGGAGCCAGAATAAGTCGATAACTATGTGAGATCTGTCAAAAGCGTTTACGATAAAAACTCGTACTAAGGGTACAGTAAAGATGTGGCGCTGCCGACTTAACTGAAGGCTTTCGGGTGAGAACGCAAAATGGTATGTATTTCATCATTGTTCTCAGTGCTGTTTGTTACCCTACACTCGTTCACATTCACCTGCAGTCGGCACTAAATGGTAAATAATAATCCACATTTACTACACGTTAACTCGCGAAAGAATAACAAGTTTTAGGAAAAATAGAATGCGAGCACACGCACTTTTTCCCGACAAAACTGCATGTGGATTGTTGGTGAAGCTGTAATTTTAACGCATGCGGATGAATTTAAATAATTCGGTAATTACTCACTGGGTCGTTAAAACGCTTTGATTTTATGAAGCGAGGATCCGCGGCTTTGTCATGCAAACAAAGTGATCCTAAATAAAAGCGTATCTCAGCGCCAAGTCCGTAATAAGGCGCGATTGCTTCCAAGCCTCAACCACAGAATAAATAGTACAAGTACATCAACCCCTTATTTTTAAACGACTTCACAAAAAAGGAGGAGGTTCTCAATTCGTCGGAATCTTTCACCGAATACTGAAATCTTCGAGTATTCGGTGGCCTGAACCGATTTGGAAAATTATTTTTTTGTTCAAAGAGTTCCCAGGATGTCCCATTTAAATTTTAACGAAATCGGCCGAGCCTTTTTTAATATATCAACATTTGTATTACGATGCATTTACTTATCTCGACGACATACTACTAACTACTGGCACAGATTATATAATAGTGATGTCTACTGGCTACTTCGACTAGCGCGACGTTTGGAGTCGGTTCTTTTAGTTTTTTAAACGATCTTAAATTATAAACGATCAAATTTGAATTGTTACGGTATGAAAAGTGCAAACTAAATATTTTAAAAGTTTGTAAATAATAAATAATAAGTATAAATATCATTTCTATGCTTCAGTCGGTAAAAACGTCAAACATGCGAACAATCTGTGCATGACCTTTCTGCGTTTTACAAACAATTTGGCATATCCCTACACTAAATAAAATTCCGCCACACAAAAGCTTAGCGTGACGGTGTCGATTACAGCTTTTGTTGCTGGTTCATTTGGAGTAATTTTGTAAAGTGTTGGGAATCATAATATGCCAAGGTATCGTTTCCATGTCTTTATGTAAAATATTTGCTACTGTGTGTTCTCATAAAGGAACGTAATTTTCATATTAACTAAATGGGTCTGGCGTCTGGCTTGACTTGAATTACACAATTTTGCGTGTATTTTTTTAAGACATTTCTATTTCACGGTTTAAAAACTAAGATAATTAAGATAGTTTAAAAATTAAAACAACAGACTTCCATGCCCCGCGAGTGAATTTTAGTAGCAAGTGTGAGACGTTTATCGTCATATCTCTGGAGATAGTTATAAGATCTCGATGAAATTTCAATGGGACGGAGCATTCGCGTAACATACATACAAAAGATAAAACTGGCCAAGTGCGGGTCAGACTTTGTCCCGCACACGGAGGGTTCCGAACGCCATCTGTCGAATTTCTAACGAACTTCTAACACCAACTGAGTAAACGTTAACACAAAGGTAGAATAGTATTATATAGTAGTAACAGTAATAGTGGTAATAGTAATTGTAGTAATTATTATTATTAAATATCTGGTTGACCGAGCTTTGCTCAGTATTTTTTGCCACTTAAACAGACAAATATGACTCTTCCCGACATCTATTGACGAATAAAAATACTATTTTTTTTAATTGAGAGCAACGAATTGCTTTCCCGACACAGTACTTCTACTCGCCAATAGATGTCGGGAAGAGTCATATTTTAAGTTGATTATCAATAAAGTTGATTATTGAAAACAGGAATAAAACAACATTTTCTGAAAATGACTCCTAGCTAGATCGATTTATCGCCCCCGAAATCCCCTGTAGGTATACTAAATTTTATTTAATCGTTGGAGCCGCTTCCGAGATTCAGATTAAGGTAAAGACGATAGCGCCATCCTTGATGCTAGCTAGATGGCGCTGCGCTATCGTAAAAATCTTTTTTTAAACTTTTCTTTAATTTTTAACTTTGTTCTGTTCTTATTATTTGATGTTATAGCGGCAACAGAAATACATCATCTGTGAAAATTTCAACCGTCTAACTATCACGGTTCATGAGATACAGCCTGGTGACAGACGGACAGACAGACAGACAGACAGACAGACAGACAGACAGACAGACAGACAGACAGACAGACGGACAGCGGAGTCTCAGTAATAGGGTTCCGTTGGTACCATTTGGGTTCGGAACCCTAAAAAACAAACACCTCCTTGTTTTTGGAAGTCGGTTAAAAATAGAGATCAAAGAGTAATAAAGTAAAAAGTATGGGAAACGTTTTTGGCGATTTCTCTAGGTACCAAAGCCCGGGAGGCTTCCTTTACATATATCATTCGGAAAAGGTAGTTGCTATACAAATGCTATACTATTAATTATACATAATGTCGTAACTATACTTAAATAGTTAGAACAAGTATATAAGATAAAATTGGTAAGATATGTACAATGTATTCCTTTATTTCGATGGTTACGGTCCCATATCATCTATTGACCCCGTGCCCTGTATACGTTAAAAGGGAGAGAGATTGTTTTGCAAATAATTTAAGATAAAAACAAAACTAAAAGCGTACTAATTTAAAATAAAGCTAAAATAAAGCTCAGATAAGTTGAGCTATAATTAACTTTAATTCACAAACTTCAACTCAATGGTGTAACAACGATAACGATGTCAGTGAGACATACACAACGGGATTCGCAAGATACTATTAACATAAATAATATTCGTTTGAAAACTCTCGGGTAAGATATACCGACCTTACTCTCGCCGGGTTAACAATTGATAATTGAAAGCGATTTGAATGAACTGGTTCCTCCGTTCACACGAATAAAAACGCTTTCGAAAAAACATAAAGCTATACTAATGTTGAAAGGCGTGAAACTTCGCCTGCTCATAGTGTTCAACAAGGTTAAAATTGCTTGCGATTGGGCAGTTGAACAACTTGTCAACTACCGTCATTCGCTTGGTGTGAACACGGTAACAGTTGCTTCGTAAGTAATGAAACATCAGAAATCATATTCAGTTAGATATTTGCGTGGGCAGCGTGGCAATGGCGTTACTTCTTCATTAGTCAAAGTAATGCAATGCAAAATAGAGAGCAACTACTACAGGATAGATAGTTAATATAAATTATATGCCAAGACTTGGATCGATTTTAGCACTACCTAACACAGGTTAAATATTATATTTAACCTGTGTTAGGTAGTGCTAAAATATATCTTAGCTATATCTTAGATATAATGACCACAAAAATATTCTGAGGGCATGACTAATAATTAAGATAGTTTAAAAACTAAAACAACCGACTTCTATGCCCCGAGAGTCAATTTCAATGGCAAGTTTGAAACGTTTATCGACATATCTCTGGAGATACTTATCAGATCTCGATGAAATTACAATGGGACTACCTCGGAAACGTAGGGTACGTTACCGATTAAAAAAATAATTTCGCGAATCCGTTAACAACTGACGGAATAATCAAATAACATACAGACGAATTGAGAACCTCCTTCTCTTTGAAAGTCGGTTGAAAAGTAAAACTAGACTATGGACATTTAACGTTATATGTCATTCTTTTTTATTTCGAAAATGTATGATTGGATGGATATAGATGACTCTTAAGGTACTGCCACACCGCGGCGTCCTTCGATCTGCGGGCGCGATCTCAGTACAGTTCAATTGTTTCTTAAAATTCTGATCGCGTTTAGTGTGAACCAGTCGGTACTAATACTACTGCGCTATCTCATCGCCACCTAGATCGCACACGCAGGACGCTGCGGTGTGTCCGTACCTTTACACTTTATTTACAATCGCATGGAATACACACTGACCCAATAAAAGTGCAACAATTTAAGCTGAATACATCACGTTCAGTATGCCAGCCTGTGTCTTGTCTTGACATTGAGTGCAACAAAGTTAAACCTTTACAATGTTCGCGAGCGTGGCTAAATGAATCAGGCACTCTCGCAGACACCATTTGGTCACAGAAAAGATACTTTTGGTCGCAAGTTTTGGCGGAAATGCGTGTTTAGAGGTCGCGTCTGTTATTTCTCTTCTAAAATTTGTGTTCGTGTCTTTATGTGGAATTGTCTTCGAGCATTTACCAATGGAGATGTTTACGCAAGGCGTTCCCCTCTGCTGGCCATATAGCCATTTTTGGCCATATGAGCGTGCGTAACTACGCTGTATTTTTAATACTGTGTGCGTGTTTCAAGCTAGTGTGCGGGATCTTTAAAGTGAGTGATTTGTGTGTGTGCAATGCGTGTTTACCTCGTCCCCCGTAAGTATCGGCAGAAAAATATGTTTGCGGATTACAACGTTAACATCTCCATTGGTAAATGCTCGAAGGGAATTGTGGATAATATAAATAACGAGTGTCGGTTGTTTTGACTTAAATCCGTTAATAAATAATACTACAGCAAACTTCTTCCCTTTCCCCCTATTAAATGAAACGTGATCGAAAAAAAAACTTAAATAAATCAAGGAACTCGTGTGCTAATTTTTGTCAAAATCGGGTGAAAAATGCGACCTGTAGGCGAGAACAGACAGACAGACAAACAACCGGACAAAAGCATTGTTGGCCTAGTCGAAATTGAGACGCGTCACTCGCTACGCTCGGTAGAGAACCTGTAGGGCTATTCTGTAAGCTCGTTTATACATCGCGAAAGCGGAATCCGCGGATTCCGCTTGGGAGATATATAAACGAGCTTACAGTACAGCCTACTGTTGCCAGTCCTTCTGCTTGGTGAGACTTGGGTAGCAATGCTATCGCTGCTAAGTATTCAGTTTACGTTTAACGTTTTAAGTTTAATTTAAAATATATTTTTAATGAAACTATTCTATCATTTTCTAACAAGTGTTTATTTTTAACTTATACAAGACTTATACAAGACCAAAAGATGTAATTTCAGGGCAAGTTTTTGCTCCATTTATTCATATTTTTGCATTATACTTTGTATGGAAATCGTACTCCCTTAAGAAGTATAATTTATTAACTTTTAAGTACACTACATCACTGCCTCTGCATGAATGGGGTGTTATAGCTAATGAGAGAATCATCGAAAGCGATAAATTCATGCGTCACATAAACGGTCACATACATAAATACGACATAATCATGCGAATAATTAACCTCTTCTTATTTGTACGTCGCTAATGGGTTATTAAAATGACAACTTACGCTATGTACTCGATAAAATAGCACAGTTTATTGTTATTCTCATCGACTGACTATTAATCGACATCATGTCGTTTTTACTTCATAGGAATTCGGGCAAGCTTTACCAATTCTCCGTCAACTGCTTTTCCGCAGAGCTATAACATGGAGTAGGTATTTTATAATTTAAGATCGTTTAAAAATCTAAAAGAACCGACTTCAAACGTCGCGCTAGTCAAAGTAGCCAGTAGTTATACTTAATAGCATGTCATCGAGGTTAAATGCATCGTAATACAAATGTTGATATATAATAAAACTTTTTCCCAAAAAATTAAACCGCCGAAAAAACTGACAAGCAATAAAAAGTTTAATTATTTTTTGCTTTTCAGTTTTTTCGGCGGTTCAATTTTTTTGTAAATAAAAATTTATTTAATAATTTTTTGTAGCCAAAATCTACTATGTTAAAAGCAGGCGTCATTGCTTACCCCTGGCCTAGACAAACGTTATATAGAACATTTATGCTCTATAATAATAATAAAAATAATTTAAGATCACTTAAAAAACTAAACTAAGTTAACTAAGTTAACTTAGTTAAGTTAACTAAGTTTATGATGTGCATATGTATTCGTATATAATATTATTATATGTAACGTTTTTATGTAGTCTATAAATATAATCATTCTAAGTAAAATGTTTAAAATACACACCACCGTCCTTGTTCTATCTATAATGTTATGTCCATCCAAAGGTTGTCTGGAAGCTTCGCTTTTAGCGATAAGACCGCCCATTGTACCTAGTATTAGTTAGTTAAGTCCTATTCAGTATGTATTTTCTAAATTGGTGTCAATAAAGAGTATTTGTATTGTATTGTATTGTATAAAAAAACCGAATTCCAACGTCACGCGTCAACGTCAATTTCAATACTAAGTTTGAGGTGTTGATTGAGGCGTCTTCATATCTCTGGAGATACTGAACATATTACATTGATGATATGATAAAATCATCAAAATAATGATACTTTAATCCATTATTTTTGTTGATTTATTCAAAACGGCTCGACCGATTTCGTTAAAATTTAAATGGGACCCCCTTGCGGTATACCCTTTCCAATACAAAAAGAATTATCGAAATCAGACTACTCTGTAAAAAATTATGCGTGGTGACATAAAATCATATATTATTATATACATATATATATATACGCGTCGACTTGATAACCTCTTCCGTTTTTTTTTTAAATCGGCTCGACCGATTTCTTTAAAATTTAAATAAGACCAATTGGGAAGGGTGCCATAAGAAAAAAAAAAGAATTTTCCAAATCGGTTCATGCATCTTCGAGTAATCGGTGAACATACATAAAAAGAAACAAAGATTCCGACGAATTGAGAACCTCCTCCTTGTTTGTGAAGTCGGTTAAAAAGGGGCGTTTAAAGCATCTTGGCAGGTCGGCAACGCATGAGTGACAACCCTAGTGTTGCAAGAGTTCATAGGCGACGGTGACGATTTCCCATAAGGTGGGCCATTTGCTTGTGTGCTGCCTATATCATAAATAAGATCGTTTAAAAAACTAAAAAGAACCGACTTCAATGCCACGCTATTAATTTTCAGTACCAATTTTGAGGTGTTTATCTTTATATCTCTGGAGATACTTACCAGACCTCGATAAAATTACCATGGTACCACACTTGGGATATCTCCTTTTCAACAAAAAAAGAATAATCAAAATCGGTTCATAAACGACGAAGTTATCCGCGAACAAACATAATATATATCTTCTAATACTATAAGAATCTTTGTCCTGACATACTGACTGAATGACTGACTGACTGACAGACAACGCACAGCCTAAACCGCTGCTCGTAGAGACTTGAAATTTGAAGAAAGGATTTTCCAAAATTCACCCCTTAAGGGGATGAAATGGGGGTTCAAAGTGTGTATGGAGAAACAAGATTAGATAGTCTTTTCTATCCAAAACTTCAAACAAGTGCTTCAGTAACAAAATAAGTAAATACGTGTTTCTGTTTTTTTTTTGAAAATTCACCCCTGAAGAGGATGAAACGGGGGTTCAAAGTTTGTATGGAGAGACAAGATAAGATAGTATTTTCTATTCGAAACTTCATACAAGTGCTCGAGTGAAAAAATAAGAAAATACGAGTTATAGGTTTTTTTTATTACAACCCTAGGAGGGTGAAATGGGGTAACAAAAGTGTGAAAATCAATATTGTTTCGGATAGCGCTGAAATTTGGCATGCTGATAGTTATTACGACGTTGGTTCCCTCTGAGAAAGGATTTTCCAAAATTTACCCCTGAAGGGGATGAAACGGGGGTTCAAAGTTTGTATGGAGAAACAAGATTAGATAGTATTTTCTTTTCGAAACTTCATACAAGTGCTCCAGTAAAAAAATAAGTAAATACGATTCAGGTTTTTTTTTAATTACACCCCTACGAGGGTGAAATGGGGTAACAAAGTGTTAAAATCAATATTAATTCGGATTGCGCTTAAATTTGGCAAGCAGATAGTTATTACGACGTAAAAGCCCTCTGAAAAAGTATTTTCCAAAATTCACCCCTGAAGGGGATGAAACGGGGGTTTAAAGTTAGTATGGAGAAACAAGATTAGATAGTATTTTTTATTCGAAACTTCATACAAGGGCTCCAGTAAAAAAATTTGGAAAATATGTGTTTCAAGATTTTTTTTAATTACACCCCTAAGAGAGTGAAATGGGGTAAACAAAGTGTAAAAACAATATTGTTTCGAATTGCGCTGAAATTTGGCATGCAGATAGTTATTATGACGTAGGTATCCGCTCAGAAAGAATTTTCTAAAAATTCAAAGTTTGTATGGCGAAATAACATGAAATACATTACGTGTTGTAGGATTTTTTGAAATAGGGTAGGTAACAAAGTCTGAAAATTTGGGTTTTCGGTTTTTATAAATATGAATCCCGAATTGCCTTAGTCACGCGATAACATAAAAACGGGTGAACCGATTTGGCTAATTCTTATTTGATGTATTTAATGATAGAATCGTTTTTACAAAAGAAAAGTTTTAAGTAAACAAAAGAAGCTCTTAACGCAGGCGAAGCCGCGGGGCACTTCTAGTCTAATACTATAAGAATCTTTGTCCTGACATACTGACTGACAGACAACGCACAGCCTAAACCGCTGGTCGTAGAGACTTGAAATTTAGAGGGTATATTTGTCTTAGTACGTAAACGTGTATTAAGAAAGGATTTTTCAAAATTCACCCCTTTAGGGGATGAAATGGGGGTTCAAAGTTTGTATGGAGAAATAAGATTAGCTAGTATTTTCTATTCGAAACTCTACACAAGTGCTTCAGTAAAAAAATAAGCAAATACGTGTTTCAGGATTTTTTGAAATTCCACCCCTAAGAGGAATGGGTGAAATGGGCTAACAAAGTCTGAAAATCAATATTGTTTTGAATGCACTGAAATTTGGCATGCTGATAGTTATTACGACGTTAGTTCCCTCTGAGAAATAATTTTCTAAAATCCACCCCTGAATGGGATGAAACGGGGGTTCAAAGTTTGTATGGAGAAACAAGATTAGATAGTTTTTTCTGTTCGAAACTTCACACAAGTGCTTCAGTAATTAAATAAGAAAATACGTGGTTCAGGCTTTTTCGAAATGACACCCCTAAAAGGCAGTGGGGTAACAAAGTTTGAAATAAATATTGCGCTGAAATTTGGCATGCAGATAGTTGTTTTGACGTAAGTATCCGTTAAGAAAAGATTTTTCAAAATTCACTCTTTAAGGGGATGAAACGGGGGTTCAAAGTTTGAACCGACTTGGCTTTAACTTCTTTGATGTCTTTTATGATAGAAAGGTTTTTACAAAATAACTGTTTGAAGTAAATAAAAGAAGTATTTAACGCGGGCAAAGCCGCGGGGCACTTCTAGTATATACATATAAATATATACTGTCTCATTAATAAACCTCCTCTTTTTTTTGAAGTCGGTTAAAAAAGCCTGACAATCTTATTCGGCACTTAATATCAGTAAAGTTTTTAACAACCTTTATATTGCGTTAGTGCCAATAATGATGTCAAACTTTATCAGGCACCGGTGAAACAGGCCATTTTAATTTTTTAATTAACCTACCCACATTTATCATTCATCATTCATGCATTTTTCTCGCTGAATATACGAAAAACGCTCTTATATACGAAACCGTATACGAAATTCAAATCTCACCGCGGATTCCGAGATGTATAAACCAGCTTACAGAATAGCCCTACTGGTCTCATTACCGTCCTTCATATCTAAAGACCCGCTTCCGAGATTTATAAACTAGCTTACAGAATAGCCCTACTGCCATACCGTCCTCCATATCTAAAGACAGCGCCTCAAACAAACATAAAAAAGGCAGACGGAGTCGTGCCAAACACCTGAGTGAACGCAAGTTCAGTAATAGTAAATGATTGAGTAATACGCTTCCGCGCTCAGTTTGCTACCAAGCGGCAGCAGGGACGGACGCTTCCGTGCAGTATTACTTCGCAGCGTTGCTTACGTAGTAATCATGCCGTATTGACTATGCCGGACTGAGCGCGGAAACTTATTACTTAAGCATTTAGTATTACTGAACTTGCGTTCACTCGGGTGTTTGGCACGACTCCGTCTGCCTTTTTTATGATAGTCTGAGGACAGCGCCTTAAAAGCAATATCACTTATCATAAGGTTAGATAGTAGTCAAACGCATGCCCAGAATCCAACATAAAATAACATTAAATTATGTGCGCTTCTCACAGTGGCCCTCCGGTGAAGGAAAAACATCGTTAAGAAACCAACAACCCCCGCATGGTGGTAGGACACTATCTAGTGTCCGCCTAGCCAGCTACCACCCTCAAGTTAGAAAATCCGTCACCAAACATCTAATGTGTTCCGGCAGCTATCCTTGAGAGCCAGTTCCGATTCTAGGCCTAGCGTGCTTACCATCTTCGACCGCATCATCACTTACCAACAGGTGAGATAGTGGTCAAACGCTAGCCTATTAAGTATAAAAAAAAACATTTAAAAAATCTAAAATGCCTACGAATATAGATGAGATTTTGTCTATAGAACCATCTCACAATCTAACAACCAGGTAAAACGACCAAATTTTAGCACTGATTGTGATATTTGTGATCCAGTTAGCAGCTGAGTTTTAAATCAAAATTGTACGTTTTGTGCACGTTTTTTGCATTCTCAAGTACAACAATGTGTGTCTTATAGCCGGTTTCTGAGTACATTTATTGAGAGTTTATCTATTCTATAACGGTACATTTGAGTAGATAAACTCTCAATATACCGACCTCAGAAACCGACCATTACAATTTTCTTTTAAACTCAGGTGCTAATTTGAACCACCAGTGCCAAAATTTGATTCTTTTACCCTAGTGTCTGTTTAGTTTAGTTGTCTTTTCAAAAGTCGCGGTGTATAAACAGTTTATGATAAACAGGCTTCCAGCGATGTTGCAGGGTCAATGCACTCTTACAATGTAACGCCACCTTGAAACCAGCACGACACTTAACCGCGAATATCTCCAGGTTTTTTATACGTAAGACGCTTCGCATACTTGATGCATTTAGCTTCGATATGGAACGATTGTTGATTTAGAATTATTTAATTCAAATACAATTCTTAAAAAAATTAAAATCAAATGACAACAATTTGAATTCGAATTCCAAAAAGGAGTAGGCTCTCAATTCGTTTGTTTTTTATATGTATTTTACACGATTACTCCGTGAATGGTGAACCAATCGAATTATATTTTTTTAATCGTACATTTCCGAGGTGGTCCCACTATAATTTCATCGAGATCTGATAAGTATCTTCTGATACTGTCTGATTATATCATATCTGATACTATCATACCTAGTAGAGATCGGACCGACCTTCCTTCTCTATCAAGATAAAAATAAGCACAAATATGCATTACTATCATTATACCTCGATGATTACAATACTAGTAAATTCTCGCTTTAAATACTCCCCGTGAACACTAGAGATTTACAACAATATGGTTATTTCATTTCTCGAATTCCTTCTACAAGTGTTAGGAACACTATATCGATGTACCAATAATAATTAAGATAGTTTAAAAAAAACTGGCCAAGTGCAAGTCGGACTCGCACTCGTACGGTTCCGTAACACAGTTAAGTATTCCATAACTATGATTTTTCGCAACTACAAAATTTACTTTGTTTTTCATAGTGTTTGTATGAAAAACAAAGTTATCTTTGTGGTCGCCATATCTCTAAAACTGCTGACTGTATCTCGTTCAAACCAATTTTCGTTGTTAGTTTTTATTGGGATGTACAGCATATATTTTTTTTAGATTTTTCACTCCCATACTTTAAAAGTTAGAGGGGGGGGACACACATTTTACCACTTTAGACGCGCCTATCTTTCAAATGATTGACTTTGAGAAAAAATGATTTTAGAAACCTCAATGTCATTTTTGAAGACCTATCCATAGACACCCCACCCCACACGCATAGGTTTGAAGAATTTTTTTTTTGTTTCAGTTCTATGTATGGGATGCCCCCCCTTAAACTTTTATATTTTTAATTTTTGTATAAAAATCGGAAAGCGGTTCACAGAATACACCTACCTACCAAGTTTCAATTCTGTAGTCCTAACAGTTTCGGAATAAAATGGCTGTGACATACGGACGGACAGACAGACAGACAGACAGACAGACATGACGAATCTATAAGGGTTCCGTTTTTTTCCATTCGGTTACGGAACCCTAACAACGGGTTCCCACTCCGGGAGTGCCAGTAGAAGTAAAACTTGAATATTAACGTTGTGCATTTGGTCTACTCTCCCTCCGTCTTAAGAATTTTCGATCAGGTCACGTGTCCTGACGCGAGTTTAACATTTTTTCGCCCATCCCAAAAAGCTCACAACGTCGCTAACGAAGTTTTTACTTCTATATAACGACTTTTGTAATAAAATTATTACTACGAACGTTTGTGAGCGTGGGTTATTTACAACCGACTTTTTCTCAGTCTATATTAATGCTCGAAGCTATATTAACATGCTCTGTAATATCACGGGGCACTTTGCCATATATAATATCGTTTAAAAACTAAAAAACAACCGACTTCAATGCCGCGCTATTCAGTTTCAGTACCAATTTTGAGATGTTTATCTCAATATCTCTGGAGATACTTATCATACCTCGATAAAATTACCATGGTACCACACTTGGGATATCTCCTTTCGAACAAAAAAAGAATTATCGAAATCGGTTCATAAACGACGAAGTTATCCGCGAACAAACATTTAAAAAAAAAATAAAAAATTATATATATACGGTCGAATTGAGAAACCTCCTCCTTTTTTTGAAGTCGGTTAAAAAAAAACGTTCTTAATTCATCGCTAAATTACTGACACAAGCCATTGCTTTGGGTGTTACCATTGTAAACCCAAAGTGGCCAAGACTTACAGTTTACAGTTAAAATAAAAATAATTTCCTCAACACTTTACTCAAAAATTGTGTAACAGATCCTAACCTAACACAATTATGATAAAGAGTTCCATTATGCAACAATCTTTTGAGTGTAAAAATAAATGTTTCACCTAGCGCAGAACTATTATTTATTCTGTGACCTAGCTACATTAAGCAAATCGTATTAATTATATAGGCATAGGCATTCAGTATTTTTGCCAAGGTCCAGGTGAAAGATCAGTGTCGATGCATTATTCATAATAACAAATGTACATAAATGCAGCTACTTCCTTCAACACAGATACGTAATAGTTACTATTTAACATGCTGTTGGCAACACTGTCAACATTAACATAACCTTGAATGTTTTTTCAGACTTCGCACGGTTTGTTTATTTAGCAAGTGTCAGAGAGATGTTTTATTTTAAAAGCTAGCAGGTAATTCAAATACAATATTACATTTTTATGTTATACTTTTTATGATGCGTTAGATAAAAAAATATGAGAGTGAATTCTTACGATGTGCGTGCACAGCGGCAGAATTTTTCAACTAAACCATAAAGTTAGCCAATAAATATAGAGGAAGATTTTGTTTTTCTTAGCAGTCCACACGATTGTTTTATTTAAGTGCTACTACCACTTTCGGTGCTATACGATAATTTTTTCACAGATAAGTCTTAAGTAACCCGATGTATGGATTACTGAATTGTCTGGAGCTATAAATTTGGAAAGAACAAAAAAGTTTTTTAGCATGGTAAGATTTTCTACACGTTCACATTCACATACGCTTACTGGTTAATATAATAATAATAAATTCTGAATTGATTCTACGCGAGTGGAAAACCCGACAAAATCTATTTTTTTTTAATTTATGATCGTCGAAAACCGACTTCACATACCGCGATAGTCAAAGTACTGGCTAGTAATCATGTCATCAAAGTATACAAATTTGCTTTTATTGTTTATCTCCATATCTGCGTAGATAATTGTCAAATCTCGATAAAATTTGAATGAGACCAAACGAGAGGCATAATCTTTCAAACAAAAAGAGATTTTTCAAATCGGTTAGTCGAATTGAGAACCTCCTCCTTTTTTGTGAAGTCGGTTAATAAATACCTTCGATTTCTTCAATTCCGTACCACTTCCTTTTTTGAAGTGGGTAAAAAGTTGCCAGCATCATTAACTGCGATCGACCACTAATAACATCTATTCAGATGTTATGCGCATTTAAATGCATCCAGTTGTTGACCTACAAGTGGCAACACTGTAATCGTAAACATGACCTTGAAGTATTGAATGTGTGTTTGTCATCTGTGTACGTCCCATGGTTGTTACAGAGTATTTATTGTTTATGAACATGTCGTAATCGTAATTTACTGAACGTTTACAGCTGATAGAATATTGAATTGTAAGAAGCGTATATAGTTTGTATTGTTAATTATATTATTAACTGTTTTAGCCACGGGTTTTAGCTATAAATAGTAAACACACCTCGGTAAAAAGTGACATCTGACATTTCTAGTAATTTGACGTTAAATTGGTCACATAGTTTTTGATCCGTAATACAAAGTACAAACTTATACGATAAAGAATTATTTATATGAAAAATAATTTATTTTTAAAATGAATGCATCTCATAATGTGGTTAATAAATAAAGACAATCCAACAACGTTTTAGTTTAGCTTTTTATTAATAGATTTTGTAAAAAGGCAAGCGTTTGACTATTCAAATTCAAAGTTGAATATCTATACATATAATGCCTAGGTACTTACTTACGGTATAAAATATCCTAGTGCTCTGGAATTTGAATTAAAAAAAAAACATTTTTTACCTAGTCGGGGTTTTTGTTGTTTTTTTTTCAATAATTTACATGTTTCTGTAATATTATTTTCAGACGTCTACACTGGATTTGATAATGGAGCCGATTCTGATGAAAATGACTAAAATAATTATTCTGAGTGTTAAGCTAGCTAACTAAATAAGACAGCACTAATAAATAGAGCTATCCTTGTCTCATTTTTGAAATAAAATAAAGACGTAAAGACTTTTAGCGCTGTCAAATTTAGTTACCGCAGCAATCATAACAATCATGGTAGCCATTTTACGTTATCTCTATGTGAGCGGCAAGTGGCAAAATAACCCTTCTAGTCATATCTGTTCATAAAATATTTGGAACTATTGATACCATGCACCCCACGCTTTTTTTACAATAAAATCATTTTTTCTTACACTATTTTTAATTCAAATTTAATAAAATTTATTTTCTATTTTTTAGTTGGATTTTCTATAAAAGCTTAGTTTTTTAGGTTTTTTAAACTATTATTTATTTTTCATTTTTTAGTCGAATTTTTTTTTTTTTTTTTTTTTTAAATTTATTTATTGTCATCGGACCTTAATAAGTATGCCAAATTTCGAGTTAATCCGACGTTTTGAAGGGGGTTAAAATCATGTTCAAAGATTCCGTTACATACTAACATACAAACATACATACGTCTGAAGCTAATAAAAGCGTATTAATAAAAACCGGTTTCAATTCCCTACGGACGCATGACTTTGGTCATCTTACCGGTAAGTCACGACCCTATCCGCGCAAAATGCATTAACCGAGCAAGTATTTATCTTCCGTAAGTATATATTTGTCTTCCGTTGAGGAACCTTATGCTACTTGTATTTGTAGTGGTGGGACTTCTGCTAGTCTGCCTGGGGCAGTACCACCACTTTGTCAGTTATTCAGCTGTGAAATGTTTTTCGGTTTGAATGGCAGTGTCCAGGACACGTGAGATTAAACATCAATAATGTTCTTACTACAGCTTTATTTTTTTTTACATAAAAATAGATCTGAAGGAAAGTTTCAATTTAATTTAAAATGTCACGTGAATCTACAGAAGTACAGACGTATAGAATTATAGAAACATCTAAAACGAAGAAAATAAAACCGCTCACGTGCCTTCTAAAGATTTACAGCAATTTTTGAGAAAATGAGAACATGCTCGTTCGAAGCTGCACAGTAACCGGTTACAGCTGCCTTGCAGCTGCTTCTACCTTCAATTCATGTTCGTACTTGTAATATTTTGCAATAGTTATTAGGTACTTAGGTTACAGGTACAAATCAGTGTTTTTTCTGTGAATGGCTGACAAGGAGCCCCCCTAGACAAAATCCAATTTTTGTTTCCATCAACGCTAGTTCAAAATGTATGGGAATGACAACTTTGTTGAGGAATAATAAATGTCATCCCCATACATTTTGATCGACAACAAACAGAAATTGGATTTTGTCTAGGGGGCAGCTCTACTTGGTGTGCATGTGTGATCACGTTCAAGTAAACGCAGATTTGTATGGAATTTAAAAGTGCCATATAGTGTGCTTAATAGGCAACATTGTAATTTCCATACAAATCTGAGTTTACTTTAACATGATCGTTTGAGTCAATAAACCTAAAGAAACTCGCACTAGGTATATATACTCTGTTATGCGTGATATTAAACTGAATACTGCAGTTAGCGCATGTTACATAATGTTCTTTTCACATATTTTTTGGAAAAAATGTGCCAAAAAACTCAAACATCGTTAATCGGTTTGGCTGATTGAAGGTACGGCAACACCGCGGCGTCCTGCGTCCGCGTGCGCGTTCGCGATCTGATTTTCATTCGTTTTCTGATCGCCGCAGATCGCGTTTGGAGTGAACCAGTCGGTACAAATACTACTGCGCTATCTGATCGCCGCCTAGATCGCGCACGCAGGACGCCGCGGTGTGTCCGTAGTTCCGTACCTTTATTCTTTTAACTGAGCACTGACATTTGTGCTGCGTTCTGTAGATCGGACTATGGTCGGTTTCTTTTAACATTCCAATTTCAAAAATTGACGACGAGACAGAACAGTTTGTATTTATTTAAAACAAATTAACACAACAGTTTCGCTCCCGCGCAAGCGTATCTTAGGTACTTGCTAACCGTGTTAGCGAGCGATGCAGTGCTAACTAAAGACGTTATAGGCACTAATTAGACACACCGGTGTATTAATTAGTTCTACGTTGTATAATAATCTAGGTACCAAGCCGACCCAACGTGTATTCTTTACTATATGAATAAATGTATAACTAGATATGGTGAAGTGTAAAGATTGCTTGATGCGATTAGACTGCGGATCGTGTAGCAGAGATAGTTGTTGTGGTCTAGAAATTTTTTGGTTTACATATTCTATGTAAACATATTTACACAGGAACTTTTTTGATACAAATTGATTACATTTACACAACACTTATACAACTTATACAAAACATTTTATGGCAGCAACTGCGGTAAGCGTACGTACCTACTAGAAATGTGATAAACAAAAAAATCACATTTTTTTTTACATTGTATGGGCTAGCGTTTGGCTACTATCTCACCTGTTGTTAAGCGTGGTCTAAGATGGTAAAACACGCTAAGAATGAAAAATACCTATTTTCATAAGTTCCTTTTCATACATTTTGTAAGAAATAGCAAATTTAAGACATACTTAAACTGACTTTAAAAATTACTTAAACTTAGTTTCTCCTGTCTCGGTGGCTGTACCGTGCGTAGTCAAATAAAATTAAACATGTTAGAGTCAGCGGAAAAAGAGAACTGTCGTAGAAATTGAGGTCGCGTCGGTCGTCGGTGGTTTTAATTTACTGTTTTTGTTGCATTGACTTTACATCCAAAGATTGTTTATTTTTATTTTTTAGTATAGACTTATTGAATTTACGGCCATAACTCAGAACCTCTAACATTCCAATCCGATGCGCAGAGCTGGCTGTTGAGCAAAAAGTCACGCGTAGGTTTCCCAGCAAAGACATAAACTTTACTACCATCGATTCGTTCGGACGTAGCGCAAGTTTTAAAGTTCCAGACCTACCTGAGCTTACAAGGCGACTGCGAGCTGCTTTCCGACGAAGATACAAATACTCTTTACTGACACCCATTCAGATGAGACATACAAAAAGACTAATACTAGGTGTAATGGGCGGTCTTATCGCAAAACGCGATCTCTTCCAGACAAACTTTGGAAATATAAGGAAAAACAATGACGGTGGTGTGTATTTTTAATTTATTTATTTATGTGCCATATAATGAGCAATAGAAATATTTACTTGGAATTATTATTACCTATAAGATGTTTTAATTCAATATGTACTATATTATTGTACAATTGCTACAATTGTAAGATAGAGGAGTGAAACTCTACCAATCTTGCTTAAAAAAATACTGTGATGCTTAAACCAAAAACTTTGCCCACCAAACGCGGAGGAAACTAGATTGTGGTTCTTAATTAAATTAAGATTAAATACCAATTAACTTTATCTCATTGGATCAATGTTTATTGTTAACTTCAGTTTAAAAAGTAAATTCCAGCCTAAAAGCTGCAAACTCTATCATACATAAACATTCATATTATATTACGCAAACTTCTATATAAACATAAAATGCTGAATTTTAAGCGCTTTGTTACGATGGATTATATTATGTTGACGATCAATAAATACATGACAATAAAATAAAAATAGACGTTAAAATCCCGTGCGCGGCAGTTTTCAGTTGCTCAGGTGTGAACTTCTAGATTTTTAAAGGATTTTTATAGGAAAACTAACTTTTATCACCATTGCAGTTCTCGCCGTTAAGTCGAGATTTTACGAGCGAGAGTGGTGCGGTAATTAATAAGTTTTAATTGGTTATCCGCCGCTCTGTTCCGATCTTATTACTTAGTTTTAAGTGAGAAAATTTGTTTTCTAGGGTTGGTAAATAATAAATATTCAATACTGTAAAACAAATTCTCACGCTTTTGCTGTTTTTTTACGGTTCAGTACCTAAAGGGTAAAACGGGACACTATTACTAAGACTCCGCTGTCCGTCTGTCTGTCCTTCTGTCACCAGGCTGTTTCTCATGAACCGTGATAGTTCGACGGTTGAAATTTTCACATATGATGTATTTCTGTTGCCGCTAAAACAACAAATACTAAAAACTGAATAAAGTTAACAATAACATGTTTTCCGGGGGTTTTATGCTCGATCTTAAAAAAAAACGGTTAAGGATAAAAACTTATATAAAATATATATATACTTTATATATAAATTTGCTCATAGTGTGTATTAAATTGTTAGAACAAATAATTAAAACTTAATTAAATTGAAAATTAAAGGCCATACAAAAAAAAATCCGGCAATTTTTTTAAAATCGGAAAGTCGGTGTGTGAGTCCGACTCGCACTTAGCCAGTTTACTTTAAGTTTATTTTACCCAACAAGTAAAAACAACCTTTGCTATTCAAACTTTGGAAGAAAAAGCAACGATTGATAACCTTAGGTAAGTTAAAAGGGACCAGACCCAGCCCAAACATTGAAAGCAAAGGGTAGAAAACCCTAACAAAACAGAATCAAACTAGGTAAATAAAGTTTAAGACGGTAGCCGATGCAGTGATTATTGTCCCAATGCCTACTTTCTAACAGTATATTTATATCTACGTAAAGTTAGTTTATCTGAATGAGGTACGTTTAAATATTTTTTTCAAGTACTATGTTATCAGTCATGAGCCAGCCCAAAGTGATTCTTTATCCTTTTCAAAAATTGAGATATGTATTTTAAAAATATTAAAAAAAAAACATTTTTCAAGCCGGCCAAATCAGCTTCAGGCAAGATTAAGATGTTTATCGACATTTTTAGAGATAATTAATTATCAGATCTACATAAAATTTAAAGGGACCACCTCGGAGATGAACCTTACGAATCATTCAGATCGGTTAAAAAATTTTATTTTTAAGAATTTTTCCTTTATTTGTACTGTAAGACCTTGCTTGTAACCAAAATTGACAATTCTAGGTCAACCGGAAGTACCCTATAGATTTTGTTTTTTTGGGTCGAACACCTATAGTGTGCTTCCCGTTGACCTAGAATCATGAAATTTGGCAAGAAGCAAGGTCTTGAAGCACTTATAAAGGAACAAAACCGTAAATATGTAGTTTAATAACAAAACAAGGTCAATTTACTATTACAAATATATTTAGTTGGAGCCATACATTTTCTATGGATCGAACTCCCGGTAGCCTCAGTAAGCGATTCCAACTCGGCTTAGCCGGTTTATTTTATCTTAATGCTTCAATAATACATAAATTAAATACAACAAATTGCTAATTTATCTTCTATCCTTCTTCTTGAAGTACGCAAATTAAATGTAACAAACATACAAGTTAACGTTTTATTTCTTCTGGCAATTACGCATAATAATAAGATATATCATCCAGGCACCTAATAAATAAATTATGGGACCTCTTCGACGCCCAAAATAAACCTTTATTATTATACAGTGGCTAAAGATGGCAGCGGGTGTTGCCAGACTCATTTGAGTCTGGCAACACTTGTCTTAAAAAAAGGAGGTTACTCAAGCTAGGTACATAATTTTTTTTTTGTTTGTTCGCGGATAACTTCGTCGTTTATGAACCGATTTTGAAGACTTTTGTTTGTTGGAAAGAATATATATATATTATGCTAAACAGTCAAACATTTTTAAAACTGTATTTTTTTTAAATTTTCGTTTTCTAAATCTATATATCAAAAAGAAAGTCGTGTTAGTTACTACACTTATAACTAAACGGCTGGACCAATTTTTATGATTTTTGTATTTATGGAATTGTCTTTGTCAGGAATAGGATAATAAGTATTAAAAATAATGAATAATTGACCTAAAAAAATTATATAAGAAAAAATATTTTGCCAAAATGTTCCTGTGTTTAAAAACTGCCAATCATTTGATGTTCAATTGTTTGTTTATTCCGTCGTATTTTGTATAATTGTATAATGGCTCCACACGATTATTGTATTCAGCCAGTGTCAAGTATAAAAATTCTTCCATAGCATTACAATAATTTGGATTATCGCGTTTTTTTTGTACAATTATGGCTCCACACGATTAGTGTATTTAGCCAGTGTCAAGTAGTAAGTCAAGTAAATATTCTTCAAGTTTTTGTGAATTCAAGTCATGTAGATTTTCAAAATATAGTCAGTAATGATAATTGTTTGACATATTTATTGATTGTCAAATATGCGTGCGTTCAGAAATGTATGCTTACAGTTACAAGCAAATTAAAAAGATTATATTTCCAAAAAACATTTTTACCAATTTTTATTTTATATCTGGATTGCCATAATACATTAATAAACTTAATATCTCTTTTGTATTCATTTATTACGTTCATAAAAGCCTAAAATGATTTCATCTAAAAGGTGGTACGAAGTTCGCCGGGCCAGCTAGTACATTATAAATATTATAGAATATCTATTATTTTACAGCATAAATTATTTCTGTGAGGTTTTTCTTTAGTTTTTCATCATATTTGCTTTGCCCAATTAAATCATTTAGCCAATAAAAAGTCTGTTTATCCATATCAGCGCAGCATCATATTAGGTCTATTAAGTAACTAGGCAATGTTATTACAGAAATATCGGGGGGCAATAATAATTCCCAAAAGTCATTCATACCTAACATTAGGCACATAATTAAGATAGTTTAAAAACTAAAACAACCGACTTCAATGCCCCGCGAGTCAATTTCAGTAGCAAGTTTGAATTTATCGTCATATCTATTTTTTTTTTTTTTTTTACGACTAAGCAACCATTTGACTACAATCTCACCCGATGGAAAGTGATGATGTAGCCGAAGATGTAGCACGCTTGCTCAGTAAATACCTATTCACTCTCGATTTGAACATTGCCAGGTTATATCTCTGGAGATACTTATCAGATCTCGATGAAATTACAATGGGACCACCTCGGAAACGTATCCTACTGATTACAAAAAGAATCATTCAAATCGGTTGAGAATTGACGGAGTAATCGCGTAACATACACACAAAAATATATATTAAAAAAAACATTTATACGAATTGAGAACCTCCTTCTTTTTGGGAAGTCGGTTGAAAATACAATAGAAACATTGTGCAGATATTTTAGCGAGAGATGCCAAACACTTGGGTAAACACAAGGTTTGTCAGACGTCAATAAAAAGCACGTAACTTGCACTAAGTTGTCACAAACGTCGCTTTCCGCTCACAAAAGGAATATTGTCTACCTTAATAAGCTGCCGCTGGGTTTATGACGCCTCCTGAGCTTTTAGGGTTGCCACGTTTGAGGTTATGTGTGAATTTACATAACTTTATAAAGCGATTCTTTTGCTTTGCCAAGATATTTCCTATGGAACTGTCGGGTTACTTGAATAGTTTTTCTAGTGGGTTGGTTCATCATGTCATTCATTCTTTTCTATCCACATAGGAGAAAATGAATGACATGTTGAACCGTCTATCCGTAGTCATTTCTGCATCCACTCCTTTTACATACATTTTACATGGAGGATGATATGTATGTAAAAGGATCAATCAATATCATAATTTAGAAATTTTAGGAAAAACTGCAAAATGATCACTTAAATTGAATTCTCTTCTTCGCTTAAAATGCCTTCAGTAGCCTATTTTTTAAGAACCTCCAAGGTGAAAAAAATTATACGATAACTTACTACCGACAGATACTATTATGACAATTTGGTTAACATTGATTATTCACATGGCAACATCGCAACTCGAACGTCAAATCAAAATGAATGATTATTATGAAGCATTAGGTAATACTGCAGCAATATATGGCAATTATTACAAAAACTCGTTCCTCTGACCACGAGGTACAGTGTTTACACGATATTTAATATTAAAGCCTCCATCTTGTAGAGCTGAGTTACTGCTGGATACGCCGAGCTTACCGAGAAACTATTGTAATATACTGTGGCCGAGGACTGGATTTGAGGGCTTAGAAATTGGTAAGAAATCTTTCTTTAAATTATCGTTATTGATTATATCATTGAATCTTTATATGATGTTTGGTATCAACTTATCAAGTTATCACCCATAATTTCTGACGCGCCTAATGAATCCCGGATCTGCTGCTGCCAAGCTTGTCAAGTCAACACAGCAGCTAGGTCATGATATGTTTGATATAAGTTAGCCTCAATTTTATTTCAATGAAATTTAGTTCATTTTACATTGATTTGCGTATCAAAATTAGTTATATGTATATGTCGAACATTCTCGAAATGCCTACATATGTATATCTCAAATTTTGATGTAAATACTATCGCAATATTACCTATATTCTTTAATAACCTATAATTTTTTTAATAGTTTCTTTTTAATAAAATTATATATTCGGAGTGTCTATTGTAAATGTAAATTATACTCGTATATAGAGTGAGTGAGTTCTTAGTGTATAAATATCCATACACTACACATACATTTTTATACACTAAGTTTTTATTTTTAGAAGTTTTTTTTGTATCATATAGGCTAGCGTTTGACCACTATCTTACCTGTTGGTAATTGATGATGCCGTCGAGGATGGCAGCACGCTAGGCCTAGAAAGCGAACTGGCTTTCAAGGGCAGCTGCAGGAACACATGAGATGTTTGGCGACAGATTTTCTAACTTGACGGTGGTAGCTGCCCAGTTATCAAATCACTTTGGTAAAATTTCAATTACATACATACCTACATATACAACAAATAGTCAGCATTCGGCTCATTCCCATAGTGCACGATGTTTTATTTGTTGTAATAAAGATGCCGCGAATTGTGATTCATAGTTTTACCTTATGCCTCGGAATTTAAACAGCCATTTATTTTATATTAGCGGCATAAAATATAGTTTTTATAGTGTTGTACAACAATTGTACAATTATAGTGCAGCTAGGCAACAGCACAAATGTAAAAAAAACTGATATTAATAACCTAATTGAACTTTTATCAGACATTGCCAGCAAAGGTATCAGTAAAATAATAGTGTGCTCATTTCCATACTTAAAACACAGGAGTAGTACTGTCAATATCAATAATCATATACATAAATTAAATTTGACATTATATAATCAGACATGTCGCCTGAGCGACTTTTTGTATTTCGAATGTAATACATTTATGAGTAAGCTTTTATTGACAAAGGATACTTTGTATCTCAAAAAGACTGATATCTCAACCATTGCTAAGTTATTAGCATTCAATATCTATGATCCAGTTTTACATGTTGTAGCGGATCACACAGACAAGCTCCAATGTAGTGGTGTTACTATGCGGGGTAATTGTAGTGTAGTTGACAAAGTTAGTTTAAACTAACGCTTAGGACAATGGGGAGGCCAGACTTAATCAACATTTTCCATCAAAATATACAAGGCCTCTCCAGCAAAGCCTTAGAATTAGAATTATTTCTCGACTTTTATAAAGTTGATATAATGTGTATTACTGAACACTGGTTTGTGAAAGGTACTTTGTTACCAATAATCAGAAATTATACAATTGCAAGCGCATTTATTAGACAGAAGGCAATTCGCGGTGGCTCACTTATATATGTATCTGAAAATTGTCATTTTAAGGAGCGTAAAGACATTGTAGCTTTGTCTGTTGAACGATGTATTGAATTATCTTGTATAGAGCTGGGGCAACATATAGTCATCTGTGTATACAGACCTCCATCGGCTGATTATAAAATGTTTGAGACAATTATGGAAGAAGTCATGATGAAAGTCTTCAACACCCCGAAATCTTTGATAGTTTGCGGTGACTTTAATGTTAATTTAATTGAGCAGTCACCGCTCAGTCATAAGTTAAAAAATTTATTTCTTAGCTTCAATTTAAAGCATCTTTTTAACCAGCCGACTAGAATCACTAGCTCATCAGCAACCTGCTTGGACAATGTGTTTTGCAACTGTGAACCTGAGAAAATTGCAATCTTTGATAAACTTGGCTCCGACCATCTGGGACAGAGTGCCACATTTTCATGTAAAACATCCACCAAAGGTCAAGAATACACATACAGGCCCATTACAACCAATCGGGTTGAACAGTTTGTGGATATCATTGACAAGCAACTAATGAACCTAATATTTTCTGAGGATCCCGATGACCTATGCAGCACTTTATCTCAAATATTGAGTGCAGAGTTCAATAATATTTTTAAATTTAAAACTATTACAAGAGCTGGGAAAATTCGGTTCGATGACTGGGCTACTCCTGGTATTTACAAAAGTATAAATAATTTGTACAACTTATACTCACAAAAACAAATTAATTTACACAATACTAAATTCATAAATCACTTAAAACTATATTCCAAAACTTTTAAAGTGGTTTGTCAGACAGCAAAATCTTTGCATTTTAGTAGAAAAATTAAGCATGCTGATGATAAAATAAAAACAACATGGAAAATCATCAATACTGAAACTGGAAAAATAAAACAAAGAGACAGTAAGATCATCTTAAAAATTAACAATAAATTAATCATGGATAGTAATGAGGTTGCCAATACATTTGATGAGTTCTTCTCTCAAGTACCCATTACTACCACTCAGTCCATAAATTCTAGTCCCGCTGATGCTTATTCTATATTATCAAAGTGTGTAAATAAAGGTGATACCTTGTTCCAGTTCAAACACGTAACTGCAGACTCAATTGTGAAAACATTTAAAATGCTCAAACAAAAGAAAACCGAGGACCTGTGGGGAATGTCAACCACAGTTCTCAGTTACATTATTACTGTTATTAGCCCATACTTAGCTTTTATTTTTAACAGATGCGTTGATCAAGGTGTCTTCCCGGATTTGATGAAAAGAAGTATATTGATTCCTTTATTCAAATCAGTAAACAAAAATGATCCATCTAACTATAGACCAATCTCTATACTACCGGCATTGAGTAAAATTTTTGAAAAAGTAATATTAGACCAGCTTTTAACACATTTTAACATGAATGATCTTTTAAATAGCAAACAATTTGGATTTACTAAAGGGCGTTCTACTACTGATGCAGGAATAGGTCTTCTTAAACATATATTTGATGCATGGGAGAAAGCACAAGATGCTATTGGCGTGTTCTGTGACCTATCAAAAGCATTTGATTGTGTCTGTCATGAAACACTAATTTACAAATTAAAATACTACGGTGTTGAAGGTAAGGCACTTGATCTGGTATCATCATACCTCTGTAACAGAACACAGATGGTTGAAGTCAATGGCGTCAGGTCATCTGGATCCCTCATAAAAATGGGAGTCCCGCAGGGATCGATCCTAGGACCTTTTTTATTTCTAGTTTACATCAATGATTTACCGTCATTCGTACAGAACCTATGTGATATTGTTTTGTTCGCAGATGATACTTCCTTGATATTCAAAATAGATAGGACTACACCTAACTTTGACGATGTAAACAAATCAATAACACAGGTTCTGAATTGGTTTACAACCAATAACTTATTGTTAAACGCAAAAAAAACTAAATGTATTAATTTCTCTCTACCAAATGTAAAAAAGGGTATCCTAAATAGAAGTATATTAATAAATGATGAACCATTAGAACTTGTTGAATCCACAACATTCTTGGGCATCACCCTGGATTCAAAGCTTCAATGGGGTTCTCAAATATCGGTTCTAGCAGGTAGGTTAAGCTCCGCTGCATACGCAGTACGTAAAATTAGATTTTTAACGGACGAAGCCACTGCAAGATTGGTCTATTTCAGCTACTTCCACAGTATAATGTCTTATGGCATTTTATTGTGGGGGAAAGCCGCTGAAATCCAATCAATATTTGTTTTGCAGAAACGAGCTATTCGCTCTATATATAGTATGAGGTCGCGAGATTCACTTCGTGAAAAATTTAAGGAAATTAAAATTCTAACAGTGGCATGTCAATACATTTATGAAAATATTTTGTTCATACGCAAGAATATAAATGATTATAAGAAAAGGTCTGATGTACATAATTTTAATACAAGACATAAAAATAGATTAATTATACCTAATTTCAGACTGCAGAAAGTTAGTGGTTCATTCATGGGGAACTGTGTACGCTTTTACAATAAGCTACCGAAAGATATTGATCAACTGCCTATGAGCAAATTTAAAATCTATGTAAAATCCAATTTGATGAAAAAATCATACTATACAATAGGTGACTATATGGATGACAAAAATGCATGGCCTGAATGCCCCAAGTTCCAAGAACAAATATAAATTGTATTATAATTAATAATATATTGTTAAAATATTAAAGCTGACATGTACAATTAATTTTAAAAAAAAAAGATAAAATGACAAGACAAGCCCTATAGAGTTTCTTGGTGTTTCTTCTCTGATGGGAGTATTTCCGAAACACCGGTAGATTCAACAGCCATTCAGTTTTCCCCTTTTGTCCGCAGATTTTCTTTCTAGGCTTGCCATTTTTATTTTTATTTAAACAATATTATGCAGCTGATAGACGGACTATCAGTTCCATTTGGATCATGATATGTACTGTGATCGGTATGCGTTTCTCTATGTTGTGTTTCACTATTTCACTTTTTTATTTTTTTTATATAAAAATTGTCTGAAGTACTGAAACACACACTTACATGTATGGTTGGTTTTAACCTACTTTAATTTTTTTTAAATATTCTGACGTAAACGATTGGATGACAGCTGAATGGTTCATTACTTTTTTTTTCTAATTCAAAGCGTTAAATTCTGCTTTTGCTATGTTTACTTGATAATTGGTTATGATTTATTTTATGATTTATGATTTTGACGTGTATATTTATACTGCCTACATACTGAATAAATGCTTTGATTCTTCTTTGATTCTTGTTGTAAATAAATTTCGACAATACGAATTTATTTACGTCAAATACGACCAAAACAAATGTCCTATGTACTATGTTACAAAGAAATCGCGGGGCGGAATTAGTAAAATATTCTACAATCGTGTAATGCAACTGCAAACATAAACCAAATCAGGGGGCATAAAACAATAACTTAGGCATCGGCTATTCAATTCAAATAACCAATGAAAAGCCCCGAGAGTTTTTAAATTGATTGCCGATGGCTTTGTGACCGACGTCGTTGTTAACGAGATGCAGACATGCTATTCTGGTGTCTAACTTATAATAATAACAAGTTCATCTAAAAGGTAACACGACATTCATTGTCTGTTAGATGGTACGAAGTTCGCCGGGTCAGCTAGTATATATATTAAAGAAAGTCGTGTTTGTTACTACACTTATAACTCAAGAACGGCTGGGCCAATTTTTATGATTTTTTTTTTGGAATTGTCTTTGTCAGGAAAAGTATAATAAGTATTAATAATATCGTTTAAAAACTAAAAAAGAACCAACTTCAATGCCGCGCTATTCATTTTCAGTACCAATTTTGAGATGTTTATCTCAATATTTCTGGAGATACTTAGCAGACCTCGATAAAATTACCATGGTATCACACTTGGGATATCTCCTTTCGAACAAAAAAGTATAATCAAAATCGGTTCAAAAACGACGAAGTTATCCGCGAACAAACATAAAAAAAAAAACGTATATACATATAATATACGGTCGAATTGAGAAACCTCCATTTTTTGAAGTCGGTTAAAAAATGACAGCTGCCGGAACACATTAGATCTTTGGTGACAGATTTTTAAACGTTTACGATGATAGTGTCAGTGAATATGTATAAGACAAATAGAGACTACCAACCATGGAAAGATACTAGTCTTCGTGCTACCAACCTTGGACTGACTTATAGAATCATCATAACTTGTCGATGCCCAACGTCATCCGTAACAATTCTTCCTTGTATAAAGTAAAAAGTACAGAACCATAATAATTAAGATAGTTTAAAAACTAAAAAAAGCGACTTCAATGCCCCGCGAGTCAATTTCAGTAGCAAGTTTGAGACGTTTATCTTCTAACCTCTGGAGATACTTATCTGTCTCGATGAAATTACAATGGGACCACCGCGGAAACGTACCCTACCGATTAAAAAAATAATAATTCGAATCGGTTCACAATTGACGGAGTAATCGCGTAACACACACACAAAAAACCTCAGACGAATTGAGAACCTCCTTCTTTTTGGAAGTCGGTTGAAAAGATGTAGAATACATTCATTTCATCAGAAGAAAGACGCTTCCTTTCAACGCTGGCTAAACGCACTCAATCGCGTGAAGCCAAACAAAGCAGTAAAAGAAAACATCACTGCACCATAGAATTTTAAAATGTTGCCATACATAAAAAGCTAGCTTTATTTTCATTTCGCTCTCTCAAAGGTGCGAGTATTCAATGTGCTAAGTCAGAAACACAGCTTTATTAGACACCATTCGCAATCCTCGTAAAATTGCATTTATGACCAACACACACTGTACACTTTGGAGCACTAATTGGGAAAGGCATAAATAGTTTTGTCGAAATTATAGGTGGTATATAAATGAGATATAGAATGGTTGCGTAGGTTGGTTGAGCTTTTTGTATATGTCACTTAAAATCATGGGAGATAGACTTCAAAAGCTTGCCTATCTGAAAAAACAGGAAAAATCTCCATTGGTCGTTATAAAAGAAGCTTAGCTTCACTTATCAATGCATAAGATATCTATTCCAGGTAATAAATTCGATTATGTTTGGGGTGTTTAATGTCGATGTATAAATAGATAGGGAAATCAAACTCTTAAAAAAGTGTGATCTTTCTTTAGTTTTAACTCTCTTTATAGCAACAACTCATAATTTCAATTTAATCCATCTTCATATCTGTCTGCACCAAACTTGCTACATCTATTTCAAGTCCATTTTTCAGAACTGCCGACTACTTCCTTCTACTTTTGCCTACTTTTTCAGAACTTTGTTTGGAAAAGTGCACTATTGAAACTGTTGTATTGAAAGTGCACTTTTCAGCAGACCTTGATTTTTTGTAGAAACAAATTTTGCTCTAGAAGCATTTTCCAGGGAGGAAACGGGGGAATACATTTGTATGGAAAAGTGCAACCCGCGTTCACTCTTAATACACATTCCGAAACTCGTCGTACGACAGGCTTTGCTAGTCGCAGCCAAAATAAAACCTTGAGAAACCAACTAGAGATTGCGAAAAAGATAAAAGTTTGATTCCACTAACATCATAAGTACTGTTAATCCTTGCCAGTATCTGTTTATCCCGATTATACAATCCGAGGGTCTTCAAAAAACAAAATGTGAGGTATGGAGCAGGCTTGCCTAGAATTTTCTAGGCAAGCCTGCTACATACTCATTAAACATCAAATGACATAATGGTCAAACACTAGCCTATCAAGTATAAAAATACCATGAATCACTGACTCACTTAAACCTACGTTCAAGACTAACATCATCATCCCAAACTTCACACACTCCAACTTCAAACTAAACCAAGAGCCACTCGTAAGTAATTAAAACAGAAGCTGTCTCAAGTTGAAGACATCTCCAGACACCTGCACGATGATAAATACCCCATACACAAACATTACCCATTATGCACTACTGCGATAAAATCATGTGTGTGTACGGTACTGTACCTTAAAAGCATTGGTAATATAACAAAGCGTCTGAACCGAAATAGCCCATAAAAGTCCGACGGCGTTTTCTAACTAAAGCTATGAAACTGAACCGTCTGCGGAATTTACAATGGCTGGGTGCTCCGTACATTTAACGTTCGTGATGTACGCCTTAGTTTAATTAAGGTGGCTGGGACTGGGACGAGATGTTTTGACGGGTTTTAGGCGTTGGATACCTGTAGTTACAGAAATGCCTTAACGACCATATTCATCAAGATTCTGAAGATCGCATCGCGGTGGATTTGACAGAAATGTCAATAATGTATATGGGTTCCATGCGTGATGCGTTCGCGAGCACTGTGAGACTTTATAGTGTCGTTTGTGAATATGGATCTAAGTGACTTTTTTAACACTTTACAGTAAACTAAGTTAACACCAACAATCACTTCTAAAGGTCATCAGAGAATCAGAATTCAGAAAGCGATACTTATGTTATGTCAAAAAGAGATGATTTTAATGCGACAACATTGCAGTTTGGTTTTAAATCATACAAAATGATTTGCTTTGATCAAAGATTATTTTAAGTTCGATAGGGTTAGTTGTTTTTGATTAAGCATTTTTAGTTCACAATGAGTATTTTTCAAGCACTACTCCATCATATGTTGCATCATTTTATAAGAGAAACTTTAAATTCTTGAACCTCATTTTCCTCCTCCTCTTAAACTGCTTTCCAATCAACAATTTTCATCAGGGCTGGGCAACTTATAAGGTTATAATCATCCTTACATACACAACTAATAAAAACCTACATAAAATGTAGGTACTCTTTAGAGTTTGCATCAGCTAATTTAATGGACACAAAAAGTCCAACCCGTAAGGCGCATAGACAACCCTTAAATAGATACCTTGCCGGATTCATGAAAGCTAAAAGTCGCCGCACCTTATAGTTGTGATAAGTTAAATATCGCTGTTTTGAGCATTTTCCACGATCACATCATAGCTTACCACCAGGCGAGGTAGTGGTCAAACGCTAGCCTATCAGATATAAAAATAATTGTTGCAACATTTGAACAAGCGGCAAAGCAGTGGCCATTAGTGATAAGTACAACAAATTTTGCACTTTCACTTTGACTCGTTCACATACGCGACTTGTGGTGTGAAGTGGTGATTTTTCACAAATCTGCTTGCAATTATTGTAGGGCATTTTCTTTGCTCTGCATGCGACATCTAAATGGAGGGTAGTGTATGGTCTGGGCGCAACCACGTCTGGTGCCGTGTAAAACTCGAATACTCCCGTTTTATGACCCGGAATATTTTACGGCTCTTCGTTTTCAGGGATTGCACGTAGAAGCATTTTTCATTACAAAACTCAACGTAGGTAGGTAATGTTAAATTTTATGTCCACAGCCGTTAACTTAAAATGAATTTTAATTTCACTAGGCTTAAGACTTTTGAAAGTGAATTGGCAAAAAAAGCTTTGAGATAATTTGACTTATAAGAGTTCAAAATGTGGGTAGTACTCAAATTAATATGAGTAAAAACTAAGATTATCAGAAATATTGGTACTTTTGAAGGAACGACGTTGCGCAATCTAAACTTAAATTTAAAATCAAAATTCAGGATATCCGAATATCGTAAATAAAATGCAAATTCGAATTCCGAACGGGATCTACAAATGTAGATAGAACCTAAAAGATTGTGGCAGGCACAGGAGCTTTTCAATTCCGTAGAAGCAATAAAAATATGCGATGCTCGTCATAAAACTACCAACGACAATGAATTCCTGAAAAAGATAATACTGCGCGCGCGTCATCTCTTTACGCCGAGTTAGAGAGAGGGGGACAAAAGATTCGCGACAGTAAAACTTTTGATAGGATTCCGGAACCCCGGTATCGGACGTTCCCGGTACAGTTTTACTATCCAGTTCGTGTATCGTCTTAACTTTATGGACGTTTTAAACATTTTACAGATTTTATTATACTACCCCCTTTAGATTCAGACGTCCGGTAGATTGACGGATTCGAGTTGGACTGATGCTTTTATAATCTAATTTTGTTGAAGCGAAATCTAGTATACCTATCGTGATCCTAATTAATTCCGAATAACCGAATCATTTCATAACTTTTTTATGTATATCCGATAGGCTAGTGTTTACCACTACCTCGCCTGATGGTAAGCGATGATGTGGTCGAAAATGGTGACCACGATAGGCCTAGAGAATACTTACGCAAATGCAGCGCTAGTCATATTCAGTAGCAAGTTTCGAGATGTTTATCTCCATATCTCTGAAGATACTCGGATCTCGATGAATTTACAATAGGACCAAAACGGGAAGTATTACACCCTCTCAAAAAAAAAATAACACGCATTTTTCAAATCGATTAATAATGACGCAGTTCTGAGATAACAAACATTAAAAAAAAAACAGTAAAATTGAGAAAATTAAACTTCTATTTCATGGTTATATCCTCCATAAGTTGTGGGCGAGTGATGTGAGCGATTAATTATACAATTTTCCGTATCAGTCGATTCCGAAAATGATTCATTCTGCACGACCACTCATTAGTCCAACTGTCCCAACACTCCCTTCTGTCCCCAGTTCGCGCGTCCGAAAACAATTACACAAACTTAAATCACAATTAACGGTTCCAAAACAGAAACAAGACTGGCAAAGTTGGTAACATACGCAGTTTACCGGGCACACCTGAACGGTTCCTGCGACTTCACCCACAGTTTAGCTTACTTTGTTAGTCGAATCGAGATTTATGCAGATTCACGGAGGATATTATCATCTTATTATCTACGTAAAAAACAAAACACTTGTACTCTTCTTATACTTTACCACTGGCTAAATACACCAGCCATGTGGAGCCATAATGAAAATTATAGAACAAATAACCGGACAAGTGCGTGTCGGGCCACGCGCAGTGTAGGGTAGTAGCCCGTTATGCAATGCAAGTCTTTACCCGTTATAAACAAGCAACTAGGTACTTCGTCTTTGTCACTTTAAAGGATTTTATTCTAAGGATTTTGTATTTGGTACAAAATTATCCAACACCCAAGTTCAACGACTATTACTGCTAAACTAATAAAGTTATCTTAACCGCTATAGTTTTCCTTTAATGTTCATGAAATGCACTATTATCACGAATTTTTCCAGATTTCTCAAACTAGCAGTTTAGCTTTTACAGGGAGGGGGACTCCCTACTGGAACAAAAATTTGCACTTTAAAGTTTAATATTTCCTAAATGGGGCATTCAATCGAAAAATGGTATTAGCAACCCTTTAGGCATTTTAAAAAACCTATTCAATGAGAACCCACACGATGAGGTAGACGACGAAAAGAAAAATTATCCCCACTTCTCATGTAGGGGGGATTTCACCACTTTGTCGGCGTAATTTATATACAATACCCCTACAAAATTACAGCTTTCTAGTAACGGTCTCTTAGCAAAACCTCGGACAGACAGACAGACGGACATGACGAAACTATAAGGGTTCCTTGTCAGGACTATGGAACCCTAAAAAGAGGGTGACCAAAGATGTTTGCCCGCCCCGTCATGGAGTACTTCCGCGGCCCCTGTATAGTAAGATCAGAATTGGCTCTGTAGAGCCTACCTACTCGTTTAGGTGTATCCAGAGAATCCACAGATACAAACTTCTATCGGTCGGTCAGTTTGTTCGTCAATTGTTTTCCCTCCAGCGTGGTTGTGGTGTTGCGGTCGGACTTTCGGAACTCTCCGACGCAGACTATTTAAACCTTAATGAAATTCAACACGGGGTGTCTTTATGCCTGTTTTTCGAGTACCTACTTACTTCATTTTTTTATTTCAGATAGACCAATCTCGATATCTCACGAAATATTAAGTGATAGACGATGCCTCGTACTTGTCTGAAAATGGAACAAAAAGTATGCAGCTACTGCAATGCTGCGAATAAAATTTTCTCGATTCCCCGATACAGTGTTGTCAATTCCCCGAAATTCCCCGCTTCTTTTTTATTTCCCTACAACTCCCTCAAAATTATATTTTTTTAAAGGATAGATTTCACTATAAGCGACAGGTTACCGCTACCAATCCTAGCACGGGTGTTCGTCCTCAGATGGTAGGAGCATATTATATCGATTTTCCGCCTGACTTGCTACCAAAAAAAGAGTAGCTTAGCACCATCAAGGAGAATAACTGCCGCCATAACTGGTCAAGACCGGTTACGGTCAGAAATTCAGTATTCTAGGTCTGGCGTGTTCATTATCTTCGACCACATCATCACGTACCACCAGGCAAGATAATGGTCAAATGCTAGCCTATATAATATAAAAAACTGTCGACATTAAAGAAGATATTGTCGCAGCTTATATAATCAGTAATTGGGTTCCTAAAAACTGCAAAGATTCGACATTATTGAGTAAACAAACTATGTACGGAAGGTATACTTTAATAATAATACACCACCAAGCGAAGTCAATAATCAACGAATTAAATCTGTCCATTTAACAAAGTAAACAATTAACGCATACAAAATAAACGTAAATTGTGTTCAAAATAAACAATGATTAAAATCTTAATTTGTTTTATCGTAACATTCAAACCTACCCTTCTGTGCCAAGAACATCGATCTCGATCGACTGGAAGTGAAAAGATTTTTTAAACATTTCAATATAGTGTAAATTTTTTTTTTTAATTTATAACTGTCTTAAGTCTAAATAATCGTTTGGCTGCAAACTTACTGATGGTGTGACGATTCAGTTTTACCCTTCCAGTCAACATTTTATTATAAATTGACTGTTCGCATTCGGTATAGAATTCATAAAAAAAACAAAGCTATTTCTGTTAAAAGAATGTATTATTTTATTATATAAAATAAAGAATAATGTACCTGAATTTTTCCGAGTTAATAATTATGACTTAATAAAGTCCAAACATAAGTCTCTACAATCGATCAAGACGTCGCATTACATCGTCACAGTCGTGACATTCTCGCAGCAAAAAAAAATAGGGTGCCATCTATTGGCAATGAGTAAATATATCTTCTTTCTCGTCATTGTTACAAGTTTTTGTACCTACTGGAATGCAAAAAAAACTTGCATTCATCATATATTCATATGGGTATTCAAAGAATTCAATGTCTTTGCCTTCAGGAGTTTTAAGAATTGCGTTACATATATATAACGGTGTTTTAGATTTTTCAACTGACTTCCAAAATGGAGGTTCTCAATTCGTCTGTATGGTTTTTTTGTGTTAGCTACGCGATTACTTCACCAATTGTGAACTGATTCGGATGAATATTATTTTCGTGGGTAGGTTTCGTCCTTTGAGTATCTCCAGAGATATGGAGATAAACACCTCAAACTAAACACTGAAAATGAATCAATTTTAATTATTCTTAAGTAGGTGTGGTAAAAGGGTTAGTAAATTTAATCAAGATCTGACGAGTATCTCCAAAGATATGGCGATAAAAAATCTCAAACTTGCTACTGAAACTGACTTGAACTGACTGAAACTATGGCATGTGAAGTTAGTTTTTTAGTTAAAGTATCTAAATTATTGATTAAAAAATATCTCGAATTTATTTTTTCGAAATTATTTATTTATCATAAATATTTGAATGGCTATTAAAACAATCAGTGCCACATCCAGCGCAATACAGATTCAGAGAGCAACTACATCCTTGTACGAATTGCGTTTGACACAAATGACCTGGCTGGGACAAATGAGATGACCACGCGAACAATTACACAATTAAACACTTGTTGTTGGTCTGTTCGCATCGAATGTACTAATTTATCACACAACGCTTCGATCGGAAACTTTTGATATTACAATTAGAAGAGATCAGTGATTATATTGGCTGGTTATACCTGCCGCAGAGAGTGGAGACCGCGAATCGGCAAACGTAGCGTAGGACACGTCCTGTGACCAGGTGGAGCGACGACATACGCAAAGCGGTGGGCAGTGACTGGAAGAGAAGAGCTGACAATCGGGCCTTGTGGCGCATCTTGGGAGAGGCCTACGTCCAGGACGTGTGGTACTACGTGGACTGACACCGGCTGATGATGATGATGATGATGAGTGATTATATTAGAAAAGGTTTTCGTGACCAAATAGCTCACGGGTTAATCAATATTCAATATTCGAAATGTGACTTCCGAATTTGAATTTATCCGATTAAAAACAGAAGAACTGATGTTGAGTGACGAAGCGGTTTTAGGTGGAATCGTGCTATTTGCGACATGTCTTTGTTGGCTGTTGATTCAATTCGAGACAGCCAAGTCCAAACACTTGTGGTCACCCATTTATCACCATACAACCCAGTGGGTAACATCTAGGGTTACGTCTTAATCTAAGGGGATTCGATAAGGTAACAATGATCCCCTGTGGGTAACAACTCCAGATTTTACAAATACGACAATGATTATTGGCGACCATGCAATTAGATCTCGTGAAGTGCTTGTACGATAAACAATTTTGGTGTAACTAATTCTTGTTTTGTGACAATACAATATGTCGAACACATTCACTACGCTTCCCAGGCGCCTTTTGAGGTTTATCGAGCGAATTATTGACTATTGTGTATCTGTATGCTTCGAGCTTAGGCCAACCATAGGGAATATACATACTAACATAGTTTTGGTTCCACTCTAGAAGATTATACATAATGGAGGTTGCACGTAGAATACACTTTTAAAGAATAAAAATATGACCTTCAAAGAGATCAACAGATTAAGGTTGGAAAGAGCAAATACATGATACATTTGCACTTTTCAACCATCTTCCAAAAAAGATGAGGAGATTCTCAATACGACTGTATGTTTTTATTGGTTTTTTTTTTGTATGTACTCCGCTAATTGTTATCTGATTCGAATGGTTATTTTTTTTCTATATGAAACTGACTCGCGCGGCATGTGAAATCAGTTTTAAGTTTAAAAATCTATATGTAATATCTTAATTATCTTCATGTTTATTTTAATGTTTGACAGATGTATTCATGTTAAGTGTGAGCGAGATAGAAGCAAAATCGCGGTAAATTCATTTGTCTTCACAGCAATGTTCTACCTAGCAAGATCTAGTTAGGATCTAAATATTTAGGATGTCACGTTTTTGGTAAATTTTACTACATCAGCATCACAGATGAAAGGCAGTGAACGTCTCTCTCTCTCTCTCTCTCTCTCTATTAGTATGCTACAAATAGTTGATCAGTGGTCTCTGCCGTTGAAAATACTGCAACATTACATTGGAGAGTTTTGGCGGGAACGTGAGGACCTTAAAGTATTAACCATTTTAGTACCAGTGAATGTGTTCAAGTGTGCACATTCATCAGAAACAGTTTTGCGTTTAAAACAAAATTCCACTGAAAACCTTCAGTACATTCATATCCAAACACCTTTGATTATAGACACGTATAATCTAAGCCACACACACATCTTTACTGAGGCTATGACTTGGACTAGACTATGACTTCTACTTGACTTAAATATGACTTTACATCAACTTTACGACTTGAATCTACTAAAACATGAACTATTCTAAAACTTTGAAACTGGCTACGTACACTAGTCGTGTCGAGCCATAATGAAACTAATAAAAATGAATACACTATAAAACGCTGACCAAGACGCCATCTATTTTTGTTTCAACGAAATATACATTATATTTATATTCTACTTAGTTTCTACTATTAACCCTTTACCCATTCGGTAAGTGTTTTAGTCTTCAAACAAAAGTAAACAAACCGTAATTCCTTATAATAACTAGGACCTAGACATAAACGTAGTAAAGCATCCGTTTTTGAACAATTCTCAGAACCACTGTTGGCATAAAATTAGTCACAGCAAAATAAGCAATGAAATTTGAGCCCTTGAAGCTATTCGCGATCTAGTCGTAAAATTTTATCCCCTTCTCTTTCTACATTACTAAATTAATACCTAGTCCGAAAGAGAGGGTAGATCTTGCAACATTGTTGCACATGTCGATACCGGAATAAGAAATGGCTGTGAGCCGCAATATAACATTTAATGATGCAGTTACCTTTTAATTATGGATTATAATTAAATGGAATATGTATAATATATCCTACATTATTATTGCTATTTTTAATGAGAATACTTGTGTATGGCCATTTTAAAAAATATTTTAGATTTTGTCAACGATCTTGTTTTTTAAGCTGGCATAAAATTTGTTTCAATGTCAGCTCTTTTTATGCATGGGCCATACCGATAATTAAGTTGGTTTAAACAACCGACATTCCCAGCGAGTCAATTTCAGTAGCACGATTATCGTCATATCTCTGGAGATTCTTATCATATCGATGAAATCTCGATGAAATTACAATGGGACCACCTCGGAAACATACCCTAACGATTAAAAAAGAATCATTCAAATCGGTTTCACAATTGACGGAGTAGGATGTAATAGACCTAATCGCGGAACATACACACTCAGAAAAAAACCTTTTTGTCGGTTGAAAAATACGAAAAAATTTGAGAAAAAATCTATACATTAAAGACACAGAATTTAAAATAGTTACTTAACAGAGTTAAATAGGAGATTTCCATCGGGCCCTATCAATCTATATTGGATTCTGTTGGAACCGGTAGACGTTATCCTGCTCGATCGTAGTGCCACCTACTGGATCAAATAGTTTTTTATTTTATTTTAGTTTTTTTAAGGTGACAGATTTTCTAACTTGAGTGTGGTAGCTGGCCAGGCGGACACTAGATAGTGTCCTTCCACTATGCGGGGGTTGTTGGTTTCTTAACGATGTTTTCCTTCACCGGAGGGCCACTGTGAGAAGCGCACATAAATTTTTCGATAGAAAAATCTATTGGTGCACGGCGGTTTGAACTCGGTACCACGGCATCAAAGCCGACCGTTCTCCCGATTACGCCACCGGGCCCTCAAAATCAAGTTAAAGTTTAAGTCAATCCAAACTTAAAATTGATCCAGCCCAATAGAGCCATTTAGTAAGACCTACATATTAAAGAGAAGATAGACAATTTTGAGTACATATTTGGAGTTGCATCTTTACATAAAATTAGGATTAACAAATAGAAAATTGTTCCCCTAACTTCAAAGTTACCATTAGTGGTCTGTTCCGGAAGTTTTGTGTTTCTAAGGATGGCTAGGCTTCGCACGTTTTGCACATTAAGCCGTCAGTCCTGATTGTCGTCTCAGGACTTATTGATTAGGCTATCGAAGCCTCTAGGGCACTTAAGGTGCTCTACAGCGCAAGCCTTCGGGGTGGCCACACAGAGTTAATGGTTGAGGAAGACTCTTTAAATAAAATTATAAATATGTAGCTATAGCGCTGCTTAGTATAGTTATCATTAAAAAAATGTTATGATAAAAATGTATTGCGAACGGACAGACAGACGCGGCGACGGCACTTTGTTTTATACTGCGTCTATCTGTCTGTTCGCGATAATCTCAAAAACTACTGAACGTATTTTCATGTGGTTTTCACCAAAAGATTGAGTGATTCGTGAGGAAGGTTTAAGTACATAATTTGTTACGGTTTTGTGCAAATTAGTTCTAATATTATAATAAAACAAACAAAAAAATAGAAAACGCAAAGAAAAGCTTACATCCAGGCATTTTGATAGTTTAACAAACATATATAGCGCCTTCTGCCAGACAAGCTTTCGGTACCTAATCTTCCCCATTGCGTTTATTTTGAAAGTAATCTGCAGAGGCTCTCATACACATTTTTGACATGTTTTTAGGGTTCCGTACCCAAAGGGTAAAACGGGACCCTATTACTAAGACTCCGCTCTCCGTCTGTCTGTTTGTCTGTCTGTTCGTCTGTCACCAGGCTGTATCTCGTGAACCGTGATAGTTACAGTTGAAATTTGCACAGATGATGTCTTTCTGTTGCCGCTATAACAACAAATACTAAAGACAGAATAATGTTAAAAATAATAGGGGGTCCCCATACAAGAAACGTTTTTTTTCGGCATTTCAATATAACGCCATCATGCACGCTTAGAGTAAACGTCCATAGATGCCAATTATATTGAAATGCCGATATCTAACACATTTGTGTTAACTTTCACTTAGATATAAGACGTTAGATGGCGTTATAAGAAATAAAATGTTTAATGATAATTATTTTTTGCTGGCGAAAAATGATAGAGGAATACTGAAGTGTGGTACGGAACCATACGAGTGCGAGTCTGACTTGCACTTGGCCTGTTTATTTTAAGCCTCATTTTGTTCAATTAACCTGTGCTTAATAAAGAACCTCATTGAGGCTCACCACGAAGCAGTGGAATTGTCATGGTTATGAGGGCAACATTTAAATTTGATTCACTTATTAGAAAAATATCGATAGGAGAGAGAAAGAAAGCTTTGCGATCATGGGAGAAGACGTCGGAAGGGAGCTAGCTCATCATCGATGTATATGTGCTACGTACCAGATGTGGCGTTGCGAACTAGCTCTACGTTCAAATAAAAAGCAATGCCGAATCTACATCTCGCTTAGTTTAGCGTAAGTACTCCTCATGACCGATCGCGCGCCGCTCGGCACGTAAGTAAGTTTATGATGGGCGCCTCTGGTTTACATGTACCTCGATGGAGCTCATATATTATTTATTTGGGTTGAATTACACTTATATTTTTGCTTAAACTAACATCTAAGCTACGAGTTTATATTATTCTAATTGAGAAACAGAACCAGAACCAGTGAACGCAAATACAACATGCAGATTAGCAATAAAATATCATCAATAGCTGAATACAATTATGCATATACATTATATGTATCTGTAAGCCCGTTCAATAGTGTATCTCAGGTCGACTGAGACGTTACTGTTTAATGGCTATTATTGATTAAATATAATAAAATGTATACACGTGTAGACAGGGTCAGCGTGAGATTAAGGTCTCAAAACAATGTCGTGGCTTATCTTAAGTTAAGTGGACCTAATGAGATAATTACACTTGATTGCAAGAAATGCACTGGTCGTAATGGTTATACATACGAGTAGAAGGTGGATTTTTAATATGAGACCGTAACGTCGGTAAGTACCTTATTTTGATATGCATTCACGGATTTTGAAAACGTACAACTAGCAAAAAATTAGCAAATAAATAATTACAACTTTAATATCGACATAAAGTACAATGCGGAGAAGTGCACACTGTAGTACACTGCACTGTTTCATTGCCTGATATAAAAAAAAAAAAACAATTAGATATGTTGCTATTATTAGACGTACTCAAATCAAGAGTTAACACAATGCTAAGAAAAGTATTTCAAATTGACAAATTCTGTTAAAAAATATTGAAGTCTTTATCTGTCTCAATTTTATTATTGCTCGTTTTACTATACGCAAATAAACAGACACTACCGCTGTACCGCAGCCTCACACGATTCGAATTATAAAATGCCGGTGTCATAAAAGTATCCCATTCATCCAACATGCAAAAACCAACGTGGTCAATAAAATATATATTCCCGACCTACCGCAGTGTTGCTAGTGCATAAAAATGTCCTGGGCATGTCTAATGTAACATTTCTAACGCATACATACGGGATACGGGTAATTTCTTTGGTGATCGTAAAAATACTACTTTTGCCCACACACATGAGTGGCTTAGTAGCGTTGGTGATGTTTTCATTTGACACTTATGTTCTGATGCGATGGACCAATCTAGAATTTTTATTCGACTCTTTGCTGGCTTAAAAGGAATAAAAAGAGACTATTTGGCAACTGGAAATTGATGGACAATTTCTGAATGTAAGGATTAAATATAAAAACGCTTATGTCGTCTTGGGCAGATTTCGATAATATCGAGGTCGAGAATACTTTTTAAGGTTTCCGATATTTCCTTATATTTTCAAAGTAAAATTATATAAAATGAGTAGGTAATAATCGATATTTATGATAATGCTGGCTTAGAAAGTTAATTTTGATCGAACAAGTTCTAAATAATTTCGTTAAAAATGTTGATAAGTGCACATTTTTTCTAAAACATTTGGTTTCAAACTCATTTAGAATTTACCCATATGATATTAAGAGTTTAAATCAAATCAAATAATACCCCATTAATCCACCGATTCTAATTTCAATGGCGACACTAACCAAGGACATAATTTTCCCGTATAAATTAGTGTTGTCATTATCTAAATGGTTATCTCCAAACAGCAATTATACTTTTACTGCTTTGACTAGTGCTATTTATTGCACATATCCGGATGAGGAAAATGCCGAAGCATCATTAAATGGTACATTGTAGGAAGACGACTGCCAAGAATTAGATCGTTTAAAAAACTAAAAATAACCGACTTCAATGCCGCGCTATTAATTTTCAGTACCAATTTTGAGGTGTTTATCTCTAGGTATATCTCTGGAGATACTTATCGGACCTCGATAAAATTACCATGGAACTACACTTGGGATATCTCCTTTCCAACAAAAAAAGAATAATCAAAATCGGGTCATAAACGACGAAGTTATCCGCGAACAAACATGAAATATATATAAACATAACATATATATACGGTTGAATTGAGAGACCTCCTCCTTTTTTTGAAGTCGGTTAAAAAAAGAAGACTACTCAATACTCATTGGAACTTGCATCTAGAAACTAATGTATTTTAGATTTATAGTTTACTGAGTTTAAAACCTGATTATATAAGTGCCGACTATTATACTCACTACTGTTTGTTAACCGACTTCAAAATAAACTGGCCAAGTGCAAATCGGACTCGCACTCGTAGGGTTCCGTAACACAGTTAAGTATTCCATAACTATGATTTTTCGCAACTACAAAATTAACTTTGTTTTTCATAGTGTTTGTATGAAAAACAAAGTTATCTTTGCGGTCGCCATATCTCTAAAACTGCTGACTGTATCTCGTTCAAACCAATTTTCGTTGGTAGTTTTTATTGAGATCTACAGCATATATTTCTTTTAGATTTTTCACTCCCATACTTTAAAAGTTAGAGGAGGGGGGACACACATTTTACCACTTTAGACGGGCCTATCTTTCAAATAATTGACTTGCGAGAAAAAATGATTTTAGATACCTCAATGTCATTTTTGAAGACCTATCCATAGACACCCCACCCCACACGTATAGGTTTGAAGAACATTTTTTTTTTGTTTCAGTTCCATGTATGGTATGCCCCCCCTTAACCTTTTATATTTTTTATTTTTGTATAAAAATCGGAAAGCGGTTAACAGAATACATCAGCCTGCCAAGTTTCAATTCTGTAGTCCTAACAGTTTCGGAATAAAATGGCTGTGACATACGGACGGACAGACAGACAGACAGACATGACGAATCTATAAGGGTTCCGTTTTTTGCCATTCGGCTACGGAACCCTAAAAAGGAGGTTTCTCAATTCGACCGTATATATATATTTTTTTGTTTGTTCGCGGATAACTTCGTCGTTTATGAGCCGATTTTGATTATTCTTTTTTTGTTCGAAAGGAGATATCCCAAGTGTGGTACCATGGTAATTTTATCGAGGTCTGAAAGTATCTCCAGAGATGTTGAGATAAACGCCTCAAAATTGGTATTGGTACTGAAAATGAATAGCGCGGCATTGAAGTCGGTTCTTTTTAAGTTTTTAAACGATATTATTGTCGACTGTTTCGACCTAGGTTTCGTGAATGTCTGATGCACTTCCTCGGGAGCTTACGCAGCAAGATCTCGACGATAAACTAAAGAAGAGAATTGGACATGCATGAATCCTAGGTCGAGACAGTTAGACAACAAATAGTAGTATAGTCGTAATAATAGCCGGCACTTTTATAATCATAGAAATAAATATAAAACCAATTATGTACATATCTAGCATCAAAGACAGTATGCGTGTCTTTTTAATATGTTCACTGTATTGACAGTTAAGGGCAGTTCTAATTATAAACTTCAACGCAAATAGTAATTGCAATGGCTTCTTTTGATGGCACGTTACAATGGTAGTTTTTGAACAAACTAATTGTTCAGAAAACGGTCCAAAGAATTTTTATTACTTCTGGTAGGTATAGGTACAAGTCATACGTTAAATAAAATCTTTTTAATAACAAGCTTTTTATAATCGAGGACCAGAGTTCTTGTCAAGACAAATTCAACGCGCCAATATAAGACGGGCTTATCATGTTTCGTTTAGGAGTTTCTATGGTCACCTTCTGTCTCAATCATTAGACCAGCTCAATGATACCAAAGTATTGTCCTCCAAATTTTTACATTTATGCAAAATTTCAGCTCAATCAAACACCGGGAAGCGGGTCAAATTTAACTTCTAATAAATAGGAATATGTGATGGATACAAGAATTAAGACATTACCAATGATCTGAATTAATAATATCCAACATTATCATATTTGTCTAATTTTCAAACCGATTCAACAATAATGTTACAGCACGGAATTAGCAATTTTTTTTTTGTTACAATGTTATTTTTTTTTTTTTTTATTTAATTAGAAAGGTTTCATTTATTACTATCTATAGAATTATATTGTAAGAACTTATTTAATAAAATGTATACGTAGTTAGGATTTATATTTTTACTTCTCATTAAAAAAGGTTATACAGCGTCGGTCATTACAGGATCCCATTTAACATTTTTACAATCCTTAATTGTAGATTATAAAACTGCAAGCGAGTTACTGCCAGCCAGGCAAGAAATGAAATATTATAAAATGCGGTAGAAATTCTTTTTATAGCTGGCAACACGGGCGAATCAGCAGTTGTTTCTAATGGTTGAGTGTGTTCGTTTTTGTAGTTTGTTGTCTGATGGGAGGGTTCATCATCGAGTCAGAAAAGTTTCTATCGAAAAAACACACGTGGTACATAGGTATAGCAGTGAAGTGTTATGCTATGTGTTGTCTATGTAGTGTTAAGTAGATATATATTTCGTTTAAAAATAATATTTAATTAGTTGTATAGATAATTGATAATGCGAAATATGGCTAGCAGCAAATGGATGAGAATTGAAGACCTGGCTTAGTGACGGGCATTAGGAGAAAAAAAGAAAGAAAAATCATTTATTTTGCAACAAGTCAACAACAGTACTTAACATTTCACTTATTTAAATATGAAACATAAAATTTAAATGTAACATATTGAGAAAATGACACAGCATTGTTGCAAAACAGGACCCAACTTAGCATTATGTTGCTCATGCTAGGCATGACCAACGCTGGTCTTCCGTTGGAACCCTGAGAGACCTTTTTACCTTTGAATGTTAGTTCACCGTAACGCCACGACGGTTCTCTTTTTGTACAGACTCTACAAGTCAATCTATGACTTGACTTGAAATGTTAAAATATAACATTTTACGATGTGGACTATATATGTACTAAAGATTGGCAGTGACATTTTGGTGTGAACGCAAATAGTATGTTTTTTTTTAATATTGTGCTGTTTCCCAAGACACATTCACCAGCACTTAATGGATATATTTTTTTAAATAAGCAGATATTATGAAAAAAAATAGTTAGCAGTAATTTATAATGCATAAATAGTGCTGAAAATTCTCTCTTTAGCGTAAAATAATAATAATACAACGTATTACAGAATGTCGAAATACTATTTTTGTAAATATTTAAGGTTATTGCTCTATAAATCTATAACGCAATTATTAAATATATACAGTACCAAAGCAGTTATGAAACATTACAATACATCATAACCATGCAACTATCGATTCGGAGTTCAATGAGATTAATCGATAATCGAATAAATGTATTAACGATTATACCTACACTACCTCATACAGTGAGCTGTCAAAATTATCATCCTTTTGACAAACCTGCAATGTCCACGTGAAATATCCATAGACGTAATATAAAATAATGGTGCACTTCAGATGTTTTGACACATTCAATTTAATCCGTATGCTGTAACAATAAGGTTGTAATTGCTTTGAAGAACAAAACGGCCCTATTGAAAGGCACCAGGGTGGGAGTGTGTCCTTGTCTAACAACCTGCTAGTGCTATATATGTTATATGCTATAGTAGGGTCAATTTAATAGATCACATTTGACATCTGTCAGTCTTAGCTTCATAGTAAGGTGACTTGCTTAAAAACATCGATTCAATTGATGAATCGATACGCATCAACACAAACAAGAATGATGTTAGTTTGATGTTATTCGAAATAACCAATTTTCCGGCAGCTCTAAATGAGAAATACAATTAGTATTTACATTATTCAGTGTTATTTACATGTTTGTTTTGCGTTAATATAAAATTGATAATACACGTTTATACAAATTATACAAATTGGAAATTGTACATATTTAAACGATTTTATATGTATTTATGGATTAGAATTTAACTCCATAGAAAATGGCCCAATAAAATAAAAAAACATACTCAAATGTACCTATGGATCTAACGTTTAGTAGTTTATCGTTAGTTTTTTAGCCCAAAATATTATTGATTTTAGTTCCTATTCAATTATTTTTGCATTTTTTTAGTCAAAGAATAATATTATGTGTTAATTACAATCACATTGTAGTTATTTTTATAGTTAAACATCTTTCACAAGTAATAATTGCATTCGATTCAACCTATCGACTGATCAATCTTTTGATATTTTGGGTAGCATCCCTAGTGTTTATAAAGTGAAAATGTTCACTGACGTAACCTTGTACTGTCGTTTAGTTTTTTAGAATAAAAATTCTTAATTATGTTTAAAATGAATTATTAGTCAAAGTAAATCGTAAAAACGCTTTCTTTTGTAATTATTAGAATAAATATGTATTTGTAACTTAAAAATTTTAAGTACTTAATTATGCAGTTCTGACTTTGAAATAATTAATAATTTTATGTGCAATTCATTACAAGGTTACGTTGTTGAATTTTGATGAAGTGTCAAATGTGATCTATTAAATTGACTCTACTATATATGTATAGTATATTTATAAGTCGTCCATACAAAAGAAGGGGACCAACTTCGTTCTAGGTCGGTCTCATCAGGGCCGTTTTGCGCAGTAAATTTATATTACGTCTATGGGAATATCAAAAGACGCGTGCGAAACCGGCCAAACTGTCAGTCACCAGCAGTCTCCGATTGGTCTTAGGTGGCTTTAGGTCTAGTAAGGCAACGCGCCCGTGTTTTTATATTTGTATGAAAAATAATATTAAACACTATTATAGTAACACTTGAACTAAGCTGTAAACTCGACAAAATAACCGCGAGTAGAATATTAGAATAATATGTTAAAGAAGAAATCAGTATTTTAAAAATAAAATAAGGTATTAGGTTCGGATTTAGGAAATAGTCGGAATTGGAAAACGGTAAAGGCTTTATTAATGCTATAAGGATGATGATGATGATGAGGATTCGGGAACCTTGGAACAGGATTAAGGACTGGGAACAGAAAAAATAATATTTTTATCAACATTTCGTTGGTAATTATTAGTTAAGTACTTACTGCAAATAAAAGGTTTCCATACATTGTATTCGCATACTTTGTGCTTTTGATAGTCGTTAAATGATGATAAACAAGAAATCGATGTAATTCAAATCATACTGAAGAAATTTAATACCCACCACTAATTGGTTTTCTCGCCATACTAAAACTACGTGCCGTTAATTGAACTTAGATATAAATAGCTTTATAGTTCATATAATCTTGTAAGATATAACGTTTATATACCATAATAGTGTCGAACAGAGGGTCGTATCAGGTACATTCCACGATACTAAGTCGTAAATGTTACCATCGCATCGCAAAATGTGTTATTTCATAAGTAGCATTTTATTTTATGTGTAGACACTAACATAAAATGCTAGTTATGTCAGCAGTAAATTTGAAATACAGGGCGAAACACACGAAGGCTTTTCTATCGAGTTTTTATGAGTTAAATACCTTGTATATAAGCTTAATACTTTTTTTTATTGGTATCACAACTCAAGTAGCCTACTCGAGGGTGAAATAAGATACAACATCGTAAAGATCATATAAGTTAGTAAGTAGAGATACTGACTTTTAAGAGTTTTAATTGGGAAAAGCATTCAGGAGTTTCTAAAGATACCCAATATCGATAAAATCTTAGATATCTAAACTCACCGTTATATCCAATGAAGTAGAAAAGTCTAAAGTCCGTCGACATTCGCAACACAATGCAGCGCACAGCAAGCGTCCACACAACACACGTCACTTGTAAAACAATGTATCATTCGTAAAACAACTTCATCGACGACGATAGTACACCACTAATATTATTAATTTCCGGCATTTTCCTACGAAAAAAGAAAATTAAATAAAAATAACATCGAATATCGATAACACACACACTGGCACAACACTAGAGCGCGAATCGATTTTCGAAGGTCACTTTTTTATAATTCGAATTTGGGCACCTTCGTCCGGTCACTGCAAAGTTGAAATCACGACTGGTTAGTGTGGTTTCGAATGATTGACTTGGTCACTTTTATCGATTTGTGTTACTATTTTGTTGTGTATTCAATGTGTGTGTGAAGCCGTTTATAGAGTGCGAATCTGAATTTGCAACAATGTGACTCATTGTGTTTATCGTTTATTAAGCAGAGGTATCTGATTTAGTTTGCATCTATACTATACCAGTTATTTGTACGATGGAATGAAACACTCGTCTAGAGTGTAACCGTAAATATTTTCATAAAATATTATCATGGTTTCGATAACTGTCACAATACTGGTGTATACCTAATAAAACCTGACAAATGTCATCTACACTTGTTCTTCGACAAAAAGTATGTGTACCTTTATAACTCAAAGAAATCGAAAATATGTTTCTTTTATCGATAAAAAAGTGTTACGCAGACATGTCTACGACCTGTCAATTTAAACATTCTTGTGTTGGCGCCATATCTTTATAAATATCTTATTTATCGGCAATAATTGTTTTGATGATGACAGTACAATACCCACTAAGATTGAGAAGAAACGGCACTAATGAATGGGCTATTAGAGAACCAGCCACATATCAAGTTTTGATTCATATTTACTTCGGAATAAGCTGAGTTCGGATTTAAAGTTCTCGACAGTGTACATATTGCAAAAGCTGTAAACCACAGAACAAATGAATATCACATAAGTATCGATATTTTTATATCATCAATTTCATCATATATCGATATTTTATTCTTTCGTTAACTGGTCGCAGCACTGACATATCTCTTTTTTTCACATACCTACACTTTAGGATTTTTTTTAGTTCATTTGTATATTTATATTTTCATGAGTATTTTAGTTTCCGATAATTCTGATGGCGTTAGATACTGTAACTTTAACAGCTTTTTATTCTTTATATTGAACGCATTCCGCATCATATTAATTACAGTTTGATCATTAAGCATCAATATCAATTGGCTTATATTTATACTAAAGCTTTCTCTTTTCAAAATTTACTTTGAAATGGCTTTTGTTACAACCCTTTACTAAAATTATTATAACTTAACCACACAGTTTCTACTTAATTGTACTATCGTGGTCTGGTGTATTATAGAAATGCATATTACAATCAACAATTTTTGTAAATGTTTTAATAATTCAATTAATACAATGGGTTTTCGGTTACTGTGACAGATATGGGTAATAACTAATTAGATACCAATATAAAAAGTAGGTATTAATAGTATGTTACATTGGATACAAAGGGTTAAAATTGAATGTAAGTTTCCGGAAATTGATTGTTAATTTTATTTGCTAACATTAAGTATGCTGAATTATTCAATTGCGGGTACTAATTTTTGGGATCCGATAATAATTACACACTATTATTTTATTTTACTATAATTAGGCCGTATTTAATAATGAACTTGTATCTTTTCTACGCGCTTTGTTTGTATTGTTAAATTCAGTTTCGCTAATCTATTTATGTATATTTGTGTGTTTTCCGGATTCGTTTTTAATAGAAGATTATATTTTTAAAATAAACATATGAGTAGATTTATTTTTATTTTCTCTGATACTGATAGAAATAGTTATTTAATTTATTATAAATTAATTTATTCGAAAGAACCGTAAAATTCTGATTGTATAAGTAAAATAAAAATTATAATATATACGGCGACGAGTCGTGACTCGGTGAACAGACAAATTGACGCCTGAGAATGCCTGTCGACATTGTTGCGGTTATCGTTATAAGGATGTACGGTATCGATATTATCGATATCGACAGTGTCGATAGTGAAACGGAATGAGCAACAGATAACGCGTTGGGGATACACGTTGTGAAACAGGAACTAAATAAACAATTTTTTTTACCCCAGTCTAGGATTTTTTGTGATACGAAACAAGATATTTTATATGCCTGTCGCAGCACACTGGGATTTCAGCAATCTTTGTATAATTTTTATTATGTAGAGATTTTAATATCGTTTAGAATATTCGAGCAAGTGTAGTGTAGGATACATATATACGTAGGAATGTAATTTTTGCCTGTTATAATTTGTATATGAGAGTATGTATATACTTTTGATTGTTGTTTGAAATTCAGTGATCTTTAATAATGTTTATAGATGTAAGTAGGTATTAAATATTAAGCAATTACGTGTTCATAAAATTGACAATATATGTTGTTTTGTGTAATTAATACTTTATGTATGTATGTAGCATTATAAATGGTGAATCTCAGAAATATGTTACATAAAGTTGCTCTACATTGGAGAGCAAAAATTTTATCAATATTTTTTATATTCTATCTTATTAAATTCAATCACTAAGTTCAAAGTCATAATTGATTCACCATTCAGAATGCATTTGTCGCGTTCTTGTGACCAAGGCAATTATCATTTTTTATTACTTTTAGCGACTCATATTAGGGACTTAAAATAAATTTAATGTTTTTAAGAAATTGATCTATGGTCTAATCAGTCTTCTAGATGGGGTTATATCAGGATGAACTTAGACAGTTAATTAATTAAATGAACAAAATGAACATAAGTGACGGGGACGCAGTTATACACGCTGTATTGCACCGCCTCTGTCATTTCATTCATTTCAATCACTGTCAAACTTCGTGATTACCCCGGTTTATGTCTGGCCCTATGTTTGTCTGTCTGTTGGTGATTGGCCAATAAAAGCGGGGTTCTGTTTCTTTGAAAATCTTATTACTATTAAAGTCCGTACTGGCGTGTCGAGTTCCTCAGCTCGAGTCCGTCGAAGATGTTCAGGTTATGCTTTCTGGCGTACTCGTTGATGATCATCTTCCCTGTGGACAAACAACTCGCGTAATTTGAACATTCGCATATGCAGGTATTGGAAATACCCTCAATTTCTATTTTTTTGAGTTCTATAAGTATGTACTTAAAGTGGTGTGTTTTAATATAAATACAGATAGATCTTACCTATAGATTAGGTGCATGTTTAGTGTGCTCTTTTGAATGAAGGCTAGTGTTGTAAGATTTGTATTTTATATAGGTATTAGAGTTATTAGGTGAAGCGATGATATACGTAAGCTGGCTGGTAGCGGTTGGAAAGAAGGAGCTGAAGATCGAGCTCAGTGGCGTGTCATAGGAGATGCCTATATGTCCAGCAGTGGACGAATACTGGCTGTTAATGATGATGATATAGGTAAAAACATAAAAAAAATGGAAACGAATATCCATGAAAATAAAATAGATCCAGGATAAGTAACATGTAGAGGAGAGATAAATAAATAATTTATTACTTATTAATCTTGTTGTGTTTGACCAAAACAAACATATGTGTGTTATTTTTTATTGTGTGTATTTATTTTTTATTAGCACGATCACTTTAAATACAAAAATATAGAAAGAGATGGGTAGAGGATTTTTCTACATCAATCAATTTAATCTATTGTTAGTCATAAACTATAAAAAAGTAATACTAAATGTTTTTAACATGTACTTATTTCTTTGTTAGAATGATGATTTTTCGACTTCTTGCACTTTTGTAGGTAAATCCACAAAAGAACGAAAATGTCGCAATTATAATATCTAATTATAGCTGACTAATAAAAGATTAATTTAATAATTCACATTCGCACTATTGCAGATAGAATATATCAGATTAAGAGTGGACTGACGTTGATATAAAAAAATAAAATAATGATAATATTTTTTATTTTGGCTTTTATTTATTTTAAATATAATTGCACTTGATGCTTACTAAGTTGTATAGGTTGTTAATAGTGTCACATCTCGAACTTTTTTTATTTACTTATTATATTATACCTTTTGTGAAGTGTCGTCATTATAACAGTGTTGATGAAAAGTAATCAAACTTTACTGTTGCATTTATTTTTCTATTGATGGAGAATGTAGCATAAACCATTCTGATATTATTTTTTAAAGTAGATTTTCTGAGTACTTATTATAAAAAAAAAGAAAGCGATTTTCCGGTTTTTAAAACAAAAACAATTTATTTTTCTGAATACCAAATGGAAGACCAAAATATAATTTCTCAACATCTCACAAAAATGTCATAAAATTCTTCCATCTACAGAGATCCTAGAAAATTTAACTGCACCAAAGTAGTAAATGGAAACTACATACATAGAGGTATAAGTTCAAAACTTGTACGCTACTTTGTAAGGCTTTTCATCGAAATTTAGCCTTCAGAACCTTTACATACCACGACTTTTAATCACACGGAGAAATCAAGAGTAGGAGATATTTTACAAATGGGCGTTTCAGTGGTTTTCTAGAAAATTTATGGCTACGTTACTTATGACTTTATTGGCGAATGATAAATCTGTGGTAATACATATTAAAATTTGGACCTTTTTGAATTAATTACCATAGCGCGATATCTCAAAATAATAAAAGTTTTATATACATTAAACATTATGTCAGCGACTGCATTATCCATCACATTAAAAACTTTTCGAAGAAATGTTTTATTTATGTCGTATTTTATTGATGTTTAGATGAACAATAAAAAAATCTTAAAGTCTCTAAACATGATATTATAAGACATTAAGATTAACAGCATATTCATAAACTTTAACACAGAGGTGTATAATAATGTATTTTTATTACAAAAAAAATCAAAAAATGTTTAATTATTGATTATGTGAGCTTGCAAAGGCTTGGTAGTCGTGAAATGTCGCGCATAGAAAAATCGCCACGTGTAAAGCCTTCAGCTACCAACTTTAGCATAGATGGTAATATTAAGAGCCCGGCAGAAGCTGTTTATCGCTTATCGTAACCGATCGGGGTTATTAAAGCTTAAGTTTCTTGTAAACGATGCTATTTACAAGGATCATACGTCGTTAAATATTTTAAAATTGAATAGCTTGCGAGAATTTCTGAAATTAGGTATATAGCTACTAGAAAATTACCTAGTAATAATCTATGGCCAGTAAAATGTGAACTTTAACCGCGAGGTTTTTTGAAAATGTTTGGTAACAAAGTGAACATGCTATTTGCGTTAAAATTGAGCGATAGTCTCTACACGTAAGTACTTTTTAAAGCATTTTTTTTTTGCGAAATTTGTGTTACAGTTAGTTTTCTAACCCGTTACTTTACCGATGCTAAAACATTTTGAGATAGAGTATGGTGTATGCTTTTCAATTTAATCAAACATGTAATTTTTACATTGTTATATGTATACCTATACAATCCAAAATTTCGAATAGATTTTCGAATATATTTTTTACTTTTAATTAACAACGTCAGTTTACTCAAGAGAAGCAAAATAGTTTATAATTAGATATATAAAAGCGCTAACACATCTTATGTTATGTTAATATGCCGTTAACGCTAGTCGATTGACTAGGCCTTGCTACGTAAATCGACCAAGAAAATGTTCATCGACATGGTCGATTTGCTATTTACATAGTCGATATAATGTAGAATGGATTTGCTATTGAATCTTCCGATTTACTTAAAGGGCCTATTATACAGATGTGATAGCACTGTAGCACTGTTAAATTTAATGTATGCAAAATAGGTATTAAATAATAATATACCTAAAGACGCAAATAATAAAAAATATAAAATAAACAACATGTAATTAAATTATATAAACATCAATGTAGATTAACCAGTATTATTTGAAAGTCTATCTTTTTATTCTTTAAATTAATAAGGTTGTTTGCCTGATAGTAAGCGCAAACAAAAAAAAAAAAAAAAAAAAAGTTTAACAAATACCTACTGGTAACAATTTTCAATTTATCATTTAGCAAATCTATTCAGGCGATAGAACTTTTAAAACAATACTTATTATAATATTCAAACTTCAAGTCTTTAAGATTATTCCAAAATCCAAACTGGAACGTTTATCTATCAAACATGTTAATTAAAAAAGGGTAGGTACTTCTAGAGCACTCCATTTTTAAAAGATACCCGCAATTTTCATTCTACTTATCGTAAGTAAACAGAATAGAAATATAAAAAAAAAAACAGATAAACCATAATGGTTTTAATGTAATTATTTTTGAATTGGGAATCGTATAGGACTTGAAGCGAATCTAGCGTTGGCAATCGACATTTAAATATACACTTTATTTATAGCATAATAAAAACCTAAAATTTCAAAGAAAAACAAACGTACAAAACAAAAAGAAATAAAACAATTAAACAATTAAACAATTTAATTAGCAATAAATAAACTATATTTCGCCTAAGGCAGTTCGCATGAGGCTCAAAGATCCTACCTTCATCAATCTTCCGCGAGGCCTCGTCCAGGTCACTGCCCGCGTAGTTGAGGATCACCAGGACTAGAGGCATCATCTCCCAGGAGTAGTGGAACTTCTCCAGAAGCTTATGACAGTTCTCCACTAGAGTTTCTAGGGACACCGCTGGAAAGATAGAGAAAGAGTTTTTTACAAAAATGTTATTTGTGTGCAGTGAATGTCATAACCAAAGTTACACCAATATTATAAATGTTAAAGTCTGTATATTTGTATGTTTGGGACTTCTTAGCGGTCAAAAGGCTGGACCGATTTAGTTAAAATTTTGCACAGGGATATACAGTATATGGATTAGGCCATAGGATACCTTTTAAGGCGGGCGAAGCCGCGGGAAACTGCTACTTATAAATAAACCTGCCAAGTGCAAGTCGGACTCGCATACGAAAGGTTCCGTACTGCAACCGTATAATTATTATGTTTATCATTATTTGTTGCTATAGCAAAATTATTTTAGTAATACACACTCTGTGAACAGTTCAAGTGTCTATCTATTACCGTTTAATTTAAAGTCGCTCAGCGAGCTATGGAGAGAGCTATGCTCGGTATTTCTCTGCGGGATCGAATCAGAAACGAAAGATAACTAAAGTTATCGACATAGCTCAACGAATTAGTAAACTGAAGTGGCAGTGGGCTGGTCATATCTGCCGCAGGACTGATAACCGTTGGGGTGCGGGTCGGAACACCTCCTCGTGGTGTACCCTGGGTAGTATCGGCCGACAACTTTTCCCAGTTAACTGGGTTAAGTTGTTGACCGATAGCGAAGTTCCGACGTGAGGGGCTCCTCCTCGTGTCCCTCTGATATTTAGCAGAGGGGACAGCGTGACGGGGCAGGGCGGGCTCGGTAGTGGGAGCCGCCTGGTGGTGGGTCTGAGCATAATGCTCGGACATAGTGGCGGGGCCGGTAAAGGCCGCATGAGGGCTGCTCGCATGATTTTGTCATGCGAGCCAGACGGTGCACGGTGTGCGAGTAGGGGTAGTTGCTCTTCGCACACCTGTCATTTGAGGGACAGAGGGTGTGGTGAGTTTGAGGAGAAGAGGAGCCACACTCCTCTTAGGCTGTGGGTCCGACATGCTCGGGCCAAGTGGTGGGGCCGGCGACGGTCGAAGAGTGGGGTCTCGCATGCCACTGGCACTGGCATGCGAGTCGAACAGCGGACGGTGTGCGAGTAGGGGTATTTGCTCTTCGCACACCAGTCATCAGAGGGACAGAGGGTGTGGTAAGTTTGACGAGAAGACGAGTCACACTCCTCTGTCATTGTGGGGTAACTGTTGGAGAGTCGGGGGACTCTTCAACGGCTTGCACTACCCCACGTGACGGTTGAGGTTGGTTGGACCTTGGTGAGCAAGGTTATCCCTCCACAGCGGCAGAGGCCCATTTGGGTCTGCCACCGGGGCAAGGTGGTGAATGCCAGCGCGATCCTATCTTGCCCCACTACGGTGGATGACGGCTCACCCCAGGTTTTTAGTGCGGTATCCTGCCTTTTAGGCAGCGAGCCCCACATAATCATCTCGCTCCCCCGGGCGAGTTGGTATCCATAAAGGATTTTCCTGGGTCAATAAAAAAAAAAAAAAAAAAAAGGACTGATAACCGTTGGGGTAGACTTGTCCTTTGTTGTTTGTTGGCTCGGTGGTGGGAGCCGCCCGGTGGTGGGGCCGAGCATATGCTCGAGCCAAGTGGAGGGGCTGGTGACGGCCGATGGAGGGTTTTTCGCATGCCATTTTGGCGTGCGAGGTGGACGGTGGACAGTGTGCGAGTAGGGGTATGTGCCCTTCGCACACTAGTCATTTGAGGGGCGGAGGGTGTGGGGCGTTGCACAGAAGTGCGCGTGCCGCATTCCTCTGTAATAGAGGGGTGCACTTGTGTACCAGGCCGTGGGTCCAATGGGCCGAGTGGTGGGGCCGGCGACGGTCGAAGAGTGGGGTCTCGCATGCCACTGGCACTGGCATGCGGGACGAACAGCGGACGGTGTGCGAGTAGGGGTATTTGCTCTTCGCACACATGTCATCAGAGGGACGGAGGATGTGAGGCCAGGTGCCACACTCCTCTGTCATTGTGGGGTAACTGTTGGAGGGTCGGGGGTCTCTCCAACGGCTTGCACTCCCCACATGACGGTTGAGGGTTGACCTTGGTGAGCAGGGTCAGCCCTCCGCAGCGGCAGAGGCCTATTTGGGTCTGCCACCGGGGCAATTTGGTGAATGCTAGCGCAACCCCATCTTGCCCCACCACGGTGGATGACGGCTCACCCCAGGTTTTTAGTGCGGTATCCTGCCCTTCAGGCAGCGAGTCCCACATAACTATCTCGCTCCCCCGAGCGAGAGGTATCCATAAAGGATTTTCCTGGGTTAAAAAAAAGGACTGATAACCGTTGTGGTAGACTTGTCCTTGATTGGAGACTGCGCGAATCGGCAAACGTAGCATAGGAAGTCCTGTGACCAGGTGGAGCGACGACATTCGCAAAGCGGTGGGCAGTGACTGGAAAAGAAGAGCCGAAGATCGGGCTCAGTGGCGCATCTTGGGAGAGGCCTACGTCCAGCAGTGGACTGGATACCAGCTGATGATGATGATATGATTGTGTTGTCTAAGTTCAGTAATGATCTTATTTCATAATATTTCTTTAATGTACTACATACATTACAGTACCTCTCTCCATGTCCGCCGTGTCACCAATATCAGAATAATGTATCCGACCAAAAACATAAATGTGAAAGAAAGCCAAGTTCGTAACAAGAAACTTGCAAGATAAATACTGAGATAAAAGGATCCTAATAAAAGAAGTGATATCTAACTGGATACCAGTTCTTCTGTAATGTACAATGTTCTTCAGTTTCTTTAAAATAAAATGTAAGTTATTTGCTACTTATGAGTGCAACTTGGCAAGTTTTACCGTCTACCTAATAAGATTAAAGTGATATAACCAGCGACAAAACACCACGGCTCGGCAAACGTAGTGTAAGACGCCCTCCAGCTAGGTGGAGCAATGATATATAGGTACGCAAGCTGGCTGGCAGCGGTTGGAAACAAAGAGCTGAAGATTGAGCTCAGTGGCGTGCCATAGGGAGGCCTATGTCCAGCAGTGGACGGAAATTGGCTTATAATGATGATAATAAACTGATGATGCTATAATGTCGCTGGATATAACACACGGCCAGTGTCGTTTCTCGCCAAAAATAGCGGACTCACTGCCGCGTGTTTAGATTTTTATGTATTTAATAAATTAATATGTATGTATTAAATTTAATGTATGTAAGAGTTTTATGTATTTTATGTATGTAAGTATATAAACGTAATTCGCATCCACCTGTATAATCAAAAACAAGCCTATAAGTCTAAATTGACAATCACTAATTTAATTAATGAATCATCAAATAAGCCGTATTTTCCATGTAGGGTAAGAAAAATAAGGGTCTAAGTATCTACCAATAAATTGACAGCACGCGACATACAAATTTCCAAGGCTTAATCAAATTACCACCAATTAAGCCCCGATGCCTTCATTCACATAATTAATAACATAAATATTTAAAATGGCCGCTATAACGAGCCTCAGAACCGATAATAATCCGGATACCGATTTATATTAACGTAATTTTTGGTAAAAGTGGCCGTAAAATTATTAAATGAGCGAATGTAAGTATCGATTCGATCGATTTGAGATAGCATTAAATATAATCGAGTTGAGATGGTATCTTGAATGGACCAACATTGAAACCACCTGTGCCTGGTGGTTAAATAAAAGCGAAATACCATTGATTGGACTATTGACATATCACGACATCTCAAAAATATTTAAAACTTGTGATGGAATATTTTGCAAATAGGTCCTTTAGTTTAAGTTCCTGTAGAGTCGTTATGAGCGTCTCGTCTAATAAAACGATAATAACCGTCTTTCTATTCCAGAAAAGCACGTTATTGTCAAGGCGGCAATAGCCCAATGGATAGGGTGTCGGACTGGCGATCGAGAGGTCATGAGTTCGATCCCCACCCCAACCATTGCACTATTGACGTGAACCCACCCACACCAGTCACAAGCATATTTAGCTTAGTAGGAGGGGTTAACAAGAATACTAGTCATTTGCAACCCACATTGCGAATAATCTGTCATAGACCACATGAACAATATTTTTTTGTCTTATGTCTATTGTGTTTTATGTCGATGTTCCGCCTAACTTGCTACAAAAAAAGTAGATTATCACCATCAAGGAGACAATCTCGCACCATAACCTTACGGTGTCCCGGCAGCACACAGCCCTTGAGAGTCAGGCCGTTTTAGGCCTAGCGTGTACACCATCATCGAGCATATATATCATCGCTTACCACCAAGCTAGATTGTGGTTGAATTCTAGCCTATCCTGATATAAATAAAACCGGCTAAGTCGAGTTGAACTCGCCCACCGAGGCTTCCGTACCAACTAATTAAGCTAGATCTTTAAATTGTATCAGCGCTCATACAATTTAGAGGTCTACCTTAATTGGCTTAAACTGTTTATGTATAGGAACACCCTTCAATTTTCAACTTTTTTATTTTTTGGAATTTTTCCTTAATTTGTGCTGTAAGACCTTGCTTCTTGCCAAATTTCGTGAATCTAGGTCAACGGGAAGTACCCTATAGGTTTTCGACCCAAAACCTATAGGGTACTTCCGGTTTACCTAGATTTGTCAATTTTGGTATAGCTTATAACCAAAATTGACAAATCTAGGTAAAAAAGGTCTTAGAGCACAAGTTAAGGAAAAATTCCGAAAAATTAAAAAAGTGGAAAATTAAGGTACATTTTGGTACTAACAAGTTTTCGCGAAAATCTAAATTTGCCCATATCTTTTTATCGTGTTGACTCAAGACCTTGATTTTTATACACCCAATAGGGACTATAGACCTTAGTATCAGGTATAAATTTCAACTTGCTAGGTCCACCCGTTCCTGAGAAAATAAGTGGTGACACACGGACAGACAGACGGACAGACAGACGGACAGACAGACGGACAGACAGACAGACAGACAGACAGACAGACAGACAAGAAAGTGATCTTATAAGGGTTCCTTTTTTTACCTATTGAGGTACGGAACCCTAAAAAATTGCACAGAGGATATATATGTATTACAAATAAGATGAAATGGAAAATAGATAGTTTCAAGAAACCGGCCAAGTGCGAGTTGGACTCGCGCACCGAGGCTTCCGTACAAAGAAATTAGGTTAAAGGACAAACTTAACTTTGAAGTTCGATCCACAGTAAATGTATCACCAACCAATTTGTGGTTGGTGCAATACATTTTATTATTTTAATAAGTTTGTAATATATATAGTAAATTCATCCTGTTTTTGTTATAAAACTACATTTTTACGGTTTTCAGATTTATTCCTATATACCTAAGTGCTTCAAGATCTTGCTTCTTGCCAATTTGTATGATTCTAGGTCAACGGGAAGCCTTTGGAAAGAAAGGAAGGAAGGTTTTGATTCTCTTGTGAAATCGCAGAATATGCAAATATATGCAACATAAACGGTCATATCATTGATCGCGTTAACTTACAAGATTGATTTTTTCACAGCCAAAAGAGACCATAGACCCAATGTATGTAATATATGTAAATAAGTTTCAACTAGATATCTCTACGCGTTCCTGAGAAAAGTGGGTCTTGACAGACGTACAGACAGACGGACAACAAAGTGATCCTATAAGGGTTCCTTTTTACCTTTTTTGAGGTACGGAACCCTAACAACAAAAAAAATCCGACTTCATATTAGCGTGCATGAATTATTGAATTTTTTTGTTTATGAATAACTATAATAAAAGTTGTATTTACAATGTTTTTAATTCAACCCATATCAATTATATGTAATATCTTTACCTATTTCATAATTTCATCGTCGTCATTCAATCGTATCTAAAAATTATAGTAAATTTAATGGATAAAATTTTAGCAGGTATTTTTATTTTGTTATGAGAAGAAGTATAAGTGCGTCCATAAGTACACATACACATTTTCTTTTGTAAACGAGATTTAAAAATATTTATACCTATATCATGGTTTCCAGAGAGCGACGTCAGCATTGAAATTGACCAAATCGAGCGCTAAATCCAGTTTTACAGCGGTTTGAATTTAACAGTTCACAAAAACCAACAGTAACCGACGTCATAACAATGAAAAGAATCCTTACAACAATCGACACTAACCATAAACAAGGATTAGCCAGCACTGAGGCATAAAACGTGCAGTCAGAAGGCCAGCCATGGACCACACCACTTAGAGCCTCTACACATAGCGTTTTCTCGAAAACACGTTGTGCAAATTGCGAGCGTAATAAAAGTCACAATATTTTCAAATGCTGCTGAGAAGTTATTTACACTGAATTTTAGGCATTCTTAGGCTGTTAATTTGGCAGCGATTCGGTTTTCACTTATTTGCATCAAAAACTTAAAAAACATAATAACTAAATTACAAATAAGTATAGGTAAGGTGCTTAATAATTATTAGTTACTGCATAAACTAAAGACTTTTTCATATTGACGCATTTCATAACAAACCTCAGTTTAAAGATATCTGCCAGAAGAAAACTCCGTATTAAATACATCATTCTCAAAGCAAAAAGACAAGGATCAAATATGATTTAAAAATCGACACGCCTCTTAATATGTTTCCAATTATCCCTGTAATAATTCACAAACGCGCGTCAAAAACTCGTTACTTCTAGAGCCCTTTTAGCAGACCACTTTACGAGGGGGCCGTCCTTTTGTGAGGTGACCGTAAAGACTTGACAGCGTAAAACTATTCGAGCTGAAGACGGTAGGTTCGTCATGGTAGAGAATAGTGTGGAAGGTACTGGATGGTCGTTGGCACGTACTTGATGACTCAGTTCGAGTTCTATTTTAACAGCAAATAAGTAATAGTCGAAGGTACTTGTTACCTGCTGAAAGCTGCCTATTTGTTGCTGCTACTCGTATACACTAGCACAGAATAAATATAAGTACAAGTAACACTAGTCTCTCTGTGAGCTGTAGAACTCGCGCGTCTGTCTTTGCATAATAGAAGAATTATTGGGACATTTTTCGAAAGAAAAATTTCCAAAAACTGAACCCAAAAAATGCTCACAAAGTTTAACGAGAATCGGTTGAGAAATGCGACCTTTAGAGGAGAACAGACATCTGGATAGACACAGACATACGAAAGCATTTTTGCCTAAGCTAAAATAGAGATCTTCGCTTTGCTCGGTCAAAAATAAACTCGGAATGGTAGACTTATGCTACTTGATCGCTTTTCAAAATGAAGTACTAAGTAAAAGTAATAAAGCTGTAAAAAGTAGTACAGCTGAAGAAGTCTGAATGAACGGTATCTAACTACTAATACTTTTCATTGGAATAAGATAAGCCGACGATGGGTCTAAAGGCTGACGATGGGTCTACCAGGCCGGGTCCACGAGCACAGCTTACTAAAGATACTACGTAGGTAATTGCCCGTAAACATTTACATAAGTATAAGGCAAACTGTGATATTCATACGTATAATACAAGAAATAAATATAAATTAGTAGTGCCAACAACAAGGCTATCTAAAATAAACAAATCATTTGTATCTAATTGTGTACGATTTTATAATATTATTCCGGAGTGGTTAAAAAATTTGAATGAAAGGCTTGAATAGCCTTTCATTCAAATGTCATATTAAAAAAACTGTTATTGAGCAGAGCATACTACAATGTAAATGATTACTTATGTGACAAAACATTTTTGGCAATATATTAAATGTAACAATTCCAACTAATTTTATATATTTATAGATGACATTATTGTATGGTTAAATTTAATTGTTTTTGATATTATTTGTTATGAGTTGTTGCTTTTTTTATGCTTTTGACATTCATAAGTGTCCAATGTACCTAAATGAAAAAATAAATGATATGATATGATATGATATGATATGAATTAATAATATTGTTTGTATCTAGCAATACATTAGTCCACAAAACTGATCTAATTATAATTAAGATAGTCATAGTTAATATATTAGTTTCATTAGTTTTTTAAATTGTTTTGACTATTGCGTTATGTTAATAAATAAATAAACTGCATTCACAAAAAAAAAGGAAGTTAAAAACAAACAGAAAACCGACTTCACATGCCGCGTTAGTCATTTTCAGCTAGGCATTCAACTGATCTCGATGAATTGGCCAAAAAGGTAGTAGCACACTCTCAAACAAACAAACAAATAATTTTACAAATCGGGTACTAAATTACAGATATCTGAGGGAACAAACATAAAAGAAAACAAATTGAGTACCTTTTTTGAAGTCATTAAAAAAAAGGAAAATACTCCTCTAGTACGAAAACTTTTTCACCGTCTCGCCGGACTTTAATTTAACAGTTCGCAATAACAATTTCGATTAAACAGTGAAACAAGCAACGGTTCCCAAACTAATGAAGTAATGCAGTCTTTGTCAGCGAGCATTGGAAAGCGATAGTCGTAAAACGATCGTAAAACGTACAGCTGGCGCATTGCGGCACCTCACTACCCTAGAAACTAGCGACTTAGCTTCAGACGAATGTTTCACAACACTGGCCTGTTTATTGGAGATAGGCAAGCTTTTTATTACCATCTCACCTGCCTCACCTTTTATCGTGCTTGTCTAGATGTGGACTACTGACTTTAGAATATAATAGAATAACTCTTTATTTTCATTACCAAAAGAACTTAATTTCTGGACGGCAATTAGATAGTTTAAAAACTAAAACAACCGACTTCCATGCCGCGCGAGTCAGTTTAAGTAGCAAGTTTGAGACGTTTATTGACATATCTCTGGAAATAAGCATCAGATCTCGATGAAATAACAATGGTACCGTCCTTGGGATATCTCCTTTCCAACAAAAAAAAAGAATCATGGAAAACGGTTCATAAACGAAGAAGTTAATCCGCGAACAGACATAAAAAAAACATATATATATACGAGTATATATTTAATTCGAATTGATAAACCTCCTCCTTTTTTTAAGCCGGTTAAAAATGTAATTAATTTTTACAATCGGCGGTCGTATCGCATAAAGCAATCTCTTCCAGACAAGTGCCATTATCATAACCCGCCTTCTGAATTGGATTTATGCACAAATATGAGTAATGGAGCAAAAACTTGTACTTAAATCACATCTATTGGTATTGTGTAAGTCTTAACATATCGGAAATTATATTTATATACCTACATAATTTGATTGAATAATAAGTTGCCTGCCAGCAAAATGGAGGGACGGTATTCGCAAATCTGATAGCGGAAGAAAGAGTGGACTCGAATTCATTGGCGAATCATAGGAGCGAGAAGATTATTTCAATGAGAAATAGCCTCGCGTTGATGGTACAGTGCATGATGTACTGTTTCGGAAGTCTTCAGAACCTACCCTACTTTTTATCTATCTTTCTCTCTCGTTCAATCGTTTTTGCGCTTTTCCATCTTTGCTCCAAGGAAAGGCACGGTGATCGTCCGTCGTCGACGAAACTTTCGACCGTGCCCTTTCAGTCGTTTCTGTGCTCTAGAGCAGTGTTTTTCAACCTTTCTCATGACGCGAACCCTGTGTATAAAAAAAAAATCGCGATCCCCTGCACTGTTTATAATCTGTATTTTAGTATATTAATAGCTTCTGCCCGCGGCTTCGCATGCGTGGCCTACGGAAAACAATTTACTTTAGAAACAAATATCATAAATTATGCGCTCTCACTCCCTGTTAATTACAACACCTACAAATGCTCTTTAGTTAATATTTTCCTAATAAAAGTATATTTTCAAACTTTGTTTTTTTCTTTTACTGAGGCTTTGTGACCCCCCGCGACCCACTTTTAGAGGCGCGCGACCCCCGAGGGGGTCGCGTAGCCTCCGCGAGTCCACGCACTTGCTTGCTCCTTTCACAAAAAAATAGTTCGTATATTTTGTACGTGATAGTGCTATTTATTTTCGCAACGAATAAAACCGTGGTGCGTGCTTAGCCAACTCGTTTCTAGTTCTTTATCAAGATCTAGCTAGAGAGTAGTGTAGCGAATACGTAACCGTTCTATGCGTGTTGTTCCGTGGCATAGTTCCTGACAAAGTAAACATTATGTTTAGTTTTAATACGTTTTCCTGCCTTCTCAAAAACAATAGCGTTGGTTTTACGGTCACATGAAACATGGGGGTCTATTTCATGTGGTCTAGTGCCCCTATAGCAACATTGATAGGTGGGAACGGTACATAGGGTTTTCAGATGTAAAGATAGTTTTATGTTATTTTGTATTTCTTAGTTTAAGTGGCAATGTAATATTTTTTTAATATCACATAGGCTAGCGTTTGACCACTATTTCACTTTTTAGTATAGGTAAGTGATGATGCGGTCGAGGATGATAGCACGATAGGCCTAGATAAGGGACTGGATCTCATGGACAGCTGCCGGAACACATTAGATGTTTGGCGACATTGACGAGATAGAGGGGTATGTTTTATATTGTGTCCTATGTCTTTTTTAACCGACTTCAAAAAAAAGGAGGAGGTTCTCAATTCGACTGTTTTTAACCGACTTCATTATTTTTATTTTTATGTTTGCTACTTCAGAACGCCGTCAAATCTTAACCGATTTGAATAATTCTTTTTTTCGTTGCAGAGATTATGCCTCCCGTTTGGTCCCATTCAAATTGTATCGAGATATGACAATTATCTTCGGAGATATGGAGATAAACAATATAAGCAAATTTATATACCTTGATGACATGATTATAACTAGCCTTACGATAATAAATGATATCTATCCAAATTGTATGTTACCACCCATAGTCGTGTGTCTAAGTTTTATATGACACTTTAATCAATATGGGTAGGTAGGTACTAAAAAAAATTCTGTTGGTAATGGGGTGGTACTGGGAAGTTGAAAAAGTATTGACGCTGAAATTCTAATAAGTACGGCTAATTTATATATCCAGAGAAGATTTAAATATAGCGGCAATAGCCCAATGGCTAAAGGCGTCGGCCTAGCGATCAAGAGGTCGTGAGTTCCAACCCCACCTTTTGCACTATTGACGTGAACCCATTCCAGACGCTAGCATATTTAGCTTAATTGAAGGGGTTAAAAGACATAAGTTACTAGTAATGTGCAACCAATACTGCTAAGTAGCTTTTTATGTGAGTCAACACGATGAAAAGATATGGGCAAGTTAAGATTTTCGCGAAAACTTATAAGTACCAAAAATTACCTTTATTTTCAACTATTTTTATTTTTCGGAATTTTTCCTTTACAATTTAGAGGTCTAGCTTAATTGGTACCAACCAACGTTACAAATACAAATACAAAATTTCTTTATTACGTTGGTACGGAAGCCTCGGTGGGCGAGTTCAACTCGACTTGGCCGGTTTAATTTTTTTAATGCTGTGTAGGCAAGCGCTTGACCACTATCTCACCTGATGTTAAGTGACGATGTGTTCCAAGATGTAGGTAGCAAGCTTGCGTAGAAGATACCTATTCACTCGCGACTTGAATGCCTCGAGGTGGTAGTTATATCGTTAAATATTATATATATAGTTAGTTATATATATAGTTATAGTTATGTAGTTATATCGGGCAACACAGACTCAGGCCAGGAATTCCACAAGTTGGCAGGATATTATAGGTGGTGGGGAAAAATTGTATAAAACTAGGTTATAGGTAACGGTACAGGTACATGGTGGTTGGACACATTCTAGCGTCCGCCTGGTCAGCTACTTACCACCCTCAGGTTGGAAAACCTGTCACTAAACATACTTCTTTTACATCTTATACTTAGGCTAGCGTTTGACAACTATCTCGCCTGGTGAAAGCGATGATGTGGTCGAAAATGGTGGAACACTATAAACCTACTAGAATAACTCTGATGTTTCAAGGGTTTCAAGGGCTGTGTGCTGCCGGAACACCGTAAGGTTATGACGGCAGATTTTCTCCTTGATGGTGGTAAGCTACTTTTTGGTAGCAAGTCAGGCGGAACAGCGATACAATATGCTTCTACCAACTGTGGAACTATTTGCAGCGCTAAGTATTTGCTAATTTAATTAAAACTGACAGTGCTTACTTCTTCTCCAATCCGTTTTCAGAAAATCGCGATTCTATTTAAGTAATAATATAGCATCGTCACGTTATATTATATGACATTTATAATAGTCAAGTGCTTGTCTGTTACTAATAATATTTTTTAAAAATAGTGCGTTTGAGAACAGTACCGCACCTGAGTGAACCCACCTGAGCGACGATGTGAATGATCGCTGCGAAAATCGCCAGTCAATATGAAGCGGTTATAATGTTATCAATGAAACGAGACTATAAGGTCACAGTCGCGACCTCAAATTAATCGAACTACCCATCAAACATCACAAACTACCAACACCTACCAACGTCATGACGTTGAGAAAAGCGTTACTGCAAGCAATAACGTGTTATAATCGGTCGATTCATCAGCCGCGGCGACCGCCCAACCAATAGACGTCGCTCGCCCCGCCTACCTCGCCCGCTATTGGTCGATGAGCCAACTTTGAATATAGAACCACTTTTTTTTCTCTAACGCCTACGTAAGCTCGCAAGCTCGTACTGATTTCCGTTCACGTAGCGAGGCGAGGATGGGTTAGCTATTAGAATTTATTTTTCTTTAAATATTTATGGCCAGTTTGAATCCCAGGGTGTCTTGACTTTAGAGAAGGTAATTTGCGTTACCCTTGTTCGATTAGTTTTTGTTTGTGTTGTCGATTGTTTTTTTGCGCGCGCTTGGAGAATTTGAATATGGAATCGATGTTTGTATTGGCGATTTAAATCAAAGAGAATTCCAAGGAGGCAATAATTATGTAAAGTGACCTCTGTAGATTTTATAGTTATATTGAGTGTCCATTGTTTTACAATTGCTATACCTATAGTACTTACCATGGCTGCAGTTAGGTAAACTTGGTAAGGAATTTGTTATCGAACCTACTAGATTTCGAGATTCGATAGGCAGGTATATAGGTAACAATTAGATTTTTTTACTTTGTGCTTTGCGCAAATTATGTAATTATTTGGATTCTATTTTTTATTTCCGCTAGGACGAATGTAGCTGAGAATGTTGAAGAACTAGGTAAGTATCTATAATCTACCTTTCTGTTTCTGGTCAAGGCAATGCCTCTTTCACACTGTTTCTGGTCTAAGTAATATATTTTTCATATTTCTAATCTGTGACAGTCTAATATGACTTTGTACTTGTCTAAGTAGAAGACGCCAGTGAGACTGCCATTGCTTTACATTTCTTACTAGTCCAATCCAAATGGTGCAACTGTTCCAACTCCCAACCCACAGTCAAATTGTCTTTAGATTTGATTCAGGACTCTTTATAATGATCTTCAAAAATTTCCAACAATATTACGTAGCGTAGTACATACTATCTATTATTTATTTTGTGCTAATATTATAAATACGAAATGTTCAAATTTTCAGATAGACGACGCAAATTCATAGGTATGGTTCTAACATCGCGGCGTCGCTTAAAATATAAGTAATCAAAGGTTGCGCGATAGAGTATCTACTTACGTAAGCATAGAAAAGACAATAATACACGTAAGTACAGGATATACATGGAGGCAAATATTTATTTACAAGGAGAATATTGCTAAATGCGTCAACGCCATCTAGATATCTACATTTATATGAATTTAACTTGGAATATTGGATGGATAGGTTTGTTTTGTTTCTTGTTTTTTTTTTGTTTTTTGTTACTGTTTCACAACAAACGAATTTGGATGAAATTTGGCATACCTACAGATAGTTAATAATCTGAATTAACGCATAGAGTACTTTTTCAAGCGGGCAAAGCCACGGGGCGTACCCATGTGCTTCACGTTTTACTATCTCTATTCCTAGCCAATAAACAATACATGTCGGTAGTTAATTGAATTTTTATTATCGTTCCCATCCCATAATAATAAAATGTAAGTTTACAGCATGATTACAGGCTGCAGTTAACTTTGAATGTAATTGGTATTATTATGTTAAGGTTAGAAAGCGGATTGCTAACGGATTTCTTTTCTAACGGTGCATTTACATACACATTTTACTTAGCTGACTTCAAAACCTCAATTCGTCTCTTTTGTGTGCATTGTTGTATCAACTCGAATTCGCTGCCAATTGTCGGCCGATATTTAATATTTTATCGACAACAATAATAAAAGATTTATAGCTCCAGGTTCACAAAAGGCGATTGTACAAGCTTTTTTTTCTTAAATAAAGATTACTAGCAATGTGGGTTGCACATTTCCTAGTATTCTTGTTAACCCTTCCAACTAAGCTAAATATGCTTGTGTCTGGAGTGGGTTCACGTCAATAGTGCAATGGGTGGATAGGGGGTTCAAACTCACGACCGATCGATCGCCAGTCCGACACCCTATCCATTGGGCTATTGCCGCCTTGCTTTAAATTTGTTGTTGAGATTCCTAGGATATTAGGATGTACAGGTACAAAACGATTTAAAACAAATACTGAGTTGATATACTTTTCTATCAATTAAATCGCGCTTTAATTGCGAGACTAACCAATCAAATAGCTTCTAAAATGTATTACGAGAAGGTAAAGTAAGTACCTACATACAATGCATTTCAATGCAAGCGTAAATGTTCTTTCGAGACAAATTATTGAGTAACGAGACGAATACGTTTAACCGATTCGGTTTCAAATCAAATTAAACAATCTCAAAATCAAGCAAAATCGATTCCAAAGCATCGATACTAAAAATACTATACTTGGAATCGGAAAGAAAGTAGGTAAGTAGGTATATAGGTATATGTATGAGTGCCCGGTGGCGTAATCGAGAGAACGGTCGGCTTTGATGCCAGAGGTACCGAGACCAAACCCCGCCGTGCACCAATGGATTTTGCTATCGAGAAATGTATGTGCGCTTTTCACAGTGGCCCTCCGGTGAAAGAAAAACATCGTTAAGAAACCAACAACCCCCGTATGGTGGTAGGACACTATCTAATGTCCGCCTGGCCAGCTACCACCCTCAAGTTAGGATATCTGTCGCCAAACATCTAATGTGTTCCAGCAACTCCTTCCAAGGATCCTTGAGAGCCAGTTCCCATTCTAGGCCTAGCGTGCTTACCATCTTCGACCGCATCATCACTTACCAACAGGTGAGATAGTGATCAAACGCTAGCCTATAATATATATATATATTTTTTAAAAGTACCTACATACATCCATATAAAGTTGAACAACAAAATTCGCCTAGTGTGAACCTGGTATATCACCTCAAACTTGCTACTGAAAATGACTCGCGCGGCATGTGGAGTGAATTTTTAGGGTTCCGTAGCCGAATGGCAAGAAACGGAACCCTTATAGATTCGTTATGTTTCTCCATCATCTCTCTGTCTGTTCGTATGTCACAGCCTCTTTATTCCGAAACTATAAGGACTACACGGTTGAAACTTGGTAGAGTATTCTGTGAACCGCTTTATCATTTTTATACAAAAATAAAAGGTTAAGGGAGAAAAAAAAATCAACAACCTATGTATGGAACTCAAACGAATATTTTTTTTATCAAAACTATACGTACCGGCTGTCTATACTGAGATAGGTAGGTCCCCTCCCCCCACGTCTCTCTCTTACTACTTCTAAAATAATAGAGTGAAAAATCTAAAAAAAAAAATGCTGTTATATCTTAATAAACACTTTCAACGAAAATTGGTTTGAACGAGATATAGTCAGCAGTTTTTGAGATATAGCACATTTTCAAAATCGTAAATATCCCTTTGTTTTTCATACAAACACTAAGAAAAAAAAGTTAAATTTTTGCTGGCGAAAAATGATATTTATAAAATCCTCTAAGTACTGTGTTACGGAACCCTACCAGTGCGAGTCCGACTTGCACTTCGCCAGTTTATATAAGTTCTATAAAAATATATTTTAAAAATACACTAGTAATCATTAAAACAGCTGTAGATATACAGGTGTACCTATAATGCTCTGCACTGATATCTATACAAACACATACGACGTTTCTATGCTCACTGCAAAGACAAAGTAAAATCATTAAAGTATTATTATCTTTTCTATGGTAAAATACTACGTGCTTAATGGAGCCAAATCGGAAAATTCGCTAAAGTAAATTTGAAAGCAATAATCCTCTCGTCATTTATTTTTTACTTTGGAGGTTAGATAGATTAAGATAGCACTTTATTACATCTAGGAAAAAAGGGCGCCAACTTTCGATTTAAAATTTAATAGCACCAAGGTATTAGGTACTATGATATAATCTGTGACCAAGCCATTACATTTTCTATCGAAAATAAGCGCGCTTTTTTGCCTTGATATAATATTGAACCTACACTTAGGAATATATGGTAGGTACCTACTAAAGTTCCTCCACAAACATGTTACCTGTTTGCTGTTAATATTCTAGCTTCTAGTTCTTTAGAGATATTTTCGACATGTATTGTCAAAGTAATGGTCCAATAAACACAGTTAACTCATCGTTAGAGGCGTCCTTCTGACCGACATTTCTTTACGGCATTTTCATGGCACTCGTAATGTTAATTGTGAACACAATGTAGACATAGAAAACCTAGAACCTGAAAGACTAGGTATGCATTCGAAAACCTCATTCGAGGAGGAAAATAAAAGATAATTTTTCTTTACTTAAACCTTTTAAAAGAATACCTTACATCCGCGAGTGTTTTTCTGTAGGTTTTCTGCCCCCCTAAACAAGGTGTTACCTACCTACAATTTGTTTCTATTAACTTCTAATATAGGTAGTTTAAAGCCTAGATTAACAAATCGTTTCTTTTTAGGGTTCCGTAGTCCTGACAAGGAACCCTTATAGTTTCGTCATGTCCGTCTGTCTGTCTGTCCGAGGTTTTGCTAAGAGACCGTTAATACTAGAAAACTGTAATTTTGTGGGGGTATGTATATATATTACGCCGACAAAGTGCTGAAATAAAATTGTGAAAAATATTTTTTTTAGGGTAACTCCCCTATATGAGAAGTGGGATGATTTTTTTTTCATCATCTACCCCATCGTGTGGGGTATCGTTGAATAGGTCTTTTAAAATGACTTAAGGGTTGCTAATATCATTTTTCGATTGAATGCTCCATTTACGAAATATTAAACTTTAAAGTGCAAATTTTTGTTCCAGTAGGGCGTCCCCCCCCCCCCCCTCTAAAAGCTAAACTGCTGGCTTGAAAAATCTGGAAAAATTCGTGATAATAGCGCATTTTATGAACTTCAAAGGAAAATTATAGCGGTTGAGATAACTTTATTAGTTTAGCAGTAATAGTCGTTGAACTTGGGTATTGGATAATTTTGTACCAAATACAAAATACTTAGAATAAATCCTTTAAAGTGACAAGGACGAAGTACCTAGTTGCTTGTTTATAACGGGCAAAGACTTGCATTGAATAACGGGCTACTACGGAACCCTACATTGCGCGTGGCCCGACACGCACTTGGCCGGTTATTTAGGGACTAGTGATGGAGTGGGAGAATGTATGGCTTTGAAGCCAGAGGCGCATGTGCGCATTTCACAGTGGCCATCCATCATCACTTACCACACTTTTTTATATCGTAGTCTATCGTTTGACCACAATCTCGCCTGGTGATAAGCGATGATGTGGTCGAAGATAGTGACCACGCTAGAATACTCTGACTCTCAAGGGCTGTGTGCTGCCGGAACACCGTTAGGTTATGGCGGCAGATTTTCTGTTTGTTGGTGGTAAGCTACTCTTTGGTAACAAGTCAGGCGGAAAATCGATATAATAATCGGTAATAATAATAAATAAGATAAACGGTGATATAGTTGTCAAACGCTAGCCTATGAGATACAAAGAGCAGGCGTGGCTCAGCTAGTCGTTCTGCAGTAACGACCTAACTCTATTACAGTATTTACCGTTCAGTGTATAGTGAAGCTCGGTTCCAAGCTGTCTGAACTTATCGCCCCCGTACGTAATTAGGCTTTGTTTACACTATCCTTATCGAGCGGGCAACAGCTTCCTGCGCAGTCTGCGCTCAGTCACGTTCACCACATAAGTTATAATTAACGGGACAATGTCGGTTTGTTCTCAATGGCCCCTTGTGCCAGTATCGCACCGGACATGGCACATTGACTTGCGATATGAGGTGGAGGGTTAAAGATTTTTGATTTAGACGAGAAAGTTGAGTTTTTTTGTGTCCACTAGCGATAGTAGCGACCCGCTGCGGATTTGCACGGGTCCGAATTCGATATTAAGACTGTCGAAACGAAATGTTTAACATAATTTTATTGAGATCAATATTTTCATTTTTATCGGCGGTTTTAACCTTATCCCCTGGCAATTACGAACACAACAAAATATTAAACAAATCAATTAAGCTTATAATGATTTTATTGTATTTAATGATGTTCCGCGTGACTTGCTACCAAAAAGTAGCTTACCACCATCAAGGAATAAATCATACGCCAGATCCATAGTGTTCCGGAGCAGCACACAGTCCCTTGAGTATTCTAGGCCTAGCGTTTTCACCGTCTTCGATCACATATCATCACTTACCACCAGGCGAGATAGTGGTCAAACGCTAGCCTGTAAGATATAAAAAATATATTACATTACAAACATAAAGAAATGTTTTCATAGCTCTATACTCTATGTTTGCTCTATGCCGAAAGGTGTACCTATGTTAAGGTGTTTATAAATACCTATGAATTAAATGAATTGGTAATACAATCATTATATAGTAGCTATTAAAATGCTGTAATATTTTAAATAGGACTTAATACCTATTTATAAATAAATTAAAAGAAGAAATTAAAATATCTTACACGTGTATTATGAGCGAAATAATTCTTTAATCGCGCCCGCAGACCAATTTAAATTTTACGATCTGAAGTTGTGACAAAGAGGCGTGACAGAAAAACATTCAAAATGGCGGCGCTGGGTAATTAAAAAAAACATTAAATTGTACATAAATATCGTCACGATGACCGTAAGTACCACCATAAAATGCATAATGAGTTCTACCAACATTCACGATTCGCATTTTTCTACAATTTATATTTTATTTTATTATCTTCAAGTATGTTATTTTATTAGTTATGGTTATAAATATTAACCGTGTTTAAAGGTCGATTTATTTTAGAATATTCTCAGCAGCCATTTATTTAGCAGTAAAATGGCGTTGGCAACACATTCAATTTGTTTGTATAGCTTGTTGAACTGGGCAACAATTTTCTAGCCTAGAGTTTATTATATTTTACGGTAATTGGTAGTCAAACGGTAGTTTTAACATAACTATATTGTTATGGTTAGTCGAATAGGACATGACGTATAATTTAACGAGAACTTTTCTAAACTCTAGAAAGGAATTTATAATGTAAAATCTTGGCAGTAGTAATGTTTTATTAGGTATACGTTATTTTTTTTTGCGTTAGTTCCTTTTTGGTTTAGTGCTTTTTTAACCGACTTCACAAAAAAAGGAGGAGGTTCTCAATTTGTTTGTATGTATGTAGTACACCGATTACTCGAAGATGCCTGAACCGATTTGGAAAATTCTTTTTGTTTCAAAAGGTACCCTTTACAGGTGGTCCCATTTAAATTTTAACGAAATCGTTCGAGCGCTTTTTAATATATCAACATTAGTATTACGATGCATTTATATACCTCGATGACATGCTACTTACTGCTGGCTTTCTGACTAGCGCGACGATTGAAGTAGCTTCTTTTAGTTTTTCAAATGATCCTAAATTATACATTAGTAGATATAACTGACATAATTACATATTTCTACAAATGTTATACATGTCTCATGTTGAAATTTGAATAGGCCTTGAAAACAGCCAGATTCGACAATTTTTCTGTCATTAATAAAAAAAATGCCATAACACAAACAGCATCCGATATGTCAGAAATATTTCAACTCACCTTGAGATACGGATCTTATTTGATTTCAATTAGAAGCGCACTTGAGCACTATCTCACCTGATGTTAAATTACGATACGAATAACGATACGGTCTAACTCAGAATACAGAAAAAAAACAACGGGTAGCACTCCGGGAGTACCGGCAGAAGTGAAAACATTCACGTTGTGCATTTGGTCTACTCTTCCTCCGTGTTACGAATTTTCGATCAGGTCACGTGTCCTGACGCGAGTTTAACATATTTTACCCATCCTAAAAAAGTTCACAATGCCGGTAAAGAAGTTTTCACTTCAAAAAACCAAAAACGGCCGTAATATTAAACGACACTCTGTGTCCAAAAAACTAATCTGAAAATCCGTGCGCGCCTCCCTTCTCACCCGTGTAAAGTTTACTAGCATTTTTAGGGTTCCGTACCTCAAAAGAAAAAAGACGCCTCTAGACGAACGGGACTAAACAGGAACCCTCATAGTATCAATTTGTTGCCCGTCTGTCTGTCTGTCTAGACTAGACTCTAGCTAGACTCTAGACCCTCTTTCACAAGAGCGCGTCGATGTATTAAGTTGAAACTTATATCAAATACTCGGGTCTACGGTGTGTTTTAGCTGTGCAAAAGTCATACTTGTAAGTCAACGCGATCAAAAGATATGACCGTTAATGTCGCATATTTTGCGATTTCACAAGGGCATCAAAACCGATTGTGTACTTACTTCCCGATGACCTAGAATCATGGAATTTGGCAAGAAGCAAGGTCTCATAGCATTTTTGAGACGGTGCATTTTCGCTCTGGATAAGAACGTAATACTTACCTGATCACTCGTGACATAAAACCTTATAAATAAAACCTATTCGAATGGCGTCCCACATAGTCACAGTTCACATGTTATTATGGCTCATATAAGTTGAAGAAACAAGCGTTCACCAAGAGTCATTAATACTTGTCAAGCCAAGCCCCTCCTATTTGCGCAGTTACATTTACTCTGATGCATTCCCCACCTCTACAAACTATATACCTTATTGTACCAACATTAAGGCTTATAATGGCTGGTACAAGTGTTAATGGACCGTGACGATACGCCTCCTAACGATGATAAATCGTGGAACGGTTTTTTTTATTTCTAAGTTGGTACATTGTGTAGTTAGACAACCAGTTTTAAATGAACTGGGTAAAGTTAATAATATGCTTTGTTTTTTTGGGAATAGTTGAGGCATTTTGATACACGCGGGTCTATTTGTATTGGTTATTTAATGGCCAGGTTGAAAATAATTTAAAATAATATTTTCTTACAACCCATTGAAATCTAACCTGAATAAATAATAGTAGGTACAAGTAGCTTAACTTCGCATTCAAGCTTTTGGCAAGACGAGAGAGAAACATTACTATTACTATGTTTAAAAGAACGGTAGGTAAGTGTTTTTATAAACATTTCTTGTGTTTTGCTTTTATAAATAACTTTAATCATGCTAGTGAGCCACAATCATATTTTGTAATTTATGATGATATCAAAGATTCAAGTTATTTTATTATGTTTTTTTCCTATGGTAAACGCAATTTTACTTAAATACAGCAATAATAATAATTGATCTTTATTGCAGACAAGGTCCATATAAAAGTTGCACAAAAAATTGTAAATATTAATCTAATACTATAAGAATCTTTGTCCTGACATACTGACTGACTGATTGATAGACAACGCACAGCCTAAACCGCTGGTCGTATGGACTTGAAATTTGGAGGGTATATGTGTCTTAGTACGTAAGGCTGTACTAAGAAAGGATTTTCCAAAATTTACCCCTTTAAGGGATGAAATGGGGTTTCAAAGTTTGTATGGAGAAACAAGATTAGATAGACTTTTCTATTCGAAACTTCACACAAGTGCTTCAGTAAAAAAAAAGTAAATACGTGTTTCAGGCTTTTTCAAAATTCCACCCCTAAGACGGTGAAACTGATGAAAGTCTAAAAATGAATATTGTTTCGGACTGCGCTGAAATTTGGCATACATATAGTTATTACGACGTTAATTCCCTCTAAGAAATGATTTTCTAAAATTCACCCCTTAAGGGGATGAAACGAGGGTTTAGAGTTTGTATGGAGTAACAAGATTAGATAGTTTTTTCTATTCAAAACTTCACACAAGTGCATCGGTAAATAAACAAGTAACAACGTGTTTCAGGCTTTTTCGAAATTCAACCCCTGAGAGGGTGAAATGGAGTGGGTGAGGAAGCCAGGAATTGGTGGGGGGAACAGAGTGCCCGTTCTATACGTAGTATTATTATCTTTTCTATGCCGATGGTCAAATTATTTGAGACCCTTATCTTTCTCCTTTCCCTTCTTTCTCATTCTTGCGATATATATTATGTTGCTACAATATTTTAAAATTATTATTTAGTGTTGTAAACTGCATTCGGAACATTTATCTTATTATCTATATAAACGTTGAATATTTTTTCAGGTATAATTTTAAGGGTTCCGTACCCAAAAAGTTCCAACGATACTAATACTGAGACTTCGTTGTCCATCCGTCCGTCCGTCTGTCAGAGGGTTGCTCTATCTTCTAAACTTATTGAAATTTTTACAAAATAAGTAGGTATTTTTTACTATGGCCGCTATGACAACAAATACTAAAAACAAAATAAATTTTTATATAAATAACCTTTAATTTTTAACTTTATTCCTCATCCCCATTTAAGAAACGAATTTTTAGACGTTTTTTCAAGATCTTGTAAACCGTAATAGATAACATCGTCACTGTTAGTCTTTAGATAACCTACCTACAATTATTCTGTGCTTATACTAAAATTACCTACAAGAAAAGTTTACCTCCTGAGTTTTCCTCTATTTACGAAATTTAAAAACCTGCAATCGACAGTTCATACACATTCATGACAACACTGTAATTGTTGTAGCCACGGTAAATACTGGTAACTCATAATAAATGAAAAACGTGGTAAATATCTGAGGGTCCAGTGGCGCAGTGGCAGAATGGTCGGCTTTGAAGCCAGATGTAACGAATTCAATCCCTACCGTGCATCTATGGATTTTTCTATCGAATTATGTGCTTAGGTGCGCATGTCACATAGTGGCCCTTTGGTGTAGGAAAACATCGTTAGGAAACCCCCAACCCCCGCATGGTGACCAAACATCTAATGTATTTCGGCAGCAGTCCTCGAGAGCCAGTTCCCATTTCAGGCATAGCGTGCTACCATCCACGACCGCATCATCACATACCAACAGGTGAGATAGTGGTCAAACGCTGGATACGATATAAAAACAAATATTCCGTTAGCAGTTCTAATAAGTACCACGTTATAAAAAAACCAGTCTGCATAAGCAGTTTCCTCAATAATTCCTAATATCTGCCGTTTTACCGCACTACCACCTAAACCGTGGTTTATGGCGAGGCTATGAAAACCTTTTTACTACCTCCCTCGCAGCCACCATGAAATAGTTTTACTTTGATTGCGTTATTTGCATATTGTTACCTTTGCGCTTCAGATAGCGGTTTAACTGGGGATTATGAAACTTGCTTTATATCATGAATAAGTTATTAGATTAAATCGATGTGTTTAATCGGTGGAACCACAGATATATATATACAATAGATAACACAAATGCGTGTACTTCCCGTGTCCAAACCCCGACCAAACGTAAAGGTAAAGTAAAAGCACAGTGGCCCTCCGGTGAAGGAAAAACATCGTTAAGAAACCAACAAAACCCCCGCATGGTGGTAGGACACTATCTAGTGTCCGCCTGGCCAGCTACCACCCTCAAGTTAGAAAATCTGTCACCAAACATCTAATGTGTTCCGGCAGCTATCCTTGAGAGCCAGTTCCCATTCTAGGCCTAGCGTGCTTACCATCTTCGACCGCATCACCACTTACCAACAGGTGTGATAGTGGTCAAACGCTAGCCTATAACGTATAAAAAAAAAATAAAAAAAAAGCCTCATGTCTGTTTTTGCAGCCGGTCAGCCGCATAAACTATAAAAATGCCTCGTTGCATGATAATTCACTGTAATAGCGCAAACATTTCGAGCCCCCAAAGGCAAGAACATATTTCTTATAACTTTTTCCGTTACTACATTTCGGCTGTGCCGTCACAGAATGTATTGAAAAGTTGACATGCTTAGTTTCAATACAAATCGTGATGCTTGTTTTTACCCGACTACGGCGAAGCAAAAAGGAGGGTTATGTTTTTGACCGGTATATGTATGTACTCGTATGTATGAATGTTTGTATGTATGTTCATCTGTTTCCTCATAACTTCTAAACTACTTATCATAATTTGACAAATGAGGTCTGACAAAGGTTTGACAAATGCTGGTTATAGGTTATGTAGAAATTGATTGTGGCGCCCTCTAGAGGGCACGAAGTCAAGAACTAAAAAAAAATTTTCATCCTACCCCATCTTGTGGGGTATCGTTAGATAGGGATTTATTATTTAAAGTGAAGGTAGGGTTTGGTACATCATATTTTTGTCAAGCGTAGCGTTTGCGAGATATATCCCGTCGAAGACAAGAAAACTAATTTTTACCCCACGGCGCGGCGTCTCAAAGAAGCAATAGGGAGAGTTATGTGTTTGTTGATCGCTATGTATGTATGTTAGTATGTTGACATGTATGCATGTATACATTTATGCAAAACCCCAAAATACTTGAAATAAAAAATAAGTTCAAAAACTAAAACCCGACTACTGAAATATCACGCTCTAAAAAGTATGAAACAAGAAAATATTCTCCTCTGACATCGCTATGTACAAACTATTCAATATGTATCGTTTATTATATAAAAAACTTACTTTTAATAAATGTTTTATCGTATTTTATACATCTGTGGGTGGAACACACAAGCGTTTGCGTTCCGATTTTACCTGTTATGTTACTTAACTCAGCGTATCTTTAAGATACAATCATTGTATTTTATAGAATAGAGTTTGACCACTATCTGGCCTAGTGGTATGGTAAGCGATGATGTGGTCGAAGATGGTGAACACGCTAGGTCTAGAATACTCTGACTCTCAAGGACTGTGTGCTGCCGGAACACTGTTAGGTTATGGTGGCAGATGTATTCCTTGATGGTGGTAAGCTATCCCTTGGTAGCAAGCCAGACGGAACATCGATATAATATGCTTCTATCACCTGTGGTTTTTTATTGTGAGCCGACTTTACCACTATCTTACCTGATGTTTCGTGACGATGTGGTTTTAGATGGAATCGTCTGGCAATGACATGGGCGTAGGAACAGTCTAATATCTTTATATTAAGCAGTCTAATATTTTTATATTTATCAGTCTTGCAGACTGGCAAATAAGAGCTGTAAGCCGGTATTAATTTATTTGTGAGTGTTGAAATAAATGAAAGTGGAAGAAGCGAAAGAAATGTCTGGATCGTAGCATGTGGTAAGAAGTAGTCTCTGCCTACACCAACAGGAAAAAGACTTTAGGTAAATATTAAGATTAAAAGATTTTATGTAGGGTAAAACCCGGATAGTTGCCTCAGACGGATACATGCCTCAGTTTCAAATGCTCTATGTTAGACGTGTTGACATTTGACAGTGTTTCTTTTTGATCCTAATTAAAAGCGTCCCCCGCGCAGGCCTCAGTGCCGCATAAGCCGTTGAACTAGGCGCACGAGTTTTATCCATGTGAGTAAACATCTTCCGCGGCGATACTTTGACGAGCGCCAGAATTATATTGGTAAGTAATCTCTGTTAAATATTTTTATAACTGATTGCGATTTCAGTCAAAAATATATTTCTTTGAGTGCATTAGAGTTTAAATTGCACTGATTATTAGGGTTAATTGTTAAATATGTTTTATTTATTTCGTAAATAAAAAGGGCAAGTATCCGTATCAAATCGGATAGTTGCCCTACTGTCTTTTGCGGATTGTTGCCCTGCGGCAACTATGCGTAACTATACATTTTTAACAAGCAAAGACAGATGTTTTTTTCTTAGTTATTTTTAGGGTGCCGTACCCAAAGGGTAAAACGGGACCCTATTACTAAGATTCCGCTGTCCGTCTGTCTGTCTGTCTGTCTGTCTATCTGTCTGTCTGTTCGTCTGTCACCAGGCTGTATCTCATGAACCGTGATAGTTAGACAGTTGAAATTTTCACAGATGATGTATTTCTGTTGCCGCTATAACAACAAATACTAAAAACAGAATAAGGTTAAAAAATAATAGAGGGTCCCCATACAAGAAACGTGTTTTTTTCGGCATTTCACGCCATCTATGAACGCTTAGTTAGGTAAACGTCCCATAGGTGGCGTTATATTGAAATGTCGATCCCTAACACCTTTGTTAGATGTTAGATGGCATTATAAGAAATAAAATGTTTATTAATTATGATTTTTTGCTGGCGAAAAATGGTATTTTTTGCTCGATCTTATAAAATACTGTAGTGTGGTACGGAACCCTACTAGTGCGAGTCCGACTTGCACTTGGCCAGTTTATTTTATTATTCATCATCATCATCAATTCCAAAGTTAATTCTAATTTTGTTTTTGTTCTATCTTCAAAATAAATAATAACATTACATTTTTATTTTGGACACTTATTTACTATTTTGGAGTCTATTATTGTTATAATTTTATAATTATAAATTAACTTTAATTAATACTCAATAAAAGATTGTATTTAATAATAAAAACTGATTATTTAAATTAATATTAGTTCATTTTTAACGTTAGGCTAGTATCCGCTATAGTTGGCAACTATCCTCTTTTTTTGAGGTCATATTAAACTGGATTTACTTAAAATGTATAATATTTTTAATTTTTTTATAGATGTTAGAAGATTAATGAACTATGTTTGAGAATATACTTTGAATAAAAAATGTATTAGTATACATTTTTTAAAGGAGCTTTTTAAAAAGTGTGGCAACTATCCGGGTTTTACCCTATGTATGCCAAAATAAACGGTACAAATGACTGTCATATTGAAGAGATGAGAAAACTTTTTTAGGCGCGTTGAGCACTTTTTTGGTGAACAAAAATCATGGAACTCGCGTCGTCACCGAACGCTTTCCATGAGCTATAAGTATACTGTGCATATATGTGTATTTTTTGGGTGAACAAAAAGCGTGAAACTCGCGTCATTGTCACCGCACGCTTCCCATGAGTTATATGTATACTGTGTATCTCGACGATACAATTCCCAAGCTCAAACTATCATAAAAAAGGCAGACAGATTCGTGCCGAACACCCGAGTGAACGCAAGTTTAGTTTTTTTTTTTTTTTTAAAGATTACTCGCAATGTGGGTTGCACATTATTAGTATTCTTGTTAACCCCTCCAACTAAGCTAAATATGCTTGTGTCTGGAGTGGGTTCACGTCAATAGTGCAATGGGTGGGGTGGGGATCGAACTCACGACCTCTCGATCGCCAGTCCGACACCCTATCCATTGGGCTATTGCCGCCTTTTAGCAATACTAAATGCTTGAGTAATACGCTTCCGCGCTCAGTTTGCTAGTAGCAAATTGCTACCAAGCGGCAGCAGGGTCGGACGCTTCCGTGCAGTATTACTTCGCAGCGTTGCTTACGTAGTAATCATGCCGTATTGACTATGCCGGACTGAGCACGGAAACTTATTACTCAAGAATTTAGTATTACTGAACTTGCGGTCACTCGGGTGTTCAGCACGAATCTGTCTGCCTTTTTTATGATAGTCTGAGTTCACAAATTACTTAATTTTCACTTCTATCGGTAGTCCCCAGACTGGCCCGCATGTTTTTTTTTACCGCTTCAAAGGTCCTGATATTTTATGATTTACCTATACTTAGTGAATCCTAGGTCTGTGCTAAAACCTCACGCGTACCTGGAAAAAACGGTCTTAACAGACAGACTAACGATTTTTTTTTAAAGTACTTACGGCACCCGTGAATCCAACATTAATCTTTGTATTTTCAAATAAGTAGGTAAACAAACGAAACCTACTTATTCGCCCTCTGTCGGCGGAAAAGCATATTTGAGGATACTCTACCTTCGCTAGCAAACATTTAAACTAAAGTGGTAAAACTAGTCGTAGAAAACTAGCCTCATATGGTCGTAGAGACACAATACAGACTGAAGTACTAACTTGGAGTTCCCGTTGCTATAATAACTACTGGGTTACGATAGATAACCTTCAAGTAGATACTCTATGTTCCTGACCAAAACTGTTAGAAATATTGCCGTTTATAATAATATACTATTTTTTCCACAGGTGCAGGAGCGTATTATATCGACTTGCTACCAAAAAGTAGCCTACCACTATTACGGAGAAAATTCTATATAACCTTACGGTGTTCCAGCAGCACACCACACAGCCCTTGAGAGTTAGAGTATTATAGCTCTATATATATATATACTAGCAGCCCACCCCGGCTTCGCACGGGTAGAACATATATGCCTACAAAATTTGCATCAGTTTGTTGCATCGAATATAAAATATGAACATATTTAACAATCATCGTCATGTTTCATCCAATTTACACAAAACCTTAACGAATTATGCACCTTCCTCATAAACACTCTGGCTATTGGTGAAAACCCCATAATAATCCGTTCAGTAGCTATTGAGATTATTGCGAACAGACAGACAGACGCAGTGATGGACTTTGTTTTATAATACTTACGTAGTGATATTGGACGGCCCTTTGGCGTAAAGGATAGTTACCCTGATTCTGACCCGACGGTCGTTGGTACAAATCCTAGCTATATACCTACCAATGAAAGTTTTATGTGCATCCATGAATCATGAGTTTTCGTACAGTGGTAGTGGGATCATTAAATGTACCAAAAAGTAGCTTACCACCAAGGAGAAAATCTGCCGCCGTAACCTTACGCGATCCCCGACGCAAAATGTAGGGGTAATATACGTTTAACGTGTGTATCTGTGTGTCTGTCTGTAGCATCTTAGCACCTAACCGGATGAACCGATTTTGTTTTTATTATTGATAGTTTTTTTTTTGTTTGATAGATGAGAGTTTTCTTAGCTTTGATTCATGAAAATTCGTTCAATCGTTATAAAACTATGAGCTTTTTTCTAGTTAATTGCGCTATGAAATCAACTTTCATAGGTCTGATCAATTCGAAAATCTTCTTCTTCAACGATATTGTAAGAACATGGAAGCATTGACCTGATGCTGGGACATCTGGACTCTACAGAATACTCAAATCCTCACCAATTTACAGCTCAGATTTTAAATATCGTGTTTAGAGTCATTGGAATGCTTTTAATGAAAAGATTATACACAGATCAGTCGGGGTGGTTTAAAATATTATATTATTATATGTATAGATGAATATTATTTTATACAATAGATCATATTATTATACTATATTGACTTCAAATTGATTGTGATCGGTGGGGATCTACAGCATAGCTAAGCTTATAATAATATTTTCGAAGTAACTATGACATAATCTGTGGTTTCACTGCAAATATTTTATTAATTTTGCGATGCGTGTATGTGAAATTCGTGATATCTTCTAGAGTTTTCATTTGAATTATATACTGTAAAGGACAATTTTAGTCTATAATATGTGGCCAAGCTAATTAACGTAATTATTTGGATATGGATTAATACTATATACTTGAAAATAGCCTTGGAAGTTCTGTAATATTTTTTAACAAAAATTTTAAGATTAAAATGGTTACTGTGAGTCAACCTTAAGAGATAGACATATGCTGTCGCGGACTTTTTTGTAGGTCTTATTAAGTTGTACAACTCTTGCATAGAAAATATTCTTCTATCTATTTTCAATTAAGCAGCGTTCGTAAGAAACGTGTTTTTTCGACCGTTTTTTTGCCGACTTAGGTTGCAAATTAGGTCTCCACGAATGTACCTTTGATTTAAACGGGATAATATATAGCCTATTTTCATTCCGAAAGTCCATTCTATGTATTAGTGAAAGAATTTTTTAAATCGGTACAGTAGTTTTAGAGCCAAATCATTACAAACATACAAAAATACAAATGTTCTCTCCTTATAATATTAGTATAGATTAGAGCTCTAGCCGTCTAGCGTGCTACCATCTTCTACCGCACCGTCACTTACCAACGGTGGTAAGCTGGCTACAGGTTTTTCTACTTGAGGGTGGAAGCTGACCAGGCGGACACTAGACAATGCCGGGAGTTGAAGGTTTCTTAAAAATGTTTCCTTCTCCGGAGGGCCATTGTAAAATACGTACAATATACAATCAGAAATCCATTAGTGCACAGTGGGAATTTGAACCCACTACCTCTGGCGTCAAAAAGCCGACCATTCACTCACTGCGCCACGGCCCTCAATATATACCTTATAGTGTTACTATCCCGTCTTCAAAACCAGCTAGCACTGAACATCATGCTGGAACTCGGGTAATCGATTGGCAACCTGTTGGCGACATGTCTTCGTATGGTGGGTAATTTGAGCCACGGCCGATGCGCAGGCTACCAGCAGATATCACCCATTTAGCAACACCCAGGAATTACAAGGAGGATTAAGGTCTTCATCATCATCATCATCATCAGCCTATACTAGTCCACTGCTGGACATAGGCCTCTCCAAGAGTAGTGAGTAGCCGAGGATCGTGCTCAATGGCTTGCAGTTGGAAGATCTACTTTACAGTTGAGTAACTGAAAAGTGCGATACAATACACCCCAGGCGAACTAGCATACGTCCTAACATAAGCTAACTCGGTGTGTTTTCTTTATTCTCGTTGCACCGTGACATGGCATCTACTGGGAGTAGCCTGTGTAACCAGTACTGGAAAACTTACACAATCTGACCCCTCAGCCATCCTCTACTTCATGCATACGGTAAACCGCAATATTCGATACTAATGGTTCTCGATTCGAAACTAAGCTTGTTTTTGCCTGAGGGAAGTATCACATTGCTATTGTATGTTTTTTTACGATTTACAATGGCCTTGGCCGATTTACAAAGTTTTCCAACTAAAAACATTTCAGAAGTTGAAGTTACACATCTGAATATTTTCTGCTACCAAAGTAATTTATCGCATACAAGTCCCTACTATTTTAACCGACTTCAAAAAGGAGGAGGTAGTTCTTAATTAACTTGTTTATTTTTTATTATTGTTACCTCAGAACTACGTCATTCATTATCCGATTTGGAAAATTCCTTTTTTGCTTGTGAGGGTACAATTCCCGTTTGGTCACATTGTACGATTCATTACATAATTTATCGAGATGTGATGAGTATCTCAGCTCCTAAAATATAATAATAATACAATAAATAAACTTGATACTATATACATATATATACTATGTTGAAAAGCCATTTCACAGTCATTTTCAGACTGTGAAATGGCTTTTTAACCTACTTCCAAAAAGGAGGAGGTTCTCAATTCGTCTATATGTTTTTTTGTATGTATGTTACGCGATTAATCCGTCAATTGTGAACAGATTCGAATGATTTTTTTGTAATCAGTAGGGTACCTTTCTGAGGTGGTCCCATTATAATTTCATCGAATTCTGATAAGTATATCCAGAGATATGACGCTAAACGTCTCAAACTTGCTACTGAAACTGACTCGCGGGGCATGGTAGTCGGTTGTTTTAGTTTTTAAACTATCCTATTTAGCAGTTTTTTAAAACTATCTTACGTAAAGTAAAACAAATAAACTTAGATAAAAGTAAAAAGTAGTGTCTTCAGAAATACTACACTCCACAAATATCTCTTTGTTGGAGAGCCGGTAAATAAACAAAAACTGAACATTGTAAAAACGATCTGCCAACTCGTCACAAGTATATTTTATATTCTCTTTGAGTAAAGCAGCGGGTAGAACAAAAAGTGTTCCGAACAAAAACGATACACCTAGACTGGACCTTGCAAGGCAGAACATTGCTGTGCAGACAAATTAATTCACCTCGGTTTTGCTTCTATCTAGCTCACACTTACCGTAAGAACAGTCGGTAACATTCTGTCAAACACTAAAATCAACGCGAAGAAAAGAGCAAAAAATATAATTTTAACATCGTTTAAAAAAATAAAAGAACCGACTTAAAACGTCGCGCTAGTCATTTAAGTTTGAGGTGTTTATCTTAATATCTCTGGAGATATTGAACAAATCTCGATGAAATTTAAATGGGACCTCCTGTGAAGTATTTATATACCTACTACTACTTACTACCTACCCTTTCAAACCAAAAAAGAATTTTCCAAATTCGGTTCAGGCGTCTTCGAGTAATCGGTGAACGTAATTTTAAAAAAAACATACAGTCGAACATAGAACCTTCTCCTTTTTTGAAGTCGATAAAAACATTTTTTTTTCTTCAAAAATGATTTTCCAATATAATGGCATATCATTAATATTACAATCTAGTCTTAAGACTAATAAGTAATTTACATTTGACCTAAACTGCTAATTATTGTTAAACTAAGAATGTGTCCAATGGCACTTTTCTTATTGTCTCTATTGTATTGTGTTCTTTGAAAGCAGTGTTCACTAATTTAATGTCACTTCACTACACTAACTCAAAAGGTTTTATCATTATCAGTGTTCTCACTACGTCCGTGTTGTCGAGAAGCTGGATAGCCTCGACGTTCACATGGTGATGAAGTCTACAATAAAGCTCGAGGTGGTAAAAACATGACAATATTTTTAGCCTTCATTTTAACAGAGTTTATCCTACATGCAACCTCCATTGAATATAATCTTCTAGGTTCCTTAGTAGGGGCTGTTGTGCCACCTTTTCCTTTATGTCGGCAATGAAAACTTTTCATTGGATCCGTCAACTGCATACAGTTCTCACTTCTGCAGTTTATACAGTCATAGATTAAGACCAAGTTTGTATAACTTTATGAAATGAAATAGTAATGAAATAGTATATTTTGTATGAAATATGGTAGTAATGGTGTTAACAAATTTTAAAAATACGTTCGACACATTTCGCCAAAATATGGCATGCAAAATTGTACAGCGGTATCAATTAATTGTTCATTATAAATAATGCTTAATACACGATCCTAGTCCTCAGACAGGGAATTTGAAAGTATAACTATTTTGATTATTTTTACATTAAAGTTATACTGAAATAAATTATGTCAAGGCTCTGGGTGCCAAAATAAAATAATAATTAATGAAATCAAATGTCAAACTAGAAAATTAAGTCAATATTACATAATACACCATTGGATGACCAATCTTAATTTGCATGTAAATATATATACATACGTCATAACAATACTTATTTATTTATTTAATAATCCAATAATCGTTAAGATTATAAAAACAATTTTCAACTAACCATTTGTGCAGTCTGTTTTTAAATAATCTTAGAGGTGCTCCCTGATGTGTTTCGGTATTTCGTTAAACACTTTTATAGACATGCATTTGCAATTTTTCTGACATAAACCCCAGTTGTAGTCTTTATCACAGAGAACTGTAGAAATTGTATACAAAGATAATAAAAATATACGAGTAAAACGCATTTCAGACTACGCTATACTATTCCGCTATACAGTACAGCATGACAAGCAAATTACAAGCAAACCGGCTCATATATAGTATAGCTAAGTGTGAACGTGTTCTAAATACATGTATGGTGAGCTATATTGTTGTGCTATAAAAGCTATTATATAATAACGTAGTCTGCATTGCGCTTTGAGCCCTTCACAACGTAGCTATAATATATTATAGCAATATATATTACTATATTTTGCCTATCAAATTTCAGAAGTGTGAAGTATATTTTGGACCTTTTTCTGTCCAGCAATTACCATAAATAGAGATATAAATAGCCGAAACTATGAGTTAAGGTTCTCAACAATGATTACACATTTTATTCAAAATTTAATATTTATAAGCTAAAAGTTAGTAAACGAAGTAATTCGCCAGAGAACTAAAGTGATCGACATAGCTCAACGGATTAGCAAACTGAAGTGGCAGTGGGCTGGTCATATCTGCCGTAGGACCGATAAACGTTGGGGAAGACTGGTTCTAGAGAGGAAACCGCGAATCGGTAAACATAGCGTAGGACGCCCTGTGACCAGGTGGAGCGATGACATTCGCAAAGCGGTGGGCAAAGACTGGAAACAAAGAGCCGAAGATCGGCCTCAGTGCCATGACTTGGGAGAGGCCTATGTCTACCAGTGGACTGATACCGGCTTATATGATGATGATGATTATGATGATGAAGCTAAAAGTAAAACACTTTTAAACTATGTACACATTTATAAAGGGAACTTCGCCTTAAGTGACTCAATCTATAGTAGTCTAGGTCTGCAGCTGAAACTTAAGCAGGTGAACCTGTAGTTAAGTCAGTCTAGGACTTTACGTGGGAGCTATAACTTTAAAGTTAACTCGACGTCAGTTTTACGGTGCGGTGCCAAGTAGTATAGTTTGAAGTTGAGATGAGATCGATTAATAAAAACTAAAACTACATTAAAAGCTTCACACCTATGTTTGTATATCCCTCAATACAACTACACAATTTGTAATATTATAGTGTATACCCACTAAAGTAACTTTTAGGTGCATTCATATAAATACAAATTTGTATTTGAAAATACGTGAAACTCAGAAACAATGAAATACATAATACTCTCCGGTAAAGGAAAAACATCGTTAAGAATCCCCCAACTACATTAGACAGTGCCCTACCTCCATGCGGGGGATGGTAGGACAATGTCTAGTGTCCGCCTGGCCAGCTACCACCCTCAAGTTAGAAAATTGTCGCCAAAACATCTAATGTATTCCAGCAGCTATCCTTGAGAGCCAGTTCCCATTCTAGGCCTAGAGTGTTACCATCCTCGACCGCATCATCACTTAGCAACGGGTGAGATAGTGGTCAACCGCTAGCCTATATGATATAAAAAATACATGAAAACATTTAAAACATCATCTTCGATTATAGAATAAGAACATCATTGAGTACCTAACACAAATAGGTACTAATACATTTTTCAGAGTTTTTAAATACCTAGACGGTGTATGTATTTGCGAACCCTGAAAATATATCTACCATATTCCCTAAAGTTTAAGGTGGCGGCAGCCCTATTAAAAAAGGTTTGTTATTAGAACTTTACCTTAGCACTATTGAATTAATTGTGTGATTGAAACATTCCCACGAGAAAATCAGTCAATATGATGTCAACCTAAAGACATTTCTTTTGTATCCAGTTATACTGTTTCTAAAGCCTAACATACACGAATAATCACTTGCAATATTTATATTATATAGGTTGAATTTTTCAAGTGGGCGTAGATGGCCGTAGATCATTGAATTTTTGAAAAATCAATATTACTAGCCAGGAATCGAACCCGTTGATTTCTCGAAAATCCGATGATGCAGTTTTAGTTTTCATCAAAATCGGGCCCGAGACTCCTTTGAGTACTTTTCGCTATTCCTTATAGTTTCTGATTTGGCCTTCCACACCTACTTGAAAAATTCACTCTGTATATATGTAAAACATACATTTATACATATTATACTGGTGTATATATACATATATATACGGCTGTAATTCATATTCTTTCTTTAGTCTAATTATCTCTAAGAACAGCGACGGATTCACTCGGAAACCTAGGTTTTCGAGTGAATTCGTCGGTGTTCTTCGGAAGCGAGGTCATGCGGTAAAATCGCGATGATCTCACATAATAATCGTTTAGAAATATTAATTAGGTAACAACTTCACATGGCGTGTATTTCTAGTTGCAAGTTGCAATATTTCACTCGATATATCTGAGGATATTCATCAGTAGTACGCCTAGTTCAGTACGAGTTCTCATACCAAACTCGATGTCGTATATCGAACAAGTTTTGTATGAAAAACAGTACAGGGGCCTTATTCAGTATGACCAATGAGATAACGCGTTCTTTAACGCGCCACGTTACGTTATTGAAAAATTGTATTCTGTATCCCACACGATAGGTAAATTATACAAAACGCGCGCGTTACAAGTCCTCATATGTCACGATATTTTGACAGCTCAAAACGCGCTCATAACCTTACCCTACCGCGTTTTAATTGGCATAGAGAATACCATAACGCGGAGATAACGTAACACGGCACGGTAAGACTTTAAAATGGTCATACTGAATAAGGCCCCAGCGCCTCTAGTGGTTACCACACTTCACTAAATGTAGACAGACTAAGTCGAAAACTATGTAAGATCTGTCAAAAGCGTTTACGATGCAAACTCGTACTAAGGGTACATATCTTGATTTGATCATGATAAATGCGGCAATAGCCCATTGGCTAAGGCGTCGGCCTAGCGATCGAGAGGTCGTCTTTGATCCCCACCCATTGCACTATTAACGTGAACCCACTCCAGACACGAGCATATTTAGCCTGGTTGGAGGGGTCAACAAGACTACTAGTAATGTACAACACAAAAAACACAAACACAAAAAAAGCTTTACAAAAAAATATGATAATGATGATAATGCTGATGCCGATTGCCGACAGTGCTAATTTAGCACTGTCATCATGTCCAGTCAACTAGCTTATAGTTGGTTGTTTCTTGTATCGTCTGTAACGGGCCTTAGATTTACAACTAAAGAATAGAAAACGGTAGTATAATAGAATCCCTATATTTACAAACACTTGTGAGACGATTGTACCACCGGCATTGTTACAAAATGTTTTGTATTAGGACAATCAATGATGTAACCAACCATTACCTAATTCTAGTTGCTACTATAAACACTTGTAGGTATTTAGTAGTACATACCTACAAGTAGTAAACAATAACAGTGCAACTATTCTGGATAAAAATCATCCCAAGGTCCAGCCATTGACATCCACATTTAAGACTTGCAACCAAAAGGAGCTTAACATCATCAAGGAGAAAATCTGCCGCCATATCCATATCCTTACGGTGTTCCGGCAGCTCACAGCCCTTGAGAGTCGGAGTATTTTAGCCTTAGCGTTTTCACAATCTTCGACCACATAATCGTTTACCACCAGGCGAGTTGTGATCAAACGCTAGCCTATAAATTAAAAAATATATAGAAGTTTATTGGTAATTCGACGTATTCCCGGCCGGAGCAGATAGAGGGGTTAAAATGCAACATATTTAGACCCCCCAATGTAGAGGTATTGCCGAAAATTAATAGTTTACGAGATATTTGGATATTTGTAATTTGTAGAAAAATACCCTATTTTGGAGGTTTGTAACAAAAAAAGCTATTTAAATATTATTAATTTTTTTTTTAACAAAACATTTAAAAAAAAAATTAAGTCATTGTCATATAACATTCTAAGTATATTTGGATATTTTATTACTTCTTCAGCTTCTATGAATAAAAACATCAAATAAAATGTTATTACCTATTTTTTTTATTTTGTTCCAATCCTCCAAAATTGGGTATATGTATTTCCAAAAATTACTAATTTCCATATATCTCGTAAACTATTAATTTTCGGTCATACACTGGGAGGGTCTAAATATGTCGCATTTTAACCCCCTATCTGCTCTTGTCGTAAATACGTCGAATTACCAATAACCGTGTATATATATATACCTATATCGAATAGAGACGGACACCCTTCGCCCTTCAGTTGTTCATCTACACATTCTACACTCTACGTCACAACATTGAGCTTAATAACCTATACCTATGAATACCTCTATTATTTGTACATATGAAAGTAATAAACTATCGAGTATTGAGTATTGTCAGTAGCCAGCCGATGCGGTAGGTAGTTCCATATAAATTCCATCTGAATACATTAGTTAGTTCAAATTGCGAATGTATATGCGCGGTGACGACTCGATTACCATTTTTATAGTAATAATCGATTCTGGGATATTTTTTGTGCTGTTGCTATAGTCGATACTTATTCATATATTAGTTGTTGGTGATGTCTTCATTTTTTTACAATCAATTATGGGAAACGAGTGATGCATGTTCTAAAGGGTTTTGACATTGATGTTTAGATAGCGCATCTGTTTGATATCTACCCTACTACGGAAATATAAATATATATTTTTTATAGGCTCATTTGATAGGCTACCGTTTGAATACTATCTTGCCTGGGGGTAAGCAGTGATGTAGTCGAAGATGGTAAACACGCTAGGCCTAGAATCGTTTGATTGAGACATCTTCTCAAGGGCTGTGTGCTGCCGGAACAAAGTATGGTTATGGCGGCAGATTTTCTCCTTGATGGTGGTTAGCTACTTTTTGGTAGCAAGTAAGGCAGAACATCGATAAATTGCTCTTACTTGTTCGCCACTTCACAAACTAGCATCATCAAAGATTTGTTTTTTTTTACCGACTTGACAAAACAGGGTACGCTTCTCAATTCGCTTGTTTTATCATATGAATTGAGAACCTCCTCCTTTTTAGAAGTCGGTTGAAAACTAAAGACCTAATAATAAGTATTTCAAGCTACCACTTAGTTTGATATCCATATACATCTCACAAGCGGTTTATTAGAACCAAATGTTTATTTAACATTTCAAAGAACTTATTCGTATTCAAAACAGTCAATATTTATACTAAGTTACTCTACAAATGGTTCTTGGAAACTATATAGCGATTTTGACACCGGATACTTAAGAGACGGCCGGACATCATATACTAGTAATGGTACAATTAAAGAAACAATGCATCGATAACAGCCTTAGTTGGTTCCAGGAGTCATATCCTTAGTACCATCCGCCCTTGGAGTACTGATGAGGCCTTACTAGACTGACTTGAACTGAGCACGCATTTGCCAATGGAATGGAGTAAACAGTTCCGTGTAGTCCGTTCGCCTATGGAACTAGTTCTATCCCACAAGAGTCCTACGGACCCAGGGAACAATTCAGGGCCCTGTGGTGTAGTGGGAGAGTGGTCAACTTTGACGCCAGAGGTACCGAGTTTATTCCTCGCCGTACACCAATTTATGTGCGCTTTTCACAGTGGCCCTTCAGTGAAGGAAATACATCGTTAAGAAACCCCCAAGCCCCGTATGGTGGTAGGCAGCTATCCTTGAGAGCCAGTTCCCATTCTAGGCCTAGCATGCTACCATCCTCGACCGCATCATCGCTTACCAACAGGTGAGATAGTGTTCAAACGCTTGCCTATATGATATCAAGAAAAAATCTCATCTAATCACCCTAATCTTCACAAATAATTCCTCATTTCGCACATACATTTTTTTAGACTGGCTTCGCACGCTTTTTCTGTCCAGCCCTTACTCCTGCATTTAACTTCAAATTGTAAGCAAGTCACTGTTCACATAAATCGATCCCCAAGGATTGGATTCATTAAGCTAGCCGAGAGAAATGGTCAACTTCGGAGTAAATTCTTGTCCTTGTTTACGCGTTCTTTAAAGTTGTTTATAGAGATGCATCGTGACACACGGATAAAAAGAATCAGAAGTTTCAAATGCAATTTTACGGTTTGAAATGAGATGGTCTAGATTCTTCTAGGATGCCTATAATTTTACCGCCGCAACGTATCACGCAACTATCCGAACCAGTCTGCCAAAAAAAAAAAGACTTGGAAAAGCTATTTTTAGGTAGCAAGTCAGGCGGAACATCTAAATTATATGCTCAGTACTACCTGTGGACCAACACCCGTGCTAGGAGTTGAACCGCTGACCATCATCATCAGCCGGTATCAGACTGCTGCTGGACGTAGACCTCTCCCAAGATGCGCCACTGAGCCCGATCTTCGGCTCTTCTTTTCAAGTCACAGCCCACCGCTTTCCGTATGTCGTCGCTCCACCTGGTCACAGGACGTTCTACGCTACGTTTGCCGATTCGCGGTCTCCACTCTAGGACAAGTCTACCCCAACGGTCATCAGTCTTGCGGCAGATATGACCAGCCCTGCCCAAAGCCAACCGCCGACCTCTTCCTTAGAATTCAAGCTATTTATTCTATACGCTAACGGGGCATTCAAATACTCGTATAATAGGCCCTTAACTAACCCATTGTTTTAAGATAATCGAAGATATAAGTTTCCGACCGTGTGTCCACTTAGATTAAGCTCTCAAGCTAATTACTAAGTTTACGATTCCCATTCAGGACTCAGGTACATTGAGTTGTCTTACAATGTGAGTGAGTAATTTGGTCGCCTACGGTTTAAGGCTGCGTTACAACCAAAGATGAGTGAGGTAAGCTATCTACCGCTCTACCGCTCTACGGTAAGCGAGGAAACTATCTGCCAATAGCATCAGAAAACATATAAAGAAATAATATTTATTCATCATCCAAAAAATGTCATATGAATAACAGATCTATGTAACCTTTTATGGGAAAAATTTAAAGAAGTATCACTTTATTTTTAGTTAGTTCTTTGTTCTCCACTAGTACGCTATAAAGCGGAGAACAAAGAAAAATCTACCGATCACCATCGCACGTTTCTTTTGGAAACGCAGTCTTAGAGACGACCACCAAGAGTACATCTTCCCTGAGCATCTTCATATATTTTTACGGGTGTCGTCAGCGAATAAATTACAATTAGATCTCATGCATCCCCCTAAGTACCATCTGTTTGCCCAATAATGGCAAAAAAATCATCGTCAACATCATTTCTAAAGAAGCATATCTAATATCCAATATCAGGCAGCCAGCTGTTTGTATAATGTTTGCTAAATCTGTATTTGTTGCTACGACTATAACAATGTGTAAAAAACTATATGAATCTTTCAAAAGAAAGATAAATACCTAGTGCTAAAGCGATCTGCCAATTTTCGAGACATGCGGCAGGTCGGCTTGAAAGCGCAACTAAATCTCCACGCTTGTTTACAAAACATCGCTTTAGTTAGCGCTTCGCTCAGCCCAGCTCTAGTTTATCACGGCCCTTATGCCTGACGACAACTTTAAATTGTAGTAATTTCCGGAATTACTCGGTATGTTTGCTAATTATTTTAAACTTATTCGATAGTTAGAGAGGATTTATTTGTTTTGTGATGGCTTATTTGGACGTTTAGATTTAAATAGATTTGTTTATTCTGTGTATTATTTTGATTGCTGGATACTACAAGTGTAACGAATGGATGTGATCTTCTTACTAAATAATTTGTGATCGTCCAAAACGAAAAAACCGACTTCACATGCCGCGATAGTGAAAGTATCCATTAGTACCTAATAATCATGTCATCAAGGTATACAAATTTCTTTATATTGTTTATTTCCATATATCCGGAGATGATTATCAGATCTCAATAAAATTTGAATGGGACCAAACGGGAGGCATAATCTCTCAAAAAAAAAGAATGATTCAAATCGGTTCACAATTGGCGGACTAATTGCGTAACAAACATACAAAAAAACATGCTGAAAATACATACAGACGAATTGAGAACCTTCTCTTTTTTGTGAAGTCGGTTGAAAGTACCGCAATTTATCACTCACATCTAATATATATACAACCATATTCCCTGCATCTTCTTCTACTCGAGGCCTGTGATGATAGGAACTTCCAATTGGGAAACAGTAACTTGAACTATATAAAGTAGAAATTCTACAGTCTACATTGATAACATTGCCTTAGCTTTTGTTTGCTGTTAACATTCGCTGTGTAGTGTAGAACAGATGCAGCTATACAACTGACTAGCTGCATCTCCTTCTATAATACATTTGCAATGACAAAATCCTCAGTACCTATCATTTTAAAAACTCTCAGGCCAGGTTTGGCAATGAAAGCTCAATGCATACATTTGGCGCAAGCTCGTATTTCGGATTAATGTTCACCGTCGCCCCTTCAACGACTTTTATACCCCATTTGCATATTTTTATGGTTTTTCTGGCGGTGAAATTAAAGTATTATAAAACCGATGCAACTCGCTACGATATAGTCATGAGTCGTAAAATATTGTAGCTATCGTGGTCGTAAACTTCGCTTGATATAAAAACTGTTCGAGCAAAAAAGTTGTCGGCCCATTAAGTATTGAATTGCGATTGTAGTTGTGTCTAACTAATTTTGATTTCAGTTCTTTTGATTTTTACACACGACGGAACGCAGAAGGTTACTTAGTACTATAAAGTATTCTGTGGTAAACCACAGAATACTTTATAGTACTATAGAGTTTTTGCGAAAACAACCTCTCTCCCCTTAGGAAAACCAAATGATCCTACCTTTTTTTATAGTATAAATTTAAAATTATCCGAAGTGATAACCTCCTCCTTTTTGCAAGTAGCTTAAAAACAAATACTATTGCTTAATCGTACGCAAGATGTGAGAAGTGTTTTGTTATGATAAAAAATGACAGAACATAGAGACTAACAGTTTTTGAGAAAAATCGCTGGTCAAAAATACAATACAATACAAAAAAGAAAAATACACATACAGGTCGAATACATAACCTCCTTTTTGAAGTCGGCTAAAAATTATATTAATGATGGTTGTAACAAAATCATGCCTCTACGGACTTAAGATCGACACTCATCAATATGCAGATCACTTGATCCCTCATTTAGGGACATAAAGGGCACACCGCCACAGATTATATAATAGTTATTACGTACACCGCGGTACATTAATGTGACATCATGGTACATTTATTATCATTTAGTGAGGGGGTTTTAGGGTGATCGTAAAGCACGCTCGACAGCATCGAATGGTGATACGACCGATGTTCTGTCATAAAGCTGACGATGCATTTAATGTTATTTAAATTATATTTGATTTTAAATTTCAGCATATGTGTTGTCTTTTCTCATATTCTGATCATCTTATCGCTTTGTTAATACATTTAGATCATATTTTAACCGACATTTTGATAATACAAGATAATCTAAAGTAATGTTATAAAGAGGAAACATTTTATTTTAATTTATTTTTAATTATTATTTTTTTCTTTGTTTGCTTGTTTCGATTTAACTCAAAAAGTACTGGACCGATTTCAAAAATTCTTTCACTAATGGAAAGCTACATACTCAGCGAGTAACATAGGCTATATATATAAAACCGCGAGTCACTGCTAGTAAAAGATATACGTGTATTTTTCTGGCGCTTTTCGCTCGTTATTACTTGACATTTTTGCTGAGTGTGTATTAGGTACTTGACACTTGATGACAACAACAAAAATAATAAAATTAATATTTAATATTTAAAAAAATCGGACAAGTGCGAGTTGGATTCACGCACCGAGGGTTCCGTACAAACTTATCAAACTAGGTTAAAGGACAAACTAACTTTTCAGTTCGATTCCTAAACCGATGCCTAGACAAAGTAATGCACCAAACGCGAATAAAACGATCTTTATGATCACTTTCCGTAACAATCCCAAAAACATTAGGTTTTTTGCTGCTTATTATCGGTACATTTTACATTATAATGACGTTTTTGAGTGCATTGTATGTCTAAAGATTAATAAACTAATAAAATAAGGTACCATTATTATATCTGCAATATCCTTGGCAGAGCCCTAATCAGACCCTAGTAGAAGAATCAAGTCGCATTTTTTAAAAAGATTTTTAACTCAAACCTTCTTGGAATATTTTCACGTTGCTCTCATGATATTCTCGTGAAGCAGCTTTTCCTGAAGGACATTTCCAGTTTCAAAATAAAATGTTTCATAAATATTTAAACGACTTAATACTCGCTACCTTAACCAAATAGGTAAAAGAAATGACACAACGTAGAGGTTGTCTGCAGATTTTTCAGAGTGGTAGAACTTTGTCTAGTCTGCCTGGAGCGGTATCATTGTTACATCAGTCACTACCTGCGCCTTGCGGCTTTACCCACATTTAATCCTGTTATAAACCTTTCTCTTGAATCACTCTATCTATTGATGAAAACCGCATTACAATCCGTTGCGTAGTTTTAAAGATCTAATCGTATAGAGATAGAGACAAACAGCGGGAAGTTTTAAAGATCTAAGCGTATAGAGATAGAGACAAACAGCGGGAGGTTTTAAAGATCTAAGCGTATAGAGATAGAGACAAACAGCGGGTAGCGGCTTTGTTTCATACTATTTAAAGATATCTAATATTATCATAACATATAACACACGATGTAGATCATTAGTTTTTTGTTGAAAAGAGCAAGTGTAAAAAGCAGAATATCATATCCCATATTCAAGATCTGGGGTGGAAGTCTCTACTTCAACGAGGAAATAAAACCCTGGCATATGAGATCGTTTTTTTTTCTTCATATAAATTCAGCTGATCTCATTCGTTTAATGTAAATAATTCAAACAGATACAAACAATTTACTATTTGTACAAACTTAAAAAAATATCTGTACTAACTTCCTCACAAAACGAACTAGAAATTGATCACGAATCTCAAGCAATTTTGAACTTTATCCGTAAGTAATAAAGGCGACCTTTATCCAATAAATCAGCAAAGGGGCATGGGCAGTCCCTACACAATTATTTACTGACCCAATGTTGCCAGTAACCTATTTCGAAGGAAATTGAGTTTGCCCAATTCCATCAAAATTCGACTCCACTCTTGCATTGTAAAACAGGTGGTGTGATTATGACATGTAGGTACCGAGGTTGTTGGAAATAGTTGATACTCTTGGTTTATTCAAGTGAACCTATACCTACGTCCAACTTCATTCATATCGTTGCATATTTGGTAGATACTTTCTACACGCGGTGATTGATTAAAATCAGACAATGGAGCCGAATATTTTTTTAGGATGTCGCGATCGTAGTATAATTGAGCTAAGAATAAACAGGCCAAGTGCGAGTCGGACTCGCATTCGTAGGGTTCCGTGACACAGTACAGTATTTTATAACTATAATTTTTCGCCAGGATAAAATTAACTCTGTTTTACATAGTGTTTGTATGAAAAACAAATCTGTATCTCAAAAACTGCTAACTATAGCAGTTTTTAAGATACAGATTTGAGACCCCAATATATAACTTTGTTTTAGTCAGCAGTTTTTGAGATACAGATTTGAGACCCCAATATATAACTTTGTTTTATCGTTCATCTACAGCATATATTTTTGTAAGATTTTTTACTCCCAAACTTTAAAAGTTAGAATTTTAAAAGTCACAGAATATATATACCTACAAAGTTACAACTGTTTGGTCTTAATAGTTTCGGAATAAAGTGGCTATGACATACGGACGGACGGACAGACAGACAGACATGACGAATCTATAAGGTTCCGTTTTTTGCCATTAGGCTACGGAACCCTAAAAACAGAAGAATACTTTTAAATTATTATTTTAATTAAATATGTTACATAGTATAATCCTTCTAATATTATAAATTCGAAATGGTACGTAAAAAGATTCCAACGAATTGGGAACCTCCTCTTTTTTTGTAAAGTCGGTTAAAGAGTTCCAATTTTAAGACGTTTGATGACGAAGCAAGTGCCTCTGGTTCTAACATCGCGGATAAATACCGTTCACGCAAAAACGGCTGACGAAATTTGGCATACAGATACTTTTTAACCCGGATAAACACATAGGATGCTTTTTAACGCGGGCGAAGCCGCGAGGCACAGCTAGTAGTACCTATTATAATAAATTTACATTGTGCCAAACCTTATTTCTATTTATAATCTCATTTGACTTCACAGGTGGTTAATGTCTCTCCCATTTGTCACCTGTTCCGGTCTAATGACGTCTGTAACTGCCAGATGTCATGCATTTTTTGATAACAAGTGTATCTCCCACAGTAAGAAACTGCTCCTCGCTGACTACTGACCCATTTCATTGGTTCATATATCCCCTTCTATCAATATCCTAATATTCCTAATATGTATAACTCAATCAAATCTGCAGTGCGGTCACTATCTAGCAGTACCTAGTGCATATAATTGTGCGATTGTGTTGTTCGTCACATCGTGCATTCGTGCGTGTGATAGCTTTAAATCAGCTCTGACAATTTATTGAATTGTCAGTGAAAGCAAAAACTTAAAAATGAAACACTTGCGTGTTTTGACAGTGAATAATGCCATCGAACGGATTTGTTAGGAACTTATTCTAGTCGAATTTACCCGGACGAGCGTTAAGAGCCCCACAGACTATCAGTTTCGCCGGCAGTCCTTGGTCGTATCATGCGGCCTGTCGCCCAGTCTGCATAGCCCACTCACTAATACGATCATTGCCTGCCGGGGGCCTGCCGGCAATGATCGAATATCGGCTTTAAGTTTGAGCCGGTAGAGTCCGGCTCTCGGTTCGAGTTTGTCGGAAGATGGACGACAGTCCGAAATCTGAAGCAAAGCTGTGAGTGTGTCGCCTGTTTTGATTACTGACAGGCTGTTATTGTCCGGCGAACTGATTGTCTGTAAACCCTTTACATAGCTGAGCGTTACGGCTGTCTCATTCAATACTCACAAAATTAAGTGCTCAGCGCGCCTAAACTGGGCATCATCATAAAAAGTGTCCACTTAAAAAAATATTCTAAATAACTCACTACTCTTGCGTCACAACGTAAACACACCAAAAGCCGAAAATGGTTAACCGGCTGCTTAACTCATGCTCATTTTATTTTACATATATAAACAGTGGTAATCATTACCGTTACCGAGTTAAAAAAGGTTACAGAACAATAAATAAACAATCAACTTATTTATATTTAGGCTGAGGAACGTGCGAAATTAACGTCGAAATTCAGCGAGAACTATTGAGTACTTTTACGTAAAGAGCGAATTTACGTTTGTTTTGTATACAAACCGATTATGTCTTTTGCGAAACGCCAATTATGCTCCGTCTGGCTACAGCCTAACTGCGTTTCTCTTTAAATTTACGAAATGTTCATCTTTAAATCATTGTTGTGGTTATATTGAAATCATGCTCGCGTGATGCCCAGTTTAAAATATTTACTTTGACCACCATTGTAAATTTCGATAATTGTAGCTTCAGGGACAGTTTTGTAAAAAAAATCGTTAAAATACTGAGTTTACATTGTACTACTTAAAGAACTGAATAGCCAAATGCAAGTATGGCTCTGGCATTTTTGACCATTTTCATGTAGTAAAATAATCGTTGTTTGATGTTCATCGACGGTAAATTGTCGTGTGCTTTTGATTTTAAGGCGTGCCCGATATGGACCTTGTGTCCTATAACGATATGGATATTGTGTTATTGTATAACACTACAAAAAGGGTGATGAAGCATGATGAAAATATCAATTAAAGTTATTACCACCCAACGGGAGGTTCATTATTACACTAGCTGTGTCCCGCGCCTTCGCTCGCGTTAAAAAGTATCCTATAGCCTAATCCATAGTACTGGTTATATCTGTGCGAAATTTCAGCAAAATTGGTCCAGCCGTTTGACCGTGAAGAAGCCCTACACAAACACATAATTATACAAACTGACATTCGCATTTATAATAATATTGGACTAACCCTATTTTTTAGTAAAGATGTAATTTAACTAGACGCCTACCCTAAACTACAAATACAAAACATTTCTATTTCATAATTGACAGACTAGGGTACCGCCCCAGGCGGAATTGCTGAAGTCGAACCAATAAGAATGTTGACATGTGATTCGGTGTCATGATGGCTTAAATTTCAAGAACACCAACAACACAGTGTAATCTAAAGTTTGCTATGCTAGTTAGCTAGCTAGTCTGTGGTGATATCACATGAGAATATAAGCGTAATAAGACACGTATAATGTATCCAAGGCTCGTCTTCTAATCTGTGGGACCGGACAAGTTTGTTATAAAATACGAGTGTAAACTTTAAATATTATCTTAATATCGGGTAAATCCTAAAGATAATAGAACCTCGGCTATTTTTAACCGACATCACAAAAAAGGAGGAGGTTCTTAATTCGACTTGGTTTTTCTGGTTTTTTTTTTAATGTTTGTTTTATTTTTTGTTTGAGATATTTTGCCTTCCGTGTTTGGTCCCATTAAAATTTTATCGAGATCTGATAATGGTCTCCGGAGATATATGGAGATAAACAATATCAACAAATTTGATACCTTGATGACATGATTATGACTAGTGGATATTTTCACTATCGCGGCATGTGAAGTCGGTTTTTTAGTTTTGTACGATCATAACTAATGTTAAATTATGCAACGACATATCTGTGGCAATTGCAAATATACTGTACTAGATCTATTTACTCATAATATCGTTTAAAAACTAAAAAACAACCGACTTCAATGCCGCGCTATTCATTTTCAGTACCAATTTTGAGATGTTTATCTCAATATCTCTGGAGATACCTATCATACCTCGATAAAATTACCATGGTACCACACTTGGGATATTTCCTTTCGAACAAAAAAAGAATAATCGAAATCGGTTCATAAACGACGGAAGTTATCCGCGAACAAACATAAAAAAAAAAAAAAAGATATACGGTCGAATTGAGAAACCTCCTCCTTTTTTTGAAGTCGGTTAAAAATTATTGATCGGGTTCGAGTCCCGTCGGTACGGTGAAATTTTGGATTGTATATAACTATGTACAAAAATATGAAGTGTAGAAAACATTTAATTAATAATAGTTCAAAAAACTAAAAAACATGCTTTAATAGAAAACCAAACTAAAAACTAGAAAATATTTTTCAATAAATCTATATCTCTGTACACCGAAATTAACCGAATACTATACGTACTATACTACCACGTATAATACTATACTACGACGTACTATGTATACATACTGACATACTGACTGACTTGAGAAAACGCACAGCCAAAACCGCTGGTCGTAGACTTTAAATTTGAATTGTTTGTTTGTCTTAGTACGTAAGGGGTACTAAAAAGGATTTTCTAAAATTCACCCCCGGGGTTTCAAAGTTTGTATGGAGAAACAAGATTAGATAGTCAAAAATAATGACCTAATGACAATATAAAAATGATATAAACTACAATAATAATATCTATACTACAAATAAAAGACAGAACCTAGGTCGCTACCTGCCGGTAATGTTCCCAAAAAGCTAGCGACGTTACCTTGTTGTATAGCTGGGCTAACACGTTGGCCGAGGTAAGCGCCAGCTCTTTGGTCACGGGTGATGTCAATTAGGCGTCTTTTTTATTCAAAACTTTACAAAATAAGGTTAGTACTTATTCTATAAATAAGTAAATACGTGTTTGGGGATTTTCTAAATTCCACCTATAAATACTAAAAATAAAGACTAAAAATCAGTATAGTTTTTCGGGGTTTATAAAAATAAATCCCTATTTCCCTTAGTCACGCGATAGCTTGAAAACAGGTGGACCGATTTGGCTAATTCTTTTCTAATGTGTTATTTTTTTTTTTTTTTTTTTTTTTTTTTTATGTTTGTTCGCGGATAACTTCGTCGTTTATGAACCGATTTCGATTATTATTTTTTTGTTCGAAAGGAGATATCCCAAGTGTGGTACCATGGTAATTTTATCGAGGTATGATAAGTATCTCCAGAGATATTGAGATAAACATCTCAAAATTGGTACTGAAAATGAATAGCGCGGCATTGAAGTCGGTTGTTTTTTAGTTTTTAAACGATATTATTATAGAAAGGTTTCACGAAAGAAGTTTTAAATGAATGACAGAAGATTTTACCGCGGGCGAAGCCTAGGGGCACTTCTTGTTTTAAATAAGAATAGCATTATTAACAAAAAAATATATATTGTATAAAAGCGTGGGGATTATTATATGATTATACTGTTGATTATTATGTGGTTAAGGGCCCGTTAAGTCTGCTCAGCTGCCATAATCTGGCCACAGAGCAATAATTTGTCGGCATATGCCTCATCATTACCGGCATACACCATGTGTCAAATATGAAGTGTTGCATGCCCCATTGTCCAAATAAAAGCCAACCGATTAATCGCTCAATTATTTGAACCTTATTGTATTCTTCGCGAACCACTCATTAATGCTACATGCTATTTTAGGCGGGCTTTAATGTACAGGGGGTAGGCGTAGGGGGCATGTAATATCGATGTTTCGCCTGACTTGCTTGCAAAACGTAGCTTACTTCCGGCAGCACACAGCGCTTTAGACTCAGAGTATTCTAGCCCTAGAGTGTTCACCATCTTCGACACATCATCACTTAACACGTTGCGAGATAGTGGTCAAATCATCGACATCCTAGATGACGATGGGTCAAATCCTAGCCTATCTAATACTATAAGAATCTTTGTCCTGACATACTGACTGACTGAATGACTGACAGACAATGCACAGCCTAAACCGCTGGTCTTAGAGACTTGAAAGTTGGAGGGTATATTTGTCTTAGTACGTAAGGGTGTACTAAGAAAGGATTTTCCAAAATTCACCCCTTAAGGGGATGAAATTGGGGTTTAAAGTTTGTATGGAGAAACAAGATTCGATAGTATTTTCTTTCCGAAACTTCACACAAGTGCTCCAGTAAAAAAATAAGTAAATACGTGTTTCAGGTTTTTTTGGAAATCCACCCCTGGTGAAATGGGGTAACAAAGTGTGAAAATCAATATTGTTTTGGATTGCGCTGAAATTTGGCATGCAGATAGATATTACAAAAATAGTCATCTCTGAAAAAGGATTTTTCAAAATTCACCCCTGAAGGGGATGAAAGGGGTGTCAAGGTTTGTATGGAGAGACACGATTAGACAGTATTTTCTATTCAAAAACTTCATACAAGTGCTCGAGTAAAAAAATAAGTAAATACGTGTTTCAGGTTTTTTTAAATTACACCCTCTTAATGGGGTAACAAAAGTGTGAAAATCAATATTGTTTCGGATTACACTAAAAATTTGGCATGCAGATAGTTATTACGACGTAGGTGCCCTCTGAGAAAGGATTTTCCAAAATTCACCCCTGAAGGGGATGAAACGGGGGTTCAAAGTTTGTATGGAGAAACAAGATTAGATAGTATTTTCTAATAGAAACTTCATACAAGAGCTCCAGTAAAAAAAATAAGTAAAGAAGTGTTTCAGGTTTTTTTTTAATTACACCCCTAAGTGGGTGAAATGGGGTAACAAAGTGTGAAAATCAATATTGTTGCGGATTGCGCTAAAATTTAGCATGCAGATAGTTATTACAACGTAAGTGCCCTCTAAGAAACGATTTCCCAAAATTCACCCCTGAAGGGGATGAAACGGGGGTTCAAAGTTTGTATGGAGAAACAAGATAAGATAGTATTTTCTATTCGAAACTTCATATAAGTGCTCCAGTAAAAAAATAAGTAAATACGTGTTTCAGGTTTTTTTTTTAATTACACCCCTAAGAGGGTGAAATGGGGTAACAAAGTGTGAAAATCTATATTGTTTCGGATAGTGCTGAAATTTGGCATGCAGATAGTTATTACGAAGTTAGTTCCCTCTGAGAAAGTATTTTCCAAAATTCACCCCTGAAGAGGATGAAACGGGGGTTCAAAGTTTGTATGGATAAACAAGATTAGATAGTCTACACAAGTACTTAAGTAATCATCAAATCATCGACATCCTAGATGACGATGATGAAGTAAGTAAATACGTGTTTCAGGCTCTTTCGAAATTCTACCCCTAAAAGGGTTTAGTGGGGTAACAAAGTCTGAGATCAATATTGTTTCGGATTGCGCTGAAATGTGGCATGCAGATTTTTATTTTGACTTAGGTATCCGCTCAGAAGGAATTTTCTAAAAAGTCATGCTGTTCTGGACATTTTCCAAATTCAATCGAATATATTCAATCGAGATACAACCGAAAACTATTATTCAATTTATAGATATGTAGGTATAGTATATAAACGTTAGATTTAAATGTTTATAGAAAAATTAACTTGTTCCTCTGGATGAGAAAAATACATTTATTACTATTTTTTTGACCACTTAGGTTACCAAACATTACAATATTTTATTCTAACAAACAAAAATGTAAATCAATTTTTATAACTACATACCGTAAATGCATAGTACCCAAAAACCGACTCATCAAAAATTGAGAAGCTCCTTTTCGATGTCGATGGATAATAAGGCATATTGGTACATCCGGCATTTAGTGTAACAAAGACTTTAACACTTTCAGGATCAAATGTCTTTGTACTTCATTGAAATGAAAAATAACAATAAATAACCACAGAGTAAGATAATGTACTGTACTGTTATACTTAAGGTCCTATTCACTATGTGCCGCCGGCAGCAGGGCAGGGCCCATGCTACCGGTGGTTAGGGCTGCAGAGAGACGAGGGCTCCTGACGATGCGTGCCGTGTCAAGAAGTACCGCCTTCTGTATCTGGCCCTTGATCCAGCCGTCTAGCGAGAATGTCTTGAGATGTTGGTCGAGACTGTTCGCTATTAGGCCATTCGCAGAAACAACTATAGGGATAATGCTAGTAGAGCATTTTGGTATGGCATGGCGGTAACCTCGTGAGCCAAGTCATGAGTCACCTTGCTGACCTTCTCTTTCTCGGCCTTGACTTATTCTAACTATTAAGGCCCAGTTTCACTGGTTACTGATAAAGTTGCAAATAAGTAATTATCTGCCAGATGATGCCATACAAAAGCCGTCGAAAATCTGTCAGATAAGTTCCTAATAGAGCTATCAGGAACCGGTGAAACTGGCCCAAGTGAACATCATAAAACACGATGGGCCTATAATGGAATGGTCTGACTCTCAAGGCAAATAAATCATTTTGAAGCAGCATTTAAATCTTTACTTTTAATACAAAATTCGTATCAGCATGCCTAGCAACTGAATTATTATGTTAACCTCTGGAAACTGACACTAATTAGTTAATCTTAATTACCGACGCCAATGCAACGACTGCTCACTATCTATCAATTAACATCAACCGAAACTGAAACTTATCCTACTTAATATAGAGGCTAAATTAAAATGATATTTGTGTACATACGTCAAAAAGCTAAGCACAGACATATCAAGGCATCTAATTCAGACTAACCTAGTTTACAATGTAACTGTAAACAAGCAAGTTGTTTGTCAGATAGGTTATAGAAAAATAAGGCTATCGATCGATTGATTCGAAGATTGGTTGACGACTACACCGCGGCGTACTGCGTGCGCGATCTAGGCGACGCGGCGATCAGATAGCGCAGTAGTATTTGTACCTAACACACGCGTTCACACCAAACGCGATCTACGGCGATCAGAAAACGATTAAAAATCAGATTTATAACTCGTTTTTTCAGAGTTTTCAGCTCGATCTTACGTACCGTAACCGATAGACACTTGATTTCACAGAGAGTGTATTACTTTTAGCCACTGACAGAAAAAAAAAATAGTTCCCTTTACAATTTTTTTTCTTGACATTTTGTGCTAGGTTTTATTCTCAGATATGGTATACTCAAAGGTTTTATTATCATTATTATATTGTACTGTGGTGTGAAACTCTTCATGTACTAGTCGACTCGCACTTGGCCAGTTTATTAAAAGTGCTCCGCGCGCTCCGCAGCTTCGGCCGCGGTCTTCTTTTCTACTGTAACTAGCTTATCTCTGTGTAACATTTTAAGCAAATCGGTCCAGTAGTTTTGAACCATGAAAAGTTATCAAACAAAAAAATTATACAAATGACAACTTTGATTTTCGCATTTATAAATTAGTGTTGACTAGCTTTCTGCCTACACGGCTTCACACGCTTATTCGAGTCGATTTCACCGTCAAACTTCCATGATCTTCTATTTCCTGTATTCCTTCCAGAAAAGTTCAATCGACCTCCTCTAGAATATGCTCCTTTGAATAAAAAAGTTTCGTCCTCATTGATAGAGAAATCGGTGAAGAACATACACATACACACAGACAAAAAAAACAATAATAAGATCGTTTAAAATAGTAAAATAATCGATTTCAAATGCCGCGCTATTATATTTCAGTACTCCTTTCCAACAAAAAATAATCATCAAAATCGGTTCGATTCGAGTAACCTCCTTTTTTAGAATTCGGTAAAAAGAAATACTCAACTACAAACATAACTCAATTAAAGATAACTAATTGAAAGCTCTCCTTATCTGAGGTTATGGCGGTTACTAATTGAATACAATGACCACAGACTATGTGTAGGTATATAGATATATCAATAAAGGAGTCCAATGTTCTTTTACAATGTAAACTATCTGTGTAATTTGTGGAAAAATATTGACAGTTTGTAAACAGAAGCTTCTAAAGGCAGGTTTCATATTACTGTAATGCAACTCAATTTGCCCTGTTAGTCTCTACATTATAAACACACTAGCTGTGCCCCCAGCTTCGCCCGGGTTAAAAAGTATCCTATAGCCTAATCTATATTACTGGCTATCCCTGTGCAAAATTTCAGTTTAATTGGTCCAGCCGTTTGACCGTGAAGAAGTCCTAAACAAACGAACAAATAAACAAACTGACTTTCGCATTTATAATATTGGTGTTGATATGTTCTGTGTATAGAACGATATCACAGAGTAAATAATAGTACTACCACTACGTAATTACGTCACGATATAAAGATGTCTATCCTAGGGTCTATCAGTATCTTCCGATATTATACGAAATAATGATAAGTGCCAATTTGAATGTAGAATTCTACCCAAGAAGATTATACTCAAATGAGGTAGCATATGGCAATAAACTGTTATTGTCTTCACAACAATGTTCTGCATTGCAAGGTCAAGTTACGGAGAAACGTTTTTGATTCTACCATGTATCACAGAATATATAATAGTACAAGTACCTACCTGTATACCAATATCATAGTTTTACAATCATAGTAAAACTATGCCAATATTATGAGATTAATTTTATGATCGACTTTTCAGAAGCGATCTTTGGGTAAATAAATGCGCACTTAACCGAAAATATTTATTTGTTTTCACAATAATTTCACATAATTTTAACTACTTACAACTTTAAACTTACACTATTTACAAGCTTCCGATATTGGTAATAATTATGATAAATATATCCCCTTCAAAAGTACTCAAAGTGTTAGTGACCATGAAAACGTATACCTACTTATTTATTTTATGCCAATTGATCTTGTTTCTAATAAGGATCAACTGAAGTAAGATTACTATGAAGTACAAGTGAAGGACGCCCACAGAACACTAATCCAAGGGAAAAAACAATTGACAGAATCATCGATAATACACAAAAAAACCTACATAATATTTGCGACTTGTGATATCGTACAAAAGCTATAGTTACTACGTTAAATAATGCATTAAATGCATCACTGCTTATTCCAAAATATTTAACAATATTATCTCATTTGACTTTACTTTGTATAAGAACTGAAACAGCAGCTCTGTCGAACACTGATAAGGTACCACCAACAATTATTGCCATAGTCACCGTTTTCTTTATCGATAGGTCAAGAATAGAGGTAGGTATAGTATTGTATCCGACTGTCAAGAAATTATAGAGGTATTTCCCTGTTCTGTGATTAAGTAGGAGAGAAGAGGTAATGCTTCCGAGCTAGCTCTTTTTAACCGACTTCAAAATAAGGAGGAGGTTTCTCAATTCGACAGTTTTTTTTATGTTCGCGGATAACTTCGTCGTTTATGAACCGATTTTGATGATTCTTTTATTGTTGGAAAGGAGATATCTCATGGGTGGGACCATAGTAATTTTATCGAGATCTGATAAGTATCTACAGAGATATGAAGATAAACACCTCATATTTGGTACTGAAAATTAATAGCGCGGCATTTGAAGTCGGTTCTTAACGATCTTAACGAGGTTATTGTAATACATGTAGAGCGCCCTCAGACTAGATGGAGCTATGATGTTCGCAAGGTGGCTGACAAGAGCTGGATGATATTAGCCAAGGATCGTGCTTAGTGACGTACAGTTGGAGAAGCTTACGTTGAGAACTGGAATAGTACTAATGGCTGATCGGCTGACGATTATGAAAGAAATTATATGACAGTGAAACTGCTCGCCGTTTAGCTGCCATCACGTTGTGAACTAGACCGTACGGTACTAAAGCATGGTTTGTAATTAGCGGTTACAATTCATGACTACCGCACATGGCAGATCTTTACCATAATATAAACAGAGTCAATCCCGCTATCTAGACGCTTAGATCTCTTAAACTACGCAACGGATTTTAAAGCAGTTTTCATAAATAGATAGAGTGATTCAAGAGCAATGTTTACAACTAGATTTTTTTTAATTTAACTATAAAACGCCGGCAAAGCCACGGGGCGCCGCTAGTAGGAAAAAAATCTGTTATTGGGACAGAAGATATTTCAGGAATAGCAAAAGTGTCTCTAGGCCTAACTCTGTTTTTTTACTAATTTTTAATTCTCAAAACTGTTGATCCGGTTATTGAATGAAGGATAGTCTGGACAGTGTCCTAAGAAAGTATGTGGATATAACTCTAACGAGTGCAGTTAAAGAAAGAAACAAATTAAATACCGTTGTAAAGGTTACCTACGGATGTTTTGATAAAATTGGAACTATCTACTTGATTACATTTAGTTTCAATATGAAGTTGACCTTTAAGTATTTTTATAACTTTTGTTGTGAGTGATTTTTTTCTTTATTCTAAAACAAACAATTTCAAAGACAGCAACAACTCATATATAAATAAAATAAACAAGTTGGAATTTATATCAATTTAAATAGTTTAAAGTGCTGAACGAAAATAAAAAAAGTAAGTCAAGATCATAAACAAAATCCCTTGTTAAGCTCAGACTAGTAGAGTAGATGCAGACGGTCCTTTCGCCATTTTCGTATGTTCAACATACTGATAAGTTATAACATTCATCAGTATCAACTATACTAGTCCACAGCTGGACATAGGCCACTCCAATTGCACGCTATAGGCTATACGCTAGCGTTTGACCACTACCTCACCTTTTTGTAAGTGATGATGCGGTCGAAGATGGTAAGCACGCTAGGCCTAGAATGGGAACTGGCTCTCGAGGATAGCTGCCGATAGACGCCTAAGCACGATCCTCGGATAATCTCATCCAGCTCTTGTCAGCCACCTTGCGAATATAACACACACACCAAATATAAACAACATACACTAAAATTCATCTAAATCGGTCCAGCTGTTTAGGAGGAGTTCAGTGACATACACATGTACAGTAGAATTATATATATATATATATATATATACAGATGAATTATATATACGGTCGGATTGAGAAACATACTCCTTTCTTTAAAGCCGGTTAAAAACATTACCATAAAGGCTTATTTAGTAGCTATCCTAAGTTGCGTGTACGCACTTAATCAATTTGTCTGATTAATAGCGGTTTTATCAACCAGTAGGTTTTAATTAGATATACCGTATCCCGGGCTAATTGCAGGTAGGCCATAAAAATATAATTAAGTACGAGTAATCGCAACTATGACTAGTTGCAAATCTAGAAGTTGATTAAAACTTGGGACCGTGTGAAGATTGATAGGTTTATGGCAGTTCGAAGTAATCGCGCGGGATTAGAATGTGCTTGTACCTCATCAGCATTAATAATATTACAATCGTCGTTTTGGAGGGAGAGGGGAGGTCAAAATAACCTCCTTCGAATTACACATGACCTCTGGATAGTTATAAATGGGTGACTACTGGTGGTAGGATGCGACCTAGGCTTCAACCAACTTCTGAAAAGAGACATTCAGAGATCGCCAATCGATCGCAGAGTTTTGTCAGTTCCATTGGAAGACGAGTGGATACAGTTGCATTGTTTATTGGAGAAATGTCAGTAATCTAGCGCTTTGTCCGTCTACCAATTCCAGGCAAGCACAATCTGCAAAATACTATCCTAGAACGCATCAGTACTTAACATCAGGTGAGGTGGTGGTCAAGCGTCTGTTTTTCATAAATATCAATGTCTATGCTTTGATTATTATTCTAAGAGAACTATTCTACAGAAGCAGACACAGAACAGTCCTATTTCTGCTCTGTGGATACAAATGTCAAACCTCAAGTTATTTAAGCAACCAAGTGATGTTCTACAGAATATGCAAGAATCCACCAACAAACAAATTCTTGAAAATCAAACTACCCTCAAAAAAGTGTAAAACAAACATAATTACAGCAGAAATAAACCTCACGTTTATTGCTGTGCCTTATTCGTTTTATGACCTCCCAGAGCTGGATAGACGTCAACTTGGAAGCCTAGGCATCGTAAATAAGTATGAAATATGATAATTGCGAAATTCTTCAATATATTACGATTTAAACATTGATGATTCGACTGACGTTTTGTAGGCCATAACTCTGGTTCCCAGAATGGGATCGGACAAAGCCCTTATGCTCCTTATGTTGGAGGCCTACCACAAGTACTAAAACATTTGACGTTCTTGTAGCAGCCTGGAAAGATTGACTGTATGGTTGGAAACAAATCCGCTAACAAAACTTCGCAAGATGTAGTTCGATGTAAAATCGAATTGGTAGAACCACAGAACACAGATATAATCTAATAAGATATCTAATTAAATAATAGAATTTGTCTGCACAGAACTTGAATTGGTCTGAGCTATCAACGGTTGGAAAGCAATATTGTAACTAAATGACATACTCTTCTCGCCATAGACAACACGCTCATCCATATTATCGAGCCTTGGACTTCGCACATATCTCGATTCAAGCGGTCATTTCTCCCGTACTCCTGTAAAATGTGGAACGAGCTGCCACCTGTTGTTTTCCCTCAGAGCTACAAGACGGAGTCCTTCAAACGGGGCGTTAAAAGAATCTTGACAGGTCGACAACGCATGAGTGACACTGACACCCCTAATGTTGCAAGTATACATAGGCGACTTCCCAACAGGTGAGCCAAATGTGGTTTGCTGCCGATATTTTCTAAAGATAGAGAAAGGTGCTGATTTACACGTATTCATAGCAACGTCTCCCTCTTACTGGTAACGTTAAAGACTGCAATAAGAATGCGTTGGAACTTGTAGTAGCCCTCTAGTTATGTTTTTTGTAGGTATTGTCATTAGATGTGAGCTTGTAATAAATTAATTTATGATAAGATTTTATTTGACATTGGAATCAGATTTAATAATATTTTAAAGATTTGAGTTGCGCTGAGCTCTGACAATTTTTATGTCGGCTAATGAAATTTTTCATCGCGTACTTAGGAAAAGAAATGTTTTCCTCTTACTTCAATTTTCGAGAGCACAGCAAAGTAAATACAATTAAGTCATAACAAAATACTGAGCAGTTAAGTTCACAACGCTAAGGACCTGAGGTTTATAAGTTATTAAAAGTGACGTTAATGACGTTAGCGAATTGAAGAATGCATGAGTTTTAGGCGTCCATTACACGGTAGGTAATCCGTCATTCAAACCAAAAGTCATGACTGATGGTTGCTCATGCAGCGAATCAAAGTATGTAAATATCAGTCAGTCACCCAATTACACGATCAGTTAGTTATCCATCAGTCACAGCCGTGAATGTAAGCAAATTGACAGCAAAACCTATCGTTCAATGGACGCCTTATGGATGAAACAACCCAAAATGGAATTCAACCATCTTAGACCTTTCAACCAAAGGTTGGAATGTTGTTGATTGGTTGAAAGGTCTAATTCAACCGTAGATTTTTTTGCAAAAGAGAAAGTAAATATTTTCTCTTTAAAAATACACAAATGTTGCTACTAACAACTGTTTATCATATTTTTAATTATTCATAAGTTTCCTATGTTGCAAGGGCAATGATAACGGGTAAACTGTATGTAGATTATGGGTACCTAGTAGTAGTTATGTGGGATTTTTTTATTTGTTAAAAGGATAATTAAGTAAAACGCTCTCCTAAAGTAAGTGATTTCGTAGTAGTCCTACTATTTATTTGAGTGGTCTGAATTTCTATGTGTATGCCTGCCTTTCGACACAGAATAGTTAATAGAACACTTTCGACCAGAAGGGTGCTAATATAGCACATTTCTAGCACCTTCGGGTACGAAACCCTTAAAAACGATGTCACACAGAATTTGCAGCGTTTACTCGAATGCACTCTCGTTTCATTACAAAAACCTAATGTATTATACTTAAGACGTATGCGACTGCAATTCGAGGCAAATGTGAGTGTTAAGTAAGTACCAAAAAAATTTAAACCAATAATTAAGATAATTTAAAACCTAAAACAACCGACATCCATGCCGCGTGAGTCAGTTTCAGTAGAAAGTTTGTCGTCATATCTCTGGAGATACTTATCAGATCTTGATTAAAGTACAATGGGACCACCTTAGGAGTACCCTTTCGAACTAAAAAAGATATTTTTAACTCGGTTCTCAATTGGCAAAAATATCGATGAACATACACAGAAAAAAATATACGTACAGATGATTTTGGAAGTCGGTTCAAAATAAAAAAGTAATTTAAAAGCAATCATATTCATTAAATAATTACTTATCCATAACAACAATAAATAAATAACTCCATGCATCCAATAATAAATAAAAAAGACCCTAATTTAATAAATTATGAATAAAATAAATGAATTACGAATTACTGTAGTAGTAGTACTATGTTCTTTAAAATGTCTTTTCATCTTTCATACGTCCTATTTACATATCGACAGCAAAAAGATTTTTGATTTTTTGGTATAGCGTTTATATGGACATTGTGGACAAGTCGTTTGTTGTCGTCGTAGGTGTCTTAAAATGGTACGTAACCGGTGTTAAAATGGAACACGATTTGCGTTAAAATGTGACTTTTTATTGGAGATAAGCCTCATTGAAGAGACACACATATATGCTATGGAAAGCAATGTAATTACATACGCGAATGGACCATTGTTGTGGTCGGGGAAAACAAATTAAAGTACCACAAAGATGGCTTCGTTAAATCCCTAATGTTTTGCTGTGCCTCGATTATTGAGTGGCATAGTGGACAGTTTTGTCTTTGGCTTTAGGTTTATTGACAGGACATGTGAAACTTAACATCAAGACTGTCAATGTAATGGACACTGTACTGTGAAAGGCAATTACTCTGGAAATCTCTTTTTTTTACAGGTGGTAGACGTATTATAAACGTAAATTATTTTTATTTATAATATTTTTTTTGTATGTATTAATAACTTGGATGGGTGAATTGGGAAAATGTTAGGGCCATCCAAAGTACGATAAATAAATAAATAATATCGATGTTCCGCTGACTTACTAACAAACAGTAGCTTACCATCATCAGGAAGATAATCCATAACCTTACGGTGTTCTGGCAGGTCCCAGCCCTGACTCCGACCGTTCTAGGCCTACCTAGCGTGTTCACAATCTTGGTCAACATCATCGCTTACCGCGAGGCGAGATAGTGGTCGAACGATATAAAAAATCAGATATAAAAAAAATCTATAATAACTTTGGTATATAAATATCATTTCATCATCGGCAGACTAATACAGATTTGGATAATTATTTGCTATCAGGTTTGCCCATAAAAATAATCATATTTAGATAGGTATCCCCTAGAGAGATATGAAAAGAAATCAATAAATCCAAATACAAATGACTCGCACAAAATATTGGTAAAGTTGGTCTTTACTTTTGAAGATTTAATACGATATTATATTTAAGTAATGTGTTAAAGTGTCTACTATTAAAACAAAGCCATTCATATTAACAAAGAAGCTGTTTGATCTTTAATTATCATGGCTCAGTATATGGTCCATAATACCAAGCCGCTGTTTGCAAATTGGTAACAATACATTTACAATTTCACCAACAATGATTTCATTCTTAGATAAGTTTTATCTCACAAATTGAGTTTAACATTTTGTGCCGTTGCTATCCGTTACAAAACATTTGCTTAACAAGCAAAAGCTGAAACATTGACAAAGATTGCCAACGACTGAAAAGATTAGAGAAATGTAGAATACAATAGAATTTCAATGAGCTCAGCTTCCTTGGAATTAAAAAAACAAAGAATTAAATACCTCAAAATTTATGAGTTACAGTAAGCTGCTGCTACATGAGCGTACGCACAGTTGCAGTACATTATAATATTATAGATTGCTTCAAGAAATCAATATTACAAAAAAAGTCAGTGTGAAATACGAGTAACTTTGCACACTGCATTGCACTGGTTGCTACGCACCGACTGAATAACGAACAATTGAACTTGTCTTCTTTGTCTATTACAGACAATTTCGCTGTGCCATATTAAGCTCGTTAATGGCTCACCTACCTATCTTATTATATACATAAAATCATTGTTTACCGATGTGTTTATACATTTGCGAGCGCAGACATTTTTAATTGCCTTTCCGTAGGGTATGTAACCCTTTTAGCCGGATGGGCATCACACAGGGTGTCGTAAAACCGGGTTTATAGTCCATAAAAGCAAGTGGAGATACACACGGGCTGTATGCATTTCACATTACTTGTTGCACTTTTATAACCAATATATTTTGGTTTGATTTGCAACTTCTGGACGTAGCGTAATGGATATTTTTTGCACTATTTCTCCAGGTCGGATTTATTTGTTATTGATTTACGTGCGTTTTAAGTTCTGGCGAGTTTAAGTGTTCGCAGAAGGTTTTGTAATCAGAATGGTGAGTAATGGAATGAGGTGTGAAAGGGCTTTAAAGGGATTCAAGAACCTTTCTATGGAAGTAAACTGGAACAAATTCAAAGTGTTTCTTACGCTAATGTATAGAGTTGTAATCAATGTCACAGCCTTGTTTTGAAAGTAAGAGCAAAAACACATGAGTAAAGAAACTTTTCTTTTCTGTGTGGCAGAACTGCAAGGATAGTGCAATTTGCTGGAACGACAGGAAACTATTTTGCCTGTAGAATCTTAAGATGCCTATTAAGGTATAAATATTTTTCCTACATTTCCCTAGACGGAAGGAAGTCTCTACAAAATGTTGTTTTTTGGAGTAATTGATTGTTGTAAAGTGTAAGCTAAGCTAATTGAATAGTGAAGCAGTAATATAGGGGCTTAAAAGAAAATTGCTTGCCAGGTCAAGATTAAGGAAGCCCACAGGTTTTGTGGTTTCAATTGTAACTTGTTTCTTCCCGTCTGCACTAGATGGAAGATATCACCAGTTTGCTACCTTAGACCGCAACATCACTTTCCGTTACTATCAGATCAGAAAGTGGTCTAGTGCTTTTGTGTCATCATTGTCATCAATTAATAAATAATATAATTAAAACAAGATTTTGAAATAAAAAAACTGTAGTCTGTAGTAACTCTGTAGTAAAGCGAAAAAAAATGCGATTTGACTCAGGCTCAGTAGTAAGTTTGAGAAATACAAATACCTTCTTTTCAACCGACTTCCATAAAGAAGGAGGTTCTCAATTCGTGTATATGTATTTTTTTATATGTTACGCGATTACTCCGTCAATTGTGAACCGATTTGAATGATTCTTTTTTTAATCGGTAGAGTGCGTTTCCGAGGTGGTTAGTTTTTAAACTATTATAATTATTCATTATAATGATATGATACTACATAAGAAATGAGAAGAAGACATGCGCTAGAAAGTTAAATAAAAGCTAAAATTAAAAAGAAATTTACGTGTTACAATCTTACTTACATTTATACTGGTAGAACAGACATAAATAACAGACTGAAATAAACAGTTATTTTGAGGTGATATATTAAATCTGTAATAATTGAACCGTAAACAAATGCATTTAAGCTTATACGATATGATTTCACGCTAAGTGTCTTGCTAAGATAAATTATGGTCAAAGAAACAGAAAAATTAACCATACAATAATGGCATCTATTAATTAGGACACAAAGTCTATTATTGGTCCAGTATTGGCTGGAAATGCAAGTCTACTTATGGTAGCCTTGTTTGACCGAGAAGTAGGGTTGGCAACATTTTTTGAGCTCATAGATATTTTACTTTACTAACTCTAAAGATCGGCAAACGGAGCGTAGGACGTTCTGTGACCAGGTGGAGCGACGACATACGCAATGCGGTGGGCAGTGACTAGAAAAGAACAGCCAAAGATCGGGCTCAGTGGCGCATCTTGGGAGAGGCCTACGTCCAGCAGTGGTCTGACACCGACTGATGATGATGATGAACTCTAAAGAATATTAATTAATATCTAAGTATTTTCAACCAACTTCCAAAAAGAAGGAGGTTCTCAATTTGTTTGTATGTTTTTTTTTGTATGTTAAATACCCGATTACTCCGTCAATTGTGAATCGATTTGAATCATTTTTTTTTCATAGGAAGGCTTCATCTTCTAAGTGGTTCCATTTAAATTTTATCCAGATGTGATAAGTATGTCCAGAGATATGACGATAAACGATAAAAACTAAACAAAATTGCTACTGAAGCTGACTCGCGCGGCATGGAAGTCGGTTTGTTTAGTTTTTAAACTATCTAATTAGAATAAAGTAAAGCAGTTCGTAAAGCAGTGAGACGGATATGCTTTCGGATACAAATAGGTAATAAAAAAAACATTAAATTAAAAAATCAAAAAACCCGACTGCGCAAAAAGTGAAGTGTTAAAAAACGAACTGAAAAGAAATAAACAAGTAAGTCTAGTAGACTTCTGTTTAGGGATATCAAAAAACTATACCATTTAAATTCTTTCTCGGTCGATACACTCATAAAATAAATTATACATTGTTATATGGAATATAGAGACTTTAACAGTCTGGACACATTAATCCCCATTCGTTAAGCCATTATGTGTCCATGTCCATGTGTGTAAGCAGTATATGTAGTTTTTTGATATCCCTAAACAGAAGTCTAAACTACTAGACTCACTTGTTTTTTTCTTTTCAGTTCGTTTTTTAACACTTCACTTTTTGAGCAGTCGGGATTTTTGATTTTTTAATTTAATGTTTTATTTTACACTTTTTAGTTATTTTCTAGAATAGAAATTGGTACGAGTATATATATACGTACCAATTTGCACATTTCAAATATATATATTGACGTTAGCGTTAATATTTTATTGTTTATGAAATGGGGCCAGCAGGATTCCAGTACTATTATATTTACTAATATGCTTACGCATTTTTTGGCAAATATAAGGTTTTGTGCGAAAACACTACTAAGTATGTATTACAATGGGGGATTTAACAACAAATACTAAAAACAAAATAAAATTAAATATGAAAGGGGGTCTACATCACAGTGTGGTCTACATACAAGTAACGTGTATTTTTCGGCGTTTTGTGCTTGAACTTGTAAACTAATAAATAGATAGACACTTGAAATCTTCACAAAATATGTATAACTATGACCGTTATTACAACTATGGAAAAAAAAAGAACAAAAAACCGAAATGTGTGAAATAGATAGGGTTTTTGCTTTTTAAGCTTACTTACTTTACAGTTGTACTATTAAACGACTATACCAAAAGGAAGAGGTTGTTTGTTACCTCAGAACTCCATCAATTCTTAACCGATTTGGAAAATTCCTTTTTTGTTTGAGTTAATATGATTTTCGTTTGGTCTCATAGTAATTTTATTGAGATCTGATAAGTAACTTCAGAGATAAGCACCGCAAACTTGTTACTGAAAGTGACTAGTGCGTCGCGCAGTCGGGTAAAAAATGCTACAATATTGCACACGTGGCAACCCTACATGGAAGTGACTCTTGGATCAGCGCCAGAGCTCGGTTCTTCGACAATACGTTCTAAAGTAAACTTTGGTAACAAGTTTATACACTTTTGTGATTTGGTGGGTACGTTTTTATTGTTTGCTGAGGAAGCTAGTTTCGTGGATATGACCTTGGTCGTAGAACATTTTGATGTTGGATGAGTTTGAGTAATGATATTAGTTGAACTTTTAAAATGATAAATTGCTGACGTCACCGATTGGAATGAAAATTAGAACAGGGATCATAGACCATCTTTTTCCAACGTTATATCGAATTGAAACTAGAAACAGAGCTTACTAGCAATGTGAGTTGCACATTACCAGTAGTCTTGATAACCCTCCAACTAAGCTAAATATGCTTGTGTCTGGAGATATCTTATTGATAGATAGAAACATAGGTAATTAATGTTATTGTAACGTCACTGCATGTCATTTTACGAAAACCAATAAAGGTACGGACCACAGAAATATGAATAACTAGCTGTGCCCCGCGGCTTCGCCTGCGTTAAAGATAACTTTCATTTGTTTAAATATTTTTTTTCATCAGAACCATCTCCTGACGATAAAAAACACGACAAAAAAAGAATTAGCGAAATCGGTCCCACCGTTCGCGCGTGATGCCGTGACCAAGGGAAATTGGGATTAATTTTTATATATAAGAAGAAGATAAGGTACGACGTACGGCCGCAAATTTCATTTCATTATTTTTTTTGGTAAACTTACTTAATTATCTAAAGTTTCTGGTCTTAATAAAGGCTAAAACATACAAAAACTACCTTGCACAAAAATTCAATCACGGTAAAAGAAAACGCAATGACACGTTAAGATATTTGCATTTGTGAGAAGAAGGTTTGTTATATTTAGAGATTTTGTGGTTCTAGCATTGGCAATTGGCAACCAGGGAACTTTCAGAGCAATCCTGTTTTATAAAATTTGAAGGGATCATGGTTATAGCATAGCAAACTAGATTTTTGATGCGATGTCGAGATTTTGAGCTAGAAAGTGACGAGAAATTCCTGCTTCGCAAGTGAGAGCTTTAGGAAAATTGACCGCTTGGATTATGTTTCCAACGTCTAAAATGTAATATCAAAACCCTTATAAAAATTCAGATTAGTCTACTCAAGAGTTTGAATCTCAATGAGCGAAAGTATTGAAGGGATCCCCATACAAGAACCGTTTTTCAGACGCTTTTTGCTTGATTTTATTAATCGTTTTAGACAGTGTGTGTAAAATTGTAAATACATAAAAAAATAATTAAAATGTTACTAAAAATTAAGGGGTGTTTAGAAGAAACGTACTTTCCAGCATTTTTTACTCGATGTTATTGTACAGTGGTACGGCCAAGTGCTGATTCGATTCGCACTTGGCCGGTTTATTATATTTATTAAGTCTTAAATCGGTTGAACTGTTTAACCGTAAAGAGTTCCCAAACATCATTAATCTTATATACCGGCTGTAATTCACGTAACTTTAGTCGAGTTTTCTCGACCTAGGTTTCAGTGAACATCGCGATCTCACCGCGTGACCTCACTCCCGAGGAAGAGCGACGGACGCGCTCGAAACTTAGGTCGAGAAAATTCGACTAAAGGTACGTGAATTACAGGCGGTATATAACATAAATAATGTTACAAATTCACGATAATTTTAAAACAAAAAAGGTCACAAACAATCAAACTGACTTTTTAACCGACTTCACAAAAAAGGAGGAGGTTCTCAATTCGTCTGTATGTTTTTTTTTTTTTTTTTTTGTGTGTATGTTACGCGATTTCTCCATCAATTGTGAACGGATTCAAATGATTCTTTTTTTAATTGGTAGGATACGTTTCCGAGGTGGTCCCATTTTAATTTTATCGAGATCTGATTAGTATCACCAGAGATATGGAGATAAATACCCCAAACATAGGAGATTGTACTAGTTTTAGTAGAAGAGTCCCAAGAAGATTATACACAATGGAGGTTGCTATTGCATATAAGATATTCTTACGGTAACTGTGAGCGAGATAGAAATAAAGGTGGGGAATTTTTTTTTGTAATATCTTATAGGCAAGCGTTTGACCACTATCTCACCTGTTGCTAAGTGATGATGCGGTCGAAGATAGAGAAGTGGACTAGAATGGGAACTGGCTCTCAAGGATAGCTGCCGGAACACATTAGATGTTTGGCGACAGATTTTCTGACATGAGGGTGGTAGCTGGCCAGGCGGACACTAGATATGTTCTACCACCATGCGGGGGTTATTGGTTTCTTAACGATGTTTTCCTTCACCGGAGGGCCACTGTGAGAAGCGCACATATATTTTTCGATAGAAAAATTCATTGGTGCACGGCGGTTTGAACTCGGTACCACGGCATCAAAGCCGACTGTTCTCCCAATTACGCCACCGGGCCCTCAATAAATAATTATATATTAATAATTATAATAAATAATTATGTATAAATATAAATAATTTGTCTTCACAGGAATGTTCTACCGGGCAAAGTCTTGTTAGAGTGCAAACTTTTTTAAACATACCTAATATTTTTTGACATGACATGACATTTGGCGAAGATGGCGGCCATTTCAGTCCCGCGACACTGCATACATAATTAAATAACTCAGAATCATGAACGTACTTTGTACCAATCAACACAGCAAAAAAAAATTATAAGCATAAAACCACATATTATATAATAGTTACTACGTAAATAATACTTTCCGTTGTTAGGTTGGCTACACAGTGCTTACATAATTCGGGTATCCACAATATAGGGAAGTGCCTCTTATAACGTAGTAGAGTGATTCAGTACCCTGTTGGCCATATGGCGGCAATTAATGTTAATAATCGCAAATAATACTTTTTTATATTCATTTTGGAATACAACTAGTCCGTGTTATAAAAGTATTTGGAATTATTGTAATAAAATAGACAATTAATTATCGTGTGTCAGATGCTTTTATTGCACAGGGCCATTTTGGACATTGTCCTATGAGACCTTGATGACATCATTATTACTAGTGAATATTTTTAGGGTTCCGAACCCAAAGGCTACCCAATGAACACTTTCTGAGACTTTGTTGTCTGTTCGTCCGTCCGTCCGTCCGTCCGTCCGTGTGTCTATATGTGCGCACTTTACAGATCTGTATCTTCTTAACCGTTATAGGTACACACTTGAAATTTTCAAAAAGTATATATCCGTCAGTGTATAACGGCCCAGACACGAAATTTAATAGATGCATGTAATTTCATTAAAACTTTTTTTGCACTAAAAAGGGTAAAATAAGTTATTTTTCAAAAAAAAATAAAACCGACTTCATAACCACAAAAAGGCACTCAAAAGCGAAAAATAATTTACTTAAAATTATTATAAGCGTTACCCACGTCTCTATTTGAAGTCGGTGCCAGCCAAGTCTATTGAATATTAGATAGATGCTATGTATGTAGTAGTAGTAGGTAGGTACATGTAGGTTAGTAAGTAGGTAGATACATGTACTCGTAGGTATTATCTATCTACTACCTATTAGACTTGGCTGGCACCGACTTCAAATAGAGACGTGGGTAACGCTTATAATAATTTTAAGTAAATTATTTTTCGCTTTTGAGTGCCTTTTTGTGGTTATGAAGTCGGTTTTATTTTTTTTTGAAAAATAACTTATGTATCTAATATAATAAGTAGAAGATATTTTGGTGTGGAGATATAGGTCGAATGTATGTTTATATGACATGATACTATATGCTACAGCTGCAGCTGAATCATAACTCATCATCAGATCATAGCGAAACGATTGTTCAGTCTTCTTAAAAAAAAAAATTAAGCACCAAATCGAACTTAATCGAACAGCCTTTAAATTTTTCTCAGCATTATCCAGAAACTTCACTTAACTCAATCCCTTTTCAAAAACCCCTCAGAACTCTAGTAAAAAGGTACCTAAGCTTCCTTGATAGAATATGTAAATGAGATATTGCAGTCGTCACAGGAGGAAGGAAGGCGCGACTATAAGCTTCGTTTTGCGACCTTGCTCGCTCGATCCACTGCCCGAATTGCAGAGCGACGTAAAATGTTAACCCTACTTTAGGGTTGGCACTTGGAACTTTAGAATACGGGAGAAACAAAGGATTTTAGAATGGAATTTGGAATGTGCTTGTCTGGAAAGTGAAACGGGTTATTGAACTTTTTTTATATCTGATAGGCTAACGTTTGACTACTATCTCGCCTGGTGGTCAGTGATGATGTGGTCGAAGATGGTGAACACGCTAGGCCTAGAATACGCTGACTCTCAAGGACTATATAGGCTGTTGGAACACCGTAAAGTTATGGCGGCAGATTTTGCCCTTGATGGTGGTAAGCAACTTTTTGTTAGCAAGTCAGGTGGAACATCGATATAATATGGCGAGATGGTAGTCAAACGATAGTCTATACGATATATATAAAAAATTGCTATGACATTTCATGAGCTGCATAGCGAGAGTAATTTCTCGGTGATATCCTACTTGCACAATAATTTGATGCAACAAGATTGCGAAATCACAGCGATTAAATTTCCTAGAGAGCGCTTCGATTACTTCCCTGTGTAGCTAAGCGATCACATCACGTCAATCATGCCTCTACCAACTACTTTACAAATAATTTACATCAAATAAAATTAACATATCAACGCCAATATTATAAATGCGAAAGTCAGGCTGGACTGATTTAGCTGAAATGTTGTATAGGGATAGCCAGCACTATGGATTAGGCTATAGGATACTTTTTAACGCGAGCAAAGCCGCGGGGCACAGCTAGTAACCAGATATATATTTTTTGTAAAGACGTCATCATGTGAAAGAAAAAGTATCTAACTACTTAAAAGTATTCCCAAATTCGACTGTACTACCATTTGCCAGTACAGTCCAGTCCCTACAGCCCGGCTCCATCTATTGTATTGTCACTTATGTATGTATGCCAATTTTAGCTCTATTGGATACAGAAAGTGGTTGAAAAAATGGTTTGCTAAGTTTTACGGACAACTTTCATACGAATGTTATAATTTAACTTATAACGTTCGTTTTAATGTTGTCGGTAAAAAGCTTGTAAAAATACATTAACCAATTTCATTAAATTATGTATGAAAAATAACAGTTCCGCCTCGTGTAAAAGTATCCTATGTGTTAAGTGAGTAATCCAGGTTAAAAACTATCTGTATGCAAAATTTCATCCAAATTCGTTCAGCCGTTTTTGCGTGAAAGAGTAACAAACATCCATCTATTCATCCATACCATACTCACCAACTTAACTTAATATACAAGCATCTAGATGGCGCTGGCATAGGTTGCACAGCAGTTCTTGTAAATATGGCCTAAATGTATGAGATCCTGCATCGCGCAAACGATATTTTCCGCGATGTTAGAACCAGATGCACTTTCTTCGTTATCAAACATCTTAAAAATTTCACTCTTTACATGTTAACATATTACATTTCACATTTATAATAATACCTAATAGGATATAACTATAATCGTGGTAGTCTGATATCAGTGTTAGATAAAATATGTACTAGAGTAATAATAAGAGACCTAGACATGATGTTAAGTAAACATTATCTAGTACAAATTAACAAACAGTCTGACTGTGTGTAGAGATAAGTGGTCTGGGCAATATTCTGAGTGTTTCTGCGTTATCTTGCAATTACCTATTCGAGCAACTTTTCCAATTTTCTCACGAATCGGTGTCTTACTAAGTATGTCGCCAATCTGGCATGAGATTCAGTGCCAGCCAGAATTTAAGTCAGGATTTCTGCAGGTGGTAGGAGCTTATTATATTGAGGTTGCGTCTGACTTGCTACTAAAAAGTAGCTTACCACCATCAAGAAAATCTGCCGCAATAACCTAAGGGTGTGTACATAAGTACTATGTAACATAACATGTTATAACATTGTTATTTAACATGTTTCAGATAATGTTGACACGAAATGTTATAAAACAAGATAGTATAACATCTTATTTGGATACTATTGTATCCGATATATTCTGAAAATCTCAATATACTTTGTACCAAAAATACACGTGATTCTGTAGTCTAAAACCTCACCACATATCACCAGGGTGGAAGGGGTTACAAAGTTGAAGATCCAATGAACGACCCCATATAGACAGACAACTTCATTACTCAGACAAAAATAGTAGTCAAGTGCTTGCATGTCCAGAATAAAAGAGAGCTTTTCTCAAAAGTTAAATGTATTATCCCGCGGATTACAGATTACATATGATACGCAAACTTATCTTAAACCTTAAAACCTTCAACATTTATGACGTACAGATCTAGAAAACGTAGAGCAGCAACCCTAGCTCCCGTCCGAAATAGGGAAGTTTAATGACGAGCGCGGCGCTCGTAAAACATCAAACGTTCCGACGTCAGGGCTGTTAACTTACTAAATTAAATATTTTATTCAGTTTGCGTAATTTAGTAAATTGTGTTTGATGGTGCTTTTGGGAATCTGCATTTTAATTATAGTTGCATGTAAATAAACCTAGAAGATATTTTGAGGAACTAACGGAGCTTGTCCGACTTTATCGCTACAACTTTTGGGTAAAATGTTTAAAAAGCTTGTTATATACGGAAACGTATGAAGCAGATGATATCTCCTTTTTAGGGTTCCGTAGCCGAATGGCAAAAAACGGAACCCTAATAGATTCGTCATGTCTGTCTGTCTGTCCGTCCGTTCAAAAATGACATTGAGGTTCCTAAAATCATTTTTTCTCAAAGTCAATCATTTGAAAGATAGGCGCGACTAAAGTGGTAAAATGTGTGCCCAAACCCCCCCCCCCCCCTCTAACTTTTAAAGTATGGGAGTGAAAAATTTAAAAAAAATATGCTGTAGATCTCAATAAAAACTAACAACGAAAATTGGTTTGAACGAGATACAGTCAGCAGTTTTAGAGATAATGGCGACCGCAAAGATAACTTTGTTTTTCATACAAACACTATGAAAAACAAAGTTAATTTTGTAGTTGCGAAAAATCATAGTTATGGAATACTTAACGGTGTTACGGAACCCTACGAGTGCGAGTACGACTTGCACTTGGCCAGTTTATTAAGAGTGTTCTTTGCTTTGTTTTGTGAAAATATGTTCAGCCGTTTGAAGATTATGAGCTCTTTTATGGTTGATGAGGCTCTGAGAACAACTTTCATAGGTCTGATTAATTTGAAATCGTAATCAGTATCCTGTTACTTCAATTATATTGGAAGGACATTGTAACCTTGACCTGATGTTGCGGAATCTCCTGGAATCTGCAGAATACTCAACTCTTTACCAGCAAACAGCAGTATGTCTGTCTATGTATGTCAATGTTTAGCCTCAATGAACTGATTATACATAGATCGGGGGATAGATAGATAGATAGATTAGTTCATATTTTGGTTCTTTTTTTTCACGGGTCATAAATGGCCCGGTCCTTTGGAAGGCATTGACGGAGCCGAAGCCAACGTCAAGAGGCCCTTTACAATATTAAATTAAATTATATGATTTGTGGATGGAGAGATGAAAAACTATATAAAAAGATGGTATATTAATTTATTATGGCTATGAATGTGTGCTGCTTGGTGTCTTTTTCTGGTCTATGGGATGAGGTACGGCACCCGCCAATTATTCTATATATATATACATATAATATTTTAGTTATTATTATTAAAGTATTATTATAAAGGTATTCTTATAGGGATATTTTTAAACATTATTTATTTTTACCGTTTATTTTTTAAATGAGCAAGTCTGTATATTTTTACATTTTCATGTGACAACCTTGAGTGACGACCTACACACCCCGTGGCACGGAACAAAACATCGGATCTAGACTTTTGGTGCACCTATACATACATGTACCTAGATGTTGCTACATTTTACTGCAGAATTGTGTTCTTATATCTTGCTAAATACTGCAAATGCGGGAACTTTGTAGGGGAAGTACTACAAATCTTCGAATCTGTATTTTTTGAACCCTCGACGCAAAAAGAAGGGGTGTTATAAGTTTGACATGTGTATCTATCTGTGTATGCGTGTCTGTCTGTGGCTTTGTAGCGCCCAAACGGATGAAACGATTTGTTAGGTGTCTTCATCGAGAGGGTTCTTAGCTTTGTTTATTGAAAATCTGTTGAGCCGTTTAAATATTATCAGCTCTTATTCGGTTTTAAATAAATAATTAAAATCTTTATTGTGACAGTCACATATAGAGATGTTGATGAGACCACGATAACAACTTTCGTAGCCCTTTGAAAGCGGACTTCAAAAAAGAAGAAAATGGCGTTTCCTTACCCAACCAGTCGGGGTGGTTTTAAATTTTAAAGTATTAATTATACCGTATAGACTAGCGATTGACCACTATCTCAACGGTTAGTATGCAACGATGCGGTCGAGGATGGTAGCACGCTTGGCCTAGAATGATAAATATTACTACCAGCACAGAACAAATAATAATACCACTACCATACGTACCACCAGATGTAAAAAAATATCAAAAATATAAAGATTATGTTATTTTTATTACATATTTTGTGCAAACCTCTTATCGACTCCCTTGCATTAGTTTCTTATAAGTTATAAGCTTATAAGTCTAACTCTATGCGCTAGGGTAAAAAGTTTTATTTTATTTTCGTAAGTAGCGTACGAGTAATGCGTTAGGAATGTCAGTTGTACTTTTCGTCTCACCCAACTTTAACCGAGCAAAACCAATCTAATTTAAAAAAAAAGCTACGTCGAAGTTGCATCGAAGTTAGATTTTACGACACTCGAATATTCCGACGGAAATCCGTAGACCTCAACCAAGCAAAACATTTTCCTTCACACAAAACTAGCTCTTATTCCTGCAACAATAGTAATCAATACAAGTGCAGTTAAATACTTCAGGAGCTACCTTGTTTTCCAGTAGGTTGCCTGCTGAAGAAACTTCAACAATTCAGAAAACTAGAGGATCAAAATCACGTCCTGTCTATCGATCAGGCCAATCAAGAAAGTTCTGTCTGACTGGATCTCAAGATTTGTTGTTATTTGTCAGATTTTGAAGAAAATGCTTCGCAATACCATGTGACGTCATGGTAGGTACACTTATAGCTTTATTTTCAGACCGAATTCAAATACGGAGGAGGTTTACACCTTCGTCTGTATTTTTTGTGTGTGTATGTAACTCAACTTCTGCGCCAATTTTCAATCGTGTTTAATGAGTATACCTACCTAGAAAATCATGAAAAACTAAAACCCGACTCCGGAAAAATATAGCCTTTTTTTATGATAAAAGGTAACAGGACAAGCACGACGCTCGCCTGATGGTAAGCGATGACGTCTACCTATAACAGATACAGCGGCATGCAAAATTCTGACCTGCCAGAGTTTTGCATTTCACTGCACTGCGCCTGTTACCTAGAGACGTAAAGATGTCGAGTCTCACATGCCCTGTAATTTCACTGGACACCTTGCCGTTTCAACCGAGAACATTTCTATTTCACGGCTCAAAATTAATTGGCAAAGTGGTGGTACCGCCCCAAGCGGACTAGCAGAAGTCCTACCACTACAAAAGCCTTAGATGTAACCCGAAAAATAAACCGCTACAGTATAACACGACATAGGTACTTACGTAAATACAAACATATATACCATCTATACTACTGAAACATTTGGCTTCGCCGTAGGATATATACAAAACACCCTGAAAATTTTCTGTTGATCCGGTGTTCCCACAGCACACAGGCCTTGAGAGCCAGACCATTTTAGGCCTAGCGTTAGCGTTTCACCATCTTCAACCACATCATCGCTTACCACCAGGCGAAATAAAAGTCAAACGCTACTAGCCAAACAGAATTATGGATTATCTACGAAACTTGAAATTTGGCCAGAAGTATTTAGTAATCATTCGCTTATAACAGATTTTGCGACAGGGCTGGATTAAGGAGGTCTTAGGGCTCACGCAAGTTTGTATAAAAGATCTTAATTTTTCTTGAAATTTGGCCAGAGATATTTAGTAAACGTTCGCTTAGTACGGATTTTGCGACAGGGCTGGATTAAGGAGGTCTTGGGTCTCATGGGAGTTTGTATAAAAGATCTTAATTTTTTTGTTACGAACTTGAAATTTAGCCAGAGGTGATAAGTTAACGTTCACTAAGAACGGATTTTTTTTGCAACAGGGTAGGATTAAGGAGGTCTAATGGCTCTCGTGAGTTTGTATGAAAGTCCTTCATTTTTTTACTACAAACTTGAAATTAGGGACAGAGGTATTTAGTAAACGTTCGCTAAGTACAGATTTTGCGACAGGGCTCTGCCCCTGCCAATGCCAATTAAAACGCGGTAGGGTAAGGTTATGAGCGCGTTTTGAGCTGTCAAAATATCGTGACATATGAGGACGTGTAACGCGTGCGTTTTGTATAATTTACCTATCGTGTGGCATACAGAATACAATTTTTCAATAACGTAACGTGGCGCGTTAAGGAACGCGTTATCTCATTGGTCATACTGAATAAGGCCCCAGTTGAGGAATTGATTGTACCGCGCGCCAACAATGGATTGGGGTCTAATTGCTATGAAGTCGATGATTTATGTAGACATTTCGTATTTTGTCGTTTTATGTTGATTTGTGTCACTCTTGTGTCAATACACAAGCTTAACCCTCGATTATAAAAATATGTGTTACTTCTGTTCTGTGCAAGTGGGCCTAACACGTGCACATTTCACAAATACAGGATGGTAACTAAACCACTTTGTGGAATTATCACTATTTATATATATAGTGTATAAGTTGCAACTGATAACCGCATGACAGCGAGGTGATTTGATAACGCATGTTTATAAGATATCCAATTGCATTTACTATATAATTGTATAGGTTTTGTGAATTCATCCTTAACGTTTCGGCGACCGCTTTACAGCGACATTATTTAAGGACGTCTCTTTATTCGTCAACAAACGGCTATTAGCCAAGACCAGACGGACCTAGGTTACGTTACGACCTATAGTCGTATTTTTAATTAGACGAAGCCAACTGACAGTAGCTAATGTCACTTTGTAAAATAATGTTGCCATATTTAAAGTAATAGTGATGCGTTCAGTTCTCGTTCAATCAGATGAATTAACAATGAGTGTGAATAGTTAATCATTTCAAACTATAAAAGAAGTGTTTCGTTACGTTTTAACAATAGAGGCAATTTTATTTATTCAGGAGTTTTTTCAATCATTCACTTTGTCACAACACTATTTTTATTTCATCAAAAACTGACAACACAGTAAACGTCAGTTGACTTCGTCTAATTAAATATTCGACTATAGGTTCCGTGCATGTCCGATGTATTCTCAGAGAGTTTATGCAACAAGATCGCGATGAGAACCCTGCAACAGTCGACAACAAAGTTCATCTGTCGATACTTTTATAATAATGATTCTACTTTTTAATAACACACGAATTTAATTCATCGGTGATTTATATTTTGACTTTTTAGTTTTCATAAGAATAGGCGTAAAAATTAATTATTATCTTCATTAAAATTGAACATTTGTTGCTTTTGTTTTAATCATTTATGTCCATACCATAGGTAAGTTCCTTTATATACAATACATGGCGAAATAGATTGTCTCATATAATTTTACTAACAACTTTTGTATACCTACTCTATTTCATGTGAAATAAACTCATTCAACTTATTCAACTAATACATATCACAACTATTGTAGTTGTGGTATGTATTAGTTGAACTATATCTAAAATAGAGATGTTACGGAGATCCGGCTTCGGTTCCGATACACCTACCGAAACTTTTGGTTGTCTTCATACCTCCAGTTTCGGCTTCGGTTCCGATTGATTTGAAGCGGAGGTTATACCGAATACTTATAGCATTGTTTTATTAACTTATCTGACCCGGCCTTAACATAGGTTCTCATTTGTCCCCAACACTCCATGGTTTACCTCCGGTTCCGATTTCGGTTTCGGTTCCGGCTTCGGTCCCGTTAAAATAAAGTACAAATCTCCGCTTTCGTCTTCGATTCCGATTTTCCGATAAAACCACCTCGGTAACATCCCTAATCTAAAACATATATCTATGCTATTCTACACTGATAGGCTCGAGACACCCGACCCAACATAGGCACAGAATACATAATAGTATAAGTAGCATAGGCAAGAATAGAGCTCTTTATGGCTGGCTAGCTATCTCGCTTACATTCCGTTCATTGGGGGTGGGTCTGGCAAGGAGGCAGAGGGTGCTATAAAAACATAAGCCTAAGCGGGCGGGACTATGTACCGGCCTGCCAGGGGTCCCTTTCACCCCTCTGTACCCTCGGAATTCTTTATTTCTACCTGGATTTATATGGGTCACGCCTACTTTAACTCATAATGTGTTTTTGTTACGATGTCTTGTGCGGGCGATAAGTTTACGTAGTTTTTAAACGCTAACCCATATGTGGAAGCGAGAAGGAGAATGTAGAATTAGGCTGTTTGTAAGCTCTATTCAAAGATATTGATTGTAGGCTCTTTTGCTTTTCTTTTTACCCAATAATAAAACTTCCCCGACTTCAAATGCCGCGCTAGTCATTTTCAGTACCAAGTTCGAGATGTTTATCTCCTCCATATATCTGGAGATGCTCATCAGATCTCGTTTTTTTTTTTTTGTATTTTATGTTTGGCAAAGAACCAGACAGCCCGCCTGATCATAAGCGGTTACCATCGCCTACGGACAACTGCAACACCACAAATGCTGTTGATGCGTTGCTGACCTTTGAGGAGTTTGAGGATACCCTTTTTAAAAGATCCCATCCTATAGATAGATGGGAAGTGGATGATCGCGGCGGGTAGATCATTCCACATCTTACAGGTACGTGGTAAAAATCGTCGGTTGAAACGGGTAGTGCGAGACGTCCAGGTCTGTAAGATGTAAGGTTGAGCTTTTTGACGGTGCCGAGCAGTACGATAAAAGAATGGCGATGGTGGAATCAGGTCAATAAGGTCGCTTAATATAAGTATATACCTTTTCAGACAAAAAATAATTTTCTAAATCGGTCCAGGCAAGCTTTTTTGAGTAATCGGGGCATATATTTAAAAAATATAATATTCCAACGAATTGAGAACCTACCTACTCCTTTATTGAAGTGGGTTAAAAGGCACGAAAAAAGGACAACCGTAATCGGTGATAGACATGTTTTTCGGTTTGAATACGGCGTGTCCAGTGAAATTACAAGGCATGTAAGACTCATCATCTCATTATTCAAGGTGACGCAGGACGATAATGGGTGTCGTAAATTCTGTCAATACCGCTGCCCCCCTATTCCATCTATACAAATCCACCGCTACGCCTTCGTCAAAATCCTTGTGAATACCACCGCTGTTAGTCTAGTTTCTACGTACATGACTCAAGTTGCGGTTAAAGTGTAACAGTTGTCGCTCCTTTGAGTCTTGTACTATTATTTATTCTGTACCTGAGTTAGCAACGTGGGCTCAAATTCCAGAGCAAAAATCAAGTACCAACTATGTAACTATTCTATGGCACAGTGCGCGTTGTTAAGGGCAGCCGCACACGCGACACTTTTACAGGTGACGATACGCGACTGTGTCACGAGGCGCGACCGAAACGATCGTTGAGATTCTTTGCTTCTTAGTTTAAATAATTACTGTAGATATTAAATTGTTGTTTAATTATATCCTTACGAGATAATTATATACTTTGAAACTAATTTTAATTTGTATAATGTAACCGCGAACAGATATTTAATAGGAGATAAATTGCGTTAGTTGGTTTAGGTTATAAGTATGTATAAGTTTGTAACCAATTATGATACAGCACGCTGTGACAAGTCGCGTGATTGCGTGGCTGATTAATAACGCACAAAACCTTGTTTGTAGCAAATTCAATAAAATCAATATCTCATGACGACTCCACTATTTATTATCTGCAGAAACTATCAAGATATAGAAATTAAGTTCTTTATTTATCTACAAATTGTAAGTGCAAACGAAAAACAAACGAAAATCGTCGTTGCAACTCTTCGTCAACAAAAAGTATAAAGTGTGTACGTGCGTGGCCTTACGGTAGTGTATTTTGCTTGTCAAATACGATACATCAAAATGTTACGGTGTTGCACTGCACGGGTGTGGCAGATTTTATTTTAGTGCTGGCTGGGAAGCTGTTTTCTTTGTTCCTTGACGAAATACTGAGATGTAAAGCGCAAAAGAAAACAAAGGACTTTTCTTAGGACTTTAGAAATTCTGCCGAATAATATCAACATATACGAGTAATGTCGAGTTTTTGTGGCAGAGAAAAACATTATCAAACGCGCGCGGCGATTGATAATGTTTTTTATTTGAATTTTGGAGGCCACAATACCTGTTAGTGATACAAAGCAAAGATCCTGCGATCCAGCGAAGCTTACCCGTTCTAAATCGCGTGGCTAATGTGTGTATGATTGAATAAAGAACCGGCCAAGTCCGAGTTGGACTCGCACACTGAGGCTTCCAAACAAACTTGTCTAAACAAAATTAACTTAGCAGTTCAAGCCCAAGACCGATGTCTAGACACTGTTCATGAACCAACCGCAAATCGTTAGTTTGTAATAGAAACTGCGAGTATTTTTTTTTTTTTTTTTTTTTTTAAACTACATATTTACTTTTCCAAGCTTTTTCCTTTTATAAGTGCTTCAAAAAACCTTGCTTCTTGCCAAATTTCATGAGTAGGTATAGGTCAACGGGAACGGAGAAGTTCCCTATAGGTTTTGATTCCATTGTGAAATCGCAAACTATGCGACTTAAACGATCTTATCTTTTGATCGCATTGACTTACATGTTTGATTTTTTCACAGCTGAATGATACCGTAGACCCGAGTATTTGTTATAAGTACCTAAATTTCAGCTTGATACCTTTACGCGTTCCTGAGAAAAAGTGTGACAGACAGACAGACGGATAACAAAATGACCCTATAGGTAAGGGTTTTTATTTCCTTTTGAGGTAGGGAACCCTAAAAATTATTATATAATCTGTTTTATTTTTTCTCAATAGTTCGTTGATATTTCAATAGATGACAATATAATCTATGTTCCTGAATTATAGTCAAGAAATTTATCCATTATTTATTATACTGTTTTATACATTTTTATTATTTATTATTAATATATTTTTGGAAATATATTTTGTAGAAATCTAAAGAAATTACGTCTAAAGCCGAATGTAAAGCCGAAAAAGCCGAATAGCAAAGTATGGGGCATCGATGTAAATGTACTTATTTTATAATTTACCTCCCATGGTAAGGGGCGAATATGCTCCAACTTAAAACAGCTTATGTTTTTACTAATCGATCGCTGCACGCAAGATCACAAAAGATGTGTTACGCACACAAAATTGTGTTACAACACACATGTGTTACAACACGAAAAAGTAAATAATAATAAAAATGCTTTTAAACAAAATATCGCTGTTCGAAAATCAGTACTGGAGAGTACACCTACTTATTTTCGAAGCCAAATATTTTGTTCCATCGTCTGAGAACAGCAACTAAGCTAAACTCGGAGGGCCCAACGAATAACCAATAATATAGAATAACTAAGTTTTGAGCTTCTTTTTTAGGGTTCCGTAGTCCTGACAAGGAACCCTTATAGTTTCGTCATGTCCGTCTGTCTGTCTGTCTGTCCGAGGTTTTGCTAAGAGACCGTTAATACTAGAAAGCTATAATTTTGTGGGGGTATGTATATAAGTTACGCCGACAAAGTGCTGAAATAAAATTTTGAAAAACATTTTTTTTAGGGTAGCTCCCCTATATGAGCAGCATAGCAGTAATAGTCGTTGAACTTGGGCGTTGGATAATTTTGTACCAAATACAAAATCCTTAGAATAAATCCTTTAAAGTGACAAAGACGGAGTACCTAGTTGCTTGTTTATAACGGGTAAAGACTTGCATTGAATAACGGGCTACTACGGAACCCTACACTGCGCGTGGCCCGACACGCACTTGGCCGGTTATTATTTTTTATGATATACAAGGTAAGGTAAGGTAACAGTACAAGCACGACGCTCGCCTGATGGTAAGCGATGACGTCTACCTATTACAGATACAGTGGCATGCAAAATTCAGGACCGCCAGAATGTTGCATATCACTGCACTGCGCCTGTTACCTTGAGACATAAAGATGTAGAATCTCACATGCCCTGTAATTTCACTGGACACCTTGCCATTTGAACCGAAAAACATTCCTATTTCACGGCTGAAAATTAATTGGCAAAGGGTGGTACCGCCCCAGGCGGATTAGCAGAAGTCCTACCACTGTCAAACACAAACTTGAAAAAAGTATTTTCACAAACTCGCCCAAGTTGAGACGGCAAACCGGTTACAAGATCAAATCACCAAACAACAGGGACTCCAAACATTTTTCTGGTAATTTACTTGGACGATTCCATGTGCAATTAGACGTTCAAATCGGAAGGCAGATGTGAAACAGCTGATTTAATTTGAATCGGTTATAAATACCAATGAGAGTAGTTATTTAGCGTTGTAACATTTTTATTTTTATAGCGGTTATAACTTGTGTACTACATATATAAAATGACGCCTTTTTCCCGTTGGGGTAGGCAGAGACTACTTCTTTCCACATGCTACGATCCTGACATACCTCTTTCGCTCTTTCCACTTTCATGAGCGCCTTTATACATGTTCGCCGGTTATAGGTACATTTGACTTGGTTTTTCTTTAAAACATCTCTTGTGTATTACAAAAAGGTTAAACTAAAAAAAACATCGCTATTATAATTTTAACCAAAGTAATCAATTACTTTGGTTAAAACAGACGAAAATAGGGTATTTTGATTTAAATTCTTCTTTATAATGAATTTCATTGATAAGAGGTCTGATGCACTAACTACATAATATAAATACAAGACACATTATTTAGTTTTTTTAGTTCTTACTAAGTAAAAGAAACCCCCAATCCTTCCCAATCCTCCCAAGATTTGTCTCGCGTCAAGTAGTCTGTAAGAGATCGCTAATAGCGATAAGACCGCCCATTGTAATATTGGTTGTTGTATACTTATGTAATTGGTATCCAATAAAGAGTTGTTGTATTGTAGTACCTATAACCGGCGAGCATGTATGAAGGCGCTCATGAAAGTGGAAGAAACGAAGGAGGTATGTCAGGATCGTATCATGTGGAAAGAAGTAGTCTCTGCCTACCCCAACGGGAAAAAGGCGTGATTTTATGTATGTATGTATGTATTGTAATTTGTATAGTACTGTAAAGTAAACCAAACTTATGAAATTAATGTCATTGTATGTGAACCATGCCTATAGGTCTAATAAACAAACAAATACATCGTCTCGTTGTACAGTAATAAAAGTCCTTAAACTACCATCACTCATTACCTACTAATTAAACTGCCGGCAGATTTGTCAAGCGTACCCGGTACCCCACAGTATTACACAAAAGAACAAGATTCTTCAAAAGAGCACTGGAAAACAAAGTTGAGCACCACTTTTATTTTCTCTCCTTTATTAGTTGACAAGTACAGGCCAACCTGTTTTAAAGATGCTAGGAATGTGTGTAATTATAATTTAGCTGATTAACTATGGATGTTCGAATTACAACCGTACTACTAAGATCAATATAAAAACAATAATATAACTTAAGATCGTTTTCAAAATGAAAAAAAAATAAAACTGGCCAAGTGCGAATCAGCATCGCGTCTCTTATCGCACACTTAGGAAGGGTTCCGTACAATACGAAACATAACAGAGTTTCAACCTCATATATTTGATTAATTGATATTACCAAGAATATTTGGTATGCTCGCGATCTAGAAAGACGGGGCTCGTTTACTAGCGCCATCTATGTCATTTTGCCGAAACTAATTAGATAGATGGCGTTTAAAAACACGTTTTTTGTATGGGGACCCCCTTTAATTTTTAACTTTATTTTGTTTTTAGTATTTGTTGTTCTAGCGGCAACAGAAAAACACCATCTGTGAAAATGTCAACTGTCTAACTATCACGGTTATATGAGCTATAGCCTGGTGACAGACCGACAGACAGACAGACAGACAGACCGATAGACAGACAGACAGACAGACGGACAGCGGAGTCTTAGTAATAGGGTCCCGTTTTACCCTTTGGGTACGGAACCCTAAAAACCGCCTTCAAACATCGAGGAATATTATTACTTCGTAGTAATATTTATACCTCGATTAGTTCAAATGACGCGCTCGTCATTTTCAGTAGGTTTCAAGTTTCAGGTGTTTATCTCCATATCTCTGGAGATACTTATCAGATCTCAATGACATTACAATGAGACCAAACAAGAAGTATACACTCTCAAACAAAATAAAACCTAACTTCTTACTAAATAACGGGGTTCTTCACTGAGGTAACAAACATTTATCTTACTTGTTTTTTTTGTTCGTTGCCTCTTCAGTCTTCACGGACAAACGGACCGGTGGGTAACCAATAGGGTGGAAAATTTCGGCATTTTGGCGAATTGAACTGGCTTAAGTCAAGTTCACACTAAAATAATGACCATCCCTATAAACACTTTTCAAAATGATTAGCGCTTTTTAAACTTTTTTTAAGAGGCATCTTAATTTCTATACTAAGGCTTCATTTAGATTTGGCGTAAACTTTGCCGCTTATGTTGACTTCACATTATCACAACCGGTTGGTAAACCGGTTTATTATAAAATTACTATCCCTATAAACATTTTTTAAAATAATTAGCGCTTTTTAAACTTTTTTTAAAAGGCAACTTAATTTCTTTACTAAGGCTTAATTTAGATTTGGCATAAACTTTGCCGCTTATGTTGACTTCACATTCATGACATCGGTTTACCAACCGGTTGTGATAATGTGAAGTCAACAGTTCGTATTTCGTTGAAATGCTGGGACGTACTTGTATCACGGAATAAATAATATTTGCTTGTATATACATACGCAACTAGCAATATTGGCTTACAGATTACGAACTTTCTTAAAATCAGCCAGCGATTTGCACATAGATCATCAATAGAATATAATGCGTCTTTATAGTACCTACACCAAATAATCCATAAAACAAAAATATTACGTATTGAAACGAAGGTAAAGAAATGGCAGTCTTATCGCTTGAAGCGATCTCTACCACACAAACTTTGGGTGGTCAGGCTTTTATATATAAATGTAAAACTATAGGGTTTCAGAGGTCAAAACAAAACATAGATACAGTATGATTCATCAATATGGTTCAGTATTGAGAAATCTGTTACGATTTAAAAATGTATTAATCTTTAAGGACCAACTTGTATACTGGACATTATTCACACTGTTTTTAAGGTATGTCAATTTTGTTTTTTGGAATTGACTAAAGTTCGCAAAAGCAAACATTGACACATGACGCGCGTGTAACATACGGCTAATGTGAAGCGAGCTTTAAGCGAAACCTTTTTTGCCCGTAGCGATCGTGAATCCATGTTTGTACGAACAGAAGATTTTTTTTTTACAAACAGGTTTGTGACAAAGTTGAGCTCCGTACCGGTTATGAAAAATGATCGATTGCTTTTTGTGATCTACCTTTGGATATGTTTAAAAAGTGAGCCGTTTTACATGTAGTTTAAATTGTTATAATACAGCCTACGCCCCCGAAATTATTAAAATAGGACCATTAATTGTTTTTAACCGACTACAAAATAAAGAGGAGGTTACCTATATAGGATATTATGTATGTTCGCGGATAACTTCGTCGTTTATGAACCGATTTTAATAATTATTTTTTGTTGGAATTGAGATATCCCAAGGGTGGTACACACTACACAGTAATTTCATAGAGATCTGATAAGTATCTCCAGAGATGTCGATAAACGTCTCAAACTTGGAATTGAAACTGACTCGCGTGGCATTGAAGTTGGTTGTTTTAGTTTTTAAACTACCTTATATTAGTTATTAACATCCCTTTCAATAATTAAGATCGTTCAAAAAACTAAAAAACCGACTTCACAAGTTCACATGCCAATATGCAATAACACGGTAATATTATAATATTATATTACCGTGGCAATAAATAGGTAGTATCTATGCCATGCGAGTTATTTTCAGTAGTTAGCAAATTTGAGGTGTTTATATCCCTGGAGATACTCATAAGATCTCAGTGAATTGTATAATGGGACCAAAGGTGAAGCAAGTAAACTCTATTAAACAACAAAAATTCGGTCAATTAATGACATAGTTCTCAAGTAACAAACTTCGAATTGAGATTCTCCTTTTTTGAAGTCGGTAAAATAATATTAAACAAATTATAATGAAGCTGTTTTTTTTGCACACGTTTAAGGCTTGTCATATCATCATAATTCACAATACGGTAGGTACATTTACTGTGAATTATACCTCGACATAATGTAAGTAAGTCCATACATATTCAGTATCCATAATTAATTGATTGACTGGAAAGATTTACGACTTACCCACTCATTGCGTTTTTTAGCGGCAACTGAAAATGTATAATATACGCTTGTCGACACCTAACTTACGTAGTAACTATTATATAATCTGTGACCTAACGCCCAGTTTTTAGGGTTCCGTACCCAATGGGTAAAACGGGACCCTATTACTAAGACTCCGCTGTCCGTCTGTCTGTCTGTCTGTCTGTCCGTCTGTCACCAGGCTGTATCTCATGAACCGTGATAGTTAGACAGTTGAAATTTTCACACATGATGTATTTCTGTTGTCGCTATAACAACAAATACTAAAAACAGATTAAAGTTAAAAATAATAGTAAAAATAAAAAAAATATAATAAAAATAATACAAAAAACGTGTTTTTTTCGGCATTGCAATGAACCCCATCTATGAACGCTTAGTTAGGTAAACGTCGCATAGATGGCGTCATATTGAAATTTCGATCCCTAATACCTTTGTAAGACGTTAGATGGCGTTATAAGAAATAAAATGTTTATTGAATATGTATTATTTTTTTGCTGGCGAAAAATTATAGTGGTATATTTCGCTCGATCTTATAAAATAGGTACTTGTAGTGTCGTACGGAACCCTTCGAGTGCGAGTCCGACTTGCACTTGGCCAGTTTATTTTGGTACTTCACAGTCTCTAATCAGCTTAAAGGGTTGACAACTCAGACTACTACTACTACTACTACTAGGTAGCAGTCAAATCTCAATGTTCTCTTTATAGCCCGTGACCGGTCACACACGTAGCTCTATACTAATATCCATACTAATATTATAAAAATGTTTGTATATTGTATTACTGTCTTGATTTATTACTGATTTGATAATTTATGATCGTACAAAACGAAAAAACCGCGATTGCCGCGTTAGTCAAAATAGCCACTAGCCATAATAATGCCATCAAGGTATACAAATGTGTTTATATTGTTTGTCTCAATATCTCCAGAGATGATTATCAGATCTTGATAAAATTTAAATAGAAAATCGACCAAGTTTCGACCAGAGATTTCTATGTTGTTTCAACACTGCATTGATACAAAAACCTCAGATTGCAAGTTCTACTCGCACTTGGCCGAAATAAATGTTGTGAATTTTATGAATAAAAATATGCAAATCGCCGGTCAAAGTACCTAAATAACTAACTTAATGCCTACCTAGTTTATCAGGTTTGATATTTGTTTACATATCAATAATAATACTTAATACATACCTGGGTCAATCAACTATTTTACCCATACTTCGGATGGTTATGAAATTTTTTTTTTGAAAAAATTAAGTCACCTTTTTCATTATTCTAATTCGACTAAGGCATTAGAAATATCAACTGCTATAAGTACCTAGACGGGCTACGCAGTTAAAAGGCATTAAATATAGTTACAGTAATAATATCGTTTAAAAACTAAAAAACAACCGACTTCAATGCCGCGCTATTCATTTTCAGTACCAATTTTGAGATGTTTATCTCAATATCTCTGGAGATACTTATCATACCTCGATAAAATTACCATGGTACCACACTTGGTATATCTCCTATCAAACAAAAAAAGAATAATCGAAATCGGTTCATAAACGACGAAGTTATCCGCGAACAAACATAAAAAAAATAAAAAAAAAATATACGGTCGAATTGAGAAACCTCCTCCTTTTTTTGAAGTCGGTTAAAAAGTATCCAAAAAGACCCTTAAAATTGTCCCTTGCGTTACCTAGATTCAATATTAGATAAATTATGAATGACATATAAAAACTTACTCATCTTTTTTTATTTGCTTTTAAATGCATAATCAATTATTTTGACATAATCAGTACTCACTACTCGTATATTTTTAAGTTTTAGCACAAAACTAAATTACTTTTCGTCTTTGCGTTACTTCTAAGTTATACAATACATTTGTTAATTCTAAGAAATTCGGGGAGATTATACCTATACCTAGTTGGCTAATAATTTAATCATAATAGGTATTCAATGTATTCATACTGGCGTTCCAAGGGTTCATTCTTCCAAAGGTTGCCTGGAAGAGACCTCTATTTGCGATAAGGAGGCCTATTATAATTTTACTCTTTAAAAAACCTAACTACAAGCAATTCATTATGTTTTAATTTTCCGACTTCAAAAAGGAAGATTCTCAATTGTACTGAATTGTTTGTTTGTTATTTAAGAACTCCTAATTAAATTAAAATGAATCGATTTGTAGGTATAATCACAGAATAATGAATATTACAAGTATAATTCTGTTTGTGTAAGGTATAAATAGAATACTTGCCGTTTGGTCCCATTTTAATTTTATCGAGATCTGCCCGTTTTTATCAATGGCCCCCTGATTCTCAATCATTTGAAAACCGATTCGGATTTGGAAACTTCATTTAAATTTTGAATATTGAAAAACTGTAAGTTTATTTTGTCGCGTAAACTTTTCCAATTAGAAGATCACTGATTTTTTCGAATTGAAATATATCTATAATAGTGATCGTAAAAATCGAAAAAACCGACTTCACATGCCGCGGTAGTGAAAATATCCAGTAGCCATAATCATGTCATCGAAGTATCAAATTTGTTTATATTGTTAATCACATATCTCCGGAGATGATTTTCAGATCTCGATAAAATTTAAATGGGACCAAACGGGAGGAATAATCTCTCAAACAAAAAAAAATAATTTTTCATATCGGTTAAGATTTGACGAAGTTCTGAGGTAACAAACATAAAGAAACAGGAAAATTGAAAACCTCCTCCTTTTTTGTGAAGTCGGTTAAAAAGGAACGATCGATCGGAGCATTGTGAAATGTAAAGAGATCCAATTCAAAGTTAAGGCAGTTTCCGAATACGAATTTAATTTCGAATTATTGATAATAACTCTGCTGATGACAAAGTAGAGAGCCAGTTCCCAATCTAGGCCTAGCGTGCTACCATCCTCGACCGCATCATCACTTACCAACAGGTGAGATAGCGGTCAAACGCTAGCCTCTACGATGTAAAAAAAAGTAAATATAGGAGGTAGGTACCTATCTCCAGAGAAATAAAGACCTCAAACTTGACACTGACAAATGACAATGACAAGCACGGCATTTGAAGTTTTTTCTTTCTTTTTGTAAACGATCCTAAATCACAGAATACTTAATAGTACCTACTACGCCTAATATAGGGTGATATAGGTATAAAACGGTGATACCTACAAGATTTTTTTTAAATTTCAAATGTAAACACCTAAAAATCTTGTAACAGTTGGATAAGTACGAATCTATTCTGTAACAATACTTACAACAGAATCTTATAAAGTAATTAGATATAAATAACGGGGCGGTTATGTAATAATAAACGAACTCTACCAGATACCCGGGTAATAGGAAAGAAAAAAACAAAACACAAATTCTAGTAGGTACGTAATTATCAGTCGGTTCTTCTGTAAATCTACGATAATATTATAAGAGAAATAAATTGATCTAAAAATGTAGAATTTACTTTTTTATTTGAAAACGTATAGCTACAAGACGGCGGCATTTTGTTATATTTTTATTAAGGTTCCGTAGCCGAATGGCAAAAAACGGAACCTTATAGATTCGTCATATCTGTCTGTCTGTCCGGCCGTACCTATATCACAGCCACTTTACTCCGAAACTATTAAGACTACACAGTTGAAACTTGGTAGGTAGGTGTATTCTGTGAACCTTTACGATTTATATACAACAATAAAATAAAAATGAAAGATTAAGCGGAGGCTTCCCATACATGGAACTGAAACTATAATTTTATTACATCAAACCTATACCTACGTGCTTTGTGTCTATAGATAGATCTTTAAAAATGACATTGAGGTTCCTCAAACCATTTTTTTTAAGTCAATAATTTGAAATTTAGACTTACTTATAAAGTGGCAAAATGTGTGTGTAACTAACTCCTGAGAGTCAAGTTTTAAAGTAGGGAGTGAAAAATCTAAAAAAATATATGCTGCAGATCTCTATAAACACTTCCAACGAAAATTGAACAAGAAAGGTATAGTCAGCAGTTTTTGAGTTATAGCAACCGCATATATAACTTTGTTTTTCATATAAACAAACACTATGAAAAACTAAAGTACTTAAATTTAGTTAGTTATTTTTTTGCTGGCGAAAAGTTATAGTCTTACAATACCTACTCTACTGTGTTACGGAACCTTACTAGTTCAAGTCCGACTTGCACTTGGCCAGTTTATAATGGGGTTAAAAACTGAAAGCTGTAAGTAGGTGGCGCTACTGTTGAGTGTTCCTAAAAACCGCCATATTGCAAATTTTGTATGGATTTTTCACAAACTTATTTCATTAAAAAGATATAATAATGTATTCGACCATGACTTTCAGCCAATTAGTATAAGAAGAAATAAGGCAAAGTGTGACATTTTAAATTCAATTTTTGTAGATATAAAAAAATTTAAAAGTAATGTACAACGTAATATTTAATTTCATTCGGGAACACATTAATAACAGTGCTTTAGTAATACATCGCTGCACATAGCGTTTTAATAAGTAAATATTCCAATGCGAATTATTTTGTTTACAAAATTACTATTGATAATATCTTATAGATTTAAAAAACGGGAATTTAACGTGTTTTTTTTTTAAATCTATAAGTTTAATCTGAACGTGAGTTTTTATAGTAAAATTGATAATATCGTTTAAAAACTAAAAAAGAACCGACTTCAATGCCGCGCTATTCATTTTCAGTACCAATTTTGAGGTGTTTATCTCAATATCTCTGGAGATACTTATCAGACCTCGATAAAATTACCATGGTACCACACTTGGGATATCTCCTATCCAACAAAAAAAATAATCAAAATCGGTTCATAAACGACGAAGTTATCCGCGAACAAACATAAAAAAAAACGTTCGAATTGAGAAACCTCCTCCTTTTTTTGAAGTCGATAAAAAAAGACAGATAGCTGTCAGATTTAAATAACAATCAACAGTACTGCCACCTGCAGTGAGCAAAAGGCAGTTTTTAACCCCATTCAATGACCGTCGGAGTTGCCATATTATCCCGTATCCGTTGCCTTGTCACGATGCTACATTCAAACAGATTTGATTTGAATACAATATACCTACTGCCTCAAACTACCATAAAAAATTCAGACGGAGCCGTGCCTAACACCCGAGTGAACGCAAGTTCAGTAATACTACATGCTTGAGTAATACGCTTCCGCGCTCAGTTTGCTACCAAGCGGCAGCAGCGACGGACGCGTCCGTGCGGTATTACTTCGCAGCGTTGCTTACGTAGTAATCATGCAGTATTGACTATGCCGGACTGAGCGCGGAAACTTATTACTCAAGCATTTAGTATTACTGAACTTGCGTTCACTCGGGTGTTAGGCACGGCTCCGTCTGCCTTTTTTATGGTAGTCTGAGCCTACTGCAATATACATACAAATATGGCCAATATACGCATTTATTTTGTGGTAATCAATTATGTCATAAGGATCAAATCAATAGGTATAATACCTATCAGGCCGACATACCCAGGTTAAAGTAGAAATGTAATAAATCTACTCAAGTAACAACCAAAAGAATTATTAAGATTATTAAGAAAACAACCGACTAGCGACTTCCATGCCCCGCGACTCGCGAGTCAATTTCAGTAGCAAGTTTGGGACGTTTATCTTCATATCTCTGGAGATACTTATCAGATCTCGATAACATTTGAATGGGACCACCTCGGAAACGTTCCCTATCGATTAAATAAATAATCATTTGAATCGGGTTTAATTGACGGAGTAATCGCGTGACATACATACAAACAAATAAAAATAAACGTATAAAATGTATGAAAAGGTTGAAAAATCGTAAGAACCGCCTTTAGAAAATTTACTAAGTCTAAAGTGACGTTTCACTTTATCGATATCGCTTAATTCACATTAAATTCCCGTTTTTTAATTAATTATAAATTAAATTGTTTTGAATAAATTTTATTATTAACCGACTTCAAAAAAGGAGGAGGTTTCTCAATTCGACCCGCGAATATGTTTTTTTTTTATGTTTGTTCGCGGATAACTTCGTCGTTTATGGACTGATTTTGATTTTATTTTTGTTGGTAAGGAGATATCCCAAGTGTGGTACCATGGTAATTTTATCGAGGACTGATAAGTATCTCCAGAGATATGGAGATAAACACCTCAAAATTGATACTGAAAATTAATAGCGCGGCATTGAAGTCGGTTCTTTTTTTTTTAAAAAAGATCTTATTATAAATTAGTTCAACTTTAACTTATTTTCATGAAATGGTTCTTAATTAAATAGTAGAAATCTAAATAGTCAATGTCAATAGTCAATATAATAAGTAATTAAATAAATTAAATAATTAATTAAAAGAAAATGCAACCGAATCTTAACTTACTTTACACAATGTAGGTAAATCCTAATTTTATTCAAAAGGGTATATTGTATTGATTTTAATTAATGATATTCACAATGGATTATAGGTCATTATTTGATAAAGTCACTTTAGATCTAGATTCAAAATATCGAGCCGTAAGCCTTTTTTTATTTGGGCAGAGCAACTTGATATGGCATTTCGGCGGTTCAGCAAAGTAAACAAGTTTCGAAAAGTTCGAAAACAACTTTTATCGATACGATCATTTTTCATGACGGAGACGTTACTTTAGCCACAGAATAATGAATAGTACAAATACTTTAGCCGGTGTCTCCAGATTGGGGGTTTTTTTCCCCATAGTGGGGAAAAATAAAAATTTTGGGGAATCAATGGGGAAATGAAAACTGTGGGGAACACATTTTTTTTTAAATGTAAGTAGTCATAAGAAGTGTATAAAGTCACGAATAATAGTGTGAACAATGATGACATCCAATAATGATTGGAGGTAACATAGGTGAAAACTGTGTTTGATTTTTAGTGGCTGTCAAAATAGTAATAAAATAGGTACAAGGACAAATAAATTTTTCGCATTAGATTTATTTCATATTAGATACAATATGAAGAAAAAGGTATCGTTTTAGAGAAAATTAAAACATGATATGGGGAAATTTCATATACATAACCTGGAGACACTGACTTAAGCGCTTCGGCGCTTAGTTTGGCGGACTCATATGATGTCCGAAGAGTTGTCTAGATAAATCTGTCAGATCTGTGTCCCAATAAGAATAAGAAGAGGCACTGGACTGACCTGGTTGTTGCGGCGGCAGCAGGGGCGGCATGGTTGGCGGCGGCGGCGCGGAGTGTGGCGGCGCGGCGTATGGAGACACTCCCGGTGACTCCGGCACCGAGTCCAGGCTGGGCGAGCCCAGCGAGCGCGGTGGCGGCACCGCTGGGCTGCGCGGCGCCTTCACCACCGGCGGCTCGGGCCGCTCCAGCTCTATGCCCGGCGCCTGCAGGCCCGAGTCCTGCGCCCGCGCGCGCGCCTCGTCCTGCGCCTGAGCGCGCCGGAGCGCCGTCTGCAGCGCCATCACCCGCTGTCTATCCGCCGTCAGCCGACACTTCTCGCAGTTGCAATACCGATACTTGCAGTATCTCTTGTGGCCCTTCAGCTCAACCTTTAGCCGGTGGTTGCGGCACCGCGCGCAGTTGGGCGGCGCGCGCGGCACGCCCGAGCTCGATGCTCCCGGCTCGGACCGCTCATCGTATTCGTCGGGCGTCCGACGCCGCCACGCGCCCACGTTGGGGCCCATCGCGGGACCTTCGTCGGACTTTTCGCGGTAAATTCGCGCGCGACAGACACGCACGGAACGACGCGCGGTCTCGATGCGACTGCTCGGCTCGCCGCCCCGCCACGCCGCGCCGCCCGCCCCTTCCCCCTCTTGCACCTACTGCATTTATTGCGGTGCAACTGCATCCGTCATTAGCAATCATGATTGCGGAATTGAATTACATCTTACTCGCTACCTTCATACACATACATCAATCATCCCATAAAAATTAAACAAATTATTAACAACAATCTGTTGCCTATATACCTACTTATATTTCAAATGCATCAATATTAACAGATAAATTTAGCTGTTTTTATACAAACTTTAAATGTCTTATCGAATACGTTATCATTAATTATTATGCAATTTGGTTTTAACATTCTTATCTTATACACAATGCCGATTGTAGGTCAAGTAGATAAGACATTCGCAATGATTCTTGTTTTTATCATCTGTGCAGTGTCTGGTGTACCTACTCAGTCTACAAAAGCAATACTCACAAAGTACAAACTTAATTTACCTATCAGTGATGAAATTGAACTAATATGCACTGATTAAAATAAGAAATAAAAATTTTAAATAACCGGCCAAGTGTGTGTCGGGCCACGCGTAGTTTAGGGTTCCGTAGTAGCCCGTTATTGAATGCAAGACTTTACCCGTTATAAACAAACAACTAGGTACTTCGTGTTTGTCACTTTAAAGGATTTATTCTATGGATTTTGTATTTGGTACAAAATTATCCAACACCCAAGTTCAACAACTATTACTGCTAAACTAATAAACTTATCTTAACCGCTATAGTTTTCCTTTTAAGTTCATGAAATGCACTATTATCACGAATTTTTCCACATTTTTCAAGCCAGCAGTTTAGCTTTTAGAGGGGGCGGGACGCCCTACTTGAACAAAAATTTGCACTATTAAGTTTAATATTTCGTAAATGGAGCATTCAATCAAAAAAAGTATTAGTAACCCTTAAATCATTTTAAAAGACCTATTCAACGATACCCCACATGATGAGGTAGACGACGAAAACAAGTTCATCCTCACTTCTCATGTAGGGGAGCAACTATTAAAAAAAAATTTACAAAATTTTATTTCACCACTTTGTCGGCGTAATTTATATACATACTCCTACAAAATTACAGCTTTCTAGTATTAACGGTCTCTTAGCAAAACCTCGGACAGACAGACAGACAGACAGACGGATATGACGAAACTATAAGGGTTTCTTGTCAGGACTACGGAACCCTAAAAAAATGTATTCAAAGATACTTTGGTATTAATCATGGCAGGTCTAGAACCACAACAGTCTAGAACTTCAAGAAGTTGATGTCTAGCCAAGGAACAAAGGGAGAGAAGGGAGAGTACCAATTATAATTACAGAACACTATAAAAATAACCTTATTTACATCGAATTAAAGGTAATGTTTCTTGAAGTGTTACACACTTTACTTTTCTTTGTACATTGTTGTTTACAGGTAATAATTTGATGCTTATCTATATCTATAACACAGCTAACGACGAATCGATCAAACGCTTAACAAGAATCTAATACTATAAGAATCTTTGTCCTGACATACTGACTGACTCACTGACTCACTGACTCACTGACTCACTGACAGACAACGCACAGCCTAAACCGCTGGTCGTAGAGACTTGAAATTTGGAGGGTATATTTGTCTTAGTACGTAAGGGTGTACTAAGAAAGGATTTTCCAAAATTCACCCCTTAAGGGGATGAAATGGGGGTTCAATGTTTGTATGGAGAAACAAGATTAGATCGTCTTTTCTATCCGAAACTTCACATAAGTGCTTCAGTAAAAAAATAAGTAAAGACGTGTTTCAGGTTTTTTTGGAATTCCACCCCTAAGAGGGTGAAATGGGGTAATAAAGTGTAAAATCAATATTGTTTCGGATTGCGCTGAAATTTGGCATGCAAATAGTTATTACGACGTTAGTTCCCACTGAGATGGATTTTCTAAAATTAACCCTCGAAGGGGATGAAACGGGGGTTCAAAGTTTGTATGGAGAAACAAGATTAGATAGTCTTTTCTATCTGAAACTCCACACAAGTGCTTCCGTAAAAAAATAAGTAAACACGTGTTTCAGGTTTTTTTTTAATTCCACCCCTAAGAGGGTGAAATTGGGTAATAAAGTGTTAAAATCAATATTGTTTCGGATTGCGCTGAAATTTGGCATGCAGATAGTTATAACGACGTTAGTTCCCTCTGAGAAAGGATTTTCCAAAATTAACCCTCGAAGGGGATGAAACGGGGGTTCAAAGTTTGTATGGAGAAACAAGATTAGATAGTCTTCTCTATCTGAAACTTCACACAAGTGCTTCAGTACAAAAATAAGTAAACACGTGTTTCAGGTTTTTTTGTAATTCCACCCCTAAGAGGGTGAAATGGGGTAATAAAGTGTAAAAATCAATATTGTTTCGGATTGCGCTGAAATTTGGCATGCAGATAGTTATTAAGACGTTAGTTCTCTCTGAGAAAGGATTTTCCAAATTAACCCTCGCAGGGGATGAAACGGGGGTTCAAAGTTTGTATGGAGAAACAAGATTAGATAGTCTTTTCTATCCGAAACTCCACACAAGTACTTCAGTAAAAAAATAAGTAAATACGTGTTTCAGGTTTTTTTGAAATTCCACACCTGAGAGGGTGAAATGGGGTAATAAATTGTGAAAATCTATATTATTTCGGATTGCGCTGAAATTTGGCACGCAGATAGTTATTAAGACTTTAGTTCCCTCTGAGAAAGGATTTTCCAAATTAACCCTCGCAGGGGATGAAACGGGGGTTCAAAGTTTGTATGGAGAAACAAGATTAGATAGTCTTTTCTATCCAAAACTCCACACAAGTGCTTCAGTAAAAAAATAAGTAAATACGTGTTTCAGGTTTTTTTGAAATTCCACCCTTAAGAGGGTGAAATGGGGTAATAAAGTGTAAAATCAATATTGTTTCGGATTACGCTGAAATTTGGCATGCAGATAGTTATAACGACGTTAATTCCCTCTAAGAAAGGATTTTCCAAAATTAACCCTCTAAGGGGATGAAACGGGGGTTCAAAGTTTATATGGAGAAACAAGATTAGATAGTCTTTTCTATCCGAAACTTCACACAAGTGCTTCAGTAAAAAAATAAGTAAACACGTGTTTCAGGTTTTTTTGAAATTCCACCCTTAGGAGGGTGAAATGGGGTAATAAAGTGTAAAATCAATATTGTTTCGGATTACGCTGAAATTTGGCATGCAGATAGTTATTACGACGTTAGATCCCTCTTTGTTAGGATTTCCCAAAATTAACCCTCGAAGGGGATGAAACGGGGGTTGAAAGTTTGTATGGAGAAACAAGATTAGATAGTCTTTTCTATCCGAAACTTCACACAAGTGCTTCAGTACAAAAATAAGTAAACACGTGTTTCAGGTTTTTTTGTAATTCCACCCCTAAGAGGGTGAAATGGGGTAATAAAGTGTAAAAATCAATATTGTTTCGGATTGCGCTGAAATTTGGCATGCAGATAGTTATTAATTACGACGTTAGTTCCCTCTGAGAAAGGTTTTCCAAAATTCATCCCTGAAGAGGATGAAACGAGGGTTCAAAGTTTGTATGGAGAAACAAGAATTGATTGTCTCTTATATTCGAAACTTTACACAAGTAGTTTAGTAAATAAATGAGTAAATACGTGTTTCAGGCTTTTTGAAATTCTATTCCTAAAAGGGTGAAGTGGAGTAACAATGTCTGAAATCAATATTGTTTCGGATTGCGCTGATATTTTGCATCCAGATAGAAATTTTGACGTAGGTATCCGCTGAGAAAGGATTTTTCAAAATTCACTCTTCAAGGGATGAAGCGGGGGTTCAAATTTTGGATAGTCATTTTATTCGACATTTCACACAAGTACTTCTGTAAATAAATAAGTAAATACGAGTTTCAGACTTTTTCAAAATGCCACCCTAAAAGAGTGAACTGGGGTAAAAAAGTCTGAAAATCAATATAGTTTCGGATTGCGCTTTATTGGGTTTTTCGGGTTTTAAAAATATGAATCCTGATTTGTCTTAGTCACGCGATAACATGAAAACAGGTGAACCAATTTGGCTAATTTTTATTTGATGTCTTTAATGATAGAATCGTTTTTACAAAAGAAAAGTTTTAAGTAAATAAAAGGAGTTTTTAACGCGGGCGTAGCCGCGGGGGACTTCTAGTTATATAATAAATGATAAATCGAAAATTACTATACAAACACTTTAAGCATATATGAATGTAATGGTTATTATTAAGGTAGTTTAAAATCTAAAACAACCGACTTCCATGCCCCACAAGTCAGTTTCAGTAGCAAGTTTGAGACTTTTATCGTCATATATCTGAAGATACTTTTCAGATCGCGATAAAACTACACTGGGATCACCTCAAAAATGTACCCTACTGATTAAAAAAATAATCATCAAAATCGGTTCGTAAACGACGAAGTTATCCGCGAACACACACACAAATCTAATACTATAAGAATCTTTGTCCTGACATACTGACTCACTGACAGACAACGCACAGCCTAAACCGCTGGTCGTAGAGACTTGAAATTTGGAGGGTATATTTGTCTTAGTACGTAAGGGTGTACTAAGAAAGGATTTTCAAAAAATTCACCCTTTAAGGGGATGAAATGGGGGTTCAAAGTTTGTATGGAGAAACATGATTAGATAGTCTTTTCTATCCGAAACTTCACACAAGTGCTTCAGTAAAAAAATAAGCAAATAAGTGTTTCAGGATTTTTTGAAATTCCACCCCTAAGAGGAATGGGTGAAATGGGGTAACAAAGTGTGAAAATCAATATTGTTGCGGATTGCGCTGAAATTTGGCATGCAGATAGTTATTGCGACGTTAGTTCCCTATGAGAAAGGATTTTCTAAAATTCATCCCTAAAGGGGATGAAACGGGGGTTCAAAGTTTGTATGGAGAAACAATATTAGATAGTCTTTTATATTCGAAATTTAACACAATTACTAAGGTAAGTAAATACGTGTTTCAGGCTTTTTCGAAATTCCACCCCTAAAAGTGTGAAAGGGGGTAACAAAGTCTGAAAATCAATATTGTTTCGGATTGCGCTAAAATTTAGCATTCAGATAGTTATTACGACGTTAATTACCTCTGAGACAGGATTTTCCAAAATTCACCCCTGAAAGGGATGAAACGGGGGTTCAAAGTTTGTATGAAAAAACAATATTAGATAGTCTTTTATATTCGAAATTTAACACAAGTACTTATGTAAGTAAATACGTGTTCCAGGCTTTTTAGAAATTCCACCCCTAAAAGGGTGAAATGGTGTAACAAAGTCTGAAATCAATATTGTTTCGGATTGCGCTGAAATTTGGTATGCAGATAGTTATTTTGACTTAGGTATCCGCTAAGAAACAATTTTTCAAAAAACACTCTTGAAGGGGATGAAGCGGGGGTTCAAAGTTTGGAGAGTTGTTATATTCGACATTTCACACAAGTACTTCTGTAAATAAATAAGTAAATACGAGTTTCAAACTTTTTCAAAATGCCACCCTAAGAGGATAAACTGGGGTAACGAGGTCAAAAAATCGATATTGTTTCGGATTGCGCTGAAATTCAGAATGCAGATAGTTATTACGACGTAGGTATCCGCTCAGAAATGATTTTCTTAAAAATCCTATCGGATACGGAACGGGGATTCAAAGTTTGTACGGCGAAACAAGATGGGAAAAAAGTACGTGTTGTAGGATTTTTCGAAATGGGGTAGGTAACAATCCATCAATTTCAACATTTTTAGTCTGTAAATTTAGGTTTTTAGGGTTTTATAAATATGACTCCCGAATTGCCTTAGTCACGCGATAACATGAAAACGGGTGAACCGATTTGGCTAATTAATATTTGATGTGTTTAATGATAGAATCGTTTTTACAAAAGAAAAGTTTTAAGTAAATAAAAGGTTTTAACGCGGGCGAAGCCGCGGGACACTTCTAGTATATATATATGGTCGAATTGAGAAACCTCGTCCTTTTTTGAATTTGGTTAAAAATAAAACATAAACAATGCTAAATTGTATTAAGTAAAAAAACTGTGCCAACCTACGACTTTTGCTATTACAATATCACCAGGGAAAAGTGCAATAGCACAGCAATAAATGACCGCTACTGCGTGTGGTGCACTTTTGATCGCGTGCTCGGCTACACAGCACACGTGAAGACATTTCTCGTAATCTTACGTGTGTATGTGTGCATGACGCGATCTCCATGGCCTATAAACTTAACATTAATCTGTAGTAGTTACGCTTGTGTGTGTGACTTATGCGATTTTTGCATGCGAATGTAGAGCAATCAACGACAAAAGTGGATCAGAGTTCAGTAGTATGAGAGCAGAACTTTAATTTTAGCGCAACAGAAGAGTAGACGTAACGTATTGGCTATTGTGCCTTAACAATGCACTTGATAAGGGAGATAGGTATATGAGTGATTTATGCAAAAGAAATCTGATAAGATGCTCATTCTTAAGGCAGGTTTTATTTTATGATGTGAGATAACAAGGTCATTGCCGCCACGTGTTATCGTTACCTTTCCACGTCCATAATCACAGACCCTCAGACTAGAATAAATAAACTGGCCAAGTGCAAGTCGGACTCCACCCGTAGGGTTCCGTAAAACAGTAGTGTATTCTATTAACTATGATTTTTCTCAACCAAAAAATGTACTTTGTTTTTCATAGTGTTTGTATTAAAAACAAAGTTATATTTGCGGTCGCTATATCTCAAAAACTGCTGACTGTATCTCGTTCAAACCAATTTTCGTTGAAAGTTTTTATTGAGATCTACAGAATATATTTTTTCTACATTTTTCACTCCCTAACTTTAAAAGTTAGAGGGGGAGTGGACACAAATTTTACCACTTTCGACGCGCCTATCTTTTAAATGATTGACTTTGAGAAAAAATAGACGTATAAGTTTGAAGATTTTTTTTTTGTTGCAGTACCATGTATAGGATGCCCCCGTTTAAATTTTTATATTTTTTATTTTTGTGTAAAAATTGGAAAGCGGTTCACAGAATACATCTACCCACCTACCAAGTTTCAACTCTGTAGTCCTTATCGTTTCGGAATAAAATGGCTGTGACATACGGACGGAAAGACAGATAGACAGACAGACATGAAAAATCTATAAGGGTTCCGTTTTTTGCCGTTCAGCTACGGAAACCTAAAAATGATTTAGTCTGAGCAAAGACCTTACTCAACTCTACACATTACCTATTCCTGGATACCTGGAAAGTTTTCAATGGTCTGAATACCAGTAAGTAATACCTACCTACCTACGATAGATAAATAATTAAGATAGTTTAAAAACTAAAACAACCGACTTCCATGCCCCGCGACTCAATTTCAGTAACAAGTTTGAGACGTTAATCATCATATCTCTGGAGATAATTATCAAATCTCGATGGAATTACAATGGGACCACCTCGAAAATGTACCGATTAAAAAAAGAATCATTCGAATCGGTTCACAATTGACGGAGTAATCGCGCAATATACATACAAAAAACAACATACAGACGAATTGAGAACCTCCTTCTTTTTGGAAGTCGGTTGATAAGTAATTTAATAATTTATTTATGCTTCCACATAAAAGATAGGTACATACATAGGTAGGTAATTTTTGTAGGACTTTGTGAGATAAACAATTTTAATTTGATGCATTATCCATAGCCATAGAAAAAAATTGCCGGCAAAATAAGTTTTTTGTATGGGGACCCCTTTCAATTTTTAATTTAATTTAGTTTTTATTACTTGATGTTATAGCAACCATTGCAGTACACACTATGATCAAATTTCAAGTCTCTATCTATGTTTGTGACTTTGAGATCGAGCATAAAACCACAGATTATATAATAGTTACTTCTTAAATAAAACGCCTCAAAAAACACAAGGACCCCCTTTTATTTTCAATTTATTCTGTTTTTAGTATTTTTAGGGTTCCGTACCTCAAAAGGTAAAGAAAGGAACCCTTATAAGATCACTTTCTTGTCCATCTGTCTGTCTGTCTGTCCGTCTGTATGTCCGTCTGTCCGTGTCACCACTGATTTTCTCAGAAACAGGTGGACCTAGCAAGTTGAAATTTATACCTGATACTGAAGTATATAGTCCCTATTGGGTGTATAAAAATCAAGGTCTTGAGTCAACACAATAAAAAGATATACCATATACCAAAATTGTCAACTTTTTTATTTTCGGAATTGATTTTTTTATCGGAATTTATTTATTTTTCGCAAGTTGCATTGATCGTCGTCTCGTGACTACGATCAATGCAACTTGGTCGAAACGTCGAGTTAAATAAAAAATTATGTTTTAGGCGCGATAAGTCCCGTATTTTAATATTTATAACTATGTTTGTAACTCTGTCACTGTGTCTTGTTGTTATCTAATCACAGTAATCACACCTAAACGCACGATCCGATCTCACTTATTTTCTCGAAAGATTACAAAGCACATATGAGAGCAAATAATACGATTACATATAAATACATAGTCTATAGATTTTAATTACCTTACAACAGTAAGTACACACATCAACACTGTCTAGGGATATTCTGATTTTCTCAATTTTTACCCGACTGCGCGACGGGAGAAGGTAAAAGGAGAGGTAATGTGTTTATCAGTCTATATATGTATGTTTGTTCCTTTGTGGCACACTAGAGACCAAACGCGTGGGCCGATTTTGATAATTGGCACGTCAATAGATTCGCCATGCTAGCGCGAGTGTCAACGAAAACATAAAAAATTGAAAAATTCAAAATGGCGGATTTCAGACGCCAAAATTTGGGGTCCAAAAAAATTTTTATTTTCAATTCTATCGAGTGGGTTATCGAATTAAAGGTCTTAAAATGGAGATTTAAAATATATTTATATCAAATAATTTATGACCGTACAAATAGAAAAAAAAAACGATTTTACATGCCGCGTTAGTCACTTTCAGTAACAAGTTTGCGGTGCTTATCTCTGAAGTTACTTATCAGATCTCAATAAAATTACAATGAGACCAAACGAAAATCATATTAACTCAAACAAAAAAAGAATTTTCCAAATCGGTTAAGAATTGATGGAGTTCTGAGGTAACAAACAACCTCTTCCTTTTGATATAGTCGTTTAATAGTACTACTGTAAATACTAATGTAAATACTCAATAATCCACATGACATCAACTCTCAAAATGAAATAAGAAGATTACGGATTTTGCCGTCCTTTACTTAACTAAAAAGTGTAAAATAAAACATTAAATTAAAAAATCAAAACCCCGACCGCGCAAAAAGTGAAGTGTTAAAAAACGAACTGAAAAGAAAAAAACAAGTAAGTCTAGTAGTTTAGACTTCTGTTTAGGGATATCAAAAAACTATACCATTTAAATTCTTTCTCGGTCGATGCACTCATAAAATAAATTATACATTGTTATATGGAATATAGAGACTTTAACAGTCGGGACACATTAATGGCTTAACGAATGGGGATTAATGTGTCCCGTGGTTATGAAGTCGGTTTTTTTTTTTAAATAACTTATTTTACCCTTTTTAGTGCAAAACAAGTTTTAATTAAATTACATGCATCTATAAAATTTCGTGTCTGGGCCGTTATACACTGACGGATATATACTTTTTGAAAATTTCAAGTATGTACCTATAACGGTTAAGAAGATACACATTTGAAAGGGCACACATACAGACACACGGACGGACGAACGGACAACAAAGTCTCAGAAAGTGTTCATATGGTACCCTTTGGGTTCGGAACCCTAAAAAAATTGACTTTAAATGCCGCGCTAAAGTGAAATTATTCACTAGTAATAATGATGTCATCAAGGTATCAAGGTATCAAAGGACAATGTCCAAAATGGCCCTGTGCAATTAAAGCATCTGACACACACGATAATTAATTGTCTATTTTATTACAATAATTCGAAATACTTTTATAACACGGACTAGTTGTATTCCAAAATGAATAGTAAAAAGTATTATTTGCGATTATTAACATTAATTGCCGCCATATGGCCAACAGAGTACTGAATCACTCTACTACGTTATAAGAGGCACTTCCCTATATTGTTGATACCCGAATTATGAAAGCACTGTGTAGCCAACCTAAAAACGGAAAGTATTATTTACGTAGTAACTATTATATAATTTATGGTATTATGCTTATAATTTTTTTTTGCTGTGTTGGTTGGTACAAAGTACGTTCATAATTCTGAGTTATTTAATAATGTATGCAGTGTCGCGGGACTGAAATGGCCGCCATCTTCGCCAAACGTCATGTCATGTCAAAAAATATTAGGTATGTTTAAAAAAGTTTGCACCCTTACAAGACTTTGTCCGGTAGAACATTCCTGTGAAGACAAATTATTTATATTTATATATAATTATTAATATATTATTTTTTATTGAGGGCCCGGTGGCGTAATTGGGAGAACGGTCGGCTTTGATGCCGTGGTACCGAGTTCAAACCGCCGTGCACCAATGAATTTTTCCATCGAAAAATATATGTGCGTTTCTCACTGTGGCCCTCCGGTGAAGGAAAACATCGTTAAGAAACCAACAACCCCCGCATGGTGGTAGGACATATCTAGTGTCCGCCTGGCCAGCTACCACCCTCAAGTTAGAAAATATGTTGCCAAACATCTAATGTGTTCCGGCAGCTATCCTTGAGACCCAGTTCCCATTCTAGTCCACTTCTCTATCTTCGACCGCATCATCACATAGCAACAAGTGAGATAGTGGTCAAACGCTAGCCTATAAGATATGAAAATAAAATAATTATCCCCACCTTTATTTCTATCTCGCTCAGTTACCGTAAGAATATCTGTCAAAAACCAAAATCAACGAGAAGAAATATTTAAAAACATTATTCAAGGTCATATTTTTTAGTTTTCAAAAGTATATGCAATAGCAACCCTCGTTGTGTATAATCTTCTTGGGACTCTTCTACTAAAACCAGTACATTCTCCTATGTTTGAGGTATTTATATCCATATCTCTGGAGATACTAATCAGATCTCGATAAAATTAAAATGGGACCACCTCGGAAACGTATCCTACCTATTAAAAAAAGAATCATTTGCATCCGTTCACAATTTATGGAGAAATCGCGTAACATACACACAAAAAAAACATACAGACGAATTGAGAACCTCCTCCTTTTTTGTGAAGTCGGTTAAAAAGTGAAAGTAAAGCAAAATTATCAGGTGTTTTGCAGTTACCCGAAAAATGTGTAGTCAGTAAAACCACCCATGACGTTAACCACGGTCCTGCAACGGTTTTTCGTGCTTCGAATCAAGTTATCAAAGTCTTGCTGCGGGATATTGTCCCAGGACCTGCTAAGATGCAAAAAAAGTTGCTTTTCAGTCGCAACGTTTGGAGGAAAATTCCTCAAAGCCCTTCTTTGGAGCATGTCCCACGCGTGCTCTATGGGGTTTAGGTCTGATGATTGCGCGGGCCAGTCTAAGACCGACACGTCGTGCTCCTGTAGCCAGCTGGTGACCACTCGCGCAGTGTGCGGACGAGCGTTGTCGTGCATGAGCGTGAAAGCTTGGCCCATTTGCATTCGATGAGGATAGATTATTGGTGCTAGCTCCTGATTTCGGTATTTTTCTGCAGTCTTGGTGTTACTGATCCAAACGAGATCTGTTCTTCCACCAACACGAAGACCCACCCAAACCATAATTGTTCCGCCGTGGTATGGATGGACTTCCTGAGGGTGTTGCAGTCGCTTCTCACGTCCAGGAGCTAGCCATACACGTACTCTTCGTAAATCAGGATAAAAACCGAAACGGGACTCCTCGGTAAACAGCACTACAGACCATTGGTTATCTTTCCAGAGCAAATGTTCTGGAGCCCACTCTAATCTTCGTCCGCGATTTCCTCTGCGTAGTGCTAGAGTACGAAGCGACCTGTGAGCATGAAGGTTAGCCTCATGCAGTCTTCTCCTCACAGTTTGTTCACTGACAAGCAACTGGTGCTCTGACTGGAGCCTTTGAACCAACTGCATAGCCGTAACGTCAAATATCTGTCCTGTCTTTGGGTGGTTATGCGCTTCTCGCCTAGGTGCCTTTCAGCCACTTCACCAGTGGTACGATAATGTGACCACAACCTTCACGTTTTGTCTTGTTCTTATCTCCTCGGCTATACTCCGTTGAGTAGCCCCAGCTTGAAGCATTTTTACTGCCCTTAACATCTCGTCTCTCGTTAAATGGCGCCGCTGCATGAAGCATACAGTTACATAAACTCGAACTTAGTTTAACCGATGATTTTTATTAAAACTTTAATTTGAAACAAAAAATTACCAAAAACTAGGTTAGGTAAATAAAAACATTCGAACTTCGCTACAATTATGCCGCGCAAATCTTTCGTTTTTAATTTATTTTTAAATTCAAATTTGGAATCATTCATTAAAACCTATAAAATAAGCTTACATTAAAATATTTTTAAACCGGCCAGTATTTTGTGAGTATAAGAATTTTTTACGAAATATCCCTAGACAGTGTTGATGTGTGTATTACCACAGAATAATGAATAGTACAAGGTATTACGTATAAATAGTTATGCATGATAAACAAACAAATTAAAATAAGTACAATAAAAAGTTATATGTTTTAGGTAGTTCTAGAATGAACATTAGAAACTTAAACGAATAATAAAAGGGATATTACACAACACTGAATCAGGGTCCCTAACTCCTTTATACTCTTATTAGGGTGCGTACAGACTATGTAACATAACATGTAATACAATGGTTATTTATTATGTTACTGACGAAATGTTATAAAACATGATATAATAACATGTTTTATAACATACCGTGTCCACATTTTCTGAAACATGTTAAATAACAATTTGTTATAACATGTTATGTTATATAGTCTGTACGCACCCATACACCTTCCCTCGAGGTGTAATAAGAGTAAGGCACTGAGGGTCGCTAATTAGGCTAGGAAGCAAGACCTATCTTGCTGAGGAACCGGTCCGCCTATATATGTGCAGTGTAATAACATTTAGGAACTTAGGGTGCCTAATTAGAGGCCACGCACACAATCCTGATTCAGTGTGGTGTAATACCCCATTAAGACAAATTTTTTTTACAGTGTGTCCGATCATCGATGATATGTGATGTGCCTTTAGGGGGATAAAATACTGTAAATTTTTTCGACAATGACACCCTTTATGTAGTTTATGTCCCACCATAAAATAATATGGTAATATGGTAACAAAATGGTAAAATGATAGTAGAGCTAGTTCTCTACTACTTATCATTCCAATTTCGAGGAATTCGAAGCACAATAAGGTTTTTCTAGAAAAAGTGCTTTTAGAGGCCATATTAAAACTAACATAGCTTAAAACTTTTTCACTCAGATGTAATGTATCCTCCTGACATGTCGTTAATAAATAAAAAAAAATATTTTAACAGTACAGATTTAAAAAAAAATGTATTGAGATCATTTTCCTTAAATGCAGACAATATAGGTGCTATACAAACACTTATAAGGCCATCGCAAAAAGGAGTTATAATTTTGCGGCCCTTGTTTGTTTCTGCCCTATTTTTGAGTCAGTTTGATACAAAACAAAAACAAAAATATAACAGCATCAAAAACACCCAACGAAAAAACTTTAAATATGAAGATATAAATTCAGTCTCGGAACCTACCACAAAATCTTAAATATGTCTACTTCGATATTACTTACGTCCGAAAGAAAGAGATGCAGCTATGCAGATGTATAATGGCATCTCCGTCTTTCCAGCGTGGTAACTGGGGAAACAATGGTAACCCTGCAGTACTTTTTCATTGACACGTCTTTTTCAAGCGACAAAATATGCTTTATTTATTTACTTACAAACAATCGAATGTGTAAAAACGTAAGGCGATATTTCAACGACTACTCAAAGGATGCCGACTTGTCTTTACTTACATTTCGATTATACAACACTTTTAGTAAAATACTATAAAGGTAAAAGACATTCGATTTATCTCTGTAATGAAAGTAATTTGATTCCTCCTTTAAAAAATAAACAATCAATTATCCATATCTACGCGGCTATTCTTTCATATTTATATTATTGTATTAATGATAATATCGTTTAAAAACTAAAAAAGAACCGACTTCAATGCCGCGCTATTCATTTTCAGTACCAATTTTGAGATGTTTATCTCAATATCTCTGGAGATACTTATCAGACCTCGATAAAATTACCATGGTACCACACTTGCAATATCTCCTTTCGAACAAAAAAAGAATAATCAAAATCGGTTCATAAACGACGAAGTTATCCGCGAACAAACATAAAAAAAATATATATATATATATATCGAATACGATCGAATTGAGAAACCTCCTCTTTTTTTTGAAGTCGGTTAAAAATAAAAACATTATAAGTAATTCAAAGGAATTCAGGCAAAAAACACCAATACTAAAATAATAAACAAACTATTCGTTTGTTCACCTCAATCATACAAAAAACTGGCCAAATGCGAACCGGATTCATATGGTACGCAGGGTTCCTTGCTTACCAATTATCATTCAAGATAATATCGTTTAAAAACTAAAAAAAAACCTACTTCAATGCCGCGCTATTCATTTCAGTACCAATTTTGAGATGTTTATCTCAATATCTCTGGAGATACTTATCAGAACTCGATAAAATTACCATGGTACCACACTTGGGATATCTCCTTTCGAACAAAAAAAGAATAATCAAAATCGGTTCATAAACGACGAAGTTATCCGCGAACAAACATAAAAAAAAAAAAAAAAAAAATATATATACGGTTGAATTGAGAAACCTCCTCCTTTTTTTGAAGTCGGTTAAAAAATATATTACTCATGTCCACATTTATGCTTGTGTGTTTGTGCGATACCTTGGTACGCGAGTCTGACTCGCACTTGGCCGGTTTTTATTGTAGGTTGTTATACTTAGTGTTACCACTTTTTTCACATTGTAGCTGTCTTCATCTTGGAGAATCACATTGGCGCTTTCTGTGCGCTAACAACAGTGCCTCTTTCTCTTCTCCAAAAAGTGCTAACATATCTGGAAGCAGTTTACAGCGGGTGTTAATTAATAATAAATCGGCCAAAATAGCTGGAGAGTGCGAAAGACAGTCGCACTACTTACAGGTGCTCAGCGTAATTTGCCCCCCCCCCCCCCCACTGCGGCTTCGAGGTGAGGATATCGAATGGGAGACGTCGTTCAAGTATCTTGACATTCACATTGACTAATCTAAGAGGATGCAACCACAGGTGGACCACGTCGTTCACCAAGCAAAAGCGGCGTAAAAATTCCTCAGTCGGTCTTATCCTCAAAGTTAAAAACCAAGATTTGTATATAAAAAATGTACATCAGGACGTTTGACTTATGTAGCACCACTATGTTCCAACTCCAACAAGAAGCGACCCCAGATCTTCAACATCGCATGTCCACAAGAACCGGCCGATACGTTTGCAATGACGTCATCGCCCGGGATGCATATATGCATATGCATGACAAAGGCCTCTCCCAAGATACGCCACTGAGACCGATCTTCGGTTCTTCTTCACTGCCCACCGCTTTGCGTATATTGTCGCTCCACCAGATCACAGGACATCCTACGCTACATTTCCCGATTCGCGGTCTCCACTCTAGGATAAGTTTACCAACGTTTATCAGTCCTGCAGCAGATATGACGACGTGGTTCGTATGGCACGATGTATTAAGACAGATCTGACAACGGACTAACAACACCACCTGTGGAGCATTGCGCCGCTGCAAGCCTGACCATTTGACGTATCGGCCAAGCGTGCACTTCCTCGCGACATATTCGTAGATGGCACCACCAGATACATACATACATAAAATCATACCTATTTCTTATTTGAGGTAGGCAGAGACTACTTCTTTCTACATGCTAGGATACGATTCTGACATACCTCTTTCGCTTCTTCTACTCTCATCAGCGCCATCAGTCACTGCTAGATGAGGCATAATAATATCACAAGCCAAAAATCAGAAGATGAAGATTAAAACGAACATCGTCATCGAATCCATATAACGGCAGAGAGAGACCCGGACTTTCCAGATCTCCGACAGTAGTTGCTCCCAGTGCTCAGCCAGAGTAAAGGATCTGAAGGGGCTGTGCCCTGACTGAGGCTCTCACCCTCTCTACTCCCGCAGAGGATAAAGAGACTTACTAACTTTATTGTAGTTAGATGCTTTATGTATTCCCGTTCTTACGATAGAGCGCACAAAAACACTTGTACGGCGACCACTTATAATTTTTTTTTATTAAGTAATCTTGATAACACTTTTAATTCAAAATTAATATTCAATATATATACAGGTGACACTTAGGACTTCCGGTTTACCAGGGAACACTTGCGCATGACCCCCCCAACCCCCCAAAAAATTTTTTTAGTCCATCCACCAAACACCCAGTATATATAGAGCCCTGTGAAAAAGATGGAAAGCGGAGGCAACAGGCAATAGGCTCTATTATCTCCCTCTGGGTACGGAACCCTAAAACGAGTCGTATAATTTTAGCTAACTGTGTTGTGAAATGAAATTAAATGAAATTTATTGAAATTTATTGGTATATAAGTAGACATATACATAAAGTAGGTTACATTGGGCCCCAAACTCGGCTGTGCCTGTATTTTGGGAGCCCGGATACATTTGCATGCATATATCTCGTTATAGTTCAATTATAATAGTTGATTAGACTTTTCCATTTTCTATAGATTCTACTTTAACACAGTAAGTAAATTAGTTTTTGCTATGAGTTATTACATAATATTTCAGTCAGAGATTATACAAAAATAATTCGCTTTGATTTATGTAACGTTAATAGATTTGTTGATGTTTGGAAAGCGCCTATTGTGTATGAATATAATTTTATGAAGGTATAGCTATAACTACTACTCGTATTAATACTTTTAACATTATCTCCTAATCGATTGTTTCCTTTTTATATTATATTGTAATTATTTTATTTCCAAAATTATGGTTAACTATAATTTATAATTAAATCCAGTTAATTATAAATTGTATTGTTATTATTTGATTATTAAACTATTATTATATTTAATTATTGCTATTATTTATTGTTATTGTTAAGCATGCCATAATATGAAAATAATATTCATCATCATCATCAGCCTGTATCAGTCCACTGCTGGACATAGGCCTCTCCCAAGATGCGCCACTGAGCCCGATCTTCGGCTCTTCTCTTCCAGTCACTGCCCACCGCTTTGCGTATGTCGTCGCTCCACCTGGTCACAGGACGTCCTACGCTACGTTTGCCGATTCGCGGTCTCCACTCTAGGACAAGTCTGCCCCAACGGTTATCAGTCCTGCGGCAGATATGACCAGCCCACTGCCACTTCAGCTTGCTAATCCGTTGAGCTATGTCGATAATTTTAGTTCTCTGGCGAATTACTTCGTTCCGGATTTGATCCCGCAGAGAAATACCGAGCATAGCTCTCTCCATAGCTCGCTGAGCGACTTTAAACTGGTGGACCAGTCGGACTGTGAGTGTCCACGTCTCGGCTCCGTATGTCATCACAGGTAGGACGCACTGGTTAAAGACTTTTGTCTTTAGATACTGTGGTATAGGCGACGAGAAGACTCGACGGAGTTTTCCGAATGCTGCCCAGCCCAGCTGAATTCTTCTCTGGATTTCCTTCTCGAAGTTATGTTTGCCTAGTTGGAGCGTTTGCCCTAGGTAAACATACTTAGTGACAACTTCGAGTGGGATTCCATCTACGGCAATCGGTTCCGGAACAACGTGCTCGTTGTACATGACTTTGGTTTTGTCCTAATTCATGCGGAGACCGATGCTACGAGAAGAATCAGCTAGGCCATTCAACATCCTTTGTAGGTCCTGCAGCGTCTCTGCCATAATGACGATGTCATCTGCGAATCGTAAGTGAGAGATGTACCTGCCGTTGATGTTAATGCCACGATCTTTCCAGTCCAGCGTCTTGAACATATCCTCCAAGGCGTTAGTGAACAGTTTCGGGGATATGACGTCCCCCTGTCTCACTCCTCGACGCAGGTGGACATGTTTAGTTCGCTGGTTCTGTACTTGTACAGTCATCGTTGCGGCATTATATAGACATCTCATCACTTCGATATATCGCCAGTCGACTTGGCAACGCTGCAAGGACTCGAGAACAGACCAGGTTTCGATTGAGTCAAAGGCCTTCTCATAGTCCACAAATGCTAAGCACAGGGGCCGATTGTACTCTTCGGTCTTCTGTACTATCTGCCGCACCGTGTGGATGTGGTCTATGGTGCCGTAACCACTTCGAAACACGGCCTGTTCCGGAGGTTGAAACTCGTCGAGTCTTCGCGCAAGACGGTTCGTGATGACCCTTGAAAACAGCTTGTAGACATGGCTCAGAAGCGAAATCGGGCGATAGTTTTTCAATAGGGTTTTGTCTCCTTTTTTGAAAAACAAAACCACCATGCTTTTGTTCCATGCCTGTGGAGTTCTCCCAGTAAAAAGAACGGAATTAAATAGCTGCTGAAGCTGTTGAACTGCTGGAGCTCCTCCGGCTTTTAAAAGCTCCGTTGTGATTCCGTCTTCTCCTGAGGCTTTTCCATTTTTGAGTTGTTTAAGGGCCATCACGATTTCGTCTCGGCTAATTTCGGGTAGATCTTCTGTGAAGTGGCGGGTTAAGGTGGCTCTAGAATCCTCAGTATCGGGTTCGGGCCTTGAAGCATGCGATGGGTAGAGCTTGCCGTAGAAGTCTTCAACTTCCGACAGAATCTCCGGCTTGGATGCGACGACGTTCCCCGTTGACGTTGTCAGCTTTGTGAGGTGGCTTCTGAGACCCAGAGGCTGGACGAACACTTTCGACCCCCGATTTTGCTCAATTGATTCTTTAATCAAGAGCGTGTTAGAGGATCGGAGGTCGCGTCGTACCAGCTTCTTTATGGATTTGTTGCGCACCAGGTTAGTTGACAAAGCTGACAAAGGATCTGTTCGTCTCTCTTCCATTAGCCGAAGTGTTTCTGCCGAGAGTTTGGACTTTTTGCCCGTACGCTTGCTCTCGCAAAACTTCGTCCCTTCATCCCTGAGGATTTCCACCACTTCTTCGAGTTTCTGGTCTACGTCATCTGTGGTTTCCAAGGCAGCGAATCGATTTTCCAATTTTAATTGGAATGTTTCGGACCCAACAACGGTTTGGAGTAGGTTCGGACGGAGCGTAGACTTCATCAATCGGAATCTCTCGGCTTTAAAGTCGATATCCAGAGTGCCTCGTACCAGTCGGTGATCACTTCCAGTATTAAACCTAGTGATCACTGAGACGTCTCTGAATATGCGCCGTTTGTCCGTAATGATGAAGTCAATCTCGTTTTTAGTCACAAAGTCGGGGCTTTGACACTCCATTTCCTTTGGGGCTGTTTCTTGAAGAACGAGTTCATCAAGAAAAGCCCCTCTCTCTCGAGGAAATTGACGAGCATTTGTCCCCTGTGATTCCTACTCCCAAATCCGTGTGGTCCTATAGACGATTCGCCGCAAGTTTGTACTCCCACTTTGGCGTTAAAGTCTCCCATGACAACGTTGTAGTGAGCCTTGGAGGTGGTGTGTAGAGCTCTGGAGATATCTTCATACATGCTCTCCACCTCATCATCCAAGTGTGTCGAGGTCGGTGCGTAGACCTGGATAACCTTGAGGCTGTACCTCTTGGTTAACTTAATTATGAGGTACGCTACCCTGGTCGACACACTGGAGATTTCTACAACGTTGTCACTGAGAACCTTGTTGACCAGAAACCCGACGCCGCCTTGGGATGGCTGATCTCCTTCTCTGTAGTACATAAGATGGCCCGATTCTAAGGTTATGGTGTCCTCTCCCTGTCTTCGGACTTCACATAGCCCCAGTATGTGCCATCTTATGTGTTTCAGCTTCTCCTCCTGCTGCGCCAGATGGGCCAGGGGATGTAAGGGAGCACAAATACGACCTCGGTGCTCCCAGCCAACCTCACCTGCCCGTGGTGCATCCTGCTGACCAACAGACGGGGCTCTGGCGACCGACAAATGCCGGTATAACCATTTCATATCTATGGCGTAGCTAAATTCTACAGGCCGGTGACGGGCAGCAGCGTCACCGGTGCGAGAAGCTACGTCCTGCGTTCGCCAACACGCCTGCCCAGCGTGGCGATTAGGGCATATCCCTCCCAAGGGATGCAAAAAACTATGAAAAAATTATGGAAGGACACCTAAAGCCAAGGCCCACAGTTCCCGGCCGCCCTGCTATTCCTGACCACGGCGGCGGTCACGGTCACGGCAGGGCAGGGGGTGCTAAGAATCCCCGGGCTACGGTAGGCCGCCAGAAAAAACTGACCCTCGCAACCTATAATGGACGCACGATTCGGCTGGACGAAAATAATATTACCATTATGAAAATTAAAGTTTGTTAGCTTCTTTAAATCTCCTGAAGTCTCGGCGCGCGCGTTTGTGTGTGTGTGTGTGTGTGTATATATATACGGTGAGTGAGTGGGTGTGCCTTTTATTTGGTTATCCGAATATATATATATGTATGTATATAGTTTATTTTATTTCTGTCACTGCCTACAGTGATATATGAGAGGAGGTCTATTATGTTAGCGAGTAATTGTTGTTATCATTGATGTCATTATTATAATTTCTTCAGTTTATTTATTTGTTTTTTTATGTATGGTAATTTTATATTGATATTGATATTTTTATTGCTTCTATAAGTCTCCAGCCTTAACAAGTCTTTCTGATTCCGTATAGGACAGAGATGTCAGCCATTTCTTCAGTTTGAATCTAGAGTCAGCTGGTGAGCACTGTCTTAAGCCACAAGCTTTGCGTACCAAGTTGTAGGTAAGTATGTGTGAATACTTGTATTTGCTATTGGTATCAAAGAAATTGATACTATTTTATATAGGCGTGTTAATTATATTAATACGGGGAAAAAATGAAGGTTCCTTGTTCAACCATCTTAAGTGCATTGTTGCCGTTTACTATATAATTTATAGCTCTCATTAGCACGTTGCCTGCATAGAATTGCGGCGGAAACTACACATTTTGTTATAATATTTTTTTTATTATTGTGAACAAACAAGTATTTGACCTTTATCTCACGTAATGTTGATGGGGAGAACGAGTCCAGAAAATCTAAACAAAATTCTTGAAAGCCAGCTGAGGTTCAAAAGTTACGTAAGTAGGTGGTTATTGGGTGTTCTACTCCAGCCACATCTGTTGATTAAACGATATACCCAACTGCGTTCGCTCCGCTTGCTGCGCTCACTTGTTGCAGTTGGGTATATCGTTTAATCAACAGATGTAGCTGGAGTAGAACACCCAATAACTAAAAATTGATTATCTCTCGCCACTTGTGTTTTAGAACTCAAAGCCTCCGGTGTAATAATTTTGGATTGTCTCTCGCCGTTTGCGATGTCTAAACACAATCGGTTAAGTGATCCATGGTAAGTTTCACTCTGGGAGCCCAAGGTCGGATTATCTCCACCGATTGCGATTCCTAACCTACCTGTGTTTTGAGCATATCGTATAGTCAGATAAACCTGTTCTACTACTTCTACTAAAGCCGTAATGACTTTTTGTTGGAATACTTACGATAAATTATCGCGCCCTAACCTACCTGTGTTTTGAGTATATCGTATAGTCAGATAAACCTGTTCTACTACTTCTACTAAAGCCGTAATGACTTTTTGTCGGAATACTTACGATAAATTACCGCGCACTATCCAGTGCGACTTATTACCTTTACCGTGCACCAGTCAGTGCAATTAAGGATAAAAGTATAGTGTGACTGAACCGTACCGCACACTATACTTCAAGATTATAAAGGAAAAGTTTTGGGTTTAGTTAATTAATAACACAATGTCAAATTCTCAGGTTGTTACCAGTATTTTGTTCTGGTCCTAACTGAGAATTTAAAAAAATATAATTTTACTTACATCATCTTACAAACCATAAAACCAAATGAAATGTTCAGTTGTTACTGGTGTTTTTCACTGGTAGTGACTAAAAATTTACTTACTTAAATCTTACAAACTAATTTTGTATGACGAAATATTTATTAGATCAAACAAGATACATTTGTATAATTCCAGAGCGTAGGTGTTCATACTGGAAATCTGAAACAATACAAAAAATATTACAAAATTAAAATCTGCTACCCCTAAAGCACCAACTTTTATATTTTCTGTGCTTTAAAGAAATGTGTGTATATACGTTAATTAAAATTCAAGCGTAGTCACTCACCATTTTCATCTAAAGGATTTTAATTTATTAAATTCATGAAGATCTCATTGTCCCTGCTGCTTGTCGCTCCTGTAAAATAGAAATTGGTACACATTAGTTTAAAACTAAGAATACACAATTTAATTAACAAAAATCTTTACTCAGAATAAATCAAATTAAACTTGGAAATAACTAAACATTAAATCAGTGTGTAGTTAATATAAACAGCAATCGAAAAATAATCATTTTTATGTAATTTTTTAATATTATTTTCTTTACATAACATGTTCAAAATAATTAGGATCGTTTAAAAAACCGACTTCAAATGCTACTGTATTCAATTTGAGTAGCAAGTTTGCGGTTATTATCGCCATATCTCTGGAGATACTTGATAAATTTACAATGAGACCACTACAAAAGTATAATCTTTGAAATAAATATATAATTAAAAAAATCGGACCACAATTGACAGAGAAAAAAAAAATATTTTACAGTGAAACATAGAACATCCTCCTTTTTTTTAAAGTCGGTTAATAGGGCTTTTTGTCGTATGAAGACCTATTTTATTTTTTCGATTTCTAGTTATTGAGAAAATCTTTATTATATAATACGACAGAAACTTGGTTTTTAATTTTATTTTCGAATCAACCAAAAAACTTTACGTTGCAAAATATTATACAATAAAAGCTAGGTACTTACTTGTTATTTCCAAAAAGTTACAGAACTACACTCACCGACACCACAGCCGAAACCGTGCACTTATAGAATGAGGTTTTGTTCACACGCTCGATAGTAGGTACAAACGTATCAAGGTAAAATGGTTTGAATTACAATATGTACATCGTAAGCATTTCTTTTAAGGGTTCGCATACACGTTCGTTTTTAACTCTGCGATTGAACTGTTCTGTAGGTACAGATAAATTTTTATACCATTAAGTTTGCACTGTACAGTTAATTGAATGTTATTTTAACCGACACCTAACCGAGGAGTAGGTTCTGAATTCGTCGGAATCTTTTTTTTATGTATGCTTCTCGATTACTCAAAGATGGCTGTACCGATTTAGAATATTTTTTATATTTGTTTGAAAGGACATGCTTTCCAAGTAATTTCATTTAAATTTCATCGAGATCTCATGACATATCTCAAGAGATATGGAGACAAACACATCAAACTTGGCACATGACTAGCGCGACATTTGAAGTTGGTTCTTTTAGTTTATTAACGATTTTAAATTATAATTATTACCATTCAGTTAAACTATCATTCATATGTATAGTCACACTATTTAGTGAAAACGAGCAGTTTAAACTCAAGGTGTGTAGCGGCCTTAGGACAAATTACTTTTTAACCGACTTAACAAAACGAGGACTTAACAGATAGCGTTTGTACGAATTACTTTTTTGTTTATTATATCATAGCTCAATCATTTATGAACTGATTTGTTTTTTTTTTTTTTTTTTTTACTGACTTCACAAAAAGGAGGATGTACTCAATTCGTCTGTATAATTTAATTTTTTTGTCACTTCAGAACCTCATCATTTATTAACTGTGTGTGGATTTGGACAATGTTTTTTTTTTATTTTTTTACCGACTTCAAAAAAAGGAGGAGGTTTCTCATTTCTACCGATATTTTTTATGTTTGTTCGCGGATAACTTCGTCGTTTATGAACCGATTTTGATTATTCTTTTTTTGTTCGAAAGGAGATATTCCAAGTGTAGTACCATGATAATTTTATCGAGGTCTGATGAGTACCTCCAGAGATATTGAGATAAACATCTCAAAATTGGTACTGAAAATGAATAGCGCGGCATTGAAGTCGGTTCGTTTTTAGTTTTTAAACGATATTATTATTAATAGAATATGTTTACAGTGTAGTTCCATTTTAATTTTAACGAGATCCGATAAGAATCTCCAGAGATATGGAGATAGATACCTCAAACTTAGTACTGAAAATGACTTGCGCTGCATGTGAAGTCGGTTTTTTTGTTTTGCAAACGAACTTTAATTATGTAAGAAAGTAAATAGTAATACTTCCCGTGTGGTGTATTGTACAGTTCAAATAATTAGATACCGTCTTATTATCTAAACACATAAAATATGATTGTAATATTTTATGCACTGACTTTTAATTTTTCTATCTTTTAATCTATCGTAGTCGGGTAATGGTGTGAGTTTTTATATTGTCATCCGAGTAGGCGCTATCTTTCTTTGATCCGATTTCAAAGGTGGTGCGACCATTAGCTTCAAATTTGCTTGTTTTGTTAAAGTACGGGTACTTAATATCTTTTGAATTGGAATATTATTTGCTGACACATAAAAAGTATTTGCTATAAAATCGCGTAAAATTAGAAAACTGACATATTCTTCGCTGGTTCATCATCCTCGAGAATCTCGCTGCCTGCCAGACCCTACCAACCGCCCGCCACCCTGCTCAGCCACCGCCTGCCACCCTGCTCAGCCGCCGCCTGCCACCCTGCTCAGCCGCCGCCTGCCAGACTCCGCCAGCCACCGCCAGCCCGCCTGCCGCCTGACATTGCGCAGCCACGACACTTCGAGAAAACATCTACAGAAATATGTGAGTGAGTATTGTCTTATTACGTGTTTTTTTAAAATCTTTGTTCCATCCATACTCATTTTTTTTTTTTTCTCAGGTCGGACTCTGAATACGAATCTGAAGCAATCGTGGCCACAGCACCGTCGGTGTTGTCGCAGCCTACCAAGAAGCCAAAAGCCTCAAAGCGCAAGATCACCCCCGTCGTTAACGCTGCTGCCCTTGCTAAGCGCGGTCATGCATCATATTCACCATCCTTCACACCACCCGATTTGCAAGAGCCGGAATTTTCGTGGTACGTATATATATATATATATATATATCTGATAGGTTATCGTTTTTATCGCTTGGTGGTAACTACTACTAGGTACCGATGCAGGGCCCCAACCGTACTATAATTAACGTATATACGATAATTTAGGCCTCCGTATTATGTACGCAAATACACGATAAATTCCATACACCACAAAGTTTGAGAATTACGCTCATATTCAATAAAAAATTGAGCATATACTATTGTTTATTGGTCACAGCGCCAGCTTATTTCTTCATTTCAAAACGTTGGTACGCTTATAAAATCTGTGTACTGTCGTCTGTCTTCTCAGCCCGTCTGCCTGTATGGAGTTAAATATACATTGATTCTGTTCTGTATACACAAACAAAGTGTAATAAAAATTATCGTTTTATATGATTTTTTAATGTATTTTAAGCCATTATACTGAGTGTACGATAATCTTGTTTCAAAAACGTTAAAATACGATAATTTCACGGCCCTGGTACGATAATTTCCTCGCTTCAGGTTGGGATCCCTGTACCGATGATGATAATAATTATTTAACAATAATGTATATTGTATGGAGTGAGCAACTTTAAATGATTATTTAACTCTGAATCTAATTATGATGATAAAAGTTCCTAAATATTATCATAACAGTATTTCATCATATTTTATTTTCTTTATTTTACAGGTCTAAAAAACGCAAGTCAGACATCTTTTCGATTCTGAAAGGGGAAGAAAGCGTTGCTGCATCTAACGCATCACAAAGCGCCGGAGGCAACGTATCGACTTCTTCTTTCACGACGAGGGTTTCCGGAGGGCAGAGCCGACGCACCGCAATAGTCTCCGAAGGCGACTTTTACGTTGAGGTGAAGCTTTACAACGTCGTCGACGTTCAAAATACGCCTCCTCAAGAACGCTATAAAAAAGCGTTGACGAGTGTAAAGCTGCGTCTCAACGAACAAACTAAGGAGTGGGAAATTTTACAAGAGTTTCTCATTACGGTGTTTAAATTATTTAAAGATTCTAAACCAACAAAATATAGTGATAAGATTAATTTTAAATAAACAAAACGTCTGCATAGGTTTATTATGGTTTTTATTTTATTAAATTAAGTTAGGTTCATAAAGGTAGATAGAATTATTATAGTATGTTTTGATATATGTAGTGTAGGTAGACTATATTAAACTTTCAAAGTAAAATTTTTAATTAATTTGAAATAAAAAAGAAAATTAAAAGCGTATAATATTATAATACTGACTTCAAAAAATAGGTAACTTTCTATGTAGGTAGGTACTTAAATTAATAATTATATCTAGTAGGTAAACAAGCAAGTAGCTTCTACAATGCCATTCTGTTCAGTTTGTAACACATCTATAAGCGGTAGGCGCTGGACAGGTCATTTGCGAAGTAATACACATAAACAAAACGTTTTAACTGTACCGCATATCGATGTGGAAGGCGTAGATATTGTAGCGACAGCATTTCAGAACCGAATAATATCTTACAGGATTGCTGCGCAATACGCAAATGAACATTCTATTGATGTATTTTTAGATTCAATACGAAACAAAGTCAAACTCATTTTAGATGAATGCATAAAAAAACATATTTGTGTCAAAGTCAACTTCGAAATATTCTCAAAGTTTTTACTTTTCAAAAATAATGAACAAGAAACTAAATCGTTTATGACAAAAAATATCCCTGTTTATGGAAATTATAATTTTGAGCATTTATATTTAAATGTAATCAATACAATACGCACAAAAATTGACCAATTCGAAGAGCAAGATTCGGGTTGGACTTTTCTTAATTGTATGCATATTGAGGTTAATGTTAATAAATATCAACCACTTCGCGGCTCCACGTATATTGAACTACCAATATTCATCAAGAAAAAGAAAGCATGTTTAAATATTCAAAACAACGATAAACACTGTTTTCTGTGGAGCGTGGTTGCAGCCCTCTATCCAACTAAAAACCATCCTGAAAGGGTTTCGTCATATGTACATTTTCGCAATGTACTAAACACTGAAAACATTTCGTTTCCCATGACTTTATCTGATGTTAAAATATTCGAAGAAAACAATCCAAACCTAAGTTTTATCATTTTTGGCTTAAAAAATAACAAGACTGTTGTAGGCCCGCTTTATAAATCAGAAAGCCATGAAAATAAAAAAACGATTCACCTTCTTTGGATAGAAAACAACACAACATCTCACTATTGTCTCATAAAGAATTTATCGAGACTGGTGAGAAGTCAAATAACGAAGCATAAAGGACAGATCTATTTTTGTGACACTTGTTTGTTGTTTTTTAAAACGGTTGAGGATGTAGAAAGTCATACCTGTAACGGAATTGTCACTGTCCTACCGGAAAAAGGGTCAGTAATTAAATTCAAGAATTTCGAACGCAAACAAGACATTCCTTTTGTAATTTATGCTGACTTTGAAACTATGCTAGAAGATGTAAGCAAAAGTGAATCAGATCCTCAAAGTTCTTATACGCGCACTACACAAAAGCATACACCTATCGCATTTGCTTACAATGTGATTAATTCTCTTGACCCTTCTTACAATAAATTCGTAATCTTTAGAGGTCCTCATTGTGTAGAAAAATTTGTTAGCTCTCTTTACAAAGATGTTCGGGATATCCATGCAGTGTTATCACAAAACGTTCCCATAATTTTTAATGCAAACGATGCAATTGATTTTAGGAATGCAGTTCGATGTCATATTTGTGAGAGTTTTCTATTCGGAGATAAGGTCAGAGACCATTGTCACCTTACTGGACAGTATCGGGGTGCAGCTCATAGCTTATGTAATTTACAGTACAAAGTTCCAAAGTTTGTGCCAATTTTTTTCCACAATTTAGCAGGGTATGATTGTCACTTGTTTATAAAAACACTTGGTGAAGCGCCTGGACCAATAAAAATAATTCCTAAAACGAAAGAAAATTATATCTCTTTCACAAAATTCATTCCAATATCAAGAGACGAGTTTGTTCAGTTAAGATTTGTAGATTCGTTTAAATTTTTAGGAACCAGTCTAGAAAAATTGGTTAAAACCATGAAAACTCATGAGTTTACTCATTTAAGGAATATTTACCCAAATGAAAATGAGTTTTCCCTTCTAACTCGTAAAGGCGTTTACCCTTACGAGTACATGAACGCATGGGAACGTTACAACGAGCCATTTCTGCCAAGCAAAGAAAGTTTTTATAGCTCTCTCAACAATGAGCACATATCAAATAAAGATTATGAGCACGCACAGTCAGTTTGGACCCAATTTGAAATTCGGAACCTAGGCGAATATACCGATTTGTATTTAAAAAGTGATGTGTTGTTGTTAACAGATATATTTGAAAACTTTAGAAAAACTTGCAAACATTACTACAACTTGGACCCTGCATTCTATGTTACAGCACCGAGTTTATCATTCGATGCTATGCTTTATAAAACAGGCATTGAGTTAGAACTAATAGATGACTTTGCTATAGTAGATATGTTACAGACAGGCATACGAGGAGGTGTGGTAATGGCAGCACATAGGCATGCCAAAGCAAACAACGAATTTATTTTCGACCATGATCCGTTGATGCCAGAATCATTCATAGTCTATATAGACTGCAATAATCTTTATGGATACAGCATGTGTCAAACATTGCCCTTGTCAAACTTTAGGTTTCTTGATCAATCAGAAGTTAATAAACTAGATGTAAATAATGTATCTGATGATGCAGAGTTCGGCTTCATTCTAGAAGTCGATCTCATTTATCCAAAAAAATTACATTGGGAACATAATGATTTACCGTTTTGCCCCGAAAAAGATATTCCACCGGGTGGAAAAAATGAAAAGTTAATTCCAAATCTTTATGACAAATTTAATTATGTTATACATTATGTACATTTAAAAACCTGTTTAAGACATGGTTTGATCTTGAGACGAGTACATCGTGCTATAACGTTTCGACAGAGTGCATATTTAAAACAATACATCGATCTTAATACAAATTTGCGTCAAAAAGCAACGTCAACTTTTGAGCAAGACTTTTTCAAATTGCTCAATAACAGTGTTTTTGGTAAAACGTTAGAAAACAACCGCAAGAAGGTCCATGTTGAGTTGATAAATCAATGGAATGATCAAAACAATAGAACTAAAAAAAGAAATAACGCAGAAAAATTAATCGCGAGTCCAAACTTTCACAGTGCTTCAGTTTTTACGGAAAGTTTGGTTGCGATTCAATTAAAGCCTAATCGTATAGTATTAGATAAGCCACTGTATATCGGATTTACAGTTTTGGAATTATCAAAATCACATATGTATGATTTTCACTATTCTATATTTAAACCATTTTACAGGGACCGCTTGACGATGTGTTATACTGATACAGACAGCTTTATTTATCACATCCAAACCAAAAATTTTTATCAAGATGTGAAAAATACGTTTTTGGAGTATTTTGATACCAGTAACTTTTCTGTTGATAATTATCACAAATTACCAATAATTAACAAAAAAGTACCAGGACTTTTCAAAGATGAAATGGGTGGAAAAATAATCACTGAATATGTAGGATTACGCTCTAAATTATATTGTATAAAAAATACTGACACTGAAATTAAAAAGGCTAAGGGAGTAAAATCATGTGTTGTTCGAGATCTTAGTATCTTAGATTATACAAACACATTGCTTACATCAAATACACTACGCAAGAAAAACATATTGTTTAAAAGTATAAAACATGAAATATTTACACGTTCTGTAAACAAAATTGCGCTTTCTAGTAGCGACGATAAACGATTTATTTCGCAAGATAAAAAATCAAGCAGAGCTTGGGGTCATATTTCAATTCTTGGGGTCTAATCTAATGAAAGTAGCTTAAGATTATCTGTAAGATGAAATAAATATGTAATATAATAATAATAATAATAATGTTATAATAATGTAAAGTGAACCTTAAGTAAGAATATAGTGAATAAACGAATTTCATTTAGAATACTTGTTGTTTTTATTTTATTTTAAGAGCCTTAACATCTAGCTTAAGTTAATAATGCAAAATCAATTTAATGTTTGTGAAAAATTTTGTGTAAGCTATTCCTGTAATCTACGTAGATACTTCAAATTCACTAACGCAGCATAAACTTTTAACACCGACGCAGGTGCACTGACATGTCACTACATGATTTTGCACATTCGACAAACATTGAATAAAATTCATCATGCCCTGCTCATTATAGCCTGTTCGAGCGTCGTAGTTAACACACATATTCACATACTTTCAAGTCGACTTAAGACGTAAGTTTTGAACTTTTATTCCTTTATTTCTATTTACTCGATATTATCCATAAAAATGACCCTAATAGTTTTCTATTTTGTTTCAGATTATGACAGACATTGTAATAAATAATAACAGTGAGACTCAAGATGGACTTTTTGGAATTAATACCCAAGACCTTCTTTTCCACTGTGCGCAGAATCCGTTAGAAGGCTTTGACGAAATTTTTCCAATCACTAATCAGAAGAAATCGTCTCCAAAACGTCCAAAACGGAAGACAAAGAAGACACCTGGTGAAACTAAAAATCTTCGCAATAGTATGCGGCGATCATCATTTGTTTTAAACCGTGAAGCATACAAAGGGAGACGTTTGATTCAGATCAAAATAATAGACATTAGTGGTGATAACAGTGACACTGAAAGTGATGTTGTAATATCGGCTCAATATATAGTAAAAGATTTTACGGACAGAATATTAGATCAAACCGAAAGAGTGATTAAAAATATATCTGAAAATATAATAAGTGATTCTGACTGATGAGACGCATAATTGAATAACATTATTTTTAAATAGATCAGTTAAATTAAATTAGAAGTGATTCTTAAGATGTTTAATCAAATCAGTAAGTAGTATCTCCCTGAATGCATTGTACTATTTAATTCATTAAATTTAAGATATGTTTTAATTTTCGATATTATATTAAAAACCTATTCAAATATCTGCTGTATTTTAATTCCTAAATACTCACCACTTTAATTCTTTAAAATATAATTTGGTAGAATAAAACAACAACCAGTTTAGGCAATAATTATTTTATTTTATTTAAAACATTAAATTAAATTCTTAGCTTACATTGAATAAATGTATATTATTATTATCATACCACTTTTTTAAGCACAATACATTTTTTAATGCACACATTTTCGTGTGTTGTACACAATTTAAATTTATATTAGGTTTTTCATAGTCGTGATATAATTTTAAAAAATTAGGACATCCTTTTTCTCCCACATCTATTATTTCACAGTTCTCACAAAGGCCTTTGATCCACATAACTTTCTCAGTTCCTTTTGTTAACACTTTTTTATTATTCAAATATGGTATTATAATTCTTTTGAATTCCCTGTAGTCAATGTGGCCTTCACTCCAGAAATATCCTCGATTTGCTTCTATCCACCGCACTTGTTTCTTTTCTTCGATCGATAAGTTTTTAAATGGATAGGGGGGCTTGACAAGAAAGGTTTGGGTATTTTCTTCGTTTAAAATAGACAATTCTTTTATAATAAAATTATTTTGTGTATCTTTGAATCCTTGTACATCCACGAATATATATTTTATTCTGCAAGGATTCATATTTTAAGATATTTTTTTTACTATATTACTCAACGGTCTGTACTCGATGATGGAATCGTTTAAAATAAGACAATATGCAGCTGTCTGATCAGGTATTTCTGAATGACATTCAAGTTCCACACGTACGCTAACTACAGGACCTGACTTAAGGTTTTCGCTTTGTCTAGAGCAATCGATTACAAACAGCGGTGCTTTTTCTTTGAATTCAGAAGTACTTAGCAGTGGTTCACTTCTGCGTCCATAATAAGATGTCTGAAACCTGACATATTGCTCATACAATAATGAATATTTATGATCATCAAGACTAATATTCAAGTTTTCATATGGAAAATAGTTAGAGTTAAGATATACTTTGACATCTCTTAAATAACAAGGGTCGAATTTTGATATATCGCGATCAGCTAAATTTTTTCTATTTGTTTGTAAGCCTATGATTACATATCTTGGCTTTTCAATCTGTGAGGACGTTTTAATTGACCAAGTATGCTTAGTTGTTTTAGGTAATAAGGGATACTCATATAAATCCCAATTTCTAAAAGCCAAATATAGAGAACGATCCTTTTCCAATAACTTTAGTAAATTAACTTTTTCTTTATCTGATACCTTAACGTGTGGAACGCGCCAAACTAACTTATTTATTATTATATCTTCAAGAACCTCACCAGATGGAACTTTCAAAGAATTCAAATTTGTATTACTGCGTAATAATATCAGTTCATGTTTACAATTCATAATTATTTTCTTATAATCTTCAGCAAAGCCCAAAATATTACTAAGAGGTATTGAGGCAGAAAAACTATTTCCATGGGTTGTTTTTGTTCCATTTATATCCCAACCCCAAGCTTTTGCTATCTTAGCTTCATTTTCATTAAATGATACTAAACTCTTCATTGTTGTAGTCATTCCAGCATTTTTGATTCTATCTATTTCAACTCCATTTAGTTCATAACGAATATCTTGAAAAAGAAACAGTAATGGATTGTTTGTGAATTCCACAGCAGTAACTTTTAGTTTTGTATCCTTCTTTATGATGTTTACTGTTCCTTCTAAATAAAGGGTACTTGCTGATGGTAGTATGTATAAATCCTGCTGATTGATAGGTATGCGGATTTCATCATTCCTGTTAAAACTTGTTACGTAAGGTTTATATGAATGATATTCGATACCGTCTATGGTGTTATCGTATGCTGGTGAACTTGTTATATCCAAAATGTTCATTTTAATAGACCAATTAATTTCAGGAACTTTTTATTTTCCCTGGTCAATTTAATTTTTTTCTTAGTTGTTCCTTTTCGGATTGTTCGATGAGTACTGATGTGTTTCATTATTGAATTACTACTTTTATTGAAGTCGATCATCTTTTCCTGATATGCAAATATAATTGAACTTCTTCACCGCGTAGATTTATTAAATTATTATTAATATCTAATAATCTAATATTAATAGTGCTGACGTCAATTTGATTGACAGGAAAATAAATTATATTCTTTGGCACTTCTATTATTCGGTATCCTGGAGGCACGTTAGGAGCAAATTCATAAAGAATATGGCTTGGTTTTCCATTAATATATGATCCGCTCACTATATCACATTCGACTCTTACCACTGTTGTCGATAAAATGTTAACTGGGAGTTGCGACTCGTGTATTATATTGGCTTTAAGAGTTTTATTACCAAATCCTAGTAAAGTTCCTGGAGAATTAGCTTTTTCAAAATGGATATCTTTAGAGCAGAAGATAAACGATTTCAACGTGTTATTATTGCAAAATAAATTAAAAGCGACTCCTTTTTTTACGTTTGACTTTAGATAATCAGAAATATCTTGCAGTTCATAAGTGCCTTCTGGTATGTCTACGACTTCGTTATTGTCATAATAATATTTATTGTTTCTGTTATCAATGTTAGGTATTGAATTGAATGTTGAGAAATATAACAGAGCACACTCGTATTCATCATCAAATTGTAAAGCTGGATAATAGGTAGTGGATAAAATAGAGGTGTTGCCTGTTATTGACAGCGTGAAAGACATTTTAGAAATGATGGTAATAAAAACACGTTTATAAATATATAGTCACAATACTTTATTAGAACATTTTATACAAATAGTATTAGCATAACATTTTTTCCAAAATTCACTTAGGAACTTTAAACATAAATGACCACAATTAGATGTATTAAAACGTTGATATCTACAATAATTGTATGTTATATTAAATTTTAAATATCTTAGTAACTCAATTGGTGGCTTTAAATCACCAAAGCTATCAAAATACTCACAATAGTTAAAATGTTTTACATAGGCTACCCAATGGGTTCCTTCATTCTCTGAGCTATCTAAATTAACAATCGCACACTCAATGTCCTTAGGCTTTGGCGGCAATTCATTTCTCATGAAAACACCTCTAAAGTAAGGTATGTGTTTAGTAGCATACTCTAATATGTCTATATCAGTGAGAGCACGCTTGGGTAACCTTTCTATTAGTTTTTTGAACTATTTACAAAAAGACCATTGCCTTTTTTATATGGTTTTATATATAAGCCTTTTCCTAAGGCGATACTTTCCATCGTTTTATTATGACGTTGGGCTTCTTCCAAATTCTTTTTAGCTGCTTTATGATCATTTACAGCTTTAGTAATACCTGCTGCACCTCCAACCAATGCACCTAGAGCAGACAGTCCTGCGAATATTGGTATAAGTGGTAAAATACCACCTGTTTTTGGTAACGGTATTACACGAGGCAGACACACTCCTTTTTTATTTTTTATCAGTTTTTTCGCAGCTGAATATGCAGCTTTAATAGCTCTAGAATTGCTTTTTGGTTTTAATTTTTTCAGTCGTTTATGTATTGTAGAGACGATCGATTTAAATGTTCTCACGCCAGCACCATGCTTCATTTTGGTTTTCATCACTTTGCTCACAAGCCACGAAGACAGTTTTTCTCCTCTTCCTGCATTTTTCGATTTCATCCGTTGCTTTGCCATATTTAATAATTCTAAATCAGCTCTGTGTCGATCTTCCAATTTATTTGAATTATCGTATGCTATATCGTGTCTCATGCAAGCATTATCAAGCTCATTAACTCCTTGATCACCTCTCAATAATCGTTTTCTTAATCTGGTACCAGGTCCACAGTAATTGTACCCAGGTAAATGCAATTCAAATGGTAAGTTATTTATGATGCTGTTAACGAGTCCACCACCGTGCATAGCTGAGTTATAAATGAGATAAAATATCTAAATTGACTTAATTTTATATACTTAGGTATGTAACTCTATAGAAAAGATAATCATACAATTGCTCGTTTTTCAATCCAACTGTTTTCAGTACTAGGTAGACCTAACCACTTTACGAATAATTTATTACCTTTTTTTCTTATAACCTTTTCAATTAGATACACATTAGGACACTTAGTTTTTTGAAGTTCTTGTTCATAAAAACTTCCTAAAATTGGTTGATAGTGTAGATCTTCTATGGAATAAGTGATAGGTTTAGAACCATGAACTTTTTTAATCAAAAACAATTCCGTAGACCAGTTTGGGGTGTATCCTTTTTCAAAGTTACCTTTATATTTACTTATACGAACATGGTCACCAACTTCTAATTTTCTGGTCTTTGACAGACAATTAATTTCCTGTGATTTGATTATATTTCTCAATACTTCACTTTGGTTTGATTGGTTAACATCGTTTGGTTTATATTTTATTGTTCGATGTATTGTGTTATTGTATGTTGCCATAACACTTTCTAAAAGCTTTCCAATCCATTTATAACTACCATTCAAACTAAATTTTTTATACAACTTGTTCTTGAGAGTTTTGATTAGTCTTTCTACTATAGAAGCCTTTTTTATGGAATATGTAGAGTAATGATTAATTTTATTTTTTAGCATAACTTTTTTAAATTCATCGTTATAAAATTCTGTGCCCATGTCAGTTTGTAAGTTAACTGGCTTTCGATAATTTTTAAATAATAGCGAACTAAATGCATTTGCTATTTCGGATTTAGTCTTCGTTTTAACAGGGATAGCCCAGGAAAATTTAGAAAAACAATCTATTACAACAAAAATATACCTATATCCATTATTACAACTTTTTATATTTTGAAAATCCATAAGATCAGCTTGCCATAAATCATCAATTCCTCTTAATATTACAGATCGTCGAACAAAGTTTTTACGAGCTGTTTTATGAATTTCATTTACTATTTGTAGCTTACTCATTTCTTTGATTTAATGATTTGGTCTAATTCAGCCTTTGTATAATAATCTGCTTTTAAATTCTCAATGCCTTTTTTAACATCTGCTTTTAAATCGTTGAATATTATATCGACTTCTTGCTTTTTTACAAACAATTGAGATTGGCTGTCTACGTATTCCTTGTTCACAGCATCGGTATTTTTCAATGGAATTGTAATCCCAGTCAACCTTGTATTTTGTAAATCGAACTCTCCGGTTTCAGTTCGCATCAAGACTTTATCAAAATTTTCTAAAAAGTCTGGTAAACGCAATCGTTTATGAATATGATGTCCAAACTTATCCATTATTGTGAACTGATGGGTGTTGTTGACAAAGATCAAATGATACTATTTTTAGAAATGTATGCTATTTATTAAGGTATAATGTTGCTTTCGCGCAGTTCTTCTATAATAGATATTATTTCATTATCTAACCCAGTGTTACCAGCATCTTTTGAAGCAATCAATAGTTTTAATCTTTCAACCAGTTCATTAGGATTGTCCCAGTAAACGTAGTCAACATTTTTCTTCCACTGTTTCAACAGAGGTAGTCCTTTTCCTTGATGAAGTAAATCAGGTTGACTACTGTCAGTGCTCGCTGAAACTTTACGCAACTTAAATAGCGGTTTTATTATATTCAAGTATTTTCGACCTCTGTTACTTCTGATTGGTTTATTTGGATCGAATTCTCTTCGGTGCACATTTGTTTCTAGTAACATTATTTTATAATGTCTCAAATCTTCATCAGTTATTGCAGATATATTAGGTACTTTTTTAAACAGAAGTTCCTTTATACCAGGAGTATATTTGTACTTGTTTGCACCAACTTGAATATAATCATCAAAAAGAGTTACACGCGAAGATCCCATCATGTGTTTACCTCGTTCATTTCTCACGCCAAACGGAACATCTTGTAAAGTTTTGGAAGACATGGACCACGAAGAAATTTCTTGATCACTTGAACCTGATTGCACTGATTTAAATGATTCCTCATTTTCTTCATTATCAGATTTTTCTGAATTCTCATAGCTTTCATCTGAATCATTAGAGTCTCTTGGACTAAATACGTCGAACTCGATGTTAGAATCTCTCTTAAGAGTTTTGTCCTTGTCTAATGGACTTGAAGTTTCAAATTGTACTCCTTTAGTTTGGGAACACGTTTTAGATTTTTCCACCATTTCATTAAGAGGACTTGTAATTGGTTTAAAAACAGATTCCAAAATACTATTGTTTTCCATTTCAATATCTCGCATCTTTTTAACCTTATTTTTAACAGCTGCCGCAGCCTTTACAATTTGTCTCTTTAGATTTTTTTCCATATCTTTAAATTGAATTTCAATTGATTGAACTATTGTCAGTGTTCTCACGAAAGTGATAACATGTGTTTTTACTTCAGCTATTTATAGTAGGCTAGCAATAGAGTGTAATCAGAAATACAATCGTGTTATATTGGCGAATACTCGCCTACAAATTGGACACTTATTACCAATGGAAAAAGCACACTTTGCACAAGCCGCAGCATGACCACAAGGTAAAAAACAAGTGTTAAGCTCTTCTTCTAAACAAATTTTACAGATTATTGAAGATGATGTATTTACTATCAAAGGTAGATCATCCAGTGGAGTCTGTTGGCAATTTTTTTTAATTTCTTCGTATACATAATTTTTCATGCTCTTAACGTAGTCTTTTCCTTTCATTACTAAAACATACGGACATGACTGGAACCAGCGCGCATGCTCTACCCATGGTTGATCTTCAGAGTTCCAGTCTTTAAGCCTTCCATCGCAGTAAAAACAAATAACTCTGTCGTCACAGCCTGCATAAAAAAATCCTGCTTCAGCCATTTCTTGTGGTTTTTGTGTTAATCCTCGAGGCCAGGTATCGAAACTTCTTAAACGTTTGTATACAGTGGAGTATATACGGTTCACAGGATTATTAAACATGATTTCTATATTTAATTATTAAGTTTACTGCTATTAGCTGTTTACTTTTCAACACCTCGACAAGCATTGACATATTTACGACATACATACTAATGAAACACAACAAACGTATCGAATTTCTTTCGGTAACATCCTTTGTTTTTTTCACAATCCTTGTTAATCACTACATAACTGTAGGGTTCTTTCCATATATTTGCACACATTTCTCTAAATTCCTGCCACGTCATATCTGTATTGACGTGTTCATCATAAATATGTCTCATATTTATATCATCTTGCTTAAAGAGAACAATTAAATTTGCATTATCTCTCACTAACTGTTTTGGTATTTTGCTATAAGTCTGATTTAGATAAAAACAGTCTATATATTTATGTCTTCCCATTGCAAAATAGTCGCGCATATTATTTTGATTCTCACACGCTACGTCATCGAATATAATTATTGAGTTACATTTTGCTGCCTCTGGAGTAAGAACTTCTTCATTTTCATGATACTTAGAAAAAGTAACACCAGGAACCATTCGTAATACCTGTTCCAAATACATGTATCTCGGTTGATAAAGAGTTTTTGAATAAACATAAACATTTTTAAATTGCAAACCATTTTCATGTAAGATGAGTCCGATAGCCAAATTAGTTTTTCCACAGTTCGACGGGCCACATATTATACATCGTATTGTATTTGGTAAAAGCTTTCCATGACGAAAACTGCGTTTTTCAGAATTAATATTTATATTTTCGAATTTTAATGATATTGGCTGCTTAACGAACTTCATTGCAAGAGCGCTTTTCGCAGAATGATAAGTAATGTTTAGTAACCACATTAATAAACATTATAATTTTCACCGGAGGCTTTGAGAGTTCTAAAACATGTTGATCAAAATTATTACACCGGAAGCTTTGAGAGTTCTAAAACACAAGTGGCGAGAGATAATCAATTTTTAGTTATTGGGTGTTCTACTCCAGCCACATCTGTTGATTAAACGATATACCCAACTGCAACAAGTGAGCGCAGCAAGCGGAGCGAACGCAGTTGGGTATATCGTTTAATCAACAGATGTGGCTGGAGTAGAACACCCAATAACCACCTACTTACGTAAACTTTTTAATTCAAAGAAAAAATCCACTCATTATAAATCAACGTTTTTTGTTTTGATATGTTTATGTTGGTCCTCAATCACGCAAAAATTGCTGTTCAAATTTGAATGAAATTTGGCAGACAGATAGTTTGTAACCACCGACTATCAAAACAATTGTAACCTAGACACAGAATAAATAATAATACTACGTAACCCATCGACATTGCTATGACGTCGATGACGTAACCTCAGAAAAGATCCGACGACGTAACCTAGATACTATTTACGCTGGCGAAACCGCTGGCAAAATTGTCGTAAATAAATAAACAAAAATAAAATTTATTTATTTCGAGTGTCATTACAATAATATTAATAAAAAAATAATTTTAGATACATTTGCGATATACACACACTAAAGGACAAAAACAAATCTACGAACACAATAAAAATCTAAATAAGAACCACACAAAAAAACAAATAATAATTGCAAAAAAAAAAAAGAAATCAACACAAATTTAAAATTTAAATTTAAATTCTATGCCGAAATGGTGAGGGTATGACATGAGCATGTGTCAAGAAAGGGCAATCGCAATTATCGCTAGGAAGACGTTGTTACTGGCCCTCTGTAGTACAGATAGTCAGTATATATTATATTACTCTTTGGTACAGATGAAACGTGAAGACGATGTAAACACTTTTGACAGATGTCACATAGTTTTTGACTTATTCTAGCTCCCTGATTAGTCTAAATTTAGTGAAGTGTGAAAACCACTAGAGGCGCTGTACTGTTTTTCATACAAAATTTGTTCGATGTAGGATATTGAGTTTAGTATGAAAACTCGTATTAAGGCCATAAGGGTACTGATGCTCATAGCTAGAAAACCCAAAAATCAGGTAATCGGTAATATATTATATTACCGTGGCTAGAAACTGATTTGAACTTTCCACTTTGTTGTCCGCCTGTCTGTCCGTCTATCAAGAACCTTTTCTCGGGAACGCGTAGAACCATCAAGTTGAAACTTATATCAAATACTCGGATCTAGAGTATCTTTAAGTTGTAAAAACAATATTGTAAATCAACGCGATCAACATATATGACCGTTTATGTCGCATATTTTAAATATCCGGGCAAGTGCGTGTCGGGCCACGCGCAGTGTAGGGTTCCGTAGTAGCATGTTATTTAATGCAAGTCTTTACCCGTTATAAACAAGCAACTAGGTACTCCGTCTTTGTCACTTTAAAGGGTTTATTCTAAGGATTTTGTATTTGGTACAAAATTATCCAACACCCAGTTCAACTACTATTACTGCTAAACTAATAAAGTTATCTTAACCGCTATAATTTTCCTTTAAAGTTCATGAAATGTGCTATTATCACGAATTATTCCAGAATTTTAAAGCCATCAGTTTAGCTTTTGGAGGGGGGGGGGGGGACGCCCTACTGGAACATATTTTGCACTTTAAAGTTAAATATTTCGTAAATAAAGCATTCAATCGAAAAATGGTATTAGCAACCCTTAAGACATTTTAAAAGACCTATTCAACGATACCCCACACGATGGGATAGACGATGAAAAAAAATTCATCCCCCACTTCTCATATAGGTGAGCTACCCTAAAAAAAAATATTTTTCAAAATTTTATTTCAGCACTTTGTCGGCGTCATTCATTTACATACCCCTATAAAATTACAGCTTTCTAGTATTAACGGTCTCTTAGCAAAACCTCGGACATACAGACAGACGGACATGACGAAACTATAACGGTTCCTTGTCAGGACCACGGAACCTTAAAAATGCGAATTTCCTGTTACAAACTTATTATTTGCAGTTGGTACATTAACCGTGTCTAGGCATCGGCTCAGGGAGCGAACTCCAAAGTTAAGTTTGTACTTTAACCTACTTTGGCAAGTTTGTACGGAAGCCTCGATGCAAAGCTCGTTGCGCGAGTCCGACTCGCCCTTGACCGGTTATTTTGTATATCTAACAACTTTACAAGTTAAATGGAAGCTTGTGAAATAATCACACAAAGATTTTAAGACCAACATAATTTATATTATATATTACATAATTTGACCTCTATCTCGCCTGGTGGTAAGCGATGATGTGGTCGAAGATGGTGAACATGCTAGGCCTAGAATTCTCTGACTCTCAAGGGCTGTGTGCTGCCGGACACCGTAAGGTTCTGGCAGCTTCTCCTTGACGGTGGTAATCTTGTTTTTTATGGTAGAAGGTCAGGCGGAACATCGATTTAATATGCTCCTACAACCTATTGAGGAACACCCGTGCTAGGATTTGAACCAGCGACCTCTCGCATAGAATTCAAGCCGTCTATAAGCCGCATATCTTTTATGCCAACGAGGCTCATACTGTAGGTATAACTAATTACTTTCTTTCAGATAACATTGTACCACAGAACAAGAATTCTCAATTTTCTGTAATCGTACCGACGGCCTGATGTTTTTATCAATAAATCTTTATCTCGTCCGTCTCCCGCGAAAATTGTCATTTGTCTCCAGATCTGACAGGCTTTCGAGGCGCCTCATTATAAAATCAGCGCGACATCAAGCGGCAGCTTTGATATTGACAGGTGACTGCATCGTGTATATAATATAGGCAACATATTCTATGATCGAAATTTTATCAACCGACTTCTAAGAATGAGGAGCTTCTCCATTATGTTTTTAAGGTTCCGTAGCCGAATAGCAAAAAACGGAACCCTTATACAGGGTTACAGGAGTAGTCGTGCTAGATCCGTGAAGGGCGTGGAGTACCCGTCATTTCTGACTTTACCTATAGTTTTATTTTACTTTTTATTGTAAATTATCTTCTTCACTGTCGCCTATAAAACTACTTTTTTCCACGAAATGTAATACAAACCCTAGATTGATATACCTCGTTGGATAGCTGATGAACCGTAGATATTTTAAAAAACATCTGCCGAACAAGTGCCATAATATTTTTTTTAGATATTCCTTAGAGAAAAATAAACTTTCTAATATTTTTTTTAATTTCTTAACTTTCACTTGTCTACTACGGTCTATTCAACTAACTTATGCACTATTTTGATTATTAACGCGTTAAAGCATCTTATTACACAAGTAAAAATGCAACAACAATAATAATAAGACACGTAAAAAAAACACAAATCAATGTAGTAGCCTAAAAAACGGCAATTTTCAAAATAAAAAATAAAAGTCGTGTATCTCGAAAAGGGTTAAGTTTAGGGTGGGGTGTTTCATAGAGAAATAAGTCAGAAATGACGGGTACTCCACGCCCTTCACGGATCTAGCACGACTTCTCCTGTAACCCTGTATATTCGTCATGTCTGTCTGTCTGCCTGTTCGTATGTCACAGCCACGTAGGTGTATTCTGTGAACCGCTTTACGATTTTTATACAAAAATAATTTGGGGGGGGGGGGGGCTCTCCCCATACATGGAGCAGAAACTAAAAAAAAGAATTTATCAAACCTATATGTGCGGGACAGTGTGTCTATAGATAGTTTTAAGATTATCGTAAATTTGTAACATTATTCATGTTATATACCGGCTGTAATTCACGTACCTGTAGTCGAATTTTCTGGTCCTAGGTTTCAAGCGAATCTGTCGCTCTTCCTCGGGAGTGAGGTCACGCGGTGAGAACGGGATGTTCACTCGACTAAAGGTACGTGAATTACAGCCGGTACATGACATTAATAAAGTCTATAGATAGGTCTTTGAAAATGATATTGAGGTTCCTAAAACCATTTTTTCTCAAAGTCAACCATCTGAAAGATAGACACTGCTAAAGTGGTAAAATGAGTGTCCCCCCCCCCCCTCCCCTCTAACCTAAAAAAATATATGCTGATCTCAATAAACACTCATTTCAACGAAAATTGGTTTGAACGAGATATAATCAGCAATTGTTGAGATATAGCAACCGCAAATATAACTTTGTTTTTTATACAAACTATGAAAAACATAAAGTTAATTTTAATTAAAAAGTTAATTTTTTGCTGGCGAAAAATCATAGTTATAAAATACTCTATTGTGTTACGAGTGCGAGTCCGACTTGCACTTGGCCAGTTTATTTTTTGTAGTTACGCGATTACTCCGACAATTGTGAACCGATTCGAATGATTTTTTTTAATTGTTAGGGTACATTTCCAAGGTGGTCCCATTGTAATTTCATCGAGATCTGATACGTATCTCCAGAGATATGACGATAAACACCTCAAACTTGATATTGAAAATGATTAGTGCGGCATTTGTAGTCGGTTATTTCGTTTTGTAATGGATCTTAAATTATCAATTTAACTTTTTAAACTTTATTTTATTCTAGTGGACTGCTATTTGCGGTTCATAAATTTCTCAGAAGGTTTTAAAGGTTAATAAATTAAAAGTAAAAAATATTTTTAAAAACAAGCTTTTATCTGGGACAATGAACTAAAATGTTAAAAATAAATTCTAGTAAGTATTTGGCGTGTAGGTACTTAACTACCTATATTCTTAAAAGCTTGAAGCACTGCCCGTTTTTCAGGATAGGTAATTACTATACTTCAGTGCCTCAAGCTTTTAAAAATATAGGTAAGTACCTACACGCCAAATACTTACTAGAATTTATTTTTAACATTTTAGTTCATTGTCCCAGAAAAAAGCATGTTTTTAAAAATATTTATTATTTATAATTTATTTTTAACTTTTTAGTAGGTAGGTATAGATACCGACTACCTACCTACTACCTAAGTATTTAATAGAAGGCATGATGTTTTAAAATATTCCACGGATATTTGATGTGATTATGGGTAAAGTGCTCTTCAAGGAAAATCAATCGACTCGGTGGGGCTATGTTGCTTTATAACAGAAATGCCATGGCCACCTTACAGCTTCATCATCAGGTCCTGGTTATCATTTAAGTGTAAAGTGCTCCTCAAGACGAATCATTTAAGCCGAAATTCACTGGGATTACGTTATTTTATCACAGAGATGCCGTGGCCACCTCCCAGCTTCATCATCAGACCCTGAATATTATCTAGGTGTAAAGTTATCTTCAAGACGAATCAATCGAGCCCAAACTCGGAAGGGTTATGATGATTTATCACAGAGATGACGTGGCCATCTTCCAGCTTTATCATCAGACCCTGGATATCATCTAGGCCTAAAGTTCTCTTCAAGACAAATCAATCGAGCCCAAACTCGGTGGGGTTATGTTGTTTTATTACAGCGATGCCGTGGCCACCCTCCGTCTCCATCATCAGACCAGCTCCATGGTATCATATCATTGTATTGTCACCAAAGATAAATAAGTACACCAAATTTGAGTCCAATCGAACATCGGGAAGTGGGTCTAATTTAGCTTCCAAGATTCCACCCGAACATACATAGTGACATACATACATTGCAAGTTAAATAAAAGCTTGTAAAATAGTTCCACTACGCTCACTAGGTGGTAGAGTTTGGGTCCCGGGATGTCTCGTGTCTCGAAGTCCCGGGACTTTTCGTAATTTTAGTTTTCTCGAGTCCTGGGACTTTCGGGTCGAAACTCGAGACGAGACAAGATTTTCGAAATTGTTGTGTAATCATTTTTATTTTCAATTAATTGAAGGAGTCTAGCCCCATCTGTTAGTTTATTAAATAATTATTTGGTCTACTACGTACCTACTGATTACACAACACACAACTCAATAAATGCGTTTGCCACGCCGCTATCATGCCGCACCTATCTTATTAAGACTGAAATAACCGTTAGAGTTATTAAGATTCAATTTACTGTTTAATAATTGTTGATAAAAAAAAATAACCTATTTAGAATTACTAAGAGTCCACTGTCCGTTCGTCTGTCTGTTTGTCCATCTGTCACCAGGTTGTATCTCATGAACAGTGATAGTTAGACAGTTAAAATTTTCACAGATTATGTATTTCAACAACAAATACTAAAAGAAACAGAATAAAATAAATATTTAAGGGGGCTTCCATACAACTAACTTGATTTTTTATGCTCGTTTTTGCTCGATTGATAACGGCAACCGGTAGACGCTTGAACTATTCACAGAATATTTAATTTTATATTCACTCTAAAAAAACCCCAAATATTTAAGGGACAACAACATACAACAGACATGATTTTTTGCCATTTTTAAAGATAATGGTACGGAACCCTCCGTTCGCCAGTCCAACTTGCACTTGGCTGGATTTTATTTTAATATATTTCTACAGAAAATAACTCAATTACTATTCCACAAAAAAGGCTCACACCGCTTAAGCACACCGCTTAAAAAAGAACAAATAAAAAATCTTAAAGGTCTCGAAGTCCCGGGAATTCCCGGGACTTTGGTTGCAGGCTGTCTCGTGTTCCGGGACTTTGAAATTGTCGTGAATTCTCAAACCCGACTAGTTGGCTTTTGATGCGGTTGATGCGAACCTACTGTTTGCTTATTATTTTTTAGCGATAATATGTATTACTAGAAGTGCCCCACCGGCGTGCTTCGCCCGCGTAAAAAAAATCTTGTATATACTTAAAAAATTCTTTTGTAAAATCCTTTTTATCATAAAAGACATCAAAACAGAATTAGCCAAATCTGTTTACCCGATTTCATGTTATCGCGTGCCTAAGGGAAATAGGGATTCATATTTACAAAGCCCGAAAAATCATATTGATTTTCAGACTTTGTTACCGGGTAGGTATTTTTAAGCATTTCGATAAATCTTGCAACCCGCATTTACTTATTTATTTACAGAAGTACTTACGTAAAGTTTCGAATAAAACAGACTATCTCATATTGTTTCGCCAAACAAACTTTGAATCCCCGTTCTGTCTCCTTGAGGCGTGAATTTAAAAAAAAATTTGAACCCCCGCCATAGAAAAGATAATAATACTACGCCCCCGCTTCATCCCCTTAAAGAGTGAATTTTGAAAATTCCTTTCTTAGCGTATACCTAGGTCATAATAACTATCTGCATGCCAAATTTCAGCGCAATCCGAAACAATATTGATTTTCAGACTTTGTTACCCCATTTCACCCTCTTAGGGGAGGAATTTAGAAAAAGCATGAAACACGTATTTACTTATTTATTTACTGAACTGCACTTGTGTTAAGTTTCGAATAGAAAAGACTATCTAATCTTGTTTCTCCATACAAACATTGAACCCCCATTTCATCCCCTTAATGGTGAATTTTAGAATATACTTTCTTAATACACCTTTTACGTACTAAGACAAATATACCGTCCAAATTTTAAGTCTCTACGACCAGTGGTTTAGGCTGTGCGTTGCCTGTCTGTCAGAATGTCAGGACAAAGATTCATATCGTAGATGGATAATATTCATATAGTGTTAGATTTATTACATGAAAGGGTGTTGAATATTACAAGTGTTAGAAATAAAAGCGGTTTAATGCTACGAAGAAAATATAAGTCTCAAATGACGTCAAAAATGATGTATGAACAGAAAACATGATTATGTCAGATTGGTTTGTCAGATTTACAATGTCAGATCATCGCGTTTATTATATTATCTTTCTGATTCTCTAAGAACTAACATGTACTTTTTAACTGACTTCACAAAAGAGGAGGAGGTTCTCAATTCGTCTGTATGTTTTTTTTTGTGTGTATGTTACGCGATTACTCCGTCAATTGTGAACGGATTCAAATGATTATTTTTTAATAGGTAGGGTACGTTTCCGAGTTGGTCCCATTTTGATTTTATCGAGATCTGATTAGTATCTTCTGAGATATGGAGATAAATATCTCAAACATAGGAGTATGTACTAGTTTTAGAAGAAGAGTCCCAAGAAGATTATACACAATGGAGGTTGCTATTGCATATACTTTTGAAGACTAAAAAATATGACCTTGAATAATGTTTTTACATCTTTCTTCACGTTGATTTTGGTTTTTAACCCTCGACGAGTGTTATAAGTTTTACGTGTGTATCTGTGTATCTGTGTGTCGTAGCGCCCAAACGGATGAACCGATTTTGATTTAGTTTGTTTCGTTTTATAGATGTCTTCGTCGAGAGTGTTCTTAGCTTTATTTCATGAAAATCTGTTCAGCCGTTTAAATATTATCAGCTCTTTTTTGGTTAAAAAAAACTACGATAGCAACTTTCGTAAGCTCGTAGTCCTTTGACCGCGAACGTCAAAAAATCAAAATGGCGCTGTCGCAGTATCTTGTTACTTCAATGATATTGCAAAAATATGGTAAGCTGGATCTAATTCTGAGACATTTCCTTGGAATGGTCTCAATGTACAAAGTTATTCATATGCTTTGATTATAAACTCGGATTACATATACAAATCAGTCGGGGGTGGTTTTAATTTTTTTAATTTAAGTATTATTGACTTCTGATATTCTTACGGTAACTGTGAGCGAGATGGGTGGGGAGAATTAATTTCTCTTCACAGGAATGTTCTACCAGGCAAAGTCTTGTTAATGTGCAAAGTTTTTGAGCATACCTAATATTTTTTGACATGACATGACGTTTGTCGAAGATGGCGGGCCATATCAGTCCCGCCCGCGACACTGCATACATTAGATCATAACTCAGAATTATGAACGTACTTTGTACCAACCAACACTGCAAAAAAAAATTATAAGCATAATACCACAGATTATATAATAGGTACTACGTAAATAATACTTTTCGTTGTTAGGTTGGCTACACAGTGCTTTCATAATTCGGGTAAGTAAGTGCCAACTCTTATCCATATGGCGGCAATTAATGTTAATAATCGCAAATAATACTTTTTAATATTAATTTTGGAATACAACTAGTCCGTGTTATAAAAGTATTTGGAATTATTGTAATAAAATAGACAGTTAATTATCGTGTGTGTCAGATGCTTTTATTGCACAGGGCCAATTTGGACATTGTCCTTTGATACCTTGATGACATCATTATGACTAGTGAATATTTTCACTATCGCGGCATTTTAGGATTCCAAACCCGAAGGGTACCAAATGAACATTTTCTGAGATTTTGTTGTCCGTTCGTCCGTTCGTCCGTCCGTCCGTGTGTCTATATGTGCGCACTTTACAGATGTACCTTCTTAACCGTAATAGGTACATACTTGAAATTTTCACAAAGTATATATCCGTCAGTGTATAACGGCCCAGACACGAAATTTTATAGATGCATGTAATTTAATTAAAACTTGTTTTGCACTAAAAAGGGTAAAATAAAATCTTTTTCAAAAAAAAATAAAACCGACTTCATTACCACAAACAGGCACTCAAAAGCGAAAAATAAATTACTTAATATAATTATTATGAGCGCTACCCACTTATCTATTTGAAGTCGGTGCCAGCCAAGTCTAATAGGTAGTAGATAGATACTACCTACATGTATCTACCTACTTACTACTACTACATACATAGTATCTATCTACTATCCAATAGTATTGTAGTGTGGATAAACCATAAACCTTTTACATATTAATTTATATGTTGGTAACATTACGACTAGCTGTCAAGTACGCTCTTATTCCTTTTTTTAATGGCTTCGTTGTGCGAATTGTGTAACTCTGTAATCTCCGCATATTTAGTGTTAATAACTAACTCTCTGTAAATCATATTCAAAAAGACTTCATCTCTCAATACAGTGAATAACAGGCACGCAGTGTTTTATTTCGATCTACGATCTGCAAAAACAACAGGTTATTGGCCCAGACACCGAATGTACCGCGTGCCTAACCTTAAAACGTGTCCGGCCTATCTTGCCGACTCGAAATTGTTATAAAAGTATGACCTCCAACGCGATGACGCTTATAGAAAAGCTTATTGGACGTGATAATTACAACACGTGGAAATTTGCCGTCCAAAATTACTTAGAACACGAAGAACTATGGGATTGTGTGCAAGGCACCGAAACAGATGAAAAGCTGAACACGAAAGCAAAAACCAAAATTATTTTACTTGTCGATCCCATTAATTATATTCATGTGCAAGACGCAAAAAGTCCCAAGGAGGTATGGGATAACCTATCTAAAGCTTTCGATGATAACGGTCTTACGAGACGTGTGGGTTTATTAAGAGATCTGATAACTACGAAGCTCGAGAGTTGTCAAAATATTGAAGATTACGTAACTAAAATTATGGTAACTGCCCACAAACTGAGAAATATCGGATTTTCAGTCCAAGACGAGTGGCTTGGAACTCTGCTGCTAGCGGGGCTCCCCGATGTGTATCAACCAATGATAATGGCCCTCGAAAGTTCCGGTGTGGCAATCACCTCAGATTCAGTGAAGACTAAGCTTCTACAAGATGTAAGAACCTCCGAGTCTACAGCATTATATGTGAATAAATGCAACGGTTTTAAGTCACAAAACACAAACAAACAGAAAAATAATAATGCAAGTAAAGGACCAAGATGTTATGTTTGTAACCGTTATGGACATATAAGTCGATATTGCCGAGATAAAAAGAAGAACGAACAAAAGCCGAAAGATGACACGGGATATGTGGCCGTGTTTTCTGCTTCTACAAGTAATGATGGTGGCTGGTATATTGATTCCGGAGCATCTATGCATCTGACAATGCACCGAGACTGGCTCTATGATGAAATCTCACCTCCGATTACAAGTATAAAGGTAGCCAACAACAAGAAACTACCAGTGAAGGCCTGCGGGAAAGTGAACTTGAATATTATCAACAACGGTGTTGCAGACACAATACAAGTTCAAAATGTTTTGTATGTGCCTGAGTTAGCCACAAACCTCCTATCAGTTAGTCAGATGATACAAAGTGGTTGTCATGTGCAATTTAACAAACAGGGATGTGAAATATTCAACAAAAATAAAGTTAAAGTGGCCGATGCTACCCTGACTAACAACATGTACCGGCTGAATATTCAAAATACAACAGCATACATGTCTGAAGCAGATAAATGTGATGCTTATCTGTGGCACCAGAGAATGGCACATCTGAACTTTGAAGATTTATCGAAACTTTCAGAAAATGCCGGTATAAAAATAGAAAACAAAGAAAAGGTAATATGTGAATCCTGCGCTGAAGGTAAGCAAACGAGAACTCCCTTTCCAGTGGAAGGTTCCAGGGCTAAATCCGAGCTAGAACTCATCCATTCTGATGTATGCGGCCCCATGGAAGTACCATCTCTAGGAGACGCCCGTTACTTTGTCACCTTCATTGATGACTATACCAGGAAAGTATATGTTTATTTTCTAAAGCATAAATCTGAAGTTTTTGAAAAGTTTACCCATTATAAATCCTTGGTTGAAAATCAACTTAACTGTAAAATTAAAAAGTTAAGAACTGATAATGGCACAGAATACCTCAGTAATGAATTTAAAATGTTTTTGCAAAAATGTGGAATCTTGCATCAAACATCCACTCCCTATACGCCCCAACAGAATGGGTTGGCGGAGCGAATGAATCGCACTTTATTAGACAGATCTAGATGTATGCTTATAAATGCTCAATTACAGAAACAATATTGGGCAGAAGCCATCGCGACTGCAGCATATATAACTAACAGATGTCCGACACGAGTACTGCAACATTCAACGCCTGAGGAGAAGTGGACTGGTAAGAAACCAAACATCTCACATATAAAAGTATTTGGTTGTGATGCAATGATGCATATTCCAAAAGAAAAATCTAAGAAACTAGATCCAAAATCCACTAAGCTAAAATTCATTGGATATTGTGAAAACACTAAAGGTTATAAATTATATAATCCAAAGACAAGAAAAGTTGTAGTAAGTAGAGATGTAATATTTTTGGAAAATTCAGTTAAGAGGAACTACACTATAATGCCATTGTCAGAAAACACAACAGAGAATATAAATTCCACTCAAGAGGAAGAGAATAGTGACAGATCCTTCGACTCTTGTGATGGATCAGTATATATACCTGAGAAAGATGAAACAAGTTCACCAGAGATTACTAGAAATATAATAACGAGATCTAAATCTAAACAAATGAAAGAAGGAAACTCTTTCCTTTCAGCGCAACATGATATTAATAATATGACTAGCATTCCAGAAACTTATAGTGAAGCTATATCACCAAATTGTGCAGAAGCTGAAAAATGGAAACACTCTATTGAAGAAGAGTTGAAGGCACATGCCATAAATAATACTTGGAGTCTAGTTGAGAAGCCACCCGTAGCTAAATTAATCACCTGCAAATGGGTATTTCGAATAAAAGAGGAATCATCTGGTCAACTATACAAGTCAAGACTTTGTGCCAAAGGATGTGCACAAAGACAAGGAAAGGATTATACAGAAACATTTTCACCGACTGTGAGATATGATTCCGTACGTATTTTACTTTCAGAAGTTATACAGCATGATCTCCAAATGGTTCAATTTGATGTCAAGACAGCCTTTCTCTATGGAGATATAACCGAGGAAATCTACATGACACCCCCACAAGGTTTGAATGTGAAACCAAACCAGGTATGTAAACTCAATCGTTCACTTTATGGTCTGAAGCAAGCGCCGAGGTGCTGGAATCATAAATTTGATCAAACTCTAAAGAAATTTGGTTTTCAAAATAGTCATGCAGACAGATGTGTTTATATAGGCCATGTAAATGATGAGAAAGTCTATTTATTATTGTATGTGGATGATGGAATATTAATTTCAAAACAAAAGGATACCCTGCATAGCATTTTGACTGATTTGAAGAATAATTATGATATTAAATCATTTGAACCGAAAGTTTTTGTTGGGATGGAGATAGAGAGAACTGACAGAGAAATCTTCATTCATCAGTCGAAGTACATCGAACAATTACTCTTAAAGTTTAATATGACTAATGCTAATGGCACAAACATTCCAGTGGATCCTCACACAACATTAGAGATGAGCAGCACAGCACCAGATGTCAGTCTCCCGTACCGTGAAGCAGTTGGTTCATTAATGCATGTGGCAATTGTGAGTAGACCCGACATAATGTACGGAGTGAGCCTGGTGAGTCGATTTTTGAATTGTTTTGATCACACACACTGGAATGTTGTCAAGAAAATAATGAGGTATTTGAAGGAAACTAAAGATTATGGTCTGTGCTATACCGTATCAAAACTAAATAAGCTTGAGGCTTACTGTGATGCAGACTATGCTAAAGATGTTATGACGAGACGCTCATTATCTGGATATGTATTTATCAAAAATGGTGCAGCCATCACATGGACAACACAGAGACAACAAAGTGTGGCATTGTCTACTACTGAAAGCGAGTTTATGGCTGCATGTTTAGCTACAAAAGAAGCTGTTTGGGTTAAACAACTTTTAATAGACATTGGTGATTATAAACAAGAATCAGTGTGCTTAAATATTGACAATCAAAGTGCTATTTCATTAATTAAAAATATAGATTTTCACAAACGATGCAAACATATCGATGTTAGATATAACTTTATAAAAGAGAAGTATGCGGATAAACAAATTGATTTAAAATATGTATGTACTAAAGAGCAATATGCTGACATTTTTACTAAAGCTTTGTCTAAAGAACAGTTTCAGTACCTACGGATAAAAATTGGTGTTGTGAGTCTGAAATCAGTAACATAAAATAAGTTTTATACCTATGTGTGTATGAATAGTATCATGATTCTTTGAACATATATGTATTGTTTGAACATTTATGATGTGTATTGTTATCATAGTATATTCTTAATTGAGGTACTGTTTCTATAATTTTGTGTCATCTTTTTTTTTAACAACGTTTAGATATGTGAGAGCTATGTATGTATAAAATAAGTACTTGTAAACAAAAGGTTTAGTTTTGGTGAGAGTATTGTAGTGTGGATAAACCATAAACCTTTTACATATTAATTTATATGTTGGTAACATTACGACTAGCTGTCAAGTACGCTCTTATTCCTTTTTTTAATGGCTTCGTTGTGCGAATTGTGTAACTCTGTAATCTCCGCATATTTAGTGTTAATAACTAACTCTCTGTAAATCATATTCAAAAAGACTTCATCTCTCAATACAGTGAATAACAGGCACGCAGTGTTTTATTTCGATCTACGATCTGCAAAAACAACAAATAGGCTGACACCGACTTCAAATAGATAAGTGGGTAGCGATTATAATAATTATATTAAGTAATTTATTTTTCGCTTTTGAGTGCCTGTTTGTGGTTATGAAGTCGGTTTTATTTTTTTTGAAAAAGATTTTATTGTATCACGCCTCATTATTCATTATCGATTATTCAGATCGGAGACGTTTAAAAGAAGGGTTAAGTCAAAGTACCTACCTACTTATAACCGGCGAGCATGTATGAAGGCGCTCATGTAAGTGGAAGAAGCAAAAGATGTCAGGGTCAGGATCGTAGCATGTGGAAAGAAGTAGTCTCTGCCTACTCCAACAGAAAATTCCGGCCAAGTGCGAGCTGGACTGGCGCACCGAGGCTTCCGTACCTACTTTGTTAAGCCAGGTTAAAGGACAAACTTGACTTTGTCGATTGATCCATAGAAAATGTATTGCACCAACTACAAATAATAAGTTTATGATAGTAAATTCACCTTTTTTAGGGTTCCGTAGTCCTGACAAGGAACCCTTATAGTTTCGTCATGTCCGTCTGTCTGTCTGTCCGAGGTTTTGCTAAGAGACTGTTAATACTAGAAAGCTGTAATTTTGTGGGGGTATGTAAATAAATGACGCCGACAAAGTGCTCCGTCCCCCCCCCCCCTCTAAAAGCTAAACTGCTGGCTTGAAAAATCTGGAAAAATTCGTGACAATAGCGCATTTTATGAACTTTAAAATAAAATTATAGCGGTTAAGATAACTTTATTAGTTTAGCAGTAATAGTCGTTGAACTTGGGTGTTGGATAATTTTGTACCAAATACAAAATCCTTAGAATAAATCCTTTAAAGTGACAAAGACGGAGTACCTAGTTGCTTGTTTATGACGGGTAAAGACTTGCATTGAATAACAGGCTACTACGGAACCCTACACTGCGTGTGGCCCGACACGCACTTGCCCGTTTATTTGTTATTAAACTTCATATTTACGGTTTTCAGATTTATTCCTATGTAAGTGCTTCAAGACCTTGCTTCTTGCCAAATTTCATGATTCTAGGTCAGCGAGAAGTACCGGTTCTGATTCCCTTGTGAAATCGCAAAATATGCGAATATATGCGATCTAAACGGTAATTTCTTTTGATCGCGTTGACTTACAAGTTTGATACTTTCACAGCCAAAAGAGATCGTAGACCTGAGTATATTTGATATACGAGTAAGTTTCAACTGGATATCTCTACGCGTTCCTAAGAAAAATGGGTCTTGACACGGACAGACAGAACAGCAGACAAACAGACGGACAACAAAGTGACCCTATAAGGGTTCCTATTTTCCGTTTGAGGCACGGAACCCTAAAACGGCGTGATTTTATGTATGTATTATTCATTAACTTCCGATTTTGTTTATTAATTTAAATAACATTGGAGGGTTGGGGTGAGAAGTTTTGGTGTTAGGCAAATGTTTACAGAACTTTTTGTGTGTATGTTACGCGATTACTCCGTCAATTCTGAACCGATTCGAATGATTCTTTTTGTAATCGGTAGGGTACGTTTCCAAGATGGTCCCATTGTAATTTCATCGAGATCTGCATTGAAGTCGGTTGTTTTAGTTTTTAAACTATCTCAATTATTTGAAGTGGATTGTAATAGAGTGGGGTGACATTGTAGGTCTATCTATTGTTTTGACCCCCCGGCACGGGTCAATATCAAACCAAGTTTGTACTGCAATGTTTCACACGACTACAGTTTTATGATAATGAAGGCTAGGGCACCATTGTCTCCGCAATTATCTCTACACAGTACACGTGTACCTTCATACATAGTTATACCTTATATATATCTATATACATAGTGATAACTGATAACCTTGCTCTTTGTGTAATTTGCCGCAATTGGTGGCAATCACGACACCGCGGAAATATGTTTTACAACCACCGTGCCCGTAGCAGTACCAACAGTCCGACACGTCTTGTGTCACACGCACAGCTAGAATTTCACGTATAACGTAGTGAAATTCTAGGTCTGTGGTCACACGAAGTCATCAGTTAATGATGTATTAAAATTATTTCAGGCTTACTAGGATAGGAATAATATATAAGTAACTAGTCAAATTATTTACGAATGGTTATAATGTAGGTATAACACATTAGCTTGAAGACAAATTGCGTAGTAACTATTATATAACCTGTGATAAAGATCTTCAATGTCGTACGTTGGCCGAGACGTGGACGCTCACGGAGTAACTATTATATAATCTGTGCTCACGGTACGATTACCTCTTCTTTTTCTGTTCTAGAGTATATCACATCATCGTTATCCATTGTTGGTATACCTGCACAGTAATTTAATTAAAACACACACCGTCGCGCTGTCACGTAACTCCAACTGTCTTTAAAACAGAATTAATGTAGCAAAACTGTGTATGCAAACTCTAACGTTTAAAGGCAATGATGCGGACTCCCGGCGACTTGTCATCCACTTATGTAAATACTTACTGTGCCCCGCGGTTTTACCCGCGTAGACATCGTTCCCGTTGGAATATCGGGATAAAAAATATACTATATATTATGTATATATATATGTACAATATCTAAGCCATTTTATTTAAAAGTGTTTATTTAATAGAAATTGATACATTAGTTAACGTTGTGGTAATATTGTAAGTAACACTAATTTGTAAAACTAAATAAAGTTGTTTTAATTTTTGTGCATTTATTTATTCAATTTTTTAAGTACGTGTCGAGTCTAAATCGTGCCGGTTATAGTAAAAATAATGTATTTCATAATTTATATTGTCGCGTGCCTAAAATAAATACAGACAATTCAAAGTAACGTGATAAAAAAACTGATTTAAACCATTAATGGGCTGAAATAATCAGTTGAACTGTATTTACATTTAATCAAGTTTTAATTTTAGAAAATAATTATTCCCTTGCTTCTGTACCATCATAAAACAACGTAGGAAGTTTTTGTTCAATTTAATAGAATTTTGAGTTATAATAACAGTATGATTAATAATCAGTTTTTCTTTCGTCAAAATTGAACTAAGTTACAGGTAGAGATTTACTACGATAACATGACCCGCCCCTCCAAAATGCAAAACGTTTGAAAGTATTTGTTAAAGTATTTACAACGCACCACCACGCACGTGTGCGTACTGGTACTGCCGGCCTGCTACTGAAGACGAATAATTACAACTACATACAAACTCTTTCGTAAGGATGTGACTATAAAAAACAGTAATTTGGAGGGGCGGGCCATGTTATCGTAGTAAATCTTTTACTACATGATAGAATGAATCTAACAGCTCTATCCATTTCCAGTAGAGGAAGTTTTTATTACATCCATTAAAGTATTTAAGACGCAGTAACTATTATATAATCTGTGATTTAAGTGCCTAGTTCTTCAAAATAAAGACTGGAGGGCACAGCATTGTATAATTAATTAAATGGAAGGGGGAAAGTATTTGCTCATAATACGAGTATAATTTTTTTTTTTTTTTAAGTTTTTCCGTTAAGGCGTCTTGTTGATATTATCTTTATTCAAAGCTCGGGCTTTATTGACAACGAGAATTATTCCAACGACGAATGTCGTGTCGTCGTTTGAATAAATTCTCGTTGTGAAGTCTTTGGTATGAACTATGAATGTCCTAGGTTTCAACATGGCTACCAAAACTACCTGGTGGAAAATATACAGGCAGAACCAGTACAAATCCCGGAAGACGATGACCATAGAAATGATAGTGAGGAGAAGTTTCCTTGAAGTCCTGAAGGAGTATGCTGAAAACTGTTCCGTTAGTGGAGTCAGTCAGATGTGCGACTCCAATATTGGATGGCTACAAAGGTAGGTACCTACATGTTTAAACTCTTTAATTTTCTGTTGATAATTGAGTACTTGAGTCTTTGGCTTCAATACTGAAACCTAGCGAACCAAAGATAGTTTAAAATAAACTGGCCTAGTGCATGTCGGACTCGCACTCGTAGGGTTCCGTAACACAGTAGAGTATTTTATATCTATAATTTTTTTCCACCAAAAAAATACTTTGGTTTTCATAGTGTTTGTATGAAAAACAAAGTTATATTTGCGGTTGCATATCTCAAAATCTAGAAAACCAATTTTCGTTTAAAGTGTTTATTGAGATTTACAGCATATATATTTTTTGATTTTTCACTCCCTTACTTTAAAAGTTATAGAGGGGGAGGGGGGGGGATACACATTTTACCACTTTAGACGTGTCTATCTTTCAAATGACTGACTTAGAGAAAAATTGGTTTTAGGAACCTCAAAGTATTTTTTTTTAAATACCTATCTATAGATGGATCCGCTGCACGTATAGGTTTAGTATAGGTTTTTAGATAGAAAAAAAATTGTGTCAGTTCCATGTATGGGGTAAGTCTTAATAGTTTTGGAATAAAGTGGCTGTGACATACGGCCGGACAGACGAACAGACAGACATAACGAATCTATAAGAGTTCCGTTTTTTGCCATTCGGCTACGGAACCCTAGAAAACGTATCCGATCAGATAATAATCATCATCATCAGCTTATCTGTGTCGTAGACTGAATTTGACGTATTAGTCATCGCTTACCATCAGGAGAGCGTCGTTGTGCTTGTCCTGTTACCTTATTAGCATAAAAAAATTATTATTCATTATAGCCTCAAAGCATCATCAGCACCCAAAGTGTTCCAGATGTTCGAAGGCGATGGTGAGCGCTTGCTACTTGTTTGATCCTCCAGCCATCTGCAATATGGGCCGTAGTTCTGCAGGATAACCATTCATCATCATCATTGTCAGCCGGTTTTCTTCCACTGTGACCAGGTGGAGCGACGACATTCGCAATGCGGTGGGCAGTGACTGGAAACAAAGAGCTCGGGCTCAGTGGCATGTCTTGGGGAGGCCTACGTCCAGCAGTGGACTGACACGGGCTGATAATAATGATGATGATGATTCGTCCACTGTTAGACATACATATCTACTACTACATATCTTACCTAGTGAATCTGATGATTTCCTCTTTCCAGGTAATCTTTAATTTATTATTACCTATGCATATATTATTACAAGTATCTACAATTTAATGTACTAAAATATTAACTAATAACTGACTAATAATTAAAATAACAAATAATAGTAGTTTACTAATAAAAAATGGAATTTTCCAGGTTAGTCCGAATCGCAATCTTCCTCGCTATGTCCGGCTTGGTCTGCTACTTCCTTTACTACACCTGGTTCTGGACCCTCCCCAATCCTTTAATCGTCAGTTCTGAGTCCTCAACTTACCCCATATCGGAGATCGACTTCCCTGCAGTCGCGCTGTGCAATGTTAACAGAGTTAGCAAGAAAGCTTTGAAGACACTCGCTGTGCAAATGTAAGCATCGATCATACGTTATCACAAATAGCAGCGCGCAATATATTTTATCATAAATTCACTCGCGTAGTTCCCGTTCCCGTGAGAATTCGGGGACAAAATATAGTTAGCTTCCCATTAGTGAAATAATTTTTGAAATCGGTCCAGTAATGTTTGAGTTAAATCGTAACAAACAAACTCAATATCAAATCTTACCTCTTTATAATATCAGTTTATATCTAAAATAATATTACAGCCTAAATAATAATAATACTGTGTAATAGCACTGTGTGCAATAAATATGACATAGGGCCAGTTTCACTGATTCCTGGTTTTATTTAATTTTATATGTATTAGATAGGTAAGCATTTGTCGTATTTATAACCGATAATCGTTCGGGTAGACGAGTTTTAGAGTGGAGACCACGGCGCGGCAAACGTATAGTGTAGGACGCTCTCCAGCTAGGTGGAGCGATAATATACGCCAGCTGGCTGGCGGCGATTGAGCTCAGTGGCGTGCCATGGGAGAGGCCTATGTCCAGCTGTGGACGGAAATTGGCTTATAATGATGAAGCGTTTGACCACTATCTCACCTGATGTTAAGTGACGATGCAATCGACAATGTAGTTCGCTTACCTAGAAGATGTGACCTGTTCACCTGTTACAAGATACCCTGATACTTAGCCGTTATGTACCTATTAGAACAGTTATACAACCACTAAATTTAAACTAAGTAATGAAGCATTTTATGGGCAGTTGCAGGAGGGACTACAAATGATGAATGTGTTGTCAGATATTTTTAACTTATTGATATTTTTCGTTTTAAAGTAGTTAATTTAACGGGCAATCTCTGTATCTCTACTGGAAATTCCAGGCACCCCAACATAGCGCAAAACAACGAGACTGTAGAAGACGTTGAAATGTTCATCAGACAAGCTGGTCGTCTACTGGACTTCACCTACAATCAGAGCTGGGGGAATGGACACGCCTTCCTGGACTACCTGGCTTCCACCAAATATGATTCCAGGGACATTGTCAAGTCCATGAGAATTGTGATTCATATTTTTGACTTTACTAAACCTGAGCATCACTGTTACTCACGAGACAGTCTTTGTTACGTTTCTGCGTCCTTCCGTAGACTCAGACCTTAATTAACCTTTCACGTGAATTCTGGGTAGTGCTAAATGGGTGACGACTGATGGTAGACTTTGCCCGTGGCTCGAACTGTATCCATAAAAACAACATTATCGCATACATATAGACAAAAATCAAGATGCACAACTTTAGCTTCATTATCTTAGCTTCGCTTAGCGCAGCTTTGCTTGCAAAGGGCTGAGCGGAGCCTGCGGAGCGAGAGGTATTTGTATCTACTTATGTACAAAGAAGACCTCACTCCGCTCAACTCTTTTATATAAAACAAGCGAGGAATAATATTTTTTATATAAACAAGTGTGCACGGGATAGTACTTTCCAACATTTTTGTAATTTGTTTGTTGGTTAGCTGTGAAATAGGCGTACGTAAATAATTACTCACCATCAGGCGAGCGTCTTGCTTGTCTTTTTAGGGTTCCGTACCTCAAAAGGTAAAAAATGGAACTCTTATAAGATCACTTTCTTGTCCGTCTGTCTGTCTGTCTGTCTGTCCGTCTGTCCGTCTGTCCGTCTGTCCGTCTGTCCGTCTGTCCGTCTGTGTGTCCGTCTGTCCGTGTGTCACCACTGATTTTATCAGGAACAGGTGGAACTAGCAAGTTGAAATTTATACCTGATACTGAAGTCCCTATTGGGTGTATAAAAATCAAGGTCTTGAGTCAACACAATAAAAAGATATAAGCAAATTTAGATTTTCGCGAAAACTTCTTAGTACCAAAATGTACCTTAATTTTTATTATTTTTTTATTTTTGGAATTTTTCCTTTACTTGTGCTGTAAGACCTTGCTTTGAACCAAAATTGACAATTCTAGGTCAACCGGAAGTACCCTATAGGTTTTGGGTAAAATAACCTATAGGGTACTTCCCGTTGACCTAGAATCATGAAATTTGGCAAGAAGCAAGGTCTTATAGCACAAATTAAGGAATAAATCCAAAAAATAAAAAAAGTTGAAAATTAAAGGGTGCCCCCATACATACATAGTTTACGCCAATTAAGGTAGACCTCTGAGTTATATGAGCGCTGATACAATTTAGAGGTCTAGCTTAATTGGTACATACGAGTACCAACGTCGGTACGAAAGCCTCGGTGGGCGAGTTCAACTCGACTTGGCCGGTTTTTATTTATATCTGATAGGCTAAGGTTTGACCACTATCTCACCTGTTGGTAAGTGGATGCGGTCGGGAATGGTAGCACGCTAAGCCTAGAATGGAACTGGCAAAGACCGCTGCCGAAACCCATTAGATGTTTTGGCAACAACTTTTGCAATTTGAGGAAGATCCACTTGGAACTTGGAAGGCTTGTGCAGGACTACCACCAAAGCTTGTTTAATTAAAAGCAACTTTTTTTAGTCATTTTCTAATGGGAGCTTGTTCTAAATCAGTTGGCGCCGTCCTGCTCAGAGATGCTTATCCGTTGTTCTTGGGGAAACAAGATAGTAGACTGTGACAGTGTATTCTCAGTGCGTCGGACAGGGCGTGGTCACTGCTGCCTCTTCAACTATGTTCTGGATTATGATTCAGCTCTCTCGTACGTATGATAATAACATCATTTTATCCTTACGAGAAACTTCAAACATCTTCCATCTTTGAAAGCAATGCAGCGATCCTTGATTGCTCGCTGACCAATGTAACTGAGAAAGCTTGCGAAATTAGATAGCTGAAGCGGCAATGATCTGATCAAATCATATGTAAAACCAACAACCCTTGGGGTAGACAAGTTTGTGAGTTGAGATCGCATGAGGTGGAGTGACGACCTGTAAAAGGCGACTTGAAGCGAAAAGCCGAAGATCGAGCCCAGTGGCGTTCCTTATGAGAAGTTTATGTCTGGACATAGACAGTAGACTAGGCAATAGCTCAGGCTGATAATGATGATGATGAATTCGCATTCGTGGGAGATCGTGAATTGTTTACAGAAGCTTTTATAGACGAGGTATCCGATTCTGCGCAGCCGTTTTGCATCTGTAAGGTAGATATTCCACGACATCAGAGTCGCGCAGTTCACAGACGCGTTGTGCCTATAATAAGTCTTAAATAAAAATTTCAAAGCATAAGTAATGTCTTTGTGGTAGGCAGATTAATGGGCAATATGCGGTTTTCAATGTAGCCCCACCACAAAACAGAAGAAACAATATAAGTAGACACATACATCTTCAAAAACTGAACTACCACAGAAAAAAGGTACTCTCTTTTTTCTGTGGTACTACTTTGTTTTATAACTTCCAGGCCCCATAAGAGCTCGATAGATCAAGTGAAACGTCAAACGTTTCCAGGGTACCTGCATGGACTCTCCGTGGTAATAGATCCACTACTCGACGACTACGCCTACCCTTTGAACAACTTTTTGGGATTTGATGTAAGTCCAAATGGGAGTCAGTATTATCCGCGTCTGCAGATCTGGAATTTAGACCGATCCTGTACCTAACCTGCACACTAAATGTTAGCTATCAAATATATTTTCAGGGCAATACAGAAGGGATTTTATATGATGATTGCGACTTCAGGATTTTTTTGACTTATTATTCACAAAGTTTTATTTTTTCCCAAACATGCATACATACATAATATATATTATCCACACTCTACTATCGAGTCAGTTAGCATAATCTGCTTAAAGTTTCCACAGATGGTAGGAGCATTATATCGATGTTCCGCCTGATTTGCTAGCAAAGCGTAGCTTATACCATCATTTTAGGGTTCCGTACCCAAAGGGTAAAACGGGACCCTATTACTAAGACTCCGCTGTCCGTCTTTCTGTCCGTCTGTCACCAAGCTGTATCTCAGGAACCGTGATAGTTAGACAGTTGAAATTTTCACAGATGATGTATTTCTGTTGCCGCTATCACAACAAATATTAAAAACAGAATAAAGTTAAAAATAATACAGGGTCCCCATACAAGAAACGTGGTTTTTTCGGCATTTCACGCGATCTATGAACGCTTAGTTAGGTAAACGTCCCATAGATGGCGTTATATTGAAATGTCGATCCCTAACACCTTTGTTAGACGTTAGATGGCGTTATAAGAAATAAAATGTTTATTAATTATTATTTTTTGCTGGCGAAAAATGATAGTGGTATTTTTTGCTCGATCTTATAAAATACTGTGGTGTGTTACGGAACCCTACTAGTGCGAGTCCGACTTGCACTTGGCCAGTTTTTTATTTAATTATTTATTTTATTTATTTATTTACCGTTATTTATTTACCGTTTAATATCATATAGGCTAGCGTTTGACCACTATCTCACCTGTTGGTAAGTGATGATGCGGTCGAAGAAGGTAAGCACGCTAGGCCTAGAATAGGAACTGGCTCTCAAGGATAGCTGCCGGAACACATTAGATGTTTTGGCGACAGATTTTCTAACTTGAGGGTGGTAGCTGGCCAGGCGGACACTAGATAGTGTCCTACCACCATGCGGGGGATGTTGGTTTCTTAACGATGTTTTCCTTCACTGAAGGGCCACTGTGAGAAGCGCACATACATTTAGCGGATTTTTTAGAAGCGGCAATAGCCCAATGGATAATAAGGTGTCGGACTAGCGATCGAGAGGTCGTGAGTTCGATCCCCACCCATTGCACTATTGACGTGAACCCACTCCAGACACAAGCATATTTAGCTTAGTTGGTGGGGTTGAGAAGAATACTGGTAATGTGCAACCTACATTGCTAGTAAGCTTTTACAAAAAAAAAATCGATAGAAAAATCCATTGGTGCACGGCGGTTTGAACTCGGTACCACGGCATCAAAGTCGACGTTTCTCCCGATTACGCCACCGGGGCCCTTAGGAAAAAATCTGCCACCATAACCTTACGGTGTTCCGACAGCACACAGCTATTGAGAGTCACACCATTCTAGGCCTAACGTGTTCACCTCACCATCTTCGACCATGAGGTTCGCTTACCGCCAGGTGAGATAGTGGTCAAACGCTAGCCTATCAGGTATAAAAAAGTTCACAGATAGACTGCTACTAATTTATGGGCAATATAATGCAGGGGTGGAAGTCTTTACATTGATAGCGATGCGTCTTGTCATCGCAAACGTCTGCTAGAATGAGATGCAGCTAGACAATTCTTATCTGCATCTCTTTTGGTATCGAGGATTATCGCTCGGAAGTCGGAATTCATCGCTATGCATGTAGAGACAACCGGCCTTAAGATTTAAGTAAAGATTTCCTCTAAGCCTAGACTCTTTATCTATAAGTACATATATTAAATAGATACTGTATAGCTTTTTCTACATAGCATGATAGAATGCATGGGTGAAAGTGTGCAACCATAAGTGTCAAGTGCACTGCACCAACACCTACTAATTAATACCATGCGAATGAACATTTCACGATATTCTAGTTCGCGTGTGTAGCGTGATTTAGTGCTGATAAAAGCTAAAGTGACAACGTGACAAGGTTGTATTAATGTGCCTTTCCTGGTACAAAGTGCTATTGTAATTAATTATCAAACACCTATTGATCATTTAAAGTTCGGTCATCTTCTCTTTCTAAAGGCTGTTTAGGCTTCAAAGTGGCCACCCAAACTGTTAGCTAAATACCTCATCATCATCATGATAAAATGCAGGGGTAATAATCATGAATACCTACTAAGGCCAAAATATTTGTAGCGATAGACCATCTGCTACTGTTAAATGTACTCGAAGATGCCTGAACCGATTTGGAAAATTCTTTTTTGTTTCAAAGGGTACCCTTCCCAGGTAGTCCCATTTAAATTAAAACGAAATCAGTCGAGCCGTTTTTAATATATCAATATTAGTATTAAGATGCATTTATATACCTCGACGACATGCTACTTGTACCACAGATTATATAATAGTTACTACGTAATAGATACTTCACTCCCCTACAAAAACACAATACCAACGTTTATTTCAGACAATACAAGCAAAAATGTGTCTAAGGCGCGCGCGACCTAGCGTTGTTATTACTTCGTTCAGCGCGCGATGTACCGGCGCGCGCCTGATACAGTAAAGGGTTGACTCAATGAAATAAAAAAAAGTTTACGAATTTACCGTTTATTTACCTCACAAAATAACATCAAAATTCCTAACTAAGAGTCGAATTTGAAGTCGAGAAAGTGAATTTTACGCCGTCTTGTCATATTAGTATCATTAGCAAAAAAAAATGAAACATATTATTCTTGTCTTTTGTCAAACCCGCAAAATGACTATGAAAAACTTGAATCGTTTCTAATATAGAATACGAATGCGCAGTTATCGCATCATTTGAATAATAATATACGTTGCGCGCGCGTGAGCAGTGACAACCGACTGGCAGATAGTACCGCCGGCGTTGACGAAAGTTTAGGTATAAAACGCAGTAGCTATGGGCGAGTGAGGGAGGCCTGCTTGTACTATTAATAAGTACAAGCAGTACTTATTAATAGTACAAGCAGGCCTCCCTGTGCAAAATTTCAGCTAAATCGATCCAGTCGTTTGAGCGTGAAGAAGTCCCAAACAAACAGATATACAAATTGACTTTCGCATTTTCGCATGGTGAACAGGCTAGGCCTAGAATGGAATGACTCCCGAGAGCTGTGCTGCCGGAACACCGCAAGGTTATGGCGGCAGATTTTTTCTTGATGGTGGTTTAAGCTACGTTTTGGTAGCGAGTGAAGCAGAACATCGATTTACTGATCCCACTACCTGGGTACGAACACCCATGATTCATGAATGCACATAAAAACTCGAGAAAATCAATTAGTATATAGCTAGAATTATAACCAGCAACCGTCGGTTAGAGGTCAAGGTACTCGTAACTATCCTTTATTATGGCCGTCCAATATTATGTATCAATTTCACCCGTGCGAAGCCGGGGCGGGCTGCTAATATGATATAAAATAATAAAGAAACAAAGTAAACTGGCCAAGTGCAAGTCGGACTCGCACTAGTAGGGTTCCGTACCACACTACAGTATTTTATAAAATCGAGCAAAAAATACCACTATCATTTTTCGCCAGCAAAAAATAATAATTAATAAACATTTTATTTTTTATAACGCCATCTAACGTCTAACAAAGGTGTTAGGGATCGACATTTCAATATAACGCCATCTATGGGACTTTAACCTAACTAAGCGTTCATAGATGGCGTGTAATGCCGAAAAAAACACGTTTCTTGTATGGGGACCCTCTATTATTTTTAACTTTATTCTGTTTTTAGTATTTGTTGTTATAGCGGCAACAGAAATACATCATCTGTGAAAATTTCAACTGTCTTACCGTCACAGTTCATGAGATACAGCCTGGTGACAGACGGACAGACAGACAGACAGACAGACAGACAGACAGACAGACAGACAGACAGACGGACAGCGGAGTCTTAGTAATAGGGTCTCGTTATACCCTTTGGGTACGGAACCCTAAAAACGACGCTCACCTGATGGTCAACGATGACGTCTACCTATTACGGATACAGTGGCATGCAAGATTCTGGATAGCCAGAATTTTGCATGTCACTGCACTGCGCTTGTTAACCTGAGACATAAAGATGTTAAGTCTCACATGCCCTGTAATTTCACTGGATACTTTTCCATTCAAGCCGAACATCCTATTTCATGGCCTAATTTATTGTGATTAGCAGAAGTCCTACCACTACAAAAATTATTCAATCATGGAATTTAACCCATCTAGATCTCCAGGTCAAGAGCTTGTGAGGTCAGTCAACAATGAATTCCATGTTACAGGTGTTGCTGTTTGACCCATACCACTTCGCAGACTTGAGCGCTGGTCGAATGGCCCACAGATTAGCAGAACCGAACCACGCAGCTTTCATGGAACTGCGGGCCATCAAGCAGATCGCGTCAGCTGAAGTGAGGAAGTACACACAGAATATTGTAAGTTTCATCATAAATCTACCCTATTCCTTAAAACCTATTTTTGTTACCCACAATTAAGACTTTTTCTTTCGCAAATATCTAAGCACGTTTTAATCCTACCTTCTTTCGTCATACCCACATTTTCGGAATTCCACCCAATGTTTAGTGACGTTTTACAATCGCCACATTTTATGTGTCTATATAGTTTTTTTTGGTGTAGCCATTCTTTAAGGTTTCGTATCTCATTACTCTGCCAACTTTCAAGGTTTCGTGTCTGATATTATGTTCTGACCTTCTGAATTATTGAGATCTTATTAAAGCGGCAATGGAAGGAGGGTTACGCTTTGTGGATGAGATTTAAGTCAGTCCAGCGCCTCGTCTCACTGAGATCTTCCAATTCCAGACAGGCACGAATCTATCTTAGACCGCAGCTTCATTTAACATCGTGTAAAATAATTGTCAACTGCTTGTCTCCCGTCATAAAAAAGCTTTTCCCTTTTATCTTTTATTTTATCCTGCCTTAGATAATCCTACCCAAATAGATATAGATCCCACATACGAATGGTTAAGGTGACTTCCAAGTTCCAGTGTAATTAACATGTTTATAAGCTACAAGCTTGACAAATTCCGATGATTTTCAGAGAAAATGCATGTTCAAAGACGAATTTGAGGAAGACTACAATAAAATGTATTCATACAGCGCCTGTATTGTGAGATGTAGAATAAAATCCGTGCAATCTCTTTGTAAATGTATCCCTTACTTCATGCCGGCTGGGAAACAAGGACCGATTTGCACTATGGATGATTTGAGATGTCTCAATAAGTACAAAGGTAATAAATATAATATGTAATATAAATAAGGTATAATAAAGAATATGGCGACGTAGATGAGAAGGCAATCTGAACTGACACATGCTAGGACCACCACTGTCAAAACATCCCGAGACTTGAAAGAATGAGAGAGGCCTTTTTGCTGCAGTGAGACAATTCAGACATATAACAATAAATGCTTAATTGGCAAAGCACCGGAACATGTTATTTCGGAGGTTGCGGGTTCAAGTACCGTCGGTAATATGAAATTTTGGTTTTGAAATCTTGGTCGGTAAGATGAAATTGAAATTTTGACACTTCAAAGAAACATAATATATAAGTCCAGTAAAAATACTAGACATCTGATACTTAACATTAAGATATCTCAAGGTAGCTCTTCAGGTCTTTTCACATGTGGTAGAAGCACCCGCATATTCAACGGTGGGTAAGAAGATTATATCTAAGTTATACTTACTTAACTTGCTACCAAAAAATAGCTTAGGTACCACCTTCAAGAAGAAAATCTGCTGCCATAGCTAAACGGTGTTCCGGTAGCACGTATAACGGTATAACCCTTGAAATTTCAGACCATTCTAGGCCTAGTGTGTTCACCATCTTTAATGGGGATTTGTGGAATAACCCTTTATAGCTCTCTCACCTGATGTTGAATGAAGATGAGGTCTGACATGGAATCGTGCTGTCTGGAATTAAAAGTTGGTAGTACCTAAGACGAGGCGCTGGACAACAGACTGACTTTAGTTCAATCCACAGAACGCAACTATCCCAAACCGACGTCCATACTGCTGGCACCGAACTTCATGTCGGAACTCGGTGAACCGATTGGCGACAATGTTTATGCCCGGAGGGTTGTTCCGATCCCCGGCCGAAGCCTACCACCAGTGATTTCACTCATTTAGCACCACACGGGGAGAGTTCTGAAGAACTATTCAATTTAATCCCGTCGTCCTCATTTTACCATCGCACCTATCACCATACAAAACACGCTCATCCATATTATCGAGACTTGGATTACGCACACATCTCGATTCAAGCGGTTATTTCTCTCGTACATCTGTAAAATGAGGAACGAGCTCCAGGCTGCTGTTCTCCCGCAGAGCTATAATTTGGAGTCCTTCAAAGGGTCGTTAGAAGAATCTTGACAGGTCGTCAACGCATGAGTGACGACTCTTAGTGTTGCAAGAGTTCATAGGCGACGGTGACTACTTCCCGTCAGGTGGGTCATTTGCTTGTTTGCTACCTATACCATAAAAAAAGGTACTAAGTGTAAATTAAGGTCTAAGCCTACGGGTTCAAAAAGGCAACAATGACCCACGAACAAACCACCTGTATGAACGCTTAATTATATTTCTTCTCCAGAAAAACTTCTTTACTTATACCCAATAAACACAAAGCAGACAGATGGACTAGAGATGGAAATGGAAGACTCACTGTTCTGTCCAGATTGTCTGCCAGATTGTGAGCTGACGCAACATTACACCAAGTCGTATAAGATACCGATAAAACTTCTCAACACGAAGTCTTACTATAGGGACGGTTTTCTGTAAGTACCTACGGCCACTTTATGACTCGTAGAATATTTTGTAACCGATATTACACCCCGGCACGTATCTAAAAGTGTGAGGCAAAATTGTTGCGCATAGGTATGGTACTGTCACGTTATGACATTGACAGCGCAGGGACTGGGGTCTGTGGGGAAGCAAACTTTCTCTGACGGGCCAATCACAGCCGTGCGAGCGCATCCGCACCCCGCACCCCTCTTCTCTTCCAAAACTACCTAAAAATTCATAAATAAAAACTGGCCAAGTGCAAGTCGGACTCGCACTCGTAGGGTTCCGTAACACAGTTAAGTATTCCATAACTATGATTTTTCGCAACTACAAAATTAACTTTGTTTTTCATAGTGCTTGTATAAAAAACAAAGTTATACATACAGACAGACATGACGAATCTATAAAAGGGTTCCGTTTTTTGCCATTCGGCTACGGAACCCTAAAAATGGATTTAAAGGCCTAATTGACATCATATCACCCGAAACCGTGACCAAAGAGCCTGGCGCTTACCTCGGCCACAGAATAATGAATAGTACCCTCGGCATAGTATTAGCCTAGCTATACAACGACGTAACGTCGCTAGCATTTTGGGAACATTACCGGCAGGTAGTGATCTAGGTTCTGTTTTTTATTTATAGTAGTAGGTATTGTATATTGTAGTTTATATAATTTTGATATTGTTATTATTTTATTATCTTTAAGTTTGTTAATAAATATAGATTTTAATTACCTTACAACAATATACGTTTTGAGGTTATACGTTTAGATCCGTGCCAGGAATTATTATTTTATTTATAACCAAGCACTTACCTAAAGTACTTGTACTATTCATTATTCTGTGCCCAAATGCGGCTTTCTGATTTTTAAAGTGATAATGAAATGTGGTCTAAGCTGGGCAACGTGGCAGTGAGGACCATATACTCTTCTATTATCTATGGTGAGGACTGAGGTGACTCATTGGGCAACCGACTTTAGTCCAGCTTATCGCAACATTCGCAACCATCTATGTTATAGTACTGTACTGTGCAACTATTATACCACTCTATCTTCAGAATTCACAGGCACCGAACCACAGATTATACTATAATTAACTACGTTACTAGGTAACGTACGTACGTTACGTTACTACGTAACCCGAACATCATCTTGGAACTCGGCAAAAAGATTGGTGGCGTATTTGCATTAGATAGATAGATGATTCGAAACAAGACAGAAGACTACTAGTCGTCCAGTCACAGAAAAGATAATAGTCCTAAGGACAGAATATGCGAGATTAAACCTATATAGTTACAACGTCAATACTGCTAGCCAGCTTGCGAATATCATCGCTTCACCTAGCTAGGTCCTAGCTGGAGAGCCTCCTACGCTTCACAAGCTGGTTGGCAGTGGTTAGAAACAATGAGTTTAAGCTCGAGCTCGGTGGCGTGCCATAGGTGCCTATGTCCAATCCAACAGTGGACGAATAGTGGCTGTTAATTATGATGATGAAAATAAATTTCATATCACTGTTGTCTCTTTTTTACCTCAGAGTAAGGGAAAGCACTATTTTTAGTTCAAATATGGCCCAAAACTTAATAAGTAATTTTTTAATGAAGTAATTTTTTACAGTGAGGATCTGAACATGACCAACAAGTGCTTAGTGAGCGTCTTCCACGCTGTTTCGGGTGGTGTGTTGGATCGCTTAGATGTTGTGGCTTATTGGTTTGAAATATTAAGTAAGTAAAATAAGTTGAGATTAAGCTATACCTACCTACTAGGTATTTTTTACACATGCTACATTGAATGGCCTAGCTATCACCATAGAAAAGATAATAACTAACACTGAGTATGGAGTGTCGATTTTTTTGCTACTTCGCAGAATGTATTGTTACGGTAGGAGACATGTACTTACGTATACCACTACAGTTATCCTCTGCAGTTCTGCACACTATGAATATGTATGAAATACAATAAAATATTATGTAATAGGTACATGTAAGTTGTTTGTTTAATACACGATACATAACGAATAGAAAACATCGTTAAGAAACCCTCAACCCCTGCATGGTGGTAGGACATAATCTAGTGTCCGCCTGGCCAGCTACCACCCTCAAGTTAGAAAATCCGTCGCCAAGCATCTAATGTGTTTCGGCAGCTATCCTTAGAGCCAGTTCCCATTCTAGGCCTAGCTTGCTTACCTACCATCTTCGACCGCAACATCACTTACCAACAGGTGAGATAGTGGTCAAACGCTAGCCTATAAGATATTAAAAAAAATTGTTTGTACATAACAATTCCAGATAAATATATTTTCTTGTTTCATACTTTTTGGAGCGTAATTTTTCAGTAGTCGGGTTTTAGTTTTTGAACTTATTTTTTTTAAATAGCAACGAACGTTAAAGTTTTGCTATTGATAACCTTTGCTATAGATACGAGTGGCAAGAATGGAATAGTATCCAATAACAACTATTAGGTATTTATTCTGTGCCAATAGCATAGAAAAGATACTACGTAGTACGTACCAAAAGGCAGAAAGTAATCAATCTGAATTGATCATTTATTTAATTTTCAGGTAATTTTGGTGGATTCGGCGGAGTTCTCATTGGTATATCTATGGTTAGTGTCGTGGAAATTGTATATTATTTCTTAGTACGTTTTATGTTGCTATTGTATAAAAATTATAAAGCTTATCACTAATTCAATAAAATTACTTAAGTACAAAATGTTGTTGTTATTATTAATTTTTGTTTGGGTCAAAGTTTTATATCGAATGTGCCTAGCTTCACTTTTTTTTTTTTAGTTTTTATGGCTCCACACGATTAGTGTAGTATTGAAATTTTTCAAGTTTTTATGAATTTTCGTCGTAGAGATGGGTCAAAGTCACATTTCAGGTCAGTTGTCAAGTAAAAGTCTAGTCTAAATCATACCTTCAGTAAAGATGTGGTGTTTACTGAAGATTTTCAGTGGAATTTTGGTGAGAACGCAAATAGCATTTTTTTCAACATTGTGCTGTTTCCCTCCACTCGCACACATTCACCGGCACTTAATGGTTAATAATCCACATTTATTACATATTAACACGCGGAAGAACACAAGTTTTAGGAAAAAATACAATGAGATCACACACACTTTTCCACGTTCCCGCCAAAACTCCTAGCTTCACTTCTTTCTTCTTCATTCTTCAAATCCGTTGAGGTAAAATTAGATTTTCTATCTACGTTCAAATCACACTGTCTGATATCGGATAAAACAAGCTTAAAAATAACCTTTTTGAAGATAGTTTAAATTTTAAGTAGCTTAAATTACTTTATTTTAAAAAAAAATATTTATCTTATTCAAATTAGGTACTTTACCGGAAAAATTAAGATAAAAATAAAACTAAAATATTAAATATGGCTAAACAAAAAAATTAAGTTTAAAAATATTAAAAGTAATTTAAATACAAACTACAAAAAAATCACAATTTGGGTCGCTTTCTGCAGCTGCTGGCATAGTGTCTACCCATACCATCGATATAATATCGATAACCCAAACCCTAAAGTTTAAGTTCAACATTAAATCGAATATTATTTTATTTAAATGTCTTCTCTAATTTTAAATATAGGTACTTTTAAATTAGAAATTTAATTTAATTTTAACATATCATGATAAATGAACACAATCATTGTATTACGTAAAGGGATAATTCTTTTCTCTGTCTACGTTTTATTTATTTATTTGCCATACAATGTACAATAGAAATAATAGAAATAACAACTTAGTTGTAAAACTTCGATTAAACCTAATTATATCTATTGACATATCAGACATGCCAAAATTAAAAATAATAGTGAACTATGGCCTTAAAATACCTTTAAAAACTTATTGGAGTTTTGGCGGGAACGTGGAAAAGTGTGTGTGCTCTCATTGTATTTTTTCTTAAAACTTGTGTTCTTCCTCGAGTTAATGTGATTACACATTTATTAAAATGTGGATTATTAACCATTCAGTGCCCGTGAATGTGTGCGAGTGTAGGGAAACAGCACAATGTTAAAAACATGCTATTTGCGTTCTCACCAAAATTCCACTGAAAATCTTCGGTAAAGTCTTGTACTATTCATTATTCTGTGGTAAACCACATCCTTACTGAGGGAAGTATATACTCTTATCTATGACTGAGGGTATGACTTGGACTAGACAGTGTCTGATTGTAATCCATCATCCTAGGTGTCTGACTTCAACTTGGCCTGAAATGTGACTTTGACTCATCTTTATGACGTGAAATCTCAAAAACTAGAAAAAAATTAATACTTGACACTGGCTAAATACACTAATCTTGTGGAGCCACAATGAAACTAAAAATAAAATACAAAATTTTCAATGCCCAAATCATAGACGTAATATAAATTGACTGGGTACACCGGCCCCAATGAGACCGACCTTGAACGGAGTTTGTCCCTTTCTTTTGTATGGAAAACTTATATATATATATATATATATATATATACTATCCATATAGTATAGATAACGTGACCATTTATTTTTTCAATCAAAACGGGACATTATGTATTAAAATAAAATAAAAAAATACCGAGAAATTCGTGTGGCTATTGGCTAATGAACGAATTATTATACAAATAATCCAATCATGTCGCCTATCTGCCTCTAGCAAAAAAAAAAGGAATAGCGATAAATTTGCGTGGCTATTGGCTAATAAACAAATCATATCGCCTGTCTGCGTACCCGTTGCTAGGCTCGAGTCTCTTATATCTTTAATTTTCGCAAGCTTTCGAAAAACGGGACAATTATGCGTCCCAGAGATTTTTTTGGGGACACCGGGATAGATTACCTAGAAAAGGGACTGTCCCGTTCAAAACGGTTCAAGACGTCTGGTCGGTCACGTTAAGTATAGGACATATATTCGACTTGCTGGTTGTTAGACAAGGACACACTCCCACCAGGGTGTCTTTCAATTGGGCCGTTTTGTTCTACAAAGCAATTACAACCTTATCGATAAGGTTAAGGATTAAATTGAATTTGTTAAAATATCTGCAGTGCACCATTCTTTTATATTACGTCTATGGCCTAGATAGAGTATATTAAAATTGTATATTATCTATCTATGGTTCAAAGCCGTCTCCGAGAATGCGCGTTATTTATCTGTCAAACTCAAATGTCAAATCAGAAATGTCAATTTACTCAATTTTGTTGTCAAAAAAGGGATTGTGGTGTATGAGCTGTACTAAGATTTCGAGGCGCAATTTAATAAATATACGCGAAATGTCTGCAAATTCACCACCGGGGAAGAGCGGCGGTAAGTTTCGTTGTAATGATGACACATTGAGTTCGTTGTACTTATGGGACATTTTTGAGTTATTTTTGTTGTAGGTCCTGAGTCGATAGATAGGCCTCCATCGGACCCGCCAAGTGATTCAGAATCAGAAACACTGAGTTCTAGAATTCGTGACTGGGATGTGGACACCGTTCGAAGATATTTGGCCTCCAAACTCGGTTTTTACGAGCCCCCGAAAACCCCGGAACCGACAGAAAAAGTTTTGGATGAAGTTAGTTTGGACGGCGTCGTCAAATGGATCAAAAATGATAGATGCAAGAATATAATTACGCTGGCTGGAGCAGGTATATCGACATGTAAGTATACATTTTGTTTACCTAAAGTCTAGAAAAAAAAACAATATTCATGCATAATTATTGCCGTTTTTTTTTTAAATTACATAAAATATTCAAAGCCATAATTTCGAAGGATTATAACCAATTTTATGTGAAAATATAATTAGACAACAATAAAGTCAATTTGTTGTTTATAAAAACCTAATCAATAAGATATTAATGTAGGTTTAATTCCATAATCACAATAAATTGTTATGAGTTGTTGTTAAATGGAAAATTCTGTGTAACATTACAAGGTCATTTGGCTAATGTTTTCATGGAATATTCTGTTTGTTGATATCCTATATTTATATCCTCGATTTTACAGACTTGGCTGATAAAATTATATATAATCTGCATTGAACAGAGAAAAATATTTTCATATGATTATATATTTCTGGTTGCTTAAGGGATAGTTTGACTATATTAAATGGGCTAAAGTTTTTTATGACTCATATTGCTACTGATTTCAAACTATTTTTTATCGTTGCTTCCTGCCATCTGTTCTGTATCTCTATATATGTATGTATATATGTGTCTCTGTAGGCTTAGATAATTTAAACTATGTAACAGATTCTAATGCGGTTTCCGAGGTTGTTGTTTAAGAGTAGGGTTGCCAGGTGTCTGGATAAAAAGGACATAGTTGGGCTTTTTTATTTTAGGCAGGCTAAAATAAATGGTGTCTGGCTTGTCCTACCTTTGTTAGGCTTTTTACACTTCACAAACGAGCAAGCGCCGTGCGTGGCCGAGGGCACTGCGCAGGTGAGTCAACTGTCGATCGCTTCCACAGTCCACAGTATGGTTTACAACCAGGATTAAATGTGGGCAAAGCCGTGGGGCGCAGCTAGTTATAATATAAAATAGTTGTACACTCACGGGTTTTGTTATCATTTATGTGCCAAAACTCATTGCGCTAGGAGCTTGCGGTAGACATGGCTCTTAGAAGAAGGATATCAAATATGTCCAAAAGTGTTCTTCTTAACAATTTCGTCAATAAAAACCGTCAGTGTGCATCTGTTTTAAATAATAATATTATTTGTAATTCTCATGATATATTCAAGAATCAAATAGATAAGTCTTTTGTTTATTTATTTACATAATTAGAATGTTCCTAGCCAATTACACTAATTACTTAAAATTTTAAACATCAACTTAAACAGAATAAAAATCACCTTTTTTAGGGTTCCGTAGTCCTGACAAGGAACCCTTATAGTTTTGTCATGTCCGTCTGTCTGTCTGTCTGTCTGTCCGAGGTTTTGCTAAGAGACCGTTAAGACTAGAAAGCTGTAATTTTGTGGGGGTATGTTTATAAATTACGCCGACAAAATGCTGAAATAAAATTGAGAAAAATATTTTTTTTTAGGGTAGCTCCCCTATTTATGAGAAGTGGGGATGAATTTTATTTCAATCAATTTTCATATAATCAATTTTCATCGTCTACCCCATCGTGTGGGGTATTTTTGAATAGGTCTTTTAAAATGACTTAAGGGTTGCTAATACCATTTTTCGATTGAATGCTCCAATTACGAAATATTAAACTAATTTTTGTTCCAGTAGGGTGTCCCCCCCCCCCCCTCTAAAAGCTAAACTGCTGGCTTGAAAAATCTGGAAAAATTCGTGATAATAGCGCATTTCATGAACTTGAAAGGAAAATTATAGCGGTTAAGATAACTTTATTAGTTTAGCAGTAATAGTTGTTGAACTTGGGTGTTGGATAATTTTGTACCAAATATATACCCCTTAGAATAAACCCTTTAAAGTAACAAAGACGGAGTACCTAGTTGCTTGTTTATAACGGGTAAAGACTTGCATTGAATAATAGGCTACTACTGAACCCTACACTGCGCATGGCCTGACACGCACTTGGCTGGTTATTATTTTTATAATATATTTATTATTTTATTAATTTTAAATGAACGTTCATGCTTATTTGTAAGGTAAACTGGTAGATGTAGATAAAAGAGTACAGCCCCCTAGACAAAATCCAATTTCTGTTTCCATTCACTCGTAACACAAGTTTAAATATATGGGAATGACATTTCTTTTTCAGCAACAAAGTTGTCGTTCCCATACATTTTGAAGTTGCATTAGCGTGAATGAAGACAGAAATTGGATATTATCTTGGGGGCCAGTTGCATCTTGGTCCTACATATTTCATTTCTTTTGTCTGGCTTGTGCTGTACATAACATTATCACATCAGTTGATAACAGTGTGCTTACTGCATGTCTGTCTTTCAATAAGTCTGCGTGATTAAATTGGGATGGTGCAGCTGTTTAGGAGGAGTTTAGTCATAATCATAATAATAATAATTTAATGTTATGTTTCTTTGAAGTGTCTCACACTTTATATTTTTGTAAATTGTTAAACACAATCCAAAATTTCATCGTACCGAGGAATTAATAATTAATAATAATTAAAAAAAATAAAAATTAAATTATTATTAATAATTTATAAATAAATTATTAATAATAATTTATTTAATAATAAATTATTATTAAATAATAATATTTAATAAATTATTAATAATAATTTATTTCATCAAATTACAGATTTACAATTTGCACCTTATAACTAATAGGAAGTTGTAGTTGATTTATGCAGTCACATACATACTGGAAAAAATCCTACTAATATTATAAAAGCGAAACTTTGTGTGTATAATACTAAAACTACTCAACCGATTGAGCTGAAATTTGGTATGCAGATAGTCTAGCCTGCCAACTAGAGACTGGAATAATATATATTATCCCAACATTCACACCGGTACAATGTCTACTTGGGTAAAACCGCAGGGCACAGCTAATGTATATATAAAGATTTGTTGCCACAGGGCACTGGTTTCACCTGCGCTTAAAGGTACCTAGCATATTCCAGGATAAAAAGTACCTAACCTAGGTATGGCCAATTATAAAATATCTGTCTACCAAATTTCACCCAAATCCATTTATCGGTTTTTGATTTAGTGAATAACAAACATGCAAATGTTTGTAGTGCCAAATATAGCACATATTGCTCTGATACTTTCCATCCAAAGGCTGTCTTATAATATAATATATCAGCAAATGTAGCGAAGGACGTCATGAGACCAGGTAAAGTGACAATATACACAAAGCGGTAGGCAGTGACTGGAAAAGAAGAGCCAAAGATCGGGATCAGTAGCATATCTTGGATAGGCTTACGTCCAGCAGTGGACTGACACTAGCTGATTATGATGATGAAAGGCTGTCTGGAAGAGATAGTAGACAATATGATGTTTTTCCATAAAGAGTACTCCATTCTATAGTTCTTATAATAATATCTTCTAAATTTCATGAGTTTTTCAAAATTTTCAGCGGCAGGCATCCCAGATTTCCGAAGCCCAGAGACTGGCCTATACCACAATCTGCAGAAATACAACCTTCCCGAACCACAAGCAATATTCGAAATCAATTTCTTCAGACAAAACCCCAAACCTTTCTTCATGTTAGCGAAAGAATTATATCCTGGAAACTTCAAACCTACTGTTTCACATTATTTCATTAGGCTATTGCATGAAAAAGGTGAGTTATCAATTAAATAATAATAGGATATGCACCGGTTATGGCATTATTCTTACTTACTCAATTTTCAACAGTTTCGTATGAATTTAACTTGTAACTTTAGATGTTTGGTGACAGATTTTCCAGTTTAGAGTGGTAGGTGGCCAGGCAGACACTAGAACTGTCTAATGTCTGCCTGGCCACCTACTACCAAGACAGGTCTTACCACCATGCCGAGATTCCTAAAGATAATGTTAATGTTCCTTTGCCGGCGGGCCACTGCGAAAAATAATAAAATAATTGATTGGTGCACATCATGGATTTGAATCCGCTACTCTAAAGTCTAAGATTATTTTCCCACTGCTCCACTTTAAAGTTTATTATTTAAACCATTTCAGGACTACTCCTCCGACACTACACACAGAACATAGATACCTTGGAGCGCGTCGCTAACATCCCTGATGACAAAATAGTTGAAGCTCACGGTACATTCTTCACATCACACTGTTTGGATTGCCGGAAGGAATATGCACTTGAATATGTTAAAGGTACCTGAGAGCCAGTTTTTCTTTAAAGAAGAGGCAGTTATGAAGTTTACCAAAAAAAAAATATTTAACTATGAGCTTCATCACATATGTTCCTTGAGTAATTCTAAGCATTTCTAGTCCGGGAGACAGTTAGAAATGTGCGGCTAATGAGAGAGGGAGGTACACAGATATCCACCACCAAGTTATCTTTTAAAAATGTCTATTATTGTCCTGGTGTCTACTAGGGCAAGTTTGGTTTCATTTTCGTATAAACCGAAGACGTAGAATTAATTGCTGGTCTTAATTCTTTTCAGTTTCATAGAAATTTTACAAGAAAAACGTAAAAAAGTGAACATTTTAGTTGGAGAATTTTGCTTTGAGAGCTAATAGCTTTCATATAGTGACAAAAAATATCATACAAAAAATCTAATACTATAAGAATCTTTGTCCTGACATACTGACTGACTGATAGACAACGCATAGCCTAAACCGCTGGTCGTAGAGACTTGAAATTTGGAGGGTATATTTGTCTTAGTACGTAAGGGTGTACTCAGAAAGGATTTTCCAAAATTCACTTTTTAAGGGGATGAAGCAGGGGTTCAAAGTTTGGATAGTGATTTTTTTTCACATTTTACACAAGTACTTCTGTAAACAAATAGGTAAATACGAGTTTCAGGCTTTTTCAAAATGCCACCCTAAGAGGAGTGGGGTAACAAAGTCTGAAAATGGTTTCGAAATGCGCTGAAATTTAGAATGCAGATAGTTGTTATGACGTAGTTATCCGCTTAGAAAGGATTTTCAACTAATTCCGCCCGGATATTACTTATGATGTTTAATTATATTTATAAACTTATAAATTTACTGAAGTACTTCTGTAAATAAATGAGTAAATACGTGTTGCAGGATTTTTGCAAGGGGTTGGTAAAAAAGTCTGGAAATCAATATGGTTTTCGGGTTTTATAATTATGAATTCTTATTTCCCTTAGTCACGCAATAACTTAATAAAAATAACCGGCCAAGTGCGTGTCGGGCCACGCACAGTGTAGGGTTCCGTAGTAGCCTGTTATTCAATGCAAGTCTTTACCCGTTATAAACAAGCAACTTACTAACAGGTACAAAAACAGGTTAAAAACAGGTACTTCGTCTTTGTCACTTTAAAGGATTTTGTATTTGGTACAAAATTATCCAACACCCAAGTTCAACGACTATTACTGCTAAACTAATAAAGTTATCTTAACCGCTATACTTTTCCTTTAAAGTTCATGAAATGCGCTATTATCACGAATTTTTCCAGATTTTTCAAGCCAGCAGTTTAGCTTTTAGAGGGGGGGGGGGGGGGGACGCCCTACTGGAACAAAAATTTGCACTTTAAAGTTTATAATTTCGTAAATGGAGCATATACACCACACGATGGGGAAGACGATTAAAAAAAAATTCAACCCCACTTCTCATAAAGGGGCGCTACCCTAAAAAAAAATATTTTTCTAAATTTTATTTCATCACTTTGTCGGCGTCATTTATTTACATACCCCCACAAAATTACAGCTTTCTAGTATTAACGGTCTCTTAGCAAAACCTCGGACAGGCAGACAGACGGACATGACGAAACTATAAGGGTTCCTTGTCAGGACTACGGAACCCTAAAAACGGGTGAACCGATTTGGCTTTTACTTCTTTGGTGTATTTTATGATATAAAGGTTTTTACAAAATAAAAGTTTAAAGTAAATAAAAGAAGTCTTTAACACGGGCGAAGCAGCGGGGCAATTATAGTCTTAAATAAATTCAATCAACTTGAAATCCTGAAATAGACATTCAAGTTATAAATTTAGCGTTTAGTAATGGATTATTATTTATTGGGAGTAAAATAGAGCGTTCGCGCCGTCACGGCCATTCTGATGGTGGTGGTAGGATCTCATATGGCGTAAGTAAATATTATTTATCTTTTAGATTTGTTAGAGTTTTATGGATTAGCGGTGGTTCTCGGAGGATTCTCGTAGATTTCTCGGCGGGTTCTCGTAGAATTCTCGGAGAGTCTCGTAGATTTCTCGCTGATTTTAATTGATATAAGGAGGTAATATCAAATTACTCAAAGTCATTAACGAGCCATTACTTAAGTCATTAACGAGAGTATCCCACCCGTTATTACTTACGGAGCCGAGACGTGGGCACTGGCAGTGCGACTGATTCAGCAATTCAGAGTCGCTCAGCGAGCCATGGAGAGGGCCATGCTCGGAGTTAATGTGTCATGCTGAAAGATCGAACTCTAAACGAAGTCATTTGTCAGAGAACCAAAGCTATTGACATCGCCCAAAGGAATAGCAAGCTGAAGCGGCAGTGGGCCGGTCACATCCGTCGCCGAACCGGTAACCGCTGGGTCAGACGTGTCCTAGAGTGGAAATCGGCAAACGTAGTGTAGGACGCATTCCAGCTAGATGGAGCGATGATACAAGTAAGCTGGCTGGCAGCGGCTGGAAACAAAGAACTGAAAACCGAGCCCAGTGGTGTGCCGTAGGTGAGGCCTAAGTCCAGATGTGGACGCTTGTTGGACGTAGAGGCGTTTGAACTCTGATGAGGACGCTTCCTTCGTATCGATGGTGCAACAGAAATAAGTCCAGGAACAGCGGTTATTCTTTAACCCCCGACGCAAAAAGAAGGGGCGCTACAAGTCCGACGTGTGCATCCGTGTGTCTATGCACTTGTGTGTCTGCCTGTGGCATCGTAGTACCCAAACGTTCAGACATCTTTTGCATTGTCTGCATCATTTGCATGAAGATTTGAGGTGTCAACTCGCCCATAGACAGTGCAGGTCCGCGTTGAAGTATCTCATTATGCGTCCCTGATTGGCATAGGAAGCCAAATGAGGTACTGGGAACTGGCACTGGATCAGTTTGTTGTGTAGCGGCAGTTCCAAGCATACCAGTTGCTGAACGAGCTGATGAGTCAGTGGTTTGGATTGAATTTCGTTCCAATCCCACTTCTGATGACGAGGGATGTACCCCTCGACGACGAGTCTTCTTCTCATACCCTGGAGTGTGGAGAAAGGTCAGGGTTTAATCCCTCTGCCCCTGGTTTCAACTCGCGCTCATGACTATGAGCGGGTCATTTTAAGGCTTCTTTGCTGCAACTATGGCAGCCACTATACGCTGGGGCTGCCCGTTCGGGGAAGCCCAGCTAACCCGTCAGCGCACACAGCAGTGGCCACCGATGGTTGCAGCGTTTCTACTTCTTTCTTCTCCTCTTCTTCGGAGTCGCTGTTTTTCCTTATTAGGTCTCGGGAAAAGGGCTTGGGTTTTCTCCCCCGCCTTTCGTAGTCGGGCGGTCTTGCGTGCAGCGGCGCAATGCCACGTATGTGGTCGTGGCTGGAGTTATCCGCTGTGCGGAACATCTTTGTGGTCAGGGACGTGACGAACTCTTCAATGCTCTCCATCTTGATGTCTCGGCGTATTACATCGTTTCTCTGACGTATCTATGTACTCCAAGTATTGTCCTCAGTGTCTGGTTTTCTTGCTTGTATGCGGTTTCTATTTCTTAGACTTATGTACGGATACCACGCTGGAGCGTACGTTAGCTGGGTCCGTACATAAGTCTTATAAATCATTAATTTGGTGCGCGTCGGTAGGTTTGACCTGAATATAGGTATCAGCAGCGTCCGTGCGTTCTTGGCTTTAGCCACAGCTGCGTTGACGTGGTTTTGGAAGTTTGCTTTTGGTCTAGGTCCACTCCTAGGTATTTGACTTTCTTCTGCCACTGAATCTCTTGCCCCATGAGCTTCAGTGGCGGCGGGAGTCGTAACCGTCCTGAGACGAGGGTTTGAGTCTCTCCGACGTTCACTTTGAGCCTCCACTTCTGAAGCCACGCTGGTAGGGCGACCAGGGTATCCTGCAGCTTCTTGACAGCTTAGATGGGCTTCGATGAGGATGCGAAGTAGTCCGCGTCTGCCCGACGACTGGGATGTCGTCGGTATACCAGGCGTAGCACCCTAGGGCGATGCAGCTTCCTTGGGGTACCCCTGCTCTCACTGGTATCCTTGCTGATGTCTTGTTATATACTTGTACGAAGATCTCTCTTTCTGTCAGGTAGCTTTTTAACACACAGACTATTTTCTTCGGTGTTGGGGATTTGGCAATCTTGTAAATCAGACCGTCATGCCAGACTCGGTCAAATGCCTTTTCCATGTCTAGCATGACGGTCACAACGGTTTCCTATTTATTATGGTTTATGGCCATTTCGTTGATTATCCTGGTGATCTGCAAGGTGGAGGAGCGCTCGGCCCGAAACCCGAATTGCTCCTTCCTTAGCCTTATGTGTGGTGTCAGCAGAGGCATCAGCGCTCTCTCAAACAGTTTGGATAGTGTGTTGAGGAGCGTGATAGGTCTGTCGCCGTCCGGCTTCCTGATGTCTTCTCCGGGTTTCGGGATCATTACCACCTTGCCTAATTTCCAATTCTTTGGGAAATGGCCAGAGCGTAGGATGCCGTTGTACACCCTCGTTATAGCGGCGATGGACTTATACGGTAGGTTTCGGAGAGCTTCATTCGATATTCCATCTAGTCCTGGAGCTTTCTTTCTTGGTAGTTTCAATATGAGTCGCTGGATGTTGCCCGGGGTGAGGAATAGGTTTTCCTCATCTTCGTCCTTGCTGCCTTGGTCGCTTATTAGACTTCTTGGTAATATTCTTGGTAGGTATTCGGAGTCGAAGTATTCTCTGTTGAAGTCTTCTACCAGTTTCACTTGCTCAGTGTCTCAGAAGTAGGGTTTACCGTGAACTGAGTTTGCAGGTGTTCTGCAAATATCTCGGCTCTGTCCTCCGCAGCAAACCTGAGTTGGCCGTCACTCCCGATCATGGGATGGGTTGCGGTTGAATATTTGACAGCTGTCGGCACAGTCGATGTACCGACGGCATATCGTCAGTTATCTCGGCGATATGGTTTGCCCATCCTGTGGCTGCATTGTCATTTAAGGCGGCTTTAACTTTTTCCACAAGTTTATTAAGCTCGTGTTTAATGGTTGGGCATCTTGTTTTTGTTGTTTTGCCATATTTTCCTGGTATCCCTCTTCTCTTCTTCTTCTTCTTTCATTTATTAGGTCCCTGATCCACCTGGGCAGGGGGTCCAGTCTCTGTCCCGAGGGGGTGGTGGTGATGGTGGTTTCTGTGAGGGATTCCTGTATCGCAGTGCTTAGGCTTTCTGTGGCGTCTTCAACGTCCTCAGCCGTGCGTATGGGCCGTGTGGTCAGTCTCTCCTCAGTTTCACGCCTATAGATTTCCCAACAGACTTCCCGTCTCCTCTCCGGCGCCGCTATTCTGCTAGGAGGTTCTTGGATCGTCATCATAACGGGCCTATCGGATGGGAGATCAGGCAGCGTGGTAAGCGTCGGTAGCGAGTTGAGGCCTTGGTATACTGCTATATCTAAGACATCGCCTCCTTGTCTGTCGTAGTGCGTCCACGTAGTTGGGCACTCCAAAATACAATCCTAGTGTCTCCCATCCTTGTTTAGAATTCGCATTAGGCCCATTAAGGTTGTGGTCTCGGCGTCCGTGCCGGACTGGATCGCCTCCAGGATCTCCTTCAGGACGTCGATGGTCTGACCAAGGGAGTCTCTGCGCGCGGCGAGCTTCGCTTCCGTCTGCTTTTCGGGCTCAGTTTTTGTTGCGGGTTTCCTCTTGGCGTTCTGCGTGTTGGCCATGTTAGCCGGGGCCATCAGTGACGCCGCTGCAGACTCCTCTATGGTAGACGGGACGACCGGGGCCTGCCCGCGCCTGCCTGGCAGGGTCTGCGCTGTTGTCCCTGCTTTCTTGTTTCTCGCCTCTTTGCGGTATACTGGACATGCGCCGTAGTTCGCCGGGTGGGTACCGGCGCAGTTGGAGGTCCCCCTCGATTGTTTTTAAAGAGTGTGACGCCAGCAGTGCTGACGTCACCATCTTCGCACGTCATCATGGTGACGATCAACCATACTGGAAGACTTGAAATAAGTCTTCTGTTCAAATATCAAGTAACTTTATGTGGTTACAACATAAATATTACAAGTACACAGCAATATCGGGAGCTCCGTTCCGCTCGACGGTCCGAGCTCGAGCTCGAATGCATTATGGAGCGTCGGGCGGCCGTATTTATACCAACTTCAGCTCGTTGAGTTTACGTTTTAAATGTTTTTACGCTCATAATGTTTCTATGAGCCTGAAGCTTAATTATAAATCACAATATGAATTAAGAAATAATAATGAAGTGATTTTGGTAATAAATAATGTAGATATTTTAAAAAACATCTGCCGAACAAGTGCCATAATATTTTTTTTAGATATTCCTTAGAGAAAAATAAACTTGCTAATATTTTTTTTTAATTTCTTAACTTTCACTTGTACGGTCTATTCAACTAAATTATGCAGTATTTTGATTATTAACGCGTTAAAGCATCTTATTACACAAGTAAAAATGCAACAACAATAATAATAAGACACGTAAAAAAAACACAAATCAATGTAGTAGCCTAAAAATCGGCAATAAAAAAAAAAAAAAGTCGTATATCTCGAAAAGGGTTAAGTTTAGGGTGGGGTGTTTCATAGAGAAATAAGTCAGAAATGACGGGTACTCCACGCCCTTCACGGATCTAGCACGACTTCTCCTGTAACCCTGTATACGGTCGAATTGAGATACCTCCTCCTTATTTTGTAGTCGGTTAAAACTTTTAAATTTTTCAGTTCAGTTGTACAAGCATAAACTCATAATCATCTCTCTGTCATTTTTATGCTACTATTTTTTAATTCATCATTGGAACTTTATGATATGAGTGTAGATAAACATTTTCATAGCACAGTGTGTGTGGCCTAAAACTGTGCTTCAGTCACGCTTCTCTTCTCTGTGTTCTAACTATTCCATTATTACACTGTGCAGAAACTATTGTATTTCCAAATAATATGCGTAATCTAGAAAATAGCCAACTCACTGTATATGGTAGAAAAATCCAGACTACCTTTCATGTATCTCTGTAGGTAGGTGATACTTTTTCAGATGTACCACAGTTTTACAATAATACAGCTGGGAATCGCCTTAGATGTCGGACGACACCGCCGCCCGAGTGGGTACTTACGCTATCAGCTGCAAATGTGCAAGGGTTGTCAAAAAAAAACTACGAGCTGATATAAGGTTCATTTTTGGTTTGCGCAAATATGACCACGTCTCCTATTTCAGGCACAAGCTCAAGTGGCTTCCTATACGTCTCCGCCGGAATACACACATCCTCTCTCTTCTTTATAGCATTCTTTTTAATCCTGCTTCCCCACCCTATCTCAAAGTTAACTTTGAGTATCTTCACTCTCAACACTCCCTGACGTTGAGGTCAGCAGAAAATCTTACTTTGCAAATCCCCACACATTCGACTACCTTCTTCGACAAATCCTTCACGGTACAGGCTGCACGCCTGTGGAACAGTATCCCTGTCGAAATAAGACAATCTCCATCTCCCCATACTTTCAAAGAAAGATTAAGGAAATGGTACTTATCTAATGATGACTGCTGATCCTGTTACTGTTAATTAATTTGGAAATTACTATTCAGATAATTATTTTCTATATCGTATTAATGTATTAAATTATGTAAGTGTATGTATTATGTGATATAGGTATATATGTGTGTATATATGTAAGTATTTGTGTAAATGTATATGTTTATGTAATGTATATGTATATTTGCATGTATGTTTGTGTATACACGTGTATTTATGTATATGTATAACTATATAAATAGCTAAGATTTAAAATAGATACGCCACCGTCCGTCACAGTCTCTCAATATCACTATCAGTTTGGTTGTCTGGAAGAAATCGCTTTAAGCAATAAGACCGCCCTTTGCATTACTTAGAATAAGTCTGTTACCTTAAGTATTTTCTGTATTATTGGTGTGCAAATAAAGTATTTATCTATCTATCTATGAAGAGACAATCATTGTTATTGATTTTGAAAAAATAAAAGATAAAGAATGTCTTACAGAGATATTCTATATGATACGATAGTACACCTTTTTACATAAATATAATAATCTATCATCGCGTGATCAGCCGTAGCCGATGCGAAAAGCGTAGGTAGGTATATATCACATAAACTTATAAGTAGTGTTAAACTCTGGTTCATACAAGATCATAGCGACGTGATGCGTATATACTTACAATCCTTAGTTTATATAGAAGATAATTGCCTACATACCAAATATAAATGATGGCTATAGTATTACTTTTTCACAAAGTTTCTAAAAGTCATTGAATCATTATCCTCAACATGCCTTAACTCAATATTACTTGTAATGTACGGGTATTATTAATGTATACAAAATAACTATTATATCGTATTTAATTAATATTGTTAATTTAATTGAACATTTGTTGCTGTTGTCTTAATCATTTATGTGCTATGTTATGTGCGAAATAATGTTACAAACCACTTTTTTTATACTTTAGGTATTTCACGTGAAATAAACTCATTTCATTTCAAATAATAGTCTTAGACAATATTGGGTTACATACTTTAAACTTCCCTCGCGTCACGGGGAAATAAAATCGTAAGTCCTTGTTGTATTTTGCTGTCGAAACATCCACACACAGAACAAGTGTGCACCATTATAATTAATGTCTCGATCTTACACTGTCGCGGCGACCCGCAAAGTTCGAGTGCACAAACTAAGCGAGATTGAGGACCGCGATCCGCGCCTCCCGCTTCCCCGCGAGTACCCCGCCGTTGCTCTGCGCAAGTACATTCGATTCCAAACTGTATGATTGTAAAACTGTGGATGTACCCTCAATTAAGTACATAATATAAACGAATCTACTAATGTCATAGATGCATTATAAACAAGAGAAGGTAGTTTTAAATATTATTGGACATGTGGCGGCACAACACTAACCGCTACTTACGAGTACATCCCTATTCCAGCTCTCGTACAGGAGCCCGCGGCGCGGGGGCGAGACGCAGTCAGTCGGCCGGCGCCCGCGCAGTGCTCGATGAATCTCATACACACTGGACCTACGCCACTTCGTATCGCGCACGCTCAAATCTCGTCGTTTCTGAATTTCTGTATTCCCTTCGCCCAAATTACTACGATCGTCCGTAATGTACCTACCTATGGTTCTTACCCTTCGTTTCGCGTGTGATTGAACTATACAAACTGTGTATCGACTGAATAAACTGCGAGTTAAGTGGAAGTGTAGTTTTAATAGCTATACCGCTACAGACACTACAGACACAAATTCACAACACATAATTGTCTAAATAGGTCATACTTAGAGGGGGTTAACATTAGAGTGCCACTAGGTTGCAACATTGTTCTTCGATCGGCCGATGCGCTTTGAATGCCATGCTCAGGATTATACTTAAGAATCACCTGGATTCAAAATTGGGCCTCAAATAAAAATACTTCGTTTTTCTCATTGCAGAAAGAATATTCGCCGACCAGATCCCAATATGCACAGAATGCCCTGGAGTAGTGAAGCCAGATATTGTATTCTTCGGAGAGAGCCTCCCAGAACGGTTCCAGCAATGTTTGCAGGAAGACTTCCAGCAATGTGATATGCTCATCATCATGGGATCCTCGTTAGAAGTGCAGCCGTTTGCTTCGCTCGTTGATATGTGAGTCTTATTTGATACTTATCTGATAGGCTAGCGCTTGACCATTATCTCGCTTGGTGGTAAGCATGGTCGACCACATGATGATTGGTCGAAGATGGTGATCACGGAGATATATACAATGTAGAATTTACCACATAAATTAATAATTATTTCTTTATTTTATGTAGAACTGAGTGTTAAGGTTTAAGGCCCGTATTTATAGAACGATGCTCGGGCGACGATTTGGGACCATTATATGGTGGAAGCGGATCTGCGCTTGAGGGGCTTTCTATAATACAACATACAATACGACAACCTTTTTGTGGGTGCAAATAAAGGATCGGCATGAATAAGCTTTTCCAAATGTATAGAAATATAATATTGTAACATTCTTCTCAAATGTAAATAGACGATGGGGAGAGAGACGTTTCTAGGGTTCCGCATCCAAAGTCATGAACTGTCATGCTGTCATGAACCATGATAGTTAGAAAATTGAAATTTTCACAGATGATGACTTTCTGTTGCCGCTATAACAACAAATACTAAAAACAGAATAAAGTTAAAAATAATAGGGGGTCCCCGGTACAAAAAACGTGTTTTTTCGGCATTTCAATATAACGCCATCTATGAACGCTGAAGTAAACGTCCATGGATGGCGTTATATTGAAATGCCGAACCCTAACGCCTTTGTTTTAAAAATGTTTATTAATTATTATTTTTTGCTGGCGAAAAATGATAGTGATATTTTTTGCTCGATCTTATAAAAAACGCTGTATTGTGGTACGGAACCCTACGTGTGTGAGTCCGACTTGCACTTGGCCAGTTTATTTAAGAGTAATTTTGAGTATTCCGCAAGCTAAGCAAACTTGAAAACTTCGCCTCCAACATTTACAAATACATACATACATGCTATTGGATAGCGACTGCAATGCGCACATAAATCATTTTCTTAATTCTACTACCATCCTAGACCGTATCATCACTTAACAACCAAGGTGAGATTGTGGTCAAACGCTAGCCTATCATCATCATCATCAGTCGGTATCAGTCCACTGCTGGACGTAAGACGCTATACGATATAAAAAAAATAATAATAAAAATGTTGTAATTCCAGGGTACCAGAGTGGTGTCCCCGGCTGTTAATAAACCGCGAGAAGGCGGGAGTGAGGTCACCCATGATGCGTATGCTGGGCATGGGCGGCGGGCTGCAGTTCGACGGAGCCAGGGACGTGGCCGCTCTCGGGGACTGCGACTCCAGGTGTCAGCTGCTGGCCGACACCCTGGGCTGGGGGGTGAGTGTTATTGTTATACATTCTGCAGTTTGACGGAGCCAGGGACGTGGCCGCGCTCGGGGACTGCGACTCCAGGTGTCAGCTGCTGGCCGACACCCTGGGCTGGGGGGTGAGTGTCATTGTTATACATTCTGCAGTTAGACGGAGCCAGGGACGTGGCCGCGCTCAGGGACTGCGACTCCAGGTGTCAGCTGCTGGCAGACACCCTGGGCTGGGGGGGAGTGTCATTGTTATACATGGGGGGGGGGCTGCAGTTCGACGGAGCCAGGGACGTAGCCGCTCTCAGCCAGGGACTGCGACTCCAGGTGTCAGCTGCTGGCAAACACCCTGGGGGGTAAGTGTCATTGTTATACATGGGGGGAAGGGGGGGGGGGGCTGCAGGTCTCTAGCTAAAGTTCAGATGGAGTTGTACAAAAACTCCATTTGTTGAACTTTAGCGGTTACGTCTTCGTAGTTTCGCCGTTCTTCAATAGAGGGCGTTTATTAATATAAAATATAAATATAAATAGAATATAAGAATATATATAAATAGAACTCTTTCGTGACTTCCGCTGCCATGACCGTGACGCTACTTCACTTCCGTCAAATGTTACCCCAGCGTGGCTCAAGAAGTTTCCCTCCAAAAATATTTTATGTTTTTTTACGTATATATTTTTTTCAGGATGAACTCCGAGCCCTAGTGCTGAGCGAACATGAGAGGATAGAAAGAGAAGGAGCATTATCATCGCCGTCTATTCCCGTCTCGCTTCCACAAGACTTGGCCGGGCATAGTGGCGTCACGGAGCCAAAACTATGAGTACTTTTAAATGCATGTAAAATATTCAGACATTTTGGAACCAATAATGTAAATTTGTTGCAAGGTTTAATTTAAATTAAGCAATAATTTCGTTTCAAAACTTTAAAAATGAAATCCTTATTAAAAAAGCAAGTATGCAGGCAATTTGCTGTTGGTCATTGAAAAAATTCGCTTTTTGATGATGATAAAAAAATAAATTTTGTGAGTATTGAAGGAGAGAGAGCCGTAACGCTCGTTCGAGCAAAGTCGGCTCAGGTTTACTATTTCTTATTATTAACCTAGCCTTGAAGATTTCATTTAAAAAAATAATATTTAACTTTAAATTGTTGCATTGCAACAAACTTAACACGTTGTCTGCTGAAAACGCACACCTTGTGTTTTTCGTAACGTTACGCGAGTGCGGGCGCTCACACATGGTGTTAGAGTAACATTTACGTTACAGCTATGCGGCGGCACACAGATGGTGTGTGTGGCGCGGTGCTACTACAGTGCGGCTCACACACCACCTGTGTATTTCTCTGCAGTAATAAAATTAGTAAGTAACACGCCTGGCGTGTAATCCGCACAGCTGTACCGACAATTTTCTCACAACTGGTGTATGCAATGCTGTTGATTTTTAGTTACGATCCGACGTCAGTACTACGAAACACAGACGTCGTGTGTAGATTCGCATAGCTGGAAAGTTGCGAAAATGGCGCCGCAGGCAAAGTGATTAAATGTAAATCCGTTCAAGTTGAGAAATTATGTGAAAATAATAAGCTCGATGCTTATATCCATAACAGTTAACTGACTATTAAGTTTCGTTAGGAGGAAATAGTAATATATGTTTATATACCCTTAGCTTTCTATAAAAAGATTAACTTATTTTTGGCTTTATTACTTATTTGAGATACAAGTCAAACTTTATTTAGATTTGTTTAACAATCTAATAAATTTACAACATTAACTAAACAAATATTAACTTAACAAGAAAACTAAAATATTAACTATGATTAAAATTACTAACTTAAATTAACCACAAATAAAAACCCAAAAAGCTGTCGACATTACATCTTTGGTGGACTAGTTCGTTGCCCGAATATAAAAAAAATAATTTACTTTAACATAAAACAATCATCTCAAAAAAACATAAAATAAAATTTTGTTTTATTTTCCAATTCGTATGTTCCATTTTAACCACATCAGTCAATGCTGTTTGTATAAAAGATAATATTTAAGAACAATTAATGAATTAATTGTCCCGTCATTCATACGAGAACGAAATTTGGAACACATGTAACCAGCTGCGGAAAAGGTCCGGTCACACTCCACACTGGTTGGCTTTATAGAAAGAAGCAGCTTATATGCCATTTCCAGATATCGACCTCTGTTTCCTCCGTTATCATGAAGTGCGATTTCAAAGCGAATAACAGTCGCACACAATGCCCTTTGAAATTGTGCTGTCATTATCTTTTTTCTCATTTCTTCTCTATGTGTCTCCTTAACAGATAATTTTGATGTAGATGGAACAGGCTCAATGTCTATACCTGTGGATAATGTTGAAGTCTCTTCATTGGCTGCCGATGTTGATAGGTCTGTCGTCGTGGTAGCTTTCTCAGCATCATCAACATTGCCCATCTGAGTTAATAACGCCATGAGGATTGACACCATGTCATCTGTCGATGGCCGGATAAAAATTCTTTCAGTTTGCGTTTCACTGTAAAATTCATTTGGATTATCAAGATATTTAAGAACAGCTTGAATAATTTGGTATCTCTCTTTTCTTCAAAGCTGTTTGAAATGCGGCACTTAACGGTCCTGGAATTTCGTTCAATTTCTATAATATGAATTTGAGCACATAATCAGCTGTGAGCAGAGTGGCATCACTTTCGCATAGTAACTCCAGCGACCCTTTGAAAATTTCAAGGTCTGAGTGCACGTTTTTAATTAAATCCGTTGAGTCAAATCGTATTTCTGACTTGATATCTATTAAAGCTTTTTGCACACAGGAGAATAACTTAATGAATCGCTCCAACATTAACGCTAAGGAGCTCCAACGAGTTCTGCAATCTAACACAAGGTTAAGTTCTTTACCAAAAGCCTGTTTAACATATTTCTGCAGAGCTTGATCATTTTTCGTCGGGGACTTACGAAAGATCTTACATACTTTTCGCACTTTATCTATAAGGAGCTTGACGCTGTTATTCGAAATTGGTACTCTTCTGCGACGAATTTCAACAGTCAAACTTTCCTCGTTTTCGGTTTCACTATCTTCATCAGACTCCGAAAAATCAAAGTCTGCTTCTGGGTGCTCTTCGTACACTGTCGGTTGATTTTTATATAAGACGTCCAGTATGGCTAGCTGCAGGCCGTGTGCATAACACAGTTGATGGTAAATTGGTGAATTACGTCCCATTTTGACCATAACACTTGCTGCGTCCGTGGAAAGTCCTACAATGTCATCCATTTTCAAATGATATTCCTTTAGTCGGTCGTTCAATAGCTGTGCACATGCCGTAGCTGTAGCAGAACCCTTTATTCTTATGAGACCAATATTGTGAAAGCCTTTTGTATTTTTTATTCCTGTAGAATGAATATTCACATTGATATAACGCTTGTTCGCCGTAGAGGTCCATTCATCCATGGTTATGGAAAATCTTTGCCCACTTTTTTTTAGTTTATCAAAGTCTTGCGTGATTTCTTGCTTTACATCTTCACTGAAACTGAAACAATAAATAAATCAATTAAAAAGATAGGTACTTACTTGATGTAGAAAAACACTGCGATAAGTTGCACGCTCACGTGTTATTTTTAAATATCAACGTAACGGGACGACATCGGCAGTCCGACTGAAGCCGGGTTCCCACGGCCCGTGTTGTCACAGGCCAGACCGGATCGTACCACGCCTGTTGATACCTGTTGATACCCGTGCAGCCCGGGTCCCACGGCGCGTTGTATAGCGGGCCAGTCCGCGCCGCGCCGGACCGACGGGACGTGGGAACGGTCGCATACGATGAAGCTTGTTGAAAATGGGCGAAAATGTCTCGCCGCGCCGCGCCGCGCCTTTGAACTTACCGACTCCCGACGGATCGGACGGGCGACGACAGGCGACCACAGGCCTCATCGGATGCCACCGTTCCCACGATCTGTCGGCCTGTAAAGGCGCGATCTGATTTGTGAAACAACGGGCCGTGGGAACCCGGCTTAAGAAGATTCCTCAGGATTATTTAGCTCGCACTGCTAGCAGGTAGCAATTTAGCAAACCGTTTAGTTCATAAATTGGAAGGGGTAAGAAGAAGGGATACCTGGGTTCATCCCTCGTAGTGCCAGCGGCACGTTATCGGCGCGCAGATTACTTATGCCGGTTCCCAATATCCAATCTGAAGATAGATTTGCTGACAAGTAGTAACTTGTCAAAATTTGACATTTGACGCATACAAAATGTGTCAAATTTTAACCTCTAGTAACCTAATCTATCCGCGGATTACATATTGGGAACGGCCATTATAGCAAGATACTTGTATGTAGTATAAGTAGTATAAATTAACATTTTTTTATATATGAAGTATTTAGAAATCAACTCAAATTAAACTTCACTTAGTTTTGAGGGTGTTCCTAGTATAAAATACACTTAGAAATCTTATAATCATTGTATTTCGATATTTTTGATACATTCTTAATTTATTCGTAATTCGGTAAAATTCCCGGTTTTGGTAATAATTTACCGGTATTTTACCGGCTCCAAATATGGCCGGTTAACCAGTTAACCGATTAACCAGATTGCACTCCCTAGTCTTGACTGCTTTAACAAAACCGCGTGCTTGTTGACTCCACCGGTCCATAGTTTTGACCCTAAACGGTAGAAAAGCATAGTTTTCGCCGATACCAATTTACTTCGTCTGTGTGAGGGCCTCTACCGCCCGCGAGTTATTATGAAGATGGGTGCTAACTTATCGACGCACGTCTTATCCCATACTAGCGGTTTCCCAAGGAACCAACGTCATGCCGTCAGGCGTCTTACCATCGTCACGTGTAATAACGTTCGGCTCTAAAATAGCCGGCACGTTGACGGTGACAAGAACCAATAGACGACGTCGTTCAGTGAGGCGTGTCTTGAAAGCCGTCCCGCACTGCGGCGTCATGGTGGTAGGACACTATCTAGCGTCCGCCTGTCCAGCTACCACCCTCAAGTAAAAAAAATCTGTCGCCAAAACATCTAATGTGTTACGGCAGCTATCCTTGAGAGCCAGTTCCCATTCTAGGACGAGCGAGCTTACCATCTTCGACCGCATCATCACTTACCAACAGGTGAGATAGTGGTCAAACGCTAGCCTATAAGATACAAAAAATATTTAAAAAAATGAGGGCATTAGACCTAAATATATTACGGACTGGAAATACCTACAAAGAAAGGTCCATTCCTGATGTCACATAAAATGGCTGCCATTCATTGTCCCTTGATGACCTTGATTGACAACCTTAGCAATGGCAGCCATTTTATGTGACATTATGACATAAATTATGCACCTTCTTTGTAGGTATTTCCATAGAGGCAAATGTATCGCGGCGCCTCCTTGTATTTCCTAGCTCGATTCATGAAAGACCGCGGTGGTCGTCACAGTAGCGACAGAGGTGCGATTTTGTTCTAGAGATGAGATAGAGACAGATGCAATCCCACTGCTATGTAAAAACTGGTGTTGTCAATAAAGGTCCCTATATAATATATTGGACGAAGGTAACGCCTGCAACCAATATCCAGATTCCCATTCGCGCGTGGCAAGTAGATGAGCACGGTCCCTACTAATCCATACAACTACATAGCTGGAAGTTGTTTTCGTACTATCCTACTAATATTGTATAGGCGAAATTGTGTTTATTACCTCTTTACGCTAAATCTACTCTACCGATTGTGCCGAAATTTGGTATGTAGATAGCCTAGACCCTGGAATAACACATAGGGTACTTTTATCTCGATATTCCCACGGGAACGATATCTACGCGGGTAAAACCGCGGGTCACAGTTAGTTTGACGTAAGGGCTCGTTCCATTGCCGCTGTGAACGGAGGCTCCTTGGGAAGGCTTCTTTATGCATGCCGTGAACCAGGCGTTTTTAGCATTTTAATTTTAATGACGTATTTATTTTACCGCTATAATAATTAGAATTAAAAACTATTTATATTAATTTATGATAGAGTTAGATAAGTTATTTTTTTTATTTGCGATTTAATTATTATTGTAATATGATATTGTAATTTTTTTAACCTTTCGTTTTAGTTTGTATGAATTGAATATTTTAATATGCGCATTTAAAGAAAATAGTATTCTTGAATTGCACATGATTTAATTTTTATATTATGAAATGAAAATGCTTTAATTTTAATATTAAGTTCATACAATAAAACTATTTAGTTGCTGGGTAGTAATTATTTATTTTAATATTTTTTCAAGGAGCCTATAAGGTCTAAACATTCTTATTTCAATGTTACTAAGCCGGTGAGAGAAAGATGCCGTTAACGCTGTTGTGTCGTCCCTCTTCCTCTCTTTGGGCGTAGTAAGATAATTTTTTTAAGACCTTGTAGTTAAGGCCCATAAGTTTGTACAAACACTATACTATTTTTAAATCGAAAATGCGTTGGTAAATTGCGAAATTGGTAATTTAAATCATACATCGTGATAATATAACGTCTTATGAAATAGGTTAATAAGAGAACTTTACACTATTCTGTAAAGAGAATATCTATGTTTGTGTCTATACCAAAATCTCCCAATGAAGACAAACTAAATGAGGCGATAAAGTATTTAAAATACTTATGCAGTTATATTTCCTTTATAGAATAGTGTGAAGCCGTTAAGATTACAATAATAATATGGAATTATAGCAATAAATAATGACATTGGTAATTCAATGAAAGAAAAATGAGATTTGCAATTAAATATGTGATTACTGCACTATTGTTAAATGCAGTTCTTCCAAATGTACATATGACACGATGCTGTAATATAATAGCATATACACTTACGGACTCATAAACTACATTAATGTAAATTGTTAAACACAATCCAAAATTTCATCGTACCGACGGGACTTGAACCCGCAACCTCCTGGATAACATGTCCAGGTGCTTTGCCAATTAAGCCACAGTTCGATGTATCGTTACGACGAAATTAGTGGATTGCATTATTTAACCTAATTATGCAAAAAATATAAGGTGTGTAACACTTCAATGAAACAAAATAACTGCATTAATGTTCAGGACGCGATGTAAAATACAAATATTAAATATTATTACAAATTAAACAAATTTAAATTGAAACCTATAGTTTAGTTCGTTAACTTCATAACAGCGTAGTATCATACATTATCCTTATGTGTATGTTTGTATACTGGAAAGGACCATTCAATTAATTCGAAAGTAATCTATATATCTAATCTAATAGGCGGCAATAGCCCAATGGATAAAGTGTCGGACTGGCGATCGAGAGGTCGTGAGTTCGCTCCCCACCCCACCCATTGCACTATTGACGTGAACCCACTCCAGACACAAGCATATTTAGCTTAGTTGGAGGGGTTAACAAGAATACTAGTAATGTGTAACCCACATTGCGAGTAATCTTTTCAAAAAAATAAAAAAATGATAAAAAAATAAAATATTTTGAACTTTGATGCAGTTTATTAGTCCGTCAGTGTAGTATAAACTACACCGACAATGAGCAATGTATATTTATAGCACAACAATATTGCTCACCATACATTTATCTAGAACATGTTCACACTTAGCTGTACTATATATTTGCAGGCTTGCTTGTAATGCTGTACTATATAGCAGAATAGTATAGCGTAGTCTGAAATGCTATTTTTATGCGCGAGATCCCGTAGCATTTGTTGTCAGCACTAAAATTCAATGAAGATGATTTTATTAGGGAGCATAGACAAAATAACTTTTTAAGTAATTCGTTACAGACCTCAAATCGAAAGAAAACTTATCAAGGAAACAGAGCATTGATAGAATTCCACTGACATTTTTAATGTTCGAAATAAATTCCGCCAACTTTTGTCCTTGCATAACGCGCTCTGATTGGCTAGCGCTAGTGTTGGATTCATCCGTAGAACGTTAGATATATATATATATAGATAGGCGGTCAACCATCTGTAAAACTGGCATTTACTATCGACTGCTGGTCTATAGTATCGACTAAATTTATCAATACTAAACTTTAGAGCCTGTGCAAAAAGAGAACTATCGTAGAAATTGAGGTCGCGTCGGTCGTTTCTAATTTACTGTTTTTGTTGCATTGACAACACTGATGTTAATACTAGTACGACTAAAAGTGTTTGATACTTGGTATGTACCTTTCTTACTTACCTTTGAATGTTAGTTCATCGTAACGCCACGACGGTTCTCTTTTTGCACAGACTACATTTTTGATTAGATATTTAACTGATACATGTAATTTTGTCTAGATTCATATGGATTTACATTACACCTACTTGCAATTGAATTAAGCAAACTAGTTTAAGAATTTTTAATACCTAGTGTGGAAAGCAAACGTCTTTTAGGAGCTTTGCTTAATAATAATATAGCTTTATTATGGACAGTACATTTGGAAAGGCACTTTAGCTGAGCTTGAAATATTATTATGTAAAAACCTATTTGATAGCCAGCCACAATATCAAATTTAATCAACCGTTTTAATTTAACGAAACCCTAATAGAGGGAGATGGGGGTAAAAGTATGTCTGTTTGTATAATTTCCTTCTCTTTCGGACGATGAATTATTTGGTAGGCGAGCTCTTAAGATACACTCGGCCGTATTCATGAAGATTTTGACGAACGCATAACGGTGAATTTAAAATGTCAATGATGTATTGGTTTGAATGACGTTATGCGTTCGCGAGCATTGTGACCTCATTCACAGTGTTGTTATTGAATACGGGGGTTAATATTGTTGTTGTTAGTGTTTTCTCTCCAAATGTACTGCAAGTCTAGAATAATTTAGCTAAGTACGTTTTACAAGCACCGATATGCCTTGCTTCGTAAGTTGTCATCTCGCTCGCGATCAGATGTTTAAATATTCACTTGTGAGAGAGATTTTGACTTTACTCATTCAGTCACATAAATTGAGGCTGTGTTCGCATTTCGCTTATAGCTGGCAAACTGAGATGAAACGCGGCCGTTAATAATTGTTGAAAGTGCGTGCCAGAATAAATTGTGTTCTTATCGAGTTTTCAAATAAAATACTTGTTTTTTCCTTTAATTGCAAAGTTAAATGCACGAAAGTTATGTAATGTTACGGATGGATAGCAACACTTCTGGCACTGAAATATAACTAGTACTGCAGCGATATTTGGATGCTCATTATTTAAAATGGTGTCTGATTCTTATACTTTATACGTGACTTTTTGTCAAAGAAGTTAAGCTGCATAATATTAGGTCGTCTTTTTAGTTGTCGTTTTTTTACGCAAACGAATTTTGTGTAGGCACAGATGTTTTACAGCTTGAAAGAGTGACGGCATTTTGTTGTTTGCTGTTTAATTTTGTCAGTTTCTATAGAGTTTTTATAGGACGCTTACGGCAACAGTTGTAAATGCGAACGTAGCCTAAAACTACATTATTTATTAACAATAGATCTCATTTATTTGTGTTACCATATTAACTGTTGGAATGTAATAAAATGAATATTAATCGTATCCGATTGCATTGTTTGAGTAAATAAAACAATTATGAAATAATCTAATGCATTTTTATTAAAAAATCCTAGTTGATACAGCATACTGCATTATTTACAGTTAACCTAAAAATAAAAGTCAGGAAAATGGTGGTACAAAATTATAGCAGAAAAGTTAACTTCTAAGCAGAGAAAAATAATTACGTTAAAAAGTTCAACTTATATCTCACCACAATTTGCCATGGCTCACATTATGTGAGCTCATGTTATAAAAAGAAGAGAGAGAGAGTCAAGTTCTAATTCTTCATTCTCCGATAGTGGGTTTAAACATAAACAAATACTTAAGCGCAGGCGACTTTAACATATCCTTTTAATATTAATCACAAAATATTTTTACAGTTTACAGTTATACAGTTTATAATGCGCAGAGTAGATGGTATTTATAGTTTGTTTCAAGGGCAGGCGAAAACAGGTCAATGTCGGTTAATTATCCCTGGGGCTGACAAAGGTCAATGCAATGTAACAGTTGCATCTTACTCTATAGAGTATCTTATAAGATAGAAAGCGGCTGATATGACGCGTTTAAAAAAAATGTGTGCGTTCGCCCAGCAAAAAGTATCGCCTTTTCAAGAATTGAATGATGCAGATAATTACTGCCTTATATCGTGTTTAAGAAGGATAGCTTGAAGTATCGTGCGGCCGCTTTTTAATGTTCACTCGAATTTGGTCGGGTAATCTACCAAAAATATTTTGAATGGTTTTTTATCATTATTGTCTAAAGTAATGGATATAAATACTTGATTTTTTGCATACGTATTCTTAAAATAACGCTTAGATTATTTGTAGAAGCGTGTAATAAGCCAGCTCACAGAAAACTAGTGTTTTCGTATTCTGAGTAATTTCACTCAAGATAAAATCGTGTGAATATATAACGGGTACCAGTTGGCACTAACGCGAAGTCCTTGGTCTTGTTCGTTCGAGAGCCAGAACATTTTTCCACTTTCTAGGAAATAAAATAATAGCTCGTGAACCATGCTAGTCATGATATTGAAAATTCGGGCACAAATATGCACAAATGTACTTACTGTATCTGTATACAAAAAATCATAACTGTGCGTTCAGCTGTTTCCGATATATAGCAACCGTCAAAACGTTCGCCCAAAAAAAAATCTCTGCAAATATCTCTGAAATCTTAAAAGGCACAAATTTGGCTTTCACGGTACATTTATACTCGTATTTAAGCAATTTTTTTACATATTTAATATACAGCTAGACCCATCAATTAAAAAAAATTGCTGGGCGAACGTTCGTGCAGCATAATCCGTTTTTCTTTAATAAACTCCGAACCCGTTGGAGGCACAAATTTAAAATTTCGGGCACATTTACACGATGTAAGGCACTATAGTCCAGTCAAAATAGAAATTACAGTTTGCATTAATTCCCAACATGCTGGATTTTTGTGCAGGCCTTGAATACGTCATTACAAATGATATGTCAAAAGTCCCCATCGATCCCGCTTTGTGCGTTATTTTTTATTCGAGGACAAAGGTCACAAATTTGCGTGTTTTGCGTATATCTCTGAAACAATGGAGCTACCGAAAAATGGTTCAAACAAAGTTAGATCGTAAAATTGTCTACAAAAAAGATCTCAACACTTTTCTTCTACAAAGCATCGCTTTCGAGATATCGTGACTTTAGACCGCAGGTTTTGGGTCGAACAATAAAAAAAGTTGATAATTTAGGTTCATTTTGGTACTAACAAGTTTTCGCGAAAATCTAAGAAGTAGTAATCTAGTAACAAATTTCAATAACTACGCAGAACTGAAACATTGGCATTTGACTTATTTGGGCCTTTGCCCGTTACAGCTAGTGGTAAAACTTGGATTTTCATCATTGAGGACATAGCTACGGGATGGGTTGAATTGTTCGCGATGGAAACTGCAACTGCTGAAAGCTGTGCAAAAATCATGTTGGATGAAGTCTTTCTTCGATATGGCTTTCCCAGAAGACTTATTAGCGACAATCTGTCTTGCAACAGTTAACCTTTTGTCTAAATATCAAGCACATCTTCACACCAGTATATCACCCAGCAGCTAATCCGGTCGAGAGGAAGAACCGAGATATGAAGACCCAACTAGCTATCTTAGTATCAGATGACCATGGAATCTGGGACGAAAAATTACCCAGCATAAGGTTTGCGATGAACACCGCAAACACTCTTGTCACCGGTTTCACTCCAGCTTATCTGACATTTGCGCGAGAACTTCGAACACCGGACGACAATACTCATGATCTACGCAAAATCGCCCTATCTGAAAACTTCGTACCTGAGATAACTCCGAAACTTTTACAGCTCTCTGACACGCTGAAAAGGTCCCGTGAAGTGCGAGAAAATAAGGAAGAACAGAGAAAGAAGACAGCGGATAAGGGTCGTCGAAACGATCCTGGCTACAACTGTGGTGATCTTGTCATGGCTACCACGCATCCTATAAGCAATGCCACTCGAGGAGTAAGCGCTAAATTCTGTCCTCGACGTGATGGGCCATACTTAATCCGAAATCGCCATGGTGTCTCTTCTTATGTTCTTTCAGATCCAAACACACCTGGTCAATCCCTTGGTGGTGTATACCACACGTCAGCCTTAACTCCTTACCAAGGCGACGCCAGGCTGCTTCCGCCGCCGGTGCGTTTATTGAAGAAACGAGGTCGACCACCCAAACCAAGGCCTGCCCCTGAAACTGCTCAGCTCGCTCGTGCAACTCGTGGAAGAGGACGACCCAAGAAGACTGCAACTTCGAGCAATCCAGACTGTATGCTCGTCGGGACGCCTTCGCATCCAGAGGGGGAGACTGTAGCAACAACAATCGGCAAGCGCGCGCTCGCGCGCCCCGCTCCAACGTCCGACGTCACCTGGGCACACCCATCGCACCGCGCCCCCCCGCCGTATGATATATAAGCGCGCGCCCACCCGTCCTCCAGTTAGTCGCAGTCTGCCGCGCGCATCCATCGCTTACTCCCTCCTAGTGCGTGATTCGTGTCCGTACGGTGCATCATTCTCGAACACCTCTCGGTCCGCTTCGCCACTAGTTGAGAGTTACTTACTCGTAGCTCTAAGGCTGAACTGTAGATTCTTATAGAAGTTATAGAAGAAGTAAACGGAAGATTATTTGTAACCGGCGTTTATTCTATCAAGCCCCCTTGAAGAGATAGCTTAGGTTACAGAACTAAATTACGTGTCTCTACCCTCCATGCATTCTAATGATCTTAGAAGTGAAACACATTTTGTTTGTTTGTTTTATTCCTTCGCATCCGTAATACCTTCTGCACTGATTGCAAACATGGCTTCCGTTTCCGGTAGACAAGGGCTGTCGTAGATTTTGCACACTCTGTAAAAAGAAAAAAAAAAGATAATTATTAATTATAATTATTTAATAACTTCCTTTTTATGATGTGATGATTGGGTGGTGTTAAAATATGTGAGCACTGGTCCTTAGGGCGTGGCAGTCGCTGGAATTATCCTCCGAACAAAGACCTATATAAATAAAAAGAGGGTGCGTAGAAAGCTTCGCTATAGAAGTAAAATTTACAGGTTCTTTCAATTTATTTCTCAACATCTCTATATTATTTTGTTTACTGTTGAACTTAGCGGGACGAATGCCCGAATGATAGCGAATAAGTCTTCGTAGTTACGCCGTTAGATGGCGTTTATAAATATAACATACGCTTACGTCACTTCCGTTGATTCGGGCTATACAAAAGCAAAGTTTCAGCTAAATCGGTTCGGCCATTTTACCTCAGAAGAAGTCTCAAGTAAGATCGTTTAAAAAACTAAAATAACCTTCAAATGCTGCGCTATTAATTTTCGGTATCAAATTTACGGTGTTTCTCTCCATATCTCTGGAGATATCAATCAAATCTTGATGAAATTACTATGGTACCACCCCTGGGATATCTCCTTTCCAACAAAAAAATAATCATCAAAATCGGTTCATAAACGACGAAGTTATCCGCGTACAAACAAATATATATACCGTATATACACACACATATATATATATATATATATATATATATACGGTCGAATTGAGTAACCTCCTTTTTTGGAAGTCGGTTAACAAACATACAAACTGGCATTGTCAAACTGATAAATTCATATTACCAAATTCGTTTCCGTGTCCGTGCATGGTATGGTATATATTTTTGTGTTCAGTATCGTGAATTTCAAATTTTAAAATGTAGCCCAAGGAATTAAAATATTTATAATTTTTATACCGAAATCGTCTTGTTTTGCCATGCACGGACCGGAAATGAACGCACAAAATACGAGTGACAGACAGTGTAAACGGGATCAAGAGCGCTAAACGCCCAAAATCGGTAGTCCAGAATGAGAACTCGTTTTAACTGTAACCACTTTCAGTTTGTGGTGGTGAAATGCAAAATGCCGGTTTAATCTCAGTTAAACACGTAAACCAAGTTGACCTGATCGCGTTTATATTCACTGGTGAAATCGGCCGCGGCCCTTAGGGGTCTTCAAGCCGAGAGTGAATAGGTATCTTTCGGGTAAGCGCGCTTCATCATCGACCGCATCATCACTTAACATCTGGTGAGATAGTGGTCAAGTGCTTGTCTGTTTGTCTGTCTTCAATATATAATAATAAAAAGTGCATTAGACAAGAATAAACCTTAAAACTGGAAGTGGAATTTTACATGCGTGCTTTGTGGATTGGACAAAACTTGGTTGTCCAGCGCCTATTATGGAGCAATTCGATCGCATCATCACTTACCAACAGTGAGATACTGATACCTTTTTTTTTTAAAGTCCAAACAAGCACGATGTCTTATAAGACAACTCAATTCAATTCAATTCAATTTATTTATTGTTCCATTTGGGTACATCGTACACTTATGAACGTCAACATAGTCAACATCATTCAGTTAACTCTATCAAGTGATTGTTAGTTTTATTATAAAAACTCACGTTCATTTTAAACTTATAGATTTAAAATCGGGAGTTTAACGTGACTTACGCGATGTCGACATAGCGATCGACATATGTTTCGGCCTCATCCGGAGGCCTTCTTCAGGATCTTGAGTGCGGGGCGCTCGCCGACGCGTCCAGCCTCGCACTGCGGGCCGCTGCTCGTGCAGCGCGGGTCGCATATGTCGCTATATCGACATCGCGTAAGTCACGTTAAATTCCCGTTTTTAAATCTATATGATTGTTAGTTAGCAAAAAAAAACAAAGTAGTCTATTGCCTCAAATATAATCGCTCTCGCTATCAAATACAATTATTGCTTGTTTTTTTTTTAGATAATATAAATTATGTATTAAATGGATTCAAATACCTGTTATCGCCCCTGCCTTTCCTTAGATAAAGTCGAGTGGTGGACGCGTGGGCAATGATATGTCCACCGATGGGCTTCTTAGTGTCTGCATTGAAGACGCCCACCGAGTCGACGTTGGCCACCACTTGGTTTGTTATCACCACTGCTACTCCGAACTTGAAACATTTGAGAATCATTTTATTAACCACTACGGTACCTACTTATCAACCGACTTCCAAAAAAGAGGAGGGCTCAGTGATGTAGTGGGAGAATGGCCGGCTTTGACGCCAGAGGCACCGAGTTCAATCCCCGCCGTGCACCAATGGATTTTTCTATAGATTAAATTATGTGCGCTTTTACAGTGGCTCTCCATGTGAAGAAAACATCGTTAAGAAATCCCGAACCCACGCATGGTGTTAGGACACTATCTAGTGTCCGTCTGGCCAGCTACCACCATCAAGTTAGAAAATCTGTCGCCAAAAATCAAATGTGTTCCGGCAGTTATCCTCGAGAGCCGGTTCCTATTCCAGGCCTAGCGTACTACCATCCTCGACCGCATCATCACTTACCAACAGGTGAGATAGTGGTCAAAAGCTAGCCTATATGATGTTATTTCTATTATAAATTGTATGGCAAATAAATAAATGAATATACAAAAAGGAGGTTATCGATTCGTCTACATGTTTATTTTTTTTGTATGTTTGCTACCCGATTTCTCCGCCAATTGCGAACCAATTTGAATGATTATTTTTTAAATAGGTTCCATTTCCAAGGTGATCCCATTTAAATTCTATCAAGATCCGATAGGTATCTTCAGAGATATGACAGTAAACGTCTCAAACTTGCTACTGAAACTGACTCGCGCGGCATGTAAAGTCGGTATTTTAAAGTTTTTAAACAATCCTAAAAGTGACCTTACCTCATCAGCGAGTCTAAGTAGCATCCTCATAAATCTGCCGAGGTGAAGTTGTCGCGAGTTTAGTTCCCCTCTGCCTGAGTAGTCAGTTCGATATAGTGCGGTCGCACTATCTACTATTATCAATGAATATCTGGAACAATACAAGAAGGTATTTTACTCTATGTGAGAAAAAATCTAAAAATATATTATTGAGATAGCTTAGGCAAAAAGCAGTTGGGAAACGTTATTTTTAGCACAGATTATATAATAGTTACTTCGTAACAAATACTTCACTCCCCTACAAAAACACAATACCAACGTTTATTTCAGACAATACAAGCAAAAATGTGTCTAAGGCGCTCGACCTAGCGTTGTTATTACTTCGTTCAGCGCGCGATGTACCGGCGCGCGCCAAGTGGGACTTTGCTGATCCACCCCAGGATAAAATGCAGTAGTCAACAATAGATTGACAGAGTGAAAAGTACAACATCCTTAATATTTGGCGATCAGCTAAGTGCCGGAGAGTTTTAAATATATAGATTAGTTTACGGAGCCTCGTAACAAGCACTTCAATTTGGGGATGAAAGGTAAGAGTTTGGTCTATGACTATTCCCAGGTATTTCATTTTGTCAGTTCTTTTTAACCGACTTCAAAAAAAGGAGGAGGTTTCTCAATTCGACCGTATATATATATATTTTTTTTTTTATGTTTGTTCGCAGATAACTTCGTCGTTTATGAACCGATTTCGATTATTCTTTTTTTGTTCGAAAGGAGATATCCCAAGTGTGGTACCATGGTAATTTTATCGAGGTATGATAAGTATCTCCAGAGATATTGAGATAAACATCTCAAAATTGGTACTGAAAATGAATAGCGCGGCATTGAAGTCGGTTGTTTTTTAGTTTTTAAACGATATTATAAGGTTTGGACAAGCATCACAGGAGAGGGTAGGATCGCAGGCTAGGCTGATCATGATGAATATAGATATCAAAGTATTACCTGGATTCAGCCATCATAGCACAAGCATGCACCAACAGCTGTGTCTGGTGGTCAGTATTGTAGGCCCGAGCGTAGGCCACATTGTCCAACACAGCGGAGCCCTCCATCCCATATCTCTGCGCCACACACAGCAGCCTCTCCGGACGGAACGTGCCTTCTGTGTCAATGTACATGCACTTGCCTTCGCCGCCAGATTGTTCTATTGGTAGCTGGAATAAAAAAAAAAAAAATCATTAAGATTACTCGCAATGTGGGTTGCACATTATTAGTATTCTTGTTAACCCCTCTAACTAAGCTATATTGCGTCTGGAGTGGATTCACGTCAATAGTGCAATGGGTGGGGTGGGGATCAAACTCACGACCTCTCGATCGCCAGTCCGACACCTTATCCATTGGGCTAGTGCCGCCTTAAATTACATACATTTGGTAGGATTACTAAAATATTTGAAGTGAGGAGATTAGAGAAGCTGAGACATGATTTCTAATGGAGATGATGGTAAGGGGTCATCTATAGAGTACGTCACACTAATTACGTGATTTTTGACCCCTCTCCCGTCCTTGTCACAGTTGATCACAATTGTGAGACACCCTCCCTCCCTAGTGTGACGTCACATATTTTCAACCGACTTCTAAAAAGAAGGATGTTCTCAATTCGTCTGTATGTTTTTTTTGTGTTTGTTACGTTACGCGATTACCCCGTCAATTGTGAACCGATTCGAATGATTCTTTTTTTAATCGGTAGGGTACATTTCCGAGATGGTTCCATTGAAATTTCATCGAAAATCGAAATCTGATAAGTATCTCCAGAGATGTAACGATAAACGTCTCAAACTTGCTACTGAAATTGACTCGCGGGGCATGGAAGTCGGTTGTTTTAGTGTTTAAACTTTCTTTATTATACAATTTTACAAATCTAGAAATTATTAAATCATAAGAGCAGTTCCGAAATTAGCCAACAAAACAATTTAAGCCTTATGCTCATACGAGAGTTGGAAATATTGTAGTTTTTCGTGAATAGTTCACATTTGACATTTTATCACTAAGATGAATTAGATTTTGAAATGTGACGTCACTGAACTTAGGACCCCTCCCACCCCTTATCAAATAATGTCACACTTCGTCGAGCCCCTTCCTCCCCCCTAACGTGTGACGTACTTTATGGATGGTCCCTAAGTGTGCAGTTATTTCAGTAACATTTTTAAAGCCGGGTCCATACGCTTGGCAAACAATGGCAAACAGCAAACACCTACATGTGGATGGGTGTTTGTATGTGTTTGCCTGTTCCTATTTGTGTTCGCCACTGTTCGGGGTCGGTGTCGGTTTTTTCACAGATCAAAGACTCGATCAAACGTTCGAACACATTCGTTAAGCGTGAGGACGACTGTTTGTGTTTGATGATTGTGGTCGATGTTTGGAACTTTGTTTGTGTTTGTGGCATACACCAAGCGTATGGACCCGGCTTAGGAGCATTTTAATTTCAGAAGGCAGCAGTTAGCAATTTCATTCTAGGGATAAACCATTTTTAGGGTTCCGTAGCCGAATGGAAAAAAACGGAACCCTTATAGATTCGTCATGTCTGTCTGTCTGTCCGTCCGTATGTCACAGCCATTTTATTCCGAAACTGTTAGGACTACAGAATTGAAAATTGGTAGGTAGATGTATTCTGTGAACCGCTTTCCGATTTTTATACAAAAATAAAAAATATAAAAGTTTAAGGGGGGGGGGGCATCCCATACATGGAACAAACAAAAAATTTTTTCTTCAAACCTATACGTGTGGGGTGTATATTGATAGATCTTTAAAAATGACATTGAGGTTCCTAAAATCATCTTTTCTCAAAGTCAGTCATTTGAAAGATAGGCGCGTCTAAAGTGGTAAAATGTGTGTCCCCCCCCCCCCCCCCCCCCCGTCTAACTTTTATAGTATGGGAGTGAAAAATCTAAAAAAAAAATATCCTGTAGATCTCAATAAAAACTAACAACGAAAATTGGTTTGAACGAGATACAGTCAGCAGTTCTAGAGATATGGCGACCGCAAAGATAACTTTGTTTTTCATACAAACACTATGAAAAACAAAGTTAATTTTGTAGTTGCGAAAAATCATAGTTATGGAATACTTAACTGTGTTACGGAACCCTACGAGTGCGAGTCCGACTCGCACTTGGCCAGTTTTTTCAATGAGTATAATGATGTTTTGAGACTCTTTCGTCTTTAAGAAGATTTTTGAGAGCCCCGATGGCGTAAAGGATAGATGGCTTGACTTCAAAGCGAAAGGTCGCCAGTTCAAATACTAGCGCGGGTTTTCGTCAACAGGTGGTAGGAGCATGTAATATCCATGTTCAACCTACCAAAAAGTACCAAAAAGTAACTTGCCATCATCAAGGAGGAAATCTGCCGCGAAAAGGAAATACCTTAGGGTATTCCGGCAGCACAGCCCTTGAGAGCCACCATCGTTTACTACCAGGCAAGATAGTGTTCAAACTCTAGCCCATAATATTATATGTATTTTATATAAATAATAAATAAAAATATTTTTAAAAACAAGCTTTTATCTGGGACAATGAACTAAAATGTTAAAAATAAATTCTGGTTATATTCTAAAAATATAGGTAAGTACATACAAAACCAAATACTTACTAGAATTTATTTTTAACATTTTTGTTCATTGTCCCAGATAAAAGCTTATTATTAAAAATATTTTTTATTTATAATTTATTTTTAACTTTTTAGTAGGTAGGTATAGATAACGACTACCTACCTACTTCCTAAGTATTTAAGAGAAGGCATGATGTTTTAAAATATCCCACGGATATTTGATGTGATTATGGGTAAAGTGCTCTTCGCGGAAAATCAATCGACTCGGTGGGGCTATGTTGCTTTATAACAGAAATGCCATGGGCCCCTTACAGCTTCATCATCATCCTGGCTATCATTTAAGTGTAAAGTGCTCCTCAAGACGAATCATTTGAGCCCAAATTCACTGGGGTTACGTTATTTTATCACAGAGATGCGATGACCACCTTCCAGCTTCATCACCAGTCGCTAAATATCATCTAGGTGTAAAGTTCTCTTCAAGACGAATCAATCGAGTCCAAACTCGGTAGGGTTATGTTGATTTCTCACAGAGATGCCGTGGCCATCTTCCAGCTTCATCATCAGACCCTGGATATCATCTAGGCGTAAAGTTCTCTTCAAGACAAATCAATCGACCCCAAACTCGGTGGGGTTATGTTGTTTTATCACAGAGATGCCGTGGCCACCTTCCGTCTCCATCATCAGACCAGCTCCATGGTACCATATCATTGTATTGTCACCGAAGATACATAAGTACACTAAATTTGAGTCCAAAATTCCATCGGGAAGTGGGTCTAATTTAGCTTCCAAGATTCCACCCGAACATACATAGTTACATACATACATATATACATACATTGCAAGTTATATAAAAGCTTGTAATAACAACAGGACAAATACAACGCTCGCCTGATGGTAAGCGATGACGTCTACCTATTATAGATACAGCGACATGCAAAATTCTGGTTAACCATCATATCTACATGTTTAATCTCTAAAGAAATAGCTGTTGTTTTAAGTTTCCTAATATAACAAACTAGCAGCCCGCCCCGGCTTCGCACGGGTAGAACATATATGCCTACAAAATTTGCATCAGTTTGTTGCATCGAATATAAAATATTAACATATTTAACAATCCTCCTCATAAACACTCTGGCTATTGGTGAAAACCGCATGATAATCCGTTCAGAAGCTATTGAGATTATTGCGAACAGACAGACAGACGCAGTGATGGACATTGTTTTATAATACTTATGTAGTGATATTGGACAGCCCTTTGGCGTAAAGGATAGTTACCCTGATTCTGACCCGAGGGTCGTTGGTTCTAATCCTAGCTATATACCTAATGAAAGTTTTATGTGCTTTCATGAATCATGGGTTTTCGTGGGATCATTACGAGTAAATCTACCAATTATTAGGATAGTTTAAAAACTAAAACAACTGACTTCAATGCCCCGCGAGTCAATTTCAGTAGCAAGTTTGAGACGTTTATCGTCTTATCTCTGAAGATACTTATCACATCTCAATGAAATTACAATGGGACCACCTCGGAAATGTACCCTACCGATTACAAAAATAATAATTCGAATCGGTTCACAATTGACGGAGTAATCGCGTAACATAAACACACAAAAAAAGAAAGAAACAAGAAACATACGGACGAATTGAGAACTTCCTTCTTTTTGGAAGTCGGTTGAAAAGTAGCTTACCACCAAGGAGAACATCTGCCGCCGTAACCTTACGGCGTTCCCTGACGCAAAAAGTAGGGGTATTATACGTTTAACGTGTGTATCTGTGTGTCTGTCTGTAGCATCTTAGCACCCAACCGAATGAACCGATTTTGATTTTATTATTGATAGTTTTTTTTTTATAGATGTCTTCATCGAGAGTGTTCTTAGCTTTGATTCATGAAAATTCGTTCGATCGTTATAAAACTATAAGCTTTAATCAACTTTCATAGGTCTGATCAATTCGAAAATCTTCTTCAACGATATTGTAAGAACATGGAAGCATTGACCTGATGCTGGGACATCTCCTGGACTCTACAGAATACTCAAATCCTCACCAACTTACAGCTCAGATTTTAAATGTCGTGTTTAGAGTCATTGGAAAGCTTTTAATGAAAAGATTATACATAGATCAGTCGGGTGGTTTAAAATATTATATTATTTATATAGATCATTATTATTTTATACAATAGATCATATTATTATACTATACTAGCAGCCCGCCCCGGCTTCGCACGGGTAGAACATATATGCCTACAAAATTTGCATCAGTTTGTTGCATCGAATATAAAATATTAACATATTTAACAATAATCGTCATATGTCAACCAATTTATACAAAACCTTAACGAATTATGCATCTAAGACCTAAACCTTCCTCATAAACACTTTGGCTATTGGTGAAAACCGCATGATAATCCGTTCAGAAGCTATTGAGATTATTGCGAACAGACAGACAGACGCAGTGATGGACATTGTTTTATAACACTTACGTAGTGATATTGGATGGGGCCATCCAATCCATCCATTTGGCATAAAGGATAGTTACCCTGATTCTGACCCGAGGGTCGTTGGTTCTAATCCTAGCTATATACCTACCAATGAAAGTTTTATGTGCATTCATGAATCATGGGTTTTCGTGGGATCATTAAATCTACCAATAATTAAGATAATTTAAAAACCAAAACAACTGACTTCAATGCCCCGCGAGTCAATTTCAGTAGCAAGTTTGAGACGTTTATCGTCATATCTCTGAAGGTACTTACCACATCTCAATGAAATTACAATGAGACCACCTCGGAAACGTACCCTACCGATTACAAAATAATCATTCGAATCGGTTCACAATTGACGGAGTAATCGCGTAACATACACACACAAAAAATGAAAGAAAAAAAAATATATACGGTCGAATTGAGAAACCTCCTCCTTTTTTTGAAGTCGGTTAAAAAGAAACATACAGACGAATTGAGAACCTCCTTCTTTTGTAAGTCGGTGGAAAAGTAGGTTACCACCAGACGAACATCTGCCGCCGTAACCTTACGGTACGGCGTTCCCCGACCCAAAAGTAGGGGTAAACTCACCAACTTACAGCTCAGATTTTAAATGTCGTGTTTAGAGTCATTGGAATGCTTTTAATGAAAAGATTATACATAGATCAGTCGGGTGGTTTAAAATATTATATTATATATATAGATCATTATTATATTATACAATAGATCATATTATTATACTATATTGACTTCAAATTGATTGCGATCGGTGGGGATTTACAGAAAAGCTAACCTTATAATAATATTTTCGTAGTAACTATGACCTATTCTGTGGTTTGACTGCAAATATTTTATTAATTTTGCGATGCGTGTATGCGAAATCCGTGATATCTTCTTGAGTTTTCATTAGAATTATATACTGTAAAGGACAATTTTAATCTATAATATGTAGCCAAGCTAATTAACGTAATTATTTGGATAAGGATTAATACTATATACTTGAAAATAGCCCTGGAAGTTATGTAATATTTTTTAAACAAAAAATTAATGATTAAAATGGTTACTGTGAGTCAACCTTAAGAGATAGACATATGCTGTCGCGGACTTTTTTGTAGGTCTTATTAAGTTGTACAACTCTTCCATAGAAAATATTCTTCCATCTGTTTTCAATTGAGCAGCGTTCGTAAGAAACGTGTTTTTCGTTCGTTTTTTTGTCGACTTAGGTTGAAAATTAGGTCTTCACGAATGTACCTTTCATTTAAACGGGATAATATATAGCCTATTTTCATTTCGAAAGTCCGTTCTATACATTAGTGAAAGAATTTTTTAAATCGGTCCAGTAGTTTTTGAGCCAAATCATTACAAACATACAAAAATACAAATGTTCTCGCTTTATAATATTAGTATAGATAAACTCACCTGGCAGGTCACAGCCAATGTATGACATAACTGCGTCTTCCCCGTGCGGAACTCTCCAAATATCTCCGTAATGGAGCCTGTCTCGATGCCTCCACCGAGCAATCTGTCCAACTCTTTGGACCCCGTCGTCAGCTGGATGATTTCTGCTCTAGAATCATACATGATCTAAATAGAATCTTCATCTTTATCAACTCGCTACAGTTGTCTTATATTTCCCATCCCACAGTATCAACGGCTTGAATAAATCATATCATTATCATAATCAGAAAGCGATTTGCTTCCACTTTCGTCATACGTACCGCCAGGGATTGGAACTCCTTGCCTGAGTCTGTGTTTTTAGAATAGAATAAAAGGTATCTTCTCTAGCCAAGTGTGCTAAATTGTCGATCACATCGTCACTCAACATCAGGTGTGATAGTGGTCAAACGCTTGACTATTATTAATAATTAATTTAAAAAATCAACTAAGTGCTTGTACGATTCGCGTACAAAGGGTTCCGTAACATACAATATATAATAAGTTTGAGCCAAAGTACCTGGGCATGTTCCCCGGGATTTTGCAGGTTCGAGTCCAGTCGGTGAAATTTTGGATTGTATATAACAATAGATGGAAATACTTTTTTTTAACTATGTATGCACAGTGAACAAAACCCTATGAATTTTTAAATGTATTGCTTTAACAGAGTAGTTATGTATATAAATTCTATGGATGTATGGATGTTTGTTACTCTTTCACGCTGAAATTGCTGAACCGATTGAGCTGAAATTTGGTATGTAGATAGCCTAGACCCTATATGGTACTTTTTATCCCGATATTCCAACGGGAACGATGTCTATGCGGGTAAAACCGCGGGGTAGAGCTAGTTAACAAAATAAAAAAACATCTTACCAATATTATGTTAGCCACATTAGAAAGCAGCAATGGAAAACAAAATGTTAATTAAGACAGTATTCAATTTATATTTAACACAAACAGTATATAAAATGTATGTATGTAAAATGTATGCGGGTAAAACCGGTAAAAGCTTGAGGACAATAATTAAGATCATTTAAGAAAATAAAATAACCTATATTACATGCCACATGCAAGTAATTTTCAGTAGCAATTATGAGGTGTTAATCTCTATTTCTCTGGAGATACTAATTAAATCTTATAAATTGTATAATGGGACCAAATCGCAAGTAAAGTCTCGAACATAATTTTTTTTTAAAATCAGTTAATAAACAACAGAGTTCGATGGTACATTACACATACTGTCACTTAAGGGTCCCAACGAAAGACCAACATTGGTCATGTCAGTCATGACCAAAATTATGATGAGACTAGGTCATATTTTGCACATTATATAAGATACAAATTTGGTAGTTCATTGTATTTGATCCAAAATTAATGTATTTTCTTTCATTTTTACTAAAAAAAATAAAAATAGAGAACCTTAATTTTTGAAGTCCATGCAAAACGTAATGTTGTAGTTTCTAAACAGCAATAATAAATAATATTTACCTTTTCTGATGAAACTCAGTGGCTGTTGTGAACCCCATGGGCACTAATTTAGAAGCTTCTGCCAGTATTTTGTCTGCCTTGGCTTCTGATATCCCTTTTATTGTGATCAGCCATTTTTTAGGTGCGTACGCTACTGATTCAACGGTATGGTAACCTGCTTCCTCTAGCTTTTTTATATCTCCTGAGGTTATTCCGTTTCCCTGGAAATTTTACAGATGTTGGTGAAATAACTAATTGTCATATGTCAGTATTGTTTGATTTATTATTAATAGTTATGTAGGGTACTTTTCCACTTTGTATTTATATAATGTTGGCTAATTTGGGTAGGAGAATGTTTTGTGTGACAGCCTCACTTCTTTACAATGGCTACCTAGCTCATTACACGATTTACATTCTAAATGCGTTTTATTCAATTAAGGACTTAATAGTGGCGACGTTTGGTGAAAATTGGTGTTAAAATGGACAGTAAAGCAGTGAAATTTGATGGGTTCAACCCACAAACGGACAGTTGGGACATTTATCTCGAACGATTAAAGTTTTGCTTCGAGGCCAATGGAATCGTGTTAGATTCCGCGAAACGCGCTAATTTCTTCACAGTGTGCGGTGCGCCAGTGTTCGAGACTTGTTTGGCGTTAATAACGCCACGGAAAGCTAGTGATGTGACGTTCGAAGAAATAGTGACTATTCTTACGAAACATTTCAGTCCGAAACCAAACGAAATATCAGTGTCGTTTCAGTTCTATAAACGCGATCAAAACCGAGACGAATCCGCGGCGGACTACATCGCGCATCTTCGAAAACTAAGTTCCGGCTGCAACTTTGCAGATTTAGAGCGCATGTTACGTGACAGATTGGTCTGCGGATTGAGGGACGATAAACTACAATATGAACTATTGAAACGTGACCGTATAACGTATCAGGACGTAGTGGACGCTATGTTGTCAGCCGAGAACGCGGGACGTGACGTCCGCATGATGCAGCACGCGGCCGGCCTGGCTTCGGGCGGAGCGCAACCGTGCGCCCTGCTACCCGCGACGCTGTCCACCGCCGCCGTCGAACCGATGGACATCAATGCCGTGCACTCCAAGAACATCACTCGTTTATGTTATCGCTGTGGCGACCGCCACGCGGGCGAGTGTCGTATTGTGAACGCTGTGTGTCGGTATTGTAAGAAGAAAGGACACTTGGAAAAGATATGCTTGAGCAAGAAAAATAATCCTGGTAACCGAGAACTCAATTTTACTACAGAGTCGGAGAACACTTTAAACGGAATGTACTGCGTGCAGACCGCCGCGCGGCCCGACCGCGTCCCGCCGTACGAGGTGGTGGTGTGTCTCGCGGGGGAGCAGGTCCGCATGCAGGTGGACACGGGCGCCAGCTTCTCCATTATCAACGAGGGCACGTGGCGCGCGCTACAGCGCCGCCTGCCGCCCGCCGCCCTGCGCCGCGCCGACCTGTCGCTGCGCACCTGGACGGAGACTCCCGTCCGCTTGCTGGGACGAGTCGCGCTGCCGGTGCGGTACAACGCGACCGAGAAGCATCTCTCGTTGATCATCGCTAAAGGAAACGGGCCTAACCTCTTAGGCCGCGATTGGTTCACACCGCTCAACATATCGATGAATATTAACTTTGTTTCGAGTGGAGATAAGGACGAAATGGATCGACTGATGACCAAACATTCAGAGGTATTTCGGGACGGACTCGGTACCTACCGTGGACAGCCGGTGGCTATACATCTGAAGGCAGGCGCGACGCCCAAATTTCTGAAGGCCAGACCCGTTCCGTACGCTATAAAGGAAAGGGTGGAAGAAGAGATCGACAGACTACAGCGAGAAGGCGTCCTACGACCGACCGCCTACTCGGAGTGGGCTACACCTGTCGTCCCGATCGTGAAGAAGTCGGGGGAAATAAGACTCTGTGGAGACTACCGCAGCACGGTCAACGAGGCGACCGAATCCGACACATATCCGATGCCGACGGCGAATGAAGTTTTTGCTACAGTTGCAGGTGGTAAAATTTTCTGTACGCTGGACTTAGACCGCGCATACACGCAGGTGGTCGTAAATGACGAGGCGTCCAAGCTGCTGACCTTGAATACCTGCAAAGGTCTATACACCGTGCATCGACTGCCATTCGGAGTTAAGGCGTGCCCGGGGATTTTTCAACGATTGATGACTTCCTTGCTCGCCGGCATCCTCGGAGTCGCCGTCCTGATCGACGATATCATCGTGACCGGCAGGACGCATCTAGAAATGCAAGAAAGACTCGACACAGTACTGGGACGCATCGGGCGAGCCGGCCTTCGCCTCAATAAGAATAAATGCAAATTCGCTAAAGAGCAGGTTGAATTTCTCGGTTTCGTCATCGACGCGGAGGGCATTCATCCCGCACAAAGTAAAGTAGAAGCGATCGCCAACACTCCAGCGCCCAGAAACAAGCAGGAGCTGCAGGCATTCCTCGGCCTGTACAATTTTTACGAAAGATTCGTTCCACACAAGGCGACAATACTAGAGCCTCTACACAGGTTGTTGGAGACGACTCAGGCTTGGAAGTGGACAGAGCGTGAACAAAATTCATTCGATACAGCGAAACGTCTCATTACATTCGACTTGACGTTGATGCACTACGACTTACAGAAGCCGCTCGTACTCACGTGTGACAGCTCAGAATACGGCGTCGGGGCAGTTTTGTCGCACCACACGGACGACGGACAGGACCGCCCAATAGCCATGGCGTCCAGGACGCTTCATTCTCACGAACGACGTTACTCCCAACTAGACAAAGAGGCCACGTCTATAATGTTCGGGATCACAAAGTTCCATAATTACCTTATGGGAAGACATTTTCGCATAGTGACCGACCACAAACCGCTGCTGGGCATATTTGACCCAAGAAAATCTATGCCCAATATGTTGTCACCGCGATTAACTAGAGTCGCCATCGCTTTGACATCACACAGCTACGAGATAGCTTATAAGCCGGGAGCGGAAATAGGTTTTGCAGACAGTTTGAGTCGCTGGCCCCGGCCCGTTCCAGAGGAGCCCGAACAGCAGCTTAGTGAAATATTGCTGATGGCTGAAACACCTGAAGATTTCCCTCATGACGTTGAACATATCGCGTCTGAAACGAAACGAGACAGAATATTATCACGGGTCACTTACTACATACAACGCGGGTGGCCGGCTAGAATAACCGACGACGATTTAAGACCATTTTGGTTGAATCGATTAGAACTATCGCTTCAGAACGACTGCATACTGTTAGGCTGTCGTGTGGTCGTACCGACGCCACTCCGACAAGCTGTGTTAAAAATGCTCCACAAAACGCATGGGGGCATTGTACAAACAAAGTCTCTAGCACGGAGCTATGTATGGTGGCCACATCTTAATGAGGACATAGAATCGATGGTGGGCACTTGTACTAAATGTCTCGAGAATAGACACATGCCCCCGAAAACATCTCACAAGTGGATAACTCCAACGAGACCTTGGTCTAGAATCCATATAGACTTTGCTGGGCCATTCCACAATAAATATTTCTTGATCATTGTGGACGCATACTCCCGTTGGCCCGAATTGTTCATGGTTAACAATACAACATCGGCCACAGTCATAAAACTTTTGAGAACAGTTTTCGCCACACATGGATTATGTGATGTGGTGGTATCCGACAACGGCACATGTTTTGTATCTGAAGAGATAAAGCAATTTTACAAGGCTAACAACATCCGACATGTTACCACAGCACCGTACCACCCAGCGACCAATGGATTGGCTGAACGCATGGTGCAGACGATCAAGGATAAACTGCGGAAGATGGATGACTTGGCATGGGACTGTAGGATTCCAAATTTACTACTAGGACTGCGTGTCACTCCATGTTCTACCACAAATAAGACACCTTCCGAATTACTGATGAACAGACGTCTACGTACTTTACTGGACACTTTACACCCGGACAACCTGCAACATAAACAGACCGAACAGCAGATAGATAATAACCGCGATAAAAGATCTAGAGAGACAAGTGTCGGCCAGAAAGTTATGTATCGGAATTACAGCACAATAGGTTCAAGGTGGTTATCTGGTCAGATCTGCGATAAAAATGGCCCTTCAAACTACAAGGTCAGAACGGAGAATGGTACAATAGTTAACCGTCATATAGACCAACTTATTAAAAAGACATCTGCTCAGACTAGTCAAGAGGAGGGAGAGATAGTGGTCAGAGACCCAGTATCTGTTGACCCAGCACCGCCAGATCATAGAGTCAATAGTGATGTACCTGAAAGTCAAGAGTCGGACATCATTGAGATTCCTGATGCTGACCAATGGGCGGACATGTTGGGTATACCTCCGTCACAGATGCCATCTACTTCGTCTGCTCCAGGCAAAATTAGAAATAGACTGGATCTGCATACCAGAACTCCATATAATAGACAGAAAGAAAATCTATACATGTCATAAGGGCATTTTGTAAATATATTATTTTGTGTACTCATACTCAGGTATCATATATGTTTGATTGTTTAGTTTATATTTCATTACACATTCATTTGTTATTGTATCATAACTTAGGGGGGAGGTATGTCATATGTCAGTATTGTTTGATTTATTATTAATAGTTATGTAGGGTACTTTTCCACTTTGTATTTATATAATGTTGGCTAATGTGGGTAGGAGAATGTTTTGTGTGACAGCCTCACTTCTTTACAATGGCTACCTAGCTCATTACACGATTTACATTCTAAATGCGTTTTATTCAATTAAGGACTTAATACTAATATAACCAGTTTCTTTTTATCCTAATGATTTTAACCTTGACTGCCTCTACAAACTACTTCTGCCTGTCTCAAAACCACCTGCGGTAGGCTTTGGTACCACAAAATCCTGGTGTCAAAGCCGACCATTGGGGAATGGTCAGATTGCTGCTCCAAAGGATTTTTCTAATTAAATATTTATGTGCGTGTCCGCCTGGCCAGCTACCATCCTCAACTTGGAAAATCTGTCGCCAAACATCTAATGTGTTCCGGCATCTGTCCTTACTTGAGAGCCAGTACTAGCACAGAAAAGATAATAGTCCTACAGACAGAACATGCACTCTCTGACAGCAAACATGCGAGATTACACCTAGTTACAACATTCATAACATTCAAAATATGACTGTTGTCGGTTGTATCGTGGACGATACGCGGTAGGAAAAAAATAGTGAGTGAATAGCCGTGTACTGACTGAGCGAGCGGCCTCGCGAGGCAGATCCTCGGTCAGTCAGGACGTGCCTCGGCCGAGGCAAATGCTCGCGCTGCCTCGCCCGAGCGTGCCGCGGCCCGAGCCGAATGTTGCCGAATATTGTCGGTTTTTGTCGATGCTCAAAAGCTCCTCGTTAGCCGCGTACTGACTGAGGCGGCCTACGTCCGAGCTACCTCGCGAGGCTGCTCGCTCAGTCAGTACGCGCAGTAGTAATGATGCCTGGTACTAGGCTTAGTGTGCTAGTCAATTAGTGCCCAACAGCCAGTTGCATGTCAGATATTACTGAAGGGATAAAACCAAGTAACCTGCAGCCTTATTGCTAAACTCATAATAAATATCATTGACCAAATAAATGAAGGAAATGAAAGAGATACAGGTATAGAGCCTTATAGCTGCATCTCCTCTTTGGTAGAATTAGAATATTTATTGACCATTATTATAACATGTCAAAAGTAGCTATAACCATCGAGCATGTATGAAGGCGCTCATGAAAGTGCAAGAAGTAAAACACATGTGTCAGGATCGTAGCATGTGGAAAGAAGTAGTCTCTGCCTACCTCAACGAGAAAAAGGTGTGATTTTATGTATTATAACATGTACATTATATCAAGCACATTGTTTACATATTAAATTTGCATTAATTATTATCATCCTATTAAAAGTTAATATGTAAAAAAGATAACAAAATAAATAACATAACATACCAATATTAGTCATTTGTACATGCAAGTTTCATGTCTGATGATGAAGGAATTTCCATTCAGCTTCATCATAAATTCATTAATACTATAAAAGGAATTGTTTGAGAAAAATAATTTAATTTTGATTTTGATGTTAGGCATTGGTAATTTGGTTACTACTTGGTAATTTAAAGGCCATACCTTTATTTCTAGTATTGTCAAATTTTGTACTGTATTATTATAAATATCTAAACGGCATTTGTATTGAATAAAGATTTTAAAGTCATTATTTGACATAAATATATATATTATATCTTACAGGCTAGCGTTTCACCACTATCTCACCTCACGGCCGTAGCTAAGGGGAGGCATTGTGGGGCAATGCCCTACCTTAAAAATACTTAAAAATTAAGACAAGTTATTATAATTAAATTGTTTATTTATAGTATGAGATTTGACATAAAAAAATTGTAGCTATAGGTATCTAAACTTTTCCGAACATACCACAGTTTGTAACATTCATTTCATATTATAATAATTCTTTGTTCTGTGTATAGATAATGGCATTTGAAGCGCCATCACATGAAATCACATTTTTACTTCTGCCCTATCTGTAACCAATGCTGGCTTACATCAAATTCGACTCTAGCAGCCTTGTCTCACCTGTTGGCAAGTGATGATGCGGTCAAGATGGTAAGCACGCTAGGCCTAGAATTAATAAATAATAAGCACTTATTTATTCATATATACCTGGATATAGACATATCAAATAATGACTGTGCTACTCAACAAGAGCAAAATAATGGTAGCATGTTGAGACCAGTTCAGGGTGACCTCACCTCGAGTTTGCCGATGAGCTGCGGCCCGCATTCATCCAAGTCCTCGTCGACAGAAGCAGTCACTGCAGAAGCTGTAGCCGTCATCTTGAACCTTTTACACCAGTATCACCGAAACATCTGATTTCTATTTATTTTTTAAGTTTGTAGGCTTTGCGTAAGTTTGTGCTCAATGTTCACGAAATAAGCAAAGCAACGTGAGAGGAATCAAAACGAATCAAACAACTATCCAATTCACCAAACCCTGAATGAAACAAACGAGTAAAATGTGAATAAATAATTGAATATTTTAAATACCTTTTTTGTGAACAAGAACAAATGAAGTAAAGTACCAGGGTTGCCACTTGCCAGATATCAGCTAACTCAATTCGCCGAATTTTGCCTACCGAGTAGCCTAAATCGCCTAATATATTTTTTTGGGCAAGTAGCCTAATTCGCCTAACATTTTGAGCTAAGTAGCCTATATTTAGCCTAAATAAAGAAGACACGTAAGAAAAGAACAACGTAAAGCAGAATCATAAATGTTTTAGGGTTCTGTACCTCAAATTGACAAATGGAACCTTTATAGGATCACTTTGTTGTCCGTTTGTCAAGACTATTTTTCTCAGGAACGCGTAGAGATATTAAGATAAAATGCATATCAAACACAGTGTAAAAAATTAAACTTGCATGTAAACGCAATCAAATGATATTACTTAACGTTTATATCGCATACTTTCGCATATTTTGATATAACTATCAAGAAATAATATAAAACATTTGGAGTAATCCTGAAGTAGCCTAAATCGCCCGTTCTTTTGTTTCTAGGTAGCCTAAATGGCTACTGGTAGCCGATTGGATTTTTTGGTCGCCATTTGACCCCTCAAGGTAGCCTAAATGGCGATAAATCGCCTAGTCTGGCACCCCTGAAAAGTACTGAATTGAATTGAATCGAATGAAAGTAAAGTATGTTGTGCTTGTGCTGTCAAAAACTTCAAAAAGTCTGTTTGTTCTGTCATTGAGATTGTGAATTCCCTCCAAAATTCCAACTATGCGAGTCATATAGTAATCTGTGGACTGTGGAGTAGTGTGGAGGAGAGCCGGGGTTACCAACTGTACGATTTACATATACACGATAATTTAGGCCTCCATACGTAGAGGGAAAATTAAACAGAGAAGACATTAGAAGACATTAAGAATAAAATAGCTATACAGATATAACCGTACTAAAATGATGAACACGTGATACATATGCCAGCTATAAGATAAAATTAACAACGTAATTTGGTCGAGTCATACATGACACCGGGTGTAAGGCAATGGGTGCACTTGAACTGGGAGCCAGAGCTGGCTCCAACCAATAAAACCACATATGCAGAGAAGGATAAAAAATGGTTGTCCATCTCGCTCTCTCATACTAATGATTGTCTAGTGTTATCCTTCTCATATTATTATTGTTATTTAAATGCCAGATCCATTTAATACTCTATCCAGAATGTCCATCTCAGTACGATGTACGATAGGAAGGAACACTATTAGAGTCATTATTATGACGGCACATAATAATTAATAGTACTCCGTACAAAAGCCTCACCCTTTGATATGCAAATATGCGAGTATAGACCTAGATACAACGTCTGTAACGTTCAAAAACGCTACACGCTTCGTATGCGACCTTGAATTTAATAGCTTACCGCGTGTTGCGGCGCTTGTATTGAGTCAAGATGCACCGTCTGTCCGCGCAGCGAGGGTTTGAATCACTCAGCCGGTCACGCGGCTTTGATAAGGCCGCTTCCACAGTGGGGTTGGGTGATGTGATAAAACAAATTTTATAAATAAATAAATCATTTATTGATCATTAAAAGGCAGGTAAATATAACAAATTTGGTAACCTGGCACCTAAACTAGGCTCGAGACCCGTATGATAGGTTCCAGGCCTCTTCCGTCTGTTTACAGTGATAATTGCCTATTGGTAAGTACAGTTAATTTAATTAATTAATTAATTACATTTTTATTATTTTAAAAAAGTTTGAAATGGAGGTTAGTTACATTATATCTTTGAGTATTCACCTACGGAGTAGTGACTACAGGCGAATCCCGCTCGCCAAAGTTACAAGAGCGCAACCAATGAAGGTTATATAAAACTATTTGACGCGCGTTCCGCATCATTTTTGAACTGTCATTGTGGAAAAACGAGCTCCGTAAAAAATGCCGGATTGTAGTGTTTATTGGTGCAAAAACCAGTCAAAAACCACAAATCTCCAAAAAGATGGAATTTCCTTTCACCTGTAAGTACTTATTGATCAATATTTTTATTAATAAAGTAATAAATATAAGAAAATATTGCAAGTGCCAGGGTGTTGCTACTGTATTACGTTTGTGCTAATTGTAGCAAAAAAATACTGGATTCAATAAGCCCAAATTGTATATCTATATACAGTGCTGTATTAAAAAGATATTTAGTTTTATAAATTCACACAGCAGGATTATAATTTTTCAACTTGTAACTTAATGGGTGCTCAATTTTTTACTAGGGTTCCGTAGCCAAATGGCAAAAATCGGAACCCTTATAGATATTGAGGATTATGGGTCAGATGAAGACGAAGACTTGAGGGAGAATTTAATTTATTTATTCTCTTCAACTACTACATTGCTACTTGTCAATCTAGCTGCTTCCACAGAGTATTATATTAGTGAAGTAATACACACAGCTAACTTACATTGATGTGACATTGCTTTCACAACACCCTTCCTCAATGTTACATCACTAACAACAAAAAAACTATTACTTATTCTGAATAAAATAAACAACTTATAACACTTCCTATCTTTATCTCAGATTATTAATAAACTACCAACTCTTAAAGACTTCCTTAACTCTCATCTGGTATATGAATACAAAATTAAAGTTTATTTTTACAATCCTCGAACTTCAACTTACATAATGGTTTAGTACAAATATCTGCGACTTGCTCCTTACTCTCAATATACTTAAGAATTACAATTTTCTTTTCAACCATGTCTCTAACAAAGTGGTACTTTATATCTATATGTTTTAATCTCTTATGGTTCTCTGGATTCTTAGCTATATGAATGGCAGATTGATTATCTTCGAACATAACCATCTTATCACATTTTAAATAAATTTCTATAAGTAAATATTTTATCCAACATCCCTCAGATATTCCTTTAGCTAGAGCTACATACTCAGCTTCAGTCGAAGACAACGCCACACATTGCTGCTTATTTGATGACCAAGATACTGTGCAACCATATACCTGCATAATATATCCTGAAGTAGATTTCCGGTCACCTGCCTGGTCTCCTCCCCAGTCTGCATCAGAATATCCAATCAACGGCTCATCTTTACCCTGCTTATAAATTAATTTAAAGTCTATTGTTCCTTTTATGTACCTTAAAATCCTTTTCAAACCCTTCCATACGTCCTCATTCACACATGCCTGAAAACGGCTCAAATAACTCAAAGCATAACATATGTCAGGCCGAGTCCCTAACATAGCATACATTAAACTACCTATTAGCGTTCTACATTTTCTCGTTAACTCTCCATCATTCTGATCACTTTTCTCTATTCTCAGTCCGGGCTCCATAGGAGTGGACACCGACTTACATTCTTCCATCTTATACTTCTTTAAAATATCTTTTAAGTAGTCTTTCTGGTCAATTTCTAACGAATTATCATTCTTCTTTATGTTTATACCTAAGTACTTCGAAACTCCACCCCATATCTTTCATATTAAAATTTTTCTTCAGTGCTTCTTTTAAATTCTCAATTTCTTGACTGTCTTTGGAAATTAGAAGTATGTCATCAACATATAACAGTACATAGAACTTGATATCTTTCTTAAAATATAAACAGTAATCACACTTGCTTCGAAGAAACCCTTCCTGCATCATTACCTCATGAAACCACTAATTCCAATATCTTGGCGATTTCTTCAATCCATATAAAGATTTTACCAGTCTAAGTACTAAATTATCCTTTTTCATTCCTTTTGGCTTCTCTAAATAAACTTCTTCATCAATTCTTCCATACAAGAATGCACTCTTCACGTCCATTTGTTGAATATCTAAGCAATATTGAGTTGCAATAGCTAACAGTATACGTAATGTAGGTAACTTCGCTACTGGAGCATAAATTTCTGAATGATCAAACTTATCTTCTTGCTTGAAGCCTCTCGCTACGAGTCTTGCTTTGTAAACCTTCGTGTCTCTATCCTCTTTTATCTTAAAAACCCATTTACTGTCAATTGCCTTCTTTCCTGTAGGTAATTTTGTCTCTTTCCATGTATTATTTTGTTTCAGTGCTGCTAACTCTTTACTTATTGCTTCTAACCATTTATCTCTGTCTTTTCCATTTACGGCCTCTTCATAGCTCAATTCTTCTTCTCCTTGTACCATCAACCCTACTTCATAATCATTCATCCACATAGGTTTCTTTACTCTTCTCCCGCTTTTAGTCTTATCTTCTTCTAACCCTTCTTCTTCTTCTTCTTCTGGACTGAACCAATCTTCTTCTAGATGTTCTTCTTCCATTACTATGTCATCTTCAGATCTTACCGTTTTTAATGTTATGATCGGTGCTTGTTCTCTTACCTCTTCTACTATTACGGTTTCCTCCTCATCTTCTGTAGTTTTCTCTTCATCATCAACAGTTTCTATCGCTTCCACTGTTTGTAAAATCTTCTCTTCTTTATTCTTTGCTTGAACAAATGTCACATCTCTATGTGTTTCTACACACCCTGTATTTGCAAACCATATCCTATATCCCTTTGTTGTTATACCATAACCAACAAATAATCCTAATTTTCCTTTTGGATCCCACTTGCGTCTCTTTTCTTTAGGAATGTGAGCATACACTTCCGTTCCAAATGTTCTAAGAATACTTATATCAAATCGCTTTTTACAAAACAGTTCATATGGTGTTTTTCCAATTTGACTACTGGTCCTGTCCTGTTTATTGTAAAAACTGCATTACTAACTGCTTCTGCCCAAAATTCTTTACTTACTCCAGCACTTATAATCATTGACCTTGCAGATTCTACAACTGTTCTCATCTCTCTTTCTATTCTTCCGTTTTGTTCAGGAGTATAAGCAATAGTGGTCTCGTGTACAATTCCCTTTCGCTTAAACAATGATTCAACATCTCTATTCATAAATACACCTTGTCCATCTGATCTAAACCTTTTAACTTTATATCCGTGATGATTTTCAATAAGCTCCAAAAACTCTACAATCCTATCCTTAGTCTCATACTTATTTTTAAGAAAATAAACGAACCTGTAGTTACTATAATCATCCTTCAGCAGTAAGAAATAAGAAGACTTACCTAACGAACATATTTCCATAGGACCACATAAGTCTGCATGAATCAACTCTCCTGGACTCTCTGCTCGACTGTTGCTGTTAGAAAAGGGTAACCTGTGCTGCTTTCCTTGAATACAAGATATACACTGATCAATCTGCCCTTCATACTTAACATTATTTTTCTGTAAGATTTCTTTTACATGTTTAAAGTTTTGATGGGCTAACCTTTCGTGCCATGTACACAAACTTATTAAAGCAATTTTATTATTATTATCAGTACTACTTTCAATAATAAACTCCATTATAAATAAGTTGCCTACGCGAGTAGCTAATGCTACTACAGAACTATTACGTAAGAATTTACATTGCTTTTCTCCTGACACAACTGTATAGCCACGATCTACTGCACTACATAATGAAAAAAGGTTTGCATGTAAAGTTGGAACATACAATACATTGCACATTACTGATGGTACATAACTTGATCCATCAAATGCTAAAATGTGAATGTCTCCTATTCCTTCAACGTTTAATCTGTTACCGTCTCCTACAATTACCTGTTTCTCAATTTTCCTGTAATTACATAACAATTCTCTATTGTAAGTCATATGTTCGCTAGCTCCTGAATCCATAATAAAATTTAATGTATGTTTACCAATACACAATGGCTCCTGTACTAAAAAACATTTTTACCCTTTGCTTTATTATTATCTATGGACTCACTACAGTCCTTCGCCTGATGTCCTATTTTGTTACAACGATAACATTTAATGAAATTACATTCTGCTTCTAAGTGTCCAGTCTTATTACAACGAAAGCACTTTCTTAGGTAGCAGTCACGCTTGTAGTGTCCAGTTTTACCACATGTAAAACACTTACGCTCACTTGAACGGTCTACTGACGATTTTGTGAATTTGGTTCCTGTCACAAAAGCCGATGTACTTGATCTGGTCTCCTGACAACTACGTTCTTCCTCTATGAGTAACCTAGATGTCAGTTCTTTCATATTTTGCCGACTCTCTGGAACTGACTCCCATGCACTTACAAAGTGCCGATATTTTTCGGGCAACGACATTAATACCTTAGTTATCAGCATCTTGTCTGATGGCGCTTCACCCATAGTTCGCAACTGATTTGTGATTTCGTCTCATTTTGATATAAACGTCATCATGGGCTCCTCAAACGGCAGATTAAAAAAACGTTGTTAGATAAGATGAACGCTAACCTGAGATGATGGTTCATAAAGAGTACTTAACCTTTCCCACATCTGCCTGCTCGTTGTACACGATGACAAATATGTCATGACTTTTTCTTCCACCCTTGTCACCAAAATTTCTTGGGCTTTAAGGTCCCTATCCTGCCATACTTCTATATCTTTCTCCTTGGATTGATCAGCCACTCTTTCGCTTCCGGATACCACTCCAAATAATTTTTTCGACTTCAATATTATGGACATCTGAAATTTCCACGCCATCCAATTTTTCCCGTTCAACACAACATTCTTATGATCCGTCTGCCCTGCCATGTTGAACAACACGTCGCATTTACCGCCGCCGACCTACGAAAATTTTTCTCAAAAATCCAATGACACAACCGCTACCGCCTTCTGTTTTTTTTTTCATGTACTGCAACAAAAAAAAACATTAATCCTCAGCTATTTCTTTACCGCCACGTCTCTCGCGTATCCTGGGCCCATAACCTATTGAGGATTATGGGTCAGATGAAGACGAAGACTTGAGGGAGAATTTAATTTATTTATTCTCTTCAACTACTACATTGCTACTTGTCAATCTAGCTGCTTCCACAGAGTATTATATTAGTGAAGTAATACACACAGCTAACTTACATTGTTGTGACATTGCTTTCACAACAATAGATTCGTCATGTCTGACTGTCGGTCTGTCTGTCTGTCCGTCCGTATGTCACAGCCACTTTATTCCGAAACTATTAGGACTACACAGTTGAAATTTGGTAGGTAGGTGTATTCTGTGAACCGATTTACGATTTTTATACAAAAATAAAAAAAAAAATATTAAGGAAGGGCCATCCCCATACATGGAACTGAAACTATAAAAATTGTTTTTTTTTTTCATCAAACCTATACGTGCGGAGTTTATACCTATACGTCTATAGATAGGTCTTATAAATGACATTTAGTTTCTTAAAACCATTTTTTCTCAAGTCAATCATCTGAAAGATTGGCACGTCTAAAGTGGTAAAATGGGGGGACACACATTTTACCTCTAACTTTTAAAGTAAAGGAGTGAAAAATCTTAAAAAAATATATATGCTGTAGATCTGAATAAAAACATTCAACAAAAATTGGTTTGAACGAGATACAGTCAGCAGTTTTTGAGATATAGCGACCGCAAATATTACTATGTTTTTCATACAAACACTATGACAGACAAAGTTAATTTTTTAGTGGCGAAAAATTATAGTTATAAAATACTCTACTGTGTTACGGAACCCTACGAGTGCGAGTCCGGCTTGCACTTGGCCAGTTTATTTATATACCCTAATGCGGTTCTATTATTAGATATAGATATATTATTATAGTGCATGGTGGTAGGACACTATCTAGTCTCCGTCTGGCCAGCTACAAGCCACCCTCAAGTTAGAAAATTTGTCGCCAAACATTTAATCTGTTCCGGCAGCTTGAGAGTCAGTTCCCATTCTAGGCCTAGCGTGCTACCTACCATCCGATCGATCGCATCATCACTTACCAATAGGTGAGGTGGTGGTAAAATGCTAGCCATAGCCCTACTGTACAATATAAATAAAACCGGCCAAGTGCGTGTCGGGCCACGCGCAGTGTAGGGTTCCGTAGTAGCCCGTTATTCAATGCAAGTCTTTACCCGTTATAAACAAGCAACTAGGTACTTCGTCTTTGTCACTTTAAAGGATTTATCCTAAGGATTTTGTATTTGGTACAAAATTATCCAACACCCAAGTTCAACGACTATTACTGCTAAAGTAATAAAGTTATCTTAACCGCTATAGTTTTGCTTTAAAGTTCATGAAATGCACTATTATCACGAATTTTGCCTGATTTTTCAAGCCAGCAGTTTAGCTTTTAGAGGTGGGGGGGGGGGGGGGGGGGACGCCCTACTGGAACAAAAATTTGCACTTTAAAGCTTAATATTTCGTAAATGGAGCATTCAATCGAAAAATGGTATAAGCAACCCTAAAGTCATTTTAAAAGACCTATTCAACGATACCCCACACGATGGGGTAGACGGCGAAAAAAAAATCATCCCCACTTATAATGTCCCCTACATTATAAGTGAGATGATTTTTTTTTGCTATTCTAAAAAAAATATTTTTCAAAATTTTATTTCACCACTTTGTCGGCGTTATTTATATACATACCCCTACAAAATTACAGCTTTCTAGTATTAACGGTCTCTTAGCAAAACCTCGGACAGACAGACAGACAGACAGACGGACATGACGAAACTATAAGGGTACCTTGTCAGGACTACGGAACGCTAAAAAAGACCATCCGTCTTAATCATAAGTTTACACTAGTGAAATGTGCCTGAAACTGTTTTGGGTTATATTCTATTTCTTTATCTCTATATATAAAATCCAAAGTTCTGACTGACTGACCGAGATAATATCAACGCACAGCCCAAGCCGCTGGTCCTAGGCACATGATATTAGGAGGGTGTTTTTTTTGAGAATTGTAGACATCAATTAAGAAACGGTTTTTCGAAATACGCCCAATCCCCGCCCCTCCCCCTAAGCGGGTGTGAAATGGAGGGTTGAACATTCTATGAAACTTTTAAATTAAAATTATGAGTTACATGTATCACTTTTTTTCCAAAATCATCCCCCACACGATTGCCTAATTGACTGTCTGATATATAAACGTACTGCCTAAGCCGCTGGTCCTAGAGACATGATATTTAGAAGGTGTGTTTTTTTGTGAAATATAGGTTGGATACCTATACTTCACAAAAAAGCTTTCTTAGTGGATTACACCCCTAAGAGGGTGTGATGGAAGGTTACGTTTTCTGTGATTTTTTTTTATTATCTGGGTCGATTGTCCCCAAAATTGGTCACACACTCATTAATTGAAATTATGAGACACGTGTATCAGTTTTTAAGGTTCCGAACCCAAAGGGTGAAACATGACCCTATTACTAAGACTCCGCTGTCCGTCCGTCTGTATGTCCGCTTGTCTATCCGTCTGTCACCAGGCTGTATCTCATGAACCGTGATAGTTAGACAGTTGCAATTTTCACAGATGATGTATTTCTGTTGCTGCTATGCTATAGTAACAAATACTAAATAAAACTGGCCAAGTGTAAGTCAGCATCGCGTCTCTTATCGCACACTTAGGGAGGGTTCCGTACAATACGAAACATAACAGAGTTTCAACCTCATATATTTGATTAATTGACATTACCAAGAATATTTGGTTTGGTCGCGATCTAGATAGACGGGGCTCGTTTACTAGCGCCATCTATGTAATTTTGCCGAAACTAATTAGATAGATGGCGTTTGAAAACACGTTTTTTGTATGGGGACCCCCTTTAATTTGTAAGTTTATTTTGTTTTTAGTTTTTGTTGTTCTAGTGGCGACAGAAATACACCATCTGTGAAAATTTCAACTGTCTAACTATCACGGTTAATGAGCTATAGCTTGGTGACAGACGGACAGACAGACAGACAAACAGACAGGCAGACGGACAGAGGAGTCTTAGTAATAGGGTCCCGTTTTACCCTTTGGGTACGGAACCCTAAAAACAGAATAAAATATTTAACGGGGCTCCCATACAATAAACGTGATTTTTTTGCTCCTTTTTAACCGACTTCCAAAGAAAGAGGTTTTTAACCGACTTCCAAAATAAAGGAGGTTTCTCAATTAGACCGTATTTTTTTTTTAATGTTTGTTCGCGGATTACTACGTCGTTTATGAACTGATTTTGATGATAATTTTTTTGTTGGAAAGGGGATATCCCAAGAGTGGTACCGTAGTAATTTCATCGAAATCGAAGTATCTTCAGAGATATGGAGAAAAACACCTCAAAATTGGTACTGCAAATTAAAATCGCGACATTTGAAGTCGGTTCTTTTAGTTTTTAACCGACTTCACAAAAAAGGAGGTTGTCAATTTGACTATTTTTTTATGTTTGTTACCTCAGAACTCCGTTATTTCTTAAAGATTTGAAAAAATCTTTTTTGTTTGAGAGATTATGTCTCCCGTTTGGTCCCTTTCAAATTTTATCGAGGTATGACTATTATCTCCGGAGATATAGAGATAAACATCTCAAACTCATAATAAACCTTGATGATCATAAATAAATCTTAAGGCCAAACTCTTAATTTCACAAGGGTAGACTTAGAGAGAACTGCTTTCACACGGTCGGTTATAATATGTGGTCTGCTCTAAAGCACGTACTATTATATAATCTGTGTCCAAAGTAAATAAGGTCACGGAACAGCATTTGTTTGGGATATTGTCCGTTTGTAATTTGTAAATTAAATTGAGAGGGAGTGAGAGCGCTTATATATTTGTTTCTGAAGTAAAATATGTAATGTGTTTCCTGTAGGCCACGCGAGCGAAGCCGCAGGCATAAGCTAGTGGAAAATAAAATCCCTTACCTAATTCATGTTTGAATTATAGCATATATTATTATTAAAAATACTGGCCACCCCACAGCGTCACTACATATTAATTAGGGATGGTACTCATAAGTCGATAGTTTTTCATCGATCTCCATCCAACTTCTTTCATCATTGTGTTCTAAAAGCAGTACATTAGTACCTTTTAGACTCAGAGTTGTACCTTTTTATTAATCTTATAATAATTAAATTTTATATAAATATAAATTTTATATAAAAATAACATATCCTATTACAATCCTTTATTCAGAATGGCTCGTCAATATAACGATTGAATTAAAAATAAACAAGAACTAGATATTTTCTGCCCTAAATTGTCACTATTCATAAAAACTCTAAAAGATATCCTTTATCCCAACCCAGACTCAACGCGGAGGTTGAGTTTGACCGGTCAGGTCAAACTCAACCTCCGCGTTGAGTCTGACCGTCCCAAACACGTCCCAGTAAGTGCAGGTGACGCAGAATGCATTCAACTGCGAAATTCATTACGTAGGTGGGTGCATTCTGCGTCTTAATTAATTCTTAAATCTATTGTCCACATCATCATTATGTTTGTCATCTTCATTATGATCATACTTGTATCTTCCATAGCCTAATATTTTAAATTGTATTAACATTCATCATTACTCGAACACGTTTACTATAAACATTTGCTGTAACATGCAGGTATTTGAACAAGCAATTCAGGTCTGATACATTACATTGTTATGTCATTTCTTTTTAATTCCTTTTTATTCTGTGTGGAATAAATAAATACCAAATAAAATAAATATAAATCAATTAAAAGAAAAAAAGTGGAGGTTATCAATTTGATTTAATTTAATTTAATTATTTACTAACAAAGTCCACAGTCCTTAATTTACATAGTTTGATAATGGCATTGTGATGCTATAATAATATAGCAACAATATCAAAAAACTCCGATGAATATGATTTCGAGTCTGAAATTGAAACTCAGATGTACCTTTCACCTTTCGGCGAAAAGGTTGTTGAATATATTGCAGGCCTTGTAGTATTTTCTGCTTTAAAAAAAATTTTATGCATGACATGCATTAAAGGCTTATGTGGTCAGCCAATTAAAGAAAGTTTGACATACCAAATAAACTGGCCAAGTGCAAGTCGGACTCGCAGTCGTAGGGTTCCGTAACACAGTAAAGTATTCTATAACTATGATTTTTCGCAACTAACAAATTAACTTTGTTTTTCATAGTGTTTGTATGAAAAACAAAGTTATCTTTGCGGTCGCCATATCTCAAAAACTGCTGACTGTATCTCATTCAAACTAAGTTTAGTTGTTAGTTTTTATTAAGATCTACAGCATATATTTTTTTTAGATTTTTCACTCCCATACTTTAAAAGTTGGAGTGGGGGAGGGACACATATTTTACCACTTTAGACGCGCCAATCTTTCAAATGATTGACTTTGAGGAAAAAATGATTTTAGGAACCTCAATGTCATTTTTAAAGACCTATCCATACACGTATAGGTGTGAAGAAAATATTTTTTTTGTTTCAGTTCCATGTATGGGATGCCCCCCCTTAAACTTGTATATCTTTTATTTTTGTATAAAAATCGGAAAGCGGTTTACACAATACATCTACCTACAGTTTCAATTCCATAGTCCTAACAGTTTTGGAATAAAATGTGTGCTATAATCCAGTTTTTTGTACCTATGAAATATTCTGTAGATTGAGAAATAAAGAGCAGAATAAAGTATTTTTTTTATTTTTCATCTTCAGCTTTTTATCCTCAACTTAATGGTATGTATTTGTAAAGTATTTTTCATAGTCTCTATTTAAGCATTTTTTACTAGAAGTAGTTAAAGATGATAAAAAACATTGATGGTACAGCCCAAAATTTGAAAATGGAAAATGAATGAAATGGAAATGGAAGTGGAAATATGACTAACTGTTCCCCGCGGCTTCGCCTGCGTTAAAAAGTACGCTATAATAGTCTAATCTAGTACTGGCTATCCCTGTGCAAAACTTTAGCTAATTCGGTCCAGCCGTTTGACCGTGAAGAAGTCCCAAATAAACAAACTGACTTTCTTATTTATAATATTGGTGTTGATATTTTTGCGTGTTCTTAAATCATCGAAAAATATCGATAGCACAATGTCGATAGCTTCAATCTCTTGTTCGTTTACAGGAAACGTCGTCGTGACGTGCACCGATAGGACGCCTATGTTTGTGTGCGCGATTGTGTGCGTATAGTTAAGACTAGTGTTTATATTTTTCGTCGTTTGCGTGCGTGGCAACGTGATTAGAAAATTACGTATGTGGTAAATATTTTTTGTGTGCGTTTCCTCGTTCCCTTCAGTTTTTAGCGAGATTTTCTGGATGGACGGAAATGTTTGTAACTACTCCTTTTCTGGCTGAATACTCAAAGCATTATATTAATTACAATATAAGAACATTATGTGTAAAATTATTTTATGAATTAAAAAAATAAATTTATGATTAGTACATAAGTTTAGTTTTTCATTTTTCAGATATTGTGTGTTGTGTGTATGAATGTATGTATGTATGTATGTATATGTATCTGTGTGTGTGTGTGTGTGTGTGTGTGTGTATGTGTGTGTGTGTTTGCGAGCGTGCGTGTGTGATTATTTCATGTATTACTTACTTTTATTCAATTGATTTTAGCAGATTTGCTGTTGTAGAGTAGTCCATGTTTACTAGCAGATTAAAAATGATCGATTTTGCTTTGTAAGCGGTGCAAGAATGTATCGTTGTCAATTTATTAATTTTATTGTAGAGAAAAGGCCCAAGATAATTTATAAATTTGGTAGCAAAAGTTGTGTTTATAGATTGGGTGTAGCACACATTATGCGATGACCTTTTTCTTAAGCTGGGGTCGTATTTGGTGATAGTGTGTTGGTGTAGTACTGTGTTTTGTATATAAAGTTGCCGCACAGTGAGGACTTGGCATTCATTTTGTAGGTCTGCAGTGGGGTATCTTATAGGACGGTGAGTACTACATTTGAGTAACCCTCTTTGTGCTCTTTCTAGACTTATTAAATGGGATTTATTGGCTCCTCCCCAAGCTGTTATGCAGTATGTTAATAATGACTGACACAAAGAGAAATAGAGCATTTGTATGATCTTCCAATCAGCACAATCGCGTATGGATCTAAATACAGCTGTGAGTCTTCGTACGCGTTTGGTTAGGTCACTAATTTGTGGCACAAAAGAAAGTTTGCTGTCGATAGTAATTCCTAGGTATTTTATGGAGTCTACCATTTCAATAGCGGGACAATCGCATGTAGAAGGTGATAGAGGAGTAGACTGACACAAAACTGTCTTATGTCCATATAATGAAAAAATATTGACCGGTTTTGAGCCTCGGATGTAGAAGGATAGGTACTTAGTTTTGTCTACATTTAGTGATAAGAGATTGTTTCTTAACCACGAAGAGATTTGGTTCAATGAAGTTTGTGCATTTCGGTAGGCTTGTTTCCAACACTTTCCCTGGACTATTATGGCTGTGTCGTCAGCATAGGTGACTATGGTGCCGTTTTCTATTTTCATGTAACAGAGCTCATTTATATAAGCTAGGAAGAGTGTTGGGCCGATTATACTTCCCTGTGGAACACCGAAATTGACCGGTAAAGGCTCACTAATGAATTCGCCTATCTTTACACTTTGTGTTCTGTTAGAAAGGTAATCTGTGATTAGTTTTAGGTGTATCCCTCTAACACCTAGATTTTCTAATTTGTAAGGAGTAGAGGTATTGAAACGCTATCAAAAGCTTTTGCCAGGTCTAAGAAAATAGCTATGCTATTCATTTTAGTATCTAAGTTATTGGCAATAGTGTTTACAAGTCTCAGTACTGCATCATTTGTGGACTTCTTCTGTCGAAAACCGTATTGGTTGGGTGATAATAGACTATTGGTTTCTAAAAAGTGTACTGTTTCTGTTGTTAGTTACCTTTTCGAATATTTTTGATAAGGTTGTTAATATTGAAATACGCCTGTAGTTCCCACTTATCTTGTTATCTCCTTTTTTGTGAATAGGTATTATGATAGCATGTTTCAAAGCTTTGGGAAAGCATCCCGTATGAAGTGCTAAGTTAACTGAATACGTAATCACAGGAGCAAGGACATTTCTGTTTTGACAGATGATGTGTGGTGATATATTGTCCCACCCTGTTGCGGAATCTGTTTTCAGGTTTGATATGAGGGACAAGATTTCCCTCACATCAGTGTCTAACATAGCGATTGAGTTTGAGGGAGCTAAGTTAGGAAAATGACTAATATTAATGTTGTCTGGAGTTATTTTCTGAGCAAGGGATTTTCCAACATTTGCAAAGAAGTTATTGACTGAGTCTACAGCTGCTTGAGGACAATCGCCTGCATCTAGGAGGGCTCGGGACGATTCGGGCTTGGTTTTGTAGCTTGTAATGTTATTTATCACTTGCCAAGTTTTTTTTAGGTTGTTACTTTTGGTGGCTATTTTGAGTTGGTATTGTCTGTTTCGTAGGAGGCTTTGGCCTTTTTAAGAATGGATTTACAGAAATTTTTGTACCGCTTGTGAGTAATCTGTAAAGTATAGTTATTTGGATCTATACGTAGCTTTAGGTGCATGCGGTCACGATTTCTCATGCATCTGATAAGTCCTATCGTGATCCAGGGTTTTATAGATACTCTTCTCGCTGGTATTATTGATCGGATTGTGTTTTTGCAAATTATTTGAGATAACATATTCATAAATAAATCTGTAGCAGTATTAGCGTCTGTAATTGTGTAGATTTTAGAAAAGTCAGTGTGTTTTACGGAATAATTCATGGCCAAAAAGTCAGTTCTTGTGATGATTTTAGGTGTATTTACTTTAACTTGTTTTGTAGGTATTATTAAAAATAGTGTGTGATGATCTGTTAGTGTATTTTGAATCACAAGCGTTTGACACTTATAAGTTGATCGTATCATAAAATGATCTAGGCAACTGTTGCATCTAGTGGTATAAGTGTGTGCAGGAAGAATGCCATGCATTGCTAATAAGTTTAAATAGTCTAGCGAATTATTATCATAGTTGTGTTCAGAGATGTTTATGTTTAGGTCACCCGTTATTAGGACATTTTTGTAGTGGTTAAACGACTTAAGAATTTCATCTAGTGATACGAGAAATCCTGAGATGTTTTTAAATGATGGTGAGCGGTAAATTGCTATGGTGATAATATTGTTACTGATTTTTGTTGTAAGACAGGTTGCGTCTGTTATTGGTTGTTCGTAAGTTTCATGCAATAGTTCATTTTTACAGTACGTTATTATGCCATCATTTTGATTGCGTAATTGTGTTGTGTGATGTGAACTGTAACCTTGAATCTGCGGTACATTATTTAGTGATGCAAGCCAGCATTCTGTCAGGATAATCACGTCAGGTGTGACACAAACTCTAGATAAAAGAACTAAAAACCCTGGTAGGTTGCATGATACACTTCTATTATTAATTCTATGATTCACTTCTGTTTTGAGTCATTATTTTTAGTTTATTAGTTGGGCAATCTATCAGTAATCATTTGATATTAATTGGTAGTAGTAGAATACACCGAAGTGCAATGTAATGTAGTACATTACTGATAATCAATACCTACATTAATGTTTAATAATAATAATAATAGATATATTTATTGTAAAAAAAACCGTAGGAAAACCAATATTAAAATAAAAATAACGTGCATAATAAAAATAAATTCACTTCAGACTAAATAATGTTGTTGTTGTTAAAGTGGCCCTTAATCATATACCTTACAGACTAACATAGATATAATAATAATAAAACCGGATATAGTAGAGTCAATTTAATAGATCACATTTGAAACTTCATCAAAATTCAACCACGTAACCTTGTAATGCAGGGCACATAAAATTATTAATTATTTCGAAGTCAAAACTGCATAATTACAAAAGAAAGCGTTTTTACGATTTACTTTGACTAATAGTTCATTTTAAACATAATAAACAGTTTTTGTTCTAAAAAACTAAACGTTAGTACAAGGTTGCGTCAGTGAACACTTTTACTTTATAAACACTAGGGATACTACCCAAAAAATCAAAAGATTGATCAGTCGGTAGATTGAATCGACTGCAATGATTACTTGTGAAGGATGTTTAACTATAAAAATAACTACACTGTGATTGTAATTAACATATAATATTATTCTTCAACTAAAATAATACAAAAATAAATGAATAGGAACTAAAATAAATAATAATTTGGGTTAAAAAGCTAACGATGAACTACTAAACGTTAGATCCATAGGTACATTTGAGTATGTTTTTTATTTTATTGGGCCATTTTCTATGGAGCTAAATTCTAATCTATAAATACATATACAATCGTTTAAATATGTACAATTTCCGATTTGTATAATTTGTATTAACGTATCTTATCAATTATATATTAACGCAAAACAAACATGTAAATAACACTGAATAATGTAATTACTAATTGTATTTCTTATTTAGAGCTGCCAGAAAATTGATTATTTCGAATAATATCAAACTAACAAACATAATTCTCGTTTGTGTTGATGCGTATCGATTCATCAATTGAATCGATGTTTTTAAGCAAGTCACCTTATACCCAGTTCACACCAGGCGATTCTAGTCGTTTAACCGGCTAGGGATGTACTTGTCTTTCGATTCCAAGTACTTTTAGTATCGATACTTTAGAATCGATACTTAGTAAGTACCGGTTGTAAGTACTCGTTTCGTTAATCCATTATTTGTTTTGGAAAACCATTAAGGGTGGCATTGTACAGCGATAATAGGGTTTCGAATGAAACTATTTGATTTGCTAATCAAGCGCGATTTAATCGATAAAAAATATCGATTGGGTATTATTTGTAACTCGTATCGTACATCCCTAGGAAGTTGAACGACTATAATCGCCTGGTCTGAACTCGGTATTACTTGGCGGTATGGCCGTAAGGCTATAGCCTGTCCGCAGAGGCGAAAAACAAAAAAAAAGAATCTAAGTTTGGCAGATTTCAAATGTGATTATTAAATAAATTGACCTTACTATAGTTAGTATTATATTCTCTTTGAATGGGAGTAGAGTAAAATCTGACACAGTAATCTGTGGGATGCACATAGGATCAGTGTTGCCATATATACAGATTTTTCTGTATTGGTACAGATTTTTGGCTCCTGATACAGATGCCAGATTTCACTTTAGATTTATACAGATTTTTTAAATTTAAATTTTCATGTGTGAATCAGTGTTGGATTTCGAAAACTCGCAACCATTTAGGTACAGACACTATGGAAGGATTACTCTTGACTAAACAATTATTAAAAAACGAGCCATGTTTCAAGCTAAATGTTAGTAAAAATATTATTAATAAAATGAATAAAAGTATGTATCAACAATAAATATGTTTTTCACTTGTCTACTACTTTATAAAAAGTTTAATTAATACAGATTTTATACAGATTTTAGCTTTTTCGTCGTATACAGATATAATACAGATTTTCAGACTTAGCGTTTCAGATTTTGAGGTTTAAGATATGGCAACACTGCATATGATGGTGGATGGAAAATGGAAACAAACACAACCAACCAACTGCATCATCAAGTTTTAAACAAACGATGACACAAACCATTGTTGAGTTGTGCGAATACAAACACTAAAGAAGCTGACCTTAATTAATTGTAACTCCTGTGGATACCCACTTGTGGTGTGGTATGTATCTTTAATAGGTAGACGTCATTGCTTACCATCAGGCAACCGACGTGCTCGTCGTGTTACTGTTACCTTACCGATAACATAAAAAAAAATCACATAAGTGACATTATTTTTTTTATCAGAAGTCGGTGTTCTTTATTCATACCATGGTTTCGGTCTAAGCGTGGTTCATACATTGGGGAATAATAAGTGGACATTGCTTATGACTATTATATAAAGTATATATGTAAACAATCTTTTGTTTTTTAATTTCAGCCTGCTGCAATTCATCTATCATAGCAAAATGTCACAAACTATTGAGCAAACAGTCCTAAAGTATGAGAGTTTTATCAACAATGTTTTAAAAGAAGACTTGAGGAAGCTGGAACAGCGCTTAATTCATGTGAACACGGAAATATCTGACTTAATTCAGCAGCGGCATACTTTGAAGGTGATCTGCGAGGACCAAACAAAAAACAGTTTTAAATCTCAACTCAATATCGGCAGCAACTTTTTCATGGAAGCCGAAGTGCATGATACATCAAAAATGTTAATCAACGTTGGGTTGAATTACTTTGTGGAATTCTCATTGCCAGAAGCAAATAAATTTCTCAATTCGTTGATAAAAGCTTATGAAAGCAAGGCCGAGGAGTTAAATACAAAGATTGCAGAAACAAAGGCTCATATCAAAATGATGTTAATAGGAATTAATGAACTGGTGAATGAGAGTAAAAGTTAACTGGTACCTCAATTTAAGATAAGAATAAAGATCAGCTGAGATGTTCTAGGTATAGATAATTAAATTTTGCTAATTGTTACAGTCTGATTCATGCTGTATAGATAGATAGTCAACTATTAATGAATATTTTCTTATGCAAGAAAGCCATCATCATGGGAGCCTGTTCGTGATTGAATCACATCAAATTGGCCTCTTCCGTTCACTGATAGTTTGGAGCCTGATTGATTCAGTCTCATCCTGCATATTTTCTAATCTATATATTAACAACACTTTGGGATTTTCTATAATATATCCTGGACTAGTCTTTCATAGCTGGAGGAACTTCCAAGAACATTTCAAGCGCCTCTACCCTGATTGCTTTGTGCAGCAGTCGCAAGTGTCATGTCGTGGTTAGTAGTTGCTGCCGTAAATCTGCCTCCACAGAGATAATCCTGCACCAAGATACCTGTCGGCTGATGTATGACAGGGCATGGTTGCTTTGAAAAGTATGTGTCATGTAGTTTGAAAAGAAGCGACTTATTTGCGACTGACTAAGATGAGGACACGGTGAAGCATTTGCTTGCTTCCAGTCCAGCTTAGGTCAAATAAGGATGTGTCCTCGCTTAAAGCTGATAATTTGAGTCAGAGGTCATCGTAGGTGCTTGTGTAGTAGGATTTGAGGCACGGGGCACTGCTGGCCAACTGCATAAACCCTGGATGAGTCAGTGTCCAAAACTCGGCCATTTTAATTTTTATAATTTTCATATCCAGTATCTCTCCCGTAGTCAGTCATAACAATTATGTCATATTCTAATATAATTATTGTTTTAAGTGAAAATAATTGTAATGAACTGTGATGTAATTTTAAAGTTGTTAAGACCTTATTGATTGTAGATATGTTACTTGTAAAATAAAAACTTTTGAATAAAATTTTATAAAAGAGTATAACTAAACGGTTTTTAAATGTATAATATTTCTAGATGTAGTAGTCTAAGTACTTAATAGTTGTTGTTTATTGATTCTGCCTGTTCTGTTCAGTCAGAGAGGACTTGTAGAGTTTGTGCAAAAAGAGAACCGTCATAGAAATTGAGGTCTCGTCGGTCGTCAGTCATTTTAATTTACTGTTTTTGTTGCATTGATAACACTGCTGTCATTACTAGTACGACTAAACATGTTTGATATGTGGTAGGTACCTACTCTTATCATTATCGTGTGCTACTAGGTAGGTACCTTCCTTTCTTACCTTTGAATGTTAGTTCATTGTAACGCCACGACGGTTCTCTTTTTGCACAGACTATCTTTTCTGTGTTCAGAGTGCCTAATGCGAGAATTTTTTAGATATATATTTAGTTATTTATGTACATAATACTCTATTACAATAAAGTTAACGCAGATTTATGTGGCAATTACATTATGCATTACTAGATGGCGCGTTTATATTCCGTACAAATCTGCGTTTACGTTAATTTATTGAGTAAACAATCTAAATAAACAGACTAGGCAGGTAAAGTTATATAGGTAAATGTTGAGTTTTATCCTTCATGTCATTCATATCCAGAAACATTGCACAACTTGCATGCCACAGTTTCTGTTATAGCCTTATAGGCAGATGCTTTATATCAGGCGAGCGTCTTGATTGTCCTGTTTGTTAGCTCGTACAATTAAAAAAATAAACCAACCAAGTGCGAGTTGGATTCGCACACGAAGGTTCCGTACCACCGTCCAATACTTAATTCGGATTCGGAAGCTTCATTTATAATTTGAACGATAAATCCGTGAGCTACCTATTCGTCGCGGAAACCTTTTTAATTAGAATCACTGATTTATTTGAATTGAAATATCAAAAGTAACCGATCGCAGCATGGTGAATTGCAAAGATCCAAGTCGAAGTAAAGGCAGTTTCCGAATCCTAATTTGCTTTCGAATGATTGAGAATAGCCCTGCAGAACTCCTTATTCATCATAATTAACTCAGCCAATAGGGGCTGTATGAGAAAAATTAACATTTGTAACGACCTAATATAAAATCAAGAGTCTATCAAAAAGTCTATTGGCGAGTCCCTAGGTCTTCAAGATCCGTAATCAGCTCAAATATAGCTACCCTAAGGGCGTATTAGGGTTAATTTAAATATGTGCACGGTCTCAAGATGTAGGGGCGGTTATTACCCATTTGGTCGGAAAGGACTTGAAATGAATTAGCATTATGATGATTCTAGGGTTAGATCACAGAATGGTTTGTTGGTGCAGTAGATAGGGTATTTTAGGTAATAGTTTTAAAACTTGTAAATTTGTTATGTGAAGATGTGGTCTAATGCAGGGTACATCCAGGGCCGAACGAATGAGGAAAGGAAGAAGACTCATTTTTACATGCGAATAGCTCCATCTCCCTCTATACTTCGATCACATCATCGCTTACTACCAGGCGAGATAGTGGTCAAACGCTAGCCTATAAGATATGAAAAAAATCCCAGGTGGTATGAACATATCATATCAATATTCCGCCTGACTTGCTACCAACAAGTAGCTTGCCACCATCAAGAAGAAAATCTGCCGCCGCAACCTTAGGCGTGTCACTAACAGACACAAGAGTCGAGGCGAGAGCGCCTATCATCATCATTAGCAGCCAGTATTCTTCCACTGCTGGACATAGGCGTCTCCTATGGCACGCCACTGAGCTTGATCTTCAGCTACGTAGTACAACTATTAAGTATTCTGTTCTTCAGCTCGTTGTTTCCAACTGCTGCCAGCCAGCTTGCGTAGAACCGATAACCGATGGGGTTAACGTGTTCTAGTGTGGAGACCACGGCTCGGCAAATGTAGTGTAGGACGCCCTCCAGCTAGGTGGAGGAGCAAAGAGGGCGCTTATGCTTCATACAAAATACCTCGCCTCGTCCCCGCCTCGATTCTTGTGTCTGTTAGTGACCTCCCCTACGGTGTTCCGGCAGCAAACATCCCTTGAGACTCAGAGTATTCTAGGCCTAGCGTGTTCACCGTCTTCGACCACATTATCGCTTAACACTAGGCGAAATAATATAGGAATAGTCCTCAAATTTAAAAAATCACCGTTCGTTCAGCTCTGTGTCACAGATAACTAAAATACACGTAACCTGTGTGTACCAACCGCGCATAAATAGAATCGTGCTTGTCTGGATATAAAAGACTGCTATGATACGAGGCAATTACAACTGACAATCTAGTCCAATCCACATTGCTCAACTATCACGCAACCCGTTTTCTCTGGCTACGCCGGCTGGCACCGAACATAATGCCGTATCTCTGCGTTTTCTGTTGGGTGTTTCGAGCCACGGTCAAAGCTTATCACCAGTGGTCATTCATGTAGCACCACACAGGGATCATGTGTAGGAATAAGACCATGGAAGCAGGAAGGTAACATTGACCGTCCTATGGGTGACAATTACCCCTAATATCATAGCAATGATTATAGTATGCACATTTTTACACATGTGATACGTAGTACGTAGTACCTAGTTAATGCTAAGAGATGATTGATAGTAGGTAGTAAGGCTTGTGGAACCAAATGAAAATGTGATGTGAACAAAGTATGGCAAGACGTAGGTAGGTAAGAGAATTAGATATCTACCTTGTAGAACTCCAAACACAAACGTGAGTACTTTGCTGTGAATATTTTGTCAGGCGTTTAATTTAATAACTACGTCTGAAAAAAGCTGGTACAAAAGGTACTTGAAAAATAAACGGCAAAGTGCGAGCTGGACTCGCGCACCCAGGCTTCCGTACAAATTTGTTAAAATAGGTTAAAAGACAAACTTAACTTTGCAATTTGATCCATGGAAAATGTATTGCATCAACCGCAAATAATGTATGTAATGGTAAATTCCTTTTATTTTGTTATGAAACTACTTATTTGCGGTTTTCAGATTTTTTTATATATAAATGCTTCAAGACCTTGCGTCTTACCAAATTTCATGATTCTAGGTCAACGGGAAGTACTTACCCTATATGTTTTGATTCCCTTGTGAAATCGCAAAATATGCGAAAATATGTGACATAAATGGTCATATCTTTTGATCGCGTTAACTTACAATTTTGATTTTTTCACAGCCAAAAGAGACGGACTCGAGTATTTGATATAAGTTTCAACTTGATATCCCTACGCGTTCCTGAGAAAAAGGGCCTTGACAGACGGACAGACAGACAGACGGACAACAAAGTGATCCTATAAGGGTTCTTTTTTTTCCTTTCAGGAACGGAACCCTAATTACCTTCAAAATTATATTAAGGTAGGTAGATAGTACCTACCCCAGAACACAGATAATATAGTTGTGTTCTGTTTTGTAGGTAGTACAGAATAGGTATTATATAGTACTATAAAGGTAGGCAAGGGATATTAAAATAAAAGACCAAATATTCAAATAAAAGCTTAGCTTTATTACTCGTTATATTGACGAAGAACACCCCTCGCCGGTATCAACATGTTTCCGTGCTGACATCGCTAGAAGAGAATACATTCTTTCACCGTATTTCGGATAATTTTGAATAATTTCGATCAACAAATTTTAAAACCGCCAATTTTATTAAACGAATTTGTAACAATCTCTCGATCCGAAAATCGTTAGACTTAAATTTAGATACAATTTTAATGAATTTCCACTTTATGTCTAATATAAGTACACCGAACATTGGTTACTCCTACACAATCACGGACATAGACACACGCTCTTTAATAATAAGCTTTATGACAATGTGATATTATATTAATGTATAAGTATTGTTGTATTAAGAATTGTAATAAGTAATGCGTAGTTAGGTTAGGTAAGTGTGTGATAGGTTTGCCTGGCCCACGATGGACCACATATTACTATAGCGATACATGCCGAGGATACCTCTCATTTATTTCGTCACATTTCCATCCTTATATTGATTTTAAATTTATTCATTACATCCAGAACCATATAAACATCTTTCGAGTTATTTATAATATTTTTACCTATATAACGGAGGCCGAACACCCGCACCAGACCCCATCTTTATTTACAAACGGTAATGCTCCTAAACGTTTAATAACCGACGCTATCTTAAAATTAAATACAAAAAACGCATGACATTCTAAAATTACCTAATGTCCCATTTTTGTCATCGCTATAATTTATGAAATTTTGACCATTACACCAACTTTAGAAATATTCGATACAAAAATACTTTTTTTTGAATAAAGTTTTATACACGAGTCATTTATATCGCCGGCGCGGTCGGAGCGGGGGTGCGGCCGCCTCAAAAGAAAAGCTTTGAGCCTCGTAACCTTAACATCATGAAATTTGTACTAAATATATCAACGCAAGCGGACGCGGGGCCTTATCACTTAGCCGAAATGCGAGGATACCGAAACGATGCCTAAACACTAGTCAAATTGTGCGGAGCGCGAATTTCTGCCGCGAATCCGCCGGTCGCACGGTGGGCGATACCGCGCGCTCGGCCGGACAGAAACTCCGCGCCGCTTTACTAAAATAATTTCGATTTTTTAATTTTGATTCTAATTTTATCACCGGCGTCCGCGTCCGCTCGCTGTAGTTTACAAATATATCATACCAAAACGACGCCACAAACGGAGTGCGGCTCTAAAACACAAATTAAACACAACTTAACATTGTTGAGTAACACACAATACAAACTGAACGTGTATCGCTGTTACCAATGAAGACCACAAGGATATTGAAAATACTTTTTGAATATCTACAGGTTACTTTCGAATACAAAATTATGAACTTTACTCCCGACGATTTAGGATCGATATTTGATCTATCATTATTGCATACATGGGCGTTCGAGCTTATCTTACTTAATTTATTATTGATAAGCATCGGCAGTATTTTGTTTCAAGACATCCTAATAGTATATCCGTGCTCAATTTTGTCGATTTTTATCAGATATATATGTATAAGAATGATACTTATAACTACCTAATTTTCAGCAATTTCCTTATTGAATTTTTCACATAATATAGAAAAGTCGATACAACTATTTGGTACATCTAAATGTATCTAATCTCCAAAAATGAAATGCTACATACAATAGAGTCTATTACAATTTCGAAAATTTAGGAACCATAATACCCAAACGTGGAACCAAACACATCTACATACATATTCTGTTTTTTATTTTATAATTAATTTTGAAAATAATTACATATCTTTAGTTTTAGATGTTCTCCCAAACATTTTGTAGACGGATTCGAAAATACTAAGAACATAAATCGAACTGTTTACATTAATTTTGAAACCAAAGTTCACTACATCTACTTAAATACGATATCCAAACAATCGAAGAGAAGTAGCCGAAAAAGGGCATTTCAATAAATCTACATACATATATATTTTATACATACAAACATGAGCTTCAAACACCGAATTTTGTACTTTCTCTGTGGGATAGCCCCATGATCACTGTGGACTAATTATTTCGATGTTTTTTTTTACTTGAGTCTTATCAATTTAGAAAAATTGTCAACCGATAACATAGAAAATCGAAACGTGAAACAATCGGCGATCGCAATTATATCCTTTGTGGTCTCGTAGCGACTTCTGCACAGTGAGCACTCAAGTATAAAATCCGGACAAAACATTGGAAACTATACATACTAGAAATTGTCAATCTTGCCAAAACATAAATTTTTATATTATCGTAAATCATTGAACGGCTCCAAATATCTGCAAATTACGCATGTCGGTATAATACTGTTGATGGGAAACCAATACATTTCTATTGTAATATGTGTTGTGTTAGCCTGCATTAACTATTAGATAATGAAGAAATCTATGAAGAGATCGGAATAACGAATTACTTACTAATATAAGGAAACACACGATGGTGATTGCCAGTTTAGAGCTAAAAAGTCGTCTAAATATGGAGTGTACTGATGAAGTTAACTAGAGAGTTTATTGTGACTAATTTATTAATACTACGTGCACGCCTCCAGGGCCATCTATCGGCAGAGAGGGGGAATCAATTCCAGCATTCAATTCATTTTTGATCGGCGAGCCGGAGGCGCGGCTATTAAATATGTACAGTTATATCTTCTCAGCTCTAAATTGCCACTGCCTACGGGAATGGAAGAAACAAACAACGTTTAACACAATAAGAATAAACGTAACATGGAATGTTCGATCTCGAATAAGCCCTGCGGCGACTGCGTACATCCAGCTAACCGATGTAATACAAGAACTCAATCCGGGCTATTGCGGTGAAGTGTTGGCTGTAGGGGGTGGGCTCTCAAACAATCGAATCTAAATTTCAAATCGTAGGTACGATACAAAATTTAAATTTGATAGTCGAGGAGCGGGCAAATTTGGAACATAAAACCGGTAATCCGCACAAGGGGAGGCTGCGTGTATATTCTATGTGTCAATGTCTCAAAAACTTCCGTATCTCTCTAACTCTCCTAACCTGCTACTCTAAGCACACCAGTCGACGCCTGGTCCATCCTAAACTGAGATACCCCTTAATTATCGTAATAGTTCAAATGGTTACAAACGAAACGATAACAAACGTGTAATAAATGAAAAATGCTTACACTTGCTTAGCTAGGGCCGGCCGCCCGCCCTGCGCGGTTACCGACAAACAACTCAAGATGGCATAATCTTCTGTACAATTCCGCAAATCAATTCTCAATTTCCAGTTTCTACTATTGTTTCTTACTTAAATATATTTACCGCTAAGATAGTTATTCGTATCACCTCTTCTGTATTAAAACTAGGTATTGTATGTACATGTGACTATACATCTCTGTACAAACTATCTATCTTATCGTTTAGTGTCTATTTTAAAAAGCTTCAAAATTATTCTGTCTTATATCTGTGGAACTGAGGATGTGAACTGAAAGTGTTTCCGCGTTTCTGGGTCGGCGGCCGGCAACTACATTTTATAACAAATACATCGAGATGCAAGGCCCGGGCTCGCTGCTACTTCTGACTGTCTTCCCAAACTTCCCATCGTCGAAGGATCATAGAGCGGACCGAGCAGGTCACGAATCTGACTAGCAGTCGAGGAGTCGAGCAGCGAGCTTCAAGCCCTACGCGCTACATATAACTACGAATCGAACTAATTATTCTTCTATAGTATAATAGTAAGTGTTGCGTATGTATACTGGTTCGAAAGAACATGCGTGGAGCGCGGGCGCTACGCGGAGACTGCGATTGGGCGACAGATTCTATTGAGGGCCCTTTTGTATTAATTTCTTATTTATTTTTATATGTAAAAAATCAACATCTTTGAAGGCACTTCTGATCGGACGAGGTGGCCCAGTGCGTTTGTGTGCGTTGAAACGGCTGCCGAAATGTGGAATTGCGATTTTTGAGTATTGGAATTTTGAGGGTAATTTTGGTCTATTGATTTGTACTGCCTTCAATACTATTGTAACTGTTTGGATGTGGGGCGAAATGTCTATGTGTTTGAGAATCGCCGCGAGCGCCCGCGGCGGAGCCAGCGTCACCACTGTGGGACTAAACACCGAAACTTGTGGCCAGAGACTAATACAAACGGAAAACTCTTTTCGGGAAACAAACGAGAAACAAACGTCAGAATTGAACTACTTCACTGTTTTTACTGTTCTGCTTATAAAATTGTGGTGAAAGTAAAATTAAAATGTAATTACCGATTCTATGGTGTGACGCTCCGCACTCGCGCGTTGTTTTCTTTTACTTAATAGGCCCACGCAAAATTTTTGAAAGTAGTATTTTATCTAACAAATTTTAACTTAATCCTAATCCGGTATACCCGGACTAACCGAAGACATCCGAACATTGCCGAAATACTTGTAAATACAACCAAGGATGTTTATCTTAACTATTACTTAGGATGTGTAACCTTTTCGAATTTTGTGACTGTCGTTCTTATTCTATTGAAAAATCTCCTGCACGAACATAAAACCGGTTGTCTGTATAAAAATAATCTTTTAATTAGTATTTGTCTGTGGATCGAAAAATAACCCTGCTCTATTGTACTAATGACTATGGTTAACTTTAATTAATTATTCCTAAAATAAGTAATGACGAGGTAAAGTTTGACAATTTTCGGCTGCCAGAAGCGAGCCAACGAACCAAACTAAAGGAAAACAACTGGCGGAAACATTCTCCAAAGGATAAAGGGAACGAAGGAAAAAACATAAAAGAAACAACAAAAAATTCAAAACTTAAGCAGTTAATATATTAATCGTTTTTTCTTAAAGAATAAATCAATAAATGATTTTAAGATATACACAACTATAAAAACCATTTTAAGATAATACTTAATAATAATATAATAATAATTATATATATATAGCGAAATATATTATGTGCAGAAATAAAATTCTAGGTGACTTAAATTTTCTCTTACTCGTTATAACCTAATGAATTTCCTAGTTAGCGCTGGTCGGGGCGAGACTAGGTGTCCCGCCGCGAAACGTCCGACGTACGAATACCAAATTTCTTTAATAATTTAATTTAACTTTTATCAATAATTTTGAATCTGAAGGCCTAAATGCGAGTGTCGTAAAATTTTGGTGTGCGAAACAATCGTCCAATGTATATAATTTAGTTATGCCGAAACATCGTCGCGTCGTCGTTGCGCTTACTCCAACTGTTCGAGAAAGTTCGGCGATTTGAAGTACTCAGGCACGGGGTCGTCGAGCCGCGAGATCACCTTGTAGATGGACTTCTTCCAGCTTTGTTCGGCATCCTTGCCGCCCTGGATGGCCCGGAAGAACTCGCGCAGAGTTTGCTCCACCACGTATCTGAAGTTTGGTGGAACCTGGAATTCGGAAACAATAAATTTGTTAGTTCCAGAAACAACATAACCCTCTACATGAGTATCCTACTTTTTAACAGACATAAAAGGAGGTTTAAATTAATCTGGTTTTTAAATTTGTTACCTCCGAACTCTGTAATTTATTAACCAATTTGGCAAATTATTTTTTGCTTGAATGGGTATAGGTACTATCCGTTTGGCCCCGTTGTAATTTCATCAAGATCTAACGAGTATCCCCAGAGATATATGGAGATAAACATCTCAAACTTGCCACTAAAAACGACGAGCGTGGCAATTGGCAATCGAAGTCAGTTTATTAGACATAATTAGCATGGGTCTTCTCTCAAGATCTGCTATCAAAGTACTACTTAGTAGTAGTAGACTAGTTGTAGTATTAGTAGTAAGTACTTCATTATTGTATGCATCAATTGCCTTTGTATGTGGCTTACAGAATTTACAGATTGATCACCATCAAGCAATCAATGTAAGTAGTCAAAATAGTTGGCTTATATGGATTGTCAGGGGAACTTTTTGCCGAATCAAATGCTGAAATAGCTTAAAAAACACTGTAACATAGTGGTGCTTACCTCAATGTGGTTATTTCTGTTGTAGTGAAGGTTGAGCACCCTATACAGCTCTGAATCTCCAGCGACATGAATGTCTTCCGCTGCCTTCAAGCCTTCACTCATAGCTTGTCGAGCGTATTTTTCCATTTGAATGTAGTAGAATTCCCTGTAAACAACCAAAAAACAAATTTTAGATAAATCTATATTAGATTATATATGTATATTTTTTTATGTAATAGTTGGCAAACAAAGTGACGGCCCGCCCGATGTTAAGGTACGCACACACCGCGGCGTCCTGCGTCCTGCGTGCGCGATCACAGTACATTTCAATTGTTTTCTGATCGCGAAAACAATTGAAATGTACTGAGATCGCGCACGCAGGATGCCGCGGTGTGTCCCTACCTTTAAGCGATCACCGTCGTCTATGAATTTTTGCAACACCGTTGGCGCTGATGATGCGTTGCCGACTTTTAAGGAATTTATGAATACCCTTTAAACTAATCGATACTATTCCATACATGTCATGTGATAGCAGTTGGGTAGTTAGGTGGTTGGCACTTGTGTTGTAACTCCCAAGACTTATATTTCGGTGCGAACTGAAATCTTGCGAAAGGATATAATATAATCAGAGGAAACAACTAAAATGTGTTAATTGTTCTATTTTAGATTTTAGCACGTTTTTTTGTTTCAATTTTTGTAACAATCTGAATTGTTCTCCCGTTAAAAAAAGTACCGTACGCTGCCTACTAGGCGTCGCGTCGCAGCTACCTACCTCCTCGTAGCCTATCTGCCTATCCACCTACAGTGTGACACTTCACAGCACAATGAAAATAAAAAAACCTCTTCAATACCGTCGAGAGCGGGAAAGGATTTGATTAGCCATTTTCGCTCCCGGTCGCGTCGCATCGCATCGCTATCTTCGCTCCGCTTCGCTTACGAGAGCGAGCGAGCGATTCGAGAGTCTCGCGAGGCTAATTACTTACGAGTTCGCATTCAGACGGGCTAATTCGGTTTTTCACGTTCCTGCAAGTGACGCTTCGGTTGTGTTGCCATTTGCAAGTGCCTCTTATTATGGAAAAAAGTCTTAATTGCCTGATTGTAGGTCTGATTTGATATCTGATTTTTTAGAGTAATCTGAACAATAACAGACATTTTTTGTAGTAGCAAATATTCACAATTGAATGTTACGAAACAAACTGCAATGTGCAAGAATCGCTTCTAATGCTTGTTATAGGAAGAGTGAAAGAGTCACGAGTCTAGAACCTCTCACTCACACTCTGGGGGATTCTATTATTTTTTAATTGCCACTCCACGCGAGATTTGCAGGCATGCTGATTCTATAAATAAATGAAGTATCTAAATAATTTGATGTCTTTTTGACTTGGGTGTGAGGTGATTCGGCCCAATGTGCGGTAAAATTATGGCATTACTTTTGCCAGGTAATAAAGTAATATATTGTTGATTTAGGGAAAACCATATTTTATCTAATACAAAACCTTACATACTTATGGAATTTAATATATTTATAGAAGATTAAAGCGATACCTACCTTACCCTACGGGTATTGTGTTTGTTAATGGTATTTTCCGATATAATATTTTTTTAAATGTACCTAATTAGGTATCTAAGTAATTTTTAACTTTACCTACAAAATGTTGACGTAAAACTTCACGGGATACCTTTTAGGGAAATATTTAACTCTTAACATAAATAAATAGCATACCTGAGTTTTATATATACGATACGAATATTTGTGCCTAAACTCAATATTTTATGTATTTCATTGATTTATTATTTATAGTGATCGCTTAGTTGTCGAAATTTCATGATTCGTTATTTTATTTTTACATGTACGATATTAAGGTTCTTTTATTAAGGAGAGGCCTTTGTCCAACAGTGGACGAATCTTGGCTGTAGATGATATGATAATGATAGTGATGAAGATGAAGGTTATTTTTTTTAAAGTACCTCAATTTCTATAAATTATGAAATGCATATACTTACGATCTGAGGTACAAAAAAATTAATAACATATATATATTTTTAGTTTTATTCCGTAAGCAGCGGGAGTGTACCCAGAAGATGCCTGTTTTGTGCAATAAAGTTTGTTCTACAATAAAAATAAACTGGCCCAGTGCAAGTCGGACTCGCACTCGTAGGGTTCCGTAACACAGTAGAGTATTCTATAACTTTGATTTTTCGCAACTACAAAATTAACTTTGTTTTTCATAGTGTTTGTATGAAAAACAAAGTTATCTTTGCGGTCGCCATATCTCTAAAACTGCTGACTGTATCTCGTTCAAACCAATTTTCGTTGATAGTTTTTATTGAGATCTACAGCATATATTTTTTTAGATTTTTCACTCCCATACTTTAAAAGTTAGAGGGGGGGACACACATTTTACCACTTTAGGCGCGCCTATCTTTCAAATGACTTTGAGAAAAAATGATTTTAGAAACCTCAATGTCATTTTTAAAGACCTATCCATAGACACCTCACACGTATAGGTTTCAACAAAAACATTTTTTTTTGTTTCAGTTCTATGTATGGGATGCCCCCCCTTAAACTTTTATATTTTTTATTTTTGTATAAAAATCGGAAAGCGGTTCACAGAATACATCTACCTACCAAGTTTCAATTCTGTAGTCCTAACAGTTTCGGAATAAAATGGCTGTGACATACGGATGGACAGACAGACAGACAGACAGACAGACAGACATACAGACAGACAGACATGACGAATATATAAGGGTTCCGTTTTTTGCCATTCGGCTACGGAACCCTAATATAGGTGTACTATATATAAAAATATAGGTATCTACAGATGTAACTAAAACTCATTTTCCAGTGTGTTATTAGAATCGGTATCCCAACTAAGAAGAAAATAACATTTTGATAAAACTTCCCTAAAAAGCCATATTTTATAAATAGGGTTAACATACACGCGTTTCATATAGAATCATTTTTCAATCATAATAATAATCATCGTCAGCGCGTTTTCGTCTATAGCTGGACATAGGTCTAACTTACAGCACGCGTTTAATCTTCTGCTCTTTGTTTCCAAGTGTTCCGACAGCTGCCAGACTTGCTTTTAGATTATCGCTTCATCTAGCTGGTCGGCCGTTTCCTCACTACCTACATTTGCCTCAGGATAGTTTAAAGTCATACTTATAAATATACCCTAACTAATGGCTGTGACCCGCGGCTTCGCCTGCGTTCAAAATACTTTGATATTATTCAAACTTTTCTTTTATAAGAACCTTCAACAGACAATAACAAACACAACAAAAAAGAATTAGCGAAATCAGTCCAGTTCAGAGCTTGAGTGCCGTGACCAAGGGAAATAGGGAATCCTTTCCGTGCATGGCTGTCTGGAAGACATATCGCTTTAAGCGATAAGACCGCCCATAGAGCCTATTAAGTTTAATTATCAAGTTCTTTCAAGTATTTTCTGTTTTGTAACTGGTATTTCAATAATGTGTATGTGTAGCTATCTATCCTTCGAGCATTTACCAATGGAGATGTTAACGTTGTAATCCGCAAAAATTTTTTCCTGCCGATACTTACGGGGGACGAGGTAAACACGCATTGCACACACACAAACTTTAAACAAACTCACTTTAACGATCCCGCACACTAGCTTGAAACACGCACACAGTATTAAAAATACAGCGTAGTTACGCACGCTCATATGGCCATAAATGGCTATATGGCCAGCAGAGGGGTACGCCTTGCGTTAACATCTCCTTTGGTAAATGCTCGAAGTATCTATCTAATGTGATGTCATATAAGTATGTAGGCATAAGCCTATATATAAACACAGGCACGTCAAGATAAATATTATTTCATTCTTATTTTGATGTCAACAGGTAAATTGTGTATTACTTTTATGGATAATTTAATGAGCAGGTAGGTACCTGGTCTAGGTAGGTCTAAATTATAATATTTCCTGAAGATTATACTACCTTAATTGGAGTTGTTTATATAATATTGCCCATATATATTCGAACCATCTAAAACATAACAGAGGAAAATAAAATTAAAAAAAAATTGTGCATGGAAACATTGAAAAAAGAAATATTTTAAATATTAATATGCAGCGGAAAATAAATACTATAATTAATTTAAAAACTTAACGTTATAAACCTGGATGTATGTAGTCTGTACAGGAATGATACAAGGGACATAATTTTTTTTTCAAATGCCGAACGAACGGAATTAGGCTGAAAATAAGAAACATGCGTGTGCGCTATATGTAAGGTACTTCCATTCTATACATTTTTATGAAAATTTTAACATCTATAACACAGAATTCCTAACAAGAATTACAGTACAGGTAATCTATTAATTTTTCATAGGTTAAAAATTGGGCATTGCCTATTCATTTCTTTATTCTATTTGTCTAAGACAGAAAATGTGGCATACCAAACTTTTAATCGATATAATTTTACGCCCGTTACCCTGAGACATCAGGTCCTAGATGTTGAGTCTCACACACCCTGTAATTTTACTGTACAATAATCAAAGTATAGTATAGAAAATAATGAAGTCCAATATCAGCAACGTTGTAGGACTTTATGTTGCACTCATACATTCTTGTAAAGCAGGTAGGTACTTAAAAGCCTAATCAATATTTATATACACTATAGGCACTTCCAGGTACTAAAAGGTAAAAAATAAGGACAATGATAATGTTATTCTGTACCAGCTGTGTCCAGCACCCTCAGCCGCTTTGAAAAAATAAACTGGTCAAGTGCAAGTCGGACTCGCACTCGTAGGGTTCCGTAACACAGTAGAGTAATTTATAACTTTAATTTTTTGCCAGAAAAAAATAACTTTGTTTTTCATAGTGTTAATCAAACAAAGTATTTTGTACGACAAACAAAGTTATATTTGCGGTTGCTATATCCTAAAAACTGCTGATCATCTCTCATTCAAACCAATTTACGCTGAAAGTGTTTATTAAGATCTACAGCATATATTTTTTTTAGATTTTTCACTCCTTTACATTAAAAGTTAGAGGGGAGGGGGAGACACACATTTTAGGACTTTAGAAGTGTCAATCTTTCTTATTCTTATTTATAAATACCTATCCATAGCACGTACTGGTTCGATGAAGTTAGTTTCAGTTCCATGTATGGGGACCCCCCCTTTGTATTAAAATCGTAAAGCTGTTTACAAAATACATCTAAATATCAAGTTTCAACTGTGAAGTCTTAATAGTTTTGGAATAAAGTGGCTTTGACATACGGACGGACAAACAGACAGACGTGACGAATCTATAAGGGTTCTGTTTTTTGCCATTCGGCTACGGAACCCTAATTATTTATGTGCCAATTTTCATACAAATCCGTTGCGTAGTTTTTGCGTGAAAGAGTAACAATATCCATCCATCCTTATTCACAAACTTTCACATTGTATATTATTTAGTATTTAGTAACACAATTAGAATGACAAGATCTAAGTAATGTCATAGTATAAATAATAGTACAAATAAAGTTACGGTGTAACCACAGGTTGTAACAGATTTAAGCGTTTGACGTGACGTGATAATTTACATAAATGCGGGTAGGCTGAACAAAATGTATTTTTTTAATCAAAAATTTGTAAGTGCGATATCTTGTTGTTATTTAGCTCAAATCAAAATATTATTATATGTATACTCAGTTATTAAAACTAAGTATAATAGTTTTGTTGCGAGACTTTGCTAAGCCCTGCTAAGTTTCCAATTCACAGAAATAGATTCGTATACGTGCCTGTGATTAAATCACTCTATAAAGTAAGACCAGAATGTAGATGCACGCTTAGCACCGTATTAGCACAGTTATACAATCCATATTACTAGATACTAATGTCCATAAAACATATATTGTGGTACTAGACTGGTCAAGAACGTGTCTGCTTCGCACAACAAAGCACTGAAAAATGATTTAAATAATTTAATAGTTGAGATAGTTTGAAAACTAAAAACAACCGACTTCAATGCCCCGCGAGTCAATTTCAGTAGCAAGTTTGAGACGTTTATCGTCATATCTCTGAATATACTTATCAGATCTCAATGAAATTACAATGGGATCACCTCGGAAACGTACCCTACCGAGAACAAAAAGAATTATTCGAATCGGTTCAGAATTGACGGAGTAATCGCGTAACATACACACAAAAAAAAAACATACAGACGAATTGAGAACCTCCTTTGTTTTTAGAAGTCGGTTGAAAACTTATTTTTTATGACGTTTTATGTTATGCGTACAGAAGTACTTAGCCGATATTTTGAACAGCACTAAGATCATGTCAGAAATTTTACTTTAAGAGATTTTAGTGATATTTAAAAACTCGACAAGTTTTTAGAGTTGTTAATAGTATTCTAGAGTCTAGAGATTGTAAAGATTATTCTGGTTCTTAGTATTTTTATCGAATTCTTGTTCTACATTCAAATAAAAACCGTTACTGTGGGAATCAGCTGTTCCTTCAACAATATCATTGTTATCGCCCTTAACGTATTTTAGCAACTATCTTTTCAAGCAAATATCAACTCTACACCGTAAGTTTAAAATACTTTAATTCAATTCGGCAAAATTTCTTAAGAAATCATAAAATAATTTTGGGGTACTATTTGCGAAGATTTGAACTCAACTCGATTGGAATAAGGAGTATTTTATAAACATCTTTTTTCTGGTTTTCTTAAGATTTAGCATCTTGCCTACCTGGCAACGTCTTGGGCCTTTGTTTGGCGTTTCTTAGATGTTTTTTGCAAGATTTCTTGCCTCAGAATAAATTGTAAGTATTTATAATTTATATCGAACAGGAACGGGCTGTATCTTGCAAGTATCGTCTTAAGAAAATACCTTTATATTGATTCTGAATGCCTTATGTCGGTAGGCACGTGTTGTAAAAGGAAGTGGTGGCACATCGATGCAAAGAAGGGTCAGTGATATTGGAAACTAAAACCAAACTTACAAACTAAAACCAAAACGAAGATTTTATCACATCATGGAGTAGCACAGCAGAAATGGGCGAACTTACAAAAAAAAAGCTCTGAGGAAGACTCCAAAGAAAATAAGTTTGAAATGAACTTTTGCAAATTTCACTTAACTTGTATCAATTTTATTCGAAACAGAAATCAGAAGATAACTCAAATTTAGGTACATATACACAATTTTTATTACAAGTGTACTACCTAAAAACTAAACCTATTTTCTTGATATTTTCGAAAGAAAAAACGATCGTTTTAAGCGTTGTAAAGCTTTTACAAAATAAAAACTGAACAATAAATAGCAGAAATTCTCAACCAGCTCTTAAAAATTACATAAAAACCTATTATTTGCTAAATATAAACCTGGCTGTATCGTTTATTTTAATCTTACTAATATAATATAACAGAAGGTAAATCAAAGGTTATTCAACAGAATAACAACTACCAACAACTAATTTTATTTATCTACTTATGTAAAATAATATTAACATATTCCCATGTTGTTTTATTACTAAATAGCATGTAAGTGTTGGTAATTGTTTTAGAGTAAAGACAATCATTTGATCATATTACGTACCAGTAGTATTAAGTGATGATCTGATGATGTGGTCTTAGAGAACTAAAACTATTCCATTTTAATAACGCACTACGCAATATATATGGACGCCTCAAAGTATTTTATAATATCTTGAAATTAATTGTAACTGTAGCGTATAGTACCGGTCAGTAAATTTCATTTATACTTTTTAAGACTCTTAATGAAGCTTTAAGACAAACCCTTTACAAATAAACCTTCTTAAACTGGGGTTAAAATCCTCAATCTTACAGCTCGGCTCCCCTCAAGAAAACGATTCGGTTCCCGTGTGAAACGAAGCCGCTGTAGACGTAACAATGTTTAGAAAGATACAGGTTTTATTTGCTAAGAATTTTAAAAGGTTTGTAAAAGACAGAGTCTATCCGCAGTAATTTCCGCATCCACACCTTTTACATCCTTAGCTTCCTTGACATAGTCCATCCACACTTTATTAGATTTTTTCTTTCTGAAGACTTTAACAAACATTATATCAAACATTCAAAGATAAGATTTTTATATAATTACTAGCTGATGCCCGCGACTTCGTTCACCAAGAATTTAGTAGCCTGTGTTTATTCTCATACTATAAAGTATCTCCTTGTTAAATTTCAGTAAGTTGGAAACGTCTGTTTAGGCGTGATTAGTTAACAAACAGACAGAGTGCCAGAGTTACAAACATTTTTATAATATTAGTCAGGATTCATTTTTTTTATTACGTCTTCATATGTGGTAGTAACATTGATTCAATGTTTCGCCTGACTTGCTAACAATGTCCTCGTCCTCATAATCGTTTACCAGTCGAGATAATGGTCAAACGCTAGCCTACCAGATATAAAAAAAATTACGTACCTATGGCATGCAATGATGAAATATTAAGCGTAGGTATGCTCAATGATAACATATTTATGGACATTCAGTATATTATGAATATATCTATAAACATTTCATCATTGTATCTATATTAATAAGGGTATTTTACGTGGCCAGATAGAACAATGTAGACAGAAAAACCAACAGGAAAAATATCTACTTAAGTATACTTATTCAATATTTTAATATATTTTTTGCTATTTTTATTAAAGTAAAGACATCTTTACGTAATCTTACGTAAGCGTAAACCTACGTAATATCTAGCTAGTTTCTCAAAATATTTTGACATATCAATTTGTATTTTATACAGCATTGTTGTACAAATTAGCTACGAAGATATTTAAGTAATTGTCTGGTAGGTGTTGGATTATTTGGGGAATGTCTATTCCTTTCTTGCTCTATGGCGGACTTGGTGCTAAGACGTTGCTACCATGAGGGTCCCATTTATTGTTTTTTTTTTACTTTCTCTCGTCCTTTGCCTTTTATTGTTGACTTGCGAATGTGTGCGTCCTTTTTGTCTGACGTTAAATTTAATTCGATTACAATCGTGGATGTTACTGCCAAGATTTTATAAACTAACAATATTATCACTATACCTATATATTTTAATTATTGTACATCACTAGGCACAAGCTAAGTTTTTAGTTCATATGACGGAGGATAACTGGTAGCCTATATCACGGGTCTTAGAACCTAGTTTAGGTACCAGGGTTTCCCAATACCCATGCTGTAACTAATGCGTATTTCTTGAATACATTTTTATGTATTATTATTATTTATTATTGTAAAAGAAACGTCAAGTCAAAATGTATTTGCACTGACCTTCGAAAGCACTAATATTCTTAGAGTGGCTTAGGTATCTACTAAGGCTAATAAATAGAGGTGAGTGCTATGCGACCCTTATATTTTTCTAGTAAGTAGCTAGTAAGTAAATAAGTAGTAGGTTTAATTGCAATAGATGCAGGCAAAACAAGTGAAACCGCAAATCTTATCAGTCCAAGTAACACGATTTCTCCATGCAAAACTACGTATTGGGGGCATGATGTCGCGATCGCATCTTCATTACCATAGCTTACGGCTCATGCGGGCCGCATACCGCTACTCGATAGCAGGGGGTAAGAACCTCAAGTAGATATTGTGAGACTTTCACACAAATAACCGTTTGTGTTGCTGAGAGCCGACATCGAGGAATTAAATCGAACTTTGAAATAAAGCGAACAAGCGTTTATATTGTTACTTATGAGCCGACATCGAAGGATCAATTCGAACTTTGACATTAAATTAAATTTCAAAAATATAATTGTTTAACTAATTCATATTTTTCCAAATAATGGTTGGTTTATTACCTAACCGACAAATGGTTTATACCTTATAGCAAAAGTTAAAGAAAATATTATTATATATCATGTATTTAATAACGGTCTAAGTATGGACGCTGTTTGCGCATTTACCCGTAAATAAATTACTGAAAACCGCATTATCGCCCAGTGTGGTATAAATACCAGCCACGACAAACATTATAATGAGTGTTTCTTAGACTCATATCATAAAGGTATTGTACGATAAATATTCTACTTACGTATTAATTAAATATATTTTTCCTGAACCTTGTTGCGCAGTTAAGAATAGGTAATTTATTATTAGGTATAACATAATGAAGATATTTGGGAAATGCACATAAGTTACGTAATTTTTATTTATCAGCTTTTTGTCGCTTATCTGTGTCTATTAAGTATTTTTAATGTATTTGAATTCTATGATAATAAAAAAAGTTAAATTAAAGATAAGTATGAGTTAGAGTATCGTGTTGTAAAACAGTGTGCAAATAAAAAAAAGTTACAGTCAACATACAGACTATACCTTAAAGAATAAATATTTCACAGTATTCGTTTTATTAAGATAGAAAAACAGGACATAACTACATAGATGTGATACATAGACATTCCTATGTAGGTAATTACTAGGAATATTTCAACTTTCATTCAACATTGTCAACACCTGAACCACTGATTACTAAAGTTACTCCTGAACCCCAAAAATATATCCAACAAAATCTGAAGGATCATAAACTCAAACATGAAATAGTTCCCAGACATTTTGCCCACTTTACCGTACACTTATTTCGATCGCTTCCAAATACAATACAATGGTTATTAAAAACGTGATGCCCGTTTGTAAGTGAACGGTAGGTTATGTACATTGTACATAGGCATAATATAGTGTACTAGATAGGCCGTATGCGCGAGGCGCAGGGTTTAAAATTAAAAAGGTAAGGTTTGCTTGTGTGTGTCAGTGGACGCCGTCCAGCTTTCGCGAAGTATGGGAGAATGAGCCCGTAGACTGCATGATGTAGAGTAGTTAATAACAGAGACTCATCTTCTTTATTTATTTTTTTATCTATATTTAAATTTATAACCTGATTTATATTTATGAGCTTATCTCTTTGTCTTTCCAGAACCTCTTGAGACAGTTTTAGCGACATTATGTAGGCTGTAACGCTTTGAATACCTACTTTGTTTTTGCAATATTCAATAAAACAGTAACCCCATACTTTTCCTAGAGACATTGAAAATGTCCAGTTTAAAGTATCGTGTATAATCGTAATTTGAGGATAACAAGGATCAGAAATCCAAATAGGTTAAACATTACATGAAATTCCAAATATATAGTATTTAAATTATGGTAGGCTTTAACACTATTGAAATCGCCAATATTTACGAGATTTTCCGAAAAAACTAAACGAAAAACTAAACGTAATTCTAATAAATACTAAAAATAACAAATAGTCCAGTCCAGAAGCCAAAAGTTGTCACATCAAAAAACATTGATACGTGCAAGCGTGCGATCTCTGCTTCCCTCTTTGTCTATGTAAAAAGTTGCACGGCGTTCGCACACATGCACAGTTGAAGCGCACACACACAGACGCGAGTGAAAGCGGGTAAACTAATACCCAGGCCGGATTAATGCTTCAGTTAGTGAAAAAACTTTTTTTCAGACTGCGCCGTCCGTACCAGAGACGGACTAGGCATTTCGAATTAACTAATTTGACATGACGCGCAATTTTTGACACTTTGATAGGTTAGTTTGACATAACGTCGGGCATTTAAAGTTGCAATATTCATAGACTTGCAATATTCATAGATTTTTATGTAGTTTTTAATGTTGTTGACATGTGCTTATTTTCTTTTCTATTGCTTTTGGAATGTTTTTTACGACCAAAAACATTTTTTTTTCACAAGCTCTTTTAAAAAATGGATAATAAATATTATTAAAATTAAATATTTATCCAAATATATAGATAAACATCTTTACACATTTATGATGTCGAAATATAATGGCAAATAAAACGTATTTTTGGATTGAGTCACCGTCAATTTTCCGTATTCTTGTTGTTAGTATTTTATTTAACTAATTTATTAATTTCGTAGCAAATTTATTATACAAAAATTTCTGTAGTGGCTGGACTTCTGATAGTTCACCTGGGGCAGTACTACCACTTTGCCAATTAATTCAGCCGTGGAATAGGAATGTTTTTCGGTTTGAATGTCAATGTGTCCAGTAAAATTACAGGGCATGTTAGACTTAAAATCTGTATGTCTGTTACCTCGAGACAGAGCGCAGTGTAGTGACATGCAAAATTCTGGCTATCCAGACATGCAAAATTCTGGCCATCCAGAATTTTGCATGCCCCTGTTTTTGTAATAGGTAGACGTCATCACTTTTTCAAGCACGACGCTCGCCTGATGGTAAGAGAAGTAATAAATTACCTTAGGATCAGAATAATTTACGGTCTCTACTATTTGTTTTTAAGTATTTGTATTTCAAGCACAGTCCTTGAAGAAATAAAAAGTTTCATATAACTTTTAACCCCAACTTCACATATTTAAAAAAATATATATTTTAATATTTTTTTTAAGATGCCTTTTCATTTAATATTGCCTTTTATTATACTTATAGATTTATATTATCACAAGGTAGGCGAACATTTTCCTTAGAAAATAATTCAATATATTTAATTATAACTCTAATTAAAGGAGAACAATACATAACGTCACCTAATCTGTATTTAGATATTCAAGGTGTTGTCGCTTTGTTAATTTTCCTGCAATAATAATAATATATGCAAATATTGAAGACGTTTACAGAATGTTATAAATTGACGTGAACCCACTCCAGACACAAGCAAATTAAGCTTTGTTGGAGAGCTTTAAAACAATGTTTAAAATGTGTGTACATTTGTCAGTGGAAAAAGTTAAAATAAGTATTTTGTTTATGGGTTTATGAAGGAGTTAAAAGATAAATAGGTTAGTAGCGTTTGATCATTATATCACCAGATTATGTTAATTGACGATGTCTTTTAGGTATTCTATTCACCTTATTTCTGAAACTGTAACTCCTAATTTGTCAAGCCCAATTTAATTGTTGTAGGTATTTTCTAAACTTGAGTTTAATTACATATTATGTATTTTAATTTTATGGGAAACCATAAAGCAAGTGTAACTCGTACTTGATCAGTTTTTTTTTACCCGACTACAGGAGCGTTATGATTTTGACCTTATATGTATGTTTATTAATCTGTTCCCTCATAACTTCTTCTGTCTTCATAGCCCGCTGGCTTTGTGATGTCACATTATATTGAATATGGCGCCCTCTAGAGTACATAAAGTCTAACTAAAAGAAAATAAATCGTCAACTTAGCCGTGTTGAGTATTAACTAGCACATCTTAATTAGCACATCTTAAAAAAATATATAATTATATTACTAGCTGTTGCTAGCTGCTTTCCTTGCATGCACCCAATAACAGGGGATAGGAAATTTCTAAAATTATAGCGTGATTTTAGTCTGTTTTTAGCTTTTGTACTTATTTTTTATACTTGTTAAATTAATGTATTGCGCTATTACGTATGGTAGTGAGTAAGCATAGTAGTTCTGAATGATATCCGTCAGACATGTCCGAAGTGTCCGAAAGTGTTCTCAGTCGATGTTTGAAGAATATGTAGTACCGACGTCAGGGTCTCTGTGTGCGTAATATCTTCACTCAATCTACGAAGACAGCCTTCTGCCCTATATTTAATTTGTGGTATAATCCTAGGTTTATTTTTTGGCGGTTAAAAGTAGGTTTAAAAGCAGTTGAAAGTTACTTAGACACTGGCTCAATACAAAAATCGTAATTATTTTGGTTCGGTCGTACTTATTTCTTTTAATTTTTTTGAAATTACGTAAAGTCCTACCAAAGAGAATATAAATACTACGTACTACAGAACATACGATTGCGTGAAACGAAACGTAATTTAATATAAACGTTTTTTTATTGCTTATCATTTTCAGAATTGTCAAAGTGCGTGAAAAGAAACTAAGCCGCCATTTTGTTGACATTGACAGATGCGTCTCTTAAGAAAATTGGCAGTAAGCAGTTCTTTATTTGTGTTATAAATTAGGTATGAACTTGTAGAAAGTATTTACTTACTTACAACTACAAATTCTTTGACTTGTTGTCGTTAAGGTACAATCATTTTCTGAAGTATACCTATCTAAATTCTATTTAAATGAGGTATTATGGTGCTTTCCTTTAAGCGGTGGGATTTCCAATGTTTCACAGAAAGTTTAAATACATTATAACATAGTGAATGAGACGTGACTCAAATCAATGAGATATAATGACGTGTCCAAATAATAGAAGTAGGTTGTAGGAGCATTATATCAACGTTCTACCTGACTTGCTACCAAAACGTAGAATCATCAAGGAGTAACACTGTGACCAAAACCTTACGGTATTCCGGCAGCACTGAGCACAGGCCTTGAGAGTAAGACCAATCTAAGGCTAGCGTGTATATAGGCTATCCTCGACCACATCATTGCTTACCACCAGGCGAGAGAGTGGTCAAACGCTAGCCTATCAAATAAAAAAAGTAATTACATTAGTTATTACATTAGTAATTCAGTTCAGTTCATCATCCAATCTTAAGTTAATCACAAAATATGTCATAAAATATTATCTAAAATAATATACATCGTCCAAAACTACAAATTGATTAATATATAATTATATATGTATATATTATATACTTAAGTATGTTAGCCTCCTAAGGCAATAAATTATTGATCAACTGTTGATTGAAAGTACTTATAGTGTATAGACTGAATTCCTTGAGAGATTGATAGGGATCACAATTAAGCAATATCACGTTATGTTCGATCACGTTATGCAATTTTTTTGTGTTTATTTAGAGTAACTAACCAGTTTTATCTAGTTATCTAACCCAAAAATGCAACACTATTTTGTAGGTTGCGTACTTATGTTGTAAAATACTTAAAACAAAAGTAAAATGTGATGCGGGCTCTAGACGACTATTTAACCTATACATACCTACACTCTTTTTTTGTGCCTTTACCTCCATGTTTTTGCAACTTTCTCGACTATCTTTATGTCGTATAATGTAAAACACAATGGAAAAATTACGCGCATGACTTATGGTTGATTCTGTAACTAAAATTAAATAGCTTAAAATGAACGTGAGTTTTTATAATATGAAATTAAGTCTTTAGGTGCTAAGCTAAACATATCAATAAACGATCTCCCTCAATTCAGCCCTGTGTAATGACTGGCTGCACTGACCCGCCTGTCTTGTACCCCAGGCTTCAAAAGTTCTGCTCATTTGAGTGCTTGCCGAGATTTCATTACCCCAACTACTCACTTCGGTATTAATTTTTTTTCGAAAAAAAAGGGTTAAATGCACGCATTCCGGTTAAAGGGCATCCGTTGACCGTTCACGGTTACTTGATCTCAGAATTAGTTCTCTAATTACTGTTGGGAGACAGTTTTTAACTCTTTTGAGAGTAAGTACTCTTTTCTCGGCTTCCTGTCTATGTTTGATAAAAAGCCTAGAGTGCAGTTCAAAGCTTTGAGCGAGTTACATTTTAGTAGATACTGGTACGACATATTGTTTGATTTTCGAACTTTTTGTTGCGATTTCGTTTTATTATATGTTTATTTTTGGCCAGGCTCTTTGTTAAAAATAAAATGCAATGTTATTGGGTTTGATGTGAAAACTTTTTTTTGCGTCGTAATACATTTGTTATTCGCATAATTTTAAGGCTTGCCATATGCATAAAGGCATCAACACACTATAGGTACTTACTAAAAGTATTCATTGATTTGAAAACTGAATTCAACAGCATTTTTATTAATAGTTAGGTATGCATAGCGTTAAAAAATTATAATTTACATAATTTTAGCCTAACTTTAATTTACTATCCGAAGAATGACCGTACCGTAAATAGATAAGTATAACCTACAAATTGCAAAATATTCAGTGTTAATATACAAAGGGAGCGTTCACACGTCTAACGATTATAATTACTTTAATGCTAGATGCCACGCCATTGCTTACCGTCGGATCAGTGATTTACTTTCCTTTATTTCCCAAGAGTATTAATCACTATTTATAAGATTTTTAGATATGATTTAATTAAAGTTTAATTATTGATTACGTAGTCATTACTGAAATTTAATGGGGATAATATTAATGTACTGGTTTTTTTTTGTTAAATTGCCAACTATCCATCGTTCCGCTGTTCTCAGGCAAAATATTTTGATAAAAAGTGTGCTTATTGTGCTTATCAGATTGAGGGGCAAGCGTGTAGGTAAGGTTATGGGGACCTTAACATTAGGTTGTACTGACTCTAATCAACAATAGCCGTGTAAGAAATAACATAAAACAGAAGTCTGACATTTTGCAAACGTAATACTAATAATTGCATGGTATCGAGTGTCTGCCTGGCCAGCTACCAGTCATACTACCACCCTCAAGTTGTCAATCTGTCGCCAAACATCTAATGTGTTTCGGGAGCTGTCCTTGAGACTTGAGAGCCAGTTCCCATTTCTAGCGTGCTACATTCCTCGACCTCATCATCACTTACCAGCAGGTGAGATAGTGGTCAATCGCTAGCCTATAAGATGTTATTTAAAAAAATAATTATTAGAACATGAGTGCCTCTATCGAATACCTGATTTCGAACCAAAGCTTGCTAAAGCAAAATATATGTTTCTAACAAAATATTTTTATACTACAAAATCAAATAAAACGCCTACACGAAGTAAAACACTTTCGTGTTTCGCGATGGCACGGCACGTAAGGTAGGTAACACATTAATTAATTATGTCTTAGGGCGGGTCTCGACGACTTGTAGTTGTCGCACTTAGGTAATTTCCCATGTGTATACAGCCTATGCCGCGCCTTTTCACCTTCGCATGTATGCCTACCATTCCTTATACGACATGGGTTTTAGACTTACAATTTAATTTGGTTGCTGAGCTGTGGTGAGGTAAAAAGATTTTTTCCCCGTTTATATATCTACCTATTTTATAATACGTAGGTCAATGACGCATAAACTTTAGTTATTACAGTTAATGAACCAAACTTCCTTTAAAAGGATTTAATTAAAATTAATCTTTAATAACGCTCTTATCAATCATCGAAGTACATAATAATGGTCTTTCTATGTACAAGAATTGGTGGCCAGTGTAACTAGAGCTCTCGATGTAAAACAAACAAACGATAATGCTAAGAATGTAAAACAGTTGGGGATCTTGAAGATCTGGCCGGTAGCGGCTTCAGCATAGCGATAAGGGTGGACGCTGGACTTCCGCTGGTTTCTGATAGCGGTTGTAGGAATAAATACGACTCATTTAAAATGTGGTTTTATTGTCCTTAGCGTTAAAATAAGAAATATCTAATACTTAAAACAGTCATTAAATATGAATCGGTAAAATTTTACAGTTTAGTCATAATGTCTCATTAATAACAACGACAAAAAACACAAGATTTTTTCTATCGTCATGTTGTAATGAGTTTTATTTATTTAATCTTCCCTTGGGAATCAGAGTATTCTAGGCCTAGCTTATTCACCATCTTCGAACACATCATTGCTTACCACCGGGCGAAATAGTAGTCAACGCCTTTAAGATTATATATAAAAATTGTTTTTGAAAGTTTACAAAATTAAACATAAAACCAAACGTGTGAAGCGAAACTGTCTGAAAAATAAACATAAAAAGTGGCACGACCTTTCCCGCCCAAACGCCTGTCATTAGAAATGTCATAACGTTTTTTAAGGTGGAGACTATACTAATGAAAGAACGCCCTCTCCTTCGAGACCGGTTTAGGCAAATGCGGCCTCGCATGTCTGTCTATTACGATATGACATGTGTCTAACAAAATTAATGTTTTTAATTGCATATTGTTTATTAGAAACAATAGAATATAAACATTTAAGAAAAATAAAACGTTGATTTTTTAACAGTTTTAGTGAAACTAAATTGTCACAGCTTTTATACACGTATATATGCTTATTACGAGAAAAGCTAATCACCTATGTTCAAAAAACCCTATACCTACATTAAACACTACATTTTTCACTATTTATTCACAGGTGGTAGTAGGAGCATTGTAATAGCATAGAAAAGATAATAATACTACGTAATAGCTTACCAACATCAAGAAGAAAATCTGCCGCCATAACCTTACGGTGTTCCTGCAGCATCTGGTACTGCTTGCTATACTGCCTTTGAGAGTCAAAGCATTCTAAGCCTAGCGTGTTCACTATCTACGACCACATCATCGCTTACCACCAAGCGAGATAGTAGTAATTTTTTTTTTATCTGATAGCTATAAAAAAACTGTAATCATGTTTTTAAGAAATAGGATTTGGCTGTAGGTAGGTATAACTTTTCCTTGCAGTTATAACCTACATTACCTATATTTTGTTGCATACCGACACTACAACGACTTTTAAACGACTTACTCCGATAGCATGTAAAAATAATAAAGGCTAACTCCCGGAAAATGCTAATCATTTTATCGCTGGGGCGGAGTAATTAAAAAACTGAATGCCCCATCGAAGACAAGATAACGTCGACTGTAGGAAGAAACCACCACTCTTCTAATTGCCATTTTCATTAGCTGATGGATAGGTACGCTTACCGTGGGCTGTCTATCCCATATGTAGTACATAATAGACGCCATTTTATAGTTTTAAACGCGAAACTCGCGTATTCGTTAATTTAAGTATTTACGTATGGAGCATTTTTAGAGTAAAATGGAATACCTATACTGTTAAGTATTTATAAAGTAACACTTGAGTTTAAAGAAACATTAAAAGTATAACCATAATGTGTAATCAAAAGGAACCGAATACATAATAGAATGATTTATGATGAAAAACCGACTTCGCATGCCGCGATAGTCAAAGTACTAGTAATAATCATGTCATCAAAGTATACAAATATGCTTATATTATTAATCTCCATATCTTCGGAGATAATTTTTATATCTTGATAAAATGGGACCAAAGGCATAATCTTTCAAACAAAAACAAGAATTTTTCAAATCGGTTATATTACAATATATACAATATTATATTTGACGGAGTTCTGAGGTAACAAACATGAATTGAGAACTTCCTCATTTTTTGTGAAGTTGGTTAAAAAGTTAAGCATAGGAATGTTTGATACTCATTGCGACTCGCGGGTTAGCTCGCATTGAAAAGAGTCTTATCATTAAAATTTTATTATTCTACAATATAAGCTGATTTTCGCATTTATTATATGGGTAGTTTCTCGCGTGTATCATATAAGTACCATATAAGGTTCTAATGGAGGCAATTACCTACTAATAAATAATACATTTAATAATAATGCTACGAAATAATGTTCTCCTTTCCATCACCTGTTTATAACTTTATACCTATGTAATGACTGTTTCTGTATTTTACCGTTGATTTCATATAAGTAATTCTAAGGAAGCTTGGTTTTACCCACGTTTGTACTTTGTTCAAGAGAGTGAATTAGTTAAGTAGTTAAGTACTTAGTAAACGGGTGTTGATTCATGTGACTTTGTACTAATACATGGTATTTTCAATACTTAATATATATTCGCTATTTGAATCATTAAAATTATAGCGCGTAGCCGCGCCTTAATTAAAAAGAAAATAACGACAAAGGAGGTCACAATGTATGCATGACACGGAGCATACTCCTTGATCATAACGATAAGTAGAACGGCGTAGAACCGCGCCTTGCGTGTTTTAATTATATTATTAACGACGATGGCCGGCGAAAGGCTAATATTTTATAATGGCCAACGTATCGCAATGATATGTAAATATTCGGCCACACCCGCACCTATTACGTACATCGCGTGCGTGTGAACTCTAATTCGGAAGTAAAGACACGTTACGTAAAATTTAGTACTGAGGCGTGACGTTCTTTTTCGGTGCTTACGGCTTTAGACGGATTCTTATGGTAAATAAACAGGCGTACTAATGGGATTGGCGTCGAGTGGCCGCTCCTAGCGACGTTGAAAAACTTCTATGTCGTGTAATTAGCAGGTTTTTGAAGGAAAACTACTCATAAGCTTCCTCGAGAGGGTCGTATTAATTACTCGAGGTGCTCGTGTGAGCGTGGCGCGGTTTAAATGACCGGCCACTTGGCGCCCTAGCTTCGCCCGGCCTTATTAAAAATGTTAACACGTAAATTAGACTGCACGGTGCAGTGTATTAGCCAACCAATTAAATTTTACAGTCTCCATGTACAATGCCGTAGGCTGACGTCACAAGTCGGGGGATGAATGTGACACTGCCTAAGGTTAGCGTAGACTACCCCTTATGTTTAGAAACGGCGCGAAATTAACGTCTAGTCGTTTCGTATCTCTAGCCCTTTGATAATGTTTTAAAACGAATATCTGTCTAATAAAATGCGAATGGCATTTTTTTATTACGTAAAATTTATTGGAGTAAATATTTGCCCAGGTAGTTAAAGCGGTGAGTTAAAAAGGCATGTGGAAATTGCGACGTAAGGTTGGCAACATTTCCGTAACCAACCGTAAGAGTCCTTGTATGCGAGAGATTTTAATCTCCGTTGGAAATATGGTGTGCCATTTTTTTTTTTCTCTTTGGTGGCATTAAACAGTTCACAAATTCTTATAGTGAGTAAAATTTAATAACGGTTATGTATGATTTGTAAATTTTTCTTGACATTTTATTAATATTATATTAGTGTGAGGTTGAACGCGTCGGCGAGCGCCCCGCACTCAAGATCCTGAAGAAGGCTTCCGGATGAGGCCGAAACATATGTCGATCGCTATATCGACATCGCGTAAGTCACGTTAAATTCTCGTTTTTAAATCTATAAGTTTAATATTATATTATTTGTGTTGAGAAAATTCATGTTGTTATTATTTCATAATTTAGCCACAGATTTTCTCGAATACGTTACGTACGTTACTATAATTCTGTTACCAATGGTTTGAAAAGTGAGCTTTTTCAAGATAAGGGGAAATTATTGAGTTATAGATATGCCCTAGTCTGAACTAGGGCGTTTATATAATTTCGCGAATCGCGACATTTCAAACTGTTTACCCGTTCGTGTGTAAACGCTTAAAAGGTTCCAGCTCTGGTCTAAGTGCACCCCTCATGCCTAGTGTGTAAAAAGATTAATTGGAGTGTTGCCCGTGTTTCTAACAATTTACTACAGAATTTACGGCACCTTCTGTGACGGGCCGGCCGCAGACCACTTCTGCTCAACTTAATTAAGCGAAATAACTTAAACGAGTCAACGTAGCTAAGTTACTAATTAGTGCTATCGTAGCCCAAGCTAATTCAGCGAGTGACTCTTTGTTTGCGGCCCGCCGTTTCTTTGAGTTTGCGCGCCAAAAGAATTTGTCTTTGCGAGTTTGCATCGACTTTGACTAAGGATGTTTGTTTTGCCCCGGGTGAGTTTCACTGAACACTTTTGTTTGTGACTCTTGCTGTGGTCTGTTTTGTGTTGAAGACGTCACGAGATTTTGAAAAGAAATAGAAATGTATTCTTGAGACTGCAACGAAAGTCGCCCAAAACATTCATATTTCCTGTTTTAGGCCTAGCGTGCTACCATCCTAGACATCATCACTTACCAAGAGGTGAGTTAATTGTCAAACGCTAGCCTGTACTATATTAAAATATATATCTTAGCACCTGGTCTACGTTACCACCTACTATCCTCTTTTTAACGATTACAAAGTACAAATAAATATTTTTATAATTACAATAGTTATTTAGAGGGCTCAACATGTCGTGCATGTTTTCATACAAACTGTCAAGGAAAAATAAAAAGACACGAGGCCACGATTATATAATAGTTACTTCGTAAACGAGGCGTCGAGGCGTTCGGCAAAAGACACAACAAGGGCTCTTAGTGGCAGTGCTCTCGAGGTGTCCTATACACGACACGTACGTCAACAAGTGGATGTATGCAAACCTTGTGCCATGGCAATCGAATTAACGTTCAATTAAAAAATAAATCTCTACATTATTTTCTTGCCGGCCAGTACGAAATTTATTTTGTAATGTTGCCAGTCAAAATACACTTTGCTGCACAAGACGGAAAAATAATTTAATGTATTTTTCAATAAATGTTTTATCATACCATTAAAACTGAATAACAAACAATGTAATCAATTTTTAGTTATCAATCGATAGAAAGGCTATCGCATAGCTTTATTAAAAACTGATTAGTGAGAGTTTTGTTAATAAACTTTACGTTTTAATTAGAACTAATGGGTAGATATTCTGATATGTTAATTAAGAAGGAAAAAGGATTTAGATTTATTAGTATTTTATATTCACATAAATTGTTACCTATTATGAAAGTCTTAATCGCCCTTTTTAAATGTTTTTAAACCGACTTGACATTTTTATTTATTTTTAATTTTGTTATATTTTTTTATTATTATTTATTTTATGTTTGTTACCTCAGAAATCTGGCAAAACTGAAATATTATTTTTTTGTTTGAGAGATTATGCTTTCCGTTTAGTTCCATCCAAATTTTATCGAGATCTGATAATCATCTCCGGAGATATGGAGACAAACATCTCAAACTCTGACTGTCGCGGCATGTGAAGTAGTTTTTTTCGTTTTGTACGATCATAAATTAGGTCGTCTGCTGTTGCTTTTAATGTTTGTTTTTGTTTGCATATTTCTTGCTGACTCCAAAAGTGCACTTTTTTAGGTTGTGTTGTGTACATCTAAATGAAAGTCGCGCGGGTCACTAATCGTCAATTTCCTTAAAAATTTAAAATATTGCCCATCACCTAAGTTCAGCGGACACCTTTCTTCCAACTACCCTCCTTTACCCTCTAATTGCGTTTCATGCGATTGTAGCCCCCTCACCCTTTCAGTGGCCTTTCAGAGATGTTTATCACAAGGAAATGGCCGTTTTCCGTTGTCCACAACACCCATTAGCTGACAATAGTAATGGACTAAGTTTTGTTACTGAAGAATGTTTTGATTGGTCAAGTTCCATGAAAATTTATGTCCTTAATTTTTTTTTGTGTATATAAAAATCTTCGACATTTCAACGCGCCAATTTGCCTTCTACAGTCTATAGACTGTAGAAGGCAAATTGGAAAATACCTTGGACGTGTGTTTTCATAAAGCGCTATGAATAGATTGTCTTCGACCTCAAAACCTATGATTAAATACTATATTTCTACATCTGATAAAGATTTTATGTTTTTCAAGAAGTACATTTCTCCAAGTTATCTACTCGCATTATGATATACCCTTTGAAATCCCTAAAATCGATGCGATGCGGATATACGGCTTAGTAACTATTAATTAATCTGTAATACGGCCTTGATTATATGTGGTCTCATTAAATTGTTTTCCGGCAACTTTTGATAATGTTTACTATTTCTTATTACCTATACATATTGTTTTATCTAATATGTCACAAAAACTATAACTGCAATAACTAATAACCTATAGCGATTTCGTTATCAGTTAAAGCTACAAAAGCTTTTATCAAAGCTTTTACTTCGTCCCCTATATCTGACAGATAAGAAATAGATAACGATAATACAAGCTTGAGATATCTCTGCTGATAAGTAGAAAGGTTTAATATGAAAGTCGTTATATCGTTTCAAGTGTTTGCATGCAATAGACACGTGACAATATGTTCTGAACTTGCCTGTATGTGTTGTTTTGTATTTTTGTTACGCGATTACTCCGCCCATTGAGAACCGATTTTAGAACGATTATTTTTTTCATGGGTAGGTAGGGTATGTACCTTACTTATCCATGACATCTCCACGGTAGTTGGGTTATACAATTCATTGAGATCTGATGAAAATCTCCAGAGATATGGAGATAAACACCTCAAACTTGACACTAAAAGATTTTGATTATTGTTGGTCCTCTAAATTTGATAATCGTTTGAAACTTACTCGCGCGGTGTATGAAGTCGGTTTTTTAGTTATAGTACTATCTAATCATGTCTGATTCTTTTTATATATTACGTTACTTTAATGAGAACATTTGAGTTTCAGATTCCTTCGGAGATGCAGACATCTACTAAATGATGAATATAAGAGATAAAAGATGGAAAGCGAACATTTTAAATATAATTTCACACGGGTAAAACCGCGGTATATTATAATTACCTAATGATCTATATAGTTAGATATGGATATATGTACAAAGAAGGGGGAAGGTTATTATCAGAGAAACACTACGGCAAGCCTTTATCACGAATATCACGGACTTAGATAACGGGAAATTAGTTGAGTTGAAATCAATACTTGACGGGATTTTTCCATTACTACTATATTGGCGTCTCGTTATTTTACGTTGGAGTTTCGTTTCGGGGATATTTAAAGGCATGTGAGATTCGGAAGTTGTTTATTTGTTTTTAAGGCTTATGGCAGTATATTGATGCAATTAAAAGTATTCTTACTTAGTTGGAGGGGTTAAAAGCAAACGCGGGGTGCACTTTTCCATACAAATGTATTCCCCCTTTTCCGCCCTGGAAAATGCTTCTAGGACAAAATTTGTTTCTACAAAAAATCAAGGCCTGCTGTAGCTATTGGTTGGTAAAAAAAAGCAAATGATAGGGGCATAGTTACAGCAGCCTTTGATTTTTTGTAGAAACAAATTTTGCTCTAGAAGCATTTTCCACGGAGAAAACGGGGGAATACGTTAAAAAAAATTTGCGGTAAGACCGCCCATTGTAGTACCGGTGGTAATACCATATACTTTAAGTGGTTTATATGCTAAGTTTACTTTGCTGGTATTCAATAAAGTGTATTTCTATTGTATTTCTATTATTTGATGACGACGATCATTGATTTTGTAAATCACTACGAGTATATTACTTGCCTTACAAAAAAAAGGATATTTAAGTCCTATTTTCTATCCTGCCATACGTATTGGGAATCCCGGTAAAAACTGTCAGTCGAATCAAAAAAAGACATTGACTTTTACACTCATAAAATTGCTTGAGATTTGTATACAACAAAATTATTGACTTAGTTATTTATTTTATGCTTGGTGATAACTAAAGACTCACAAAACGAAGACAGTCATTGTAATTTATAAACCACAGATTACCTACGTTTCTACTAAATGTTTGTATTTATATAAAAGACACATTTTATTAGCAAATAATAATTAATTTGTCACGATGTGTCATAGACGTCATGTACATAAAGAATATATCAATGAATGTATATACGTTACAATTCCAGTAACTTATATAACACTGTTATTTTATATGAAAATAACTAATGTTACCATAGTTTAATACTTATAATTATATAACTAATAAACGAACATACATATTACATTATTAATAAATATCTTTTTAGATATTACATGTATCTTTGGTGTCCGCTTTACTCGATATAGCACTACTAATCGAGACATGATTTCAATGTTCCGCCTGACTCGCTACCAAAAAGTAGCTTTTTTATATCATATAGGCTAGCATTTGACCACTACCTGTTGGTAAGTGATGATGCGGTCGAAGATGGTAAGCACGCTACCATTATCCGCCAAAACCTTATGGTGTTCCGGCAGTACAGCCCTTGAGAGTCAGAGCTTTCTAAGCCTAGCGTGTTCACCATCTTCGACCACTTAATCGCTTACTACCAGACGAGATAGCGATCGAGCGCTAGACTATCAGATATAAAAAAATAAAACGCTCTAGAATATTCTAGAACTTTTTTTCTTGATATCTACCTATGTATTAAGTACCTACTTATAACCCTTTTCAAGTTGTCTATTGATTAGTGTGTGTTTTTCTACAATTGTATAATGGAGTAGTTATGCGCAAAGTAGTATTTACTATAGTGTCTTCAAAAGAAATTATAGAGGGTGCACCAATGTCACCCTCTATGAATCAGCTAGAACTTATAATTTCATAAAAATTGTGGCGATTTCTTCATAGACGATTCTTTTATACCTAACCCTTATAAGGTCGTTTAGATTGTGAATTTTTTATGAAGAATTTCAATCGATTGGAAAATAATATGTTTGTTTTCGAGAGAGTTAATAAAGCTGTGATAGGTCGTTGAAAAGAAAACTATAGCAATGTCGATCGGCAATTTGGCTGTTGTATTAACCTGTATTAAAAAAAATCATGTAGGCTAGCGTATTACCACTATCTCAACTGTTGGTAAGTGCTTTTAACAATAATTCGAGAACATATCTGGATTCGAAAATGCCCTCCTTCGAATTGTATCTTTGCAATTCACAACGCTCCGATCGGAAACTTTTAACATTTTGATTAGAAAAATTGAGAGACTCTAATCGAAATGGTTTTCGTACCCAAATTGATTCAAAATTCAAAGTGAGGCTGTAGAATTCGGATACTTCCGATTTTGAATTTGAATACGTACATCGCAATCTTAATAATATAACACGAGTCAAATTCAGAACTTCCTTGTTAAGTTTAACCAAAACTTAAATGAAGGTTACAAGTGAAACCTATTTCAAGAAGGTTGATGATACTTGTAGGTGATGATGACAATGATAAAAATTTACTATTTCAAGGCTTAGTACATATTTTTCATTTTAGTCTTTAAACAATAATGTCATCAATATAAAGCATTATTTTCCATTTGTTTCGTTACATCCCGTTCAGATTTGATTATAGTTGGGGGTGCTACCCTATTGCGTATTTGATAATTAGGAAATAGTGAACTGTCAACCCTTTAACTTCGGGAAAACGCATGTATTACCAGTATTCCGCTTAACCAATTATCAGGGTAAAATGACTATACAAAAGGCTAAAGACTTTTCTCAGCTCGATTAATGATATTGGTGTAATATCTACAAATTTAAATAATATTCATAGTTAATTAGTAATTTGCGTAATTTTATTATAAAAACTCACGTTCATTTTAAACTTATAGATTTAAAAACGGGAATTTAACGTGACTTACGCGATGTCGATATAGCGATCGACATATGTTTCGGCCTCATCCGGAGGCCTTCTTCAGGATCTTGAGTGCGGGGCGCTCGTCGACGCGTCGCACCTCGCACTGCGGGCCGCTGCTCGTGCAGCGCGGGCGGACGGAGCGGGCGGCGGCGGTGGTGGTGTTGGTGGGGGGTAATGATGCGGTGTACATAGTGGAGGCGCGGGATTAGGTTGGAGGGCTTCGTCTTCATCACTGCTGTTTACTTCAGACGAGACCTCATCCAACCGGCAGACGGAACTCACGGTGTCCTCCTCACTGTTGCCACTGGTGACGTGCTTTCCATGAAGAACGGTTTTCCACGTATTTGACAGGTACCACCCTCTGTCTCTGTTGAAGTTACGACGACGACTGATCTCAATGGCTTCTCGGATTTTGCGGGGTACAAAGTACTTTTCACGCGCCAAAATCCGTGCCTTGTCAAATCTGATGTAGTGCGTCGTCCCAGATGTGAGAGCGTGCTCTGTAACCGCCGAGCTACCGCTGTCCACGTTCTTCATGGAAGCAATGTGTTCTTTGAGTCTTGTGGACACGTTTCTTCTGGTCTCGCCTACGTAGCTTGCACCACAGTCGCAAGGAACGACGTAGACCCCAGGAGCTCCTAGGGGATCCTTATCCTTTGGAGAGCGCAACAATTGCCTGACACGTGAGGGGGGGCGGAATATCGTCTTGATGCTATATCTTCGGCGTAACAAGTGTCCAATTTTGTCCGTGACCCCCTTGACGTATGGTAGGTACGTTGCTGCTCTCTCAACCGATGTTATTCGGCACTTTGTGGAGTTGTTCGCAATCCGATTACTCTGCTTCCAGCTGTATCCGTTTGCCTCTAACACCGCCTTCACATGCGCGAGTTCCGTGTCTACATGTTGTGGGTCACATAATCTCAGCGCTCTGTTGATAAGTGTCCGAGGCAACGACGCTAGATGGGCGGGATGGTGATGAGAGTTACAGAGCACGCTCTCACATCTGGGACGACGCACTACATCAGATTTGACAAGGCACGGATTTTGGCGCGTGAAAAGTACTTTGTACCCCGCAAAATCCGAGAAGCCATTGAGATCAGTCGTCGTCGTAACTTCAACAGAGACAGAGGGTGGTACCTGTCAAATACGTGGAAAACCGTTCTTCATGGAAAGCACGTCACCAGTGGCAACAGTGAGGAGGACACCGTGAGTTCCGTCTGCCGGTTGGATGAGGTCTCGTCTGAAGTAAACAGCAGTGATGAAGACGAAGCCCTCCAACCTAATCCCGCGCCTCCACTATGTACACCGCATCATTACCCCCCACCAACACCACCACCGCCGCCGCCGCCGCCCGCTCCGTCCGCCCGCGCTGCACGAGCAGCGGCCCGCAGTGCGAGGTGCGACGCGTCGACGAGCGCCCCGCACTCAAGATCCTGAAGAAGGCCTCCGGATGAGGCCGAAACATATGTCGATCGCTATATCGACATCGCGTAAGTCACGTTAAATTCCCGTTTTTAAATCTATAAGTTTAAAATGAACGTGAGTTTTTATAATAAAATTGTAAACCTCTACGGGGAGGTATGCCTTAAAAATGTGCGGAGATTTGCATCGCTGAGGAATAAACGTAACAAACTCGAATGTGGTTTAGTGTTTGTACAAAAGTGCCGAAATAGTGGAGTGTTGCCGAAGTTCTTGCGCATTAAACCAGTGAAATGTATTCGAGATTACACAAAGTTCTTCAGTGATGTGAATGATAAATTGGTGAAGAGGGTAATACGAGATTACTTTCGAAACATCGCGAGTGTATCAATGGAATTGATGGAATTACACTTACAGTTGTCTCGTCTATTACGTCAAGATTTATGGGATACTTTGGATTCAATGACTTATAGCAGAGCGCAATACACTTTAAACAATTCGTCTAAAAGTCATGATAGAAAATTAAAACACCTGACAAAAACCTCAGAGCAACGTCCTTCCGACGTCAACCGTTCAGTGGTGGAGAATCAGGCGGTTGTAAATTTATCGTCGCAGGTACTCACTGATAATGAAAAATCGGTATTATCAAAAGGTCTTAACTTTGCACCCACACCGCGGAAGATACCCGTCGAGGTGATCATCACCGGTATCGAGGAAACGATCTCCCGGAATAACATACCGATTCATGACGCTGAATGTTTACGACAAGAAGTAGCATTGACATTGCGAAAATCCAAGGTACCTAAATCCAACATCTCGAACTCGGAAATGTTTGCACTACGTAGTTTACGTAACAACACAGAGCTTTTAGTTTTACCCGCAGATAAGGGGAATGCAGCAGTAGTCGTGGACACAGCACAGTACGAACAGAAAATAAACCAGCTCCTCAGTGACGGTAATACTTACAAATGTGTTACATACGACCCTACATCTCGAGTAACTACCAAACTGAGTACACTACTGCGTGCATTAAATGAAGATCTGTACAGTAGATTACGCCCTTTGAACCCAACTGCACCGAGAATTTATGGCCTACCTAAAATTCACAAGCCGTCGTGGCCTTTGAGACCTATAGTCAGTCAAATCGACTCACCCACTTATAAAACAGCTCGATACATGGCTGACATGCTACTTCCATTAACAGGAAACACCACAAGTTTTGTGAGGGACTCGCGACACTTTATACAGCTCCTAGATGAAGTAACATTAGGTGAAGACGAACTGATGGTGAGCTTCGACGTCACGTCATTGTTCACGAACGTACCGATAGAGGACACACTCAAAATTATAACGGATTTATTCCAGAGAGCTCTTATACCTATCGAGTACATGAACATAATAAAGTACATACTGACAAGTGGGTATTTTAAGTGGCGCGGTGAATTTTATATTCAGACGGAAGGTGTGGCCATGGGTTCTCCTATAGCTCCAGTAGTTGCGAATATTTTTATGGAGTGGTTCGAGACATCGGCACTACACGACATATCCTTTAGACCGAGATACTGGTGGCGATATGTGGATGACGTGTTTGCTATTTTACATAAGGACCATGTAACACCCTTATTAGAACATCTAAATAGCAAACATCCGACGATCACTTTCACTGTCGAACGAGAAATAGAGGGCGCGTTGCCGTTTCTTGACGTGTTACTCAAGCGACAACAGAATGGACATCTCTCACACACAGTGTACCGCAAGAGTACGCATACAGACCGGTACTTGAGAGCTGACTCCCATCACCATCCCGCCCATCTAGCGTCGTTGCCTCGGACACTTATCAACAGAGCGCTGAGATTATGTGACCCACAACATGTAGACACGGAACTCGCGCATGTGAAGGCGGTGTTAGAGGCAAACGGATACAGCTGGAAGCAGAGTAATCGGATTGCGAACAACTCCACAAAGTGCCGAATAACATCGGTTGAGAGAGCAGCAACGTACCTACCATACGTCAAGGGGGTCACGGACAAAATTGGACACTTGTTACGCCGAAGATATAGCATCAAGACGATATTCCGCCCCCCCTCACGTGTCAGGCAATTGTTGCGCTCTCCAAAGGATAAGGATCCCCTAGGAGCTCCTGGGGTCTACGTCGTTCCTTGCGACTGTGGTGCAAGCTACGTAGGCGAGACCAGAAGAAACGTGTCCACAAGACTCAAAGAACACATTGCTTCCATGAAGAACGTGGACAGCGGTAGCTCGGCGGTTACAGAGCACGCTCTCACATCTGGGACGACGCACTACATCAGATTTGACAAGGCACGGATTTTGGCGCGTGAAAAGTACTTTGTACCCCGCAAAATCCGAGAAGCCATTGAGATCAGTCGTCGTCGTAACTTCAACAGAGACAGAGGGTGGTACCTGTCAAATACGTGGAAAACCGTTCTTCATGGAAAGCACGTCACCAGTGGCAACAGTGAGGAGGACACCGTGAGTTCCGTCTGCCGGTTGGATGAGGTCTCGTCTGAAGTAAACAGCAGTGATGAAGACGAAGCCCTCCAACCTAATCCCGCGCCTCCACTATGTACACCGCATCATTACCCCCCACCAACACCACCACCGCCGCCGCCGCCGCCCGCTCCGTCCGCCCGCGCTGCACGAGCAGCGGCCCGCAGTGCGAGGTGCGACGCGTCGACGAGCGCCCCGCACTCAAGATCCTGAAGAAGGCCTCCGGATGAGGCCGAAACATATGTCGATCGCTATATCGACATCGCGTAAGTCACGTTAAATTCCCGTTTTTAAATCTATAAATTTGCGTAATTTGTTGAGGATAATGTTTTCATTGAAATATGTGGGGAATTATTATGTCTCCTTGGTAACTTAAGGTGTATATTATTACGCGTTTAAAATATATTGACCGCAGCATTTAGTATTAACTGCCTTAAATAGTCAAGGAAAAACCTTAGTTTAATGATAATAAATGATGAATTCTCTTACGTCAATATAAACTTCAGTTTAATTATTGGTATTTATAAATGTTTTAACTGCAACCTTTTTATCCTAAATAATAAGTTTTTATTAAAATTTTGTAAGAGATAAGCACTGTAGTTCGTTGTTTTTGTTAATAGAAATGTCAACTACTTAAAATAAAAAAATGTGATCAACAATTGAAAATAAATGAAACCTCAAATGTTTTAATTTTTTTCTATAAAGTCCCTGTAAACACAATATACAATAAAACATTTTATTTATTATTATTATTAAATTACGACGCGACGGCTAAAATCAGCTGAATTGACGGGTCGAATCTGCTGACTGAGTCACGAAATTTGTTATGATTGCTAATTTTAGAACTAAATAGTACAGACAGTGCCTTGGCACTTGGCACACTTGTGCAAAGACTAGTTTGCAAAGTATAATGCATCGGATTTTAATAAATTAATGTCTCATTGGTTTTAAGGTGAAGTTGCAGATGTGCTCTCATCTGCTATTTTACTGCAGAGCTATAACATAGAGTCCTTCAAAAGGGATGTTAAAAGGATCTTAACAGGACGGCAACGCATGAGTGCCACCCCTAGTGTTGTAGGTAAGTGCTCATAGGCGACAGTGACCGCTTTCAATCAGGTGGGTCGTTTGCTTGTATACTAAATATTACGAGTCTGCTACAAACTAAGCATCGTCATCTCGACCTGTAGCTTCGGAGTCACACCGATACGCCGTCAACAGCGCAAGATCCTAGCCGCTTTAAAAAAAGCTGAAAAAAAGAAATCGACTTACCTGAAGTTTGAGAACCACTTGACGAGCTGTGCTGTGTTGTTCTTGTTAAACTTGATATCTGGGAAGTACATCTTGAGCACTGCTGAACTTGGATACCGCACCCAGAAGAACATCAGCTTCGCTTTCCGCAGGTGCATCGGCGTTAATGTTGAGGAGTACAGCGGAATTAAGGATAATCAATCGTAAATATTTCATAGAGAATTGGGGTGTTTTAGAAAACCATTAAAAAATGGCAAAATTTAAAAATAAATAAAAATCGGATCAATTCAAATCTGTGTGAAAGTTTATATGTAATTATAGGCCTATACTATAGAGTGGTCAAACGCTACCCTATAAGATTCTAAAATAAATAAATAAATAAAAAAAATTATGATATCGTAGATCATAAATATTTATCATCATCATAATAATTTTAATTAAAGGCAAATGATGATGTGTTTGGAAATTATTAGGTACATTTTGAACCGACTTCCAATAATATCGTTTCAAAACTAAAAAAGAACCGACTTCAATGTTCATTTTCAGTACCAATTTTGAGATGTTTATCTCAATATCTCTGGAGATACTTATCAGACCTCGATAAAATTACCATGGTACCACACTTGGGATATCTCCTTTCGAACAAAAAAAGAATTATCAAAATCGGTGCATAAACGACGAAGTTATCCCCGAACAAACATTTAAAAAAAAAAAAAAAAAAAAAAAAAAAATATACGGTCGAATTGAGAAACCTCCTCCTTTTTTTGAAGTCGGTTAAAAAGCTTCTCAATTCGTCTGTATATATATTTTTATATGTGGTACGCAATTTTTTCGCCAACTGTAAACCGATCATGAGTGGGGTAAATCTTCACGGTGATCCACTATAAAATTAATTGAGATATGATGAGTATCGCCGGAGATATGGAGATAAACATCTCAAAATTGTCACTAAAAATGAACCGATATTAATAATTCTTGACTCGGTGTAGTTTTTTAGTAATTTTTATCAAGATCGGAGAAGGTTTTTGGAGATTTATGCAGATTAAAATCTCAAACATGACTGACAAACTGACTCACGTGGCATGTGAAGTCGATTTTTTAGTACACATATGTATATAAAAATATAACCCGAGATATCTCAAACATACGTAAAAATATTGAACTGTGTATATATAATGTTTATTTTAAAATGACTCTTGACAAACATTTTACATTGTATCTATATATAACGTAATTTATATATATACAAATATAAAGCAAAGTGGTCGCAAAATAGTTGCAAAGTTATAAGAGTTGCGATGTATTTAAACACAATATATGTATCTATGGTATTAAATGTTCTAGGATAGGATATTATAAGAAATGTGTTTCAAATCTGATTATGTGGTGCCTACGTCGCGAGGTAGGCTCAACGAAGCACCACAATGCCTTAATCCGTTTGCATTTTCTAATCTTATAATGTGCCTTAGCCGATATCTGCAACTGTAGATACTATGCTACAAAAATATATGTATATATATATACGGTCGAATCAGGATCATAAAAAATAAGATCGCTTAAAAATTCATTTCAGATGCCGCGCGAGTCATTTTTTGAGGTGTTTGCATATCTTCATATCTCTAGAGATACTCATCAGATGATAATAAGTTATATACAAAAACCTTCCCTGAAAAATATATATTTGAATGACGAAAACCCCATCCAAACGGGATCAGATGTTCTTAAGAAAATCGCGGACATAATAACATACATACATATAATACGGGTTGAATATAGGACCTTCTTTTTGAAGCCGGTTAATATATATATTGAAACGGGTATGTTAAAGAGAGTAAGTAATTGAATCAGTTTCCATTGAAAATAAACTGTTTGTGTTTTGTTTTGTCGTAAGGAGCGCCTTTTGTTTGCCCCCCATTGTTAAGTTCAAGCGGTAGGTCCGTGGAAAGCGGAGAAACCGCAGCGTTGGAAAGGTTTCCACAGTCGTAATACCTGACTGTAAGTAGGAAGTCGACGGTCGTAAGGTTAAACGGAATAAGATATCTAGGGGCTATTTGCGGTGGTTAATACGGCGGTTGAGTTACATTCGTTCTGTTAAATCAGAATCTGGCGTTCAATCGCGGATTGAATTTATTTTCAGATTTACGAAGTTGAGTATTGTAGCCTCGTCTGACAAGAAACGTAGGCAGGCAAACGAGTCGAATGATCCAACTAGTTGGGGGCAAACTCTAGTAGACCCAATATTTTTTTTTGTAATTTAAATAATTTAATGATATAGTAGTGTTGCAATTAATTTTTCGCTTAAATTAGCACCAAGGAATGCCCGCTACAATGTATCAAGAGTCATATTGAAAAGGATATGGTAGGCTGAATTCCGTCGTAGGGCAGGTCGGTGGAGTTGCAGTCGGAGTGCGGGTCCTGCGCGTCCATGAGCTGAGCGTGCGGGTGCGGGTGGTGCTGTGCGTGGTGCGGCGCGTGCGCGTGGTGGTGCCGCCACGTGTCGGGGGAGGCGTGGTGCGCCGCCGCCAGCAGCGCGGGGTGCAGCAGCGCCGGCGGCTGCGGCAGCGGCGGGGACTCGCGCTCTGGCGCCGCGGGCGGCGACCGCGCTAGCCCGCCACCGCCAAAGAACGGCGAGTACGGTGAGAACACCTGGCTCTCGTGCAGCGATGGGTTTGGTATAGCCACCGACGTGGGCAGCCCCGCTATGCCCCCCGGGTACGCTAAACGTGGCGACGGTGACTCCGGGAACTTGCTCTCAGGCGAGTGGCCCAACCCGTCCCCCAGGATGCGGCTCACAGTGCGCGGCGTGATGCGCGTGTCTGTCACCTTGTGCCGCTTCTTCTTCGGCGTGACCACCAGGCTGAGCGCCTCGTTCTGCTCGGGGTTCGGCTCGCGCTCGAAGTGGCCGTTCATGTGCGGGTAGAGCGAGGGCAGCGACTTGGGCGGCGTCTGGAACATGCCTGCGGGAGGTCGCACGTGAGCGCCGTGCCCGGGCCCCGCCTCGCCGTGCAGCGGGAACGCCGCGCCAGCCGGCCGGGGGCCGTTCATCTGGCTCAACAGCATCGGATTATGCGTCATGAAAGCTGGTACGCCGTTTGGCGTGCCGTGGTGGACGGGAAGGTTACCTGACATCTGCGCTGACGGCCTCTCCTGCGGCTTTGGCGGCGACTTCCTCCCGTCCAGCATCCGCTTCGCCCGCATCAGGTCCTTGTTCAGCTGCTCGGCCACGGCTGCCGCTGCCTCCGACTGTTTGCCCAGAGCGCGCCGCTGGTGCACGAAGCGCGTCACGATCGAGTCAATGAGGCTCGCCAGCGAGGACGTGATCTCGTTCTTGAGCACCTCCGCGAGGCCCTCGAGGTCCGCACCCGGCATCGGCCCCACGGAGCCGGTGTTGCTTCTCAGCGCGTCCAGCCGCTCTGCCAGCTCCGACGACATCGGTGGGTTCTGGGGCCCGGGCAGTCTCTGCTGCGGCGAGTGTTGGTTGGACTGCGGCCTCTGTTGCTGATTGTTCTGTTGCTGCTGATGTTGCTGCTGCTGTTGGTGCTGCTGATGATGCTGATGTTGTTCTCGCTCGGCCGCCTCTTTCATTCTAGCCTCTTGCTCTAGGAATAGTTTTTGACTCACGTTCAGGTACATGGCAGCGGCGTTATTGAGGTGGTGGTGAGGGTGTTGCGGGTGCATATGATCGGCGGGTGGCATGTGCGGCAGCATGGGCAGCGCGCCATTGAATCCGCCCGGCAGGTGTGGGTGGCCGTGCATCTTCGCGGACATCATCTTGCTCATTACCTGCGACAGAGCGGTCGGCAGCTGCGGCGGCATCTCCTTGGCGGCCGGCGACGCGGGCTCCGACTTAGGGACCGTCTCCTCCTGCTCGATCTGTTCTACGTCACTCGAGGCACCGTCGTTGTCTATTGTCTCAGATTCCGACTGTCCCATCCGATTACACAACTGCACGTATTTCTTGTGCATCTCTGCGAGTTGCTCTTGCATCGTCCTCAGCTGGGACTTGAGAGCGTTCTTTTCTACTAACTTTTGTTGTATGGGCGGTCGGTCACCGTCGTCTTCGGAGTCCTCGGAGATGGTCTGCGCGCCGCTGCTGTGTCCGGCGCCGTATCGTTCGGCCGCGCCGTCATGCTGCTGCGGGTGGTATAGTTTCCTTTTCTTACACCCGTTCACTTGCGGCACTTGAGGCACTGGACTGGATCGCATCGTAGACACTATGTTTTCAACACGAGCACGTTTCACATCGAGAGTCGGTCGCGGGGAGGAACGTTGAGCGTCACTGTCGCGGTCGTCCGGCTCGGACTTAGGAGCCAGCAGGGGCTCCTGCGCTGGCTGCGCGGGCGGCGGCGACGTGCGCGACTCGCCGGCGCTGTCGAGCGCCAGCAGAGCCTCGTCTAAGTCCGGTCGCGAGTCGCGGGACGCGGGCCGCTCGGGCGACCTTTTTTCTTTCGGTTCGTCGTTATTATTGTTTTGAAGCACGTTGTTATTGTCCGGGGAAAGGCGGAGCAGATCCTTCTTGCGGTTCTGCAGAATATCGCGGAGCACTCTGTGAGCAATGTCATCTCTGGGAGGCTCGTCGTTGGCCTCTTCCTGCGCGGGCGCTCGGCCCAGCAGCTCGTTGAGCATCTCCGCGGGAGCGTACCCAGGCGCGAAGAGGCCGAAGTGTTGGCGGCCCTCGAAGATGGCGCCGTAAAGTCCGCCACTCATGTGTGCAGTGCGCGCGGGCGCCGGTCCGTTCGTCGCGAGAGTCGAGTACGAATTGCGCGGCTCGCCGGCGTCCACGCGCTGTCTGGCGCGTTTCTGTTTCTTTAGGAGTCTATCCGAGTAGGGCGCGTGTGAGTCGGCCTCCTCCTCCGATGACATCATAGGCGAGACGGGCCGGGATTGGCCGGGCGGGCGGCGGGCAGGGCCCCGCACTACTGGCGCTCCATCGCCCGCTCTGTAACATGAGGGGAAGATCACACCTGCCGTGCGCGCACTTCGACGCACCGCGCGGGCAGAGACGCACGAGTCTGACCCGCTACGAATGCACATTTATAAACAATCCTATTAAAAATTATGTTTGCTATTAGTATATTCACATTTTAATAGTTACACAACTAGCAACTTTCCAAAAATAACCATAGCCTAAAAATCTTATATATTGTAAGAATAAGATTACATAAAATAATTTCGATAAAACTCTTTAATAATTGTTTGAGCTAATATAGGTACTTTTCGATAAAACGAATGTATAAATTATATTAACTCAACTTATAAAACATAGAAATCTAGCAATTGAAACACTTAGACCTACATTCTTATCATAAAACGAATCGCTTATTTGTGGCGGCATCTAATATCTATTGACATTAGAATAATTTTACATGATGACTGGAAAACAATGACCGAATGTCACGGCATTGGAGTTTAGGAAAGTACGATGGAAGGCAAAGATAAAAGAACCGGACCAATCGATAGATTCCTATCTGTACTCATACGGCTACTCTAATGAGATAGGAATATATTAGCTACAATTCCATGAACATATCAGACGAATTAACTGAACTAAGGTAATTTTTGTTAATTTTGGTGGAAGTTTCTCTAACAATTTAGACCGTAGAATCGTAAACGTATATCGATCTCCATACAAAAACATATTAAATATGTATAAACATAAATATGAGCTTTAGAGTATTTGAAATCTTATTCGAAACTTTTACATATTCAAAAAACTTGATAGGTTTCTTTTAACCGACTTCAAAAAAATGAGAAGGTTTCTCAATTCGAGCGTATATACATATGGGACAGTACCTACTATTTCATACATACCTACAAACAACGGACTACTCCGTTTTGGTGCGTGACGTATTACTATGTCAGATAAAATTGGCGCAGTGGACAATGAAGTTTAAATGTCAGAAATAATTCTGTGAGACACGCGGATACGCAATTACATTGTTAATATCAGCACAAAATAGATAAATTCTAAAATGAAATTAGTGAAAAGACATCGATTTAATCAATAAATAGAAAGATTCTAATATGACTACGAAGTATTTAAAAAGTACACTATTTTTTACCTGATTCATTTATTATAATTTTGAAAAAAATTATATACCTACAATCATTACTGTTTTGCATTTCAATAGGTTTGTAAATGATGATATCTGATTTGGGGCACATATACTTAAATACTTACCTATTTTAATTTGTGTTAATGGGCATGACCTGGCTGACATAAATGTAATTTATTTTCATTACTTTTATACATATTAGCTAAAATCCTGGTTATTGGACCTGTTTGGTCCAATAATAATTATTGTGTAAATGACTTTTTGGAATACAACTCTTCAAGACGTAATTTTATATAATTTAATTATATTGTATTATTATCATGACATCAAATCTAATTTTAAAACTTAAGTTAATAATGATTTATCTGTAACCAAATGATTTCCATTTTTTCTTTTAATATTAGTGATATCTTGATGAATTTATTTTATGAAATGTTAATTTAATTTAATGTTTTTGTGTACGCTTTCACATGTCATAATTATGACAAAATAGACGGACGGAAAATGACGAACGCCCAAATGTTAACTCTTTTTTTTGTGAAATAAACATTCATTTCGTTTCATAATATTGAGGAATAAAACCAAGAGTTGGTATTGCTGTTATTTATATATTGATGTTTCCCCTACATAGTAGGTTTAATAATACACTTAATTTATACCATATTTAATTACCTATGCTTGACTGACACCGGCTGATGATGATGATGATGAAAACAAAACAAATAAGCTTTAATAAAACAATTGAATGAATCTCGAATCCTACATATTAGTTTTCGTTTAATAGTCGTATTTCGACCTGTTTCGTCAGATGTATCGGTGTCAAATAAAGACTAAGTTTGCTGCTAGATTTAGTGTTGCCATTGTCCTCATATGTACCCATGTTGTCGGAGGTATGGAAACGCGCAGATCTCCCGAACATCCGGCCGGCACAATGAGATGGTATCAATAGCGATTACTTCCGATGGCGGGCTGCGTGACCACTTACGACAACCGTCACGGACGGTGACTTGTGTCGTGGTTGCTGTTTAAACTTAGATTTTATTTTATCTATCTTTATTTGAGCTGTAACTAGGACGCCCTTCAGTTATAAGATGCAGCAATGATATACGCAAGCTGGCTGGCATCGTTTGGAATTTTATTTAGCGATTTCTGATTTTCTTAGTTATCTCACTTGTTTGCAAGAAAGAGTGTTGTGATAATATTATTATTATATAATTATTATAAGTTACCGGATCGATAGGCATCTTAAAACCATTTGTGTAGGTAAATTGCCAATTTTCCTGCTAACTTTATTTTTTTTTACCAATTACGTGTACGCAGCTCAGAATTTAATCAAAAATAATGGACAGTCTCCTCAGAATATTTTACGGCTCACCTAACTACAGCGAAAGACGTACCTGGCTTTACGGTCACATCTCAAATAAATATATAAATGTATACATCACATAATCCTTTCCTTCAGAAGTTCAGATATACCAAGGACCTTTTTTTTTGAAAATTTTATTTTCGACTAATTCGAGTACGCTTACAAAAAGTGGGCAGTACCTACAATACAATATTTTTGTTCGAAGAACAAAATATACCTTTTTATTTAAATGAATAAGGAAGATTTATTTTCTCAATAGTAAATACGATAATAACTCGTAATAGAAACACATATCGTTTACGTATGACTGCGGTTAACTTCGAAGTATGATGTCCATATAAGACTTATATACCTTATTGGATATGGGGTTTTCCAAAAGAATAATTGCTTTTAATAAATAATTTATTCATAGACCATTTGACTCTTCAAGGAAAAAAAAATCATCCACGCTGTTATATTTTATTTAACTCGTATTAAATTGACTTGACTGCACTAATTGCTATGAAAATATAAAACAAGAAATGCACGAGTAAATTAGGCATTTCTGTTTAGCTAATTAATATTTTAAGAGCTGACTATTTTTTTTATATCTATAGAATTAATTTTTACAAGCTTTTATTTTCCTTGCAACGTAAGTATGCTGTCCGTTGACATTTGCAAACCATTTATAATGGTGTCTGAATGAGCAGATTTTTTAAACTTTTTTATATCTTATAGGCTAGCGTTTGACCACTATCTCGCTAGACCTAGAACACTCTAACTCCAAGGTGCTGTGCGCTGTCAGAATACCGTAAGGTTATGGCGGCAGATTTTTCTTTGATGGTGGTAAGCTACTTTTTGGTAACGAGTCCGGTGGAACATCGATGTATAGGTAATGCTCCTACATGTAAGTAAACGAACACCCACTATAGAATTTGAACTAGTGGTGGGCGTTATTTAACGTAAGCGGTTCTAGAAACTGCTTACGAGGCTATAATATTTGATTATGCTGACGTTTGTTTTGTGGATCTCAACTCAGATCTTTTGAATAAGTTAGACCGCCTTCTGAACACTTGTATTAGATTTATTTTCTGTCTTCGTAAATTTGACCACGTTTCTGAATACCGAGCTAAACTTAATTGGTTACCAATATGTGAACGAAGAAACGTGAGAATTGTCTGCCTGCTCAACTCGATTTTAAAAGAACCAAACTCTCCAAAATACCTTCAAGCCGGTTTTCAATTTCTCACCGACACCCACTTGCGTCAGCTGAGGTCCGATGACAATTTGATCCTATCTATTCCTTATCACTCTTCTTCCTTTTTAGAAAACTCTTTCTCTGTCAAAGCTGTAAAACTTTGGAATGAACTTCCTGTGGAAGTTAGGCAAGTAAACTCAAAACAAGTTTTTAAGATGAAAACCCGTGAGCACTTTTTAAAGAAGATTTACCCATAGTTTCTCTTTTTGTTAGTATGTATATTCTACTGTATTTGTCATAGTTACTTTTTTATGTAATTGTATATATTGTATTATGCGTATATAATATATATATATATATATATATATATATATATATATATATATATATATAAATATTAATCTATTCGTATCTGTTTGTATATATCTATAACATATGTATTAATTATTTTAAAATATTATAAATTAATTTTTTGAATAATTTGCTTTCTCTCTGTTGTAATTTACTGCGCCGCCACTATTTTTTCTGCACCTCCAGGATGACTGGTATTGTAAATGCTATTCTAGCATTAAGTCCTCCGTGTACAATTTTTGTGTGTGCAAAAGTATAAATAAATAAATAAATAAAATAAATAATAACTGTATACGTAGTTTCGCAGATCAAAAGTAAGCAGTTATTTTTCGTAGGCAGTTTTGTGATATGAAACGTTATTTTTCTCAAAAACGTTATGCAAAATGGTTATTAGATTACGTGTACGCAGTTTTGTCACAGAAAAGATGGCTTTGTGCGGCGATGTGCTGTGACTAACTGTGTACAAGCTAATAACATTATTCACGAAATAGTGAATAAAATCAAAATAATGTATTATCGAAATAATGGGATGTTTTCTTATCTTTGTAATGTGATATTTAACAGTATCAATTTTATTACGCGTGCAAAACTCTTTTCCGAAGTAGCTCTATGTATGTGCTGTGTAGAAATAACCAGTTACTAAAATAAGCGTTTTTAAAACTGCTTACGCGCAATCATGAAACTACGTATAACTAGTTACGCGAATAACCGATTACGACCCACCTCTAATTTCAACCAGCGACCTCTCGTTTAGAAGTCAAGCCATCCTTTACGCCAACGGCGTTGTCGCATTAGGGGTGCAATATGAAGCATTGTAATTAGAATTTCAAATTTAAACATCATCAAAATTATTACTATAGGGCAAAATGTGAGTTATCTGGTTGCAGAATATATCAGCTACATGCATGATGCGAATCATCTCGGTCAGACTTTTTGTACCTGGGTGTCTCTGTCTGTGTGTGTTATATACATGATACAGTGTGTGTTTCTCATTCTCATTGGACAATGTACAGGCAGCGTCAATCTAATTGGAACCAGGGTGATGCTTTATTTGTGGTTTTAATATATTTAAGAGATGCTTTTGAAGAGTTACTTTTAATATGATTATGTATGAAGATTTTGTTTTATACCTAACTAGCTGAGCGACCAGGCATCGCCCGTTTTAAAAAGTATCCTGTCCTTAGTACTGGCTCTCCCTGTTCAAAATTTCAGCTTATTCGGTCCAGCCGGTAGACCGTGAAGAAGTTCCAAACAAACAAATAAACAAACTGATTTTCGGCTTTATAATATTGGTGTTGATTGTAGATTATGCAAACGTGATTTTTTAGTTTTGAAATGTACATATTTCCGTCTAGGTATATCCTTTTACATACATACATACAATTACGCCTTTTTTTACGTTGGGGTAGGCAGAGAATAATTCTTTCCACATGATACGATCCTGATATACCTCTTTCGCTACTTCCACTTTCATGAGCGCCTTCATGCATGCTCTCCTGTTATAGGTACTTTTGAGTTTGCCTTTCTTTAAAACGTCTCCGATCTGCTAGGCTATTCTGTAAGCTAGTTTACGCATCTCGCAAGCGGTGAGATTTCAATTTTGTATTACGAAATTCAACCGTATTACAATCGTATTACAATTTGAATTTCGTAGTACGACTCACCGCGATTCCGCTTACGAGATGAGTAAACTAGCTTACAGAATAGCCTACCTGGCCATGATACGTTCGCCTAGATCGGCCTCTACTGGCTGACCCATCCACATTTGTCTCATAAATCTGTTTCGTCAATCTTCATCCATCCTCTCTAGATGTCCAAACCATCTAAGCATTCCTTTCTCCATCTTTGTCCCTGCATCTTCTACCACACCACAAAATTCCCTTATTACGTTGTTCTCCACCTTAGCCATGAGTATTTCTTTTAATAGGATATGATATACATTCTTGTTTAATAGGCTAAAATATAGTATCTCACCTGTTGGTAACTGAGGATGAGCTTGATGATAGTAACACGCTAGGCCTAGAATAGGCACTCGCTCTCAACAAGTCGGCACATATTAGATGTTTGGCCACAGATTGGGTGGTAGCTAGTCAGCCTAGACAAGTCTACCACCTTTCAGGGCGTTATTATAATGATAAAAGCTTGCTCATCACCTGATAATTGAATACATTGTGATAAGTTAACTTGACAAATTTCAATCAATTAACTTCACAATGAGTATTCTATCGAAATCATATTGGAAAACTTGCTCTGACCAATTTGCTCTATATTTGCTTTGTGCAAATTTGCCACTGAAAAGGTGATACCTACTGAAAAATATCATCCTGTATTTTTATTACTCTCAAGCCTTTGTGCCTCTTTGGTCATTATTCATTCATTTGATGACTTTTCATGATTATATAAGTACACCCTATGTATGAGACGTGGCAAATTATAGCGTTTTTAGGACTCTATTCTCTATGCAGTAAAGTTCAAATTGCTGGATGATTTTCTATAGATTTGCGTTGTTTTTGGTACTATACAAAAATGTTACTGAGTTGCTGGACCGTCTCAAAATTGTTCCGGTGTTTCCGTTTCTTTATTCTGGCTCAATTTGGTTATATTTGTTGGTGAAACTGTTGGTTAATGTACTCTGATGTTGGCGTTTTAGCATATTACTATGTATCTACTTTATGACCAATCAGAATGAACCATTGTGAAGAAGTCTGTAACTATGAATATAGATTAAAAAATATAAAAATCCAGACTAATATTATTAAAAGTTTGTGACTCTGTCACTCTGTCTGTTTGTTACCTAATCACGCTAACTTTCAAACTGTAGGTAGGTAATAAGAAAGTCATTTTCCTTCCTCTTCAAATAACATTATTTAATGTGGGTTAATAGGGAATATTTAGCGGTTATGGAGTAATTAGAATATCCATATGTGGTTTTAAGCCATGACTTAAATACCATGCTTTTATGTAGCGATCTAATAGACATTTAATAAAATGGATAGGTTTGTATAGGTATAGGTATAGGTAAAAAGTTATATATGTATATCTTTTCCTTTTCAAAATATTTGAACTAAATATATTCGTTTTAGATTAGGTAGCTTAGTCACAATAAGATAAAATTTGGTATGATATGTTGTATGTTAAGATTATCAATGTTATACTAGTGATATGGTTTTACCAGGTAACATATTAAACAACTTCTTCCTTTTTATAACCCCGACACTAAAAGAGGGGTATTATATATTAAGTATAAGTTTGATGTGTGTATCAGTGATCAGTGATGTTTGTCTGAGGCACCGTAGCACCCAAACGGATCAACCGATTTTGATTAAATTTTCTTTGTTTGAAAGACGACTTAATTGAGAGTGTTCTTAGCTTTGATTCGGGAAAATCCGCTCAGCCGTGTTAAGACTATGAGCTCTTTTAATTGATGACTCTTTGAGAGCAACTCTCATGACTAACCGCCGTTCCGCCTAACTTGCTAACAAAAAGTAGCTAATCACCATCAAGAGGATAATCTGCAGCTATAACCTTACGGTGTTCCGGCAGCACAAATCCCTTGAGAGTCAGACCATTCTAGGCCAGTCTGTTTACCATCTTCGACCACATAATCGCTTTCCACCAGGTGAGATAGTGGTCAAACGGCTAGCGTTAAATCAGGTATCAAAAATCCTCTTTTTTAAAGTCGGTTTTAATAAAGAAGGGGTTATTATACATGTTTTCTAGATTTTTTATGTATTTGTGAAATTAATGTTATTGTGTCTCACATTTGAGGTTTTCACCCTAAGGTACGGTAGTGAACACAAATTATTATAATTATTTAAACAGTTTTGTTCCGGTTACAGAACTACAATGAATAAGTAATGAGGTGACAAATTCTGAAAGACTTTTTGCTCGACATCTCAAAATTAAAAAAAAAGAAAAAAAAAAGATTCGGACGAATTGAGAAAACATACTAATTGAATTCTGACTAAGTAGGTACCCAATTAGTGTGTATATTATTTTCCTCCAGACAGAGAAGCATTTGATTCACCCAGGTCTGATCAATTTAAAATGCGGTATCATCTTTATTTAATGAGAACATGGTAGCATTGACCTGATGATGGGGCATCTTCTGGACTCTGCAGATTACTCTACTCCTTACAAACTTACAGCCGAGATTTCGTGTTTGGGCTCATTGGAATGATCTTGCTAGGCCCAGAATGGGAACTGTAAGGAGGAAATCAAACGGTTATGCCTATTTATTTTACCTGAATAATGTAGCCAGCTGGGAACACAAGTTGTGGTAGTTACGCTACGTAGAATGGTATACGCTCAGATTAACAACATAAATATATTTTTTATTTTATTTTATTTTTTTATAATATACTCTACACACCTTTCAATGCGCCTATGCATTTACAATCAAGATCATATTTGATACACCACCATTGATACACCGCCGTCCGTCACAGTCTCGTTTTCTTCTTTACTATTGGCATAGAAAAGATAATAATACTACGTACGAGTACTATTGGGTTGTCTGGAAGAAATAGCTCTAAACGATAAGACCGCCCTTTGCATAGCTACAGTTATAAGTTTAGAGTATATTTTGTTTTACATTGTTTCTGTTCTTTTGGTGTGCAAATAAATAGTTTATCTATCAATCTATCTATCATACACCCAACACTCCCCACACAAGCGCCCAAACTCATACACACAAAACAACTGTTTAGGTAGATAGGTACCTAATTTGTAAAATAAATGTCATATAATAAAAATGTTCTATAGATACGAAGTTATACATAAATAATATTGGTTTAATAATAACATAAAAATAACCTAGAAAATTATTTAATATCAAGTTTGAACAATATGTTATCATATAACTTAAGATCGTATAGAAAACTAAAAGAACCGACTTCAAATGCCACGGTAATAATTTTAAGTAGCAAGTTTGAGGTGTTTATCTCCATATCTCTGGAGAAACTAAACATATCTCGATGAAATTTAAATGAGACAACCTGTGAAGTATGCCCTTTAAAACAAAAAAAATAATTTTCCAAATTGGGCTCACGCGTCTTCGATTAATCGGTGAACATACAAATAAAAAAAAAAAAAGATTCCGACGAATTGAGAACCTCCTCCTATTTTATGAAGTTGGTTAAAAATGGGAGAAGCCACTCTCGAGACACAGCTATGCTAGCTCGGGAGCCTATGGTTTCATAAGTATATTGTACACCAAAATTATGTCAATAAAGTTATTTTTATGTATTTGTATTAGTCGTCCTGCGCCTCGTCTCGTTGCCATCTTCAATTCTGACACAAATAACATTCCTTCTTAGATCATATCATAACCTAATAGGTAAGACAATAGTCAAGTGCTTGAACGGAATTAAAAAAAAACATGCGGGGCAGTCTTCGGGGACTGCCGATGGAAGTAAAAACTAAGTACTTGTGAATTGTATCGTCGAGATACACAGTATACATATAGCTCATGGGAAGCGTTCGGTGACGATGACGCGAATCCCATGAGGTTTGTTCACCCAAAATGTGCTCAAAGCGCCTAAAGAAGTCACTTCAAAAAATGATGTACCTAATCGTTTGACTGACTGGCCCCCATAAACAAAAACAAAATTAAAATATTTTTTAAGTAACTCTTGTCGTCTTGCCCACCTCACCGTATCGCGGCCATATGGCAGAATTGACCATAAGTCACCATAAGTAGAACAATGCAGATAAACAAAATGCAACAATTATGGAGGGTGAATGTTTCCCACGAATAGCTATACACTTTCCCTGGCGAGGGTGGACATGTGGTCAAGTGAAATGCGCCGGTGGTGGGTTTGGTTCCGTATAAACTGGTTGGTTGCTATTTATTTCAAATTGAGTTTTAATATTAAGGTAGTATATACAATGAGATGAATGTTTTTTTCACAAAAAATAGAGTTAACTATTGGGTGTTCGTCATTATTGTAAATCCATCTATTTTGTCATATTTATGACATGTGAAAGCGAACACATAACATTTAAATTAATTAGAATTACATTTCATAAATAAAAATCATATTTAAAATTTAGTAATGATTTGGCTATTGACAGATGAAGTTACTAACATAAGTTTTAAAATTGGCATTAATGTCATGATAATATAATATGATAGAATTATATAAAATGACGTCTTGAAGAATGATATTCCAAAAATAGAGAATATATAAGAACATATAAGAATTAAAACGCTGGCGTGTACCTCTTCAAAGAGGCAACGTTGCCAAATTTTAGGGTGCTCTTCTAGCAGACAGCGATCTAAATTCGGTTTTTTATAACTATAGTCGTAGTTATTATTTTCGTTTTAATTTAAAGTCAAAATGATATTTATTAGCGTCCTGCCGCGGCTACACGCGTTATGAAAAAAGCTGATCGTTGAAGATTTGCACTAAACGTAAACGTAACGTAAACGTAAGATTTTGTTTTGGAGATTTTTTTGTTGTATTCAATGTTATAAGTACATGAAAAAAATATTTATTGAAAATGTATGTCTTCAACGACGCAAACATATACATTTTTCATAAACATTATGGTAAAGGCATCATATTTTATTATATCCTCATAAATTATATTTACCTATATGGTAAATTTTTATGGAAGTTCCAACTAGGCAATAATCTTAATATATATTTCCTGCGTTTGTATATTTATTTGTTTTTAACCTAATACACAAATACATTTAAAAACCTACAGCCGTGTATATTACCGGTAATATACCTACTCGTAGCAAAAAACATCAGGCACAAAAAAATCTCTGTTATTTTAATTTTTTGCTTAAATTATAATAAAAACATTAAATTTTGTACATATTATGATTTTGACTAAATTGTATCCTTGTATTATTAAAAATAAAAGCTATCTTTACCATTAAATAAAAGTTTGGTATGTTAGTGTTAGTGAAAATAAGTGTTTCAGTGTAAAACATGATTTTGAATTTACTTCTTAATTTTTCTTGCCCCGCTTCGCTCGGGGAAACATACTCATATTGAAAAGACATATAGCATTACAACCTGTCTGACACCAACAATTTTAGTTTTTTTTGCATTTTCATTTCTTTCATAAGGAACCCTAAACCGTTTAAGACTCAGTGCAGTCCGGTGCCATATGGTTCCAATGGTAATCGACATTCTTATTATTATACTTCTACTAATCGGTTTCAGTTCAATGACAGTAACGGTTAATGAATTTCGTAATGTTTTTCTACAAGAATTTTATATTGAAAGGGAGGTTAATAAATATCCGTTACTATGGTAAAACAAAGTGAAGGGCAATATCGATTTATATTGATATTTTCACTTCAGTGTTCTCAGATGTTTCGTTACATATCTCTGGAGATTTCAATAAGATCTTAATAAAATGTCAATAAATTGGCCAATAAATCAACCGGCCCATAGGTGACCGGAGATTTGAACTTTTGAAGTAACATCCCAAAAATGTTTTTATAAATTTCATTAAATAATGCCTCTTTTTGAGAATTCATAAAAAAATGTAAGTGTTTATTATGATCTAAGATAACAGGACAAGCACGACACTCGTCTGATGGTAAGCGATGCCGTGTATCTATTACAGATCCAGAATTTAGCACGTCTATACACTACGCTTATTGAGATTTTTTTAATGTATTGAAAGGGTTTTGTTGCTGAGCGACCACATCACCCTGTGAAGACTTAATACTATTAAAATACTACTTAAGCCAACATAAATTACATAATCTATACATAAATTTAGCTTGATCTGACATTGATAAAGATGTTTAATCTCACATCATCATCATCATTATGATCTGCCGGTATCAGTCCACTGCTGGACGTAGGCCTCCCCCAAGACACGCCACTGAGCCCGGTGTTCGGCTCTTTCTTTCCAGTCACTGCCCACCGCTTTGCCAATGTCGTCGCTCCACCTAGTCACAGGGCGTCCTAATCTCACATGCCAAGTAATAATTACACTTGATGTTATTCAAACAAAAAAAAAAACATTCCCATTTCACGGCTGGCGAAGTGGTAGTTCAACCCTAGGCGGATTAGCAGAAGTCTACCACTATGTCTGTATTTGTTTCTTGGTTTAAACAATTAGTCTATTTATTATTACGTTCTCGTTTTTAGTATGTTTACTGTTAAGCAATATTAGTGCAACTAAAATCATTCTAAATTATTATGCTCTGAACACTGAGCTTGACCATTTTTTTCTATGACCTAGCATGTCTATAACCTTGTAATCGAAGGGAAAATATAATTGCATTATCTTGTATTTAAAGCTGTTTGTATGAACGTAATTTGTTTGCGACCAGACATGTCATAGCATGACCAATTATATCATTATTATGATTATATTGACTTTGTTCGCTCTTTATATTATAGTTTTTATACAATGTATTTTTTTTTCTATCTGATAGGTTAGCGTTTGACCACTATCTCGCCTGGTCATATGTCAATTTATCATTGGCTACGAGAATAGCATATTTCTTGGGCTACAAGATCTCCGTAGCATAATTGCTACGAGTCGTAGCCAAAACTTACCACAGCTCTTGTTCGTGACTACGTCTTAAACTTTGTCCCAAAACACTATAGCTTATCAAGTACGTATGCGTTGGTTTATGATAGAAGGTACAGGACACCCAAAACGCTCGCCTTATGGTTAACGATGAAGTCAGCCTTTATCGGGTATTGTGCAACTGAAATCTATAGTTTGAAATGTACGTGTCACCGCATTGCACATCAGGCGAAAAAGACGCTGGCGAAACCGCGGAGAGCATAGGCGACCAACTACCACAGCAGCTTGTATTTTCTTCGCTGGCCGCGGTCGCTTGACGCGCGGACTGGCCGTGCCAATATAGCGCCTCACGCTCGTCTCGTGTTATTTGTCTTTTCCGCTTATCGCAGACGCAAGACGCGTCGCTCTAGGGTGGCAATTGGCTTAGGTAGGTACCAAGACTTCCTAAGTCTCATATGCCCTGTAATTTTACTTGAACATTTATATAGTGTGTACCTTATTGCGTATCATCATAAACATATATATATATATATATATATGTATATGTATATATATACATATATAATTTCCAGTAAACGACATCGATCTAAACGCCATAAAGTGGAATTACAGAGGAATGAGCCGAAAGGGTGAAGTTGGCCAATCAACATGCATAACTTATGAAGTTAGGATGGCGTGCCTCTAGAACCATTACTGGACTTCTATGAAAAAGGACATTTCACCCTTATCGGTGGATATCACGAGAATAAAAACTCGCGATAAGATCGCGTAGGGTGGTAGTGATGGGAATATAGGTATCGATATGTCGAAAAATAAGACTAGTGCAGCCAAAACAAATTTTACGCGTTTGATATACACTACGACCAAGTTCCATTCACCTTAGATCTTTTACTTTAGCGAAAATAAAAACAATTGTGTTGCCTAACTCACTAATTTTATTTTGATTTGCTGTACGTTCGAAAATGTAAACAATAAGGAGTTTTTGAATTTTAAAGAATATTTTGTTCGATGATAATTAATTTTACTACTAGTACAAAGTTGAAACAAAATATTCAAGCAGAATGAAATATGTTCCTTTTTTTATATTTCTTTATTGCAAACAGTATGTGGTATTTCATTTGTACATCATAATTTATCCAAATACACAGGTAAGCTTTTACGTTAAAAGCATACATATTATTTAAAACGATACATCATACTCTTGAATTATAATCAAAATCAACCACCAGTCAAAATTTGTTTGCAGTCTGCTGTAGAAAAAACTGTAAAATGTATTTTTTGTATTTTAGCTGCAACTCGCGTCTTTATCCGTTCTGAAAAGTATCATTTGTCCTTTCCTAACACATTGGCTATGCACTATGCAACATTTCATTCAAATTAGTCTAGCTATTTGACCGCAAAGAAGTAACACATGAATATATAAACTGATTTTCACATGATTATAAAATTACCGACTATTATACTCACTACTGATTGTTGTCGACTGTCTCAACCTAGGTTTCATGCATGTCCGATGCACTTCCTCGGGAGTTCACGCAGCGAGTTTTATAATTATGATTCAAACTCACGATAACTATTAATCTAAAAAATGATTTTCACATGTATAATATTGATGAAATGTATCGATAAATTCCTTAATATTTATCGACAAACGTCGCCACTAACCCATCCCTAGACGGCGTAGTGGAAGACAAGCACTTATTAGTCGTCATTATCTAGCGCGGTATCGCAATGACATATGGCCAATATTGTCATATCTGCATGGACATGCAAGACAGAACCACGCCATGCCTTCGTGTCCCTTTAATTACTCTACGTGGTATGAAACATCCGCATGCCATACTGGTATTACAGAAAATAATTTAATGAGCGGTCTCGTTCAGATTTGCTGTAACTTTGACGATTATTGTTGTCAAATAATACAGAATCTTTTATTTTTATTTAATAGTAAACCTTGCAGGGGATTCTAAGATATATGAACACGTATCTAATACTTAGAATTAACTATCAACGGTTGTAAAAATAAGCTTCACTGCTTTGTTTTATATAAAATTATATATGATATAATCCGTTGGTGTGTATGAGTAAAGGTACGGTCGCATCGCGGCGTCCTGCGATCTGCGGGCGCGATCTCAGCATTTTTAAATTGTTTTCTGATCGCGTTTGGTGTGAACTAGTCGGTATACTACTGCGCTACCTGATCGCCGCCTAGATCGCGCACGCAGGACGCTGCGTGTGTCCGTACCCTAAGGCGTAACTTTTGCTATTGTACATATTTTTTTTATTTAAGATTTTTGGATCCAGGATCCTGAACTAGTCTCTCTAGTATAGACTATTGGATATAATATGTATGTAGATCATATCATTAATAATATTGTGATACAATGACATAGACACTTATTATGATATAAAAATGTAATAAAGAATATACATGTATATAACTGCACATTATTTTTTGTGTAAATGCAAGCGTAATATGAACAAAGCCTTAGGCTATTAGACAAATAGAGTGCCGATAAAGGATGGCCATAACGATGAATAGATATTTAAAAAGTTTATTTTCATTTGCACTTTTTTACTGAGAATATGGCATGTCATAAACAAAGCATTTAAAAGTCTATCAATATCTATACTAATATTATAAAGAGACAACATTTGTATTTTTGTGTTTTTGTATGTTTGTAATGATTTGGCTCAAAAACTACTGGACCAATTTAAAAAATTCTTTCACTAATATATAGAATGAACTTTCGAAATGAAAATAGGCTATATATTATCCCGTTTAAATCAAAGGTGCATTCGTGGAGACCTAATTTGCAACTTAAGTCGACAAAAAACGGTCGAAAAAACAAGTTTCAAACGAACACTGCTCAATTGAAAATAGATGGATGAATATTTTCTATAAAAGAGTTGTACAACTTAATAAGACCTGCAAAAAAGTCCGCGACAGCATATGTCTATCTCTTAAGGTTGACTCACAGTAACCATTTTAATCTTTAATTATTTGTTAAAAAATATTACACAATTTTCAAGGCTATTTTCAAGTATATAGTATTAATCCTTATCCAAATAATTACGTTAATTAGCTTGGCCACATATTATAGATTAAAATTGTTCTTTTCAGTATATAATTCAAATGAAAACTCTAGAAGATATCACGGATTTCACATACACGCATCGCAAGATTAATAAAATATTTGCAGTGAAACCACAGATTAGGTCATAGTTACTATGAAAATATTTTTATAGGCTTAGCTATTCTGTAGATTCCCACCGATCACAATTTGAAGTCAATATAGTATAATAATATGATCTATTGTATAAAATAATATTCATCTATATATATAACAATATAATATTTCAAACCACCCCGACTGATCTATGTATAATCTTTTCATTAAAAGCATTCCAATGACTCAAACACGACATTTGAAATCTGAGCTGGGGCCTTATTCAGTATTTTAAAGTCTTACCGTGCCGTGTTACGTTATCTCCGCGTTATGGTATTCTCTATGCCAATTAAATCGCGGTAGGGTAAGGTTATGAGCGCGTTTTGAGCTGTCAAAATATCGTGACATATGAGGACGTGTAACGCGCGCGTTTTGTATAATTTACCTATCGTGTGGCATACAGAATACAATTTTTCAATAACGTAACGTGGCGCGTTAAGGAACGCGTTATCTCATTGGTCATACTGAATAAGGCCCCTGAGCTGTAAGTTGGTGAGGATTTGAGTATTCTGTAGAGTCCAGGAGATGTCCCAGCATCAGGTCAATGCTTCCATGTTCTTACAATATCATTGAAAAAGAAAATTTTTGAATTGATCAGACCTATGAAAGTTGATTTCATAGCGCAATTAACTAGAAAATAGCTCAAAGCTTTTAAAATGATTGAACGAATTTTCATGAATCAAAGCCAAGAACACTCTTGATGAAGACATCTAATCTATCAAACAAAAAAAAACAACTATCAATAATAAAATCAAAATCGATTCATCCGGTTGGGCGCTAAGATGTTACAGACAGACACACAGATACACACGCTAAACGTATATTAACCCCTACTTTTTGCGTCGGGGAACGCCGTAAGGTTACGGGGGCAGACGTACTCCTCGGTGGTAAGCTACTTTTTATGGTTCCGTAGCCGAATGGCAAAAAACGGAACCCTTATGGGTTCCGTTTTTTGCCATTCGGCATTCGGCGAACAGACAGACAGACATGATGAATCTATAAAGATTCATCATGTCTGTCTGTCTGTCTGTCCGTATGTCACAGCCATTTTATTCCGAAACTATAAAGACTACAGAATTGAAACTTGGTAGGTAGATGTATTCTGTGAACCGCTTTTCGATTTTTATACAAAAATAAAAAATATAAAAGTTTAAGGGGCATCCCATAAGGTATAGAAATGAAACAAAAAACAATCTCTTCAAACCTTTACATGTAAGGTGTCTATGAAGAGGTCTTTAAAAATGACATTAAGGTTCCTTAAATATTTTTTTCTAAAAGTCTATCATTTAAAAGATAGGCGCGTCTAAAATTGTATATGTGTGCCCCCCCCCCCCACCCCTCTAATGGATTGAAAAATCTGGAAAAAAATACTCTGTTGATCTCAATAAAAACTTTCAACGAAAATTGGTTTGAACGAGATACATTCAGCAGTTTTTGAGATATACCGACCGCAAAGATACATTTTTTGGTACCGAAAATTTAAAGTTATAAAATACTCTACTGTTACGGAACCCTGCGAGTGCGAGTCCGACTTGCACTTGGCCAGTTTTGGTAGATTTAATGATCCCACTACCTTTGTACGAACATCCATAATTCATGAATGCACATAAAACTTTCATTGGTAGGTATATAGGTAGGATTAGACCAACGACCGTCGGGTCAGAATCAGGGTAACTATCCTTTACACCAAAGGGCAGTCCAATATCACACTACGTAAGTATTATAAAACAAAGTCCATCACTGTGTCTATCTGTCTGTTCGCAATAGTCTCAATAGCTACTGAACGGATTATCGTGCGTGCGGTTTTCACCAATAGCCAGAGTGTTTATAAGGAAGGTTTAGGTGCATAATTCGTTAAGGTTTTGTGTAAATTGGTTGAAATATAACGATGATTGTTAAATATGTATATTTAATTTTAATTTTAAAAATTTAATTTTAAAATTAAATGTGTATATTTTATATTTGATGCAACAAACTGATGCAAATTTTGTAGGCATATATGTTCTACCCGTGCGAAGCCGGGGCAGGCTGCTAGTATTATATATTTTCGAGCGTTTACACTCATTTAATTCTGAGTTAACTTAACAAACTTGTTGGCTGAATTTAAAAGTTGATTGCATTTGCTACAAGAAAATGTATGGCGGTGTTATTACAATTTCGTCTTCAAAGCAGCGTTAAAAACGCTGCGTTTATTAGCGTTGCGTATTCCATTCCTTCAGAAGCTTTTCTTTTTTTAGTCACGTTTTCCACACAAAGGAGGCTGCTCAATTACTGGTAAAGTGTGAAAGGGGGATGCGCAAGACGCCTGTTGTCTTCGCGAGTTTTTGTCTGGAATGTGCCACTTTCGCAGCTTACGCTTCTTTGATAGCTAGCGGGCGAAATGTATACTCTTTTTGCCGTGTTACGGTCTTTCTTATTTACGGTAGTTAAGTGTAATGCTCTTAACAGGACTTTCAACTTTATAGTGATGGAAATTGTCAAATGTGGAAACGAGACATATCTATTTATTGCCTTAGAAACTATGGAGGGTAGAGACATCCATATTGGAATTTTTAATGATTCAATTCCATAGTTTTATGTGAGTTAACATTAGATTGGTTACTTCTGACTAATATTTGCTTTGAGTTGTATGCAGAATTTATAGAACTTTATAATCGATTCAACAAATTTTTTTTATTTCACGGAACCGAATGCCAATAACGTCTTTGTTATGGTGTAGTTTTTTAGTTATTCAACCATTTTATTTTAGTGATAGGACTTATGTAAGTCTGTCTGAGACTTTCTTGTGCAGTCAGAAATAGGAATAATTTTTGGTTTAGAGGGTAAAGTGTCTAGTGAAGTTTCAGGGCGTGTGACGATAAGATGCTACCTACAATAAATCTCTAAGATTACATGTACAGCATGTGCAGTAATATGCAAAAACAGCAAACAATAACTATTAAATTAGCGTCTCGCTTGTCTTGTCTCGGTTAAAAGTATTTTGATTTTTCTTGTTTTTCATATTTCTATGCTGGCTATGTTGACCACTATTTCACTAGTTGGTGAAATTCGGAAATGGAATCACGCTAGGCTTAAAAGGGCAGCTGTACACACGTTAGATGTTTGGCAACAGATTTCCCAAATTGAACGTAGTAGCTGGCCAGGCTACTATACTAGACAGTGTCCTACCACCATGCAAAACACATGTCCAATCTCTATTTGACCTAACTAACCCATTCGGTTTAAAAATAAAATACTCCAATGAAATCGATACCTCTTCTCTCATTCACACACGTGTTGAACATTAAAAGCTAGTGTCGATTTATCAAAATGAGTCAAGCAAGTGTCCCCTGAAATCATCACTCCGCACATCTAAACAGATAAGGGTTCCGCCCAATGTATAATTAACAACATTATAAATAAATTGCGAAACGTTTTACGTTCAAACACTCGGCGATATCAGCGTCCTGAACAGAAAAATGATAAAATGTATCTGGTTGTAATTTTGTAATATAAGGTTTAAGTTATAAGATTTTGGACATTCGGCAGCTTTTTGTCTGTGGATAATTTAAGTACACGAGTTGTGATGATAAATTTAAAGTCACGTGGCAGTAAACGGGTGAATAAAAATGTTTTTGAAGTCAAATTTCTTTAGCGGCGTTGTGAACTTTTTGGGATGGGTAAAAATGTTAAACTCGCGTCAGGGCCTCGCGTCAGGACACGTGACCTGATCTAAAATTCATAAGATGGATGGAGAGTAGACCAAATGCACAATGTTAATGTTCAAGCTTTCACTTCTGTCAGCACTCACGGAGTTCAACCCGTTGTTTTTTTTTTTAGTTTGGAAGGTCGAAGTGGCAACTACAAAGAGAATATTCTAGACCTAGCGTGTTCACCAATCTCGATCACACCATCGCTCACCACCAGTTGAGATAATGATCAAACGCTAGCTTAAAAGATATTAAACAGTCGCGTGAAACTAAGTATCAAAATTACAAATAATAAAAATGATCTAACGGAAGCAGCGTGAAAGTAATGACATGCAAAATCTAAGTTACCCAGAGTATTGCGTGATGCAGTATCTGTCAGAGACTTTTTATACTAGCTTACAAGTAGGTATCTGATAATAAATAATTAAGATCCATACTAATATTATAAAACGTTAGAAAAAAGCTATCTATCCTCCGTGCTTGTAAGCATACATTTCTGAACGCACGCATATTTGACAATCATACTTATAAAACTCTGTGTCTGTTTGTTACCTAATCATGCCTAAACAGACGATCCGATCTTACTGAAATTTAACAAAGAGCAACATCAAAAAGATTAACCTTATAGCATGAGGATGAACATAGGCTGCTAAATTCTTGGTGTATCTGAACGAAGTTATCAGCTAGTTTATAACTAACAAATCCACCACATACCGCGCGAGTCAGTTTTAGTAGCCAGTTTGAAGTGCTTATCTCCATATCTCTAGACATCTATCAGATCTCAATAAATTGTATATTGGGACGACCGTGAAGATATAACCTGCTAAAAATAATTTGAATGCGTTCGTAAATGGCGGAGTAATCACGTAAAAAACACACAAAAAAACATACATACGAATTGAGAGACTTCGTCCTTTTTAGAAGTCGGTTGAAAATAGCAAAAAATTGAGACCCCGAGAGACTTACTCGTATTTCATAAAAAAAAACATCCCAACGACAATAACAGATGTTCCTAAATCGTTGCTTGAATTTTCTTTAGATCTAGCACAACAGGAGGCTTCTTTTTACACTGTAAGTTTTGACATGAGGTCAAAGTTTACGAAACAAATATAATGTACACAAATGAACTCGCTGTACGCTTATCGTCTAATCCTGACCGGCTCGACCACATCTGGTAGGATTCTTATCAACCAGAGCCACACCAGCGAAGGAAAACATTGGACTTATCGCGTGCCACATTGTCACACATCCGTTCTTAGCATTTATTGAACATTGAATTATATAAATTACTTACATATTGTGAGGAAGCGCTAGTGCTGTAATGCGACTTTTCTTGTGATAAATTGACTAAGTATCTGGACTAAATATTTGCATCTAACTATGAACAAGATTAAAGTGTGTGCAAAAACACCAATTGAAAAGCAATTCTAAGCTCTTATAAAAATTGAGAAACAAATTTACTGTAGCTTATTAAAATGGCCGATTAATATTACATCAGATTGTAAACTTCAAACTTTTGCGATCTGAACACATCACAGACTACATACTATGGTATATGATCTGTGGAACACATAGTTTTAAATATTGAAATACGGGGGACTTATCTATTGTTCCGTATTTAATACTTATACACATTATATTTAATTACCTCAAGGTTTCGACCAAATAAAATAAATTTAATGTTTTAGTGGCAATAGTTTGAATATCCATAACTATTACTATTATGATATTTATTTAAATAGAAAGTAATCGAATCTACACCATTTTGAGTGATCAAATTTAAAATCTTAAATATTAATAAAAAGTCTACCTAAATAGTAACTAATATCTTTAGTATATATAATTGCAAATTTTATAATGTATAAAAGTTTTCTAAATTTACTGTACACACAACAAAACAAACTATAAATTCCACATCTATAGAGACATTAAATACTTCTCGCCTTGCAAGTTATGTAGAATTCTAGCCATTTCCTGTTGATAAGAGAAATACTTTATTATTCCCAAAGGCAATTCATGGGTGGCACACAAAACAAGTCATTAACCAAAACACATGTTCTATGATTCATTTATCAATGGTCGTTACTTTGACAAACTATCAAGTTTTTTACTAAACATACATATTTTGACACGTTAAGATTTGAATGGTCAAATGATATACGAGACATCTGTCAACAGACAAGATTGTCAAGTTAACATAGCGGTTTAATCTCAATGTAGTTATTGTTTGTTAATATGATATTAGTTTTTTTTTATTAGGTTAACTTGTAACTAACTAACGAACAATGTGATTAAGTCAAGGCAAAGAAATAAATCAAGTAACGGAAGCCAACTTTTTTTTAACCTACTTTTAATTTGGATTGTATATAAAAACTAACTGATACTTGCGGCTTTGTTCACGTACACCAACAATTTTATCACCGTTAAGCTCTGTCAATAAATATTAAAAATCAGATGTAGGAAACATAGATAGATAGACAGATATACACTTTATTGAAACACCACTTACGAAACAGAAAAATACTGCATTTGGTAAAAACATATAGAATACTCTCTCGCTAAGTTGAAATATTATTTGTTTATTCAAATGTATTATTTGTTTATTAGTGTTGTATTTGGAAAGGACTGTAATCCCCTTGAGGCCACTATGACCGTAGCAATATTTTGATGCCAGTTCTTGTAGATTTTTTGTTTATTTTTTTTTTGGAGCCCACAGGATTACTACGCTGAATTGAATGGACAGGGTGGTCATTTGTTTTCAGAACTACAAATTGTTTTGGTAAAACAAAATACAAAAAATCTGTTGATTGCCAAAACTTAATGATAAGGTAAACACGTTTTTAATACGCTTTTATTAGCTTCAGACGTATGTATGTTTGTATGTTAGTATGTAACGGAATCTTTAAACATGATTTTAACCCCCTTCAAAACGTCGGATTAACTCGAAATTTGGCATACATATTAAGGACCGATGACAATAAATAAATAAAAAAAAAATCGACTAAAATATTAAAAATAAATAATAGTTTAAAAAAACTAAAAAAATACGCTTTTATAGAAAATCCAACTAAAAAATAGAAAATAAATTTTAAAAAATTTGAATTAAAAATAGTGTGAGAAAAATGATTTTATTGTAAAAAAAGCGTGGGGTGCTTTTCAGGATATTATCAAAATAACCCTTCTAGTCATATCTGTTCATAAAATATTTGGAACTATTGATACCATGCACCCCACGCTTTTTTTTTACAATAAAATCATTTTTTCTTACACTATTTTTAATTCAAATTTATTAAAATTTATTTTCTATTTTTTAGTTGGATTTTCTATAAAAGCGTATTTTTTTAGTTTTTTTAAACTATTATTTATTGAATAGATAATGTAGGACGACAAACGTGGCGTCGAGGACCATAGTGTGCTGATCAAGTCATAAGGCGAAGTAAGTCATAGGACTATGTGGGTCTTTGCAAGGTAAGGGTTGGATGAGAGTAGCCAAGGATTGCGCTAAGTAGCGTGAAGTTAGAGAGGTAAGTATATGTCTAGATCTACTTATATTGGCTGATGGTGATGAATCAAGTCTCAAATATCAATCTTAAATATCTTTATTCATAATTTTTTAACTGAACTGTGATCCCACGTTTTCCATATTATTAAATGAGTAGGTTATTCTTGAGTGTTCTGAATCTAGTAGAATATAATTCACTTCATCAATTACAAGCTGAGTGTTACAGTCACTAAACACTGCAACTATTTAATAAAAATAAACCAATATAAACTACTGCTCAATCTGTGGGGCACTTGAGCAATCCATCCTGTTGGGGTACCTCGCAAGAACGGAACGGTAAATTGCTCCCTTTAAAGAGGAAACAATCTTGCACGCATACCGTTTGGTACGGAACATTACGTAGAAACTGCTATAAGGGCTGTGACATGTCGACCTACTAACTGAAGTGTTATACTGTGGCATATTAACGTACTAACTGTCGGGTATGCTGTGGCTTAATCTCAGCTCCGGTTGTATTGTGAAGTATGCTGTGGTATTTAGGAATAGGGTAGCATGATAGATTGAAGGTTGGCCTTTTGGCATTGGATAAAGGTAAGCAGTAGAGCACGAAAGCTCCACTTGGAAAATTATGAATTGATGGTTCAGTCAAAACATAAAAAAGAACTGGCTAGCGTTTAACCACTATCTCGCCCGGTGGTAAGCGATGATGTGGCTGAGCATGGTGAACACGATAAGCTTAGAGTGGAATAAACATTCAAAACAATTTGCCATAGTGTTTAAACATTTTTAAATTTTATTTTTATTTTTTATCATTATTATTTTTATATCATGTAGGCTAGCGTTTGACCACTATCTTACCTGTTGGTAAGTCGTGATGCGGTCGAAGATGGTAAATACGCTAGGTCTAGAATAAGAACTGGCTCTGAAGGATAGCTGCCGGAACACATTAGATGTTTTGGCGACAGATTTTCTATCTTGAGGTGGTAGCTGGCCAGGCGGATACTAGATAGTGTCCTACCACTATGCAGGGGTTGCGGGTTTCTTAACGATGTTTTTCCTTCTTTTATTCTTATGTGATTATACAAAAATCCATTTTAAAAAGCTGTAATTATAGCTATATGTGCCAACCCTAGCATTGCAAGAGGAAGAGACAATTTGTATGCAGTGCGCTGGAAGTAGAATAAGTACAAGTGGTTACGAGGTAATCGGTGTTTTGACGGCCCTACCACGCTGGATGTTTCTATTAAACCAATTGCTCACTAACCTTTTAAGATAGGATACGTACTTGTAGATATAGTCATCTAATAGAGTCTTGGAAGCTAGTTAATCTATTGTTATAGGCAGATGTCATCGCTTACAGTCGAGCTTCTCGTTTGTTTAGTAACTTATTACCATACATAACATAAATCAATAAATATACGCAGAAAATTGACTTCAAACTTCATTGTTCTTTTCATCAGTTGAGGGCCCAGTGACAGAGGAGAATGGTCGGCTTTGACGCTAAAGCTAGCGGATTCAAATCGCCGCTTGCACCAATGGATTTAAAAATGTATGTGCGCGTTGCACCGTAGCCCTCAGATAAAGGAAAAAGTTCGTTCAGGAACCCCCGCCAGGGTATCAAAAATCTTATGTGTTCAGGCAGCTATCCTTGAGAGCCAGTTCTCATGCTTAACATAGCGTGCGACCATTCTCGACCGCATGATCACTTACCAACAGGTGAGATAGTAGTCAAACGCTAGAAGCCTGTACGATAAACAAACAACCATTTAGCTGATTCTTAGCGAGATATTGAAAGCAGAGTGCCTTTCCATCTTCTTAAGCTCGGAGATTCTCTTAAGAATCTAATTTGAATCATGTGATCCATCAGAGAACCAATGTCATCGGTATACTTGTAGCTCAATTTAGTAAACTGAAGTGGAAGTGGTCCGATGATATTCGCTGAAGAACCTATTTAACCGCTGTGGTATATTAGTTCTTCGGTAAAGTCTGCGACGATGCAAAGTTGCCATAAAAGGCGTAATTTGAGTACAATGACCGTAATATGATACCTGTGATTTTTGTAGCGCTCGTAGCGTTTTCGTAGCCGATCACTTTAAGAAAAGCTACGAGCAGTCTCTAGTTTTTGTAGCCGATCACATAAGAAAAGCTACGTCTAGTCAGACTTTGAATAATAGTTGATCGTGAAATGCATTCTAATACATCGGAAGTATCAGAGAATAATATTTTTCTGGGGTAGTACCGTGGTTTTGATGTTGAATTGTATGCCCCGGTGGTTATATTTTGCTACAAAAATCTAATGCCACAAAAATTACCACAGAAATATTAATAATATGGTTTTTAAGATTATTAAGTAGGTAGATTTCTGTACAAATTCCAGTATAATCGCTGGTTGTCAATGATTTGTGATCAATGAAAACATTGGATAGCGGTTTGATTACGACTAAATTTTATTTTACTTAATCAAGGGTTGTATCGTAATAATGATTTCCTTGCACTAATACTTTCGGTAAGCACTCGTTTAATATTGTAAATACCTTCAACAAACTTTTAACATCAAGATATTCTACTAACTACTTCGCATTGTACAATAATACACACAGCCAAAGCAATTGCCCAACAATTTCAAATAGAAATTATCCATGTAATGTCACGAAGTTAGCGCAAACGACATCTTGAAGCCAAAAAGACTGCTGGCCGCCGTCCAAAGTATACTGAAGTCTCGGTGTGACTCTATCTTCGTGACACACGGGTGGAGATGATAGGGAGTAAGTTGGCGAGCATGTTGGATGTTTGGAAAATTTAGTTGATTTCAATCACAATGACTGTTTATTTCATACCTTTTACAAGCAATAAAGACATGTTTAGCTGTCAACAGCAAATACGGCTATTATTGTTGGTTCTTAGCAGATTATGGCCTAATTATTTATGTATATATCACGGCACGGCCTCGCCAGCGTTAAAACTAACGTGTACTTGTAAGAGATATCCCATGTGTTAAGACAGATAACGAACTCTCTGATTGAGTAAAAACATATAATCATACAAACTTTTATAATATGTTTTCCTATTTATAAACTTTTTACCTTTCTCTTGAATAACTCTATCTATTGATTGAAACTGCATTAAGTCCGCTGCGTAGATCAAACAGTAGAGGGACAGGTAGCACTTTCTTATACCATGTAAAGATATTTATTAGATCATCAGACTTAAAAATGTAGCTTCAGCAGCTTCTAGATCATACATTTTCTAATACGTGATACGTCTACACACATGTTCCATAGGAACGGTATCTAATCTGTCGTAAGTGTCCTAACTTGAAACTACCCCAAGCAAATTAACAAGAGTAAGCTCTATTGTCTGTTAGCTGTCAAATACTGCAGTGTGTTCGGACTTTACGAATGACCGGGATGCAGTATTTGTGGAAACAGTAATACTACTTCTTATAATCTACACTATCTTACGATGTACTTGTACATGGTTAGGTACAGAAAATTTACCTTTTGTATCTTGGAGCATCGTCTTAGTTCGTATATAGTATATTGGCTTCTTTGTTCAACATGTTTACCATAATTATCTGTAGAATTCTTGAGCCGTTAAAGATAACAGTTAGATATTCCTTTGCATCAAGTATGGTTTTAATTCTTCATCGACTCTATTCTTGGCTAAATTTCAGCGTTCGAAATAAAACCGACGTGCGATTTTAAATAGACCGTTCAAATGAAATATTTATTAAATAATAATTGTTATAAAACAAATAGTACTTAATCTGAACTGTTTTCAGATTAAGATTAAGTAGAGCTATCTATGAAACATGATTTACATTATACCAGCTGGCATGTGATTCTTTATTGTTTATGTGGCACCACTGAGTAAAATGGCGTCGATGACAGCTGTCAAACTATGCAATTTTTATTGGAATGTCAAATGTGAGATATGTCAATGTCAGTTTAGGATAGTTTCTAAACTAAAAATGACATTACATTTTGCCTCGTAGTCTACCTTATGGTCGACTACCGCTCCTAGCTGGAAATTCTGACGCGATAGCCCGCATTGAAGACAGACAAGCACATGCGATTATATAACCACGTGGGAGATTCCCGCACAAACATAATGCTCTCAAAAATCTAGCAAGTTCCAGTACTGCTTAACTTGTATATTGCGTCGCGAACTAGCATGCATATGTAACGGGCAAGTTCTTGCAGTTATGGCATTTGTTCGTAAGTGTAATATCGGGTAATAACGGGGCTCAAACGTGGCTGCGGCGGAAAGTTCACAGGAAATATTGCCGGTGTTAGTACACATTCGTTTTATTATGTTGTTGGTTCTAGCTTAAATGGTAAGACCTAGAACTATCGTCCAAGAAGTCAGGTAAAGGGTAAAAAAAAGGGTATAGAAGGTTTTTCTATATTACAATTGCTTTGGCAGAATTACGCACGCTAATCCGTGAGGGTAGTATGCAAAAGTAATATTTTACTCGAGATACTTGCCTTCAAAGTTCTAAGGCATGCTGTTGTAATATAATAAATTGAATGAGATTTAAATAACTAATTTAACTGTTATTAACACGTATATAAATATCCTATATATATGTTTTAATATCTGGTAGGCTAGCGTTTGAGCACTATCTCACCTAGTGAAAAGCGATGATATGGTCGAAGATGATGAACACGCTAGGCCTAGGTGGTAATGGTAATGATCTGACTCTCAAGGACTGTGTTCTGCCGAAACACAGTAAGGTTATGGCGGCAGATTTCCCCTGATGGTGGTATGGTACTTTTCGGTAGCAAGTCAGGCTGAAAATCTATATAATGTTCTTACCACCTGTAGATATTGTGGAACATATTTTGTTATGTTTGAGATCAGTATTATTTAAGGCGCAACAAAAACTCACTCTACCATCATTCCCCCAAAATTAAAAAAAACGTCAACAAGTACTCGTATCACTCGTCTAACTAATTGTGCAATATAAAGACAATTACAAACTGTGCGCGCGAATTAAACACACCAATTAACAACACTTTAAGCAGGAAGCGTCCGAAGAGAGGATGTTAATATGGATTTAACCTTTGTTACATCCGATGTCTTAGTTTTGACGCAACACCATAAACAAGTATTAAGTGTTGACTCACTGGTCTTAATTATTTTGTCTGTGGCGCTCCGAAGTATCTATTAATAAGGTTCTTAAATGTCGCATGTCGGTGCGATTTTGACTGTGCGTCATTCAATCTTGAAATCTAGACGAGTTGGGTTATGAGTAACGTTTTTATCTGGCTTAATTATTCATGGCGTAATTTTTTTTTTTTGTCTGTGGGTATGTTAAACATCTTATGATAAAGTATGCATCATCAAATACGAATTTTCAATATAGTTTAATGTTTCGTGTTACAATTAATCTAGAGAGTATATACTACATCTCTTTTATTGGGACAGATAAAAAGTGGTAATGGTCAGCAGATTCAAGAGTTAAGAGGTAAACAATACATAAAGCTGCACACCCCCACAATATTATAATTTGTAAATCCTGTCCATTCAAAGGTTGCCTGGTAAAGATCGATATCACGTAAAATTATCGTCCGTATACCGACTTTACAGACAACCAATTTTTCTTGATGAACACGCTAGGCCTAGGTTATGGCGGTATTATTCATTCATTCATTCATAAATTAACTAAGATCGTTTAAAAACTAAAAAAAACACGACTACACATACTGCGCTAGTTACAATGGAACAAACGGGAAGTACCTATAAACCTCTCAAACAAAAAAAAAACATTTACTAAATCAGTTAATAAATAATTCCTATGGTAACACACATTAAATAAAAAATACAAATGAATTGAGAACCTCAACCTCTTTTGAAGTTGATTTAAATGCAAAATTCGGAAGACTTATTTTGTATAATCGCTCTAAACAAACTGTAGCTAGTATTAAATAACAACTATTCCAATGCCTAATTGAGGAATAAGGCCACTAGATCAGCTAATTGGCTCAAAGTCGACATCCGTCAATGGAGGTGGAATTATAATGTTTTCAGTTTCATGGAAGACGAGCTTGATTGTACCAATTGATGTAAATTAATGGATGACGTTAAATTGTTTTCTTTACAAATGCAAATATAACATTCTTTATCGGTTTACATGTATAAAAATAATTGTACGAAAGGGCGAACTCTAGTTTCTTAAAACTACAGTGCAATGGGTGCATAATTATGAGCGATCTCTATGCATCAACTTTTGAGATTTTTTTTATTACAGTTATTTATTTATTTTTTATAATTTTTTATTAAATAATTTGATAACAGAAAATGAATTAGTCTATTATTATTACACCATCCTTGTGGAAGTATGTTTCTAGTCAATAGTCTAGTCTAGTCTAGAACATTTTTCAATTTTCAGACAAGCTACATTGCATTCATTTGTTAGTTACATTTAGTGAGTAAGTTAAATTATTTATATTAAATTAAATTATATTATTTCTCCGTCCCAGATTTTATAGCTTTTTGAGATAAGAAGCGTTCTTTAACTTATTGATAGTTAAGTTTTGTGTAATATTTAGTCATTAAAGTGCTTTCGCATCGTGTCGTAACACCAACAGCTAGGAACCCCAAAAATTTCCACATTACCCTGTAGTTTCAGTAGGTACGCATAAAAGGAACAAGTTTAGTAATAAAAACTTTATCAGCGATCACAACTTGAGGCTTTGATTGTACGATTGCAGCGCCACGTCGAAGATAGTCAGACGAAACACGCGAAAATTATTTTGTGTACCGTACCTATTTCACTTCAGTACTTATCCCCTTAATTCGTTTTGTTTTGTGAGTTGCCTATAATTTACATGTATTCTGTTTTTTTTAATAGATTTGTCAGAGCTCAATAAACTACGTATGCACTTCTGCCATTCGTAATTAGTAATGTGTCTCTTATCAATCCATGGTTGCCAGAAAGAAATCGCTGCTAAGTGATAAGGCCAATTGTACTATTAATTAAGTAATCGTTGTATCTTAATTTACTCTTTTTCATTTTATTAAGTGCAATAAAGCGTATTATATACATATAGGTAATACCAATTTCTGGTACCGTCCCAAGTGGACTAACAGTTCTATTTTAAGAATTAGAGGTAGAACTTGAAGGAAAAATATGTTTTTCCATGTAAAAAATAAATGGTGACACTTGTACTAAAATTGTATCATCAAATTGCAAGCGCATTTATTAGTCTCAAATAAGTTTGATAGTAAACTGCCCTACAACTTCAAGTTAGAACTAAGCAACGGCTTATCTTAACACGAGTTGTCCAGCCAAGTTAGCACTTGACTCCCAGGAAGTCAGGTTAAGTTACGGTTAAGTTGTCGAGATTAAGACGGGGAGATCTTTGTCGGCTAAGTTTAAGTTTCATTGCTTAATGTCTGTTTTATTGGAGTTAGGGGTTGTAAGGTGATTTGACATGTTAAGTTTGGGTATAACTTCAGTTTATGTTAAAGTTATTAGTACGAATTTAAAGTTTTAATATTAGTTGAGGATAAAATATTATTTTTGAAGATTTTTTTTTAAATTGTAGTTTGCATTAAGGTTAGAGACGTAGTGATGTAAAAAAATCTGATATTTCAAGATTTTAATTTTTTTGTAAATTCTTCACAGACAAGCGCTTGGCCACAAACTAGTAGCCTCCGTATCTATATATAATATGTATAAAGTCATATAACAAACAAGGTATATATGTATATAAATGAAAAAAAAGTTAGGCTGACACTAGACGTCATCGCAAATCTCATTACACCTGTTTACACCTGTTTTACACCTGTTTGAGCTAAAAAGTACTTATAAATAAAAGGTATTGTTATTTTTATTTAACGAACGTTACATTAATCGCGTTGTGGGAAAATACTAATTTTATCATGTTACGTAAACGCTGATTATTTAAGTAAATAATGTTGTTGTTATCCTTTATTTTATTTTTGTGATTGTTTTAATAATGTTTTATAAATATCTTTGTTTTGAGGCGCGATTGATTAAATACTAACTAATGCCTAACTTTTTATCATGAACTATGTGGTTTCTAATCTTGAAATAGTATGACTACAATGTCAAATACAGTTATGTAGATCCAAGTAGGTCTTCACGATACAGGCTTGCCTAGTGTGAAGTTCACAAATCATTGTCCCTGTTGTTTAAATAAATTAGCCTTAGATCTTAATTACCTAAATACCGAGGTAACCTTAAGACTATTTGTATTAATTAAGTTCTATTGCTGTAAATAATATCGTTTAAAAACTAAAAAAGAACCGACTTCAATGCCGCGCTATTCATTTTCAGTACCAATTTTGAGATGTTTATCTCAATATCTCTGGAGATACTTATCAGACCTCGATAAAATTACCATGGTACCACAATTGGGATATCTCCTTTTGAACAAAAAAAGAATAATCAAAATCGGTTCATAAACGACAAAGTTATCCGCGAACAAACATTAAAAAAAAATATATATATACGTTCGAATTGAGAAACCTCCTCCTTTTTTTGAAGTCGGTTAATAAAGTATTTTTCATTTTCTTAGACAGCATCATATTCTATCATAAACTAGAAACACTTCGCGGCGCGGACGCACGCCTGTCTGTGAACAAAGGGACGGCGGAGGTATCGGTGGCGTAGTTTGCGGCAGTGTTTGAAGTGATTATCTTTATAATTATCATACCAAAAATCCATTGTTGCATGGGGTTTGATGTATTAGTTTCTTTGTTGTTCTTCCACGCTGTAAAGGCTGGATAGATTTGGATGTAAATTTATATAACAGATAGCCTAGCTTATGCTCCCTTAAAATTGATATAAGTATAGAAAGAAAGAAAGAACGAAAGAGAGAAAGAAAAAAAAAAACGAAGAAAGAAAGAAAAATCATTTATCTGACATCACACATTAAAATACTAACTAAAACAATGAAACAAGAAAAAACAAGAAACAATGTGAGGTGTCAAAAAGGCATGCCTCAGCAAATATGTCTAGATTTACACCTGGACGCTGATTTTCAGACAAGCCTGCGGGTGATGAGAAAAATGCGAAATATTTATAAATAAAATACGTATATAAATGTAATAAATATAACGATAAATAATATACAGCGATAAATAATACACGAATATAATATAGAAAATCCAAAAACGACGCTACGGTGCGCAGCGAGTTTTCAGTTAACCCCTTCTATTAAGAAAACTTTACGTCATCTCTTTTAAAGGAAATTGTTCTAAAAAATATTAATTATGTATCTCATTTAAAACTCAAAGAAATGGAAAATACATCTTGGCACCTTACGAATCTGAACTACGAGTTTGTAGACAGAACTGAGTCAAAGAGGGTCTGAGTCAAAACTGAGTCACTTCATTACCGTCTTGTGAGATCCTTGGTCTGTAGGGATGGGACCATGTCGATAAATAATGTCGATAGACGAAAATACATTTTTTTTAATTATAAACATAGTGAAAATATCTTAAGAATCAGTAAATGCTTCAAACTTGAGTACAATTGGCAGATTTATCAATAAAAACAAAAATGCCTGCCACCTTTGTATTACAATATGATTAAGAGTTAACTTGTTTAAGTAAGTTATGAAAAACAAAAAAAATGTAGTTCAAATCTTATGCTTCAAAAATATACAACGTGATATGTGATGTTTATATATATAATATAATATCAAATTTCTATTCAAAATTTTAAATAGTTGATATGTTTCATCAGTGGCTATTTAGTAATATTAGACATAGTAGGTACCAATAGCATCGATTTGGCATAGCTGTAAAGGTGTTATTATTATGGAATATAAATAAATAAAAAAAAAAATTATGTGAGTTTAACTTAGTAAGTACTTATTACAACTTTTCTCAAAAAGTTAAGTGTACACTATTATATACATAAGTAAAATATACTACCATTTGAAATCGAATCTAAAACCTTTTAACGGTGCTGGAGTAAACTTTTGCAAATATCGAGTAGGTATATTTAAAAAATCTCCAGAAAAAGTCGACATCAACTCACTCGAACTATCATCGTGGAATGAACGGAACAAACTGCTGCAAGTGTGTCGATTTCACCGTCCTCGAGAGTCTAGAAAAAATATTCTCGAGGTGGGGAGACCTCCCTCCCTCCTACCCTACGAAGTACGGACCTCCTTAACTGCTGGCAGCGGACAAAAAGAATGAATAGATCCACCCCTTAACGAATACACCGACCGGCATAATTCATACTTAGGAAACTGCAAGGAGTTGACATAGACTTTTTTTAATTATGATAACATCACCAATGAGGTTTATATGCTTTGGATTTTTGATGTTAGGTTTTCTTTGTTTGAAAGTTCGGATTTGGAATTCATTTTTGTTTTCGCCAATGTTAGCTGAAGAATCGTCATAGGATCCTTTTACAAGTTTTTTAACGAAGGCGACAGTTGGTATACAGTACATACTGAGCGTTTATGATTAGGTATTTTGATTCAGTAGACGAATGATGATTCAGTATTTTACGGCATGTGAGTGTAATTTTTATCGATAAACAAATGTTAACTCTGTATCATTGCTTCCAAACTGGTGAGGTCACACAAACTTCCGTCAAGCTTTTGGTATTTATTTTGAACTTTTTACAAAAATTAAATACAAAGAATATTTTAAGATGTCTACTCCATTCTTCCCAAAGACTAGATACAATGATTCCTTTCAATGGAACTGACTCTTCCAGACAACAATTTATTACACTAGGTTCCTGAAACTAGCTGGATGCTTCGTTTGTGTTTGTGTAACTCGACAATTAATATCTTTAACACAAACGAAGCACTATCCCTAGTGACTTACCGACGCTAGTCACTAGGGATAGTGCTTATTGAGACCTGTTAGTGTTAATATATCTTTATTTATGAATAGAATAGAATAGAATAGAAAATCATTTATTCAGGCAAAAAACACTGTACACAACAACAATACGCATATAAAGTATTATTACTTATATATTTACTTATATATTACTTACTACTTACTTATTACTTATATATTATAAAGTATTTATGTCTTACATATAAGTATTATTACTTTCATACCATGGCAAAGAAGTCAATTTAAAATTTCGTTTTCTAAAAACTTTGTTTTTATACAATAAATTCAATTCAACTGTCTTTATTTTTATTAATGTATATAAAACTTAAACTGCAAACTTGAACTCCTATTCGAAAACTTTAATTACCATAATATTTAAAACTTTTATCGCTAAACAGCATTTATTTTAGTAGGCATTCAATTGGGTTTATAATTATAATTTTAAAAACGCAAAACACGCGTGGAAAAACACACAAACATGTATGATGAAAAAATACATAAAATATTTGTGACATAATGTGTAACTAACCATATTAATGGTAAGTAGGTATAAATAAATAGTACTCGTTAACAGTATGTACATGCCGTGATTAGCCAAAAAGCAAATGTTTGTTATGTTTAATTAAAATGAATTATGTTGTAGAATATGAGACCAGCAGGGCTATTCACAATCATTCGAAAGCAAATTCGGATTCGGAAACTGCCTCCACTTCGACTCAGATCTGTGAAATTCACAATGCTCTAATCCATAACTTTTGATATTTAAACTTGAAATAATCTGTGATTCTAATCGGAAATCAATAAATAACTCATTCTATGATTGAAATGAGAATTACCAGGCAGAGCGCCATCTAAATATGAATGGCGTTGGCAAGGGCTTATACCCAGGCTTATACTAATAAGAAGAATAATAACTTTAAAAAGTTAAATAGTTGTTTATAAAATCTAGCTGCACTCTCCCGTTTACCTTTTTAAGAGAGTTTAACTGTTATAAGTACTATATGTACCTATTATCAAAAACATCTATGGTTATAATATTTATCATGTATGCTACTCACAATCATAACCATCATCATCTTTAGGCTAATCTTCTCAACTGCTGGACATAGGGCTCACCTATGGCACGCCACTGAGCTCGATCTTCAGCTCTTTGTATCCAACCAACTTGGGAAAGGCAATATTCGTGTAGTATTCGTTCAGTAAAGAAATTGCACTATCCCGTGTAAACAGAGCACCGAAGGCCTCGGAAGTTAAGATGCGTCAGTCACCACGTATAATTTTTTCCACTCTCTTTCAATTCACCCCCTATAGGGGTTATAGCCACCCCCCTCCCTTCCGTCTGTCAATCTTAGTGAAGGCCTGTGGATTTTTATTTTTCATCGTCAGTTTTAATAGGCGCGTATTTCTGAGAACCGATGATTCGAGAGGATCTCGGATAGTTTTTAAGTTCGACTCTTAATTATAAGAGTTTTTGATTTCGATATTGTGGCCAGTGTTTTTAGGTTCGTTATTTTTCGATGGTTGGTTCGAGGGGTAATATAAGATATTATCTAGATTATTTCTTATTCGTCATCAAAATTGTGAGAAATTTTAAGGAATCGGGTTGAAGTCCTACTAAATATGATTTATTCTGTGGTTCTACTAGGTACTTCAAATATTTCCTTATATACTTTTATTATCGGTAGGAATACATACATTGAACTGTTTTTAGAAATTATATACATTTACTAAATATCAATAACAGTAATACATATTATATTATAGAATATTAAAAACTAAAACAAATTATATATTAACTTAATAATCATGCAAAAGTATATGCCTATACCTTTTTTTGTAAAGCATAATTTTAAGAGAAAGATAAATTGTTTCTTGTATTTAAAGTTTGTAAATTATTGCTATATATTTAGTACTTATCCTTTCTCAGTTATCCTTATCTCTTATTTTTTGTTAATAGTTTTCATTCCAGTTTCAAGAGAAGACAATTGTTGTAAAAATGTCTCAGTATAAATCAAGGCATTGTTTGAGGTCTAAGCTAAAACTGAAGACCAGACGTCCGAAGGGGAAGAAAATAAAAAAAAGAAAACTACACTCGACTTCAATACACGCGTAAGTAGAGATGTGTAGCAGTCAAAGTGAAAAAAAACATAATAGACCTAAGTTCCATTTGAATTATCATTATTTTTTGTCTCTAATAAATACGAGTACACATGTCACTCTCATATACAACAGTTATTAAATATAAATATGACTAATCAATAAAAACCAATTTCGATACGCCAAAATAGTACATTTGAACTGCTACTCTTTAGAGTAGAAGCGTTTAGTAGAAAAAATACTCATGTATCAATTAAAATTAATCAAAATTACTCATTACACATGAGTAATTTTATCAGGTATTTTTAGCATTACCAATCTATACTCTAGTAGAGTGTATTTATAAATATAATTTATAAGAATCTCTAATTTGTTCAATACAAAATTATTAGTGGATTGTAAATACAGAATGCTTGAAATTGTTAAACGATAACATTCTGGGAGCGCCGATACATATTGGTTTTAATTTCAGAATAAAATAAACCCCTTAACAAATAATAAATAAAAATATTAGAGCAGAAACTAATAAGAAGTTTAATGCAATATACTTAACTTTTTTATTATAGTTTCGTATTATTTCTAATAGGCTAACGTTTGACCGCTATCTTGCCTGGTGGTAAGCGATGCTTTGGTCGAAGATGGTGAACATGCTAAGCCTAGAATATTCTGACTCTCAAGGACTCTACTTATGAATACTACTTGTGACTACATTTAATTTTAAAATATTATAACTTAATGTATAGATTAATCTTCAAGACCTGGGGCCTTATTCAGTATGACCAATGAGATAACGCGTTCCTTAACGCGCCACGTCACGTTATTGAAAAATTATATTCTGTATGCCACACGATAGGTAAATTATACAAAACGCGCGCGTTACACGTCCTCATATGTCACGATATTTTGACAGCTCAAAACGCGCTCATAACCTTACCCTACCGCGTTTTAATTGGCATAGAGAATACCATAACGCGGAGATAACGTAACACGGCACGGTAAGACTTTAAAATGGCCATACTGAATAAGGCCCCTGGACGAATGGCATAACGCTATTTCTCTTCATTCACAGCAACATGTTACTCAAGAATCACTAAGGGGGTTCCCCTACGATCCACTACACTGTACAAACTTACAGATAAGGGGCCCCAAGTACCCCCTAAAAGGGGTAAGACGGGCCCCTAAGTCTAGACCTAGTAGAAGAAAAAATAATGTGTGAAAGAGAAAAGTGCTTTCTATCTCGCACGTAGGTAGGCAAAGGGGCCAGATGCTTATTTTCTTTTTAATATTTTTGAATGATTTTTACTTTGAAAGTACAGTCATTTTAACAATTAATTTGTAATGCATAACCCATAGTAAAATAGATTAATACTTTTAGTTAATTTTATTATACTACCCGCATCATGCGGATTTTGCTCACATTTAATATAATTTGCCTTATAATATACTGTATATATACACACCATGTACACTTCTCTTATCCATAATTTGAACCAAATCAGTTTAGCCGTTTGATCATAATAAGGAAAATAAACGAATAAATAATAAGCAAATTGTCATATGCCATTATATATTTTTTTATATTTTGTAGGCTAGCGTTTGAACACGGTCTCGCCTGGTGGTAAGTGATGATGTCGTCAAAGATGGCAAACAATTCTCTGACTCTCAAGGACTGTGTGCTACTGGATCACCGTATGTTATGGCGGCATATTTTCTTCTTGATTGTGGTAAGTAAGCTAATTTTTTTAGTAAATCAGGTGAAACATAGTTATAATATGCTCCTACCACCTAAATTTAGAATTTAATAGAATAAAGCGGGGATTAAGAGAGTGGTGACGTTGTTATAGGCCAACTAGATATCAAATTTAAGCTCTAATAATTTTATAAAATGTAACTAAGTAAACTTTTAAACCGCATTGCAATTATATTCTATACAACTAACAATAATCATCTACAAAGTCTCAAAAAAGCAACAAAAGAAAATAAAGAAAAGACAAAGAGCTGTATTGTATGTAACCACCTCAATTGAAATAGTCTGAGAAACGGCGATGATCTACTTGCCCACAGTTCTGCTAATATAGAATTACTTATTGTCCGTTTGTCATTGTGGTATTTCTAAATCTTAGTCGAGAAGGAGTCACTTTCATGTACAGTCAGCGGCATATTTAAGTGACGGATATGTTTTTATCCTGAAAATCAGACATTTTGGAATAATGGGAGGTTTCAATTACGATTAATTGAAGATATTTATCAAGATTGCATTATGTCACTATTCCAAGTTAAAATGTATATGAAAAGATGCGCAAAGTAATTTATTTTTTATTTATGAATATTTGTGTTGGTTGAAGTTTATGAAAGTAACTAGCTGAGCCTCGCGACTTCGCCCACATAGAATTTTGATGTGTGGCAAGTGAAGAACAATATAAGAATCTTACACACACTTACTTTTACTTTAATAATATTAGTAGGATTTCAAGTTTGAGTGAATCGTACCAAGTTATATAATTTTCTATAAAAACTTTATCACCCACCTGTTAACCCATTTTATTGGATAATTTTCATAAATATTATTAACCTTTGTATTATTCCAGAACCCACACTATCTACATTTCCAATTCCATTCAAATCGATTTAGTAGTTACGGAGATACGTGGAAACAAACATTAATGATCTTGATGATGATTTTTCAAACAAAGTTATACACCTCCTAGGGTTTGATATAAAACCAAAAAAATACGTGTTTCATTATTTGTTTTGTATTTATGTTTATCATAAAATTGAATAAAGTTCAAAGAAGACTTATTTTTAAGACTATTAACAACACATTTAAAAAACTTAAAAAACATATTATCAATATACGCGAATCAAGGAGTTATTTATTATATTATTTTCTAGGCTAGCGTTCGACCACTATGTCGCCTGGTAATGCAATGATGTGGTCGAGGATGATAAACGCGTTATATAAATATTTATATATATTGCCCTAGATATTGCTGCGTCTTACTGTACTTAGTCGCTTGGTTAACCTAAGCTGTGAACTTGATACATGACATTGTCTGCCCTTTACGCACCTTGCCATCTTTTGTCTAGATAGCTAGCTTTCTTACTCTTTTGTTTGTACACTCGTTCCGCACGCGTAAATGTGAACTTTTTGAGTTAGTCTTATGTCTATGCTTATATTATATCATAAATATTATTGTATATATCTATGCTTGTAATAAGTTATAGTATTCTTTGTGTTAAGCCTGGTTATATATACTTTATAGACAGATAGTGACAAATATAATCTAAATTTCTGTATTAGTTTTTGTGTGATTGAGTATAACTTTCTGTTTTTCAGTTTAAAGCGTGAAGTGTCCAATGATATTTATACGTCTCAAAGTAACTGGTTAATCAGTGATTTCTGGTATTATGCGACGAAGCAAAACTGTATAATTATAATATTTTTTTGATGAGGCATTAATAAATATACATACATCATAATGGTTTCATGAAGTGTAAGAGTTAGACGCTACTTAGGTACTACAAAAACAGACTCCTACTAAAAAGTGTATTTAATTTTTTTATAGCCAATTTAAACACTGAATTAAAATTACAGCAAAATGTTTTAAAATGATATCGATAACATTTTTAAAATTACTGCTAAATACGCAAGTACAACAAAACGTTTCGATATTCATTAAACAATACTTTAAGTTTTAAAATAAAGAAAAGTATATTAAAATAAAGTCCGACGAACTCGGATCAAAGTTTAACCACAAAGCTCTTTTCAAACGCGTCTTCACAGCTTTAAGCTCTTCAAATACTTTTTAAGTAGAAACTTTTCATTCTTTCGACCACATCATTAGACACCCTTTTGAGTTTTCCTTTACAGTGTATCAAACAATCTCAGTAGAAAATATCGACTGTAAAGGCAGTATTATATACTACATTGTAATATAGTAATGTAGTATATAAAAGATCAACTAATTACACCTAATATGATAAGCGAGTAGCTTATTCGTGAGAGAGCTCGCCATCATATTAAAGACACGTGGTCTTCCTATACAATGCGTTTTAAGCGTTTGTTCTTTTCGCGTACCTGCGAGATTTTCCTCTCGATGTTTTCCCACAGAAGATTAATCTGAGTTGCTTCAAAAGGTGAGTTAACATATTATTTTTTCAAAAGAGCAGGCAACGCACCAGCAAACCTCTGGTATTGCAAGTGTCAATAGGTACTAACCACTTAATTACCATCAGGTAGGAAGCATGCTTGTTTGTTGCTCTATACTTATAAAACGCCTAATCGTTTTATCCTTTCTACCATAGGTAATTTTTTTTTTGTTGCCCATAAATTGATGGTGTTTTTAAATGGTCTGGCTGGCTCTTAAGGGCTGTGCAACCAGTGCTATGGGAATACAGTACGGTTTTGGTGGCACATTTTCTCCGTTACGGTAATAACCTACTTTATTCATTATATTTATAATGATCAGAACATTAATAATGATCATACTACCATCAAGTCCTACCACTGCAAGTGAAAAAATAAGAATCATCAATAATAAACCAACCTTAAAGTAGCTGTGTTAAACTCAAGCTTCCAAACTTTTCAAAGTCGAGTTTGTCTTCTTTTATTTTACTCGTAATTTAACATTTTGTACGCAGGGGGTGGGAGGCACTTGACCACCCCAAGCAACCCTTGCCTCCTCAAGAACAACATCGGCATTATAAATACCGTCTCGTGAATGTTGAGAGAATTTTAAAATGCAAATGAGATAGTGAACCCGGAAAATTCTGGGAAATATGGTTTTGTTCACTATGCGGGTAGTTTGAGAAGTATTTAGCTTTTTCTTGTTGTTTGTTACTGTAAGTTTTTAAAATTTATGAAAGTAATTGGTTCTTATTGATTACTGAGGTTGAGAATTCGGTAAAATATGTTGGACTAAATTGATTGAATAGGTATGAGTATTGTTTAGGTTTTTATTGTCAATAACAATAAAGGGCAGATACAATAGAAACTAATACAGTTACTGTTACTTTTTTACCCGGCTACAGGAGGGTAATGATTTTGATCGGTATATTATATGTATGTATGTATGTTCATTTGTTCCCTCATAACTTTTTAACTCCTTATTATAATTTGATAATGAGGTATCGTTGGAAGCGTCTTAATTGTCCGATTGTTACAAGATTGTGATGTTACATTAAATTGAATATCGCGCCCTCTAGTCGACAAAAGTAATTAACTATAAAAATATTTGTGGCCATGTTGGATATCAAATGAAAGGGCTTAATGAGCACACTTAAAATATATATTATATATTGCTAGCTGTTACTGGCGGCTTTGCTTGCATGCAACTCATAATTGGGAACTAATTTATAATGTATTTCCTTAAATTAGAGCGTGACTTTTCAGTAGTCGGTTTTTAGTTTTTTTTAACTTACTGTGTGTTACTTGTGTTATACTATAATTTATCAAACGTCACATGCTTTTAGACAGCTTAAAATATGAACTTAAAACTTTGTGATCCTAAAAAGCCATCACCGAATTTTATCGACATCGATAACACCCAAACTTACCGACATCGATAAAACCTTACCACACACTCACTGCAAAAAAAATCGTGCAATTAAAAAATAAGCCGTTAGAAAAACAGTACCCTCTTGTCAGTTTAACCAGCGTTTCTCAAGTCGTGCAAATGCAGGCTCGCACCTAATGAATAATTAATGTTCATGCCAATTATAATTATAAGAAGCCATTAGCGGGTATAGGTGTCGACGGCGTTTGAGCGTTTAGTTGAGTTAAGGTAGTTCTGTGGTTATAGAACAAGATGAAAAATAGTTTAGTTTAGTAGAGTTTAGTTGTTTGTTTTGACCGACTTCAAAAAAGGAGGAGATTCTCAATCATTTTGTAAGCATTTTTTTTATTTATACGTTTGTTAACTCAAAAGTCTATTATTAACAAACCGATGTGGAAAATACCTTTTTAGTTTGAGAGGGTATAATTTTCATCGTGATCGGACGAGTATCTTCTGAGATATGGGCATAAACATCTCAAAGTTGCTACATGAAGATACAATCAAATTAAGGACATTCTCCTTGTTTGAAGTCATCTGATAATTACTTGCGTGGTATGCACAGTTTAACAAGTGGTATGTGTAGTCGGTTTCTTAGTTTATCATCATCATCAGCCGGTGTCAGTCCACTGCTGGACGTATTAGGCCTCTCCCAAGAAACGCCACTGAGCCCGATCTTCGGCTCTTCTAAGTTTTTCAAACGAGCTTAATTATGTCTTATTTATCTTCATTATTATGGTGGCAGGTATGGTGGACAAATAATAGTGCATCATCGCATCGCCATTACCACATTTTTTTAAAGTTTTAGATCTAAAAAAAATATGGTAATAGCGATGCGGTTAATCACACTATCACACCGGTGGTAAGTGACAAAGTCGTCGAGGGTGGTACCATTAGACTTAGAATGGGAATTGGCACTCATAATTTGGACTGTTACGAACAAATTTTCAATATAATTTTGCCAAATCAATCCAGACGTTTATTTTATTAGTTTACTTACCAAATACAAAATAACGACTCGTAATTTTAATGATTATAGATAAATACATACGTATCTTCAATTGAAATCCACACTTTCCAAGAAAATAAACAATCTGTCATGGTCTTGGTCTTATAAAAGCAATGAACTTGAATGATTCTTTTGTTTAATTCTATTTCCAAGTGAACTCCCGCGGTTTGCCGTATCCGAACTAAGCGGGAGTCACCAAAATACCTTACGGTACCTATAAAGGGCAGTCTCGGGGAATGCACCTTCATTTATACTTCAGATTTCAGTGGAAATTCAGTGATAGACACTTAAAAGAGTCTATTAGCAAATTGTTTACCTTAATCTTGGTTACCTTAAAATCCACAGCAATAGTCATTTTTGCTAGATATGTAGCTAGATTTCAACTGCTGAAAGTGAAAATGGTAGCTGTTCTTAATTTCTGTTCTTGGAGGATTGAAGAAGAGTTTAAGAAAAATATATTGAAGTTTGGAGTAAAAGTAACTTGAGACATTGGTAAGTGATTAATTAAGTACACAATATAGCTAGATTCATTGTCAGTAAAACTGATGATTTATTTGTTTTTTTTTTTTATGCACTTGGCCGCTATTGCACCTGATGTCAAGTGACGATTCGGTCTAAGATCTTTCAAGACTTATAAATCTCCGTAAATAAAAAATTACTATACATTTTAGTTTTCATAAAATAAAATTATAACTTAGAGAGTTATCAAACGTGAAAACGAGACAAAACTAAATTATGCAAAGTTACACATAAGTCAGGTCAGGCCCTATAATTCGAGAATAAACTGATTTAAAAGTCAAAAGAGGTACCTCTATTGAATATATTGAAGCTATCCAATAATGTGCTCCCAGACCATATCGCTCCGGAAGAGGCGGAAGACACAAAACGCCCTTTGAATAGATAAAAATGGATATTTGCGTGTTGTATTTGCAAAGCGAGGTTTCCGTACATTATTATATTCTTGTTGTGTATTGTTTGTATACAAATAGTAAGAGCTTTTTAGTTCAATTCGGTACCGTTCGATGTGTGAATGACTACTTGGACAGTTTTTCAAAAATGCGATAAAGCATGAACTATAATGCCATCAAGTTGATTTTTACATTTTGTAACCGTTTTACGATGGAGCAAAATTAACAAGTAAAAGTGTCGTACAATGACTCTTATTTAAATATAATTTTATTATTTATCATACAAATTAACATGTTATCAACAACTATCTTCTATTATAACTATAACACACATTTAGTGAAAAAAATCGAGTTATTTGTAAAATAAAGTCAATATTTTTATTGATTTTTGGTTTAGATTCAAATATTCAAAAGACAGCATTTTTAATCTAGAACAGGAAACCAGAAATCGATTTCTTAGTAAATAATGCCCCGATCTTCTAGCACAGAACCCTAAAACCTTAAAAACGCCTGCACCTATCTAATTATTAGTACATAATTAAGTACAATGAAGGCGCGTGCGCAGGTCACGGTGCGTCGTCGCGTCGCTCACTCGTCACGGTGTGAGCGGGACGGAAGCGGACGTCGAGATTGTGGCCCCAGCCCTGATTCCTTCCGGTCGCCGTCGAGTCATGAGCGAGAGGGATAAACACTTGCTTGGATCAGTGAGGTTTGATGGATCGGGTTTGGGTTTGTTTTTGGTAAGTATCTCTATATATTATAATTGAAACGGTTTTTTTGTCGTAAATTTCATCTCGTAGTTCTCATAAAATGTATTGATTCTATTACCATTTTAAAGCTTATGTAACCCGCTATTGACGAAAGATAGACAAATGTTTTAAATTTAGGTAAAGGTTATGTCAAAAATTAAGAAAAAATAACAGTGACAGTTGTCATCTGTTGACAGTATAATCAAATTTAATGTGACTTATTTGCACGGGTCATTTGTATCTTTGGTTATTCTAGATATATTTCGTTTGTTTTTTATGCTTGATATAACAGGAGATTGAAAATCGCTGTCGCTTATAAGTCGAACCGCCGTTTAAGGTCGTCGCTCCCAGATCTTTAGCACGGAACGATTGGCGTTGGTCTTTTTTTATTGGGCTCATATCAGGACAAGTTACACACTTGTCACCTTTGCACCTTAACGTGAAGGGATAAGAGTTATTTTCGAAGATACTTGGTGAGTCACTGTTATGATTGAACGCTTGTAAACGAGATGATCTCGGGAAAAGGTTGATTAAGATGACCTTATTGGTTTTATTTGTGAATGTGTGTACACGAATAATTTTGGAGAAGGCCGGGCATGTGAAAAATTCAGTCGGTGGGTGCCTATCAGACATTTTGTCTTATCTATTGTTAATTTCAAAAGATTTTTGTTATAGCTAACTTTGCAAGTTTTTGGCTGCTATCTCACCTGATAGTAAGTGACGACGCGGTCGAGGATACAGCACGATTGCTCAATGAAAACCTAAAACCACTCTTGGCTTAAACGTTCCAAGGTTGTATTTAGGTGGAAAACGCCGGCATATTATTCAATTTCTTGGCAGTTCTTACTATAAAAGGGGCAACGAAACGCTATACTTATTCTTATACGAGAAAAGTCCACCATAAATAGGTGTCGACCAGATAATATGCCTTCTTGTCCCAATAGATCATATAAAACTTATGAAGCTTGCATAAGGCGGCTATTTCGCCAGAGATGTGCAATGCCACCATAAGTGGTAAGCGTGGGAACAATCCTTATAAACTGATCCAGTAGGTAATTTCGTACTCAGTACTCGAATCGCTAGATTTGTTTGAAAATGTAGATTAAGTGATTGAGTTTTTGAGCTCTCCCCAATTTAAAATGACTAGAAAAAAAACTAAGTCGAGATTTGCTGATTGGATCTAGTTGCCTACCCAAATTTAGGGCTGGGAAGTGTTATTCGAACCTACCCTCACCCGGTAACAAAAGGATGGTAAAGGCCAAAGTATTATTAAAAATTAAAATTAAGGTACTTAAAGATAAAAATATTTATTTCAAAGATTTTGTGTTAAGATACAATGAACTCTGCAAAAAATTTAAATTATTATTATTTATTTAAGTTTACTAAATGTGGGATGCAAATTATTAATCATCGAAATAAAATTTTGCTGAGTAATAGTAATATAATATAATAGTGTAATTTATAATCATAATAGTGTCTGAACACATGAAACATGTTTGTTTAATTGTGTCAATGAAGACTTGTCTACAATACAATGTAGCTCTGGTCACCGTCATCGGTCGGTAGCGCACCTGTAAAGTCGAGTTCTCACGGGCGCGGCGCGCTTCTCACGAGGTCGCCTTTCGCTTCCTTCCTGTTTGGACGGTGCAGCGGTGGGCGTCTAAGCATTATGTCATTGGATACGATGGGAGGAATTATATTATCATTTTATTATCATATTTATTTATAAATTGCAAGGTGTTATATGTAGAGGTCTTTATTAAAAGATTACATTTGGAAATACATAATATAACTAAATTAAAAAAATTGGAGTATATATTTTTTTTAAATACTGTCGTTTTAATATATTACATATACCTATATGACTTTTACTGAATACAAATAAAGCACGTACGCCCTTAGATCAATATAATATTTAAATTATAGGTTTATTATTTTTTACTTTTAATACAATCGTAACTAAAGATACAACAAATCTTAAACGTTTTACTTTTTGAAATCGACTCTACCTTTCCTTACTTATGTGTAAAATTTCATTATAAAAAACTGTAAGTACTAAGCACAGTTCATTATTATATAGAATAAATTAAAAACATCCACATACAACAAACAAGTTTTAAAAGACGATAAGATATCGTAAACCACAACCACTTGACCGCAAGCAAGCGATACTACTATAATCGTTAGCCGGCCGATCGCATGGGAACCCCGCCTTCCGGTCAACCCTACTCGGTGACAAATCTTTTTTTGATTGTGTGAACGCGCCTTTAGGAAGTCTTTCCGGCTCTTAAGTAGAAGGGCTACAATTGATGTGTCTTTTTATTTTAAAACGGAGATTTGAGGTTGGACTTGAGTTAAGCTAAGTATAGTGTGTGTGTGGTGTAGTGTATTCTCATAAAAATAGTTTTTTTTATACAAAGTAATAAGACAAGCAAGATCTGCCTGATAGCAAGTGATAATGTCTGCCTATAACAGAAACTGAGGCATACAAATTTGGGATTGCCATTTCACTGGACACTTTCATTTTCAAACCTTTTTGATATCGTTAATCAGTAATTTGAGGGCCCAGTAGCGCAGTGAAAGAATGTCGACTTTGATGCCAGAAGTAGTGGCTTCAAATAACCGCCGTCCGGACTTTTTAATCGAAAAATTTATGTACGCTTTTCATAGCGGCCCTTTGAAGCTTCATGATGAAGGAAAAACATCGTTAAGAACTCTTAAACCCTGGCATGGTCGTACAATCTAGTGTCCGCTTAGTTAGCTGGCCGTCAAAATGGAAAATCTGTCGCCAAAAAATCTTATGTGACTTTGAGAGCCAGTTTCCATTCAAGGCCTAGCGTGCTACCATCCTCGACCGCATCATCACTTACCAACAGGTGGGATAGTGACCACTATCCCACCTGTATGTATATTTGACCAAACGCGAGCCCATACCATATAAAAAACAAAACAATTTGAAATCTAACCGCAATTGGTGGCCAACTATTTATTTATACGGTCGGTAACCAGTCACGTGACCTGGACCCGAATTCTGTCAGCCAGCGAGCAAAAAACCTTGCCAGCCTGATGCTTATGCTCTGTTGTCATTGGTTGACAGATTACGAAAGCTTTTAAGACACGTGTGCCTTGCTTTAGTAACCCCCGTATTCACAATTAACACTATGTGGTCTCACAGTGCTCGCGAACGCAATACGTCATTGGAATTACTTGCGTCAAATGCACCGTTATGCGTTCGTCAAAATCTTTATGATTACGGCTGTAAGTCCACTAGCTTACATAATTGGGGATTGGCTGATAGGCCTTGTTGCCAATCGTGTAGTTGACCCTTAACTCACAGCTTAAATTGATTGAAGTATTTCCCCCATTTCTTAAAGGGCCTGTGAGAACTACCACTGCTTCCGGTTACAGAGAGACAGGGAAAAGGAAGTGTCCCCATTGTTAAACAATTAGGTACTCCCGGAAGTTCGCCGGGTATGCTTAAGTTGGTGCTTATAGGTACTACTTGTGGAACATTAGCATGAAGTGTATGTTACAATGTAATTTTTAGTAAGAATAGTAAGTACCTACATGTTAATTGGATACAGAAAATTACTGACCAATATATCCACTCATGTTTAGAGATGTAGTTAGAGATGTTGTCTAAGGTAGCATCGTACTTCTTATATATCTGTCTTGTGTTTTCTTTTGGCTAGGGATAGAGAATATAATTGTACACCTTAATATATATGTGTTTAAAATGTCTCAGCTTGTATTTGTGTGTACAAAACACAAGTTAGATGATCCTGCATGCGTAGATGATATATTTTAACCTATTGCATTCTGCCAGCAAGTCAGCAGTGAGGCAATTTCAGAAAATACTTTGCTGTAAATATTATCTATTGCCAATTAGTAGAAAACGTGAGAACTGGTGGGGCGAAATTGCCGATTTACTTAGAAAGTAAATCCTGTAAGAGATTTCTAAAGGTGACGGTCGTAAGAATAAAGATTCAAAATTCTAAGACATTGGTCTTGGAATATGGGCTTTCTATGAGAAATCTAACTGATTGAAGCGCTTTATATGTAGGTAACTAAAACCATTCCAGTGCCAAGTATTTTTTATATTCGTCACAGCAAAATTATTAATTACAGCCCTAATTACAGCAACAGTCTTCAAGTTCCGACCCTAGGGGTGTATTATAGATTATAATAAGTAGTATCCTTTGTTCGGAGTACTGGTGAGGTCCCACGGCCTCTCGTCTTGGCAAACAGGCCATTGGACACCTTTTGTCTCAGACTGTTTGAACAGTTCTTTCCCACGCCAGGGCCAGGAGAGATGCGGTGAACTCGTGACATGATTCATTGACCAAGCCTTCAGAATAAGAACCGGGTATTTTAATAATCATTCTAAAATAAATTCAGATTAGAAAACTGCCTCTCGTTCGTCACGGATCTTTGCATTTCTTAATGCTCGGATAGGAAACTTTCGACATTTCAATTCGAAATATATATCTGTAATTCTAGTCGAAAGGTTCAACATTTTTCGGTGATTTATTTTATTTTATGGTTAGAAAAAAATAATTATTTTAGATTGTATAAAAAACAAAACAATTACTTCAAATGTCGCGCTAGTCATTTTCAATACCAAGATTGAGGTGTCTATCCACATATCTCTGAAGATACTCATCAGATCGATGATATTAAAACGGGACCGAACGCAAAGTATACTCCATCAATGAAAAAATAATTTTCCAAATCCGTTAATAAATGACGGAGTGCTGTTCTTCTGAGGTAACAAACATTTAATAATTTATTATCGTACAAAACGAGAAAACCGCCTTCAAATGCCGCGAGAGTCAAAGTACTGGCTAGTTATAATCATGTCATCTAAGTATACAAATTTGCTTGTATTGTTTATCTTCATATCTCCGGAGATAATTGCCATACATCGATAAAATCGCATTGAAGGGACCAAATGGGAAGGCATATTCTCTCAAACAAAAAAAAGATTTTTTCAAATCGGTCGAGCTTTAACGGAGTTCTGACGTAATAAACATTTAAAAAAACAGTCGAATTGACACCCTCCTCCTTTTTTGTGAAGTCGGTTAAAAAAATGGTCGAGTTGTTGAGAACCTCCTCCTTTTTTATTTGGTTGTAAAAACAAATTATACAAAAAACTTAAAAGACACAAAATTTTGGCAAACGCATAGTTAGGTAGACTTTGAATAATGAATTGCTTTGAATGGTCCTATGCGTTTGCTTTGATAACAATGTGAGTCTTCATAGTATTATTTGTAACGGGTGTCGGTCGGTCATTTTGCCGGTTTTGCTCACATCATTAGGTATTTTTTTTATCTATATTTTTGAAAAGTTATTATTAAAAGACAGATCGTAAGATAGTCGGTCGCGTGCTACCGAGTCATTAGGGAGCGTCCACACCGACCATATTGTACGGAACTCGGAACTTGACGTAGTTATACATAATTTTAGATACGTTAAGAAAGTATTTATTGTTATATAATTATAACGTTATTTTTGTTTGGTTTGGTCTTGTGGCTAATTTCTTGTGTCGTTTTGCAGTATGATGTTATAATATATGTGAAATAAATTTTATGAGCATTCTTGCATTTAAATCACATGTCTTAAATAATATATAATGATAATAACTTCTGTATATACAAATGTATAAAATGTTTATAATTAAATGCTTAATGATAGGTAGCCTATGTAGATAGTAAATTCAACTCATGACGTGATTACAAAGGTAAGAACATAATTGAAGTATATTACGATTGAATCGGATTTTCTTGAATACATTTTGTAGTTTATATTTGGCCTGTGTTTACCAATAACATATTTTTATTTGTAAAAAATATTCCTCTTAAATTCACTTCTAAGTGTTCTTCTGTCTACGGTCGTATTCTCACCTTTAGTTTTAGCGATAATGACGTGAACTCAACGGTTGGCCGGTCTGTCGTACCGTACCGTACCGGTCGCGTCGCATCTGTCGTACGGAGGTCTGCACTCGCCCTTATGAGACATTGTTTTATTGTTTTTTATTAGGCCAGTTACATTATGGTTTTGTGTTGTTCTCTTTTGGATACGTTTTTCTTTAATAAATAAAATTTGTTTTTGAGATTTGGATTAGAATAAAAAAGATAGATCATTTTCACCTTCCAGACTTCAGCTGAGATCGTGGTCTAGAGCTTGTCAGTCACCAACAAGAAAATAATATCTCATTAAAATGAATATTGAGCTAAGTAATCTCTACACATCGTGATTAATTATAATTCATTGTGAGACAAGTTTTATATTACAATTTCTTTAGAGCTTCTCACAACAATGCCATGTGTTGGGTGACTTTGCTATTTTCTTACCGCATTATTAATCAGTCAGTCTTATTTCTAAAGTCACAAAGTTTGTTTTCCTTTGTCTCTTAAACATATTGCAATTACGAAACATTTTCTATCACCCCTTCTAATTAAACAATACAGTCTTAAAGGAAACCACGAATAGTTCTAAGGGGCACCCTAGAAACGTCGATGAAGTGTGAATCCACCTCTAATATCAATTTGTATACGTCATGCTGGCCGAGAAGGAACCATGAATGAGTGAAGAAATTAAGAAAAAAAAGCGAATGAAAAAAAAATTATTCGGAAGACTTGGGTTGATTGCTTAGAAAAAATAGTGAACTTCCGGCTTGTCGCGTTCGAATATTTGAAATGACGCGCTCGAACGGTCATTTGAAATTGATATTTGGAATCTTAGACGGTTATTAGACCGCCTGTCTTCCGGTTGTCTATTGCAAGGGCGCGTGCCCTTAATTGCTTCATTAGAGTGACGACGCATCATCAATTCTTTCACGTTCTGCTTCAATAACGGAACTAAAAACTACTCAAACCCTGTTCATAAATTACAAAGCTAATAAACAATCAGTAAAAAACAAACGACTATCAAACACCAATTCGCATTATTCGGCATCAATAACATCACGACAGCGTAAACAAAATTGGATAAAACTCATCATTTTATACTAAACGAATTATCTGCAAAATTTAAGCTCGCCGGCTTGCGCAAACAAAATACCGACCAATCACGATTTTGTGAATTTGAAATTTGTTGAAGGCTCGGTACAGAAAACCAATACAGTGTACATAAAGGTACATGCACACGGTAAAACTACGCACCGGCTAAGCAAACTCGGGTGTGTGCACGCACACTTCTGTGTGGTACACTCACACACACAATGCGATATTGCAAATGGGCTAGTCGAATGTTCGCCCGCCGGCCTTTGGGTATGAGGTGGTGGATCGGGTGGGGGTAAAAGATGCGTTTTTGTGCAAAGCTTTAGGTACATTTATAAATATAAGTGCGTAGCCGATAACGTTCTTAATACAGCCGAGGGGCGCCCGCTTTTGCCCCAGGTTTTGGACTCAATTATGAGCCTGTGTCGGCGACATCCAGACTTTCTTCACAATAGGGATGTCAGTACAGCGTATCTACCCCTACCTACCCCTCTGCTAAATAAGTTTTGGATAGATAGGTAGTTTGGAAACTGAATGCGAAAAACATGCCCCCAATGGGGTTGGTTTGGTGTTGTTCGTCAACATCGACAATACATGAGGTAGAGTTTTTTTGTGGGTTATTTAATAAAAACAGCTTAAAAAGCAACTAGCGGTCGAAAATCACAAAGCAAAAATACCTATTTTTGCGTCATTCATTATTTACATATTTTTAAAACAGATTTATTGTGTGCCTATCATTTGTAATCGCTGTGAGATATTTAAATGGAATTTATTTGTTTTGATAAAGACATTGCGAATTCGATATTGAATAACCTATCGCGTAATATTGTAATCTGTATTTAGACTGCAAGTTTATATTATGTAATGGAAAGTTTCAAAAGTATTTATAATCTAGTAAGTAACTTATTGACGTCGAAAGTGCCTCATAGCGTAAGTTATCAAGAAATTATAAGCCTGCAATATTCTCATTCCGATTAAAAATTAACATTTCAATTTCAAATCTCTGCTTCCATACAGCTTAGTACTAATTAACAAAGAGCAACGATGACAAATGCCATAAACCTAATAGCCGTACGTTGGGGCATATTTTATTCATTGAACCGCAAACGTTTTGCTTCCGTCTGTACCCGTACATATGGAGAGTTCGGCAGGCCTAAATATAAATAAACTTGTCTACCTATGTCTTTGTCCTATACCTAGTCGTATTCTATAGCTAGGTAGGTAAGTAGTTAATTAACTTTATCATAGATTTAGGCTTGGCACAAATCACACCGTAATGCAATCCATCACCTCACCTTGGGACAAGCTCACGATCCTTGAGCGGCACGTGGTCGACTCGGCGTAACCAGTCGTCCACGCTCTTACGTCTCGTCCCAGCGCGTGGCGCCAAGCCAAGAGGTTACATTAAAACAAGAGACATAAAAGAGACAGAAAACAGAGCTACACAAACTTACTTTACAGGCTATTCATTGAAACTCATTATTACGACTTTGACATAAGATGTTAATTGAACGCACGCTGACATTTCAAGCAACTCCTTGCCGTAAACGCGGCGTTACCTCACCGTAGCCGCAGCGACATAATGTACGAGTAGTGACGTTCCGTTTCCTTTATGTATAGTTTGCGATGGCGCTTAAACGTTTTTACGGTTTTTACAAGATATTTGAACGGGATATTTACCTACCATATTTTCATCATTTTCATTATTCATGTTTCTTGTGAAAGTGTTAATGACCATGAAAATTTAAAAACTTATATAGTTTTTAATGTTTTCAGGATAATCAACATTTTTTATCCGGATAATGACGCTTTTTGCATATGAACTCTTATTTTGACGTAAACACAAATTTTGAATTAGTTACTAGACTTTTCAATCTACCAGCAGAATGTAGACTAGAAATTGTATAGATTATTTAAGATGCCAAATGACAACTGAAATTATTGTAATAGACTTTTATAGATACAGAAGTATCATCCGTGTGAGTAACTGTACCTACCTTCGTTTTAAGCAATTGGAATTCTCAATGACAGTGACTGGAGAGTAGAGTAAGTGGCCAAAGAATTACCAGGCCCCTACAGGCTTGCCACACCTGACTGACGATTCTCTCGGGCCGGTTAACACTTCTTTCAACCAGTTCAAACCGCCCGCTCGGAAAGCTACATGAAAGGCTTTACTTTGTTACGAAGGAAAAAAGTAAAAAAGTCACGCGAAAATGTCCGACGGCAATTCGGGTGATGACAGAATATGATGTAAGTGATGGCACGTTTTTCGCTTATCGACTTTTGCAGATAACTGTACTCTTTATTTACGCACGTGTTTTGTGTTATTGTAAAATGACGCGCTGTTGAAAGTTGTGAACTTAATTTGTATGATCTGTGTGATAGGTATCGATATTTTAGCTTGTTTTATTGGAGATAGGTATATAACTAGATACCACTTTGCGAATTATTTCACTCGTGAAATAGAAATTCTTTTCGGTTTGAATGGCAAAGTGTCCAGTGAAATTACAATAACAATGTGTTCAGTATATTTTTTTGTTTTGTAAATTTTTTTAAGTCTACATCCACTTTGTTCTCAACCAACAAACATTATATTCTTAGTTATTTGTGTTCAATGTCGTAATAAATTATTTAATGTTATAGAAGCACATTCATCTGATATTTTTGTATGTATTAACTGTGAATTACTTATTAACTTCTACTTTCGTTTCTATTTCTGTAAGCCTTCGAATATAAAAAGATAAAATTGTGAAACACTATGATAGATGCTGTCCATATTTACTTATTGTGCGAAGCCATTAATAGAACGATATAGTAAATGTTAGCAATCAATTTATAATATGGTATCAAACGAATCTTAAACAAACTAAATGATATTTAACGAGATTGCGGTCACCGGTAATTCGTTACCATCACCGATATCTCGTGTGAAGCTAACCTCGCGTAACTGACCGCGTTGCAACCACTATAAAATTTATTTTGATTAATCCGTTACATTTAGCATTCATACCGCGTATGCGGTAAGCTCCTACACGACACATATGTGTACACAAAGCAATACTGAACCGTCCTCACGAAACACGAATTTTCACACACATACACAGCCCTAGTTTTACCGCACACTCATGCTTGTATAAAATTTATGGTGCACACTTTTGCACAGACTATAGCAACGTAGATCTGTGAGGGGGTGGCGGTACTGGTCAGCCATTTCGTGTCGACGAGATTTATAACCTCTCTGCGTTCGCGCGCGTTTAGTAAGATACGTTTGTTTCTGACGGTTGGTATTGGCGTGAAGCTGTTAAGGCTTTATTAATGTCGTTATTGGCTGGCTAGAATAAAAACGCAAAAAAAGTTGATTCGAAAAATTTTACTTCGAGTAATTTGTGCTCGGATAGAATAGAAGCTGATTGATGAGTTGAACAGAAAAAAAAACTGAATATAGAATGTAGTAGCTTGGAGTATTATTTCAAAATGCTCGGTTAGGTGGTAGGTAGGGTGGTGGGGTCAGGCGGGTCAGTTGTGTTTGTCTATCGCCGCGCTTTCCCATTCACCGGGTGAATTTTCCGAAGCCCATTGCGCTTCCGACTACCCCCTTGCCCCCTTTAGAGCCTACCTCGCTGTATTTTTATTAACTGAATTATGGCGTCTGAATGACTAGTGCCTACTTACATTGATTAGGCTTCGGGCTAAATGCACTCGTATTGATTTGTAAAGTTTGAGACGAGGTAGGTAGTACTAGTAATTACTTTTTGTTTTTGTTTTGTTTACCTTCAATTTTATTTTACTTTTTATATTCGCCCCTTTATTCAGTTTTGTTCGCGTCATCATTATTACGATTTTTATATAAGTAATACATAACTTTTCTACTGCAAAAAGCTGGAAAAATAACTTAACTGCTGAAATACAAGTACCTACGTGACATGTACCACGTGATGCCTTAGTCTGTAAAGTTTTATTTAGGTAGTCCATACATACATACAAGTAAAAATTGGAACGAAAATTCAGTATAGAAATAACGTTAAATAGGTATATAAAGAAACATCATTGTACACTATTTGGAGAAATAGCTTCAATTATAAGGATATAAATTAAACTTATCAGCTTTTTATTTAAAGCTCATTCTACACTATCAACCGCTTGATCAACACAGCAATAAGTTTTGAAATTCGAATTCGGTGTGGCAATACACGGATTCATAGCATTCTGTGGGCGTTACCCGCAAGGTTGTGATCAGAAACTCATAACGGGCACGTTATGTCTTATCGGAGGTGAAGCAGACGGGCCACTGAGTTACAGAGCTTATTCATCAATATCATATGTATATATATTTTTTCATACATAAATGTAGGGTAGTTCAGAAATAAGTAATATAAAACTGTACAGTTTTATAGTCTTAAAATGAATAAATTATTTGAAAAAGATGATACCCATAATGCGAGGCTTGGCAGTAAAAGCGAAAACAAAATAGCACATAATGCGAGATTATTTTTTAATTAATAGCCAAATAATGCTTTGTAATGGTGATAGGACATTATTTAGAAAAAGTAAAGAATTAAAGTTTTATTAATGTTTTAATTTGGGGCTACAGTATTCCTTCACTAGATTGTAGGTACATATGATGCTTAATCAGAGATGTGAGAAAGAATATTCCTGCTCCTCCTACCAATCGGAGTTCCGATTGGAGGACAGGGAAAAACCCTTTATATTGTTCTTATCAAATTTCTGCCGCAATGTAAAAGTGCACAACAATTTGTAAAAGTGCAAAAATAAAAACATAGGCTCAATAAAAGCCCTGTAAACCACAGTTAGAGTATACTTTTAATACATACACCGTATACTTGGTAATATACAACAAAAAGCCACGTTTTTACGTCAGTGTAGCAACGAAATCGCGTGTCATGATAGGACTACATATAATATTAAACTGGAATCAGAACTCACAATGCAATCACAAAATCACAGTGCAATAGTAATTTATCCACACACAAAACCAAAACTATAAAGATCGCATTATCTCCGAACTAATGGCCCCACATCGCACCTCGAATTTGCGCTACGCTTTTGGAGTTCGATATTCAAAACTGCATTCTTGATTAATGCACGTTATCAGAGGGTTGTTCGAACATTTGGTACTTATTAAGTATATGCCCTATGCGATGCTTGATCGTGTAAAACGTGTTAATTTAGACACGCAATTTTCTGTTTCGGTAATTTTCAATAATTTGATAAGTTCAAAAGAAAACGCTCTTCATCATTTGATAATAAGCAAACTAAGAATTGTTAGTTAATAATATGTATTACCATATCATATCTATTTTAGCTGGTGTTTTGGTTTACCCATAGCACTAGTAGACATTGAGACTTAAAGATATTACGATTTAGGGCTCGTCGTATCATAGCAAAATGATAAAATAAATGAAATACATTTTGTTTGACACAAATTTATGTAAAATTTCATTCTCCTAGCTTCAGGCTAATAATTAAAGACTAAAATATTAAACGTTGAATCAACCAAATAGACATAACTCGTACAGTAACGAAATAATAGAGTAAAATTGACCCTCTAGATAGATGTAGATAGATGATTGACTGTAGTTGATTGCATATACATACAAACTGCTACGTGCAAGTCCGAGCCATGCCGTCTGTCGCAATGGAAAATCCCCTATTGAAATATGCAAAACTTTTTCAAACTGAGGGTAGTCGCGAAACTGACCGCCGGAATTCAGTTAAACAGATATAATGCACTAAGTAATAGAATAAGTGTGCGAGCACCTTTATAATGCTTTTAATGTAGTGAGTTATTCTGTTGATGTATTCCATTTTCTAGATTGGCGCTTTGTGTTTATTTCTAGATTCAAATCATTCTAGGTCTAACGTGTTCACATTTTCGACCACATAATTGTTTACTAACAGGCGAAATAGTGGTCAAACGTTGACCTATTAGATATAAAAATACACGACAATTGCAATAGTTTGCCTACTGGTGTCTCAATAAAACATATTCTTATGTGGCGCCCAACATGTGACTTACGTTGAAAGTGCAGCCTCACGTTTGGGCGCCAATTTCGAGTAGTCCTTAAGTACAATATCTACTGATATTAAGTGACGATGTGGTCGAAGATATAATCGTGATACTTTTTAAAGAAAGTAATAACATGAGGTGTTGCACAACTGGCTGTATTTAAAGTTGATCGTAAAGTCAGAAAACATTAATAATTTATAAATATATAATGTGGGTAGTAAGTAGGAACTTCACAATTTTTCCCGCCTGGCCATTCCGCCACATAATCTCACGATATAAGGCTCGCCGCACACGTCTGATTATTCGAAATTCATGGCAGCCCTGTCAGTCTGCAGACAAAATACGGGGCGGTCGAATTCGAATACTGCTTTTATATCGTCCAGTTGCCAGTCCTTTGCTTTACATAGGGAAGCCACGTTTATGTGATAAGGAAGGAAGTATTTTTTTTAAACCGGGTATTTTTATACCCATCTAAACGACTAAATTCAAAATTTTTGAGAGTGCTTATCTATGTTGACTTTATACATTTACTATGCGTGATATATTTATGATATTTTAATATATTGCGGTACGTCATTAAAATATAGTACATAAAAATAAGTACGTACACTGTTAATTTTCATTATGGCTAAATTTTCTTGAAAAAACGGTAGTTTTATCTACAAATGATTTAATATGGAAAGTTGCTAGTGTGAAAAATTAATATGTTTTCTTCGTTAAACTTTATACTTTTCTAGATTATACTTATAATCCTAGACTTACCATTAATGATGATTTAAATTCCTATCCCGTGCGAAAAAATGCCCGTGGCCTTCGATTGGTCTGAAATAGAAAAAAAAAACACATTAAAACATGAAAAAAAACTTTAAGTTACTAAAATAACTATCTGTAACTCCAATGAAGCATTTTGATAGGAAAAGCAATATAATAATAGATTAATGTGTACATATTAAAATCCAACTATCCACACCAATATTTATATTATAACACCATACACAAAGTTTAGGGACTAGTTCCACTAACTTGTAGATATTTTTTATCTTCAACCCTTTATTTGCCTACTTGTATAAAATCGATACAACTAATCGACGGGTACAATCGCATTTTTATCGATATCGATCAATACGGGTTGGCACGTGCGCCCACGTTTACGATGCGATGCGACCACCCGGCGCGTCTTTTTTTCTTTGGGTATGTTTTATGGCTTAGCTAATCTTGAGGGATTAGCTTTACCTTCGTAATGCTTAACTAATAAGCTAAGAAATCGGTGATGGTTCTATTGTCTTTTCTTTACCTTTTTACCTTTAATTTTATTTGAAGATAATGGGAACTAATAAAACCGCATAGGTTTCTATGTTCCAGTGGTGAATAGGAAACTATCGGATTAGTATCGGACATCGTATATAATAATTATACCTTACTTTTACCCTACCTTACTTTAGTATACCTAATTGTAGTATAATGTTAAAGTTTGTTTTCTCCACGAATAAATCATAAGCCAGGAACTCTAATTCAGAACAAATTCCACACAAAAAGCGGCCCTCTTTCAAACCAAATCGACGTAGATTCAAAATAAGTATCACTTTCGAAGTTACAAATGATTGGCTTGGAGATTGAATTTAAATTCGGAACGAAAGCAGGGATTGGTTCGCGCGTGCTGCAATGTCTTTTATGACAGTTGAGTCAAAGAAGACAAATGTCCGACTAATGACGCGCTGGACACGACTTTTAACCCCGCCTGCTTGGACACGACTTTTGCTGGGTCATTTTTATAACGCAGTTACTTTTCCTGACTTATAATTTATTCGTAGTTATTACTATATGAAGCCTAGGATCGTAGCTTGTATTAATAAAAAACAAATGTTAACATATATTTATAGTATAAAACATATATTTTTTAGTACAAGCGTAATTATTTGGATTACAATAATATTGCCAAATCACAATAATAATCTATATTACAAGTAAGATACAACTGCCTATTATAGCTGCATCTACATTTATTCGAAGCTGTATTGCTGCACAAATAATTTATAACAGCTTAAGCTGCTACAGATAAATAAATCTATAATAATGTCAGCTACTTCACCGACCAGGTGTAGGCGTGTGTTGATTTTTTTATACACAGTATTTATGGCTACGTTCTGAAGAGCTAATTGTCAGGTAATGCACAAAGGAAGTATGGAGCACAGGAAGTCATTTGTAAGTAGAGTACCCACATTTAGATTTACGGCTGTGGTATAAAAAAGGAGGTTTGGATACTCGTTTGCTTGTAGGTGGTGAAAAGCCTCTAGTAATTCATTATTAATTTTTTCCTAGGTAACCGATTCTAAACGTTTTTAAAGGTACGGCCACGCCGCTGCGATCTGCGATTTGCGTGCGCGGGCGCGATCTACTTTTCAATTGTTTTTTGATTGCCGAGGATCGCGTTTGGTTTGAACCAGGTACAAATACTACTTACTGCCTGCACTATCTGATCGCACTCGCGCTTGTGCCTGCAGATTGCACTGGTTTGGCCGTACCTTATGTATGTTTATTGCAATAACGGAACATACATATAACTTATCAATAATTTCTCTAAAAATAAAAATATAAACTTTAATAAAATGTTATAAATAAATATATAACTGATTTTTGTGTGAATTGCTATTGGACATTAGGATTTTTTTATCATATATGCGAAAATATCAGTAAAGAATTTCACACTTTTTACCTAAATATATTATTTTATAATACCTAACCTCTCTTGCTCTTAGGAATAAATCAAATCAGTCCACCGAATTCTGAAAAAAAAATGTTTACGTAGATATAAATACACATGCAAAAAAATACATATTCCTTATTTTTAAAGTAAAAAAAAAACTTGAATCAATGTATGACAAACGATTTGGCTTTACAAATGAACATATTTCCGCAAATTTATCGACATTTATCTTCAACAATCCTGTACGTGCCTACTCTAGCCTCTTAGCAGATTTGCACAACAGCACAAAAACTGAACAAAAGGTGATCATGTTTTGCTACAGATGTTTGGTTTCGCTTTCTTTATCGATCTGACTTATGGATCCTTGTAATATTATATTCATTGATCTCGATAATGCGGGTGGAGCAAGGTGTGGATTCATAGTTAAGATGAATTTACATACGCAATTATGCAATTGAATATGCAATTTAACTGCAGTTCATTTTAGGATGCCCTTATTCCAATTTGTAGCTCAGTAGTTTAAAACAAAGTGTAGTTACATCTTTTACTTTTTACGGTTCCGTACCCAAAGGGTGCCAATAGAATCCTATTATTGAGACTCCGCTGTCCGTTCGTCCATTCGTTTGTCACAGGGCTCTGTCATAACTCTTGAATCGTATTAGGTAGATACTTGAAATTTTCACATAGTGTGCAGTATCTACAATAACAACAAATCATAAAAATGAAGTTAAGTTAATTGTAAGAGGGTTTCCGTATAAGAAAACGGGTCTGACTCGCACTTGTCTCGTTAATTTATTTAACAATGTCAAACCGAAGGTACTCCTTCGGTTACAAACCGAAGGAGTACCTTCGGTTTGACATAGTACTAGTAACGAACAAATAGGTATGTTTGAATCGTTTTCCCGTAAATTTTGCCGGTTAATTGCGCTAGATAAATGTTATATTAACAGCTGTTATTTCTCTAGCTTGAAGGAATTTAAATAAATTTTCAATTTAATTAAATAGATTAAAAAAATATATGTGCAGTATATTCTGATCTAATTCTAACGAAGTCATAGAAAATCCTACTGCAGAACACTACGAATATATTAAAGCATATACATATTATAAAACGAATGAGTGTTTTTGAAGTTTACGAAATGGCTCTCAAAACGAATATATTATTTGCTTGGCACCCATGCGGGCTCGCATCAATTTGAAGGAACTACTTATTCTTGAGCCCCTTGACTCTACAATAGACGAGAATTGGTCTACTCGCCCAAATTACCAGTACCAGTATTTCATCCCGCATCTTCGGACCCCTGCGGTTAACAAATTAACTGTATTTTTTGCGACACCGGAAATCTTTTACTGTTTGAAAGGAAAGAAACAATTTGTATGACACTCCCTCGAATAAATCGAGAATCAAACATTTAAAATTCGAACTCAACCCTTTACCACTGAAATGTCAAAACGTGTCAGTGTCATGTCATTAGGTCGTGTTCACACGCCCACTTGTAAGATTGTGACGTGTCGACGGATGTGACGCAAGGACGCGTCGAGACGTCTTGAATGGAACGCACACTAACGTCTTTCGCGTATTCGTGTGAATGAACGTACGCAGATTGCAGACTATTGAGATTGACGGCCGCCCGACTACCGGACAAACAACGCTTGATAGATGACATTCGCTTAATTGAAAGACGTCGGTTACCGTTCCGGATTAACAATCGTCGTTATTTCGTTCTAATGAATTGAAGTTGAGAGTTTAGAACAATTTGTCGAAAAACTGTTGGTCATTTCCGAAATAGTGAGCGAATATGTAACGATGAGTGACGGGGGCATTGGACCTTGTGCCAAAATAGTTTTTGGTTGAAAAGGACTTTAATGTGTTGTGTTAAGGTCTTTTGTGATGGAATGCGCGGGGCGCGGGCAGGTGTGACGCTGACGTTTGACGCCAGATGTCTTGAACAAATTGCCGTGCCATACGGCCGTGTGGATAGCCCCTAGCAGCGGCGTGTGCCAAGTTTTAATTTTATGCTTGATTACGGGGCTCTCTAATGAATGGTAACCGCTTGATTGGTGCCGCATTCGTTTGCAACTTTGTTTGTAATTGGTAACCTTTGCTGTCTTTGAGATTGCTTACGATTTGTACGTCTTATTTGTTTAAACCAATTAATAAAGCTTGAGCTCACACCTTGTTATTTACCTTATAAAAACGCAACTAAAGAAAAATTATCATTTAATAGCACCAAGTACAAAACGACCAACTTTACTATGCTGGTAACATGGTAATAGAACTCAAGCTGTTTCAACTAAACATTTTGAACTATTTTCAACTAAATGCAACACTAGCGACTCTATCAACTGAACAGATTAGTTTCTATGTCTGCATCTACCATATACAGTTACATGTGAAAATAGAAAACCGGAAGTGGCGATGACCTGACATCCATTATTACTTTTTTTACGGAAGCAGTAGCCTTTGTGTCCACCATAATACCTGCAACTCACGCATTTCAGTAATTGTGTGTCTATTTTATTTGACAACCGCGGGAAGTTTACGGTTATAAATAGTATTTATTTAGTTATTGCGTCTTAAAAATAACTTTTTTTTAATGATATAAGGTAACAGGACAAGCGTGAGGCTCGCCTGATGGTAAGCGATGACGTCTACCTATTACCAGCTGCGAACCGTGACTTCTTCCGCGATAAATAGAAGCTTGTGTCCTATAAAGTGCGAAATTTCAGATAAATTGTTCAGCAACTGCAACATGCAATTGACTTTCGCATTTATAATATTGGTATTGAAATATAGACAATTCTTTCAACATTATTTAGGCCAATTTTAATCTTTGATTTTTTCTGCCATACCCAAATGCCTATATGGCAAGTTATTTATTTCTAAAATTTTGTTAAACCTACTTACTTATTATTTAGATGCAATCATGATATGAATTTTCTCTATAATATTATAGCCCATTATAATATATATCTAAAGGCGTCCAAAATTTCAGACTCGGAACTAGTTTTATTGTTCATTGTTAAGACCCTAGCACACTCACCTATCGATACGCTACGATAACAATAGCGAGGAGAAAGGGGTCCCTGCACCTTTAGCTTAGGGATGAATTGTCGCGTGCGCTGTTTATTGACGACGCAGGCGTTTAACGCACACCTTGTTAGAACTATGGTAATAACTCTTTAGAAATCATGCTTTGGAAACTCATTAGTGCCCTCTCAAAACAATATTTGAATCGATGATATAATACTAAGATATTTAATAAGAGTCAAATAAAGTTTAATAAATAATTCACGAATGCGACTTGCGTTTGCTCTCCATAAATTATAAGTATCTTATGATTATAAGAACACTCTTATTCAAAATTGAATCCATACCAGCCTAGTCTTTTCACTGTGGAGAAGCAATAAACAAACATAATATAAAATAATATTTGGAGCTATCTATACTTATGTGTATAAAAAATGCATTAACATATACAAAAGAAAATATTATTTAAATTGCCTATAAACTGTATCCTTACCTAACCCTATCTAAAACGTTGCCAAAATCAAAAGATAAGCAGATGCGTAATCGATATACATTTGAATTTGCATTGAACCAATACAATAAGTAATTTTTCGATATGAGGGTGCAAATCCAGTGAAGATTCTTATTATAAATGGGTAGAAAGCTGCGAAGCGCATCTGCGGCGCGTGCGGTCGCGAAAAGATGCGAAAGATCGTAACGGTATGATAGATAGGTGTCTTTATTTTTTAAATTGATTGAGTGTTCGTGTTGATTTTTGAATTAATTATCTTCATTGATTTTCAATTTGGATTTAGTTGTTAGCGAGCGAAAAGAAATAAGCAGATTTTTTAAAGTTTTTCTTTTTTACTCACTAATAATGCAATGAAATTGTGATTATTAAGTTACATTTTAATAAAAAAATCGATACAAATGCATGGATTGAAGAACGGAAGAAGCAAGACGCTGGACTCGTATTTGAAACTATGGCACTGGACTGCCAGATTTTTTATGTCATACACTACGCCCAGTACCTTAAAAGACAAATGATAAATTTTATACAACCTGTAAATTTCTATTATGAAACTGATGAAAAGATAGCTAGAAAAAAAACTGCATGACAAGAAACAAAACACTATCAAAATTATAACCCAAAGACGATCGAAAACCCATTCCAAATTCGAATACCGGTATCGATCGTGATGCGCCCCTGCTCGTAGTAACTATTATATAATCTGTGCCCCTGCGATGCCATCTTGCAGCTGCGCCGACGCTGGGTCAAAGGTGCCGTGGGGTACCACCGGCTACGTAGTAACTACTTCCGTAATCTGTGTTACTGCTGGCTATGTATTCTTACTAACTGAGATTGTAATCTGTGGTGATCGCGTCATACAAACTAGGATTGTAATCTGGGGTGGCAAGTATTGAAGTGCGCGGGATTACGGCCATTTGCCATATTGGATACGGGTGTTATATATGAAGTTCTTTACTTGTGCGAATATTGTTGATTTATTTACTTGCGAGAATGTAAGGTTAAATGAGGAAACAATTACATTTTATTATTGTTATACCGGCTGTAATTCACGTACCTTTAGTCGAATTTTCTCAACCTAGGTTTCGAGCGAGTCAGTCGCTCTTCCTCGGGAGTGAGGTCACGCGGTGAGATCGCGATGTTCAAATTAATTAGATTTTATTTATTTATGAGTAGGATATATTACATTTAAAATATAATATAGAAAATAAAATGTACGTAAGAAAACAACTCAAGGAGTTTTTCCTAGTCAGGGTGAGAAGACTAAGTATGATAATATATTTTTTATATAATAGGCAAAGACAGAATTTTTATTTCTCAAAGCACCTGGCAATAATTGTTTGAGGCGCCACATCGGCAAACAAAGTCATTTGATACGCCTACAAAACGCCATTATAAACCATATCAAAGCATGTGCATAGATACTATCTTTAAAAACACGTGCTTTTCACAAAATCTTTAAGAATCAGCCTTAAAACGAATGCCACATGTTTCAGAATCCCTTGATGTCTTCAACTGCTTAAGTCTTGAATGTCTTAAAAGTGTCTCATGCAATTTAAAGCCATATACTTAGAAGGTTAAGATGTATATTCGATTAAATATATTTTACTACGATCCGTAGTAAAGGTAAGGTGCCGGACGTAAGATCAGCTGTTTCAGTCATGGATTACAACCTTAAGAAATTAACTAAAATAGATGAATATCGACTTTAAGTTCTAAATCATAAGGCATTTGTTGATAGACATTTAATTGTTGAATGGCTTAAGCTGCGATAACCTAAAATTTGCGTTTGAGAAACTAAATATTGTTAAGAGTTTGTTTTGCAGATATGTTTGTAGAAACGCAAAGAGTTTTAGTGACAGATCTTTTTGACAATGACACTTAAATTTGACGATTTGTCAATACAGAAAGAAGGATCATATATTTTTCTTGACGATTATCCGTAACTAAGCTTGGTTTAATAGATTTTTCATGATATAATTTTTCATGTCTACAAAAATTACTCTTCAGGAATAATAATATCACTTGCGGAGCCATAATGTTAACCTATAATCCTCGAACAATGAAGAAAAAAATACAAAACAAGTAAGAGCATTACATTCCTCTTACATTGGGGTGGCTCTTACGGACATGTGCGCGCACGCGCACGCTTCGCAATCATAGTAATAATAACCTAAAAAATAATAATAAATCGGGTGAAGAATAAAGAAATCTCCCCCTGGCCTTTATCTTGCAAACAGACTTTGAAATGTTAAAGATAATAGGGGTGGTGGACCCCATGCGTACGCGCACCTTTAGCGGGGGTTGCGAACGATATGACGCCGCGGCACGCGTCTGTTTTGGCGGTTACGTTTGAATTTGGAACGAGGCGTCTTTAGATTAAAAAAATTATGACATCGTGGCGACAATTGCGGTTAATTTAATATCAATGTATTTGTCATTTGATTCCATATTTAAAATTTAAAAATGACTTAAGGTCAAAATGTCGAATATTTATTTTGCTTCTCAACCAGTATCAAGTCTGACTACTAAGTAATTATGTTTCTGTAAATTATGTTAATTTATAGTGCTGAAATAAAGAGTTAATTATTGTTTTACTTGAAGATTTCTTAAATAATCTTAAATCACAGTTAAATGGTACCTACTTCACTGCACTTACGTACTTTAATGCAATAAAAACTACATATAATTTTAAATATTCGACGCATTTTACCATCTAATGTTACTAACGCTTATTTATATTAACTTACATGTAATTATTATAATTTCCAGGATAAATAATGAACTGGTCGTAATATTAGAAAGATGTTGTAGAAAACAATAAATAGACATAACGATTTGTCATTTACTAACCTACTTGCATGTGTTATTAGAATTGTATGAGAGGCCAAGTAAACAATAGAATCTTATTTTCAAATCCCCACTACATTTCTCTATTTTCTCCGACAAGAAGTCCAGTGAAAAGCAACTAACAGGTACAGAGGTTACAAACATTTTAATCAGTGGGCCGGTGAAGGCCCATACATTGTCTTGCACGTCTGCATGTAATCAAAGGACTGACAACAAAGCGTTGTCCCGTTTCGAGAACGATTGTTTTATTCCTGCCTCGGTAATCGACTTTCGACTTATATCGAGTTGGGTTATCTTTTTGGGAAAATGTTGTCTAGCTCTGAGTCTTTCGCAAACGATGTTTAAATGGAAGTGATTGAATGTGTTTTATGATTGATTTGTTAATGAAATAAACATCATCATTAGCCTATATTAGACCACTGCTGGACATAGGCCTCTCAAATTGTACGCCACTGAGCACGATCTTCGGCTAATGTCATCCAACTCTTGCTAGCTACCTAATATTATAGATCTATCTAGTCTGAGTCAAAAGTACCTATAACCGGCGAGCATATATGAAGAAGCTCATGAATGTGGAAGAAGCGAAAGGGGTATGTCAGGATTGTAGCATGTAGAAAGAAGTAGTCTCTGCCGTGCCAGTAGGCGAGAAAAAAAACGTGATTTTATGTATGTAAACGTATGTATGTACCAAGACTGAGGACGTCCTACGCTACGTTTGAAATATAAAACAATTAAATACACATATAAGGTGAATTGTGTATTTTGTACCGGTGTGAAAAAACTTTTCAAATACGTCATGGTCTGGTTGTAGACTTTGTAACCAAGGTTCCATTTAAATTAGTCAAATTATTTTGTTTGAATGAACTAACAAGCAAACAAACTAACAACATTGATGTACCTAGACATAACACCCACTTTTGGGTAAGCTGACAACAGTGCTGAGCAACTGAACTTATTGACCACTTTCGTTTTAATTCCTTTGCGCATATGTTGTGTCAATTGTCCTCAGATTGTAGCATCATATCAATGTTCCGCCTGCCTTCCTACGTAATACAAATGTTGATATATTAAAAACGGCTCGACCGATTTCGTTAAAATTTAAATGGGATCACCTGTAAAGGGTACCCCCTTTGAAACAAAAAAAGATTTTTTCAAATCGGATCAGGCATCTTCGAGTAATCGATGAACATACATAAAAAAAATAAAAAAAGGTTCCGATGAATTGAGAACCTCCTCCTTTTTTGTGAAGTCGGTTAAAAAGATCGAATATTTTCAAATTCTCCACTTTTAAGTTCATTCGGGAGGGCGCAAAAAATCTCATTTGATCCGAAGACATGCGGGCCGACATATGTCAGCAAGGTGCGGTTCAACAATGAAACTCTTCTGCGAAAGGTGCAAATTTTGAAGTAGGTCATCTTTACTTTGCGCCCTTTCTTTGCATCTTACGAACATCTTACCTGCGAACACGTGTGCGGATAGATATGTAGTTTTAGGGTTAAATGTGTTAATAAAGATTTTAATTATTTATGGAAATTCGGTTATTCTAAGGCTATGGCAGGCTCTTGAAAGAATGTCTAGCACATTCATTCAAGAGCCTGCATGACGTTACAGATATTTTCGTGAACTCGATTAGGGGTTTTCGTAAGAAATTGTTAGAGTTCCTTAATTGTATGAGGAGAAGCATGTCTTCTACTCAGAATGATATTTATAGTTGTTATATAGTTATTTTAGTGGAAAGTGTATTCTTCCCATGTTATACTTATTTTATAGTTAAATAGATACTAACTACTGACACATGAGTAAAGAAAAGGAACTTCTGAAGCATACATGTCCGTAATATCACTGCACGCCATGTTCATTTTTAAAAGGGTATGCATTTAACACGATCTGTCTTTAAAATAATTATACTTTTATAAGCACGCAACAATGTAATGACTGTTATTGTACCATAAATAAATATATTCACCAGATACTTATTATACTCGCACATTTAGCGGCTTATAATTTAGCGGCATTAGCACGGCTAGCTTATTTTTAAACTATAAGTTATTTATGCTTCACTTGGCACAAACGCGAAATTGTTCCTTCTATATACGGATATTATTATTAGTAACATTATTGATTTATAACTTCTCGTTCAAGGTTGTCAGTCATTATGTGTCAGTAGGGTAAATCTGCATTGTTATAGATCGATGGCGATTCGAGTCACGCAAACATTTCTGACACCCCTAATTCTGATGGTTAAAAGTAGGGTACATCAATCTGGGAAAACACGTAAATGAATAATTACGTTATAAGTTATAGTTTAAATAAACTAATTAAACACGCTTGAACTAAAAAGTAGACACCTGGCTCCATCATCAGCTCCAAATTAACAGTCAACAGCTCTAAAATTATAGTACAACAAATAAAACGATGTTATCTCAGCCACAGAGGTTAATGCATATAAAATTCACTCGCTGTCTCAGTTATAGAGGAAACAATGACTATAAAATCGAAAGAAGGAATCCCAGATATAGAGGTTTGCTTCGTCACACTAACAGAGGCAATTCAGTGCCAAAGTGTTGGGACCTCAGCATGAGTTCCAGTTATGGAGTTACTCACTTATCCAGGTCCCACTTAACCAAGTTTCACTGTATTGTCATCCGAACTAAATAGGTTCATTTCGAATACATATAAGAATTACTTACATTGTTTTATTAGAAGTGTGTTGAAATTGACATATAAACTTTTAATTATTTTTGTAATACTTTTAAATTTAAACCTCTCTCTACGAAGTATAGAAACTACGAACTAGAAATTAAATTACGAATATGAATCAATGCATGCAATAGTAGGTAAGTATGTACAACAAATTAATGCGAATAGGTCATTTTTCTCGTATGGATATATTCTTCGATTGTCGATTGTTTTTTTATTAGAATCTTGCAATGTTCTTATGAATTTTGCATGCCGCTGTCTCTGTAATAGGTAGACGTCATGACTTCAGTACCCCTAGTACGAGTTTTCATCGTAAACGCTTTTGACAGATCTCACATAGTTTTCGACTTATTCTGGCTCTCTGATTGGTCTAAATTTAGTGAAGTGTAGTAACCACTAGAGGCGCTGTACGGTTTTTCATACAAAATTTGTTCGATATACGATATCGAGTTTGGTATGAAAACTCGTACTAAGGGTACAAGCGAGCGCCATGCTCCTAGTTTTATTTTTTTTAAAATGGTTCGTCAATTTTCTAACCATTTTCAACCACTTGTTGCACCCGATTTAGCTGAAATTTGGCATGCTAATGTAATTTCGGCAACAATGTTATATCATGGTACTATTGAACTGATGATAGAGCCCAGATGTAGTGATAGGAACGTGTTTTTTTTTAATGACTAATATATGTTCTATCGTGCACCAAGGATTAATCGATTATGTATACCTACCTAGCTTTCTTTCCCCTATATCCTATGTACTAATATTATAAATATGAAATGTTTCTATACAGAATATTTAATGACGAAGCAAGTACATCTGGTACTAACATCACGGATATTTTTTTCACGTTTGTGCGATGCAGGTCCTCATACATTGAGGCAATCTTTACAAAAAGAACGATGCAACACGCTTCAGCGCCATCTAGTTACTTTTCTATTAAGTTATGTTGATGAGTACCTATAGACGGTTGGATGGTTGTTTGTTTCTCTTTCACGCAATTTTATTTATAACTGATGATTATTGATGGTAAGATATTTTGCAACCGACTTCCAAAAAGGAAGATGTTCTCTATTCGTGTTTTTTTTAAATATGTATGTTACGCCATTACTCAGTCAATTGTGAAGTTATTTGAATGATTATTTTTTTAATCGATAGGGTACATTGTTGAGGTGGCCATATTGCTATTTCATCGAGATCTGATAAGCATCTCCAGAGATATGATATAAATATGATGATAAACGTCTCAAACTTGCTACTGAAACTGACTCACGGGACATGGAAGTGGGTTGTTTAATTTTTAAACTATCTTAGTTATTAAACTGTCTAACTTGGTAGCAAGTAAGGCGCAACATCACTATAATGCTCCTCTTATGTATTATTATGTATTCAAATGCAGGTAAAGACATTTAATATACTTTGATATTTATCCATTTAGGTAGTAATACCAATATATAGTAGGTACTTACATAAATACTATAATATATGTTTACAAATAATAGTTTTCTTACATTTTGATTTAATTTAAAATACCTAATATGGCATTATTTTAATTAATATTTTACCTATGTGTTAGATTAGATTTTATTTTTAGTTAAATTACCCAACTTCAGTATTTTTTTTCAATTATATAAAATCAAAATAAAGGCAAATGTATTTATTAATATCAGGAAGTTTTGTAGTGGTAACCACTTAAAAATAACGTTACATTAACCCGTTGTCTAGTTCCAATAAACCATCTGCCCAGAGGGTCTGGGAGACCGTAACATTTGGTGTTAACCCTTAAATGCTCATTGAACGGTTTGGGGCTTATAGATCAGACACTATTGTCATTATTATTTGGTTATTCAGTGATGTGTTCATTTACTTTATTTGTTTTTGTTGGGGATTGATGTTGATTTAATGATAAGGGTATATTAAATTCCTTTTTTAATATGTCAATTAGTGGTTATGGATATAAGGCTGAGTTGCACCATCTTACTTTAACTATAAATAACCGGCCAAGTGCGTGTCGGGCGACGCGCAATGTAGGGTTCCGTAGTAGCCCGTTATTCAATGCAAGTCATTACCCGTTATAAACAAGCCCGTTACAAACTAGGTACTTCGTCTTTGTCACTTTAAAGGATTTATTCTAAGGATTTTGTATTTGGTACAAGTTTAGCCAACACCCAAGTTCAACGACTATCACTGCTAATCTAATAAAGTTATCTTAACCACTATAGTTTTCCTTTAAAGTTTATGAATACACATATATAATCACGAATTTTTCTAGATTTTTCAAGCCAGTAGCTTAGCTTTTAGAGGGGGGGGACGATCGCTCTATTCAGTCAAACTCCATACATAACATACATACAAAACTCCGGTTATAGTTACGGTTAAAGTGAGATTGTGCAATTCAGCCTTAGTCTATGACATATATTATACTTCGTGAGTTAGGAATGATGATAAGTGGTGATGCAGACAATTGTTTAGCTTGTCGCCATATCAAATGATACTTAAATAAATGTTTATAAATGTTTATTTGTTTTGATATCCGAATAATATGGCTTAAAAACTTTAAAAAGGTCTGACTTCTAATCCTTCGTAAGTAAAGTGAGTTTTCTATCGATCGCTGAGGAATTTTACTTCATAAAGGTGTAAGTAGTACCTATAAAGAACTTGCAACGGTACCAAAAAAAAATCGGGCAACGCAAAAGGAATCCCAACAGACACAGGAAAATTAAAACAATCTTGTGTCGCTATTGCGACCGCAAGTTTTTAAAAACTGATTAAAAGTAACATCCATCCACCACTCAACACCACATATTATAAAAACAAAGTTCCCCGGCGCGTCTGTCTGTCTTGCCTGTTCGTGTTAAACTCAAAAACAATAACTGAACGGATTTTTATATGGTTTTCACCAATAGACACAATTCATGAAGAAGGTTTAGGTGTATAATTCGTCAAAGTTTTGTGTGAATTGGTTGAAATATGACAATAATCGTTGAAGATGTCAATTTTTACTCAACGCAACAAGCTGATGTAAAACATTTAGGCATATACGAGTACATATGCTCTACCCGAAGCTGGGCGGGTCGCGATAAGCTAAGTTACTTATTTCATTTATTTTTCGAAAGTTATTAACTTTTTATACATATATATTTAAAATATAAAAGAACCTGTAGAATATACTACTCGTATAAATTACTCCTAGTCCTGTGACCAGGTGGAGAGACGACATACGCAAAGCGGTGGGCAGTGAGTGAAAAAGAAGAGCCGAAGATCGGGCTCAGTGGCGCATCTTGGGAGAGGCCTACGTCCAGCAGTGGACGGACACCTGATGATGATGATGATGATAAATTACTTAGTAATTTAAGTAATAATATTGTACAGTACACGTGTCTACAAGATCGCGATACAGTGGACGGAAGCGCATAAAGCACGGAACAGCTTCCGCCCGGAGTCACGCATTGAGCACCTTGTACTCATCGCAACAACATTAGTTACCTTATATTATAACCACCACGTGCACCAATGGCTTTTCCTATCGAAAAATGTATGTGCGCTTCTCACCGTGGCCCTCCGGTTAAGGAAAACCATCGTTAAGAAACCCCTAACCCCCCCACATGGTGGTAGAAGATCTAGTCACTAGTGTCCGCCTGGTCAGCTAACACCCTCAAGTTAGAAAATCTGTCGCCAAACATCTAATGTTTTCTGGCAGCTATCCTTGAGAGCCAGTTCCCATATGCTAGTTTTAGCGTCCTGCCATCCTCGACCGCATCATCACTTATCAACAGGTGAGACAGTGGTCAAACGCTAGCCTATATGCTATTAAAAAAGAAAACAAAAAATGTGTATATATAAACCATCAAATTAAAATTCCAATCAATTAATTATCTTGCATAAATTGTTTTTGAGTCATTACTCATTTTATTATTTGAAGTTTTTAGGAATGTTCCCAGGGAGGCGCAGGTTTTATTCATATAACAATTTAACATAATATGGTTTTTATGTTTCAAAAAGACAGTGAGATTAACTATGATAATTTATTAATTTTTAAGGCTTTCTTCTAATCTATTTAACCGACGCATTTCAATTGTGGTCAGTTGGTCATATCATGCTGCGATGACATTTGACTTCTGAACTAAGCAATTCAGCAGTCCTTGAGAGCCAGTTACCATTCTAGTCTAGGCCTAGCATGCTACCATCCTTAACCACATTGACTAGCTATTTATACTATAAAAACTTGAAATAGTGGTCAAACGCTAGTTTTTAAAGCTTATTTAGTTTTTAATATGAGTTGCACATTACTAGTAGTCATTTTAACGCCTCCAACAAAGCTAAATATGCTTGTATCTGGAGTGGGTTCAAGTCAATAGTGCAATGGGAGGGGATAGAACTCACGACATCTGGATAGCCAGGCCAACGCCTTAGCCATTGGGCTATTGCCGCTTAAATCTATCTTAATAAACTATATGCAAGTAAATAGTCTATTATTTTTAACTAAGTTTTCTTTAGTATGCTGTCTGTACCACCAACAGGTGTAATGAAATTATCCAGGGGAAATGTGGGAAATTATTATGAAGGGGGACTCCGGAAACCAATCCGACACTATGAACACGCCCTATTCTAATGACGCATGCCTTTACATCATGTTTACATGTACCTATTGATGATACGGATTTTTTTAATTTTTTTTTTATATCTGATACCTACGTCACCTAACCTAAGTCACATGTTGGGCGCCACATTAAAATATTTTTTAGTAAGAAATCTGCTAACTAACTATTGCAAACATCGTGCTCGTTACTTTTTTTATATCTGATAGGCCAGCGTTTGACCACTATCTCGCTTGGTGGTAAGCGATGATGTGATCGAAGATGGTGAACAAGCCAGGCATAGAATACTCTGACTCTCAAAGAACGTGACGTTTTGGTGGTAAGACTTTAAACGCAATGTTGAGAAATCATACATTGACGATTCAAGTTAAGGTACGACCACACTGCAGCGTCCTGCGTGCGCGATCTAGGCGGCGATCAGATAGCGCAGTAGTATTTGTACCAACTGGTCCACACCAAACGCAATCTGCGGCGATCAGAAAACGATTGGAAATCAGATCACGAATGCGCACGCGGACGCAAGACGCCACGGTGTGGCCGTAGCAATGTCATAGAAACTTTAACTCTGATCTGGAAAATAACAAAGCTTAAATTTAATGACACTTTTTTATACGACATTGTTCTTGTTGTTCATTTATGTTGTCTTTTTCAAAAGAGAGAGACAATTACAAAAAAAAAACTTTAAAAAAATATTTTGAAAATGTAGACTAATTTTACATTTCTTTTAAAAATATAAGCTCAAGTTTTAGAGTACTTTATCATAATGATTTACTTAAAGATCTAAAAATCATAGAGTTTGTAAAGTTTTTCAAGAAAATTTATAGTTTACTTACTAAATTTTAATCGATATAGTGCTGATCAAAATGTTTGTAATCTCTTTTTATTACACTATGTCACAGTACTCTCGATTTTCTGTGACTGAACTGAAAACGTATCTAAATTCAAAATCAAATGTAAACATTACTAACAAGTCCCGCCAAAAACTACTTATTACGCCAAAACGAATTACCACAATATTTTAAAACGTATTTCAAAAACCAGTCCTGAGATAAAACCGAGAAATACCTGTTTTCACCGGATACTGTTTATCCGATACCAACAATTACTCGATACCTGTTATCTCGTTCTCATACCTGTTATTCATACTTGTTTTCTATTCATTTCGCGAGGAAATAACAAGTGAGACACTTGTCTTGCTCAGTTCCGTTACGTGATATAGTAATTATGTGTTTCCGCACATCTCTTTTGTATGCGCATGGCTTCCTGTCTTTACTTACTGGAAAGGGGTGTAAGTGAAAGGCGAAAAGATAAAAATAATACTATCGTGAGTAGAATTAAAAAGATCTATTTTATTTTTAATGAATAAATAAACTAATAAATGTAGATTAATAAAAATAATATAACATAATAGCATGGAACATGCATAATACCTTACATGACATACACGCAAATATTATTCCTAAACTATTCCAAAGAAAGAAACTTTCTTCTAGATGGTTTTCATAGTTGCAATCACATTAATTTTTCAATATTGTTTAGAGCGATAGCTAGAAAATATTATGATAAAATTAGTCTGTGCAATAATAAGATCAAAAACAACTAGCCCAACCTCATCCGATTTGTTGTAGCATTATTTAGTATTTTTTAGGCTCCATATGCTTATGTGATATTTAAAGAAATATTTCAAACTAACTCACTAAAAGAACGCATGCTGTTAAGACCATAAAAGAAAAAGTAGTCTTTTAAAAACTTATAGTTTCCACTAACATGCTATTTTGTCACTGTTATTTAAAACGTGATAACGCTAACGAATGTCACTTGCACCGCAACAAACGGAACGTATGATGCTCTTTAATTGAATGGGGTGACGTGATTTAAATCATTTTATTGCCGGAATTTTTGTTGTGGATGAAATATTGAACATTTTTGTACAATTACTGAAACCGCAAATAAGGTTTTACGTAGTAGGTTTTAATACACTTTTAACTTATGAGAGCTGGTTGTGATGATGATCTTGAGAAAGATGATGATTGTACTGACTTATGTTGTAAAATGAGTAGAGCTAATAAAAAATAATAGGTACCTATACAAAGACAGTGACATTATAAATAGTTATAATAGTTATGGGTTAACGTAGTGGTTATATTTTCTCTTTGCTTATGGGGAAACACCCGCTTAAGTGTTGGGACTTGGCCCTTGTAAGAGCGGGGAAGCGATTTTATTTTTATAGACTAGCTTAATTTTATTTCTAGAATCTTATATGCAGATTCATTATTCTGTTCTGGTAATTTATTTCTAAATTCACTATAGACTGCTTGTCTGTGGAAAGATTTTTGTGAATTGCCCATTTTCTTGATGACTATATTTGTAGGCAAATTCTGTAAAATAAGTTCAAAATGTGGTCAAAAATGACTAATTGACCTCTGAAGAGTCACAGAATAATTAATAGTTGGTAGAGTTTCTTACGGACCTGTCTCAAAAATCACCCTGTAAGCCGCAAGCAGTAAGCTGTACCCAAATATGTTTTATATTTTTTAAATAGTGTAAATAGTAAGAATGATCAAGAATGATTCGTTAAAATAAATTCACAACAATGCAAGAGGCTAGGACAATGGATAGTGGTATGAACGTAGTCGAAACGCACTTCAGCGTTAAAAAGGGCTAAAAATCACGGTCTATCAGTAAGAAATAATGAGTACGGGAACACTCAGACAAAACAAAACCGATGTATGAGTGTAACCAATAAGACTGAACAAAGGACAATTGGAGAAGGACCTCCCAAAACAAGTAAAGTTAATACATTTTGCTCATGAGCTCATGCAAATACATTTGTAGGTACTGTAATCCATAATTTAGACATTTTCTGTAATCGCTTGTTTCATAATTATATATTTATGCTTACTTAAGATTGCGTTTCACACTTGTTATCTTTTAATCAAAGAAACAAGCCATATTACAGTCTCTTTCAGAACTTCCTATATTACGATGGAGAAAATTTTAGAATTGAGTGATTTTGAATGAATTTTATTTAACGTTTTGAGGAGTTTATCTCCATATCATGAATCTTAATTACTTCGACCGACTAATAACATCCAACGAAACACGGTATTATAATCGGAAAAGAAACAAAGTTTTGCGTGGTTATAATTTTTTTTTTGACGATCTGTCTTAGATGAAATTTTACTTAAGCTCAAAGATGATGACTAACTGGCGCTAGACTGAGCAGCGGAAGTAAAAAAAAAGCAAAATAAAAAGAAAAAACAAAACAAGAAGAAGCAAAAGAAGTACGCAAACAGAAACTATATACATATCCCAACAAGTCAACAGAACCTCTGCTCGAATTAGATACGTAACTACAGTACACAATATAATCTCTCGCTAACAACTGAGCTACAACGTAACAAAACTCCCTTCGAGCTGAAAGAAACTGCGTCACAGTAAATAGCCCACATACCAACTATCTACTAAAGACAAGCTTTTAATATCGTAGTGCATCCGGAGACAATCCTCTTAATCAGCGCACAGACATTGTTCAAAATGAGGCCATGTACGCACATACGGAATGATTAGTCCCTTTGTGGAATACCACCACCGCACTTTTGTTCAGCGCACCAACTTTCGACGATTGTTCTGTTATGAACAATTTTGCTGCTTTTTACTGGGGATTTTTTCGTCTAAATTTTAGTGCTGATTTAAGTGGTCAATGGTTTTTAACTGACTTCAAAAAAGGTAGGAGGTTCTTTTTTTCATGATTTTTTTCCGATTACACAAAGACCTATCCGATATGAATTATTGCATCTTTGCTTTATTTCTTTCGTTTAAAATTTCATCGATATATGATAAGATCTTAAACTTGGTTCCTAAAATGACTAGCATGACATTTTAAGTTATTTTAGATTTTTTAAACGATCTTAAATTATTGGTTTGATGTGGATTGTGGGAAATTATTTTTTAATTGTCCTTGTTGTAGAATAAAAATGCTGTCTCTGAGATATTTTTTTTACTGTTATTGAATTTCTGCATTTAAACTTAGAGTAGCTTAATCTAGCTTTTCATATAAACACTGAGCTAATTCCACTATAATCGGTAGAGTCAATAAAAACCTACTCGAATAAACAATTTGCATTTTTAATAATAATACACCATTCAGTTTGAATCAGGCATACATAAAGCCGTAGTCGTAACCGTACATATAAGCAACATGTTAAAATAAGCTAATTGTACCTCTAACAAACAGATAAAAAGCAAATCTCAAAAGACAAAGGACACAGATTTGGTCTTATTGCGGAACGCGAGCGGCAAAAAAATGATTACGTCACATAGGAAAGAAAGAGCCGAGTAAAAAACACAATAAAGTTACAATGTAAACAAGTTACGGCATACTTGAGGGGCTCATTATGCCGTAGATACGGCGGTATTAGCCGGTTGGCTCGTTTGAGCCGCAGAGCCGCTTGAGCCGGCTCGCTTGAGCCATGCCTGGCTGAACCGAGCTAGGCTGAGCCAAGCCGACTTTAAAACAGACAGTGCAGCCTTTGTTTAACCTATTTCGGTTTAGATTATGTACGCTTTTACCGTGATGAGAGCTTAATTAATTAGATGTGTTTGTTAATTTATACTTATTGTTAGGCCCAGTTTTGTTTCTTCGATGCGATGGTAACTGCTCTTCTGTTGAGATCATTGTTGCAAGATTGCTAAACGGTGGCCATGATTTCTTTTTATCCAGTGTATGGGTTTTATACAGATTGCACTCGTAAATGTAACGTTCAAAATGTATTTGGTATCTCTCTAGGTAAGTATATTACCAGCCACCCCAGCGTTTAAATGTGTTCTATATTCGTTGAAAGGTTTTACACACTATACCTAAGTGTTATTTACACATTTTAATGTTATTTATATTTATAAACTCACAAGACACAGCTTTTAACCTTATCTAAAACAACTAAATGATCAACATAATTTCATTATGAGATAAATAACAGATTTAAAAATTATGTTATGTTATTACATAAGTTTTGTAATTAGTGTTAACATCATAACCATAACCATACTCATTATCCATTTAAATGAAATAAATAAACTAATAATAAAAAAATATTTGGTTTATATTTTTTTATTATTCTATCTTATTAAATACTAGCGTTTGACTACTATCTCGCCTGTTGGTAAGCGATGATGTGGTCGTGGCCATGGATATTCCTGGGAGAAAATCCGCCACAATAACTTTACAGGGTTCCGGCAGCGCACAGCCCCTTGAGAGTCAGAGTATTCTAGTCCTAGCGTATTGACCATCTTTGACCACATTCTCGCTTACCACCAGGCGAGATAGTGGTCAACGTTATAAAATATTAAAAGGAAAAATCAGGATGTAAGTACCTTATTAAACAAGCATATGATTATCTAGATAATAAATGAATTGAATATGAATAATGTGTTACATGCTGTTGATGTCAGATAAGAATAGAAAGTTATCTACTTTCTCAGGAAGGCGCACCCTCCCAGAGGGAACAGAGGAGGAAGTGATTAGATGAAATAAATAGATCAATTACGATATAGGTACTTTCACCGGAAGGGAGAGATTTGTATCAATTAATATAAGGACTAAATTACTACTGGCCAAAATGGAACTACTCATAGTATAATTTAAAAAATATATAATTAAAAGTAACAGGACAAGCATGACGCTCGCCTGATGATAAACCATGACGTCTACCTGTTACAGATACAGCGGCATAAACATTTCTGGATAGCCGAATTTTGCATAATAATACACTGCGCATGTTACCTTGGGACATTAAGATGTGAGTTAAGTCTCATATACCTTGTAATTTCACTAGACACTTTACCATTCATACCAAAAAACATTCCTAATTCACGGCCGAATTAATTGGTTTTGTGGTCCCCACAAAAGAAAGGGACAAACATCGTGCAAGTGCCTATCTCTTTCTGTCCGGTTTTTGCGCTTAGTGCAGAGTGCTGTTTCATAGTACAATATCTTTGGACATGTACGAAACGAAAATAGATAAGCTTTATGTATGACGAAATCTAGGTCGAGACGACCGAGTGCATAACATTAATACAATTTTTCTTTATGATAAAATTATGTTATGTTTATTTTGCTATTTCAAAGTGTAAAGTATCAGACGATCTATCGAAGTTCGATCTATCTGCCGAACTTACCTTGGAATAAGTAAAAACTAGATATCTGTAGTAAATACAGAAGTGAAGCAATTTTTGGAACAATCAAAAGCAAACATTTTGTAAAGGCTGAACTCTACGAATAAATCGTTGTTCAGTGGATGGTGTGAATCCATGTGAACCATTACTAATCACAATATAATTAATGTATATCCCCATTAAATTATATGTACGAGTAATAACATTAACTCTTAAAAATTATCTTAACAGTTCCTTCGGAAGATTTCATGTGGACACTCCATCTTTTTCTCAGTCGATAAAAAACTGTAACAGCCACTCAAAAATAAGGTTCAGTGCCCTTTTGAGTGCCTTCTGTTGAACGCAATGTGTTCCTGTTTGAAATGTCAACAAGTATTACTTTCCAACGGACAGGATTTAGTTTCTAGTCCTGTAAATAGAGGGTTTCTTGCGTTTTGGGTTTTTTAAAGTATTAAGTACCGACCTCAGAGTAATTATCACAAAAGTCCTTTTTTTTACTTTGAGGTACCAACTATTGTGGCTATAGAGGGAGAGAAAGACCAAAGAATGTGTGGTTTGTTAGTGATGTGGATGGACTGTGTGGTGTAAAATGGTATATATGGTTGTAAAAAAGTAGATTTTTTTTAAAGCGTTCGACCACTTTCTTTGGCTTTGGTTTCTTGTTCGTTTCGGACGAAGCGTGAAACATGTCGAGACAATCGATATGAGTAGAAGATATGAGTAGAAGTCTATAAAATTTTGATTTGTGCATAACCTAAATGTAAAAAAAAATTTTTACCTACCCGCGAAGGAAAATATTTTCCATCGACATTTATTTGTTTCCAAAATTCAAGAAATCTATTATCAAGCATGAAGAAATATTGCAATAATTTCTAGTTAAATCAAACATCCACTACTTGTTGTTTAACACATACGATAACAGATAAAGGGTTGTACAAAAAACTTAATCGGAAGCTACAAAAATCAACATCATCGAAAAAAGGCATTATTGCAAAAACTAAACCACAGACCAAAACACCTTGTGGCATGAAAAAAAGGCGCATCATTTTTTGCAAATGTTTAGATAAATACTGGCAACTTATGGCCAGGGATGAAAAAATAAACATATGTTGAGCATGCGCCGCTTTGCACACCTTTACCGACCGACATTTGGGGATGAATGAGTGGATGTATGAATGGAGCTGGACCAGTTGTAGAAATGCACATTAGTGTAAAGTAGTACAATTAAATTTAGTAAGATTCGTATTTGTAGTGATTTATTATCATTGCTAGTCATTTTAAATGAAGGTGTTTTCAACCCCTAATAAATCAACTATGGTGCTCAATATTTGTCTATAATAATATTATGAATTATCTATACTTCTATAATATCTATACTAATATTATAAAGAGAGAACAGTTGTATTTTTGTATTTTTGTATGTTTGTAATGAGTAAGCTCAAAAACTACTAAACCGATTAAAAAAATTCTTTCACTAATACATAGAATGGACTTTCGGAATGAAAATAGGCTATATATTATCCCGTTTAAATCAAAGGTACATTCGTGGAGACCTAATTTGCAACCTAAGTCGGCAAATAAACGGTCGAAAAAACACGTTTCTTACGAACGCTGCTTAATTGGAAATAGATAGAAGAATATTTTCTATGCAAGAGTTGTACAACTTAATAAGACCTACAAAAAAGTCCGCGACAGCATATGTCTATCTCTTAAGGTTAACTCACAGTAACCATTTTAATCTTAAAATTTTTGTTAAAAAATAATACATAACTTCCAAGGCTATTTTCAAGTATATAGTATTAATCCTTATCCAAATAATTACGTTAATTAGCTTGGCAGCATATTACAAATTAAAATTGTTGTTTACAGTATATAATTCAAATGAAAACTCTAGAAGATATCACGAATTTCACAAACACGCATCGCAAAATTAATAAAATATTTGCAGTGAAACCACAGATTAGGTCATAGTTACTGCGAAAATATTATTATAAGCTTAGCTATGCTGTAGATCCCCACCGATCACAATCAATTTGAAGTCAATATAGTATAATAATATGATCTATTGTATAAAATAATATTCATCTATATATATAATAATATAATATAATATTTTAAACCACCCCGACTGATCTATGTATAATAGCTTTTTCCAATGACTCTAAACACGACATTTAAAATCTGAGCTGTAAGTTGGTGAGGATTTGAGTATTCTGTAGAGTCGAGGAGATGTCCCAGCATCAGGCCAATGCTTCCATGTTCTTAAAATATCGTTGAAGAAAAAGATTTTCGAATTGATCGGACCTATGAAAGTTGATTTCATAGCGCAATTAACTAGAAAAAAGCTCATAGCTTTATAACGATTGAACGAATGTTCATGAATCAAAGCTAAGAAAACTCTCTATTAAGACATCTATCAAACAAAAAAAACTATCAATAATAAAAAAAAAATCGGTTCATCCGGTTAGGTGCTAAGATGCTACAGACAGACACACAGATACACACGTTAAACGTATAATACCCCTTCTTTGATCCCATGATTTGATTGATTTTGATTCAATGATCCCACTACCTCTGTACGAAAACCCATGATTCATTAATGCACATAAAACTTTCATTGGTAGGTATATAGCTAGCATTAGAACCAACGACCGTCGGGTCAAAATCAGGGTAACTATCCTTTACGCCATAGGGCCGTCCAATATCACTACGTAAGTATTATAAAATAAACTGGCCAAGTGCGAGTTGGACTCGCACACGTAGGGTTCCGATTGAACAAAATTTGCCGGAAAAATTAAGTATCTACATAGTTATAACATCGATATATAATACCGTGTCAATACTAAACATGCTTATTTACTACAACGCCATCTAACGAATGTCGAACAAACTTCTAACACCCACCATGTGAACGTTAACACAAAGGTCAGTGACCTTTTTGTTGGTTACCATCGCTCATAGATGGCGCTATAGTAAAAACACGTTTTTTGTATGGGGACCCCCTTTAATTTTTAACTTTGTTCTGTTTTTAGTATTTGTTGTTATAGCGGCAACAGAAATACATCATCTGTGAAAATTTCAACCGGACACGGACAGACAGACAGACAGACAGACAGACAGACAGACAGACAGACGGACAGCGGAGTCTCAGTAATAGGGTTCCGTTGGTACCCTTTGGGTTCGGAACCCTAACAAAGTCCATCAATGCGTCTGTCAGTCTGTTCGCAATAATCTCAATAGATACTGAACGGATTATCATGCGGTTTTCACCAATAGCCAGAGTGTTTATGAGGAAGGTTTAGGTGCATAATTCGTTAAGGTTTTGTGTAAATTGGATGAAATATGACGATGATAGTTAAATATGTTCATATTTTATATTCGATGCAACAAACTGATGCAAATTTTGTAGGCATATATGTTCTACCCGTGCGAAGCCGGGGCGGGCTGCTAGTGAAACATAAAATTAAAATGTAACATAGTGAGAAAATGACACAGCATTGTTGCAAAACAGGACCCAACTCAGCATTATGTTGCTCATGCTGGGCATGACCAACGCTGGTCTTCCGTTGGAACCCTGAGTGATATCACGGAATCCTACTCAGAACTATATAATGAGAGCACACATACTTTTTGATGGTACCGGCAAAGAAGCTACATATAAACTTTTTTCTTACTTAGCAATTTTCAGAGATATACCTATAGCAAAACCCTTCAAAACGGACTCCAGCCCCTGATTCTCAATCATTCGAAAACCTATTCAGATTCGGAAGCTGCATTTTCAATTTTGAATATTGACAAATCCGTGAGCTGTTTTGTCGCGGAAAACCTTTTCAATTAGAATCACTGTTTTTTTCTAATTGAAGTATCAAAAGTAACCGATTGGAGCATTGGGAATTAAATGTTCTAAGTTGAAGTTAAGGCAGTTTCCGAATCCGAATTTAATTTCGAATTATAGAGAATAGCCCTGCAAATAAAATCTCTTGCGAGCCTTTTAAATCAGTTCTTTTAAACGGAATTAATAAGTTGAGAAATTGTGCCAATTTTTAGCCAACACAGTATTTCCCCGATACCTACCGTACGCTACAAATCCTCTTTCTTACAAGTTTTACTCATAATAAAGAAATCACGGCACTATAACTATTTATTACCATGAACCATGTTGTTATCGCAAGTAATCGTTACAAGGCGTATTAGAGGGTTAATCAAAAGCAAATCATACCGTGAAGTTTACCCCTGCGTCTTAAGGTGCACATGTTGTGCTCTACAGAGCGGAAAACACCCGCTTAAGTGATGGGGCTTGGCCCTTGTGAGAGCGGGGAAGCAATTTTATTGTTATAGACTAGCTTAATTTTATTTCTACGTTTTAACTAAATAGGTAAAGAGATCATGAACTAGATGTGCTCTGCAACTTCACCCGCGTTTAAAAGTATTCTATAGCCTAACGCATAGTACTGCAGCTATCCCTGTATAAAATTACAGCTAAATCGGCCCAGCCGTTTGATCGTGAAGAAGTCTCAAGCAAACAAATGAACAAACTTACGCATTTATAATATTGGTGTTGATAAAACAAGGACAAGGTCTTGAAAAAATCTGTCATAAATATAATTTTAAGTATCAAAGCCTAAGATAAAAACATTAGATAACTTAATAGGTAATAATTTTGTAAAGCATTTGACTGATAACAATAAATGCATAGTTTAGTATTTTCCAATGATATTCAAGTCAAGAGTAAATAAAATTTTGTCTAGGTAAGTTACTACTGCTAAGTCGCGTCTCTTGTAGTCCTGTATCACCTTAGTAAGAATAGTATGTTTACCTAAATAGACGTCTAGATATATACCGGATATTTGTCTATTTGGTACTATTACACGAAAAACACAAGTACTAATAAGCTTACTCATTTCAATGAGCACCATTTTTATTCTGAAATGTGAATGGTATAATAATTATTATTTGCTCATATGTCGTTGAAAACCTAAAATCAATGAAAAATATATTGAAATAAAATATATATTCGACCCCGCTATTACTGCAACCACACCTTAGTGAAAGCGCGGTGTTTACCGTCTTACAAGACGGGGGGTTAAGACGCAGGGTTGTCACGCAATTGCGGTACATTCGTTTTGTTAACACCTTCAAATCGGTGTTTGTGTTTACACTATTGTTTCCTGTGCTGAGCACGCAACATGTTAATTCAAAGGGTGCAGTTAGTTATATGTGTTTTCTTGTTTGTTAGATCATTTATGATTGATTTATAGAGTGGTTGAGTGTTTCTTTTTGCAGTATATATTAGTCATTCAAATAATTGTTTATAGTGAATGCTTGTAAAGTACAAACATTCATCATAAGAGTTAAAAGTACTATTGGTATTATCTGTACCTAATATTTACAGTTTGTGTGATTGTTTGTTTCATCGTTTTTAATGTCAACGCTTACCTTAAGAACATTACATGATTATGTATTAAAAAAAGATAATTACTTATTATTGTTAAAATAAACTTTTTTTCGTATTATTTATTTATATATATATTTATATATTTATTAATAATAAAAATACAATTTTATATAAGTATTTCTTTGTGACAACCCTAATTCTAAGGACGTTTATCTTAACATCCCTCTTAAAGACTTGTTCAAAGGACTCGGTGTCTTTTCAAGTTTTCTTCTCGCCCTATTTATATTTAATTGATTAATAAACATAAAATGTTTAAGTGACTGATTAGATAAAAGTTCATCAACTTTTAAATACATAGTTCAAAGGATCATAAATGCTTTGCTGTCTTTAATTTACAGAGAAGCACGATTCCATCTTAGACCATATCGTTACTTATCATCAAGTGAGATATTGATCAAGTGCTAGTGCTGTACCTATGCAATAACAATATATAAAATTTAATTTAATAAATAATAAAACTAAAATAATAACCAAGACTAATAATTAACTAAAAATAAAAACTACAAATAAAAAATGGAATTTAGGTCGCTGTCTGCTGGTAGAGTACCCAAAAAGCTGGTGACATTACCTCTTTGAATCGCGAAACTAAATACGTATATTACATTTTTATTACAACAGAGATTTTCAATGGCGTTTCCCTTTCTTGGAATACATATTTGCTTCATAGATTTCCGATTGAGTTCCGAGAAAAACTGCTTGTTTGTTCCCAAGCTAAATATGAGCTCTCAAGGACTAACTAGCTTAGGTATTCATTTAAATCGGTAAATTTAAATTTGGAAGAGTAATTTTGAATTTCGAATATTGATTAATTTGATCGCGGAAACTTTTCCGATTAGAATTACTGATATTTTCGGCTTGAATTGCAAAGCAAATAAAAACCGAATCGAAAGAGAGGCAATTTTTGAATATCAATTTATTTTTTGAATGATGAATTGCATAGCAGTATAACAGCTAACTATTAACATTGTAAATTAACTCACTTATAGGTAGGTGAGGTAAACATTCATCGTCGTATTTAACATTACACGGTAACCTCACACCGTACCATCTGTGTACACTTTACACTGAGACTGTCAGATGTTAGACAATTATATCAGTTTTATTTTTTACTATATAACAGACGTTGTCCTGTTTATATTTCAATAAAACCATGTAAGCATAATCAGTTAGCTTCAAATTTTATACATTTCAGGTCGTAGATTTCAGGGTCTGTGTCCATAAACACCTTATTTGGACTATTAATAACTATAAGCAATATTACCGAAAAACCGACAGATGACTTAGGTACCTACATATAATTAAGTTTAATATAAACGAAAACTTATTACATATATATTATTTAGGTTTTAAGATAATACTTAGTAAAGCCATGTTTTATAAGCTACTGTAATAAAATAAATAGTTTCAGCGCTCGTTCCCGTTATCAAGTGATGCACTTAGCGATACCATTTGAATAAAATAAAAACAAAAAATATATATTGGTTATTACCAATATTTTTTTTTTAAATTAGAAATAAAAACTTTATTAAGTTATTATTTCTTTGCCCACTTTTAAAACTAGATCAATACTTTTAAGCTTTTACAAGTCGTTCTTAGTCGTCAGCCTGTCTTGAATTGGTAATAAAAACATAAAAGTTCTTTTATTTATTTTATTTTAATGATAAACAACTAAAAAACTTCATGTCAATAACCCTAAGTTAGATCTTAGTAGGGTGACTTACTTGACCAGGTGCATACCGACCCGACAGATGGCAGTGCCATACCACACTATACAAAGGAGGGTTGCAAGAACGTACAATACGTCAAATTTACGCACAGGTCATGTATGGAAATTATTCTGTTACTAAGTGGCTATAAGATAAAAGTCAATCAAAATCAAGTAATTATCTGCTAGACATTTTAAGATAACCAGAAATGGGATAAAAGGATAAATGTTTACCTAAAGTTAATTTTTGAGTAACATATAATGGAAGAGGCTTCTTAGGACATTTTTCCTCGTCAAATATCAGTCGATAAAAGTAGGGATAAAAAGTAACCTTATTACCTTGTAACAGAGCAACTGTCATTTATGTCAAATCAAGTTTATTATATATCACGGAGTATTAGATTTGTTACTCCCGGCATTGCGTAATTTTTTTGACAAAAAGTGCTTTCTATAAATAGCCATCTCAACTTCAGGTAAACACCTGTAATATGCTATGCATCAGAATAAAGGATCTCTAGTGATACTGATTTCACATAAAACTGATTACTTTTACTGCTAACTGTACCATAATGTAATCAGTGATTGCAAATGGAAAAGTTAGCATGTGGGCTCTATTTCCAGATTTACTTTTCATTTTCATGGTTTTCGGCAGTTCCGCTTAATTTTTTTTACTATCTGCTACAAATTTAATTTGAATCGAACTGATTACTATTATGGCTAACTTTTCCATAATGTATTCAGTGATTACAAATGAATGCATGTTGGCTTAATTTTTACATTTTCTTTTAACTTTCATGCTCTTATTATGACGAAAGCTTTTGATATAATTTATTTGCTATTCGATGCAATTTGACATGGAAATATCTTCATCATCATCACCAATGATCACCAATTTAACTCGGACTGTAAGGATATCTCGTACAATCGGCAGAAGCGTAAAGGGGGACTTTGGCCCGGCCAGGTGCGAAGTCCCCCTCTGCCATCTCCCTTATTAATACTTATTATTACAACTCCTTATTTCTTGTTTTTAATTGTGCCCCTTACTTGCCTTTTACTCCTTTTGTTCACGTTTAATGGCTTTTATTGTTTTGAATGCTTTTTAATGCGATACGCGTGGCAGTTGCGTCTGCAAGATTTTATATTTTAATGGTTTTTTTCCTAGAACGGCGAAAATTTGAGATATGAGCTGCTAAAACTTTTTTAAATCATATTTTCTTGTTAAGTTTTTATATGTTTGGAATGTTAGTTTCAGTGCATAATATCGTAATTAATTAATAATTAGTGTCGTATGCCGCATTAATATACCCATAAAACCTCTATAAAATTTAATACAAGAAAAAATGAGAGCTATATATGAATCTATCTTAAAATAAACTGGCCAAGTGCGAGTCGGACTTGCACTCGGTTCCAATTAAACAAAATTTGCCGGAATAATTTATTACATAGTGTTAACATCGATATATACCTATTTATATATAGTATTGACACGGTATTTACCGTGTCAATACTAAACATGCTTATTTACTACAACGCCATCTAATGAATGTCTAACGAACTTCTAACACCAACTAAGTGAACGTTAACACAAAGGTGTTAAGGTAGGTAATAAAAAAGTAAACCAGTGTTTTTCAACGTGTGGGTCGCGACCCCCTGGGGGTCACAAAGTCTCTGTAAGGGGGTCGCGGGGGTCGCGAAGCCTCAGTAAAAGAATAAAACAAAGTTTGAAAATATACTTTTAAAGAAAACATTAATTAATGACCATTTGTAGGTGTTGTGATTGAGAGTGCTTATAATATTTGTTTCAAAAGAAAAATATGTAATTTGTATCCTGTACTGTCCTGGCCACACAAACCAAGCCGCGGGCAGAAGCTCGCAACATAACTTAAAACAGATTATAAACAGTGCAAGTCGCGAATTTTTTTTCCATACTAAGGGGGTCGCGTCATGAAATAGGTTGAAAAACACTGAGGTAAACAATTGTTCATAGATATTGTAAAAAAAAACTGGCCAAGTGCAAGTCGGACTCGCAGTCGTAGGGTTCCGTAACACAGTTAAGTATTCCATAATTATGATTTTTCGCAACTACAAAATTAACTTTGTTTTTCATAGTGTTTGTATGAAAAACAAAGTTATCTTTGCGGTCGCCATATAACAAAAACTGCTGACTGTATCTCGTTCTAACCAATTTTTGTTGTATCTTTCAAATGATAGACTTTGAGAAAAAATGATTTTAGGAACCTCAATGTCATTTTTGAAGACCTATCCATAGACTTTTGAGATTTTTGTTTCAGTTCTATGTATGGGATGCCCCCCCTTAAACTTTTATTTTTTTTACTTTTGTATAAAAACCGGAAAGCAGTTCACAGAATACATCTATCTACCAAGTTTCAATTCTGTAGTCTTAACAGTTTCGGAATAAAATGGCTGTGACATACGGACGGACAGACAGATAGACAGACATGACGAATCTATAAGGGTTCCGTTTTTTGCCATTCGGCTACGGAACCCTAAAAACACGTTTTTTGTAAGGGGACCCCCTTTAATTTTTAACTTTGTTCTGTTTTTAGTATTTGTTCTTATAGCGGCAACAGAAATACATCATCTGTGAAAATTTCAACCGTCTAACTATCGCGGTTCATGAGATACAGCCTGGTGACAGACGGACAGACAGACAGACAGACAGACGGACAGCGGAGTCTCAGCGGTTTCGTTGGTACCCTTCGGGTTCGGAACTCTAAAATCCATTCACACAAATTGAGTATTTTTGTGTAGTTACCTTATTCACTGAATAAAAAAATGTTTACATTACAAAGAGACATCAGGAATTCTTATTGTTCTTGATTCTGTGAATCAAGCAACCTAAAAAATATGTTAACATCTAGAAGAGTTTTTTAACTCTAATCACAAATTTTGCCGGCTTAAATTATAATATATGCTTGCAGAAAATTTGTAGGTAATATTAGAGACGAGAGGTATTCCGTAACTTTATTAAATAGGGCCTTACTTCTATCCACTTAATTATCTAGTGTCAATCTGCGGTCCCAAGATCTAAAGTTAAATGAGCAAATTCCTCGGCGACCGCATGTGTGATTGTTAATCCAAGTCCGGGCCAAGATACTCTTGATTGAAATCCGGGTTACGAGGATTTTGTACAACACTGATTGGTTTTACGTAAATAACTTTTTCCACTTAAATAAGTATGGAAAAAGATTGTGAAACAATGAAAGGAAAATTTTGGTAAGTAAGAGCAGAAACATTTAGTTTGTAGAACCTAGTAAGCAGCAGTTCTTGGGCTAAGAAGACTAAGCTGTTTTTAACCGACTTTACAAAAAAGGAGAAGGTTCTCAGTTCGCCTGTATTTTTTTATATGTTTGTTACCTTAGAACCCCGTCATTTATTAACTGTTTTGGTTTTTTTTTGTTTGAAAGAGTATGCTTCTTGTTTGGTCCGATTATAATAATTTTATCGAGATCTGATAAGTATCTCCAGAGATATTGAGATAAACCCCTTAAACTTACTTATTACTGAAAATGATTACTGCGGCGTTTGAAGTCGTTTTTTTTTTGTTTGGTAAACGATCTTAAACCATTCAGTAGCAAGGTTTTAGTTTCTCAAATAATAACTTACATAAAATAAAAACTTACCTAGAAAATAATGAGATAATATCGCAATTTTTACAAAGTACTTAATTTTGTACAGATAACAAAATGGCTCTTGGAAGATTTTTTTTTTTTTTTAATCCTATAGGCTAGCGTTTGACCACTATCTCATCTGTTGGTAAGTGATGATGCGGCCGAAGATGGTAAGCACGCTAGGCCTAGAATGGGGAATTGCAAATGTAACGTCCACAAAGAGCTGAAAAATTAATATATGTAATAAAAACACTAGACAGTGTCCTACCACCATGCTGGAGGTTTCTTAACGGTGTTTTTCCTTCACCGGAAAGTCACTATCAATAGCGCACATCAATTTTTTGCTAAAAAAATCCATTGGTGCACGGCGGGGATTTGTACCCGCTACCTTCAGCGTCAAAGCCGACCAAATAAAGAATTTAACAGTACCTATTCCATAGATGTAATCTACCACGATTGTCCGTTATATTGTGTCATTGTTTCGCAATTGTAAAGCAAGCGATATGTTCTCATATAAAGGCTATAATTAACTTAAATTCTATTCAGCCTTATGTACAGGTGTACCAACCTTAACGTTGTAATTGACGTGACTTCAGGAAACGGAAGTCGGCCTGGCCAATGGCCCGTCGTCATGGGCCACGAAACAATTGGTGACTACATTTATTGTGTCTATACCTACTAAGTATAGAAATTGAAAAGTACTGAGAGCATTTACATTGAAGATTTTCACAAGATATTTAAACGTAAAAATGTATGTTTTTTACCGACTTCACAAAAAAGGTGGAGGTTCTCAATTGGACTATTTTTTTTTAATGTTTGTTACCTCAGAACTCCGTCAAAATTTAACCGATTTAAAAAATATTTTTTTCGTTTGAGAGATTATGCCTCCCGTTTAGTCCCATTGAAATTTTATTGAGCTATGAAAATTATCTCCGGAGATATGGAGATAAACAATATAAGTAAATTTGTATACTTAGATAATTATAACTAGCCAGTACTTTGACTATCGCGGCATGTGAGGTCGTTTTTGGGGTTCCTTACCCAAAGGGTAAAACGGGACCCTATTACTAAGACTCCGCTGTCAGTCTGTCTGTCTGTCTGTCAGTCTGTCTGTCTATCTGTCTGTCTGTCTGTCTGTCTGTCTATCTTTCTGTCTGTCTGTCTGTCTGTCTGTCTGTCACCAGGCTGTATCTCATGAACCGTGATAGTTAGATAGTTGAAATTTTCACAGATGATGTATTTCTGTTGCCGCTATAACAACAAATACTAAAAACAGAATAAAGTTAAAAATAATTGAGGGTCCCCATACAAGAAACGTGTTTTTTTCGGCATTTCACGCCATCTATAAACGCTTAGTTAGGTAAAAGTCACATAGATGGCGTTATATTGAAATGTCGATCCCTAACTTCTTTGTTAGACGTTAGATGGCGTTATAAGAAATAAAATGTTTATTCAATATTATTTTTTGCTGGCGAAAAATGATAGTGGTATTTTTTGCTCGATCTTATAAAATACTGTAGTGTGGTACGGAACCCTACTAGTGCGAGTCCGACTTGCAATTGGCCAGTTTATTTTCGTATTGTACGATCATAAATTATTTATTTACTGAGATTCCAATATCAAAACGTATATATTATGCTGTTCAAATATAAAGTTTTAGTAAGAACGCATACATTGACGATGTCTTTGTGATTGGTAGGGATTTCTGCGCTCTTCACAACGACCCTCCGGTGAAGGAAAAACATAATTAAAAAACCCCCAACCCCCGGCATGGTGGTATGACACTATCTAGTGTCCGCCTGGCCAGCTACCGCCCTCAAGTTATAAAATCTGTCACCAAACATCTAATGTGTTCCAGTTGCTGTCCTTGAGAGCCAGTTTCCATTCCAGACTTAGCGTGCTACCATCATCGACCGCATCATCACTTATCAACAGGTGTGATAGAGGTCAAACACTAGCCTATTTAATATTTAAAAAAAAAGCCGTAGCGAGACTGTTAAATCGTATATCTTATATGTATTATCGTTTCTGTCTATAAGCATACTTACTCCTAAGCGTAGATGTTCGCTGTGTCAAAAGTTCAATTGTAGATTAGTTATAAATATTTTTTTACCATAACTAAGTGTGTTTGGTCAAGATATCAATATTATTAGTATTAGGTGCTTAAGTTTTATGATTCGCTATTTTGTACAAGATTTCTAGGTAAAACTATATACCTATTCCTTTACCTCGTTTTCAGCTAAAAGCTGACAGTTTCAATGTTTATTAACTTTGAAACATTAAACCGCCAAATAAAAGATTTTTGCGCAAATTTCGTACAAATATTGTACATTGTATCTTATTTTTAACCGATTTCACAAAAAACAGGAGGTTCTCAATTCGATGGCATTATTTTTTTATGTTTGTCACCTCAGAACTCCGTCAAATCTTAGCCGATTTGAAAAAATCTTGTTTTTTTTAGAGATTATGCCTCCCGTTTGATTCCATTAAAATATTATCGAGATCTGATAATCATCTCCATCTCCAAATTACAAAAGAGTTTTTGATGAGGGTTACATGCAAAACCGCATGAAGTCAGTAGTTTTTTTTTTTTTTTAAAAGATTACTCGCAATGTGGGTTGCACATTACTAGTATTCTTGTTAACCCCTCCAACTAAGCTAAATATGCTTGTGTCTGGAGTGGGTTCACGTCAATAGTGCAATGGGTGGGGTGGGGATCGAACTCACGACCTCTCGATCGCCAGTCCGACACCCTATACATTGGGCTATTGCCGCCTTTTTTGGGCTATTGCCGCCTATTAGTCTAGTAGTTAATACGGTCAATGTGTGCAACAAGATTTTATTCCGTCGAGGCCGGATATAATGCCAAGAGAGGAATTAGATAATGGTGCGCTCACCATATACATAAATATTGCGGGAATATTTATTGCAAAATGTATTTTTTGTATCAATTTTAAATGTATGTACAAATCAGTCTCGGACGCTTACGATTTTTTATGAAATGGATATTCAAAAATACATACTACTAGATGTGCCCCGCGACGTTGCCCGCGTTAAAAAGCATTCTATAATCTAATCCATAATACTGGCTATCCCTGTGCAAAATTTCAGCTAAATCGATCCAGCCGTTTGACCGTGAAGAAGTCAATAAACGTCAATCGCCCATCATCGCGATAAATATTTCGTTAATTGAGATTCTGTGAGAATCAATGCGTTAAAGCGGCCACACTACGTCTGTCTCGAGCTATCGTCTAACGTCAATCGGAAAAGTGAATGCCATTGTAAAATCGAGATGAGTCTTGGCTACGCATGTTAAACGTTCATCATCGCGATAATAGGGAATATGGATCTGGTATACATTTACTTGAAATCATTTATTTTCGAATCGTTATTGTTCTGGTGTTGTTTGTTAAACATTTTTTTATAAATAAAATACTAATTAATGTGTTAAAATATTATATGAAAAATGCAAAAAAAGCGTGGGAAATTTTAATTTGCAAAACACATCACCACTTGTCAATTAGAAAGTGACGTCACACGGTCTCCACAGAATAAATATTTTTTATCGAAATACTATGCACTGTTGTACGAATACTTACTATTTCTAATAAAAAGATTTAATCTGTGGAGACCGTGCGGTGCACTGTGACGTCACAAACGCGCGCGAAAATTTGGCAGCGTTTTAGATACTTCATATTTTTCAATGTTAAAACTATTTTTTTTAGCTTAATTTGAACACTTTCAGTATTATTTCATTTTTTTACTGTGTTAAATGGATGTAATCAGTGAATTAAAAATATTTTAAAAAAAACATGCATATTCCCTATTAGCGGCGTTTCCCGTTACTTAAGCCCCAGTACGTGAGCGCTATCTTACTAGGACACCGATCATACACCATTGGTGGCGCAACCAATCGCACTACCAACAAAATGTATACCTACCCTCCATACACCTATATAAAGGTATACTTGGAATTTGATTGGTTGTACCACCGTGATGTCTTAGTGAGATAGAACCCTAAAATAAGGTGCACGGTAAACCAAATTATTAACTACTTATTATAATTTGAATATCGTTTACAAATGAAAAAATCCGACTTGCTTCGTCAGTCATTTTTAGTACTAAGTTTAAGGTGTTTATCTCCATATCTCTGGAGATACTTATCAGATCTCAATGAAATTACAATAGGTATACATATAATAATAGGTAATACCTTGAAAATGTACCCTGCCAAATAAAAAGATATTAATTCGAATCGGTTTTTAAATTGACGGAGTAATCGCGTAACATGCATACAAAAACCATACAGATGAGTTGAGAACCTCCTCCTTTTTGGAAATCGGTTGAAAATAAACATCACTTAAGTTCGTCACTACAAAATTACAACATAACTTATTAAAAACTATTTCATGAAGCAAACACCTCCCTTCCACATTCCTTTCACATAATGACATGTAAGTCGTTCTAGTCGTTGTTAAGTAAAGACGGCGTAATCACTTTGCAGTGTTAATGCGAAAACTTTAAAATTCTTCATGTTCTTCATTCGCGAGTGGCGACGCGTGAGGTGCTAGTGCCCAAGTTGCCGTGTAACGTGTTTGGGGATATACGGGATAGTTTTGTCGGCGTTTAAAAAACGCAAGCGTTGGAAAGATGATGTGAACGAGAAATTGTAGAGTAGGAAAGATTGCTATAGAAATAGTAGAGTAGACACAGTCAATATAACTAACGTATTTAGGTGTAAATCTTAATTCTACATGGGATTGTCTAACGTTTTTTAATTGGCCGTGGCTTAGGATGACTGAAATTTTAAGATCGTTACAAAAAAAAACTGACTTCACATGCCACGCTAGTTATTTGCAGTAGGAATTTTGATGTATTTATCTCCATATCTCAGGAGATATACATTCGATTATTATAAGTATAATGGGACCAAACGGGAAGAAAGAATACATCAGAAATAAAACAAATCCAAATCGCTTAAATTAAATATCGGTGTTCTGAAATAAAAATTAATCAAAAATAAACTGGCCAAGTGCTAGTCGGACTCGCACACGTAGGGTTCCGATTGAACAAAATTTGCCGGAAAAATTAAGTATCTACATAGTTTTAACATCGATATATATATAAATACCGTGTCAATACCGTGTCAATACTAAACATGCTTATTTACTACAACGCCATCTAACGAATGTCGAACGAACTTCTAACACCCACCATGTGAACGTTAACACAAAGGTCAGTGACCTTTTTGTTGGTTACCATCGTTCATAGATGGCGCTATAGTAAAAACATGTTTTTTGTATGGGGACCCCCTTTAATTTTTAGCTTTGTTCTGTTTTTAGTATTTGTTATTATAGCGGCAACAGAAATACATCATCTGTGAAAATTTCAACCATATAACTATCACGGTTCATGAGATACAGCCTGGTGACAGACGGACAGACAGACAGACAGACAGACGGACAGCGGAGTCTCAGTAATAGGGTTCCGTTGGTACCCTTTGGGTTCGGAACCCTAAAAAACAGTGAATTGAGAACCTTTTCTATTTTTGTAGTCGGTTAAAAAAGATATCATTGTTTGTGGGTAGACAATGATATCTTTTGACCGCATCTTTAATTACAATAAAAATCAGGATTGTCATTATGAAATTTTCTATCTCTGTACATGAAGTATCATCAGATTCCGTGCCACAGAAAAGATAAGAGCCCGTGTATCCTAAAGGAAGTCAGACTTTACTATAGTGTATTGGTTGCGGGTGCACGTAATAGTACGGTTGGCAACCCTACATTAATCAGGGGAATTAAACATGTGTTTTAAGTGTGACGTTCGACGTCTAGATGAAAGCTGAAGGGCTCAATTACCTTTGTTTATTTTTGTAAATTCAAAGCAATATGTTATGTTTCTGTTATATCTATGATATTTTTTATTGATTATGATCTGTTTAATGTTATTTGACGTGTGTTATTTGAAGTGCAAATTTTTAATTTGCCCATATACTGAATAAATGCTTTGACTTTGACTTTGACTTTGCCTTATGCGCTCGAGCTCACGGTCAATTTTCAAATGTATCTATATAATATGTTTTTATTTGATTGACTTGTAAATAATATCCCTAGTGTATTATGTTAAAACAGTACCTAATATATTAAATTGCGACGTCTGATACAAGTTTAGTGTCCCCTGTGTTTCCCGTCACACCTCGGGCATTCAATTTGCGAGGCGTCTCGCGAGCAATTTACGCCTTGCGGGAACTTAGCTCATTGTACGAGGCGTCGCTCCTTTGTGGGAAAACGCAAGTCAGCGCGATTTGTGCCGCACTATGAAAGCTTAAGTTGAAGGTTACTTATTAATAATTTAATTATATTTTTAATAGTTTTTTGATAGTTGGACTAATCGATTTATAATTTTTTGGATTTTATTGATAACTTTATTGACATGTTTTATAAAAGAAAATACTACGAACGATTATACACATCTGGCGACTTAACCTTTTAAGTACAGCAGAGTTATTTTATTTAGAAACATGCAAGCACTTAACTTAAACGCAGTTTTTATTGGTGGGATTAATATCGCGGTCTGCCATAGAGCTACTTCCTACTTTCTGATAGGCTATGATAGGATAGGATATATAGGATAGGATACCTACCTATAGCTTGTCATAAAGTAGAAAACCATGCCCAAGACTCGTTACTTCTTTTTTTTTATTTCGAAGGAAAATTATCTCGGAGCTAAAACCAAAGTTGAATCAGTGTAAGAAATAATTTTATTTGCTTTTTTAAATCGATGCAAGAACAAAGTCCCTAGGTACTTTTTTATTTGAACGCACTGACCTCGAATTTAAGCTTTGATAAAACACATAGATGAGAAATACAAAAGTCACAGTAATTTAAAACTTTATAGTTTGATTCGATCGCTACATTTTCTTTTAAAAATTTCTATAAAACTGTATAATCACGTTAAAGCTTTCAGATTCTCTCAAAAGACGGTCTCGCAGCCTCTCCATTAGCGGCCGAGCGAGATGCGCCGATTAAAGACTCGACTCGAAGTCTTTCAACCACTGCAGCACTACGGCACATATAGTAAGAGGAATATAACTTATACTGCTTTTTAGGGTTCCGAACCCAAAGGGTACCAACGGAACCCTATTACGGAGACTCCGCTGTCATTCGTTAGATGGCGTTGTAGTAAATAAGCATGTTTAGTTTTGACACGATATTTATATATATCGATGTTAAAACTATGTAGATACTTAATTTTTCCGGCAAATTTTATTCAATCGGAACCCTACGTGTGCGAGTCCAACTCGCACTTGGCCAGTTTATTACTATAAATAACATTAAAATTATGTGTATCATTTTGATGGTTGAACTTGTGTTGCTCCGATTGGGGTGATAAGTCGTTAGGTACAACCGCTTTTTAGGGTTCCGTACCCAAAGGGTAAAACGGGACCCTATTACTAAGACTCCGCTGTCTGTCTGTCTGTCAGTCTGTCTGTCCGTCTGTCACCAGGCTGTATCTCATGAACCGTGATAGTTAGATAGTTGAAATTTTCACAGGTGACGAATTTCTGTTGCCGCTATAACAACAAATACTAAAAACAGAACAAAGTTAAAAATAATAGAGGTAATTAGACGTCAGATGGCGTTATAAGAAATAAAGTGTTTATTAATTATCTTTTTTGCTGGCGAAAAATGATAGTGGTATTTTTTGCTCGATCTTATAAAATACTGTAGTGTGGTACGGAACCCTACGAGTGCGAGTCCGACTTGCACTTGGCCAGTTTATTATAAAACAACAACGAAATAGTTTTTCTGTTTGTCGAGCTAAGCGTCCAGTGATAACATCAAATGATATAGTGGTCGAATGCTTGCCTCTCATGTATGAAAAAAAAAAAAAAAAGTATTACTTAACCAAAATTGGATATCAATTTTGCATCCAGCTTTAAATAAGTATGTATATTATACACCGCTAAATTGAATAAGCAAAAAAAAAGGGGTTATTAGTCACAGTTACTGTTCAGTAAGCACCCCATTTAATATTACTTACTTAGATGTGACATCTTAGAAAAAAAAAAACATAAATTGAATATCCCAACAAAAGAATAATAATCGGTCAATGAATGCCGCCCGCCCAGCGGCTGGCTCGTGATAGTATTGATAGTCATAGTTTCGGCGTGTGTGAGCGAGAAAGTATGACTATGAAACGCCGCGCTTCGTGCTGTTATCACGGTTTTGGAAACATTACGTCTAGAAGTAATACCTATATATGAGTGTAAACGGAGAATAGGTAGGTTCCAAACCAAGAAGTTCAAGAACCTACCTAGATTTTTTTACCTCCTTCTACTTAAACAAAAAATCTAAGCGTAAACAAAACGCACGAAAATACCCACTAACAAAATTAAAACCTCCGCGGGCGTATCATTACTTAAGTTACATCTTTTAAAAACGCCACGTGGCTGAATAGGCGCGACTCTTGAAACGGTTTTAGAAAATAAAAAAGAAAGCTCACGCATCGCGTTCCATTGTACGCAGACACGAAGGTGGATCTCATTAAGAGAACGTTCGAATTAAGAACGGGCCCGATGGAGCGGCAGTCTTAGCGATCATTACGTGGAACGGAACGGACTTTTCATGTTTTTAGTTGCCGGTTTTTCTTTGAAATGAAAATGTTGGAAGTGTTTGTAGGGAAGAAATCTTTGAATAGATAATATTTGAAAAGTTACACATCGCAGAGAGATAATAATTATTTTATTTTAATTTGTCTAGGTAGGCAAATAGGTACCTAGGTACAAGAAATTATCAGAATGAACGTAAATTCCGTTTTGTAGTAGGTAATAATATTTTTTTACATTTAATATGCAGCATTTTGTCATTGTATTTTCCCAATGACCTTAAGTTAAATGTGTGACATAATCTTTATATAGTATAAAACAAAGACGCTTATCCTGTCTGTACGCTTAGATATTTTAAGCTAAGCACACAACGGCAATGCAGTTTTCAACAATTATAGATAGAGCGATTCAAGAGAAAGGTTTTTAACCAGGATTAAACGCGGGCAAAGCCGCGGGGTGCAGGTAGTAGTCAATAATACAGATACTTGAGTTATATTGCGAATAATTCAAATGTAGGTATACCTACTTAAGGAACGTACACACCGCAGCGTCTTGCGTGCTCTATGTAGGCGGTGATCAGATAGCGCAGTAGTATTTGTACCGACTGGTTCACACCAAACGAGATCAGAAAACAAATGAAAAGTACCTACTGAGATCGCGCCCGCAGATCGCAGGACCCCGCGGTGTGGCCGTACCTTTACTCTATCTATATCTATATATATAAAACTTATTTTTATTTATTCATTTATTCCTCAACACAAAGCAGATAACAAACTAAAGACTTATAGTAAGTAAGTGATGAATTCATGAAAACTCAAAAATTGTGCCACCTATGCCAATTATAGACTTCGAAACTCTACAACCAATGTGCACCAAACCAATTCATGAATAATATCGTTTAAAAACTAAAAAAGAACCGACTTCAATGTTCATTTTCAGTACCAATTTTGAGATGTTTATCTCAATATCTCTGGAGATACTTATCAGACCTCGATAAAATTACCATGGTACCACACTAGGGATATCTCCTTTCGAACAAAAAAATAACAATCAAAATCGGTTCATAAACGACAAAGTTATCCGCGAACAAACATAAAAAAAAAAAAAAAATTCGGTCGAATTGAGAAACCTCCTCCTTTTTTTGAAGTCGGTTAAAAAGGCAATAATGCAAACATGGTTTTAAACCACTACAACAATGCATTAGGCATATTCAGTCACATTTTCAGTCCAGTGAAATTACAGGACATGTGAGACTCAACAGCTGTATGTCTTAAGGTAAGGCGCTATGCAGCGACATGCAAAATTCTGGCAGTCCAGAGTTTTGCTTAACCTGTAGGTATCTGTAATAGGTAGACGTCATCGTTTGTCATCAGGCGAACTTCGTCCTTGTCCTGTTACCTTATATCATATTAAATAAAATCATGTTTAGCTTAAATGTAGTATAAATGTTATCAAAATAATGAGTACCTACTCTCTTGAACAAAAATAATTATCCAAATCGGTTCGGATCAAGAATCTCCTCCTTTTTTGAGGTCGGTTGACAGTAATCACTACATATTATAAAACAAAGTCCTCCGCCGCGTCTGTCTGTCTGTTCGCGATAAACTCAAAAACTACCTAACTGAACGGATTTTCATGCGTTTTTTTACCAATAGACAGAATTATTCATGAGGAAGGCATAGGTGTAAAATTCGTTAAGGTTTTGTGTAAATTGGTTGAATATGACAATTATTGTTGAAGATTCATACACGACGCAACAAACTGATGCAAACAATGTACTTAGGCATATAAGCTCTACCCGTGCGAAGCTGGGACGGGTTGCTAGTACAATATAATTGATACAATTGGCTTGCGTAGGAGGTACCTCCGACTTTGTCTCCTAAGACTAGAGGTCGCCACTATCGCCGGAAGCTCGTATCAAGCGGAAGTTGGTGCAGACGATATGCTCACTGTTCATATAGCGTCTATTTTATCTGTGTAGCCTTGGAGTTGTTTAATTTTTTTATGTATTGATAAATCTTTTAATAACTATTCATTTATGTGTGATTGTTTTGTTGAATACTGACACGAAATTGACCATATACTTGCATAGAATCAATCACTGACTCAAGTCATAGAAAAGAATAATATGCTCAAGTTAGTTGTCTATACCTCGTTGTTGTATGTACCTTCAAAGGTAGGTACTTGGTAGTTATACTTACTTACAAAGGTATCTACGGGCGACATTCAGTTTTATGCAATATATTTCTCCTATACTAGATATCTATGTGTACTTACCTAAGTTAGGTATAATTTAAGATCGTTTAAAACTAAAAGAACCGACTTTAAAATTATAAAGCTAGATAGCGGAATTTGTATTTAGATATATGTATCTATGTAAGCTCAAAAAATTAGAGCCAAAATTTAGCAAGCTGTAGGGCAGGTATAATACCTATACCTATAGGTAAGTACATATCTATATATATATATATTTCATCATTTCATACCTACATATTAATTGTTTTCTTAAAAAAAATTGCATTTGGAATGTATTTAAATTTCAGCAAATTATATCTATCTACTACCTATCAGTTAGTCAAAACTATGTACCTATCTAGGTAACTTTACCTTAAAATACAGAAGGTTTGTAGTGAGTTCACCAGAGATGGCGACTTACTGCATCAGCATCAGAGGAAGGTTGTCTGAAAATAATATAATTTGTTAAAGATTTTTGTTATCTTTTTGTTTATATTTAATTGGGTTAACAAATGCAATCCACTAATTTCGTCGTATCGATGTATCGAACCGTGGCTTAATTGGCTGAGCACCTGGACGTGTAATCCGGGGGGTGCGGGTTCGAGTCCCGTCGGTACGATGACATTTTGGATTGTGTTTAACAATTTACAAAAATATAAAGTGTGAGACACTTCAAAGAAACATAGTATTTTTTTGTATTTTATTAACCTATTTGGAAAGTTATTTTTTGTTCGAGGGAGTATACCTACTTCCCATTTGGTGCCATTTTTATTTTATCGAACTCAGCCCCCTGATCCTCAATAATTCGAAAACTTATTCGGATTCGGAAACTGCATTGCCTTCGACTCAGATTGTCGCAATTCACAATTCTCCGATCGGAAACTTTTGATTTCTAATTTCGGATAACTCGTGAATTAATAAATATTGAATAAGCCTTACCTATTCAAAATTACGCTACCGAATTCGAATGTATCTGATATAAACGAGAACAATTAATTTCGTGGCGCTATTCTACCGATAGCCAATAAAACTTTAACCAATAAGTAACACATGTGAATGTAACTTGTCCCAAACTTAAGCCCCGCCCACCTCCTTGCGTCGCCACCGCCTACGTCTTGCGCACTCCCGCCCTTCGTCTTAGGCACGTCTTGGCCACGCCCACTGTCTTACAGCTCATAAGACGCTAGGTTTTTATTGGACACGATATATTGAACACTCCATAATAAATCAGTCCAGATTTGATAATGCTATTGATAGTTATCTGACAGATGACGCCATAGCTGTCAAAAATCTGTCAGATTTCTTCATATAAGCGCTATCAGGAACCGGTGAAAACTTATACCAACTTTTATTTATGTAACTTAAAGTAACTTTTAGATTGGTAGTTTTTTAAATATTAAATACTTATGAGTATTGGCAATTGAATATAATATGAGCTTCAGAAAGGGCTTTCTAAGTTATTTGGATTTTTCATATCTTTATTATTTGGAACAAAGCATAGGTCTACCTGATTATATATTCGAATTTTTAGTTAGACGGAGTAAACTGACAGGTCAAAATGTCACTTATCACAAAAATGTTGCCAACAATCAATCGTAGTGATGATATTTTTTAATTTTATCGTTCAAAGAACTGAACTATAGATTAAAAACACTTAAATCACTTAGGACGTATAAGTTCTAGTTAACTGAATTATGTATTTGATCAATGTATTAGACATCAGCTTGATAAAATATGTAATACTTTTAGGAAAACTTTAATATGAGTTATTGAAATAGTTCACTGAATTGATATGACTCCATTAGGTAACTAGATCTTTTATACCACATGCCTATTTTTATTTCATGAAAAAGTGGCAATACTCGAAATGTCATTTTACTCCGTTTAATTAAAAATTCGACTATAGTTCTGCAAGATTAACTTGCTCTATGTTACTTATGCTAGTGTATTAAAATTGTTATTTGGAGACGGCAAATAAAATGTCTTGTCCAAAATTTGAGTTATTTGCGTAGGATTCTTTACATTAATTTTACTAAGTGCCCAGATCCTATGTATTAGGAAAAGCATCACACACGTCTGATGGTAAGCGATGGCTAATTCATCGTATTGTATACCTAAAACAAAAACTGTGGCACGCAACACTATATATCTCCAGTGCATGTTATAAATAACAACTTCGCCGAAGCAACGTATAAATTATCTTCAAACACCGAATCAATAAATACCATTACAAAGCCTCCAATAAGAAAGAATCCAATAAAACCTTCCAATAAACTACGTTTACTTGATAATAACTTAAGTCACGCTAAGTTACACCGGCCAATCAGAGAACAGAACGCTTACGTCTTACTACTCCCACTTTCTTAGCAGTTTACTTTTTAAGTTACTGCCACCTACTAAGTAAACGCCCTACTCGATAACTTACCTCACAAAGCTAAATTGTGCGACAGAATGTATTATTCAGTCTTGTAATGTATACATTATCGCTTTTAAATAAAATATTTTCAAATAAGACAGTAATTTAATGTAGATAAAACATAGTGCTGATAAACTAAATAAAATAATAGATTTGAATTACTACATTGATCATACTAATGCCATCTATCGAATTCTACCCAAAACAAAATTATTATAATCGTCAAAAGATAGAGGGCGCTTTGAATATATAAGTACGTGTTTGAATAAAATGTTATGTTTATTAGTAACTTCAACAAGGCTTTGTTATTTTAATGAGATAAATATATAGTTCGTTTATGTGAAAGTGAATCAATGCGATGTCAATTAAATTAACAATAAAAAACATATTGAAACACACTTATAAATCTTTATCTATATTTAATGTGACTCAGTTCGATTAGCGCCATCTATACGCTGTATGCCAAAACACATTGATATTCAGATGCGCCTGCGATGTTACGCTTGCAGCGCCATCTTATTATATTGAGAGAACTATTATGTAAGTGTAGTGTTGTTGCGCTCCCTAGTCTTTAATGCTTTATGCACAAGACCCTTTTAGATAACAGTATGCGCTTTTCTTCCGAGATGGCGCTGGCTCTAATAGCCGTAAAGAAGGAACAAGCAAAGGAAGCTAATTTTTGCATATGTACATTTAAAACCAAATTCAATAACGCTAAATATGTTTATTTTAATTATTACTATTCATAAATTATATTTAAAATAAAAACAAGAGATATATTAAATGCTATGATATTATATGATATAACAATATTAATGCTATGATATAACAATTCTTAAAATGAGCTTTACGTTCCTACATATAAAACAAATATTCTAATGCTGTTTAATTTTTTTTAATTTTATATTTTCAAATGTACCTGTCTGTAATAAATATCTCCGTGGCTTTGGCGTATAAAAATATCCTATTCACAATAATTCAACACATTTGGATTCAAAATGTGCTTTTCCTTCGACTTAGGTCTTTTGTGATTCATATTGCTTTGATCAGACTTATATGACATTTAAATTCGAATAAATCATACATATAGTTGGAAAAGTTTTCGTGATCAAATAGCTCACGGACTAATTAAAAAATCAAAATGTCTTATTAGAATTTGAATGTAGATACCAATCCCATTAAAATCACAATAGGTACCTTTGTAGTTATCTAGGCAGGGTATTATTTGTGCAAAATTTCAGCTAAATCTGTCCATCCTTATCAGCAATGAAACGGAAATAAAGAAAAAAAAAGAAGCAAGGAAATGGACTTTTGCATTTATGTTATTGTTGGTGGTACCGGATTTTATTTTTAATACTTTTTATTATGTCACTTTTTTTTAGCCTGTTTTTCTCTCGTTCCGGGTGGAATCTTTCAACTCAAATTTCGAATACTTTTCAATTAGATATTCGGCTAAAACTTTCAGGGTAGTTTACAACTCAATTATGATGTATAAAAACATGGTTTTCAGATTATTATTTAATCGACATTACATTTCTTGTTTTTTTTTATGTATAGTAAATTATTGTACAGAAAATAGTTTTACTAACATATTTACGGCCTAACAATATTTTTCGATTTTCAGCTCTTTGATTCTAGCCACTGCTAGCCAGCTTGCGGATATCATCGCTCCATCTAGCTGGAGGGCGCCCTACACTATTTTGATAATGAAAAAGTCAGTTTGTTTATTTCTTTGGGACTTCCTCACGGTCAAACGGCTGAACTGATTTAGCTGAAATTTTGCACAGGGATAGCCAGTACAATGGATCATACTATAGAATACTTTTCAACGCGGGCGAAGCCGCGGGTACAGCTAATTAATTATAAGCGCCTTGTATGAAGTCTTTTAAAATTTTTTATACAGACAAAAACTTGACCATGGCACTATCTCACCGGAAGTGACGAAATGGTCTTAGATAGTTTCGCGCTTGTCTAGAATTAGAAGGCTTCCATAAGACGAGGCGTAACATAGCGTCTACATAGCACAGACAACCCCTGTTCCAGCAGCATAAGTCCCATTTAAATCGTAAACATTCGAATTGCTAAGCTTCATTTTAAATTTCGACTATTGAATCTGTGATCTTAATCCATAGTCAAAAGCAAAACAATAAAATCTTGAAAATAGTTTTTGGTACCTCCCCTACACGGGAACGGTCAACCCAATTGTGTTGGGTGTTGTTGGAAAGGTTATTATTTTATGTGATTATTATATTATATTTATGTTTGTATTATTGAAAAGCGAATGTGTGAAAACCGTTTTTCATTTCAGGGATCCGCTTGCTAAACATTAAGCCTTAAAGGGCAATGTTTCGGTCTGCATATTGAGGTGGCTATTGAACCCTTCACTGTGCATGGTTCAAAATGCACTTGACCATTTTTATATTCTGTCAAACGTCTTACTGACTGCCTCACTGATCTATCAACACACAGCTGAAACCACTAACGGGTTGCTGAAATTTGGCATGCAGATAGTTATTATGGCGTAGGTATGCGTTAAGATTTTACAAAATTTAACCCTCAAGGAGATGAAACGGGGGTTCAAAATAGTATTTTTATTCCAAACACAAGTACTTCTGTATATAGATAAGTAAATACGTGTTTCAGGCTTTTTCGAAATTCCACCTCTAAGAGGATGACATGACATGGGATAAAAAGTCTGAAAATTAATGTGAGTTAATGGGTTTTATAAAATGATTCCCTATTTCCCTTGGTCACGCCATAACTTGAAAACGTGTGGACTGATTGGTTGTTTCTTTTTTTGATGTGTTTTTTAAAGAAAGGATTTTACTAAAGAAAAGTGTTAATTAATGAAATAAGTTTTTAATGCCGACGAAGCCGTGGGGCACTACAAGTTATAATTAAGATAGTTTAAAAACTAAAACAACCGACTTCCAAGTCCCGTGAGTCAATTTCAGTAGCGAGTTTGAGACGTATCTCTGGATATACTTATCAGATCTCTATGAAATACAATGGGACCACCTCGGAAACGTACCCTATCGATTAAAAAAATTATCATTCGAATCGATTAACAACTTATGTTTGAATATTACCATACCATACAATAAAACATATTAAAACGTGGTAGATAGAATGCAAGTTGTACAGAATTGTTGAAGATCGAGGGTTTGAACTGGTTTGGACGTCTTTATCATAAATACAGGTTTTAGTCAGCACCTGGTCTTCTAATCAAATTATCCTATTCGTTTCTGATGAGAAAATGAAATCAAAATGCATTGAATTTTTTTAAATAGATCGGTTTTCGAATGATTGTGAACTATGCTATTCACAACCGAAAACAAATTCGGATTCGGAAACTGCTTCTCCTTCGACTAGGCTAGGATCTCTGCAGTTCCGCCTGATTTTCTACCAAAAACTAGCTTACCACAATAAAGAGAAAATCTGCCGCCATGCCCTTACGGTATTCTGTCAGCACACAATCCTTGAGAGTCCGAGTATTCTAAGTCTACCGAGTTCACCATCTTCAACAATGACATCATTGCTTACCACCAAGCGAGATAGTGTTCAAACGCTAGATATATAAATACTCTATATAAAAAAAACTTATTCCTTCAAACAAAAAAACAGCAGCAAAACATTCCTTTTTGACGATTAAAAATAAAAAACACGTACCTAAGTATTGCCCCGTAAGAACTAACACTAAGACAAGTACAAGTATATAAACTGTTACGGAATTTTTAATCAAGATTTAACAAAAAAAAAACTACTAAAACTCACTTCATTACTAAAACACAACACTACATTTAAAAAATCAAGCAAAATTTCACCAGTTGCATTAAATATAGTAATAACTTATGCTATGTTTGCTATCTACTTTTTGGTTGTGCTAGCATTAACTTTTATTCTATTCAAAATACAAAAATATATCAAATATAAAAATTTTATTCTATTCTAAGGTGGTTTATAAATAAATATTAATAAGACTTTCTAAGTGACTAATTTACCTATAATCATATAATCATGCGTATTATCTAATTAAGTAAAAAAAAACATCAATGATGAAGTTCCTAAAAGTTAAAAAAGCTAAAAGTAATTTTCTAGGTTATCTTATTATTACGCAACAAAATAGTAGAGTAGAACCTTTCGTGCAAACATTAAAATTCATCTATAAAAAACACTGTTCACGCGCTACAAAAACTAGCTAAATATGTGAGAAATAAAACAAAAAACAAGCAATAAATGTTTTATTAAATCATAATTAACAAAAGAAAATCTTATAACTAAAAACATAACAAGAAATCAGGATAAAAATATTTTCTGGAAATTAAAAAAAATAAAACTATTATTTTACTTGATATGAAACCAAAATAGTATAATTTCATATCGAAAATATACTATTTTGTGACAAACATAATATCCGACATCCGTCGGTAAAATATTTTTTTTACAATACTTTATTTTAAAATCGATAAAAGAAAAGGTAAAAAAAGGCTACAATAAATGAAAATAAAAACTATTTAAATATGTACTTTTATAACAAAAATAATATAATAGTAAAAAAAGAAGGCAAAGGAATTTTCCAAAAAATATTTAACATAACTCGGAAAATCCTCTATAGCAAAAACGACTACATACAAAAATAAAAATAGCTCTGGTTTTCTATAATAAAAATAAACATTAATTGATTTTATATTACTATTTTTACAACCTTGGTCTGGATATATTTTCTTGTGTTCGTCGCACAAAAAACTGGTCAAGTCCGGTAAAGTCACAACGTTCGTCACTAAACTAGCCTATTTCTATTCGACGCAGTCAATGTCCATCAGTTTACAATCTAAATTATTAACAGTAATTTAACGCTTATCAAATTTAATACATGATATCGCTCACACGCTCTAGTTAAAAAAAATTTCAAATAAAAATATTTTTAGTAACGGCCAAAAGGTTAATTCTCTTTACAAATGTAACCGACGTAAATATTAAAAATTTTTTGCAAAAAACTTTTCTTCTGCCAACAGTATAGATCGAAAATCGGGATTTTAGCCTAAAAATATTTTCGATACGCGGTTAATTTTTTTTATTTAATTTTGAATATTTGTATTTAAAATGTATAATCACAAGAGCACGAGGAACGTTTAATGCGCCGCGCGGCCCGGCTGGCCGCCGCGACAGTAGACGGACGACTGAGACGTATCCGCGGCTCGTCGCGCCGCCACCCCGGCGACCACCCCTCCCCCGCCGCGCCTCGCACCCCTCCCCCCTGCCGACTTCGTTACGAGCCACTTGTAATCGCCGCGCGATTTTTCCGCCTAAGACAAATTAGGCGGGCCGCCCGCTGCCGTCTCCGTCTTACGTTTGGGCGGCTTCTTTCTTAGCTCGCACCCGCGTGCACGCCTCGGGGACTATTCTTTCAGCGAATCCGCGGACAATATAAAGAGATCGATTCCTTCACGCATCCCTTCGCGTAAGGACGTCAGTTAGAGAAAGAAACCTCTCCTCTTTCTCGTTTCAATAATTCGACCGCTGTTCGAAAATATGTATAATATATCGTCATGCCACTGTTATGGCGGGACGAGCTGTTTTATTTTTAAATGGCATTTAATCGTCACTCTCGCTTTCGCCGACGCCGAGCCGGGGTTAATTGTAAATAAAATCCAATCATTCGCAAAAAATCCCGGTAATCGGCCACTGGACAGTATCAATGAGAGATACGCGCGCCCATTGTATAATGCCCGGTTATTAATTCATTATTTTTGTGACATCACCAGATTTATTTTTAATGTATTTTTATTGAATATTTGAGTAGTACTTATATACTTTATCGATTTTCAAGGTTGATAAAACGGGATACGTGTGCTTGTTGGTGTAGATACTCTTTTATAATTTTTTTTAACGTTATTTTTATGTCTTTTTGTCATTTTGTTTTTACATTCTGGCAAAATATGAGCATTTTAATTATAGAAAAATAAGCGTTTCTTACTATTTAATTACTCCTACAATAATCGAAAAAGTTTTATTCCAATCACAACCCTTTTTATTCCTGAAAGGGTGGCATCAAAAACCCTTTTCTTAGTTCACCCTTTATGCTCCAAGGAATCTACCCTCCCAAGTCCCAGGGCCTTGTGCTATGCGTTCACATAATAAAAAAATTAAATGAATATGTCTAACAAGAAACACTACGAAGGGGGCTTTAAACTATCTGGATATATTTGGATTCAATTCTCATAATTTTTAAACGCGAAAGTTTTAAAGTGCGAGTTTGACTCGCGTGGATATAACGTGTCGAAATCAATGACAATTAATAGTCCTAATAAACAATAAAGAAAAAAACATTATGGTGAGGTTTTTTTTGGCACCTTTACAGTTTTATGTAGTTTTTTCATATTTTTTTAGTTTGGCTTAGCTTTGTTGTTTGGTGAAAGAAATTCAATATTCATGCGTTCCCTTCGGGTAAATATTTGAGTGATATATTGAAGGGTAACAATTTTACGTTCTTGACTTACGAAACCATAAAAAGGATCTTAAAGATATGTTTCTTCTTTTAGCTAGATATATATTATCACGGCTTACCTTTAATGAATAAGACTTTTTATTTTTTTTCCACACGAATAAGTTAATATAATGCGAAAATGAAAATTTAAATATATCGTTGTTTTACCTACTTTTTATTTTAAAAGTATACCCTATTATAAATTATATTTGATCTTTTCATAGAATGGATTTGCGCAGAAAAAGAAATTAAAATGTAACAATCTTACATTTTATAAGATTTGGGTCACGTTTTTAAAAATAATTATTTTACTTAATGAACGTGAAATAAACACAAAATAAGCTTACTTTTTCTGAACACAAGGTTTATATTATTTGAAAAACATCGTCTACGCTCAAAACATTTTTTCTGATTTAAGAAAATGATAGCAGATTAACACTCAAAACCTTTAAAAAAACCAACTACATGACACTCACGGGAGCAAACCAACCAAATCTCAATTACACACAATGCGACACAGAATTGTACAAAAAATATTTATTATTATTTAAATTACATCTTACCATACTCATCAACATACTAAATTCAAAATATAATATTTTTTTTACGCACACACATCACGCACGGTCAAAAATTACCAAAAATGAAAAACTGTATAAGTTACTGTGTAACTGTGTTAACAAAATGTATCAATAAGTTGATACATTTTGTTAATATTGGTAAACCGGCATAATTGATTAGATATTATTTTATCAGTTATTCAGCCAATCCGGTCCGACCCGGTCATCGACCCGTGGACTCTGCCGAGGTGCAGATTTTTGCAAAACATCAATTTTTATTGACGATGAACTTCATTCGCCAATTTTATTAATGCTGATACATTTTATAAATAAAAATACGATAGCGAGAGTGATTGCTGGCCTTTTTAAAATAATATTGACTGTTATTTTTTGCACGATTACGGAAGTAAGTACTGCGTATTTTAATTACGATTGGAAAGTGTTAAATTGTATTTTTGATAAAGTATAGATATATAAGAAGATAAGAGATCGCTCTTAGCAATAAGACCCCCCATTGTACCTTTAATTTAAGTTATGCAATTTTTTTTTCTTATTTATTGTTCGTTAATTTATTCCAATAAAGGGTTATTGTATTGTATTGTATATTTTGGTTAATTGAGAGGTTTGTTGGATGATAAAAAATTGAATATCTTAGTGGATTAATGAACGATGAAATTTTGGATTGTGTTTAACAATTTACAAAAATATTAAGTGTGTAACACTTCAAAGAAAACATAATATTTAGGACATTGTCTTTGTAAAATCGAAAATGGATTTGTAGGTGGAGTCAGATTTTTTAGTTTTTTTGTGCACTATATAATAATTTATAATTAGTATACTTTTATCATAAAGTTTTTAATACCTAATTCAATTTTATCATTTACATTTTGAAGGTAGTTTTAACAAACGATCTTTCAATAAGTATTATGAAATTGTTGTCTACTATTTTTTAGATTTTGGACATTTATTTACTGAAAATATTTTTGTTAGCAAAATAATTTGAAAGCAGTAACTAAAAATAATTCACTAAAATCAGTACTCTGTACGAAATAAAAATCACAAAACGCACATTTTTTAACACAATTTACCTTGATCTGTTGAAATGTGAAGATTTCACGAACTTACAATAAAGTCACAGTTTGTTATCCTAACATCCCGCACACAACAACAATAAAACAGTTTGAAAAATGGCTTAAACTTATCTAATTAATTTACACAGACTAGACTAAAATTAATTAAAAAAATAATCCTGAAGTTTCACAAACGTAACACTAATAAAAGTACTCTTCCCGACGAAGTCTTTTTGAACACTAATTAGCCGGTAACAGAAATGAAAAAAATAAAACAATTGAAGAACGCGAGAGGAACTTAATACCACTTATAGACTATGCGGCAGCGGCCGAATATTTACATTGGAGAAAAAAAAAATGAGGTCATTCGGAGGTTACGGGCAAAACAGCCGGTCGCCGCGGGTCGCGACGGGATGTGAGCCAGCCCTCCGCTTCGTCCGCCGGCCACTACCGAAAACCACGTGCGCGCACCCCAGAAAGAGATAAAACCACCCCTCTACACCACGGTAGAACGAGACGTCACTACTCTTTTTTCAATTTACTATATTTGCTGATTTTTATTATTTTTTCGCATTTCGATATTTTATTTTTTAGTTGATGCGCTCCACAACTCACCTGTTGTGCTTGACCCGATTCGATCTGCCGACCGATCATGTGATCGACGGGTTTCATACTTTTTTAACACGTGTGATTATTTTTCATGTCTGCATGCGGGTCGGGGTGCCAATAAAACATTTTTTCGTGTGATTTGGATCTAACTTTTATAGCGGTGAGATGTTGTATGTGACTACAAAAATTAAAGAGGCATAAGAATGCGTTGTCACCCAATGAGGTGGTCATAAAAGAAGCAAAAACGCACGATCTCTATTACTGAAAACGTAAATACATACATTTTTGTAGATTGTAAGCTGTAAACAGAAAAATAAAATAAAATCTAATCAGCGACTGTGCCATTCTAATCAGAATATAGTGCTGCCATTAGATAATGGTGTCGAGTAGCGGAACTATAATCACCCGCGCGCTGAGCTAGCGCCACGACACCTTCAGCGGCGCTAATGAGAACTATCCGATGGTTCATTTTCTGAACGCGCCCGTTTATTTTCTCAATTTTTGTTATTTTTTAGTCGTGAAAGTGCAACGTTCACTTTGCCATCCATTCAACGGCCATTTTCGTTTGCAGTATCTTTTTAGTTTTCGATTGGGTTTTATGCAGACGTTTTGATGTCGATGGCAGCGCGTCGCCACAATTTAAATTCATACGAAATGAGAGTTTGCTTTTAGAGTTGACTAATCGAAATAACCAAATGTGATAGCATATACCTGTACTTTATTTTACTATACTAACTTTTAATCTACGTAATAGTACTAATGAAATATTTTGTGGACATATATTAAACAATATGATAATGACTAGCTTACGTACTATTTACAATAGATGGCGTTACGAGTCTCAAAAGTAATGTTTGCTATTGATAAAAGCTTGTTTTTGTAGTGATTAATAATAATGTATAATCACAAATAAGATTTTAATATTTTTTCGATTGAAATATGTCATTTAAGATTAAATATTTCAATTCAAAGCGATATATTAACAATCTTTGTACTACTGCGGACCTTGAACAAGAAACTGTTTTCCGATACATTACTTTTAGCTGGAGGGTTGAAAACCTGTTTAGAACGCATAAATTGTACTTATCTTTGTCCCCAGCATGCTTGTCCCCTATGATGTAAAATGACGACTTACATCATCATAGGAGATGATAGTCAGACTGGCAAATAAAAATAATGAAATATAAATAATTAAAATAATATGAATAAAAATGTATGGTTTATTTCCTATTGATTTCTTAATACATAAGTTATTTTTCAAAAAAAATAAAACCGACTTCATAGCCACAAAAAGGCACTCAAAAGCGAAAAATAATTTACTTAAAATTATTATAAGCGTTACCCACTTCTCTATTTGTAGTCGGTGCCAGCCAAGTCTAATAGGTAGTAGATAGATAATACCTACATGTATCTACCTACTTACTAACCTACATGTACCTACTTACTACTACTACATACATAGTATCTAACTAATATCCAATAGACTTGGCTGGCACCGACTTCAAATAGAGAAGTGGGTAACGCTTATAATAATTTTAAGTAAATTATTTTTCGCTTTTGAGTGCCTTTTTGTGGCTATGAAGTCGGTTTTATTTTTTTTGAAAAATAACTTATTTTACCCTTTTTAGTGCAAAAAAAGTTTTAATGAAATTACATGCATCTATTAAATTTCGTGTCTGGGCCGTTATACACTGACGGATATATACTTTTTGAAAATTTCAAGTATGTACCTATAACGGTTAAGAAGATACAGATCTGTAAAGTGCGCACATATAGACACACGGACGGACGGACGGACGAACGGACGGACGGACGAATAGACAACAAAGTCTCAGAAAGTGTTCATTTGGTAGCCTTTGGGTTCGGAACCCTAAAAAAATTGACTTTAAATGCCGCGCTGAAGTGAAAATATTCACTAGTAATAATGATGTCATCAAGGTATCAAAGGACAATGTCCAAAATGGCCCTGTACAATTAAAGCATCTGACACACACGATAATTAATTGTCTATTTTATTACAATAATTCCTAATACTTTTATAACACGGACTAGTTGTATTCCAAAATGAATATTAAAAAGTATTATTTGCGATTATTAACAATAATTGCCACCATATGACCAACAGAGTACTGAATCACTCTACTACGTTATAAGAGGCACTTCCCTATATTGTGGATACCCGAATTATGAAAGCACTGTGTAGCCAACCTAACAACGGAAAGTATTATTTACGTAGTAACTATTATATAATATGTGGTTTTATGCTTATAATTTTTTTTTGCTGTGTTGATTGATACAAAGTACGTTCATAATTCTGAGTTATTTAATTATGTATGCAGTGTCGCGGGACTGAAATGGCCGCCATCTTCGCCAAATGTCATGTCATGTCAAAAAATATTAGGTATGTTTAAAAAAGTTTGCACCCTAACAAGACTTTGCCCGGTAGAACATTCCTGTGAAGACAAATTATTTATATTTATATATAATTATTTATTATAATTATTAATATATAATTATTTATTGAGGGCCCGGTGGCGTTATTGGGAGAACGGTCGGCCTTGATGCCGTGGTACCGAGTTCAAACCGCCGTGCACCAATGAATTTTTCTATCGAAAAATATATGTGGCCACTTCTGACAGTGGCCCTCCGGTGAAGGAAAACATCATTAAGAAACCAATAACCCCCGCATGGTGGTAGAACATATCTAGTGTCCGCCTGGCCAGCTACCACCCTCAAGTCAGAAAATCTGTCGCCAAACATGTAACGTGTTCCGGCAGCTATCCTTGAGAGCCAGTTCCCATTCTAGTCCACTTCTCTATCTTCGACCGCATCATCACTTAGCAACAGGTGAGATAGTGGTCAAACGCTTGCCTATAAGATATAAAAAAAAAATATCCCACCTTTATTTCTATCTCGCTCACAGTTACCGTAAGAATATCTTATATGCAATAGCAACCACCATTGTGTATAATCTTCATGGGACTCTTCTACTAAAACTAGTACATTCTCCTATGTTTGAGGTATTTATCTCCATATCTCTGGTGATACTAATCAGATCTCGATAAAATTAAAATGGGACCACCTCGGAAACGTATCCTACCTATTAAAAAAAGAATCATTTGAATCCGTTCACAATTGATGGAGTAATCGCGTAACTTACACACAAAAGAAAAAAAAAAAAAAAAAAACATACAGACGAATTGAGAACTTCCTACTTTTTTGTGAAGTCGGTTAATAATGTACACATATACATTACTGAATAGCCGAGGCATTGTAGTTTCGTTCAAACTACGAAACCGTAGCTGCGTAGCACGTCTGTAGAGGTGATAAAACTCTACGCGACGATCTGAGCTACGATCATTTTTTGAAGTTTTTTTTACTTTTTGTCAAGCTTACTATAGCAATAGCAATATGGGTTGCACATTATCATAGAAAAGATAATAATACACATTACTTGTAATCTTGTTAATCCTTATTCTTGTGTCTCGAGTGGGTTCACGTCAATAGTACAATAGGTGGGGTTCGAACTCACGACCTCTCGATCGCCAGTCCCAAACCTTAGCCATTGGGCTATTGCCGCTTTATTTATACTTCTCATGGCGCGTTTGGGAAAAATATTAGGAAACCTTTTAAAAGCTTTATTTTATTATTTAATAGTCTTGGCCAACCTAGGATTCTCTACGTTATAGTGAATTCTAGGTCTGTTGTCGTTTCTACAAATGTAATTGGCACGCATGATACAATTTGAAGATTTTTTGAGTTATTTTTGTTAAGTTAACATACATAAATATAAATTCTTACGTTTGCACACACACTTTAAAAAAAATCATATTATTTTAGATATTATGGACCGTTCGTTATAAATTACATACTTAATAAAATTGGGTATACTCTCCCTTACCAACACCTCTATCTATCCTACTTTAAATATTATAGATGCGAAATTTTATGAGGATGAATGTGAAGATGGATGGATATGTGTAACTCATTCGTTAAAAAACTATAGAAACGGATTTTGATAAAATTGTATAGCTCACGTAACTGAATAGCATAGATATATAGAAAATGAAGATGTTGCGTAAATTGGCTGAAATCTAATATATAAAATTCTCGTGTCACAGTTTTCGTTGCCATACTCCTCCGAAACGGCTTGACCGATTTTGATGAAATTTTTTGTGCTTATCCGGTATCTATGAGAATCGGCCAACATCTATTTTTCATCCCCCTAAATGTTAGGGGTAGTCCACCCCTAAATTTATTTTTTTATTTTTTAGACAAAATTTTTAATTTCTATTTTTTTATGATACAACATACAAAAATACATACAATCCTCAATTTTCACCCTTCTACAATCAACCCTTATTTTTTAATAGCCATTTTAGTAATTTAATCATTTTTCCTCCTTCATACATACTTACAATAAGTAAGCTATTTTTTGTCTACACTCGAAATTACTACGAAATTATTTATATGGCAAAACAACGTTTGCCGGGTCGGCTAGTATAACTATAATAGTCAAGTAAGTCGACAAAAATCGTACCGACTGACAGCTATTTCAGTGTGCGCTGTAAATCCCGCACGAAATTAAGAAAAAAATTATTTCTTCTGAAATGCACTCTGGTAATCTTTTTTTACAGAATTAACTCAAATGAAGAGATGTTCTTGTCAAATTTGTAATAAAAGTTCAAAAGGTCACATGCATGCACATTATTTCACATACGATAACGCTTTATGAAGTTTCTTCTGATATAATGAGAGAAGTCATCGTCTTCACTTCTCTTTTTGTGTGCATCTCTTAGTTAAAGTTGATATTTAGTCTTATTCATTTCGCTGGAGAAGTGAAATCTTTAAGGTGACACATACACAAGTAGATGTATCCGGCGCGATGGATCTGTCTCTGGCCATTAAGATGCCTGACCTCAAATTATTAGATTTTTTAGGGAGAATGACCCAAGCTCGCGACTGTAAATACTTTTACACTCGCGAGCTTGGGTCATTCTCCGTCTAAGAACTTAGTCTTCTTAGACTTCGTCTAAGAAAGCGAGCATCATGGTCGATCACCACATCATCACAGAGAGATAGTGGTCAAACGTTTGCCTATTACGTAAATTAAACTCCAAACTAAAATAATCATAGAAAAAGAAAACTAAAAGTGATCACTCCTTTTATCATCTAAAGAGAAACTTTATTAAGCGATATCATGTGCATAGCTGCAACTTTGAACTTTTATTATCAAAATGACATAGGCTAGGAACATTTCCGATATTTTTTTAACATTAAACCTCAATTTTTATTCGTTAATTTACTTAATTAAAATATTTGGGCTTTTATTACAGCATGTTTCCTTCATATGCGTTATGCATATGCGTTAATTCTGTAAAAAGAGATTACCAGAGTGTATTTGAGAAAATATAATTTAAATATTAAAATTCTTTCTTAATTTCGTTAATTATGTTTTTAGACCTGAACCTCTTATCGTAGTCGTATGAAATTTGGCAAGCAGCAGGCAGACAAGTTTTTAAAATCGATTGTAACTTTTTATTCTGTTTTTTTGAAAAAAGCCTGCCCAAAGAAAAAGTTCAAATATCGTGTAAATAAAAAATGTAATGTTTTATTTTTTTTTCAGAAAATAATAAGCCTAAATAAATAACTGTAGTTTTTCCTGAAAGACCTATTCATTGTTCATAGTCCCACAAAAAATCTAGGGCTCTGGCCTTTATAGTTTGGGGGAAAATTTAAATAAATTGCAACATTTCGGGGACTAACTCGAAAACATGTAAAACGCCATTTTCTCGAAAACTATAGATTTTCGCGGTACATACATTGGGTTTTTCTGGGTAGCCCTTGGAGTCCTCCATCGATGGTTTTCGTTTGGACCATATGAAACCCGACACCCTGTATAATATACCTACTATTTTAAACACATGATATTAAATATTTTTCATTTATTTATTTTCCAACACACATATCATCTTACAGGCTAAACCCAATATATCAACGCAGCATCCATCTCGAATAAATATTTATACATGTTACAGAAAAAATCGTTGGTTATTTTATTGTCAAATAAATATCACAACATACCGCTAAGTAAAAAAAATAACTGATTATAATCACAGTCATAAAAGGTTTGTTACCGATGCTAGAACACTGAAAGGTCAACGCACTTTATTGCCAATCCATATGAAATGGACTATATCACTTTTTTATTTGTTAGTAAGTTAGTTAAAAGCTAATAAACTGGCCAAGTGCAAGTCGGACTCGCACTCGTAGGGTTCTGTAACACAGTAGATTATTTTATAACTATCATTTTTCACCAGCAAAAAATTAACCTTGTTTTTCATAGTGTTTGAATGGAAAACAAAGTTATATTTGCGGTTTTGACAACTTTTTTTTGAACTTTTAAAATAAGATAGTGAAAAATCTAATAAAAATATATGCTGTAGATCTCAATAAACACTTTCCACAAAAATTGGTTTGAACAAGATATAGCCAGCAGTTTTTGAGATATAGCACATTTTCACAACCGCAAATATAACTTTGTCATTCATACAAACACTATGAAAAACAAAGTTAATTTATTACTGGTGAAAAATGATAGTGGTATGTTTTGCTCGATCTTACAAAATATTGTAGTGTGCTACGGAATCCTACGAGTGCGAGTTCGACTTGCACTTGGCTAGTTTATTATAATATACACTTTGGAAGTAGCTTAAATTTTGACTAACATCACGTTGGAACTCGGCGAAACGATTGACGACATGTCTATGTTTTGGCTAACATCGCGTTGGAACTCGGCGAAACGATTGCCGACATGTCTATGTTTTGGCTAACATCACGTTGGAACTCGGCGAAACGATTAACGACATGTCTATGTTTTGGGTAACATCACTTTGGAACTCGGCGAAACGATTGACGACATGTCTATGTTTTGGCTAACATCAAGTTGGAACTCGGCGAAACGATTGACGACTTGTCTATATTTTGGCTAACATCACGTTGGAACCCGGCAAAACGATTGACGACATGTCTATGTTTTGGCTAACATCGCGTTGGAACTCGGCGAAACGATTGCCGACATGTCTATGTTTTGGCTAACATCACGTTGGAACTCGGCGAAACGATTAACGACATATCTATGTTTTGGGTAACATCACTTTGGAACTCGGCGAAACGATTGACGACATGTCTATGTTTTGGCTAACATCAAGTTGGAACTCGGCGAAACGATTGACGACTTGTCTATATTTTGGCTAACATCACGTTGGAACCCGGTAAAACGATTGACGACTTGTCTATATTTTGGCTAACATCACGTTGGAACCCGGCAAAACGATTGACGACATGTCTATGTTTTGGCTAACATCACGTCGGAACTCGGCGAAACGATTAACGACATGTCTATGTTTTGGGTAACATCACTTTGGAACTCGGCGAAACGATTGACGACATGTCTATGTTTTGGCTAACATCAAGTTGGATCTCGGCGAAACGATTGACAACTTGTCTATATTTTGGCTAACATCACGTTGAAACTTGGCGAAACGATTGACGACATGTCTATGTTTTGGCTAACATCAAGTTGGAACTCGGCGAAACGATTGACGACATGTCTATATTATGGCTAACATCACGTTGGAACTCGGCTAAACAATTGACGACATATCTATATTTTGGCTAACATCACGTTGGAACTTGGCGAAACGATTGACGACACGTTCGGTAGACGGTTCAAACCGCGTCATAGACTTCCAGCGCACACCTGTTTAGAACAACTAAGGATCACGTGCAGAATTAAGTTTAACGCCGCAATCGATCACAGGAGACGTAAGTGATCTTATCTTTCTTACCGTAATTTTCACCTGTTGGAAGTGATGATGCGGTAGAGGATGGTAGCACGAGGAGGAGGAAGTAGAACGCTAGGCCTTTTTATATCTGACAGGCTAGCGTTTGACCACTATGTCACCTAGTAGAAAGTTATGATGTGGTCGAAGATGAGAGATTAAATGTTTTGGCCACAGATTTTCCAACTTGACTGCCTAGTCTGCCTAGTCTCCAGGCTAGACAGTATTTTACCCCATACCCTGGGTTTCTTAACATAACCTTAGAATAAAACACGGTTATGAGACGATGCGCAGACAACTGACTTTGTCCAATCCACACAGCTCAATTACAAAACCCGTAATTTTTTTAAATATCGTATAGGACACCGGCTGATAATGATGAGGCTATCGTTTGACCACTATCTCACCTGTTGGTAAGTGATGATGAGGTCATTTAAGTTGACAAGCACCAATCATCATGCCGTTAAAGTCATTGAATTTAAACTAAATTAGATAGTTAAACGCTTGCACCTTGGTTCAAGTACGGAATTCCAGACTCCAAAACTCGTCTCCATCATCAGGTCAACTCGATGGTATTATTATTGCATTATTATATCACTAAAGATACGCAAGTATGCCAAATTTGAGTCCAATTGACCGTCTCAATTAGCTTCAAAGATTTGAGCCCACACTAACACGGCAAGTAAAATAAATGCTTGTCAAAATTAACAGAACCCTTGTTTCTAAAGCAAAGAAGTTAAAAGTATTTCATATGAAGAACGAGACAGTAAAGCCGGCGTCGTAAACTGCAGGCCGCATTTTTAAAATAAAATAATAATGTCACAATTTTCTCAGAGGGACTAAGAAGAGTATTCGCGGTAATGGTTTTGCATTCGCACCTTAGATTTATTAAAATATCACATGAGTGTCACTTTGCGAAGCAATCTGTTGCGAATATAAGAATTTGTAAGTCGTACGACTAATAAAAACTGATATCTATAAAATAATATACATCTACTATATTTTTATGAGCCTGGGAGTATTTTTTTACGTTTTTTACTATGGGTATTGAATCTATCTAGCACGGCAAAATCAGAAAATTAACTCAAGTATACTACAATCATGAGAACGTCTCAGAGCTCTAAAAATTCACAAAACTCCCTCAGCGTCAAATATCTCTACATTTACGCGAGCGCACCCTCTCACCTCTGCAGATACAGGGTGATAAAGTTCCCCTTGTAATGAAGCTTTGAATAGCTAATAGTAAACCGCGGAATGGATCGTAAAACTGTTGCCGATACCCTCGCTTAACTCGCTTGAGATGACTTCACTGAATCACAAATCAAAAGCTATTTGGTTACTGACTTAGATAAAAAATAGGCTCGTAAGGACACTTGGGATAGTTTCGCTATATGACGGAGTTCCGGTATAATTTTCGGTGCCAGCCGATATGGAAGATTGGTTATGATTTTTGCGCTTTGTGAATTGACTTGTCTAGCGCCTCGTGTCACTGCCGATTGTCCATTCCAGGTAAGCAGATTCTATCGCATCTTTACTAAACATTGGGTGAAACGGTGATCAAGTGTTTGTCTGTCTAACAAAAAAAAATAGTCTAGAGGCTTAACGCAAATGGTGGTTTTTCGTCAGACAAGCGTACTATCTTTCTCTGACCTTTTTTTTCTAATTCACTAAATGCTGTTAGTCTCTACGGGCCTATATGGATGAGGTAGGTTACAATAGTAAAAGCACCACTATTTAGTTTAAAATTTATTGAAGGCTTTGCAGTAGTGCTTGGTTCGTCCTCTTGTCAAACTAATTTGATTTGACTTATATTCGGCGACTTTTAAAATTTAATATCAAGGAGACATTTAAACCCATTGTTACTTAACTAGGTCAGAGAAAAGGTAGAAATCAAATGTCATCCGCGTTCATAAGTTTAATTTTACCCTAAACAAAACGATCCTTTGTAAATGATTGCAGCTCGATTCGCACCACCTATCCGTTATAAATCGCTAATTTGTTATACTTCCCTGCAATGCATGATGTTCGGTTGACGCACAGAACACTTATATCCTAGCGGGTTGACGGTCTGTACAAATCAATTGAATAAAAAAAAGTCTTACGTAATAGATTTTTTTACTTTTCGTTCTGTCAAATCACGAGCGTCAGTTATTGTCAGAGAAATTAGATTGAAACTGCAACTATAGGTACAGAAAAAAATGTAACAAAAAGCTAGCTCCATAGTGCGTGTGCTTTTTATTACTTGTTGATAAAATATACACGCAGATTTAGATGTTCACGTTCAGCAATCATGGACTAGTCCAACAATGCATTTGTCCTTCCCAATGTCCATCCCAATGCAATTGTTCAGAATAGTTAAACATTTATTAGCGTTTTACAATTATATATTATGTGCCTGTATTCACTCATTCTATGGAACCAGCCTTCTAGCAGATATTTAATTTGTACTTCTAGAATAAAAAGCTCAGTCGTGTTTTGTAAAAAAAAATATGAATATTTACCTTCGCAAATAACAATGTATACACAAAACTTATTTTTGTGAGGCGGCTAAAGTGGACATCTTTAAGTACCATACAATTCAGATGTAGAGAATAAAACGAGACATTTTATTGCACCTATCTCTTAACATAAACGTACAATGTCCAATTTATAGTCCTCAGATCAATCTGCAATACCGTAAAAACCGTCTTTAAATAAATGTCACCTCAGTACCCGAGCTCACCTTGTAATGGCACGTAAGAAGCTAACTTCTTTTTTATTGTCACACCTTTAACGTTTTCGCATTTCGAATAACTTTGGAATCCGAAGTTTTATTATTACTCAACCAAAAAAAACCTAAAAATGCTCTTAAAGCACTGAGCTTTAAGGTTCATTTCACATTGTAACCCACTACGAAATGAAGCGGCCAAGAGGAATAAAAACTTTTCATGTGTTAGATGCTTTACTCTTAAATCGAACGTAGAATTTGTTCTAAAATAAGTCATGATGTTACATAGCATAAGGTTTGTTTTTGATTTGAATGTGAGAGAGTGTTATGATGAAATAATTCGTTGTAGATTACAAGTCTCACATTTGTTTTTAGAATATTGTTATCCCTTTTTGATGGTGACGAGTTGTGACGAAACATTGTGCTCTTAAAATATCGAATTCACACATGCTTGTATTTTTAGCATTCTTGATACATATTTGAAAAACTGTTCGGTGGCACATTCGTATTAAGATAACCGTAGTACTATTTATTATTTTGTGTCATAACAGCTGTTTTTGAAGTGCCTTAGAATTGTTTGTTTTGTATAGTACATACAATGTAATACGTCTTTGTTTTTCAGATTTTGTTCATCCTTTGAAACCGCCTACAGTCAGTAATTTTTTGATGTTTTTTTTTATACCTTATAGTATAACCACTTGACCGTTTGACCACTATCTCACCTGTTGGTAAGTGATGATGCGGTCGAAGATGGTGAGCACGCTAGGCCTAGAATGGGAACTGGCTCTCAAGGATAGCTGCCGGAACACATTAGATGTTTGGTGACAGATTTTCTAACTTGAGGGTGGTAGCTGGCCAGGCGGACACCAGATAGTGTCCTACCACCATGCGGAGGTTGTTGGTTTCTTAACGATGTTTTTCCTTCACCGGAGTGCCACTGTGAAGAGCGCACATAAGTTTTTAGATAGAAAAATCCATTAGTGCACGGCGGTTTGAACTCGGTACCTCTAGTATCAAAGGCAAGCGTTCTCCCGATTGCGCCACCGGGCCCTCATATTGTTGATTAGGATTTCCACCTGAAATTTGCGAGGTAACTGCGGTGAACGAGGAAGTAATCCAACAGTTAAACATTTTATTTGTCATAGGTAGCTAACAACTAGACTGCCTACCGGATAGGAAGTGATCACCGCCGTAGCCTAAGAGTACTTGCAACATGTTGCATGCGTGGTCAACCAGTGAACGTCGCAGTGGTGATGAGCTCTCATGCTAGATCAAGAAGAAAAATAAAGAGGCACTCACACTTCCCGGACAGCGCGCGGTCAACGCAGGGTAAGCATGCGAGCAGCGTTGTTGCCGAGTAGCCCGGTCGCCGTTCGAAAGTGATCTGATTGTGAACGAGACGATCCGGTGACGATACGGAGTTGATAAAGTGAGCACATAGCAATGGAAGTTAGTAATGAATAATTTTAACCTAGGTGAGGCAGAGCAGCTAAGCTATTCTGTAAGCTATCTCGACAGCGGTCCACGGTGAGATTCGAATTTCGTACTACGAAATTCAATCGTATCACGTTCGTAATACGGTTGAAGCAGGTCGGGTACTGGGTGGGTAAGATGAGTGACGACATAATGATATTGTAATATAGGACTTATCACGCTAAAAATGTTTATTAAAGTAAGTACTTCGAGGTTTCAATTCACGAGAGTCTTCTCATGATATAAAATTATGTTTTTAGCGCAATAAATCCCGTATTACTATACAATTAGGTGTATGAATCGCGATACAAATAAGTGACGACCTTTGTCACCTTTCCTAAATTTGGTGGTATCTTAGCCTTCATAATGTAGTTCGTTCGCTACGTCTTTTGCACGACTGTGTAAACATGGCCTGACGTTTCGGGATAAACCTAAAGTCCGTTTATGACTTTCCTATGAGACCTCGGTTTACATTAAAACGAATCGAAGTTTTTATCCCCAGGCTTCGTTTGAAACTCGTATAAAAAGGTGATATACTTAATAAGATTCTGTTGCCGTTAACAAAAAACGTTTTTATCGTAAGCACATTTATGTTTTCGTAACTGTTAAGTTTGTTTCAATAGAAAGTGTGAGGTTCTAAAGAACTTTTGTTGTCAAAACAAATGAAAATTGTGAAGGAGTTTTTAGTAGAGACAAAAGAGAATACATTAAAGTGCTTTTTTGTTAATTTTGTGCGTACATTTTGCGTTCTACAGGACAAAAAATATATTAAGATAAGGTTAAATAACGTGCTTTATCTGTACAGGATTGACATTTTACAAAATTAGAACTATTTTAATTAATAATAATAAATGTATAATCCGAAAAACAATTTTTACATACTGGTTAAGCAATAAAAGTGTAAAGCAGGGGTTATAAAAATCTCCGGGCGAAACAAATAGCTGAAGATTGAGCTCAGTGGTGGGCCATGGGAGAGGCCTATGTCCAGAAATGGACAGAAATTAGCTGATAATGATGATGATGAAGCAGTAAAAGTAAGTACTTATTGTAAAAAAATATTTTTTAAGTATTGCATATAGTTTTCTAACAAATCATTTTTCTTAACTTCTAATATTCAAAGAAATACAATATAAAGACAGCATTGTAAATCACAACGCAATTTACATTAACAGTCGTTGCCAGGACTGGCCGGTTAGTTAATTTATAGTCAACTTTCAATTTGGCGAACACGAGCCCGGCCGTAAATCTCGGCGACAATTAAACTGCTTCTTGCGGGCCTGCGGTTGGTCACCCCTGGACACTTGGATTGCTCATACGAATTTGGGATTACTCGTTAAATTAAAATCGTGTTAACAGTTAACACTATAAACGATAAGACGGCTCTTTTAATTTTTTCACTGAGGGGAAGTAATAAAAATTGGTTAACTGTTTCTGTTGTTTTGTCTGAACTGTGTGTTTTTTTTTAAATGTTTAATATAGGATTCATTATAAACTCAGGTAATGAAAAATGAAGATGTTACCATAAGCGAGGCGTTTCTAACAATTTTGAAGACTATTTAACGATACCTACCTTCGGATATTGCTATTTTAAGGCTGTAAACTAATTTTTGACATATTTGTCTATGCAGGAAGTGCAAGGAATCTACACTTTGCACCAGAAGTAAGTATACTGTAGAATTTTAAGATGACAAGGCTACTGCTGCTAATGCTGACATTATAAATCGCACAAAAAAAAACAAAAAGACAGGTTCACTCAAGTACTTACACATTACACGTACGATCAATGAACGGCCCGCATCCGTAATGAATTAAAAAAGTTCGATTCATAAAAATTAACACCAATAATACCTCCCCTGCCCCTCTGACGTCATAATTGCGTGCGTCACCCAACTTTCGCCCGCACGTAATTGGCTCGCGCAAAAAACACGGTATTTTTAACCGTTTAAAACGAAATAAAAAAGTAATGAGTTATTGATTCGACGGGTCGTTGCACTGACCTTCGCGATGAAGTTGCGTGTCAAGGACGGTATTGTTTACGTTTACATTACGTTATCGTACATGTGGTAGTATTCAGTAGAAAGCACGTTGTTGGTATGCAATAGAAGTAATTATATTGGTTGGATTCGTCTTCCATTGGGACAGTAATACTATTCTGTCCGTTATTCCACCGTGGAATAGAATTTTTTTTGGGTTTGATGGACGAAGTGTCTAGTGTCCGCATGGCCAGCTACCACCCTAAAGTTGGAAAATCTGTCGCCAAATAATGTGTGCTTGCAGCAGCTTGAGAGGCTGGCTGTCTTTGAGAGTAAATTCCCATTCCATGCCTAGCGCACTGCAAATATGTGAAACAAATACAAATCAAATATAAAACGCTAGCCTATATGATATCAGATAATTAAGATAGTTTAAAAACTAAAACAACCGACTTCCATGCACCGCGAGTCAGTTTCAGTAGCATGTTTGAGACGTTTATCGTCATATCTCTAGAGATACTTATCAGATCTCGATGAAATTGCAATTAATCCACCTCGAAAATATACCCTACCGATTAAAAAAAAAATCATTCAAATCTATTCAAATTGACGGAGTAATCGAGTAACATACACAAAAAAAAACATATAGTCGAATTGAGAACCTCCTTCTTTTTACCCGACTGCGCGACGCAAAGGAGAGGTAATGTGTTTATCAGTCTATATATGTATGTATGTATGTATGTATGTATGTATGTATGTTTGTTCCTTTGTGGCACACTAGAGACCAAACGCGTGGGCTGATTTTGATAATTGGCACGTCAATAGATTCGCCATGGTAGCGCGAGTGTCAACGAAAACATAAAAAATTGAAAAATTCTAAATGGCGGATTTCAGACGCCAAAATTTGGGGTTCAAAAAAATTTTTTTTTTCAAAACCTATCGAGTGGGGTATCAAATTAAAGGTCTTAAAATGGAGATTCAAAATATATTTATAACAAATAATTTATGATCGTACAAATCGAAAAAAAAACGATTTTACATGCCGCGTTAGTCACTTTCAATAACAAGTTTGCGGTGCTTATCTCTGAAGTTACTTATCAGATCTCAATAAAATTACAATGAGACCAAACGAAAATCATATTAACTCAAACAAAAAAATAATTTTCCAAATCGGTTAAGAAATGATGGAGTTCTGAGGTAACAAACAAACAAAACCTCTTCCTTTTGGTATAGTCGTTTAATAGTACAACTGTAAAGTAAGTAAGCTGAAAAAGCAATACCCTATCTATTTCACGCATTTCGGTTTTTTGTTCTTTTTTCCATAATTGTAATAACGGTCATAGTAATACATATTTTGTGAAGATTTCAAGTCTCTATCTATTATTAGTTTACAAGTTCAAGCACAAAACGCCGAAAAATACAAGTTACTTGTATGTAGACCACACTGTGATGTAGACCCCCTTTAATATTTAATTTTATTTTGTTTTTAGTATTTGTTGTTAAATCCCCCATTGTAATACATACTTAGTAGTGTAGACACACAAAACCTTATATTTGCCAAAAAATGCGTAAGCATATTAGTAAATATAATAGTACTGGAATCCTGCTGGCCCCATTTACACACACACACATTAATCCCCATTCGTTAAGCCATTAATGTGTCCCGACTGTTAAAGTCTCTACATTCCATATAACAAAGTATAATTTATTTTATGAGTGTATCGACCGAGAAAGAATTTAAATGGTATAGTTTTTTGATATCCCTAAACAGAAGTCTAAACTACTAGACTTACTTGTTTTTTTCTTTTCAGTTCGTTTTTTAACACTTCACTTTTTGCGCAGTCGGGTTTTTTGATTTTTTAATTTAATGTTTTATTGGAAGTGGGTTGAAAAGTGACCTATCAATATACTGGGCATGTGAGATCAACTCCTGGAAGCTGCAAGGTATCAGCCGCAGTGACTGTGCAATGTTGTAAACAATTACTTTTATTGGTAGACGTTATCGCTTATCATCAGGCCAGACGTTTTACTGTACACATGACTGTGCACAGCAGAATTTTTAAAAATTCAATTTAATCCATATGCTCTGAACATAAGGTTCTAATTGCTATGATACATCCAAACGGACCGATCGAGAGGATAGTAGAAAGGGGTGTTGTCTCCTGGTCTAATAACCTGTCGGTGCAAAATATAGATAGATAGATAACTCTTTATTGAACACCACTTAAAGAAAAAAAAAAACTTAAAACTAACAAATTATTTCTAATGATGTCAATGGGCGGTCAATATACTCTATGTTATATGTATAGTATTTATATTTCTTTAGTGGTCCCCACAAAAGAAATGGACAAACACCGTGCAAGTGTCGGTCTCTTTCGGTCCGTTTTGTGCGCCTAGTGCAGAGTCAAGTTTATAGTAAAATGTCATTGCATCAGGTAAGCATCGTGCTTGACCTCATATCATAAAAAGAGAACTCCTGATTCAATCATCAAAGATATCAAACTCATGATTATAATTTTTGCCTCGAAACCGTTCCACATCTAATCGACTTTAGACCTTATAACGCGATCGTACCTAGTAGATTACATTGACATAGAATATAGATAGACATTTCCGGGACTAGTCAAAGTATAATTCAACAATATAAATAAAATAGCCTTCTCCACCTAGATTACCGTTGACAAACCGAAAAAAAGATCTCGATAAAATCACAAAGAAAACAAACACGAAAAGCATACTACTCTTTTAAGAAAAAACAACTACTTTTTCAAATAGGTCAATAAACGACGGAATTCTGAGGTAATAAACATAAAAAATAACAGTCATATTGACAACCATCTTTTTTGTGAAGTCGGTTAAAATCGCAGAATATAAAAAAAAGGAAATACACTAATGGGTCATTCTTACCCACGACGTAGTATTATTATCTTTTCTATGCCCACGAGAGGGTCTAATTAAATAACTATTAATACCTTTCTACGTCTACTAGTAGGCTTAGAAACTATTTATTGTATAATTATAATAATTAATTAACTATTTATATATGTATTAACACATGTTGCGCTCTGTGGACTGCACTAAAATCAGCTGTCCAGCACATAGTCTCACTGTCATCTTCCATTTTCAAACAAGCACGATTCTACCTTAGACCGCATCGTCACTTAACATCAGCTGAGACAGTGGTCAAGTGCTTGTTTGCCTAGAATGAAAAAAAAAACTTGACACTGTATGAATATAATAATCATGTGAAGCCACATTGAAAGAAAAAGTCTGTTGGTTTGAGGAACAGCATGCACTGTTTATTTAAAAATAAAACAATAAACTTACCATAATATTAGATGTATGAAAGCCTCAATAAAAATATATCCAATAGCAAAAACACCATAGCACCTTTTCAGTTTAGGTAATACCACCTTAATGACTTCAACATAAAAATAAATATCACTAATTATTGCACTAAATTAATGAACTGCACGATTCAATACTGGTAAAATAGGAACTTCATTAAAAAAAAACAAATAAAACTTTTTGCACTGGCCACTTATAATACGTCTGAAACATAATATAATCCGTCAAATTTGAATTTTGGCGGCAGATATAAAATTATAGAGTTCGTAAGAAGCGCGAACGTGGTGAATATAAAACCTTAAAGTGCCATGTTATAAAAAAAAATTTAAACTTTGTACGAAAGTGTCAAATATACATTAGTTTGTTGGCGGGAACGCTAGTAATGCTCGGGCCGCCTGTTCCGCGGTCGGAGAAGAACTCGTGGCGTCTTGAAAAGGGCGAAAAGACGTTACTACGGACCCTTGCAGCCCCTTCGTTTGTTTTGCTCGGCCCTGCGATAGTGGAGTCGCTATTAGAACGTAAGTTTTTGGAACAGCTGTTGTATTTAGCCGAATATGAGACGATAGATAGGATTTTGTAAATGAATGTCAATTCTTTGTTTACAGTGTTACAAAGAATTGACATTCAGTTAAATTAAAATCCTACGTTTGCCTTAAGTTTGCCGTATGTAATTAATTCTCATAATTCGTTCCTTATTAGCAACACTATCGAATGGTGTAATAATACAGGTGTGTTTTTCCAAAAACAACGGGTTCGATTCCTGGCTAGAAATATAGATTTTTCAAAAATCCAATAATGCAGTTTTAGTTTTCATCAAAATCGGGCCCGAGACTCCTTTGAGTACTTTTCGCTATTCCACATAGTTTCTATTTGGCCATCTACGCCCACTTGGAAAATTCCGAACATTATAAAGCACTTTTTCAAAATGTCTTTCTGTAAATAAATAAATATGTATTCTGTGGTAATACGAAGCACTGGACATTCGACATTTGACTTTTTTTATTAATCTGCATAGCGTAAGTGGCGTGCAATTGGAGAGGCCTATATCCAGCAGTGGACTAATATAGGCTGATGATGATGATGATGATAGCGTAACTGACTCAACCCGTATTACAAGCTGAATAGCACTGAACATAAGGCTGCAACTCGGCGAACCAATAGGGAATATGCATGTGGTATACTCGAAATCATTTCTTTTCGAATCATTATTGTTCTGGTGTTGTAAGTTAAACATGTTTTTGTAAATAAAATACTCTTAAATGTGTTAAAATATTATAAGAAAAATTTAAAAAAAAAGCGTGGGAAATTTTAATTTGCAATACACATCACCACTTGTCAATTAGAAAGTGACGTCACAGCGCACCACACGGTCTCCACAGATTAAATATTTTTCATAGAAATAGTATGCACTGTTTTACGAATACGTACTACTTCTATTAAAAAGATTTAACGTGTGTAGAACGTACGGTGCGCTGTGACGTCACGAAGGCGCGCGAAAATTTGGCGGCGTTTTAGATACTTACCTCATATTTTTTCAATGCTTAAACTATTTTTTGTAGCTTTATTTGAACACTTTCAGTATTATTTCATTTTTTTACTGTGTTAAATGGATGTAATCGGTGAAATAAAAATATTTAAAAAATCATGCATTTACCCTATTGGCTACATGTATTGTTCGGTGGGTGGTTCAAGTCACGTTCAAAGCCTACCACCAGTGGTAACCCATTTGGTACCACCTAGAGATCTCTTTTAAATTAAAGGACTAAGCCGACGGATAACATGCAATGCAGCGGTATTAAAGTGCATCCTGCCCGCAGACAGGTGAAAAATAAATAAAATTTAGAAGTTTCTGAAAAAGTTTGTTGATTAAAAATAAATATATCAAATGACCACTCTATATATATCTTTAGTCACTTAACTAAACTTCCAAGCACATGTTCAAGGTTGTTAATCTAAAATGGTATTTATTGTTATCAGGGTAAGGACCGTAAGGAATCCAGGTGAGGACTAAATACACAGATTACTTGATAGTCGCTATGAACCAAAGGTAATTTTGAGGGGTGCTTTCTTGACGATTATTTCTGTTGTTTGTATGAGCATAAAAGACGACAACACCAGAGTCGGATTTGATGGACTATTTTAAAAACTGTCTTAAGTGTTTTACTCACTTGATTTAAATACTTACGCGTGCTTACCATCTTCGACCGCATCATCACTTACCAACAGGTGAGATAGTGGTCAAACGCTAGCCTATCAGATATTAAATATTTTATTTTTCCAAAAAAATTAAAACAATTTTAAAACCAGAAATAGGCACTCAAAAGCCAAAAATAAATTAATATAAATATTAAAAGCGCTACCCACTCAACTATTTGAAGTCTGTGCTAGCCAAGTCTATAGGTAGTAGATAGATACTACCTACAAGTATCTACCTACTTACTACATAAATAGTACATACATAGTAAAAAGTATACATAAAAAAACATACACGTCGAACAATTAACTTCCTCCTTTTTTTTTGAAGTCGGTTAAAAAAAAATAGAATACTGAACTTATTTTTTTTCGATTTTTTTTTAAATTACGTACAGATAGTTCTTGACCTTTGTCTCACCTGATGTTTCTTGATCGTGTTTGTCTGCAATTGGAAGACGACATTAAGAGAGGAGGTTGGAAAATCGACTACTCAGTTGCACGAATTGGCGACATTATTACATACAATCCAAAATTTTGCCGTCCGAACGGGAGCGGGACTCGAACCGGCGCCTCTTGGGTAACAAGACCAGACGGCAAAATTTCGGAACGTATAATAATAATGTACTGTATACAAGCTTTAGCTTCCAAGATACATCAGGAAACGCACACTACAAAATTATATTTCCATTTACAATGTATGATCTCCGATACATTCCAACGCACGATATTGAGAAAATATTATTGTTTTAAAATTTATACCTTTAATTAATTGATTAGGGTTCAAACTGGATTTTCAGAAAAGGAGGCAGCATTAGAAGTCGGTTCTTGTTTTAAGATTTAAAATTAATTTGATCTTATACTGAATCCGGCACTGTCGTAGGAAGTAATGCACGGTGGCTTATTTTTAACGGTCATAACGTCACGAGCCTATGTTAAAGGCAAATAAACCAAGGGCCGCAGCAAAATTTATTTAAGTATATATATATTTTCCAGGGTTCCGTTTATACATTATTAGATAATTTAATGAGTGATACTGAGCTTTTACGGCAAAAGTTTTTGGAAATGTATAAAATAGGTATATATATATAACGAATTTCCAACTAGACGTTTAAAACTAAAGAAGCAAAGAAGTCAAACATTTCCTTCATTTCAAATTATAATTATATGAAGGTATTCACTGGAAATATTATCTGAAAATTTTAATTTTAATTAATTAACTAGCATGACAAAATAATATTCATTATAAATGGAAAAACAAATTTTGATATAAGCTTGATAAGTGATGTAGCATAATTGCATGTATTGTTTATTCTGTTATATAAGCAAATAAAAAAAATACTTCGGTGAGACTATGCATTTTTATAATCATCTAAAATTATGATACAAAAATAATGTGGTTTCGCCATTAGAATTTCGTATTTGGTTTATTTTTTGTTAATAAAGTTATTATTTAATCAATAAATTTTGATTGTTTCTGATGTTTATATATATAAGTTCTGGCATTTATTTGGCTGAGATTTTTTTAAACATGATAAATGTTATAAATCATAAATGTGTTTGACCAAGTCATGAGATTTCAGAAACACATAATTTTCAGTAATTAAGATACTATAGAATTACAATAACTACATATTTGCACAGATGGTTTATTTATTGACGTACCATAGACCATACGTGATTGTGTACAAATATGAATACAAAATTAACGAAAATACAAAGTCACTCTGTTTACTAAGATGATACGTGGGTTTTTATTTTGATCATTAAGATTTATTATGTGTACTGTATTTGCATAAGTATGACGTTGAGACTTGAATTCATTGTATATAATATATCTTTGTTTCCTAGTAAGAAACAAGTAAAATTATTGTATTTACTATACTAGTTTTGACTTGTGGTTCCACCTGCGCAGTTATTTAAAGTAATATCAACAGTGATGATAAAAAATTATTAGTATCTCCAAATCTTACTAGAGTTGAAGAAATCTATATTTTGTTGAAATACTTATCGACCGAAGCTTTTATCGAGTCTGCAAAATACCCTAGTAAATACTCTACAGATGTTGTTAAATTATAATTTGTTCTTCGTTCATCATACGAACCGCCAAGAAATGGAATACCCTGCCTGAGTCTGTGTTTCCGGTTAATTACAATATGGGGGTCTTCAAATCGCGAGAATTCGGGTAAGCACGCTCCATTATTGATCACATCATCACTTAACTTCAGGTGAGATAGTGATCAAGTGCTACCCAGTTCGGTATTAAAAAAAATTTATATTCAAAGCGATGGTGATTGCTTGCCATCAGACGAGCCTTCTGCTTGTTTTCCGACTGTAAAAAAAACTTATTATGATGTGTATAACGTTTTTGTATCTACTGAAAAACTGCGTGCACTAAAAATATCTATGAGCTAATTTAAAGAGCGGCCCTTTAGTTGAAAACCCTTTCCTTGAACGTTATGCGTCTTTGTTTAAACTTGGTCAGTCGGGTGAGACGTTCCAACGTATTTTACTTTTTCTTAAATACCCCACAAACGGACGAAAAATTACTGATTTTTTATGTAAATAATTTAATGAAAAGTTATTCCTAGTACTGAGAACTTCAATTTTAGGAGTACTGTAGAGTATTTTTTGATTTGAAGTCCGTTATCAGGGTCAAACTGCCACCTGGTCAGTGAATGCATCCGCGCATCATAAAACACGACGCATGCGAGGCACGAGAACGGATGTCTCCAATTTCCATACGTATCAACCCTATATATCACCTTTGTATTTCTTAAATAAATAAACCTTATATTGTACATTTTAGAGTCTATATTTGCTTACCCCGATCGGCACGTGTCGTCACACAGTGTGATTCAAGAAAGCAACAGGATGTAAAGGAGCTCAAGGGTGACAACCCTATTTCTTAAGACGTTAAAAATTGGTCGCGTGCCAGATGTTGACGGTAACGCTTGGTTTAAAAAAAACGTTATCAGTTCCTCGCGCAAATGTGTTGAGTTGGCACTTTGTGATAGTATATATATTTGAATTTTATGTTGTACACTGAAGTAAATTATTTCTAGGGTTCCATATCCCAAGGTTGCCAACGAGACTCTAGTACTGAGACCCGGCTGTCCGTCCGTCCGTCCGTCCGTTTGTCCTGTCACTGGGATGTATCTCCTGAACCATAAACGATACATGAATTGAAATGTGTTTTAAATTGTGCTTATGGGTGTAGATAACCTGAAGTAAATTAATTTTGATTTGATTTGATAAAGGCAGTTAAGTTAAAACCTCAGTAACAAACTAAGTTTTTTATTGAAGGCTTTCAGTGAAATTTTGGTGTGAAATAGTATGTTTTTCAGCATTGTGTTGTTTCCCTACACACACATACACTGGCACTTAATCTATACTAATATTATAAAGAGAGAACATTTGTATTTTTGTATTTTTGTATGTTTGTAATGATTTGGCTCAAAAACTACTGGACCGATTTAAAAAATTCTTTCATTAATATATAGAATGGACTTTCGAAATGAAAATAGGCTATATATTATCCCGTTTAAATCAAAGGTACTATCGAGGGACAATAGTCCAATAGCACCTCAATGTTCATAGTAGCCTGCACGATATTTCTGTCGAATGTTCCAACGCAAACAATAACACGTAAGTACTGCATAGATGGCATGCTTAGCCAGACCGCAGATGAATAAAGGTGAAACGTAGCGTCAGATACATTTGGTAAACATCAAATAAAGATAAAATAAAAATAAGAACAATATTCCACTGAATACTCGTTTTCTTTTTGTTGAATTAACAAAACGCACAGTAAGCCACGCAACAAGTAAAGGATGCTTAAATTCGAATGAGACCGTATCAGCATCTTAGTGTAGTGGTTAGATAGATTGCTTTAGGAGCGGCAGGCCCGAGTTCCAATCTCTATCACCTGAATTATTTTTGTTTATCAATTATTAATAGCTTGTATTATTTTATTTCTGTTTATACAAACTTAGCTAATAAAGGTAAATTTACGATCTATGTTATATGTGAAATAAAAAAATAACACGGTGATGTTATCTTAATAGTTTTCGAGGAAATATTTATTTGTATAATAAGAATACACAGCAAACATGTTTTTAAATAAACTGATTTAAAATAAATCGAAATATCTTAAACTACAATTTTTATTTCATAATACTTATATTAAATTAAAATCGCCTATATTGTCAATTTTCTACTTTGACAAAATATCACTGTTTTGGTTGCATCTAAGAACTGCTCTTACCTACCCATTGATTATTTTAGATTATAAGCTTAATTATTCATTTTCTCTAGGAAAAGAGGATTGAAGCTTAATCCTTTATAATCATAACTTATATAATTACTTATTACAAATTATCACAGTCAGCACATCGCCTAGTTTTTAGATACTTTTAAATTAATATTTCGTGTGAGTTCTATTGTTTTCGATGCAGAAAAGAAATCACAATATTCGCACATATTATGTCGGTGCCACGTTAATTTCCCCAAACTGCATTCAGGGAGACTACAGGTGCTTAGCTGCTCAGGACATCTCTCGTCTCATACTTCTCACCTTTGCATTATTAAACCCCATAGAGTGTGAACGAACGAACTTTCCGTAATGATGTATCAAATTCTTCTGAAAAACGCCAAATCTAATTAACACATTTTATTAACAATTTACTTTCACAACTACGATTTCTCATCACTTAATATCACTCAGCAATAACTTACACTTATGCCACTTTCACTATACATTTGAGATAATATAATTTATTTAGTCCATTTCTATGCAATGCCTCAATATTCGCCGTCTCTAATAATTATATTTGCTTGCATTTTGATTTTTTAAGTTATTTATTAACCAAACTTCAACCACTACCGAAGTTCATCAACCGACAATGTTTGTTCATTCATTTATGCCATCAATACATTTTGTTTCAAATCTACCCTCATTATTTGTATAACTACTAATGAATACATGCGCTCTTTCTAATTGGTTCATAATGATAGAGTGCGATATATGGGTGTATATCTTTCTGTTTCATTATGTTACGTTCGAAACGTCTTATAGAAGAAGGTCGTATGTGCATATTTTGCTGTCATGCTATTGCTTTTTGAGACTGCTACTCCAATTATGACCGATACTGTATATTCGTGGAGACCTAATTTGCAACATAAGTCGACAAAAAAACGGTCGAAAAAACACGTTTCTTACGAACGCTGCTCAATTGAAAACAGATGGAAGAATATTTTCTATGGAAGAGTTGTACAACTTAATAAGACATACAAAAAAGTCCGCGACAGCATATGTCTATCTCTTAAGGTTGACTCACAGTAACCATTTTAATGTTTAATTTTTTGTTAAAAAATATTACATAACTTCCAGGGCTATTTTCAAGTATATAATATTAATCCTTATCCAAATAATTACGTTAATTAGCTTGCCCACATATCATAGATTAAAATTGTCCTTTACAGTATATAATTCAAATGAAAACTCTAGAAGATATCACGGATTTCACATGAACGCATCGCAAAATTAATAAAATATTTGCAGTGAAACCACAGAATAGGTCATAGTTACTATGAAAATATTATTATAAGCTTAGCATTTCTGTAGATCCTCACCGATCACAATCAATTTGAAGTCAATATAGTATAATAATATGATCTATTGTATAAAATAATATTGATCTATATATATAATAATATATTTTAAACCACCCCGACTGATCTACGTACTTATAATCTTTTCATTAAAAGCATTCCAATGACACAAAACACGACATTTAAAATCTGAGCTATAAGTTGGTGAGGATTTGAGTATTCTGTAGAGTCCAGGAGATGTCCCAGCATCAGGTAAATGCTTCCATGTTCTTACAATATCGTTGAAGAAGAAGATTTTCGAATTGATCAGACCTATAAAAGTTGATTTCATAGCGCAAACAACTAGAAAAAAGCTCATAGTTTAATAACGATTGAACGAATTGTCATGAATCAAAGCTAAGAACACTCTTGATGAAGACATGCAATCTATCAAACAAAAAAAAACTATCAATAATGAAATCAAACCGATTCATCCGGTTGGGTGCTAAAATGCTGCATACAGACACACAGATACACGATACACAAGTTAAACGTATAATACCCCTACTTTTTGCGTCGGGGTCGTCGGAGAACGCCGTAAGGTTACGGCGGCAGATGTTCTCCTTGGTGGTTAGCTACTTTTTAGGGTTCCGTAGCCGAATGGCAAAAAACGGAACCCTTATAGATTCGTCATGTCTGTCCCTCCGTAAGTCACAGCCATTTTATTCCGAAACTATAAAGACTACTTAATTGAAAGTTGGTAGGTCATGTAGGTATAAAAATATTAAAGTTTAAGGGGGGGCGTCCCATACATAGAACTGGAACAAAAAAAAAGAATGTTCAAACCTATGCATGTGTCTATGAATAGGTCTTTAAAAATGACATTGAGGTTTAAAATCATTTTTTTCTCAAAGTCGGCTTCAAAACATAGGCGCGTCTAAAGTGGTAAAATGTGTGTCCCCCCCCCTCTAACTTTTAAAGTAATGGAGTGAAAAATCTAGAAAAAATATATTTTGTAGATCTCAATAAAAACTTTCAACAGAATTAGTTTAAACGAGATACAGTCAGCAGTTTTTGAGATATAGCGACTGCAAAGATAACTTTGTTTTTCATACAAACTGTATGAAAAACAAAGTTAATTTTTTTTTTAATTTTAATTTTAATTTTATAAAATTATATTAATTATTATAAAATTTATAAAATTATTATAAAATGCTTATTTTTATAAAAATGTTTTGAAAAATTTAAGTAATAAAATACGGAACCCTACGAGTGCGAGTGCGACTTGCACTTGGCCAGTTTTGGTAGATTTAATGATCCCACTACCTCAGTACGAAAACCCATAATTCATGAATGCACATAATACTTTCATTGGAAGGTATATATAGCTATGATTAGAACCAACGACCCTCGGGTCAGAATCAGGGTAACTATCCTTTACGGCTTACGCCAAAGGGCCGTCCAATATCACTACGTAAGTATTATTAAACAAAGTCCATCACTGCGTCTGTCTGTCTGTTCGCAATAATCTCCAAAAGCTACTGAACGGATTATCATGCAGTCAGTATTCACCAATAGCCAGAGAGTTTATGAGGAAGGTTTAGGTGCATAATTCGTTAAGGTTTTGTGTGAATTTGTTGAAATATGACGATAATTGTTAAATATGTTAATATTTTATATTCGATGCAACAAACTGATGCAAATGTTGTAGGCATATATGTTCTACCCGTGCGAAGCCGGGGCGGGCTGCTAATGGTTAATAATTCACATTTATTACACATTCACTCGCGGAAGAACACAACAACACAAGTTTAGGAGAAAATTTAACGAGAGCACACACGCTTTTTCACGTTGCCAAAACTCGCACATTGAAATGTTCACAGACTGTTGACGTTTATCGTCATATCTCTGAACTGCTAATCAAATCTCGATGAAATTACAAAGGGACCACTTCAAAAATATACTCTACCGATTAAAAAAATAATCATTCAAATCGGTTTACACTTGACGGGGAAATCGCGTAACATACATAAAAAAAATAAAAAACCCAGACGAATCGAGAACCTCCTCCTTTTTGGAAGTCGATTGATAAAACAATAAATATAAAAGAGGATCCACAATCCCCTTACAGAAAACGTGTCTTTTCAGCATCTTATAAGTTATTGTACTGAGTTCAGTTAGTGCGAGTCGGACTCGCACTTGACAGGTTTATTTATGTAACAGACAGGACAGAAAAAAGACAAGCTAAAGGACATTGTTTTCCGTCTCATCGCCCCAAATTTTGAATTAGTACCTCTTCAAACATTTTCCTATAGCCAAGAGATTCTCTACATTTGTTTGAGGAGATCCGTCAACATCGTAACCCGGATCTTCGGCTATAAAACTCACCCTCTGTGTGTCTCATCCCTAGCTTTCATTAACCTGTGAAGATTTATTACTGTTAGCTCACGGGATAGATTGCTTTGAAAACAATTGCCATCTTTTTGACCGAAAACACAAAATTAGGGAGGTAGAAGAAGAAACAGAAAATATTTATTCAGGCAAAGACGTACTGTACCATTATTTTCTAGAACTCCTTTGACCTTACCAGCGTGTGTGGGAACTGATAGTGTAAGCCTGGCTGTATTTTATAGAGCTCCTTTGACCGCGCCAGCGGGATTGGTGGCTAATACTGTAACTTGGCTGTATTTTCTAGAGCTCCTTTAACCTCTCCAGCGAGGTTGGTGACTAATAGTGAAAACTCGGCTGTATTTTCTAGAGCTCCTTTGACCTCGCCAGCGAGGTAGGTGACTAGTAGTGTAAACTTGGCTGTTATTTCTAGAGTTCCTTTGACCTCTCCAGCGTGGTGAAGATCAAGAACTGATAGTGTAAGCCTGGCTATTATTTCCTAGAGTTCCTTCGACCTCGCCAGCGAGGTTGGTCGCTAATAGTGTAAACGCGGCTGTTAGTTTCTAGAGTTCTTTTCATCTGGCCAGCGAGGTTGGTGACTAATAGTGAAAACTCGGCTGTATTTTCTAGAGCTCCTTTGACCTCGTCAGCGAGGTAGGTGACTAATAGCGTAAACTTGGCTGTTATTTCTAGAGTTCCTTTGACCTCACCAGCGTGGTCAAGAACTGAAAGTGTAAGCCTGGCTATTATTTCCTAGAGTTCTTTCAACCTCGCCAGCGAGGTTGGTCGCTAATAGTGTAAAATTGGCTGTTAGTTTGTAGAGTTCTTTTCATCTGGCCAGTCTGGCGAATTTGGTGACTAATAGTGTAAACTTGGCTGTATTTTCTAGAATTCCTTCGAAATTGTCAGCGAGGTTGGTGACTCGGACTACGATTCTGTTTGTAAAATAAAATCGTAATCGTATGGTCGTCATTTTTAGAGCTATAAGCTTGAAACTTATTTTTTAGGCTGTTGATTCGATATAAATAAATATGACATTCAAAATTAGTAAAAGTTTTACCTTCAAGGGTGTAAAATAACAAAAGGGAATAGGAGATGAAAGTTTATATGGAAATATTTAAGGTTTATGTAAATGTTTTATAAGTTTGCGACAAGAGACGAAATATTAGAGCTATCCTGATGTAACATTTACGGAATCAATACAAAATGTGAAAGTGAAGTTAACTTAAGGAAGGGAAGTTAACTTGGGGGGGGGGGGGGGTGTTGCTCGGTACGGCGCGGTGTAGGTGGGAAAACATACCTAAGTGTGCTTATCCGAACGGGCAGACAGACGAAGATGAAATATTTATACGTATGTGTCTTATTTGTAAAATAATTAAAAATGCCACCCAAAGCACTATTCCACGCGGACGCAGTCGCTTCGAACAACTAGTGTATGGTTGAGAGTACAGAGGCAGAATTTGATGACTTCAGCGAAATTGCGGTAGTGGCTGTTATGGTGACATCGAAATCCGTCAAGATATTTTTTATATTATAATTATAGCCAAGTGTTAGAGACAGTGGGTAATCTCACCTGCTGGTAAGTGCGGTCACGGATGGTTAGCACGCTAGGCCTAGAATGAGAACTGGCTCTGAAGGACAGCTTCCGGAACACATGATGTTTGGCGTCAGATTTTTCTACTTAAGTTTGAGGTTTAGTCAAAAAGCTCAAAAAGAAAAACCTCTTTTGCTTAGAAAATAGGTACACTCGCTCATTAGAGGATAAAATAAAACTACCTACAACGCTCATTTGTAATATTTTTTTGACGGTATCATGCAAAAGGGGTGCATGACAAGTCAATCATAGGTTTAACCAATCGATTACTGTCTCGAACTAATCATGCCATTCACGATGTCTTACCAACTTTCATTCAATTTTTTTTTACATAATGAACCTTATATTCGATATTTATAAGAGTTCATGGAACCGCATTGTTATTCTGTTTAATTTAACGGTCACACAAAAAAGTCCTATTAGCAGCCCTTTTCAATTAGTAAGATATTAACAATCTGTTGTGCAGTGACATGTGTTTTTGATTGTTTTTAACAGTTTTAAATAGAATAGAAAATATATATTATTCACGTACAAATGACCTAATTTAAACAGGTAGTAAGTGTAATTTAAATTTTCTTATCGGCTGTACAAGAAAGACACTGTTTTTAGGGTTCCGTACCCAAAGCGTAAAACGGGACCCTATTACTAAGACTCCGCTGTCCGTCTGTCTGTCTGTCTGTTTGTCTGTCTGTCTGTCTGTCTGTCTGTCTGTCTGTCTGTATGTCTGTCTGTCTGTCCGTCTGTCACCAGGCTGTATCTCATGAACCGCAATAGTTAGACAGTTGAAATTTTCACAGATGATGTATTTCTGTTGCCGCTATAACAACAAATACTAAAAACAGAATAAAGTTAAAAAATAATAGAGGGTACCCATACAAGAATCGTGTTTTTTTCGGCGTTTCACGCCATCTATGAACGCTTAGCTAGGTAAACGTCCCATAGATGGCGTTATATTGAAATGTCGATCCCTAACTCCTTTGTTACACGTTAGATGGCGTTATAAGAAATAAAATGTTTATTAATTATTATATATTGCTGGCGAAAAATGATAGTAGTATTGTTTGCTCGATCTTATAAAATACTGTAGTGTGGTACGGAACCCTACTAGTGCGAGTCCGACTTGCACTTGGCCAGTTTATTCGATTATGCAGGTATATTTTTTTAATATGAGTAGTTTTTAGGGTTACGTACCGTACCTCAAAAGGCAAAAAAAGGAACCCTTATAAGATCACTTTCTTGTCCGTCTGTCCGTCTGTCTGTCTGTCTGTCTGTCTGTCTGTCTGTCTGTCTGTCTGTCTGTCTGTCTGTCTGTCTGTCTATCTGTCTGTCTGTCTGTCTGTCTGTCTGTCTGTCTGTCTGTCTGTCTGTCTGTCTGTCTGTCTGTCTGTCTGTCTGTCTGTCTGTCTGTCCGTCTGTCCGTCTGTCTGTGTGTCACCACCAATTTTCTCAGGATCGGGTGGACCTAGCAAGTTGAAATTTATACCAGATACTGAAGTATAGGTGTATAAAAAGCCAGGTCCCAAGTTATCACGATAAAAAGATATAGGCAAATTTAGATCTTCGCGAAAACTTGTAAGTACCAAAATTTACCTTAATTTATAACTTTTTTTATTTTTTAGGAATTTTTCCTTTACTTGTGTTGTAAGACCTTGCTTGTGACCAAAACTGACAATTCTAAGGTGAACCGGAAGAACCCTATAGGTTTTTGGGTCGAAAACCTTTAGGATACTTCCCGTTGACCTAGAATCATAAAATACTCAATACTCAATACTTTATTGCTTCCATAATTGTTGTACATAAAGTTCTTATATCTAGATATTATCTAGGTACATGAGATCATTATGGACCCTGTTGGGCACATGCAAAATTATAAGAGTTATTGAGAGAGGCTGAAAAAAAAGGAGCAGGATATAAAATTGCAATGAATTATAATATTGTTGTATTGTTTAAATATTTTTGCAATAAGATTTTAATGTTACTTGTAGTTGTTTTATTTAACTGTTTTATTTTTGTATATATTTTTATTTTATGTTTATAATTGTTGTTGTATTTTTGTATTTTTATATGTTTGTAATGATTTGGCTAAAAAACTACTGAACCGATTTAAAAAAATCTTTCACTAGTACATAGAATGGACTTTCGGAATGAAAATAAGCTATATATTATACCGTTTTAATCAAAGGTACATTCGTGGAGACCTAATTTGTAACCTAAGTCGGCAAAAAAACGGTCGAAAAAACACGTTTCTTACGAACGCTGCTTAATTGAAAATAGATAGAAGAATATTTTCTATGCAAGAGTTATACAACTTAATAAGACCTACAAAAAAGTCCGCGACAGCATATGTCTATCTCTTAAGGTTGACTCACAGTAACCATTTTAATCTTAAAATTTTTGTTAAAAAATATTACATAACTTCCAAGGCTATTTTCAAGTATATAGTATTATTCCTTATCCAAATAATTACGTTAATTAGCTTGGCCACATATTATATTTAATTTTGCGATGGGTGCATCGCAAAATTAATAAAATATTTGCAGTGAAACGACAGATTAGGTCATAATTACTACGAAAATATTATTATAAGTTTATTTATGCTGAAGATCCCCACCGATCACAATCAATTTGAAGTCAATATAGTATAATAATATGATCTATTGTATAAAATAATATTCATCTATATTATATATAATTATATAATATTTTAAACCACCCCGACTGATCTATGTATAATCTTTTCATTAAAAGCATTCCAATGACTCTAAACACGACATTTAAAATCTGAGCTGTAAGTTGGTGAGGATTTGAGTATTCTGTAGAGTCCAGGAGATGTCCCAGCATCAGGTCAATGCTTCCATGTTCTTACAATATCGTTGAAGAAGAAGATTTTCGAATTGACCTATGAATATGAAAGTTGATTTCATAGCGCAATTAACTAGAAAAAAGCTCATAGTCTTATAACGATTGAACGGATTTTCATGAATCAAAGCTAAGAAAACTCTCGATTAAGACATCTATGAAACAAAAAAAAAACTATTAATAATAAAAACAAAATCGGTTCATCCGGTTAGGTGCAAAGATGCTACAGACAGACACACAGATACACACGTTGAACGTATATTACCCCTACATTATGCGTCGGGGAACGCCGTAAGGTTACGGCGGCAGATGTTTTCCTTGGTGGTAAGCTACGAAAACTCATGATTCATGAATGCACATAAAATTTTCATTGGTAGGCATATAGCCAGGATTAGAACCAACGACCGTCGGGTCAGAATCAGGGTAACTATCCTTTACTTTACTTACTTTTTTAAGGGATGTAAGGGAGCACAAATACCACCTCAGTGCTCCCAGCCAACCTCACCTGCCCTGCATCCTGCTGACCAACGAACGAGGCTCTGGCGACCGACAAATGGCGGTATAACCATTTCAAAATTATGGCGTAGCTAAATAAATACTACAGGCCAGTGACGGGCAGCAGCGTCACCGGTGCGAGGAGCTACGTCCTGCGATCGCCAACCCGCCTACCCAGCGTGGCGATTAGGGCATATCCCTCCCAATGAGCCGAAGATCGGGCTCAGTATTATAGCGTATCTTGGGAGAGGCCTACGTCCAGCAGTGGACTAACACAGGCTGATTATGATATGATGATCCTTTACGCCAAAGGGCCGTCCTAAGGGCCGGCCGTACTACGTAAGTATTATAAAACAATGTCCATCACTGCGTCTGTCTGTCTCTGTGTTCGCAATAATCTCAATAGCTACTGAACGGATTATCATGCGGTTTTCACCAATAGCCAGAGTGTTTATGAGGAAGGTTTAGGTGCATAATTCGTTAAGGTTTTGTGTAAATTGAATGAAATATGACGATGATTGTTAAATATGTTCATATTTTATATTCGATGCAACAAACTGATGCAAATTTTGTAGGCATATATGTTCTACCCGTGCGAAGCCGGGGCGGGCTGCTAGTATTTTATATATTTACTGGATTTGGAAGTGATTTCATGCAAAAAGAGGAGCGTTTAGAAATGAATTATATTAATGTGTCGTCTAAATATTCTTTAACCGTGTAATATGATTTTAATGATAGTAGTTGTTTTAGTTGTTTAATAAATTGTTTGTTGTTTGTTATGTTTTTTATTGAGTTAGGTAATTTATTGAATATTTTTATGGACATTACATAAGGACTATTTGAGTGAAGAGCTAATACTGAATTTGGAAGTGATTTCTTGTTTCTTTGTCCTAAGTTATGTTTAGGTAGAATATCATTCCGGTTGTCATAACTATGGGGATGTTTGCGGACGAGTTTACAAAGTTCTAGAATGTATATGCAAGGCAGGGTGAGAAGTTGGTATTTTTGAAAAAATGGTTCTGTCTGGTCTATGTTTGTTAGAATTCGTATTAGTGTTTTCTGTAATGTAAAAAGACCTGGCTGGCGCTTCGACACTGTTTCCCCAGAGGATTATTCCATAATTAAACCAAGCATATGCAAAAGCGTAATAGGTCGCCAAAGCTGTTTCAAAATTTGTTGTGTTTTTTACTTCGCTGAAGGCATACGAGAAGCTAGAAATCTTATTTCGTAAGTGCTGGATGTGTTGTTTCCAATTTACATTTTTATCTATTGTTCAGCCTAATAAATTAAAATTGTTAACAACTTCTAATGTAATGTTCTGAAATGAATATTCTATATTTAAAGGTTCTTTCTGGTATGGATGAAAAGTAATGAGTTTTGTTTTATTATAATTTATTTCTAGGTTATGTAAATTCATCCAGTTGGAGGTTTTTATTAATATGTTTTGTAATTTTGATTTTATATTTAAACCATTTTGATTTTGGCAATCAGTTAATATAGAGATGTCGTCTGCGAAACAAACACAAGATTCATGAGTTATTTTAGGCAGGTCGTTAATGTAAATAAGAAAGAACAGACATCCCAATACGCTACCTTGAGGTATAGCTGCGTTTGTGGTTTTTATATCTGATTTAACACAATAAATAGTTTTTGTATTGTAATCAAAGTGTTCAATCTCAACGAGTTGTTTGCGATTTGATAAGTATGACTTAAACCAGTTATGAGCCAAACCCCGAATACCTTTGCCGAACAGTTTGTGTATAATATCGTTTAAAAACTAAAAAAGAACCGACTTCAATGTTCATTTTCAGTACCAATTTTGAGATGTTTATCTCAATATCTCTGGAGATACTTATCAGACCTCGATAAAATTACCATGGTACCACACTTGGGATATCTCCTTTCGAACAAAAAAAGAATAATCAAAATCGGTGCATAAATGACGAAGTTATCCCCGAACAAACATTAAAAAAAAAAAAAAAAAATATACGGTCGAATTGAGAAACCTCCTCCTTTTTTTGAAGTCGGTTAAAAAGGATATCATATCTCACTTTATCATATGCCTTTTTCATGTCGAGTAGTATACCTATTGCATACTTTTTTTTGTTTAATATATCAATTACTTGTTGCATGTATTTATATACGGCTAGAGTGGTGGATTTTTGTTTACGAAAACCGTGCTGTGATTCATCAAATAATTTACATTTTTCACAAAAACTGTAAACTCGGTTGCACATTGCCTTTTCGAAAATTTTTGAAGCAGTTGGTAGGAGGGCAATTGGGTGGTAATTGCTTGGGTCAGTTTTTGAATTATTTTTATGTACCGGTCTTATGATTGCATTTTTGAGGAGATCGGGGAAAGTGCTTTGGTTAAAGGATTGATTTAGAAGAAAACTAAAAGGGGTGGTTAATTCATCTGCGCACTGTTTAAACAGAGAAGGTGGTATTTCATCAAAACCAGAACTATTTTTATTTTTTAAATTTTTTAAGAATTTGTCTCTCGGTTATCTACTGGGCTAAGGTACATTGAATTCTCTGTCGGACAGACGATAGAATTTGGCAAGAAGCAAGGTCTTATAGCACAAATAAAGGAAAAATATCAAAAAATAAAAAAAGTTGAAAATTAAAGGGTGTCTCCATACATACATAGATTTAACCAGTTAAGATAGGCCTCTGAGTTATATCAGCGCTCGTACAATTTAGAGGTCTAGCTTAATTGGTACATACCAACGTTGGTACGGAAGCCTCGGTGGGCGAGTCGAACTCGACATTGCCGGTTTTATTTTATATCGTACAGGCTAGTATTTGACCACTATATTACCTTGGTTGGTAAGTTATGATGCAGTCGAGGATGGTAGCACGCTAGGCCCGGAATTTGAACTGGCTCTCAAGGATGCTACCGGAACACATTAGATATTAGGGCGACAGATTTTCCAACTAGAGGGTTTTTATAAACAACTAGCTGGCCCGGCGGACTTCGTACCACCTAACAGACAATGAATGTCGTGTTACCTTTTAGATGAACTTAATTTTGGCTTTCATGAACGTAATACAATAAATACAAAATAGAATAAGTTTAGAGCAATTATGCATTATGGCAATACAGAAATAGAATAAAAATACAATAATCAAGTAGGTACTTCAACCGCGTGTCAGCAAGACATGATGGAATAAAACAATGTTATTATTGTTAAAGATAAGTTATTAACTTGACATTAGTTCGATTGGTTTAATTTTAATTATAAAAATATAATCACCAGTATTTAATTTTAATTCTGAATAAGTATACTTCATGAATAACTGTCTAATATTTTATGGCCTTGTGGATAAGACTGTATACGGCACTCATAAATTGGCTATCACATTCTTGCATATCTCTTTATTTACCTACATTCTGACAAAATAAATAATTGATTAGGCATTGATTGTTATTGTCTTGATTGCTTGTAAGCATCAAAGAGAATATAACCACAACAATACAAAAAATAAGTTATTTTTCAAAAAAAATAAAACCGACTTCATAACCACAAAAAGGCACTCAAAAGCGAAAAATAATTTACTTAAAATTGGCTGGCACCGACTTCAAATAGATAAGTGGGTAGCGCTTATAATAATTTTAAGTAATTTATTTTTCGCTTTTGAGTGCCTGTTTGTGGTTATGAAGTCGGTTTTTTTTTTTTTTTTAAATAACTTATTTTACCCTTTTTAGTGCAAAAAAAGTTTTAATGAAATTACATGCATCTTTTAAATTTCGTGTCTGGGCCGTTATACACTGACGGATATATACTTTTTGAAAATTTCAAGTATGTACCTATAACGGTTAAGATACAGATCTGTGAAGTGCGCACATATAGACACACGGACGGACGGACGGACGGACGGACGGACGAACAGACAACAAAGTCTCAGAAAGTGTTCATTTGGTAACCTTTGGGTTCGGAACCCTAAAAAAATTGACTTTATGCCACGCTAAAGTGAAAATATTCACTAGTAATAATGATGTCATCAAGGTATCAAAGGACAATGACCAAAATGGCCCTGTACATTTAAAGCATCTGACACACACGATAATTAATTGTCTATTTTATTACAATAATTCCAAATACTTTTATAACACGGACTAGTTGTATTCCAAAATGAATATTAAAAAGTATTATTTGCGATTATTAACATTAATTGCCGCCATATGGCCAACAGAGTACTGAATCACTCTACTACGTTATAAGAGGCACTTCCCTATATTGTGGATACCCGAATTATGAAAGCACTGTGTAGCCAACCTAACAACGGAATGTATTATTTACGTAGTAACTATTATATAATATGTGGTTTTATGCTTATAATTTTTTTTGCTGTGTTGATGGTACAACGTACGTTCATAATTCTGAGTTATTTAATTATGTATGCAGTGTCGCGGGACTGAAATGGCCGCCATCTTCGCCAAATGTCATGTCATGTCAAAAAATATTAGGTATGTTTAAAAGAGTTTGCACCCTAACATGACTTTGCCCGGTAGAACATTCCTGTGAAGACAAATTATTTATATTTATATATAATTATTTATTATAATTATTAATATATAATTATTTATTGAGGGCCCGGTGGCGTAATTGGGAGAACGGTCAGCTTTGATGCCGTGGTACCGAGTTCAAACCGCCGTGCACCAATGAATTTTCTATCGAAAAATATATGTGCGCTTCTCACAGTGGCCCTCCGGTGAAGGAAAACATCGTTAAGAAACCAACAACCCCCGCATGGTGGTAGAACATATCTAGTGTCCGCCTGGCCAGCTACCACCCTCAAGTCAGAAAATCTGTCGCCAAACATCTAATGTGTTCCGGCAGCTATCCTTGAGAGCCAGTTCCCATTCTAGTCCACTTCTCTATCTTCGACCGCTTCATCACTTAGCAACAGGTGAGATAGTGGTCAAACGCTTGCCTATAAGATATAAAAAAAAATTATCCCCACCTTTATTTCTATCTCGCTCACAGTTACCGTAAGAATATCTTATATGCAATAAATAGCAACCTCCATTGTGTATAATCTTCTTGGGACTCTTCTACTAAACCTAGTACATTCTCCTATGTTTGAGGTATTTATCTCCATATCTCTGGTGATACTAATCAGATCTCAATAAAATTAAAATGGGACCGCCTCGGAAACGTATCCTACCTTTTAAAAAAAGAATCATTTGAATCCGTTCACAATTGATGGAGAAATCGCGTAACATACACAAAAAAAAAAAAACATACAGACGAATTGAGAACCTCCTCCTTTTTTGCGAAGTCGGTTAAAAATTATGGTTTCACACAATTACTAATTGTATTCAGCTAGTGTATTCAGCTAGTAGTACTAATTGTATTCAGATTCAAAGTATTAAAATTCTTCAAGTTTTTGAGAATTCAAGTCGTAAGATGGTCAAAGTCACATGTCAGGTCAAGTTTCAAAACAAAGTGTAGTCCAAGTCATACCCTCAGTAAAGATGGACTTTACTGAGTAAGCATACATTTCTGGGCGCACGTATATTTGACAATCAATAAATATGTCATACAATTGTCATTACTGACAGTATTTAAAACATATTAACATTTTTAAAATCTACATGACTATAATTCACAAATACTTGAAGAATTTTTATACTTGACACTGGCTAAATACACGAACCGTGTGCAGCGATGACCCTTATTAATTTGCGGTTTACCGTATCGACGGAATAAAAATTTGAACATCAAATGAATGGCAGTTTTGAAACCCAGGAACATTTTGGCATAATATTTTATCTTATATAATTTTTTTAGGTAAATTATCATTGTTTTTAGTACATATTATCCTATTCCTGACAAAGACAATACCAAAAATACAAAATTCATAAAAATTGGGTCAGCCGTTCTTGAGTTTCTTTTATATATATAGATTCTAAACTCATTCCTCATATAGGGTAAAACCGGGATAGATGCCGCAGCGGGATAGATGCCGCATAGTCTAAAAACCATACTTCCCGAACTCGCGACTAAGAATTAATTGTACGAGTAGGAGCCGCAATCACCCCGTACCAAGTTACCCACGGACAGTCGTGCGGTGAGGATGCGTTTCGCTCGTGCGTTTAATTATCTTCGCGCCGAAATTCACGAACACGTCAACGGTTATTATTTTGCGTTGTATAACTTTAGAATTAGTAATAAATTCCACTATATTTTTTATTACGTCAATATACTTTCATCTAGTTGTAAATAGATGCTATTTTGTTTATAATTTATCTAAGAAATACTTGGGCATCTATCCCTATCAAAAAGTATAGTTGCCCTGATTTTTCGAGGTGTAGGTGCCCTTAGGCCCATCTATCCCTCCATATACCAAATATGGAGTAAGTGTGTATTTTTTAAATATTTTTAGTGTCTGTTCCATTTTTTATGTATTTATATTTGGATTTTTTACTGATATAGAGATATGAGAACTATGCCATGAAAATATAAAAGTAAGGAAGGAGTGCGAGCATGAGTATGTTCTTGGACTACAGAAAACCTATACAGTCAGCTTTCGATGAAATGGACAAAAACCCATGAGGATAAACGAAATATCCCGACAATTTGGGATTCCATCGAATGTTGAAACATTAGAATTTATATTATAGTTAAACGCTTTAAAATTTAATTATGGTCATTTATGTGATATTAGAATTTTTCTGAAATATTTTTCAGTATACCCATGTTTTTTGGAGACAATTGCTGTTTTAGGACTAGAACTAAATAAACATTTGGTGTGGGTTTTACGTATACATGGTATAAAGGGCATCTATCATCCTCAGTATTTTCATGGTGGGGCATCTATCCATAATGGTAGCCTATCTATCCTCAAAAAAAATGTTCCACGAAAAGTTAATTTATGCAAAATCTGTATTTGATAGGTTAAAACAGAATAATAATAATTAAACATTAAAGATTGAGCTAGCTACATTAATAAAAATTATTCATATAAAATTAATATTTTTTAAATTAGGTGACTATTTCAAAAAGTGGGGCCGGTCTATCCCGGTTTTACCCTATCCGTCCAAATACATTGTTAGTGTTAGTATATTTTCAAATCTTCAATATTTTCATGTCAATTTCCTTGCTAACTTTCCAGTTATGATGTCATTTCTCAGATAAATGACTACAACAAAATTTTTCTGAGTGTCATTAATAATTTCGTGACGACACCAATTTCAAGAACTAATAAACTGATCAAGTGCAAGTCGGACTTGCAGTCGTTAGGGTACCGTAACACAGTAGAGTATTTTGTAACTATCATTTTTTACCCGCAAAAATTAACTTCGTATGAAAAAAAAGTTTTATTTGTGGTTTTGAAAATGTTTTGAAAACTGCTGACTTATATCTTGTTCAAACCGATTTTTGTTGAAAGATTTTATTGAGATCTACAGCATATATATATTTTTAGATTTTTTCACTCCCTTATTTTATAAATTAGTGTTAAAGGGGGGGGGGGGGGGAATACATTTTACCACTTAAGAAGTGTACCACTTAAGAAGACTACTAAACAGTGTGGTTTCACGCGCCGGCGATTGGTTGATTGATTAAATCACTATTTGTGAACGTCATTCCGCAGATAACCTAGGTTTTCTATATATTTAATATATTAAACGAGCAATTCTTGTATACCTACACTGCGAATCTCGGAAGCGTCTCTAACGATTTGGATTTGACGATTATTATAAATTTGATCTTATCATTTAATTTTCTAAAACAATTTTCCAATAAGAAAATACTAAGTTCAATTTTTGTATTATTTACTAAAGAAATCCAAGAGATGGCGCCCTAAAAAAAATAATAGATATTCAACCTTACATTGTATTCATTGTTAATTTTTTCACACAAATTCAATACAATAAAATTTGGCACAGAAAAGAAGCCTTGTAATATACAAAAAGACGTAGAAACAAACTCTACGTTAATCAAAGCCGTGTACTGTAGCTACTACTATACAAAATAGTTTATGTTTAGTTTACATGGAGAACTATTTATATTAAACGTATTGTTTTCTTTTATAATTAAGGTAGTGTCAATTTTCATGTCATGTTTGACAAAACTCACAATAAGTAGAGGCATCACAAAAATTTGGTGTTTTCTATACGGTCGAATTGAGAAACGTCCTCCTTTTTGTATTTGATAACAATAGGAAAAAGTCTTATTAGTCTCCTAACAGTTAAGAAGACTAATGTCAAGTTCACACCATGCCTTTTGTTGCTTCAATTCGTAGGGATGTACTTTTCTTACAAATTCAAGTACTTTTAGTATCGATAATTTGGTATCAGTACCGGTTAAAAGTGGGTACTCGTCTCGTTACTCAATTATTTGTCTCAGAAGAACATTTAAGCTGGCATTATAGAGCTATAATAAGAAGATGAAATTTTGGATTGTGTTTAACAATTTACAAAAATATAAAGTGTGAAACACTTCAAAGAAACATAATAAGCGATAATAAGGTTTAGAATTTAGCTATTTAATTCGCAAATTAAACGCGATGAAATCGATACAAAAGTATCGAATGGGTATTTGTTGTAACTCGTATCATGCATCCCTAGGAGGTTAAACAACAAAGTTTACATGGTCTGAACCTGGTATTAGACACAATAGATGGCGCGCATGTGAATCTTACATCATTTTATTTTAGGCCCTGTCCGCACAACGATATTTCACAGCGAGATTATTTTTTTCAAAATTCTGTGATGTATTGAATCTATTGGCTAGCGGTAAAAAAATCGCGACTGAAAATAATTTTTGATTTGATGCAAATTAAACGCGAAGCGACGAAACGACTGCGCCTTACAAGCCTTTATTTAGTTTCACCTGTCCCGATGTGTGTCATCAAATCTAGCGATCCACTTCCCGGTTACCGATTGAGCTGAAATTTTGCATACATTTGTAAATCGCGTGACAATGCAATATTATGATGACATGGTGCTGATCTGATGATGAAGCTGGAAGGTGGTCAAAGGGACTCCTACATGTTATACCCTTCGTGTTTGGGTTCGTTGGGTTTGTCTAGACTTACTCTGGTCTTAGGTTATGTAAAAACTTGTGTTTAAAAAGTATTTTTAAAATATGACGTGTTTATTCTACGTTCTTTAATTCCGTTATGACTCTACACAATTGATGAATTTAGCAGTGTCAAAGTATTAGAATAGTTCATGTCTTTGTATATTCAAGTCTGTTGCGGCAGGCCTATTCACATTTACGCTTCAGACAATCATCTTTAAATGTCAATGTCAAAGATGACAACGTCAACATCAAGCACCAAAACGTCACAAACACGTCACAAAAAGTGACCGTTAATTTTAACACGATTCGCTATCTATCCGTTATTACGTACGCATCAATTCTAATTTATTTCATTTTAATCGCAATTTGTAAATCGGAATATTTCAATATAATTTCTAAATCCAACGTGTCTTCGCCTTTGTTCAACACCACCTGAAGTCCCAACAGCGCCACAACATAAGTTCGAGTAATAAAGTCGAACTACACTCACACTTAATTTAAGCAGAAGTCACAGTCCAGTCCAAGTCATACCATCAATAACCTCAGTAAAGATTTTCAGCGGAATTTCGGTGTGAACGTTAAATGGTATGTTTCTTATCAATGTGCTGTTTCCCTACACTGGCGCACTTAATGATAAATAATCCACATTTATTATGTACACATAAAATGTGGAAGAACACAACAGATTTTAGAAATTACAATGAGAACACCCACAGTTTTTCACGCTTCCGCCAAAACTCATAAACTTAACTAGTAGTGTGCTCTACAGTAGACCTCGCGTATCCTTATAACCATGGAATAACTGACACTTTCCCCTTGCCCATGGCTTGGCAAACCCATTTCAGAGAGGGATTTTGCCAAAAAAATTGGGATATAAGTTTTAGCGATTACTCGCGTTTCCTTGGTCGTAGGAGTTTGAATCAGCTAGGCTATTCTGTAAGCTATCTCGATAGCGGAATCCGCGGTGAGATTCAAATTTCGTACTACGAAATTCAATCGTATTACGTTGGTATACGGTGTAATTTCGTTATACGTAATTTGAATCTCACCGCGGATTCCGCTGTCGAGATAGCTTACAGAATAGCCTAGCTGGTGTCTACGGCATCGATATATATAGGTATATAAAAAACCGGCCAAGTCGAATTGGACTCGCCCACCGAGGCTTCCGTACCAACGTTGGTTGGTACCAATTAAGCTAGACCTCTTAATTGTATGAGCGCTCATATAAGTAAATTTTGTTGACTCAGGGCCTTGATTTGTATACAAGGTCTTACTGCACAAAAAAAATTCCAAAATATAAAAAAAATTTAAACTTAGGTGTTCCCATACATACATAGGGGTCTAGCTTAATTGGCACTAACCTTAAATAAGGTAAATAAAAAAAATTGTGCTATTGTGTGATTTATTATGTGCATAGTTGACCGAACTACAAAGTGAAAGCTCGGTGGGCGAGTCAAAAGAGGACAAATAATTGAGTAACGAGACGAGGACCCACTTTTAACCGGTACTGATACCAAATTATCGATACTAAAAGTACTTGAATTTGTAAGAAAAGTACATCCCTAGGAATTGAAGCAACAAAAGGCATGGTGTGAACTTGACATTAGTCTTCTTAACTGTTATGAGACTAATAAGACTTTTTCCTATTGTTATCAAATACAAAAAGGAGGACGTTTCTCAATTCGACCGTATAGAAAACACCAAATTTTTGTGATGCCTCTACTTATTGTGAGTTTTGTCAAACATGACATGAAAATTGACACTACCTTAATTATAAAAGAAAACAATACGTTTAATATAAATAGTTCTCCATGTAAACTAAACATAAACTATTTTGTATAGTAGTAGCTACAGTACACGGCTTTGATTAACGTAGAATTTGTTTCTACGTCTTTTTATATATTACAAGGCTTCTTTTCTGTGCCAAATTTTATTGTATTGAATTTGTGCGAAAAAATTAACAATGAATACAATGTAAGGTTGAATATCTATTATTTTTTTAGGGCGCCATCTCTTGGATTTCTTTAGTAAATAATACAAAAATTGAACTTAGTATTTTCTTATTGGAAAATTGTTTTAGAAAATTAAATGATAAGATCAAATTTATAATAATCGTCAAATCCAAATCATTAGAGACGCTGCCGAGATTCGCAGTGTAGGTATACAAGAATTGCTCGTTTAATATATTAAATATATAGAAAACCTAGGTTATCTGCGGAATGACGTTCACAAATAGTGATTTAATCAATCAACCAATCGCCGGCGCGTGAAACCACACTGTTTAGTAGTGGGATTAATAGACTTAACTTCAGTAATGAAGTCCTACATGTAAATGTAGGGTTATTCTCAATCATTCGAAAGCAAAATTTGCTTGCAAAATGGATTCGAAAACTGCCTTTACTTCGAATTGGATCTATGCATTTCACAATACTCAAATCAGTGACTTTTGGTATTACAATAATAATTAAGATAGTTAAAAAAAACTAAAACAACCGCCTTCCATGCCTCGCGAGTCAATTTCAGTAGCAAGTTTGAGACGTTTATCGTCACATCAATGGAGATACTAATCAGATCTCGATAAAATTACAATAGGACCACCTCGGAATTGTACTCTACCAATTAACAAAAGAATCATTCGAATCGGTTTACAATTGACGGAGTAATCGCGTAACATACACAAAAAAAATATACAGACGAATTGAGAACCTCCTTCTTTTTGGAAGTCGGTTGAAAATAAAACAACGATTCTAATTGGAAAGGTATCCGCGGCAAAGTAGCTCACGGATTTATGAAAATAATGCATTGCATGGTGGCAGGACGCTATCTAGTGTCCGCCTGGCCAGCTACCATGCCTCAAGTTAGAAAATCTGTCGCCAAACATCTAATGTGTTCTGGCAGCTATCTTTGAGGGCCAGTTCCCATTCTAGGGGTGCTTACCATCTTCGAACGCATCATCACTTACCAACAGGTGAGATAGTGTCCAAACGGTAGCCTATATAATATATACCTAAGATATAAAAAAAACTTATAATAATTTAAAAATAATAAGCTTCCGAATCCGAATAGGGTTTCGAATGATTGGAAAATCAGGGCGCTGGCTTTATTTTGATGCGCCGTAGTTTTGTAAAAAAGAGATGGTCTTCCAGGCTGACTAGCAGGAGTCCTACCACTATATTTTAAATATAATATATAGGCTTTCGTTTGACTACTATCTCACCTGTTGGTAAGTGATGATGCGGTCGAATATGGTAAGCACGCTAGTCATCGAATCAGACCTGGCTCTCAAGGATAGCTGCCGGAACACAATAGGTGGACACTAGATAGTGTTCAACACCATGCAACTTACTTAATACTAATCACCACTTAATCTAATTTAATCAATTGCTTTAACTCTTCAACTAGACTGAATAGGCAAACGTATCTACCAGTTTCGGAGGAACTTAGCAAGTTGCAAACTTGCAGCTCTGACTAAAGACAAATTGGGACAGATTGCTGTTGAAAACAACTTGAAATGTAAGGCTTGGATTATTTCATTTGTAGCGTTTGTACCTATAGACTGAATTACAACTGAATTCGGTGGTTGTTTTGGACCGAATTTACTACAAATATGGTTCTAAGAGCTGTAGACGTTGCGATTCTGTCTTTGCAAAGTAGTAGGTATATTTATGTTCACCGAACAAAATCCATTAAAATGAAATCTGAGAGATCTTGTTAGGTACCTGATAAGCTACTTACTTAACACACTCGTATTACTTAAACAACTAGTCAAATCAAGTAATTACCTATATACCTAATTGAATTATCTATCGAATACAGAAAAAGAGTAAACAAAAGCTATGGGAGTAGCTATGGGTCACCAAAAAATTATTAATCATCAGTAATATGCATCGAAATTAATATAGTTAAAATAAAATTAATTTAATAAGCCGACTTCACTTGCCGCGCGAGTCAGTCGCCAGTTTGAGATGTTTATCGCCATATTTCTAGAGGTACTTATCAGGGGCCTTATTCAGTATCACCATTTTAAAGTCTTACCGTGCCGTGTTACGTTATCTCCGCGTTATGGTATTCTCTATGCCAATTAAAACGCGGTAGGGTAAGGTTATGAGCGCGTTTTGAGCTGTCAAAATATCGTGACATATGACGTGACGTTTTGTATAATTTACCTATAGTCATAGAAAAGATAATAATACTACGTATAGAACGGACACTCTGTTCCCCCCACCAATTCCGGGCTTCCTCACCCCGCCACCGCTCTGGAGCTGTCGAGGAGCTGCGCTGAGCAAGGACGCCACACGCGTACGACTATAGAACAATTACTACTCACGGAGAGAAGAACATCAACTTCATACATTTATGTTGGGACCAGTAGACTGGAGGTTCAAATTTACGTAGGTTCTTATTACGTAGGTATATAATAAACACTTAATTATATTAGTATACCTACCTACATATTCGAATTTTAGAATTCATTTTCATAAATGAAACAACGATATATATACTCGTGCGTAAATAACGCTTAATTTGTAAAATATTAAAAAAACTTTCACGTTTAAATATTTTTATAACACAGCAATTGGGAACTTGATGTAGGTACGTAGTATTTATATTCTCTTTACTTGATGTCGCTCTAACGTGCGAGCAAGACACACGACATTGTTCCGTACAGCTCTGGCTGGCCGCCCAACACAGAATAAAAAATAGTTACTGTGGTGCAGTTTGTTCTATGCAAGTCAACTGGACCTGGAGATGATGGTGTACGAAATAGCGACTAATATTTTTAGTGTCAAAAGCTTTTTGGGTAAGTGTACAAAAAATATTCATACGGTCAGTACGTAGTACGTATGTACGAAGTAACTATTATATAATCTGTGATACGGTGATTACGGGCGACAACCTTAGACATCACGCACACAAATGCACGTATAGAAAAACGACCCGTGTGTAGTGTCTGTGTCGGTGTCACAGTGTCGTTCGTTAAAACGCTAGTTTGTATGGAGATTTAGCGAGTGTCCGGGGTGTGCTATAGTGTAGCATACAGAATACAATTTTTCAATAACGTAACGTGGCGCGTTAAGGAACGCGTTATCTCATTGGTTATACTGAATGAGGCCCCAGATCTTGATAAAAAGTAAATAAGACCTCCTTAGAGATGTACTCCCCTACCGTCGCAAAAAGAATCATTCAAATCAGTTTACACTTTATGAAGTAATCGCCAAATATACAAAAAAAAACATACAGATGAATTAAAAACCTCCTTCTTTTTGGAATTCGGTTGACAAAAGATACTCGCCCTTAATTCTATAATCAATCGCTAAATACGCTGTGCGCTGTCATGCTGTGAATTAAAAGACAAAAAATATCGAAAATTTGCTTTCATACATAAAACAATCAAAATATAATGATCAATGGTCTGGTAAAATATGACCAAAACAGTACATACATAGTAATCGATAGCAAATAATTATAAAAACCCTTAGGGTTGCCTTCTGATTCCCCATAATTCAGTTAACCAGCTCAAGAAGCAAACGATATTGCCACAGCTGCTGACATCTACCTTTGTAAATTTTATTCCATATTTACCGTTTATAATTGTATCTATTGTTCATGACATATAACTAAGCATTGTTTTAATTGAAAAGACATTAATTTCTCCTTAAATATTAATAATTTGGTACACTATTGTTAATGTTAAATTGCGCATTTTTGCGTAAATGTTGTTTGAGTATAAAAAGTCAGGTGGTTGAAAGATCGACATCAGTCCGATCTAACTCTCAACATGAGAGTCACAGCGTTCGTGATCCTCTTCTGCGCTTTGCAGGTAAGGTTTTATTTTTTTAACTTAAAAAAGAAATCTGTATAAAAAAGCACTTAACTATTAAGGCTGAGTTGCACTTCACATCTTACTATAACCGTGACTATGACTATAACTATAACCGGTGTTTTTGTATGGAGTTTGACTGATTTTTGTATTGAAAGTAAGATGGCGCAACCCAGCCTTTAAAGTTAAAGTTAAGCAGTCAGTGTTCTTGGCACTTTACCACACGAACATCCGTGAATTTTAGTTTAGTTTAATTTTAATTTATATACTTTCAATTTGTATGACTTATATAAAAAACTAATCCAAATAACCTATGAAAATAGCCCAGCCGTAACTTAACCCGGTGCAAAGGTACCCATAACGCTGGCGGCTTCAATTTATAAAAATTAAATACATTAAAATAAATTTATTTAGTTTAATTTTAAATATCTAAGTGTAATATATTTTTTTTTAACATCTTATAGGCTAGCGTTTGACCACTATCTCACCTGTTGGTAAACTTGATGATGCGGTCGAAGATAGTAAGCACGCTAGGCCTAGAATGGGAACTGGCTCTCAAGGACAGCTGCCGGAACCCATTAGATGTGCGATAGATTTTCTAAATTTTTCTTTTATATATTTTGTGCTTTCTATATTTCTCGGTACTAATCAAAGCTATAGTTACATTGTAAAGTTAAATAAAGATGCGGTCTAATAAGACGGTATCGTGTTTTTCTGGGATTGGCAGCGAAACGACATTTTTCGTCATTCACATGTCTCAACTGTCACTATAATTTTGTCTACCAAGGTGGCTTATACTTGACTGGTGCTCATAATATGCACTGGCTTATACCGGTGATAGGTTGTCGTGCTCATTGTTGCACATTGAATACCTATGCTATTATCTATAACCTAGGCTAACTGATCCCCTTCACTGCCTATAAGAAGGGGAAGTCTGTAACTATATGGTTAGGGATCATTGTTATTTTTTATTTTATTATAGACTAGCAGCCCGCCCCGGCTTCGCACGGGTAGAACAGTAGTACGGTAGCCTACAAAATTTGCATCACTTTGTTGCATCTAATATAAAATTTTAACATATTTAACAATCATCGTCATATTTACACAAAACCTTAACGAATTATGCACATAAACCTTCTTCATAAACACTCTGGCTATTTGTGAAAACCGCATGATAATCCGTTCAGTAGCTATTGAGATTATTGCGAACAGACAGACAGACGCAGTGATGGACTTTGTTTTATAATACTTACGTAGTGATATTGGACGGCCCTTTGGCGTAAAGGATAGTTACCCCAATTCTGACCCGACGGTCGTTGGTTCTAATCCTAGCTATACTCGTATAATCTACCAATGAAAGTTTTTTGTGCATTCATGAATTATGAGTTTTCGTACAGAGGTAGTGGGATCATTAAATCTACCAAAACTGGCCGAGTGCAAGTCGGACTCGCACTCGTAGGGTTCCGTAACAGTAGAGTATTTTATAACTTTAATTTTTCGCCACCAAAAAAATAACTTTGTTGTTCATAGAGTTTGTATGAAAAACAAAGTTATCATTGCGGTCGCTAATGCTATATCTCAATCTACATTCATATTTACTCTACTGGTGACTGTATGTCGTTCAAACCAATTTTCGTTGAAAGTTTTTATTGAGATCTACAAATTATATTTTTTCTAGATTTTTCACTCCATTACTTTAAAAGTTAGAGTGGGGTGGGGGGAACACATTTTTACCACTTTAGACGCGCCTATCTTTTAAATGATTGACTTTGAGAAAAAATGATTTTTGGGAACCTCAATGTAATTTTTAAAGACCTATTCATAGACACCCCACATGTATAGGTTTAAATATTTTTTTTAAAATCAGTTTTATGTATGGGATGTAACTTTTATATTTTTTATTTTTGTGTAAAAATCGGAAAGCGGTTCACAGAATACATCTACCTACCAAGTTCCAATTCAGTAGTCTATATAGTTTCGAAATAAAATGGCTGTGACATACGGACGGACAGACATACAGACAGACATGACGAATCTATAAGGGTTCCGTTTTTTGCCATTCGGCTACGGAACCCTAAAAAGTAGCTTACCACCAATAAGAACATCTGCCGCCGTAACCTTACGGCGTTCCCCGACGCAAAAAGTAGGGGTATTATACATTTTAACGTGTGTATCTGCCTGTAGCATCTTAGCACCCAACCGGATGAATCGATTTTTATTTTATTATTGATAGTTTTTTTTGTTTGATAGATTAGATGTCTTCATCGAGAGTGTTCTTAGCTTTGATTCATGAAAATTCGTTTAATCGTTATAAACTACTATGAGCATTTTTCTAGTTAATTGCGCTATGAAATCAACTTTCATATTCATAGGTCAATTCGAAAATCTTCTTCTTCAACGATATTGTAAGAACATGGAAGCATTGACCTGATGCTGGGACATCTCCTGGACTCTACAGAATACTCATATCCTCACCAACTTACAGCTCAGATTTTAAATGTCGTGTTTAGAGTCATTGGAATGCTTTTAATGAAAAGATTATACATAGATCAGTTGGGGTGGTTTAAAATATTATATTATATATATATATATATATCAGTATTATTTTATACAATAGATAATATTATAATACTATATTGACTTCAAATTGATCATGATCGGTGGGGATCTACAGAATACCTAAGCTTTAATAATGTTTTCGGAGTAACTATGACCTAATCTGTGGTTTCACTGCAAATATTTTATTAATTTTGCGATGCGTGTATGTAAAATCCGTGATATCTTCTAGAGTTTTCATTTAAATTATATACTGTAAAGGACAATTTTAATCTATAATATGTGGCTAATTAACGTAATTATTTGGATAAGGATTAATACTATATACTTGAAAATAGCCTTGGCTGGAAACATAGAGCCGAAGATCGGACTCACTAGCGTGACTTAGGAGAGGCCTATGTCTAGCAGTGGACTGTTACCGGCTGATTATGCTGATGAGGATGCACAAAGCCTTAACAAATTACAAACCTAAATCTGTCTTATGAATCACTGTATTGAAACCGCATGACTATCCGTTCAGTAGTTTTTGAGTTTATCGCGAACAGACATATAGACGCATTATAAAACAAAGTCCCCCTCCGCATTTGTCTGTTTGCCATTAACTCTAAAACTACTGAACGGATTTTTACGCAGTTTTTACCAATAGAGATGATATAGAATGGTTCGTGAGAAAGGTTTAGGTAGATATATAATTTGTCAAGGTTCTCTGTATAAATAGGTTGCAATAATATGACGATGATTGTTGAACAGTTAAAGAAACCCGTTGACAACCTTTGAGTACGGAACCCTGATAACGTCAGAGTATGAATCATATGACGGCTGTTATGTTTAAAAAATATATAACTATTTCTTCATATTTTTATTTATATATTTTTACAATAAGTATTACATATTTATAACTTATCATATTTATGGATTTTAACGCAACATATTATTTTTATCGCATCAAGTATGTTATCCGTTTTGTCACCCGAGGTCTGTGCTGAAAATCAGCGCTGTAGTCCTGACTGCAGCATTCAGCTGAGCTCAGACCTATTCCGGCAGTACTGTACACTACAGCAACAGCAATACACGTCATTAAATAATATGTGTACCTACTTTTTAGTGTCTAGTATAAGTAGTAGATATAATTATGAGTAATTGAATTAGGTAGTTACTCTTTATATGCGTATTGTTGTTGTGTACAGTGTTTTTGCCTGAATAAATGGTTTTCTATTCTATTCTTCTATTCTATATATATTCAGTGTTCGTACTACGCTATTTATTATGTTGAGTTCCTGAACTCAACAAAATAAATGCGGAACTCAACAATGCTGTCTTTTCAACATAGGTACTGTTACTGACAGATGTTGAGCTGTGAATTAAATATTTAACTAGTGGCATGATGTTAACTTTTAAACTAGCTCCTTCATTAAAAACGTTGAAATAGTGTATAATGACGTGTAAGGGTGCGTACAGACTAAACATGTTATAACATTGTTATTTAACATGTTTCAGATAATGTGGACACGGAATGTTATAAAACATGTTATAATATCATATTTTAAAACATTTCGTGTCCACATTATCAAAAACATGATAAATAACCATTTTAGAACATTTTATGTTACATAGTCTGTACGCACCCTAATACTGCTGTATTTAGTTTTATTTCATTATATCTTATAAGGCCCATTTAGACGGGGAGAGTTTCTCGTACGTTTCCTTACGAGAAACCATACGCTACTATCACAAGCAATAATCGCCATAACACAATCGTATCAAAATGTTTACATACAGGCAAGAACTAAAATCTCGCCTACGATTATGTCATACGAGATTCGAATATGACTTATCGCTAGGCGATAATTGCCTATGTTTGTTTACACAACAAAAGTATAGTAAGCAGATTCTTGCTTATGAGAGTCTCGACTTGTATAAACACGATCTCGTATGACATTTTTCAAGTTCATACGAGTATCGTACAAATCGAGTTGAACCGTTTTGAGTGCGAGAATCGAAATACGAGAAAATTCTGTTAAGACCGACACTATCAATATTCTATTGCGAGTCAATTGTCGCCAGAGTGGAAGAGCGAGAGGTGTGAATGTTTAGACATATAATCATTTTTATATTCCTTCGATAATCGTTTATCCAGACGAGAAACTCTGCCCGTCTAAATGGGCCTATATGCTAGTGTTTGACCACTATCTCACGTAAGTGATGATGCGGTCGAAGATGGTAAACACGCTAGGCCAAGAATGGGAACTGGCTATCAAGGATAGCTGCCGGAACACATTAGATATTTGGCGACAGATTTTCTAACATGAGGGTGGTAGCTGGCCAGGCGGACACTAGATAGTGTCCTACCACCATGTAAAAAGTTTTAACATATAATATCGTTTTCCGTCAGCAATACACATTATATTATTCATTAAGGTCCGCTTAGCAGGCATACCACACGTTTAAAAAAAATCTAATGTCATCTAAATGTGTATATTATTATTAATGTAACAATTTCTTTTTTTACAGTATGCAGCTGCAGATTTATTACAAGATGTAATTCAAATCCAACAATTTGAGAAAGAAGCCCACTTGGACTCTAACAAAACAACTGATTCAATCATAACTGGCAAAGATGGCAAGCGTTTCCATAAAAGTTCGTCAGTACAAGTTTTCTCAGGCCACAATGCAAAGCAAAAGGCTCATCACGGCGAAAAGATCAAAAAGATTCTCGAAATTGAAATTGACGAGTACGGTAACGAATCTATTGTTGAAAGAGAAGAGATCATTGAAGAGATCGCTGAAAAGAAAACTTCAAGTAGCTCGTCTTCCACATCCAGCTCGTCATCGAGTTCTTCGAGTGCAGCATCTGGAGCCAGTGCTGGCACTGGGAATGCAGGATACAGTGGTACAGGATATGGCGGATTAGGCGTTGGTGGTGCCTATGGATCTGGCAGCTCAGTATCAACTGGTTCATCGTCATCAAGCAGCTCATTGTCGTCAAGCGGTGCCCAAAGTCCTGGACCAATAATTATTATTGAAGGACTAAATCAAGCACCTAACGGTCCAGGTGGTTATGGATCTGGTGCAGGAAGTAGCTCATCCAGCTCGTCCGCAAGCTCATCTTCATCCAGCACATATCAGTCAAGTGGTGCTTACGGCGCCGGATTTTACGGAGTAGACGGCAGTTTCTTCGGACCCGGCAGTGTCGGACCAGACGGAAGTCGTATTGCGCCTTACGGTCCTGGTGGTTATGGATCTGGTGCAGGCAGTAGCTCATCCAGCTCATCCTCAAGCTCATCATCGGCCAGCACATATCAGTCAAGTGGAGCTTATGGTGCAGGATTTTACGGAGTAGATGGTACTTTCTTCGGACCTGGAAGTATCGGACCTGACGGTAGCCGTATTGCGCCTTATGGTCCAGGTGTATATGGATCTGGCACAGGTGCCTCTTCAAGCGCAAGTTCTTCAGCAGCGGCTGGAACTGTAGGAACAGGATACGGAGCTGGAGGTATCGGAAGCGGTTACAACCTTGGTGGTGTTGGAATTGGCAGCGTTGGTGGTGCTTACGGAGCCGGAGGCTCAAGTTCATCGTCATCTTCATTATCAAGTAGCTCTTCGTCCTCAGGTGGATATGGCAACCAAGGAGCTATCATTATTATCGAAGCTGGTGGACCTAACGGAGGCAGCTCAAGTTCAAGCAGTTCTTCGTCAAGCTCATCGTCATCCAGCACTTATCAATCAAGTGGTAGTAACGGCGCAGGATTTTATGGAGTTGACGGTACTTTCTTCGGACCCGGCAGTGTCGGACCAGACGGTAGTTTAGTTGCACCTTACGGTCCAGGTGGTTATGGATCTGGTGCAGGAAGTAGCTCATCCAGCTCGTCCGCAAGCTCATCTTCATCTAGCATATATCAGTCAAGTGGTGCTAACGGTGCAGGATTTTACGGAGTAGACGGCACTTTCTTCGGACCTGGCAGTGTTGGACCAGACGGTAATTTAATTGCACCTTACGGTCCCGGTGGTTATGGATCTGGTGCAGGAAGTAGCTCATCCAGCTCGTCCGCAAGCTCATCTTCATCCAGCACATATCAGTCAAGTGGTGCTTACGGCGCCGGATTTTACGGAGTAGACGGCACTTTCTTCGGACCCGGCAGTGTCGGACCAGACGGAAGTCGTATTGCGCCTTACGGTCCTGGTGGTTATGGATCTGGTGCAGGCAGTAGCTCATCCAGCTCATCCTCAAGCTCATCATCGGCCAGCACATATCAGTCAAGTGGCGCTTATGGTGCAGGATTTTACGGAGTAGATGGTACTTTCTTCGGACCTGGAAGTATCGGACCTGACGGTAGCCGTATTGCGCCTTATGGTCCAGGTGTATATGGATCTGGCGCAGGTGCCTCTTCAAGCGCAAGTTCTTCAGCAGCGGCCGGAACTGTAGGAACAGGATACGGAGCTGGAGGTATCGGAAGCGGTTATGACCTTGGTGGTGTTGGAATTGGCAGCGTTGGTGGTGCTTACGGAGCCGGAGGCTCAAGTTCATCGTCATCTTCATCATCAAGTAGCTCTTCGTCCTCAGGCGGATATGGCAACCAAGGAGCTATCATTATTATCGAAGCTGGTGGACCTAACGGAGGCAGCTCAAGTTCAAGCAGTTCTTCGTCAAGCTCATCGTCATCCAGCACTTATCAATCAAGTGGTAGTAACGGCGCAGGATTTTATGGATTAGACGGTACTTTCTTCGGACCCGGCAGTGTCGGACCAGACGGTAATTTAATTGCACCTTACGGTCCCGGTGGTTATGGATCTGGTACAGGAAGTAGCTCATCCAGCTCGTCCGCAAGCTCATCTTCGTCCAGCACATATCAAACAAGTGGTGCTTACGGCGCCGGATTTTACGGAGTAGACGGCAGTTTCTTCGGACCCGGCAGTGTCGGACCAGACGGAAGTCGTATTGCGCCTTACGGTCCTGGTGGTTATGGATCTGGTGCAGGCAGTAGCTCATCCAGCTCATCCTCAAGCTCATCATCGTCTAGCACATATCAGTCGAGTGGCGCTTATGGTGCAGGATTTTACGGAGTAGATGGAACTTTCTTCGGAGCTGGAAGTATCGGACCTGACGGTAGCCGTATTGCGCCTTATGGTCCAGGTGGATATGGATCTGGCGCAGGTGCCTCTTCAAGCGCAAGTTCTTCAGCAGCGGCCGGAACTTTAGGAACAGGATACGGAGCTGGAGGTATCGGAAGCGGTTACAACCTTGGTGGTGTTGGGATTGGTAGCGTTGGTGGTGCTTACGGAGCCGGAGCCTTTGGTTCTTCGTCATCTTCATCATCAAGTAGCTCTTCGACCTCAAGCGGCTCTGACAACCTAGGAGCTATCATAATTATAGAAGGTGGTGGACCTAACGGAGGCAGCTCAAGTTCAAGCAGTTCTTCATCAAGCTCATCGTCGTCCAGCACTTATCAATCAAGTGGTAGTAACGGCGCAGGATTTTACGGAGTTGACGGTACTTTCTTCGGACCCGGCAGTGTCGGACCAGACGGTAGTTTAGTTGCACCTTACGGTCCAGGTGGTTATGGATCTGGTGCAGGAAGTAGCTCATCCAGCTCGTCCGCAAGCTCATCTTCATCCAGCACATATCAGTCAAGTGGTGCTAACGGTGCAGGATTTTACGGAGTAGACGGCACTTTCTTCGGACCTGGCAGTGTTGGACCAGACGGTAATTTAATTGCACCTTACGGTCCCAGTGGTTATGGATCTGGTACAGGAAGTAGCTCATCCAGCTCGTCCGCAAGCTCATCTTCGTCCAGCACATATCAATCAAGTGGTGCTTACGGCGCCGGATTTTACGGAGTAGACGGCACTTTCTTCGGACCCGGCAGTGTCGGACCAGACGGAAGTCGTATTGCGCCTTACGGTCCTGGTGGTTATGGATCTGGTGCAGGCAGTAGCTCATCCAGCTCATCCTCAAGCTCATCATCGTCCAGCACATATCAGTCCAGTGGCGCTTATGGTGCAGGATTTTACGGAGTAGATGGAACTTTCTTCGGAGCTGGAAGTATAGGACCTGACGGTAGCCGTATTGCGCCTTATGGTCCAGGTGGATATGGATCTGGCGCAGGTGCCTCTTCAAGCGCAAGTTCTTCAGCAGCGGCCGGAACTTTAGGAACAGGATACGGAGCTGGAGGTATCGGAAGCGGTTACAACCTTGGTGGTGTTGGAATTGGCAGCGTTGGTGGTGCTTACGGAGCCGGAGCCTCTAGTTCTTCGTCATCTTCATCATCAAGTAGCTCTTCGACCTCAAGCGGCTCTGACAACCTAGGAGCTATCATAATTATAGAAGGTGGTGGACCTAACGGAGGCAGCTCAAGTTCAAGCAGTTCTTCATCAAGCTCATCGTCGTCCAGCACTTATCAATCAAGTGGTAGTAACGGCGCAGGATTTTACGGAGTTGACGGTACTTTCTTCGGACCCGGCAGTGTCGGACCAGACGGTAGTTTAGTTGCACCTTACGGTCCAGGTGGTTATGGATCTGGTGCAGGAAGTAGCTCATCCAGCTCGTCCGCAAGCTCATCTTCATCTAGCACATATCAGTCAAGTGGTGCTAACGGTGCAGGATTTTACGGAGTAGACGGCACTTTCTTCGGACCTGGCAGTGTTGGACCAGACGGTAATTTAATTGCACCTTACGGTCCCGGTGGTTATGGATCTGGTACAGGAAGTAGCTCATCCAGCTCGTCCGCAAGCTCATCTTCGTCCAGCACATATCAGTCAAGTGGTGCTTACGGCGCCGGATTTTACGGAGTAGACGGCACTTTCTTCGGACCCGGCAGTGTCGGACCAGACGGAAGTCGTATTGCACCTTACGGTCCTGGTGGTTATGGATCTGGTGCAGGCAGTAGCTCATCCAGCTCATCCTCAAGCTCATCATCGTCCAGCACATATCAGTCAAGTGGCGCTTATGGTGCAGGATTTTACGGAGTAGATGGAACTTTCTTCGGAGCTGGAAGTATCGGACCTGACGGTAGCCGTATTGCGCCTTATGGCCCAGGTGGATATGGATCTGGCGCAGGTGCCTCTTCAAGCGCAAGTTCTTCAGCAGCGGCCGGAACTGTAGGAACAGGATACGGAGCTGGAGGTATCGGAAGCGGTTACAACCTTGGTGGTGTTGGAATTGGTAGCGTTGGTGGTGCTTACGGAGCCGGAGCCTCTAGTTCTTCGTCATCTTCATCATCAAGTAGCTCTTCGACCTCAAGCGGCTCTGACAACCTAGGAGCTATCATAATTATCGAAGCTGGTGGACCTAACGGAGGCAGCTCAAGTTCAAGCAGTTCTTCATCAAGCTCATCGTCGTCCAGCACTTATCAATCAAGTGGTAGTAACGGCGCAGGATTTTACGGAGTTGACGGTACTTTCTTCGGACCCGGCAGTGTCGGACCAGACGGTAGTTTAGTTGCACCTTACGGTCCAGGTGGTTATGGATCTGGTGCAGGAAGTAGCTCATCCAGCTCGTCCGCAAGCTCATCTTCATCTAGCACATATCAGTCAAGTGGTGCTAACGGTGCAGGATTTTACGGAGTAGACGGCACTTTCTTCGGACCTGGCAGTGTTGGACCAGACGGTAATTTAATTGCACCTTACGGTCCCGGTGGTTATGGATCTGGTACAGGAAGTAGCTCATCCAGCTCGTCCGCAAGCTCATCTTCGTCCAGCACATATCAGTCAAGTGGTGCTTACGGCGCCGGATTTTACGGAGTAGACGGCACTTTCTTCGGACCCGGCAGTGTCGGACCAGACGGAAGTCGTATTGCGCCTTACGGTCCTGGTGGTTATGGATCTGGTGCAGGCAGTAGCTCATCCAGCTCATCCTCAAGCTCATCATCGTCCAGCACATATCAGTCAAGTGGCGCTTATGGTGCAGGATTTTACGGAGTAGATGGAACTTTCTTCGGAGCTGGAAGTATCGGACCTGACGGTAGCCGTATTGCGCCTTATGGCCCAGGTGGATATGGAACTGGCGCAGGTGCCTCTTCAAGCGCAAGTTCTTCAGCAGCGGCCGGAACTGTAGGAACAGGATACGGAGCTGGAGGTATCGGAAGCAGTTACAACCTTGGTGGTGTTGGAATTGGAAGCGTTGGTGGTGCTTACGGAGCCGGAGCCTCTAGTTCTTCGTCATCTTCATCATCAAGTAGCTCTTCGACCTCAAGCGGCTCTGACAACCTAGGAGCTATCATAATTATCGAAGCTGGTGGACCTAACGGAGGCAGCTCAAGTTCAAGCAGTTCTTCATCAAGCTCATCGTCGTCCAGCACTTATCAATCAAGTGGTAGTAACGGCGCAGGATTTTACGGAGTTGACGGTACTTTCTTCGGACCCGGCAGTGTCGGACCAGACGGTAGTTTAGTTGCACCTTACGGTCCAGGTGGTTATGGATCTGGTGCAGGAAGTAGCTCATCCAGCTCGTCCGCAAGCTCATCTTCATCTAGCACATATCAGTCAAGTGGTGCTAACGGTGCAGGATTTTACGGAGTAGACGGCACTTTCTTCGGACCTGGCAGTGTTGGACCAGACGGTAATTTAATTGCACCTTACGGTCCCGGTGGTTATGGATCTGGTACAGGAAGTAGCTCATCCAGCTCGTCCGCAAGCTCATCTTCGTCCAGCACATATCAGTCAAGTGGTGCATACGGTGCCGGATTTTACGGAGTAGACGGCACTTTCTTCGGACCCGGCAGTGTCGGACCAGACGGAAGTCGTATTGCGCCTTACGGTCCTGGTGGTTATGGATCTGGTGCAGGCAGTAGCTCATCCAGCTCATCCTCAAGCTCATCATCGTCCAGCACATATCAGTCAAGTGGCGCTTATGGTGCAGGATTTTACGGAGTAGATGGAACTTTCTTCGGAGCTGGAAGTATCGGACCTGACGGTAGCCGTATTGCGCCTTATGGCCCAGGTGGATATGGATCTGGCGCAGGTGCCTCTTCAAGCGCAAGTTCTTCAGCAGCGGCCGGAACTGTAGGAACAGGATACGGAGCTATAGGTATCGGAAGCAGTTACAACCTTGGTGGTGTTGGAATTGGTAGCGTTGGTGGTGCTTACGGAGCCGGAGCCTCTAGTTCTTCGTCATCTTCATCATCAAGTAGCTCTTCGACCTCAAGCGGCTCTGACAACCTAGGAGCTATCATAATTATCGAAGCTGGTGGACCTAACGGAGGCAGCTCAAGTTCAAGCAGTTCTTCATCAAGCTCATCGTCGTCCAGCACTTATCAATCAAGTGGTAGTAACGGCGCAGGATTTTACGGAGTTGACGGTACTTTCTTCGGACCCGGCAGTGTCGGACCAGACGGTAGTTTAGTTGCACCTTACGGTCCAGGTGGTTATGGATCTGGTGCAGGAAGTAGCTCATCCAGCTCATCCGCAAGCTCATCTTCATCTAGCACATATCAGTCAAGTGGTGCTAACGGTGCAGGATTTTACGGAGTAGACGGCACTTTCTTCGGACCTGGCAGTGTTGGACCAGACGGTAATTTAATTGCACCTTACGGTCCCGGTGGTTATGGATCTGGTACAGGAAGTAGCTCATCCAGCTCGTCCGCAAGCTCATCTTCGTCCAGCACATATCAGTCAAGTGGTGCTTACGGTGCCGGATTTTACGGAGTAGACGGCACTTTCTTCGGACCCGGCAGTGTCGGACCAGACGGAAGTCGTATTGCGCCTTACGGTCCTGGTGGTTATGGATCTGGTGCAGGCAGTAGCTCATCCAGCTCATCCTCAAGCTCATCATCGTCCAGCACATATCAGTCAAGTGGCGCTTATGGTGCAGGATTTTACGGAGTAGATGGAACTTTCTTCGGAGCTGGAAGTATCGGACCTGACGGTAGCCGTATTGCGCCTTATGGCCCAGGTAGATATGGATCTGGCGCAGGTGCCTCTTCAAGCGCAAGTTCTTCAGCAGCGGCCGGAACTGTAGGAACAGGATACGGAGCTGGAGGTATCGGAAGCGGTTACAACCTTGGTGGTGTTGGAATTGGTAGCGTTGGTGGTCCTTACGGAGCCGGAGCCTCTAGTTCTTCGTCATCTTCATCATCAAGTAGCTCTTCGACCTCAAGCGGCTCTGACAACCTAGGAGCTATCATAATTATCGAAGCTGGTGGACCTAACGGAGGCAGCTCAAGTTCAAGCAGTTCTTCATCAAGCTCATCGTCGTCCAGCACTTATCAATCAAGTGGTAGTAACGGCGCAGGATTTTACGGAGTTGACGGTACTTTCTTCGGACCCGGCAGTGTCGGACCAGACGGTAGTTTAGTTGCACCTTACGGTCCAGGTGGTTATGGATCTGGTGCAGGAAGTAGCTCATCCAGCTCGTCCGCAAGCTCATCTTCATCTAGCACATATCAGTCAAGTGGTGCTAACGGTGCAGGATTTTACGGAGTAGACGGCACTTTCTTCGGACCTGGCAGTGTTGGACCAGACGGTAATTTAATTGCACCTTACGGTCCCGGTGGTTATGGATCTGGTACAGGAAGTAGCTCATCCAGCTCGTCCGCAAGCTCATCTTCGTCCAGCACATATCAGTCAAGTGGTGCTTTCGGCGCCGGATTTTACGGAGTAGACGGCACTTTCTTCGGACCCGGCAGTGTCGGACCAGACGGAAGTCGTATTGCGCCTTACGGTCCTGGTGGTTATGGATCTGGTGCAGGCAGTAGCTCATCCAGCTCATCCTCAAGCTCATCATCGTCCAGCACATATCAGTCCAGTGGCGCTTATGGTGCAGGATTTTACGGAGTAGATGGAACTTTCTTCGGAGCTGGAAGTATAGGACCTGACGGTAGCCGTATTGCGCCTTATGGTCCAGGTGGATATGGATCTGGCGCAGGTGCCTCTTCAAGCGCAAGTTCTTCAGCAGCGGCCGGAACTTTAGGAACAGGATACGGAGCTGGAGGTATCGGAAGCGGTTACAACCTTGGTGGTGTTGCAATTGGTAGCGTTGGTGGTGCTTACGGAGCCGGAGTCTCTAGTTCTTCGTCATCTTCATCATCAAGTAGCTCTTCGACCTCAAGCGGCTCTGACAACCTAGGAGCTATCATAATTATAGAAGGTGGTGGACCTAACGGAGGCAGCTCAAGTTCAAGCAGTTCTTCATCAAGCTCATCGTCGTCCAGCACTTATCAATCAAGTGGTAGTAACGGCGCAGGATTTTACGGAGTTGACGGTACTTTCTTCGGACCCGGCAGTGTCGGACCAGACGGTAGTTTAGTTGCACCTTACGGTCCAGGTGGTTATGGATCTGGTGCAGGAAGTAGCTCATCCAGCTCGTCCGCAAGCTCATCTTCATCCAGCACATATCAGTCAAGTGGTGCTAACGGTGCAGGATTTTACGGAGTAGACGGCACTTTCTTCGGACCTGGCAGTGTTGGACCAGACGGTAATTTAATTGCACCTTACGGTCCCGGTGGTTATGGATCTGGTACAGGAAGTAGCTCATCCAGCTCGTCCGCAAGCTCATCTTCGTCCAGCACATATCAGTCAAGTGGTGCTTACGGCGCCGGATTTTACGGAGTAGACGGCACTTTCTTCGGACCCGGTAGTGTCGGACCAGACGGAAGTCGTATTGCGCCTTACGGTCCTGGTGGTTATGGATCTGGTGCAGGCAGTAGCTCATCCAGCTCATCCTCAAGCTCATCATCGTCTAGCACATATCAGTCGAGTGGCGCTTATGGTGCAGGATTTTACGGAGTAGATGGAACTTTCTTCGGAGCCGGAAGTATCGGACCTGACGGTAGCCGTATTGCGCCTTATGGTCCAGGTGGATATGGATCTGGCGCAGGTGCCTCTTCAAGCGCAAGTTCTTCAGCAGCGGCCGGAACTGTAGGAACAGGATACGGAGCTGGAGGTATCGGAAGCGGTTACAACCTTGGTGGTGTTGGAATTGGTAGCGTTGGTGGTGCTTACGGAGCCGGAGCCTCTAGTTCTTCGTCATCTTCATCATCAAGTAGCTCTTCGACCTCAAGCGGCTCTGACAACCTAGGAGCTATCATAATTATAGAAGCTGGTGGACCTAACGGAGGCAGCTCAAGTTCAAGCAGTTCTTCATCAAGCTCATCGTCGTCCAGCACTTATCAATCAAGTGGTAGTAACGGCGCAGGATTTTACGGAGTTGACGGTACTTTCTTCGGACCCGGCAGTGTCGGACCAGACGGTAGTTTAGTTGCACCTTACGGTCCAGGTGGTTATGGATCTGGTGCAGGAAGTAGCTCATCCAGCTCGTCCGCAAGCTCATCTTCATCCAGCACATATCAGTCAAGTGGTGCTAAAGGTGCAGGATTTTACGGAGTAGACGGCACTTTCTTCGGACCTGGCAGTGTTGGACCAGACGGTAATTTAATTGCACCTTACGGTCCCGGTGGTTATGGATCTGGTACAGGAAGTAGCTCATCCAGCTCGTCCGCAAGCTCATCTTCGTCCAGCACATATCAGTCAAGTGGTGCTTACGGCGCCGGATTTTACGGAGTAGACGGCACTTTCTTCGGACCCGGTAGTGTCGGACCAGACGGAAGTCGTATTGCGCCTTACGGTCCTGGTGGTTATGGTTCTGGTGCAGGCAGTAGCTCATCCAGCTCATCCTCAAGTTCATCATCGTCTAGCACATATCAGTCGAGTGGCGCTTATGGTGCAGGATTTTACGGAGTAGATGGAACTTTCTTCGGAGCCGGAAGTATCGGACCTGACGGTAGCCGTATTGCGCCTTATGGTCCAGGTGGATATGGATCTGGCGCAGGTGCCTCTTCAAGCGCAAGTTCTTCAGCAGCGGCCGGAACTGTAGGAACAGGATACGGAGCTGGAGGTATCGGAAGCGGTTACAACCTTGGTGGTGTTGGAATTGGTAGCGTTGGTGGTGCTTACGGAGCCGGAGCCTCTAGTTCTTCGTCATCTTCATCATCAAGTAGCTCTTCGACCTCAAGCGGCTCTGACAACCTAGGAGCTATCATAATTATAGAAGCTGGTGGACCTAACGGAGGCAGCTCAAGTTCAAGCAGTTCTTCATCAAGCTCATCGTCGTCCAGCACTTATCAATCAAGTGGTAGTAACGGCGCAGGATTTTACGGAGTTGACGGTACTTTCTTCGGACCCGGCAGTGTCGGACCAGACGGTAGTTTAGTTGCACCTTACGGTCCAGGTGGTTATGGATCTGGTGCAGGAAGTAGCTCATCCAGCTCGTCCGCAAGCTCATCTTCATCCAGCACATATCAGTCAAGTGGTGCTAAAGGTGCAGGATTTTACGGAGTAGACGGCACTTTCTTCGGACCTGGCAGTGTTGGACCAGACGGTAATTTAATTGCACCTTACGGTCCCGGTGGTTATGGATCTGGTACAGGAAGTAGCTCATCCAGCTCGTCCGCAAGCTCATCTTCGTCCAGCACATATCAGTCAAGTGGTGCTTACGGCGCCGGATTTTACGGAGTAGACGGCACTTTCTTCGGACCCGGCAGTGTCGGACCAGACGGAAGTCGTATTGCGCCTTACGGTCCTGGTGGTTATGGATCTGGTGCAGGCAGTAGCTCATCCAGCTCATCCTCAAGCTCATCATCGTCCAGCACATATCAGTCCAGTGGCGCTTATGGTGCAGGATTTTACGGAGTAGATGGAACTTTCTTCGGAGCTGGAAGTATCGGACCTGACGGTAGCCGTATTGCGCCTTATGGTCCAGGTGGATATGGATCTGGCGCAGGTGCCTCTTCAAGCGCAAGTTCTTCAGCAGCGGCCGGAACTTTAGGAACAGGATACGGAGCTGGAGGTATCGGAAGCGGTTACAACCTTGGTGGTGTTGGGATTGGTAGCGTTGGTGGTGCTTACGGAGCCGGAGCCTCTAGTTCTTCGTCATCTTCATCATCTAGTAGCTCTTCGACCTCAAGCGGCTCTGACAACCTAGGAGCTATAATTATTATCGAAGCTGGTGGACCTAACGGAGGCAGCTCAAGTTCAGGCAGTTCTTCGTCAAGCTCATCGTCGTCCAGCACTTATCAATCAAGTGGTAGTAACGGCGCAGGATTTTACGGAGTTGACGGTACTTTCTTCGGACCCGGCAGTGTCGGACCAGACGGTAGTTTAGTTGCACCTTACGGTCCAGGTGGTTTTGGATCTGGTGCAGGAAGTAGCTCATCCAGCTCGTCTTCAAGCTCATCCTCGTCCAGCACATATCAGTCAAGTGGCGCTAACGGTGCAGGATTTTACGGAGTAGACGGCACTTTCTTCGGCCCTGGCAGTGTTGGACCAGACGGTTATTTAATTGCACCTTACGGTCCCGGTGGTTATGGATCTGGTACAGGAAGTAGCTCATCCAGCTCGTCCGCAAGCTCGTCTTCATCCAGCACATATCAGTCAAGTGGTGCTAACGGTGCAGGATTTTACGGAGTAGACGGCACTTTCTTCGGACCTGGCAGTGTTGGACCAGACGGTAATTTAGTTGCACCTTACGGTCCCGGTGGTTTTGGATCTGGTACAGGCAGTAGCTCATCCAGCTCGTCTGCAAGCTCATATTCATCCAGCACTTATCAGTCAAGTGGTGCATACGGCGCCGGATTTTACGGAGTAGACGGAACTTTCTTCGGACCCGGCAGTGTCGGACCAGACGGAAGTCGTATTGCGCCTTACGGTCCTGGTGGTTATGGATCTGGTGCAGGCAGTAGCTCATCCAGCTCATCCTCAAGCTCATCATCGTCCAGCACATATCAGTCCAGTGGCGCTTATGGTGCAGGATTTTACGGAGTAGATGGTACTTTCTTCGGACCTGGAAATATCGGACCTGACGGTAGCCGTATTGCGCCTTATGGTCCAGGTGGATATGGATCTGGCGCAGGTGCCTCTTCAAGCGCAAGTTCTTCAGCAGCGGCTGGAACTGTAGGAACAGGATACGGAGCTGGAGGTATCGGAAGTGGTTACAACCTTGGTGGTGTCGGAATTGGCAGCGTTGGTGGTGCTTACGGACCCGGAGGCTCAAGTTCATCGTCATCTTCAGCATCTAGTAGCTCTTCTTCCTCTGGCAGCTCTGGCAACCAAGAAACTATCATTATTATCGAAGCTGGTAGACCTGACGGAGGCAGCTCATCTTCAAGCAGTTCATCTTCGTCTAGCACATATCAGTCAAGTGGTGCTAATGGCGCAGGATTTTACGGAGTAGATGGCACTTTCTTCGGACCCGGCAGTGTCGGACCAGACGGAACTTTAATTGCACCTTACGGTCCCGGTGGTTATGGATCTGGTGCAGGAAGTAGCTCATCCAGCTCTTCCTCCAGCTCATCGTCATCCAGCATTTACCAATCAAGTGGTAGTAATGGCGCAGGATTTTATGGAGTAGACGGTACTTTCTTCGGACCCGGCAGTGTCGGACCAGACGGTAGCTTAGTTGCACCTTATGGTCCCGGTGGTTATGGATCTGGTGCAGGAAGTAGCTCATCCAGCTCGTCCGCAAGCTCATCTTCATCCAGCACATATCAGTCAAGTGGTGCTAACGGTGCAGGATTTTACGGAGTAGACGGCACTTTCTTCGGACCTGGCAGTGTTGGACCAGACGGTAGTTTAATTGCACCTTACGGTCCCGGTGGTTATGGATCTGGTGCAGGAAGTAGCTCATCCAGCTCGTCTTCAAGCTCATCCTCGTCCAGCACATATCAGTCAAGTGGTGCTAATGGTGCAGGATTTTACGGAGTAGACGGTACTTTCTTCGGACCCGGCAGTGTCGGACCAGACGGTAGTTTAGTTGCACCTTATGGTCCTGGTGGTTATGGATCTGGTGCAGGAAGTAGCTCATCCAGCTCGTCCGCAAGCTCATCTTCATCCAGCACATATCAGTCAAGTGGTGCTAACGGTGCAGGATTTTACGGAGTAGACGGCACTTTCTTCGGACCTGGCAGTGTTGGACCAGACGGTACTTTAATTGCACCTTACGGTCCCGGTGGTTATCGATCTGGTGCAGGAAGTAGGTCATCCAGCTCGTCCTCCAGCTCATCTTCGTCGAGCACATATCAGTCAAGTGGTGCTTATGGCGCAGGATTTTACGGAGTAGATGGTACTTTCTTCGGACCTGGAAGTATCGGACCTGACGGTAGCCGTATTGCGCCTTATGGTCCAGGCGGATATGGATCTGGCGCAGGTGCCTCTTCAAGCGCAAGTTCTTCAGCAGCGGCCGGAACTGTAGGAACAGGATACGGAGCTGGAGGTATCGGAAGTGGTTACAACCTTGGTGGTGTTGGAATTGGCAGCGTTGGTGGTGCTTACGGACCCGGAGGCTCTAGTTCATCGTCATCTTCATCATCTAGTAGCTCTTCGTCCTCTGGCGGCTCTGGCAACCAAGAAACTATTATTATTATCGAAGCTGGTAGACCTAACGGAGGCAGCTCATCTTCAAGCAGTTCATCTACGTCTAGCACATATCAGTCAAGTGGTGCAAATGGCGCAGGATTTTACGGAGTAGATGGCACTTTCTTCGGACCCGGCAGTGTCGGACCAGACGGAACTTTAATTGCACCTTACGGTCCCGGTGGTTATGGATCTGGTGCAGGAAGTAGCTCATCCAGCTCTTCCTCCAGCTCATCGTCATCCAGCATTTACCAATCAAGTGGTAGTAATGGCGCAGGATTTTATGGAGTAGACGGTACTTTCTTCGGACCCGGCAGTGTCGGACCAGACGGTAGCTTAGTTGCACCTTATGGTCCCGGTGGTTATGGATCTGGTGCAGGAAGTAGCTCATCCAGCTCGTCCGCAAGCTCATCTTCATCCAGCACATATCAGTCAAGTGGTGCTAACGGTGCAGGATTTTACGGAGTAGACGGCACTTTCTTCGGACGTGGCAGTGTTGGACCAGACGGTAGTTTAATTGCACCTTACGGTCCCGGTGGTTATGGATCTGGTGCAGGAAGTAGCTCATCCAGCTCGTCTTCAAGCTCATCCTCGTCCAGCACATATCAGTCAAGTGGTGCTAATGGTGCAGGATTTTACGGAGTAGACGGTACTTTCTTCGGACCCGGCAGTGTCGGACCAGACGGTAGTTTAGTTGCACCTTATGGTCCTGGTGGTTATGGATCTGGTGCAGGAAGTAGCTCATCCAGCTCGTCCTCCAGCTCATCTTCGTCCAGCACATATCAGTCAAGTGGCGCTAACGGTGCAGGATTTTACGGAGTAGACGGCACTTTCTTCGGACCCGGCAGTATCGGACAAGATGGTAATCTAATTGCTCCTTATGGCCCTGGTGGATTCGGATCTGGCGCCTCCTCAAGTGCAAGTGCTTTGGCTGCAGCTGGCACTGGTGGAGCAGGATACGGAGCAGGAGGATTCGGCGGTCTTTACGGCCCTGGTTTTGTGGGAGCTGGTGGCTCTGGAGCATCTAGTTCATCGTCATCGTCAACTAGTTCATCGGCCGGTGGAGTTGAACCAACTATTATAGTTATAGAAACTGACGGTGTTTCTTCTGGCTCAAGTTCCAGTTCCAGTTCCAGTTCGAGTTCCTCGTCTTCTAGCTCCTCATACAGTGCAGGAGCTGTGCTAGGACGAGGCAGAAGGCCAAAGATTTGCGGACTCCGTGACAATATTGTGGTTCAACTTAGAGAAGTCTGCGCTAGTTGTAATTAATAACTGATTATGTTTTGATGTGCTATTATTTTTATATTATTTAGAATTAGGTACAGGATACATCTTTTGCATTACTTAATAAATTACTGCATACAATTATACTCTAGCATTTTTATTTTATGAACACCATCAACACCAATATTATAAATGCGAAAGTCAGTTTGTTTATTTGTTTGTTTGTTTGGGACTTCTTCACGGTCAAACGGCTTGATCGAATTGGCTGAAATTTTGTACAAAGATAGTACATAGGGCAGAATAGGATATAATATACTTTTTTTGGCTATCGATTCAGGGGGTCCAGATATTTTTAATTGAATTTTGTAAATATTAGACTTATTCTCGAATAAATGGCTTGACCGATTTGCCTGAAATTTTGTGATTTACTGAGACTCCGCTGTCCGTCTGTTTGTCTGTCTGTCTGTCTATCTGTCTGTCTATCCGTCTGTCACCAGGCTGTATCTCATGAACCGTGATAGTTAGACGGTTGAAATTTTCACAGATGATGTAATTCTGTTGCCGCTATAACAACAAATACTAAGAACAGAACAAAGTTAAAAATTAAAGGGTTTAAAACAAAAAACGTGTTTTTTACGATAGCGCCATCTACGTCATCGCCATCTAATCTCTGAAACGGCTCTAAAGATTTAATAAAATTTAGTATACAGGTGTTTTCGGGGGTGATAAATCGATCTAGCTAGGATTCATTTTCAGAAATTTTGTTTTATTCGTGTTTTCAATAATCAACTTTATCGAAAATCAACTTAAAATATGACTCTTCCCGACATCTATTGGCGACTAGAAGTTTCTTTAGTGTTATTGTGCAGTGAAAGCAGTTAGTTGCTCTTAATTAAAATAAATAGTATTATTATTCGCCAATATATGTCGGGAAGAGTCATATTTTTCTATTTAAGTGGCAAAAAATACCGAGCATAGCTGTGTGGTGTTCAATCTGCAATCAACTACAAATAACTTACCTGTGTACTTGCCTTTGAAATTAATTCACCTCGACGCGACTATATGGCAGCATAGGAAAAATTAGCACGCGCAAGCGTTTCATTTGTTAAATTTGTGGGCCTCGGTCGATTTACTTACTTTAGTTTTAATTGTAGTATTGAACAGTCAGTATTAATTATTATATCTTCTATTTTTGTACTTACAGAGTTTCATTTAGCTATAATCAGTGGAAAGTTAGTCATGTACGTAGTATTTATATTCTCTTTGAATTAGTCGTACGATTACGAACACTTGGTCTTCCAGATATTTAATAATACTAATTACTAATTTTACACGACTATTAATTACCTTTGTGTTAACGTTTTCTTAGTAGGTGTTAGAAGTTCGTTAGATATTCGTTGATGGAGTTCGGAACCCTCCGTGTGCGGGACAAAAGTCTGACTCGCACTCGGCCAGTTTTATTTCTGGTTATCGAGTCAGGGGGTCCAGATATTTTTAATTAAATTTTGTAAATATAAGACTTCTTCTCGAATAAACGGCTTGACCGATTTGCCTGAAATGTTGTGTAAAGACAGTTAATAGGATATAGGATACTTTTTTCTGGCTGTCGAGTCAGGGAGTCCAGATATTTTTAATTGTATTTTGTAAATATAGCTCTTCTTGAATAAACGGCTTGACCGATTTGGCTGAAATGTTGTATAAAGACAGTTCATAGGGCAGAATAGTATATTGAATACTTTTTTTTTTGCTATTGAGTGTCCAGATTTTTATTATCGAATTTTGTGAATGTGTGGCCTCTTATCAGCTAAACAGCTTGACCGATTCAGATGAAATTTTGTACAAAGACATTTAATAGGGCATAAAAGGGCAAACAATACTTTTTTCGACAGTTAAGTGTAGTTAAGTCTGTGTGGATGCCTATATTTTTGTTAACTTTAGGTACTATCGAGGGACAATAGTCCAGTAGCACCTCAATGTTCATAGTAGCCTGCACGATATTTCTGTCGAATGTTCCGGTGGTAGGACACTATCTAGTGTCCGTCTGGCCAGCTACCACCCTCAAGTTAGAAAATCTGTCGTCAAACATCTAATGTGTTCCGGCAGCTATCTTTGATGTCCAGTTACCATTCTAGGCCTAGCGTGCTTACCATTTTCGACGGCATCATCGCTTACCGACACGTGAGATAGTGGTCAAACGCTAGCCTATAAAATATTTAAAATAATAATATCGTTTAAAAACTAAAAAAGAACCGACTTCAATGCCGCGCTATTCATTTTCAGTACCAATTTTGAGATGTTTATCTCAATATCTCTGGAGATACTTATCAGACCTCGATAAAATTACCATGGTACCGCACTTGGGATATCTCCTTTCGAACAAAAAAAGAATAATCAAAATCTGTTCATAAACGACGAAGTTATCCGCGAACAAACATAAAAAAATAAATATATATACGGTCGAATTGAGAAACCTCCTCCTATTTTTGAAGTCGGTTAAAAAACAATTATAAATAGCTTGTATTATTTTATATCTGTTTAAACAAACTTCGCTACTATACCTATAGTTACCAATACCAATTTCAAAATTACCATTACCAATTTACCTAAATTGGTGATCTATGTTATATGTGAAATAAAATAAATAGCACGGTGATGTTATCTTAAGTTGAAACAGTACAACCTTCAATTATCAAATTTTAACCTTTGTGTCATCGGGGTTGACTTAGTAGGTCATAAAAACTGTCAGGGTCATAAAAAGTCGTAAAAAATTTTCGCGCTCTCTTCGCTCGCGCAGTAATAGCGCTCGCTCCGTTCACGCAAGCATTTGTTATATCTACTTTGTAGGAAACATTTCAGCAACTTTTTTATTTTAATAGCCACATGCATCAAAACGAGTCATAAATTGAAACAGTACAACCTTCAATAATCATAATGATTATTAACCTTAAAATAAGTGTATAACAATTTTAACCTTTGTGTCATCGGGGTTGACTTAGTAGGTCATAAAAGTCGTAAAAATTTTTCGCGCTCGCTGCGCTCGCGCAAGCATTTCTTTTATCATCTTTGTAGGTAATATTCCAGCAACTTTTGTATATTAATAACCACATGCATCAAAACGAGTCATAAATTAAAACAGTACAACCTTCAATAATCATAATGATTATTTACCTTACAGTAAGTGTATATGAAGTTTAACCTTAGGGTTATCGGTGTTGTCTTAGTAGGTCATAAAAACTCTCAGGGTCATAAAAAGTCGTAAAAAATTTTCGCGCTCTCTTCGCTCGCGCATTAATAGTGCCCGCTCCGGTCACACCAGCATTTGTTATATCTACTTTGTAGGAAACATTCCAGCAATTTTTTTTTTCAATAGCCACATGCATCAAAACGAGTCATTAATTGAAACAGTACAACTTCCAATAATTATAATGATTATTAACCTTAAAATAAGTGGATAACAATTTTAACCTTTGTGTCATCGAGGTTGACTTAGTAGGTCATAAAAGTCGTAAAAATTTTCGCGCTCGCTACACTCGCGCAAGCATTTCTCTTATCTTCTTTGTAGGTAATATTCCAGCAACTTTTGTAGATTAATAACCACATGCATTAAAACGAGTCATAAATTTAAACAGTACAATACAACCTTCAATAATCATAATGGTTATTTACCTTAAAATAAGTGGATAAGTTTAACCTTAGGGTTATCGTTGTTGACTCAGTAGGTTATAAAAACTCTCAGAATCATAAAAAGTCATAAAAATGTTTCACGCTCGCGCAAGCATTTGTTTTATCTACTTTGTAGGTTTTTTTTTTCAAAACAGTACAACCTTCAATAATCATAATAATCATTTACCTTAAAATAAGTGGATATCAAGTTTAATCTTTGTGTCATCGGTGTTGACTTAGTAGGTCATAAAAACTGTCAGGGTCATAAAAAGTCGTAAAAATGTTTCGTTCGCGCAATGATAGCGCTCGCTACGCTCGCGCAGCTATTCCCCTTTTTTTCTTTGTAAGTAATGTTTGAGGAACTTTTGTGTTGAGTCAAACATTTAAACAGCACAACTTCGTATACCTAACCATTAATGACTTTAACAATAAAGGATATTGAGTTCGACTTTGGGGTCATCTATGGTGACTTGGCCTAAGAGATCATCGATCTAGACCTCAAAGGTCATAAAGACTCAAATAACGCGGGCGAAGCCGCGGGTAACAGCTAGTTACTTATATAACTTTATATATTAGCTGCGCCCAAGGCATCGTCTGCCTTTAAAACTATCCTATGTGTTAATCCAGGTTACATCTATGTGTAAAGTTTCATCCAAATCTTTTCAGCCTTTATAGCGAATTGATAAAATACAAGATACAACTATGCATCTTTACTCACAAACTAAACTTAATATTAATACAAAATCAACTACGACTAGATGGCGCTGAAGCGTGTTGTAATCTGCATCACGCAAACGTTATTTTCCGCGACGTCAGTATGTGATGCATTTGTATAGTCATTAGATATATGAACATTTTAATTTGTTAAAAAATACTTCGCATTTATAATATACTAGCAGCCCGCCCCGGCTTCGCACGGGTAGAACATATATGCCTACAAAATTTGCATCAGTTTGTTGCATCGAATATAAAATTTTAACATATTTAACAATCATCGTCATATTTCAACCAATTTACACAAAACCTTAACGAATTATGCACTTAAACCTTCCTCATAAACACTCTGGCTATTGGTGAAAACCGCATGATAATCCGTTCAGTAGCTATTGAGATTATTGCGAACAGACAGACAGACGCAGTGATGGACTTTGTTTTTAATACTTACGTAGTGATATTGGACGGCCCTTTGGCGTAAAGGATAGTTACCCTGATTCTCACCCGACGGTCGTTGGTTCTAATTCTAGCTATATACCTACCAATGAAAGTTTATGTGCATTCATGAATAATGGGTTTTCGTACAGAGGTAGTGGGATCATTAAATCTACCAATAACTAAGATAGTTTAACTAAAACAACCGACTTCAATGCCCCGCGAGTCAACTTCAGTAGCAAGTTTGAGACGTTTATCGTTATATCTCTGGAGATACTTATCACATCTCGATGAAATTACAATGGGACCACCTCAAAAACGTACCCTACGATTACAAAAAGAATCATTTGAATCGGTACACAATTGACGGAGTAATCACATAACATACACACACAAAAAAAACATACAGACGAATTGAAAACGTCCTTATTTTTGGAAGTCGGTTGAAAAATAGCTTACCACCAAGGAGAACATCTGCCGCCGTAACCTTAGCGTAACGAAATAAAACTGGCCAAGTGCGAGTCAGACTTTTGTCTCGCACACAGAGGATTCCAAACCACAGTATAATAATATATAAGTATAATATTATATTATATTACCGTGTCAATACCAAACATGTTTATTAACTACAACGCCATCTAACGAATGTCTAACGAATGTCTAACGAACTTCTTACACCTACTAAGTGAACGTTAACACAGAGGTAAATAATATTATTTTTTAATAAGGTTATTATAATCGTTCATAGATGGGCTATAGTAAAAACACGTTTTTTGTATGGGGACCCCGTTTAATTTTTAACTTTGTTCTGTTTTTACCCAACTGCGCGACGCAAAGGAGAGGTAATGTGTTTATCAGTCTATATATGTATGTATGTATGTATGTATGTTTGTTCCTTTGTGGCACACTAGAGACCAAACGCGTGGGCTGATTTTGATAATTGGCACGTCAATAGATTTGCCATGCTAGCGCGAGTGTCAACGAAAACATAAAAAATTTAAAAATTCAAAATGGCGGATTTCAGACGCCAAAATTTGGGGTTCAAAAAAAATTTTGTTTTCAAAACCTATCGACTGTGGTATCGAATTAAAGGTCTTAAAATGGAGATTTAAAATATATTTATAACAAATAATTTATGATCCTACAAATCGAAAAAAAAACGATTTTACATGCCGCGTTAGTCACTTTCAGTAACAAGTTTGCGGTGCTTATCTCTGAAGTTACTTATCAGATCTCAATAAAATTACAATGAGACCAAACGAAAATCATATTAACTCAAACAAAAAAAGAATTTTCCAAATCGGTTAAGAATTGATGGAGTTCTGAGGTAACAAACAACCTCTTCCTTTTGGTATAGTCGTTTAATAGTACAACTGTAAAGTAAGTAAGCTTAAAAAGCAATACCCTATCTATATCACGCATTTCGGTTTTTTGTTCAGATTACGGAATTTGCCGTCCTTTACTTAACTAAAAAGTGTAAATCCCCATTCGTTAAGCCATTAATGTGTCCCGACTGTTAAAGTCTCTACATTCCATATAACAAAGTATAATTTATTTTATGAGTGTATCGACCGAGAAAGAATTTAAATAGTATAGTTTTTTGATATCCCTAAACAGAAGTTTAAACTACTAGACTTACTTGTTTTTTCTTTTCAGTTCGTTTTTTAACACTTCACTTTTTGCGTAGTCGGGTTCTTTGATTTTTTAATTTAATGTTTTATTAGTATTTATTGTTATAGCGGCAACAGAAATACATAATCTGTGAATATTTCAACCGTCTAACTATCACGGTTCATGAGATACAGCCTGGTGGCAGACGGATAGACAGACAGACAGACAGACGGACAGCGGAGTCTCAGTAATAGGGTTCCGTTGGTACCCTTTGGGTTCGGAACCCTAAAAAGTAGGGGTTTATACGTTTAACTTGTGTCTCTGTGTGTCTGTCTGTAGCATCTTAGCACCCAACCGGATAAACCGATTTTGATTTTATTATTGATAGTTTTTTTTTTGTTTGATAGATATCTTTATCGAGAGTGTTCTTAGCTTTAATTTATGACAATTCGTTCAATCGTTATAACACTATGAGCTTTTTTTTAGTTAATTGCACTATGAAATCAACATTCATAGGTCTGATCAATTCGAAAATCTTCTTCTTCAACAATATTGTAAGAACATGGAAGCATTGACCTGATGCTGGGACATCTCCTGGACTCTACAGAATACTCAAATCCTCACCAACTTACAGCTCAGATTCTAAATTACGTGTTTAGAGTCATTGGAACGCTTTTAATGCAAAAAGATTATACATAGATCAGTCGGGGTGATTTAAAATATTATATTATTATATATATAGATGAATATTATTTTATACAATAGATCATATTATTATACTATATTGACTTCAAATTGATTATGAACGGTGGGGATCTACAGAATAGCTAAGCTTTAATAATGTTTTCGTAGTAACTATGAACTAATCTGTGGTTACACTGCAAATATTTTATTAATTTTGCGACGCGTGTATTTGAAATTAGTGATATCTTCTTGAGTTTTCATTTGAATTATATACTGTAAAGGACAATTTTAATCTATAATATGTGGCCAAGCTAATTATGTTTAATTTTTTTTATGCTACCGATATTAAAATGAAAAAACGGCGTAAAATTCACTTTCTCGACTTCAAATTCGACTCTTAGTTAGAAATATTGATGTTATTTTGTGAGGTAAATAAAAAGAATTTTAACATTTCAGTTTTTTATTTTTTATTTCATTGAGTCAACCCTTTACTGTATGAGGCGCGCGCTGATACATCGCGCGCTGAACGAAGTAATAACAACGCTAGGTCGAGCGCCTTAGACACATTTATTCTTGTATTGTCTGAAATAAACGTTGGTATTGTGTTTTTGTAGGGGAGTGAAGTATCTGTTACGTAGTAACTATTATATAATCTGTGCAGAAAGTGTTCATTTGGTTTCGGAACCCAAAAAAATTTACTTCAAATGCCGCGCTAGTGAAAATATCCACTAGTCATAATGATGTCATTAAGGTATTAAAGAACAATGTCCAAAATGGCCCTGTGCAATAAAAGCATCTGACACACACGATAATTATTTTTTTATTTTATTACAATAATTTCAAATACTTTTATAACATGGACTAGTTGTATTCCAAAATGAATATAAAAAAGTATTATTTTCGATTATTAACATTAATCGCCGCCATATGGCCGCCATCTTCGCCAAACGTCATGTCATGTCAAAATATATTAGGTATGCTCAAAAACGTTGCAGCCTAACAAGGCTGTGCCCGGTAAAACATTCCTGTGAAGACAAATTATTTCTCCCCACCTTTGTTTCTATCTCGCTCACAGTTACCGTAAGAATATGTGCCAAACAACCCGTGTGTGATGTTCGTAGACGACGCTATAATCTATATTCCACAAGAAAACTATACCCGTTTTGAATTCGAAGAAGAGGTCAATACAACTCTCGAAACCGTGACAAATTGGTTAGATTTAATTAATTTGAAAGTTAATGTCACAAAAACTCATTCCTTACAATTCCGGAATTATAAAATGACACCATTAAACTTAAAAAATATCAATATCTAAGGCAACTCGATAAATGAAGTAGATACGAACAAGTTTCTAGGACTAAGTATAGACTCAAATTTAAATTGGAAACATCACATCTGTTATATAAATAATAAAATTTCACAATTTTCTTACAACGTAGTAGATATAAACATAATATATGTATCCCACAAAGTAACAATTCGATGTACCACAGAAGCCCATTTATAAGTGCTATTAATATTTACAATCATCTTCCCTTACAAATAAAATTATTAGACGGGACGAAGTTTAAAATATCTCTCAGAAACTGGGTTGTAAATAACGTATTTTATAATATAAAAGAATATTACGATCTTAAAACAGATTAGGTAGATATAATGTATATAGAGTGTAAATACTAAGTAGCAGTTCTAATTCATATAAGATGTAAGTAAAAATATGTTTAAAATAATTAATTTTAAGTTTAATATGAATTAATTTTTAAAATAATTTATTAATATCAATTTGTAATATTACTAGAGCAAGTAATATTAATTATGTACGTAAGTAATTTGAATGAATGAATGAATAATACTTTATTGCACATCGAGAACAAAAAATAAACAAAATTAACAGAAGAACATAACATATCGGTAGTACAATGGGCGGTCTTATCGCTTAGAGCGATCTCTACCAGACAACCTTTGGATGGAGAGGATTTCCAAATTATAATTTTGCGGTGGTGTGCAGCTATAAGTTAACATATATATGAATATACTTAAAATTAATACTTACACATATACACAAACATAATACATAACATAGATACATATACATTGTAACTAAATAGATATTATTAAAATAGATACATATACCTTAATAAATGAGTTCATAAAATCAACTATGGGAAAAATAGTGTTTAAATACCATATTTTTAAAAGCTTGTGGAGATTGGGCTTGTCTTATTGTTGCAGGAAGTTCGTTCCATAGGCGGACAGCTAGCATGGAATAAGATTTGTTGTAGTAAAGTGACGTGGAGTGATGTTGAGGTGTCTTCAATTGAAGGGTATACTGGGATCGAAGGGGGTGGGTATTAGTAAGGTGGAGGAATTCGAAGCGCTCTTTTAGGTAAAGTGGAGTCGTAGGAAGGAATAGGATATTGTAAAGGAAAGAAAGGATATGCATGTTCCTGCGAAGGCGGATAGGTAACCAATTGAGCCTTTTTCGGAATTCGGAGACATGATCATATTTCCGAAGACCGAAAATGAATCGGATACAGAAATTTTGCAGTCTTTCTAGCTTATCAAGTTGCTCTTCAGTCAAATCTGGATAGCAAGCATCTGCGTAATCAAGTATAGGCAAAAGAAGAGATTGTGCTAACGCAGTCTTAGTGGTGATAGGAAGAAAATTACGTAATCTTCTGAGTGAAGATGCCGAAGCATAGATTTTCCGGCTGACTTCTGCTAGTTGGTTCCCGAGGTTCCCAAGATAGCTGGTTGTCTATGAGTAACTCTAGATTTGCTAGTTTGTAATTTGTTATTTAGAATATTATTTTTTAGATACGTAACGCAGTTAATTATTCCATAACTTTGATTTTTCGCAACTACAAAATTAACTTTGTTTTTCATAGTGTTTGTATGAAAAACAAAGTTATCTTTGCGGTCGCCATATCTCTAAAACTGCTGACTGTATTTCGTTCAAACCAATTTTCGTTGATAGTTTTTATTGAGATCTACAGCATATATTTTTTTTAGATTTTTCATTCCCATACTTTAAAAGTTAGAGGGGGGGGGGGGGGGGGGGGGGGGGACACACATATTACCACTTTAGGCGCGCCTATCTTTCAAATGATTGACTTTAAGAAAAAAATATTTTAGGAACCTCAATATCATTTTTAAAGACATATCCATAAACACCCCACACGTATAGGTTTGAAGAAAAAATTTTTTTTTTGTTTCATTTCTAAGTATGGGTTAACCCTTTAACTTTTATATTTTCTGTGTCTTTTATGTTTTATAGTGTCTATGGATAGGTCTTCAAAACTGATATTGAGGTTCCTAAAATCATTTTTTCTCAAAGTCAATCATTTGAAAGATAGGCGCGTCTAAAGTGGTAAAATGTGTGTCCCCCCCCCTCTAACTTTAAAGTATGGGAGTGAAAAATCTAAAAAAAATATATGCTGTAGATCTCATAAAAAACCAACAACGAAAATTGGTTTCAACGAGATACAGTCAGCAGTTTTAGAGATATGGCGACCGCAAAGACAACTTTGTTTTTCATACAAACACTATGAAAAACAAAGTTAATTTTGTAGTTGCGAAAAATCAAAGTTATGGAATACTTAACTGTGTTACGGAACCCTACGAGTGCGAGTCCGACTTGCACTTGGCCAGTTTTATTTGTGAAGTCGTTTAAAAAATCGTGCGGTGCGAGATCTAGGCAGCGATCAGATAGCGCAATAAGTAGTATTTGTACTATATTCATTTTCAGTACCAATTTTGAGATGTTTATATCAATATCTCTGGAGATACTTATCAGACCTCGATAAAATTACCATGATACCACACTTGGGATATCGCCTTTCGAACAAAAAAAGAATAATCAAAATCGGTTCATAAACAACGAAGTTATCCGCGAACAAACATTAAAAAAAATATATATATATATACGGTCGAATTGAGAAACCTCCTCCTTTTTTTGAAGTCGGTTAAAAATATGAACATATTTAACAATCATCGTCATATTTCATCCAATTTACACAAAACCTTAACGAATTATGCACCTAAACCTTCCTCATAAACACTCTGGCTATTGGTGAAAACCGCATGATAATCCGTTCAGTAGCTATTGAGATTATTGCCAACAGACAGACAGACGCAGTGATGGAATTTGTTTTATAATACTTACGTAGTGATATTGGACGGCCCTTTAGCGTAAAGGATAGTTACCCTGATTCTGACCCGACGGTTGTTGGTTCTAATCCTAGCTATATACCTATCAATGAAAGTTTTATGTGCATTCATGAATCATGAGTTTTCGTACAGTGGTAGTGGGATCATTAAATCTACCAAAAAGTAGCTTACCACCAAGTAGCCCGGGCCCGGTGGCGTAATCGGGAGAACGGTCGGCTTTGATGCCGTGGTACCGAGTTCAAACCTTACCGTGCACCAATGGTTTTTTCCATTGAAAAATTTATGTGCGCTTCTCACAGTGGCCCTCCGGTAAAGGAAAACATCGTTAAGAAACCAACAACCCCCGCATGGTGGTAGGACACTATCTAGTGTCCGCCTGGCCAGCTACCACACTCAAGTTAGAAAATCTGTCGCCAAAAACATCTAATGTGTTCCGGCAGCTATCCTTGAGAGCCAGTTCCCCAGTCTAGGCCTAGCGTGCTTACCATCTTCGACCGCATCATCACTTACCAACAGGTGAGATAGTGGTCAAACGCTAGCTTATAAGAAATACAAAAAAAAGGTGAACATCTGCCGCCGTAACCTTACGCGTTCCCCGACGCAAAATGTAGGGGTAATATACGTTTAACGTGTGTATCTGTGTGTCTGTCTGTAGCATCTTAGCACCTAACCGAATGAACCGATTTTGTTTTTATTAATGATAGTTTTTTTTTGTTTGATAGATGTCTTCATCGAGAGTTTTCTTAGCTTTGATTCATGAAAATTCGTTCAATCGTTATAAAATTATGAGCTTTTTTCTAGTTAATTGCGCTATGAAATCAACTTTCATAGGTCTGATCAATTCGAAAATCTTCTTCTTCAACGATATTGTAAGAACATGGAAGCCACCTGGACTCTACAGAATACTCAAATCCTCACCAACTTACAGCTCAGATTTTAAATGTCGTGTTTAGAGTCATTGGAATGCTTTTAATGAAAAGATTATACATAGATCAGTCGGGGTGGTTTAAATATTATATTATTATATATATAGATGAATATTATTTTATACAATAGATCATATTATTATACTATATTGACTTCAAATTGATTGTGATCGGTGGGGATCTACAGCATAGCTAAGCTTATAATAATATTTTCGTAGTAACTATGGCCTAATCTGTGGTTTCACTGCAAATATTTTATTAATTTTGCGATGCGTGTATGTGAAATTAGTGATATCTTCTAGAGTTTTCATTTGAATTATATACTGTAAAGGACAATTTTAATCTATAATATGTGGCCAAGCTAATTAACGTAATTATTTGGATAAGGATTAATACTATATACTTGAAAATAGCCTTGGAAGTTATGTAATATTTTTTAACAAACATTTTAAGATTAAAATGGTTACTGTGAGTCAACCTTAAGAGATTATACGACTGTACGACGACGTGACGAGACTGTAGGTCTTATTAATTGTACAACTCTTGCATAGAAAATATTCTTCTATCTATTTTCAATTAAGCAGCGTTCGTAAGAAACGTGTTTTTTCGGCCGTTTTTTTGCCGACTTAGGTTGCAAATTAGGTCTCCACGAATGTACCTTTGATGTAAACGGGATAATATATAGCCTATTTTCATTCCGAAAGTCCATTCTATGTATTAGTGAAAGAATTTTTTAAATCGGTTCAGTAGTTTTTGGGCCAAATCATTACAAACATACAAAAATACAAAAATACAAATGTTCTCTCTTTATAATATTATTCGTATAGATTAGTATAGAAGTATAGATAATTGAGTTGTAAGCTACCCTGAAATGTCTAATTAAAAAGTATTCGAAATTTGAGTTGCAAGATTCCACCCGGAACGGGAGAAAAACAGGCTAACAAAAAAGTGACTTAATATTAAAAGTATTATAAATAAAATCCGGTACCACCAACAATAACATAAATGCAAAAGTCCATTTCCTTGCTTTTTTTTTTCTTTATTTTCGTTTAATTGCTAAAAAGGATGGACAGATTTAGCTGGGTTAAAAAATGGGTTTTAAATTAAAAAAAGTTAATTAAAACTTCAGCACCCATTTTTTAATCAACTGAATTGATGGAGCTTCAATTTTATGCCGTATGTTGTAATGAGCGCAAAATTTTCGTTGCGCTAAGGTCGCAGAATCGTTGTTTCGATAGTACTCGCGTACGCAGAGAGCACGTTGGCTACCGTTGAACGACACCATGGTACTTAATCCCCATTGGCCGCTCTTTCAATGCGTAACCCTTCGCCCCACCCCGCCCGCCGTTGCTCGATGCGGCAACCGATTCAAATATAAACGGACTTTTGGTCCACCCTGTATTAGTATAGAAGAAGGACTGTGATCCAGGCCACTCAGACAGTAGTATATGTGCTGGTCATAGAATAGAATAGTTTTGAAATGTTTCCAAAAAAAACCGTATAAAGTAGGTATCTCAAAATAACAACTACCTAATTAAGTGATACCACATGAGTAAAGTTCCTTCTTTACTCATGTGGTCTTTGGTAGTTTGACGTTTCGAAATTTTGGTGACAATTGGTGGTCTTATCGCATCTAACTTATCAATTCCAATATTATAAATGCGAAAGTCAGTTTGTATATTTGTTTGTTTGGGACTTCTTCACGGTTAAACGGCTGGACCAATTTAGCTGAAATTTTCCACAGCGATAACCATTATCATGGAACAGGCTATAGGATACATTTCAACGCGGGCGAAGCCGCGGGGCACAGCTAGTGTTATAAATGCGAAGTGTGTGTGTGTGAATATAATATTTGTTACTACGTATCTCCATAACTACTTCACCGATTTTAATGAAAATTGAAATGTAGATAGTGTAAGGTCTAGAATAAGATATAGGCTAATATTATTTTCGAAAATTATCCCCTAAGGGTTAAATAAGGTGATAAATAAAAAAAAATGTCGAAGCTGATACACTGCTGAAGCTCCTCCGGCTTTTATAAGCTCTGTTGTGGATCCGTGTTCTCAAGATTGGACCACGTCTGGAAAATTCTCTTTAGAATAAAAAATATTTTTTTACCCGTGAAATCTATAAACTCAAATAAAAAATACATACAGACGAACTGATAACTTGTTACTTCATGTATCTGGTAAAGATTCCTCTTTCTTTTTAACCTACTTAAAGTTGCTAATACTGCAAAAATATTCAGTAAAGACCATCTTTACTCCTTGGATGAAACTGGCTCAACTCTTACGTACACCAAAGGACGTGTTTACTCTAGAAAAATCGGGGGTCTACAAGATCAGTTGTAGCTGTGGGAGCTCCTATAAATGCCAAACGAAACGCACCGTTGCATGCCGGGAGCACATTCACGCAGTCAGAGACAATGACTCACATAAATCTGCGATCGTGGAACACCTATTGGACTCTGGCACCAACCACTGGATTGAGTTACACAACCCTTAGATACTTTCGACGGAACGCCACTACATACCAAGATTGGTTAGAGAAGCGATTGAAATAACTAAATTCAAAAATGTCAATCGTGAGGATGGGTTCAAACTGTCGAATATCTGGCGTCCAGTGGTAGGTCTGTGTCAGCCTCATGCAAAATATGTAGTCCAAAACAAGAAGCGTGAAGATACTGTGAGTTTTGTGTGTCGTGAACGAGTTTCATCGATAACAAATGGTAGGGGCACCGAACGACCGAAACGAGTAAAAAAGCGGGTAGATCGCTTTGTTTGCTCGTGATACCCTCTTCACCCGCAATCTTCAGTTCGTCCGTGAACATGACGCTTGTAACAGCACCGACATATCGGAAACTCAAATCAAAAGAAAAACATGGTAAATATCCCGAAAACAATATTAATAATACGTATATATTAGTATTAATATGCTGAATCGCTTTATGGGATGACGGTAAAAGAGTACTTAAAAATACTGAAATCATCATAATATCGTAGTGATTTATGAATAATAAACTGGCCAAGTGCAAGTCAGACTCGCACTCGTAGGGTTCCGTACCACACTACAGTATTTTATAAGATCGAGCAAAAAATACCACTATCATTTTCGGCAGCAAAAATTAATAAATAATATATATAAATAACAAAGGTGTTAGGGATCGACATTTCAATATAACACCATCTATGGGACGTTTACCTAACTAAGCGTTCACGGATGGCGTGAATTGCCGAAAAAAACACGTTTCTTGTATGGAGACACTCTATTATTATTAACTTTATTCTGTTTTTAGTATTTGTTGTTATAGCGGCAACCACGGATTAGACAAAGGAGGTTGGATTGGCAATGTGGGCGGGGCAGGCGCGCCACTAGTATGATTAGACAATCATAGATTCATAGAACCACGCGATCATACTTTTTAGTGGCTCGTGGTTTGCGTCGCAGCGCGGAGGTGCGCTAAAATCGTCTCAAAATGCCGTGTTGTGCGATTATTACGTGTAAATTAAAGAGTCAGACATCAAGTATTAAACAAGGAGGAATTTCTTTTCATCGGTAAGCATAAAATCTTCGTATTATAGATATTTTTGTCCAAAAACTATTTTTAATTATGAAATTCTTTGTTCAAACGACAACATACCCAGAGAACAGATAACTATACATTGCTGGTAAAGTACGAATATTTCTACCTCGAGACGCAGTTTACGCGCAATGGATTGCAAAGCGAGCGAAATCACCACGCCTCTCCGACTCGTTATATTCACGTTCGCGTCGGTCGCCGGCTAGTGCTTGCACGGCTGATTGCGCGTGTGATTGTGTGTAACTTATAGAGTCTCGAAGTAATGTGCGTAACAATTGCAGTAGTGTGCGAAGCAATTGCAGCCCCGTGTTCTATGTGTAATTTGTTTATTAGTTTGCGTAATTCGTGTATCTATTTGTATTGTTTATGTTGTGGAATCGTTTGGTGGGAGTAACGCGGCGACGCTGGTTTTCAAACAAAAGTGTGATTATTGCCAATCCAACCTCCTTTGTCTAATCCGTGGCGGCAACAGAAATACATCATCTGTGAAAATTTCAACTGTCTAACTATCACGGTTCATGAGATACAGCCTGGTGACAGACGGACAGACAGACAGACAGACGGACAGCGGAGTCTTAGTAATAGGGTCCCGTTTTACCCTTTGGGTACGGAACCCTAAAAACCGGTACCTACAACGAGATCAACGCACAAGCTTCTTTGACCCCCATATAAAGAGGCAACAAAATGAATTAATTTATGTGAGAATTTTACTTGACCGTTGCCCTAAGACCTCATTTTGCCTCCGATCGGGTGTCTGTTCACATCTTAAGTTAATAAGAATAGTGTTGCTTCAACTATTTTAAAAACAAAACTTAAAAACAGTTAGATGTCATGATATTGGCAGCTCTTAGACCAGATTAAATATACGTGTGTTTAAATAATTATTATTGTTGAAATTAATTCAAAAAGTGATGCTTACAGAAAATTGACAGCTACTGTTTTGGATCTTCAGATACGAAAGAAAACCAACCTTTTACTTTATAGTGTTGCAAGGAAATGTCCTAAATAGTGATGAGGTGCTCGTATAAAACCGTGTCAATTAGTATTGATCTAGATGTGGTGTCATATTCATCCCGATGATATCGTTTACTATAATATATAAATACAAATCAATATTATATCAGTGAGTTGTTAATCTGTGGAAGCTGTTATAGAACTATTAAAAGGTAAGCTCAATTTACTTAATTCTGTTTTCTTTTTGTTTTTATCACTGATCAGGTACACTCATAAGCCTGCTAGAAGACCCGGTGGCCTTCGAATCACCTGGATCTATCTATCTATATTTATATAATGTATTATAATTACTGAAAGGTGTCATTCGTGGATCGAATGAACCGGCTCACACCAAACGCGATCAGAAAACAATTGAAAAGTACTGAGATCGCGTCTGCAGATCGCAGGACGCCGCGGTGTGGCCGTACCTTTAGGCGGAATACCCTATTGCAACGTTTGCCAAAGGTAGATATATTCTTGAACAGTTTCGAGGGCATACTCCGTTTAAGACAATCGATTCCAGAAAAACATGATCGTTGAACATGATTTTAGTCTCATTAAAGTTCATCCGGAGACCGATGCGTGCAGAAGAATCAGCAAGGGTGCGTCAACATGTATTGCAAGTCCTGCACAGTTTCAGCCATGATGACAAAATTGTCCGCAAATCTCAGGTGTGAGAGGTTTTCCCCGTGATATTTATGCCCCGTCCGTTCCAGTACAGCGTCTTGAACATATCTTCAAGAGCATTTGTAAACAATTTGGAGGAAATAAGACATAAATTCCCCTTGTCTCACACCTCCATGTAAAGGGATATGTTCAGTCTGCTGATCTTGTACTTGGACGGTCATAGTCGCGGCGTCATACAGTCCTCTTAACACTTGGACGTATCGCCAATTGACCGTTGCAGGGACTACAGGACAGACTAGGTTTGAATGGAATCAAAACTTTCTCTTAGTCCACAAACGCTAGTACTTACACTAAACGTTGGTACCAACGTAGTACATTAACCGTGTCTATATATAATAGCCATTGGTCTAGGGGTCGAACTGCAAAGTTAAGTGTGACCTTAAACGTAGTTTGACAAGTTTGTACGTAAGCCTCGGTACGCCAGACCAACTCGCACTTGGCTGGAAAATTTTGATTTGATTGTTATTGTGATAGTGGGATGGTTTGGCAATGTAGCTTATGAGCATGATTAAAAAACCAATGGAGTTAAAGATCTCAAACATTCAGAAAATACATATTTTATTAGTACCTACATATCGTATAAATATCAATTAAATATCTTCCGGGGCAGATTTACTTAGCCTATACCCCTAGGGCCTTTACTATGTATTTTATTTTGGACTTTCAAAAGTGTACGATGTACCTACTTGAAAAAAACGATTCAATATTGGAAATTGAAATAATTTTTTTTTCCGAAAAATTTCAATTTTGAAATGACGCCACAACATTATACAAAAGAGCATTAAACATTTGATTAAGACAATGTGTACTATAGCTGCTCATAGAGGTATAACTTATGGTTACATGCATCCTAGCAAATGAAAATTGTAGGTAGTTGCTTAATTTCGCTAAAAATCATGCAAAAAAAAAAGAAAATGGCCGCGCAGTGATCGTCAAGGGGTGGGCATTTAAAATGTTCCTAACACAGACGCAGTCAGCGCGATGACGACAAGGGGGCGGGTTACCCCCTTCACTATCGCTCAACTACTACCCACACATGCCCGTAAAGCTAGTATAAAATGAACCCTGCCGCCGCTCTCGTCGCGATACATTATATTATATGGAGGGTAGTTCGACGCGCGGTGACGGTTCTATCAATACTGGTCGCAAACATTACCGTCGCAAAAACTACACTCGCACGGACACATTTCGGTCCGTATAGGTACTACGTGGTAGGCATAATATTCGAAAATATACGTGTTCGCAGTCGTTTGATGCTCTTCTGTGCGCCGCAAATGAGGTGGACTGTGGAGAAAAATGATTGCATGATTCCGCTTTATTTCGCTTCGGGAGCCGCACATAAATGAAAAGTACATAAGAATAGTTAATTATGTATCTACCTTTCTATACATTTTGTTCCGCGTACAACTAGATAGGAAGGCAAATATTAAAGTTACGGCCATACCGCAGCGTCCTGCGTGCGCGATCTAGGCGGCGATCAGATAGCGTAGTAATATTCGTTCTGACTCGTTCACACCAAACGCGAACTACGGCCATCAGAAAACGATTGAAAATCAGATCTCGAACGCGCACGCGGACGCAGGACGCTGCAGTGTGGCAGTACCTTAAGGGTATAAGCTTAATTCTGTTTACAGTTAAAGCTTATGGTTCTGTAGTTTCATTAAGATGCTTTTTTTTAGGGTTCTGTAGCCGAATGGCAAAAATCGGAACCCTTATAAATTCGTCCTGTCTGTCTATCTGTCCGTATTATGTCACAGCCACTTTATTTCGGAACTATTAGGACTACACAGTTGAAATTTGGTAGGTAGGTGTATTCTGTGAACCGGTTACAAATATTTTTCATCATACTTATACGTGCGGGATGTCAGATAAGTCTTTAAAAATGACATTGAGGTTATTAAAACAATTGATTTCTCCAAGTCAAATGTTTGAAAGATAGACGCTTCTAAAGTAGTAAAATATGCCCCCCTCCTCTCTCAATTTTTAAGTAAAGGAGGGAATAATATATACAATTTCAATCAATAAACAATTTCAACGAAATTTGGTTTGAACGAGATATACTCAGCAGTTTTTGAGATATAGCAACCGCGAATATAAGTTTGTTTTTTATACAAACACTATGAAAAACAAAGCAAATTTTTAGTGGCGAAAAATTATAGTTATAAAATACTCTACTGTGTTACGGAACCCTATGAGTGCGACTCCGACTTGCACTAGGCCAGTTTATTTAAGCGTGTAGCATACGCTGGGTATGCACTAGAAATGTAATAAATAACTATTATTATTTTTTCTATCGTAATAAAGTCCATGTCTAAAAACAATTTATTAATATACTTAATTGCTATTTCCTATTTACTTTTTTTCTGTGGTTGCGTCCGCGTCTGAGAAAAATTACAACCGTACCGTTTGTACCGATTTTTAGGAACGCACCTTTAAAGCAATTTTTTGGTCTCAATATATCATGGCAGGCTGCAGTGTCGCACGCACACTAAGTGAAGAATCAACACGCACACAGCCGCGTGGCATCATCGTCAACTGTATGTGGCTGGTAGGGGTAGCGTTGGAAGAAGAAAAAAAGTGATTTTTCGTTTTTTATTTTTTTTTCCTAAATTCTGTTATTATGTTTATTATGTTGTGTCTATCTAATTTAAGTAAGATGCCATTTCTTTCTTTTTTAATCATAAACTATGATTCGTTTATCAATTGATTATCGGTTGAAAAAATTAAATAAAATTTCTATTTGTTTTCTAATGTTAACTTTTTCTTTTTTAATATACGAAAGACATGTGCTCATCAGTATGTTGCTGGCCTACATAAAGACCTTCTAAGACATATCACGGAGCCCGATCTTCAGTTCCTTTCCAGTCATTGTTCACCGCTTCGTCGGTCACAGGACGTTCTACGTTGTTTTTGACGTTCGCAACGAGTCAGTGAGAGTCCAATCTCAATGATTATCTGTAAATGTTTTTCAGTAATATCAAAATCGAGCACAAGAAGATTCCCGATCGGCCTAAAGTAAAAAAATAAAACTGGCCAAGTGCGAGTCAGAGTTTCAACCTCATATATTTTATTAATTGAAATTACCAAGAATATTTTGTTTGGTCGCGATCTAGAAAGACGAGGCTCGTTTAGTAGCGCCATCTATGTTAATTTGCCGAAACTAATTAGATAGATGGCGTTTAAAAACACGTTTTTTGTATGGGGACCCCCTTTAATTTTTAACTTTATTTTGTTTTTAGTAATTGTTGTTCTAGCGGCAACAGAAATACACCATCTGTGAAAATTTCAACTGTCTAACTATCACGGTTAATGAGCTATAGCCTGGTGACAGACGGACAGACAGACAGTCAGAGAGACAGACAGACAGACGGACAGCGGAGTCTTAGTAATAGGGTCCCGTTTTACCCTTTGGGTATGGAACCCTAAAATCCGGCCAATTGCGAGTTGGACTCGCGCACCGAGTTTTTATGGTAAAAGGTAACAGGACAAGCATGACGCCCGCCTGATGTTAAGCGATTTCGTCTACCTATAACAGATACAGCGGCATGCAAAACTCTAGACTGTTGCCAGAATGTTGCTTGTCACTGCACTGCGCCTGTTACCTTGAGACATAAAGATGTTGAGTCTCACATGCCCTGTAATTTCACTGGACACCTTGCCATTTTAACATTTCACATTTTAACCGAAAAACATTCCTATTTTACGGCTGAAAATAGGTTAAAGGAAAAAACTTAACTTTGCAGATTCATCCCTTGACCGAAGCTCAGACGCGGTTACTTCACCAACCGCAAATAATATGTTTGTAATAAATTAGCTTTTTTTGTTATATTAATACTATTATTATTATTATTTTAAGCTAAATATGCTTGTGTCTGAAGTGGGTTCACGTAAATAGTTCAATGGGTGGGGTGGGGATCGAACTCACGACCTCTCGATCGCCAGTCCGACACCCTATCCATTGGGCTATTGCCGCTTTATTTAAGGGTTTTCATTTGTTTTTTTTACATGCACGTTTCTTTAAATTGTCTCTTGCCAAATTTTAAGATTCAAGGTCATTCAAGGTTTTGGTTCTCTTGTAAAATCGCAAAATATGTAAAAATATGCGATATAATCGGTCATAGCTTTTAATCGCGTCGACTTACAAGTTCGATTTTTTCACAGCTTTAGAGATCCCCCATACATTCAACTCAACACCTCTACGCGTTCCTGAGAAAAGCGGTATTGACAGACGGACACTAAAGTGATCCTTTAAGGGTTATTTTTTCCTTTTGAATTCCTAAAAATTGTTGTATTTTTAACCGACTTCACAAAATAGGAGGAGGTTCTCAATTCGTCGGAATGTTTTTTTTGTGTGTATGTTTTTTTTTAATCGGTAGGGTTCGTTTCCGAAGTGATCCTATTGTAAGTAATTTCATCGAGATCTGATCAGTATCTCCAGAGATACGACGATAAACGTCTCAAACTTGCTACTGCAACTGACTCGCGCGGCATGGAAGTCGGTTGTTTTAGTTTTTAAACTATCTTAATTATAAACTTATAGAATTAAAATCGGGAATGTAACATGACTCACGCGATGTCGATATAATAATGTGCGAGGCAGCACGCGTCGGCGAGCGCCCTGTACTCAAGATCCTGAAGAAGGCCTCCGGATGAATGAAGGCATGCCGAAACATATGTCGATCGCTATACCGACATCGTCTGAGTCACGTTAAATTCCCGATTTTAAATCTATAAGTTTAATATAAAATTTACGAACAAATATACAAGATACGTGCAAAAAAACCCAACTCTTCCTTGGTAGTTGGATCAAAAGAAAAGTATTTTTAGCGTCTTCTTCTGCATATGGTACCACCCAGAATTTTCTCGGTGTGAGCGGGTGGCTCGCAGCGTTATTAGTTCGGCGCAGTCGGGATAGGTTTTCACAATTTTGAGTCCGGTTATACAATGCGGCCCGTCATTTTCTATGATTAATATCGCCTGCCATGCTATGCGTATTGGTTGGGGTTAAACTATAGCTTTAACGATTTCAATTCACTTCGAATGGGCTGAATAGTTATAACTAATAGACCAAAGATAGATCATATTAGTCTTGTTCGAAATGTCTTGAATAATGTAGACTTTTTGTGCTGTAAATCTAAACTATTTTGCTGACTACATTTCCAAATTGTACAAAATATTTAGGGGAATTATACTTACATTTTAAATTTAGAACTATCCTTGATATGTTGGTAAGGAGTAGGGTATTTTGCAGATTACAGGAGATGCCCCAACAGCAGGTTAATGTTCATACAACATGGTTGAAGCAAGGGATACTTACCGAATTTCAAATTAATCATATCGATGAATGTTGCTCATATAATATGCGTCATAAACAAGAATAGCGCTCGTATTCCTAAACGAATTATCGTGAATTAAAGCTATGAATGCACTTGATTAAGTTACCTATCAAACAAAAAAAAAAAACAATAAATCTGAATTGGTTCATCCGTGCGGGCACTATGAAACCAAAGACAGACAGATATACCGATACACACGTCCAACTCATGACACCTTCTGTATATCATAATCCACGTATAATAATGTTATTTTATTGTATTGTATTTAAAGGAAACAATCCTTGTTAACTCTGTATAATTTCAAAACCTACGTACAATAATATATTCGCATATACCAGGTTCTTGAGTGGAGACCGCGTATTGGCAAACGTAGCGTAGGACGCCCTCAGACTAGGGGAGCGATTATATCCGCAAGGTGGCTGGCAAGAGCTGGATGAGAGTAGCCGAGGATCGTGCTCAGTGGCGTGAAATTGGAGAGGCCTATGTCCAGCTGTGGACGAGTATAAGCTGATGGTGATGATGAAGATATACCGGGTCGCAGGAGTTTGATCATATTATAAATTAAACATCATAAAATCCGTAAACATTAAGCATGCAATAGTATTTATTTTGGCAAGGCAAAATAAGCACAATCAAAAAACTAATTCACTATTTGCACCATTATTGTGTTCGTATTTACATTATGCGCCATTTTCCAATTAACAATCTATAACAAATATCGGCAATGTTTAATAAAATATCCATTAAAACTACCACAAAAGCTTATGTGAATACTAAAAAGCTTGGTTAGGCCTAAAAACGAGGATTTCGGCGGCCACCCCTTTTTGCCCCTTTTTGCAGGAGAGGGGGGTGGGAGATAGGGAGGTCAACTATCCCCCGGCGGCTCTTGACGACCGCGACGCTAGAATATTAATGTTCATACTTAATTGAATATTTTTGACTTATCGATTTTCATGACTTTTGATGTTGATTTTGGATGGAGTTTTTTATGTGTAGTTTGATGATCATAGACGATATAGAGTAACATTAAATAGCGTTAAACTATTTGATATCGCTAGCCTGACATTTATTTGATAGTACTTTATTTAATTAGTTCTATTATGACGACTTGTATCACGATATCTCTTGTGCCTACGAGTATGTCCGTGATGTCAATAAATTATATAATCGTTGCATTTGTCAGGCAACAGAAGCCTAGGGCACGGATGATATAATAGTTACTACGCACCTAGGGTGCTACTTTAAAAAAAAAAATGACCCCATTAACAATTTACCAACAGGCAAGATAGTGGAATCTATTAGATATAAAAAAAATAACGTTTTCTTTCATCGCAAACTTCTGACAGAAAGAGCTGAATTTAGAAAACTGTATAATTGCGTTTTGTTCTTTACTACGAATATCAATCAGAGAAATTCATATCAATGTAAAGCGTCAGAGGTAGAAAATACTCAAAATGTTTGGCATTATATTAGCAGCACTTTAATTTATTTTAGTTTAACTTTTTTTACGGTTAATTACTAATTACACTACGAACGACTTTTACTACTTTTTTTTCGACTTTTTTTACTTTACGACTTACATTACGAATTACGAATATCTTATAAGAACTCTCTCTCTCTCTCTCTACTAGAATCTCTACCAACTTTTGATTTGCTTCAATAAGTGTATTTTATGTACAATAAATACCATTTGTCCTACCAAATATTCTAAATTTGGGCTCATTCCCACTAGTACAACCAGACAGTTCAACCGGTTGAAGTAGTGGGAATATTTTTTCCCTACGGATGATTTTCTTTAGGATTTGGCCTATTGGGAATAACTTTTCAAATTTCATTTGCACTAGTACAATCGAATATTACAACCGTTGAAAACGAAAAATGGAATTTAATACGCCATTTTTTGATTGGTTGGTCAAATAATATTTTAAAAAATTTAAGTTCCTAACCAACTAATTGAGTCCAATCGAACGTCATGAATTGTTTATTATTTAGCTTCCAAGATTTGACCCACACAACCAATTAAATAAAAGACGTAGGGACGCGCAAAATTCTGTCGATACAGAATTTTGCACCACAGTAGGTATCTAATAAAGGCAGACGTAATTATTTAGTTATGTACCAGCCTTTTACATATAGTACTGTGGTGCTTATTATTTATCGCTTACTTCTTTTATATATCTTTTTTATATCTTATAGGCTAGCGTTTGACCACTATCTCACCTGTTGGTAAGTGATGATGCGGTCGAAGATGGTGAGCACGCTAGGCCTATAATGGGAACTGGCTCTCAAGGATAGCTGCCGTAAAAACATTAGATGTTAGCTGGCCAGGCGGACACTAGATAGTGTCCTACCACCATGCGGGGGTTGTTGGTTTATTAACGATGTTTTTTCCTTTACCGGAGGGCCGCTGTGAATAGCGCACATAAAAAAATCAATAATAAATATATGAAAAATGAAAATGAAAAATGAAAAATATTTTATTGGCAGAACAAAACACATAATTTAAGTTACAGAAATGCACATAGAATGATAATGGAATACGATGACAAGAGAACTGTGAAATCCAAACTAGGCTCGAGGCCTGTATCTTGGATTTCCGAGTGTTTGACAATATATATACTTAATCTAAGATTTTAATATGAAAGATCGTGCATTATCAAAAAAAAACATAAAGTAAATAAACCAACCTTAAATAGACCAAAATAACTATCCTTAAATATTCTTCAGTTAGTTGTTTCAATTGTAAGAACCAATAGTAGTTAGCTTGTTACTGATATTATTTTTGTGTTTTCTTAATAGTCTAGTGATGGTTTTGGATAAGCCAACAGAGTGTGTGTGTATGTCTGGGTGTGTGCGTGCGTGTGAGAGTGTTTGTATGTGTTGTGTGTGTGTGTGTGTGCGTACGTGTGTGTGTGTTTTTAAGGCATAACGCAAAAATCATAGAAGGTCCTCAGTGTCTTCGTATGACATTTTTAACAGTAATTCTTTAACTTTTTTCTTGAACTTAAAAACGGAGCAATCTTTAGGGTCGATATAAGTAAATAAAATATTTATCGCATATACCTACCATAAAAAATAACCTTTTTAAACGTTATTCGCGGGATCTTACGGGCTGTCGTGTACATTTTAGATAAAGCAATCGACGGATGTTGTGGCGTTTTTATCAGTAAAGGTACGGCCACACCGCAGCTTCCTGCGTCAGCGTGCGCGGACGCGATCAGATATTTATTTATTTATTCATTTATTAAATTGCGAATACAGGTCTAATGGTCTTCATAAATAAACAAAAAATAAATGTATATCATGCAACTGTATTCCGTCACATGGCATGCAATATATAGGTACATAAAATCAATAAAAAAGAAGTTATGAATCTTTATACAATTAAACAAGTAAATAATTAAAAGTCAAAATTTTAAATCCGAATATGTGGTCCCCCACATAGTCACATGTCAAAATGATAAGAATGCTCAACTTAATTAATGGCAATATTTAAACTTTTTACATATTGTCAATAAATAAATTGCTTGCACTAAATAAATTTGAGGGCCCGGTGGCGTAATCGGGAGAACGGTTGGCTTTGATGCCGAGGTACCGAGTTCAAACCGCCGTGCACTAATGGCTTTTTCTATCGAAAAAATTATGTGCGCTTTTCACAGTGGCCCTCCGGTGAAGGAAAAACATCGTTAAGAAACCAACAACCCCCGCATGGTGGTAGGACACTATCTAGTGTCCGCCTGGGCAGCTAGAAAATCTGTTAAAGTTCCCTCAAGCTAGAAAATCTGTCGCCAAAACATCGCCGCGGTGTGGTCGTACCTTTAGTCTACAACCAATTCTTTAGTTTATTTTTGAACAAAATTATGTTTGAGCAGTGTATTATATCTTTAGGCAGATGATTATACAATGTCGGAGCCACGCAGAACAAACTTTTATTAAATTGGGTCGTACCATTTGTCGGTTAACATATTTTGTGCCTATGGCGCTTACTGTTTAAATGTTCAAACATATTTTCATTGTATTTGACAAAGACTACAGTCTCATATATGCAAGGTCAATAGTTTCAAAGAGATAAAGAATGGTTCACATGTGTCTGTCTGTATAAAGTTGCAAATTCCTCTCAAGCATCTCTTTTGAGCTTCAATAGTATTTAGTAGATAGTGCAGTACCCCTAGTACGAGTTTTTATCGTAAACGCTTTTAACAGATCTCCCATAGTTTTCGACTTATTCTGGCTCCCTGATTGGTCTAAATTTAGTGAAGTATAGTAGCCACTAGAGGCGCTGTACGGTTTTTCATACAAAATTTGTTCGATATACGATATCGAGTTTGGTATGAAAACTCGTACTAAGGGTACAGTAGTGTTTGTATCGACTGGTTTAAAACAAACGCGATCTACGACGTTCAGAAAACAAAAAACTATAAAAAAGTATGTAAGCAATAACACTAAAAAGGGAGATTCAAAATTTAGATCTCATCATCATCAGCCTGTATCAGTCCACAGCTGGACGTAGGCCTCTCCCAAGATACGCCACTGAGCTCGATCTTCGGCTCTTCTTTTCCAGTCACTGCCCACCGCTTTGCGTATGTCGTCGCTCTACCGGATCACAGGAGGTCCTACGCTACGTTTGCCGATTCGCGGTCTCCTCTCTAGGACAAGTCTACCCCAAAGCTTATTAGTCCTGCGGCAGATATGACCAGCCCACTGCCACTTCAGCTTGCTAATCCGTTGAGATATGTATTATTTTTATATTGAAATTTGCACGCCGTCTGGTAAAATACAGCTGCACGAATTAATTTTGTAAGACCACTATGACCAGATATTCTTGAGTCTTACTTAACACAAAGGATGTTTAGAATAAGACAAGATGACTCGTTCTCAGACTTAATGCAAATAAAGGCTGAAGTACCACAGGGCAGTGTTCTAGGTCCGGTCCTGTACCTATTATATACCTGTGATATCCCTGAGTTAGAAAATAACACCATTGCAACTTTCGCGGATGACACAGCCATTATGGCTACAGGGGTCACCCATGAAGAAGCAGTCGCAAAGGTCCAGACAGCAATCAACACCATAGTTGATTGGACAAAGAAATGACGAATAAAGCTGAATGACACTAACTGTCCACATAGATTTTACAAATAAAAGACCTAACTACCATCCGGTATTCATAAATAATCAAGCAATACCATACGACTATAAAGCAAAATATGTGGGTATGACTTTAGACGCAAAGCTGAGCTGGAAGCTGCACGTCAAAAAGAAAAGAGAAGAATTGGAGCTCCGCTACAAGAATATGCACTGGCTGTTCGGAAGACATTCTTCCCTGTCTGTGAATAATAAATTATTATTGTATAAACATGTCCTTAAGCCAATATGGACTTATGGTATCTAGCTATGGGGCTGTACCAAACAAACCAACACACAGATAATACAAAGATTCCAAAATAAAGTACTCAGGAGTATTGTACGGGCACCGTGGTACATCAGAAATGACGATCTTCACCGGGACCTAAAAGTGGAGCACGTCGCTAAAACAATCAAACAGTTTGCTGAAGCTCACGATCGCAGACTTCACCATCATGTGAATGTCGAGGCCATCCAGCTCCTCGACAACACGGACATAGTGAGAAGACTAAAAAGGGTCAAACCCTTCGAGTTACTTTAATGATATTTTATCAAGTGAACAAAGTGTAGTGATAGTGAACGCGAACGCTATTAAAAGAACACAAGAACAAAGTGTCTTCCCCTTAATAGAGACATTAAGAAAAGTGGTAATGGACACATTCTTAGTAATATTCTAATAGTAAATTAAGTCAAAATCAAATTACTCATTAGCCTAGTTGTTATAAGGCTAGGTTGTAATAGTAGTGAGATATCTGCATCAAGTAGATAAATGATTATAAAAAAAAAACTATGACCTGTATTTGCAATGAATAAATGATTATGATTATGATATGTCGATAATTTTAGTTCTCTGGCGAATTACTTCGTTCTGGATTCGATCTCGCAGAGAAATACCGAGCATAGCTCTCTCCATAGCTCGCTGAGCGACTTTAAGCTGGTGGACCAGTCTGAGTGTGAAAACTGTGAGTGTCCACGTCTCGGCTCCGTATGTCATTACAGGTAGGACGCACTAGTTAAAGGCTTTTGTCTTAGGCGACGAAAAGAGTTTTCTGAAATTTAGATCTACTTCATTTTTATTAAAAACATATAAGTAATATCTCAAAATATACAGTTAAGATTGAATGTTAAAAATTAAAACGATAGAAAAATCGGAATAAATTATCCTCCAACCCTTAAATCCCATTTAAAAAACTGACCAAATTAACTAACGACATAAATTAATTTCCAAATAAATTGCACCCAAACTCCAAATAACGTTATCTTAGCAAATTGACGCCGCCCGGTCAGAGTGAGATAGGGAACGGTAAACTTTGGATTCGAGAGGGACAAAACATGTAACTCTGAATTTTACAATTTTGCGCGCCAGTGTTTAGCGCTGTTTATGAGGAGGCGAGGGAGAAGACCGCAGGGAGGGTGTGAAGGGGGGGTTTTATAGTGCCGAAAAGGGGGAAAGGATAAGGAGAAACTGACCGAAACCCCAACACTTAGATATATTTGCACGGCCCCCCAAGATACGGATCGGTGCGTATGTGTGCGAAAGCCGAATTCTCTAGTGACGACGTTTAGAAAGCTTTGTGAAATAATAAGGGTTGCTAAGTTCGGGCGTAGTTGGGGTGGCGAGGGTGAATTCTAATTGGGCAGCCAAATTAATGCATATATCTTCAGCTTAGAATGTTATCTAACAAAAGGAAATTTGAGTTGGAATTAGGCACTTTGTTTCTGTCATACGGTTTGTTATTTTAAAATACTTGTTGGGTCGATGCCGTATTAACTTTTATAGTTATTGTTACGGGCATAGTGTTTCAAAATTCGTGGATAAGCACGATTGGGATATACTTACATATATGTATATTTGTAAACGCTTAATTTCTGTATTCATAAATAGATAGATTCGTTCAATAGCGCTGAAATTATATATTCCAGCTTCTTTTCAAGAGTTTGAGTTACGTTGACATTATAATTATTACCTACACGGTGTTGTGCCAAAGCCTCCATTGATTCAGTGAACTCAATGAAATGGATGTCACTTACTCATACTATATATGTAATAATTTAAGTTCGTTTAAAAAACTAAAAGAACCGACTTCAAACGTCGCGCTAGTCAAAGTACCCAGTAGACGCAGTAACTATTACATAATCTGTGCCAGTAGTTAGTAGTAAGTCGTCGAGATAAGTAAATTCGTCGTAATATAATTGTTGATATATTAAACACGGCTCGGCCGATTTCGTTAAAATTTAAATGTGACCATCTGGGAAGGGTACCCTTTGAAACAAAAAAAGAGTTTTTCAAATCTGTTCAGGCATTTTCGAGTAATTAAGACGAATTGAGATCCTCCTCCTCCTCCAAAGTCCTAACAGCAAAAGAAGAGTTGAAGATCCGCCTCAGTACTATGCTTGGGAGAAGTCGTTGTTCAGCTGACTGCTTATTAAAATAATCATGATTTGTTACAGCAAAATAAATACCTGAAAAGAAAATGATGTCCGTACGTTTGTTTCAGTTGCAGAAAATAAACAATTTGGTACTTCCACCACAGAATGAATGATTTTTTTTTGTAGTGGTGCTACGTAATTTACTGTGAGATGTCACATCTCATTTTCAAGCTGACTTCTCTAAACTTACGCTAAATCGTAAAATATGACTTAAAAGTAAAACTGTAGTAAAACAATTCTTGCTAGACTCTAGAGGGAACTCTAGAATCTAGGGTACGTAATCGAGACTTGTATTTTTAATGGTATATTTTATAAAATCTAGTGGTTGTCCAGTGGTCGACAATCGACTGAAATATAAAAAGATTGCTTTCTGCACTTTTCGTCCCTCTGAACTTTAACTGTGTAAAATTTCACGTTGATCCGTTCGCAAAATTTTCTTAAAGAGTTGTACAAAATTTTCGCTAACGTTTTAATATATAGATGTGCAAACGCGGATTCCATTAATATATATACATATAACGTATAACGTTTTAGGCGTTCTATTCCTTCCTAATACCAAAAACTAAATGTAAACGAATAAATGTTCCTTTCTATTCCTAACGAATACCACTCAAAAACAAAACCCAAAACAAATTAAAATGGTATGAGGTACAGGCTGTAATAAAAATGCTTTTAAGCGTATCATCATCACCAGGCACTCGCAGACGTCTCACTAGACGTAAGCCTCACCGATTTCACACTAGTGAGAACTAGCCATTACCTTAATTTTTGAAGATGTAGGTACTTCTTATAGCGTGGGGAAAAATGATGAGAGTGAATTCTTATGCGCGCACTGCGACAGAATTGTTACTACACACTATGAAGTCATGAATAGTCGATAAATCCCTGTATAGTGTGAAGTGATATCTATACAGGTATTTGAAGATATTTATTTTGGTATTTTCCTATTTTATTAAAACAAGTGTTTATATATAGATTGAAGTTAAATCAAGTCTAGTATTTTCATTTATTACATGCGATCGTGATTGATATAAAATTACCGTGAATATCTTAAAAAAACATTGATTGTTTGTGAATATAAGTCTAACAGATGTTTTAAAAATTTTATAGAGGTTTTTGTATCATTGAATTAACTTAAGTATGTTTTATTTGTTTAAGTTATTTTTAAATTAATATTATATTTTATTTTTTAATTTAATAAATATATGATTCAACTAGCAGACCGCCCCGGGCTTCGCACGGGTAGAATAAAATGTGCATCAGTTTGTTGCATCGAATATAAAATATTAACATATTTAACAATCATCGTCATATTTTAACCAATTTACACAAAACCTTAACGAATTATGCACCTAAACCTTCCTCATAAACACTCTGGCTTTGGTGAAAACCGCATGATAATCCGTTCAGTTGCTATTGAGATTATTGCGAACAGACAGACAGACGCAGTGATGGACTTTGTTTTATAATACTTACGTAGTGATATTGGACGGCCCTTTGGCGTAAGGGATAGTTACCCTGATTCTGACCTGACGGTTGTTGGTTCTAATCCTAGCTATATACCTACCAAAGAAAGTTTTATGTGCATTCGTGAATTATGGGTTTTCGTACAGAGGTAGTGGGATCATTAAATTTACCAAAACTGGCCAAGTGCAAGACGGACTCGCACTCGTAGGGTTCCGTAACAGTAGAGTATTTTATAACTTTAATTTTACGCCACCAAAAATTAACTTTCAAAAGTAAAGTAAATTAACTTTAAAGTTATCTTTGCGGTCGCTATATCTCAAAAAGTGCTGACTGTATCTCGTTCAAACCAATTTTCGTTGAAAGGTTTTATTAAGATCTACAGAATATATTTTTCTAGATTTTTCACTCCATTATTTTAAAAGTTAGAGGGGAGGGGGGCACACATTTACCACTTTAGACACGCCTATCTTATAAATGATTGACAAAAAAGTATTTTAGGAACCTCAATGTCATTTTTAAAGACCTATTCATAGACACCCCACCCCACATGTATAGGTTTGAAGAATTTTTTGTTTCGTTTCAGTTCTATGTATGGGATGCCCCCCCTTAAACTTAATCTACCTACCAAGTTTAAATTCTGTGGTCTTTATAGTTTCGGAATAAAATGGCTGTAACATACGGACGGACAGACAGACTGACATGACGAATCTATAAGGGTTCAGTTTTTTGCCATTCGGCTACGGAACCCTAAAAAGTAGCTTACCACCAAGGAGAACATCTGCCGCCGGGCCGTGGCGTTCCCCGACGCAAAAAGTAGGGGTATTATACGTTTAACGTGTGTACCTGTGTGTCTGTCTGTAGCATCAGGAAGATTAGCACCCAACCGGATGAATCGATTTTGATTTTATTATTGATAGTTTTTTTTTGTTTGATAGATGTCTTCATTGAGAGTGTTCTTAGCTTTGATTCATGAAAATTCGTTCATTCGTTATAAAACTATGAGCTTTTTTCTAGTTAATTGCGCTATGAAATCAACTTTCATGGGTCTGATCAAATCGAAAATCTTCTTCTTCAACGATATGGTAAGAACATGGAAGCATAGATCTGATGCTGGGACATCTCCTGGACTCTACAGAATACTCAAATACTCACCAAATTACAGCTCAGATTTCAAATGTCGTGTTTTGAGTCATTGGAATGCTTTTAATAAAAAGATTATACATATATCATAAGTCGGGGGGGTTTAAAAATATTATATTATTATATATATCGATAAATATTATTTTATACAATAGATCATATTATTATAATTACCATATTGACTACAAATTGATTATGGTTAGTGGGGATCTACAGAATAGCTAAGTTTATAATAATATTTTCATATTAACTATGACCTAATCTGTGGTTTCACTGCAAATATTTTATTAATTTTGCGATGCGTGTATGTGAAATTCGTGATATCTTCTAGAGTTTTCATTTGAATTATATACTGTAAAAGACAATTTTAATCTATAATATGTGGCCAAGCTAATTAACGTAATTATTTGGATAAGGAATTATACTATATACTTGAAAGTAGCCTTGGAAGTTATGTTATATTTTTTAACAAAAAAATAAAGATTAAAATGGTTACTGTGAGTCAACCTTAAGAGATAGACATATGCTGTCGCGGACTTTTTTGTAGGTCTTATTAAGTTGTACAACTCTTCCATACAAAATATTATTCTATCAATTTTCAATTGAGCAGCGTTCGTAAGAAACGTCCGTCCGTTTTTTTGTCGACTTAGGTTGCAAATTAGGTCTCCACGGATGTACCTTTGATTTAAACAGGATAATATATATATATATAGGATATATAGGATAATATAGCCTATTTTCATTTTGAAAGTCCATTCTATATATTAGTGAAAGAATTTCTTTAAATCGGTCCGGTAGTTTTTGAGCCAAATCATTACAAACATACAAAAATACAAAAATATAAAAATACAAAAATACAAAAATACAAAAATACAAAAATACAAAAATACAAAAATACAAAAATACAAAAATACAAAAATACAAAAATACAAAAATACAAAAATACAAAAATACAAAAATACAAAAATACAAAAATACAAAAATACAAAAATACAAAAATACAAAAATACAAAAATACAAAAATACAAAAATACAAAAATACAAAAATACAAAAATACAAAAATACAAAAATACAAAAATACAAAAATACAAAAATACAAAAATACAAAAATACAAAAATACAAAAATACAAAAATACAAAAATACAAAAATACAAAAATACAAAAATACAAAAATACAAAAATACAAAAATACAAAAATACAAAAATACAAAAATACAAAAATACAAAAATACAAAAATACAAAAATACAAAAATACAAAAATACAAAAATACAAAAATACAAAAATACAAAAATACAAAAATACAAAAATACAAAAATACAAAAATACAAAAATACAAAAATACAAAAATACAAAAATACAAAAATACAAAAATACAAAAATACAAAAATACAAAAATACAAAAATACAAAAATACAAAAATACAAAAATACAAAAATACTAAAATACTAAAATACAAAAATACAAAAATACAAAAATACAAAAATACAAAAATACAAAAATACAAAAATACAAAAATACAAAAATACAAAAATACAAAAATACAAAAATACTAAAATACTAAAATACAAAAATACAAAAATACAAAAATACAAAAAAACAAAAATATAAAAATACAAAAATACAAAAATACAAAAATACAAAAATACAAAAATACAAAAATACAAAAATACAAAAATACAAAAATGCAAAAATACAAAAATACAAAAATACAAAAATACAAAAATTCAAAAATACAAAAATACAAAAATACAAAAATACAAAAATACAAAAATACAAAAATACAAAAATACAAAAATACAAAAATACAAAAATACAAAAATACAAAAATACAAAAATACAAAAATACAAAAATACAAAAATACAAAAATACAAAAATACAAAAATACAAAAATACAAAAATACAAAAATACAAAAATACAAAAATACAAAAATACAAAAATACAAAAATACAAAAATACAAACATACAAATGTTCTCTCTTTATAATATTAGTATAGATAAATAAGTATCTTCGAATGTATAGTATGGGCTAACAGTTTCAGAGTTATTTTTGTTTTGTTATGGCAATATTCTTCCGTGCATATATAAGTAAGTACACACACCTTTTTTATCGTTGCCAGCCTTACAAATATAAATGCTACACCGAGGGCATCCTATTAAGGTACTTACGCTACTTACCAGTCTACGGCATCTACTCAAGATCCCGATAACCCCAAAGGTTATTGATTCCTCGTCAAAGCACGGCGCGTCATATCTCATAATTAGTATGCAATTTATTAAAACACTTGCTTGTATACGAATGCTTTTCCCCATAAAAACGTTGTTTAGTACGGTCGCCACTCGTCGGGACGGACAATTTAATATTCTATTTTATACGGGCGATAAGACCAAAGTATGTAATTTCTTGTGCCCCGAATACAGACGAGTTTTATAGCGACGTGGCAGGGGTGTGCTTAAATAGCTTTATTACTTTCCTAAGAGGATATATAGATAAAAAGTATATCCTAGCCGTTTATTTTTGATATTTTTTGGTAAGTATGTGAATTAGTTATTTTAATATTGTACACGCAAATTTCACGAATCATAACTTTCAATTTGATTTTACATTCTCACCTGATATTTCATATATATTTCTCAAAAATGTTACTTTCTAGGCCTATGATATTTGGTCCATACCAAAGCTGATATTTTTGCACACTTGAAAAACCAATAACATGTTGTGAGTGCGAAGCTGTTACATAACTACATTTCTTTCGCTTTGCATACTGGCCAGAAGATTTCTGATTCAGTATATGCACTAGGTACCAATATAAACATGAGAGAGTCTGATTTTTAGGGTTCCGAACCCAAAGGGTACCAACGGAACCCTATTACTGAGACTCCGCTGTCCATCTGTCTGTCTGTCTGTCTGTCTGTGCGTCTGTCACCAGGCTGTATCTCATGAACCGTGATAGTTAGACGGTTGAAATTTTCACAGATGATGTATTTCTGTTGCCGCTATTAAGTTACTAATTAAAGGGGTCCCCATACAAAAAAAAGTGTTTTTACTATAGCGCCATCTAGGAACGATTTTTTAACTTATTAATAAATAATATTAATTACCTACCTTTCTGTTAACGTTCGCTTAGTTGGTGTTAGAAGTATGTTAGATATTCGTTTGATGGTTGTAGTTAATAAGCATGTTTGGTATTGACACGGTAATATAATATAATATTATACTTATATATTATTATACTGCGGTTCGGAACCCTTCGTGTGCGAGACAAAAGTCTGACTCGCACTTGGCCAGTGTTATTTGTCTATTGTCTCATCACAGTTAACCGGCCCGACTGATGACAAGTAAAGTTTGGCGCAACTACTAAATAGCTCGTAGTAGCTATAAAAACCACACATTTTTAAATAAATAGTTTTTTTTTGTGAGCGTCATACATCTAAACAAAACGTATAAACTCTTCTACTACTAATCATAATTAAGTTAAAGAAACTACCTAGAACTATCCACCTTCTCCATCATAAATTTTCTCAACAAAATGCCAATCTCAAAATCGTTTGCAGAATCATGAACATGACACCCCTATCTCCGATGTTGTAAGAAGGCTCCACCCTCTGTATAATAACCCTCCCTGCGTCCCACCCACACTAAGACGACCAGTATATTGAACAAATTTACAGACCGGGATATGCGTGACTCGCTTGCCGATTTCGCTATTAGAAGTTGGGTGAATCTATGTTCGCGTTACCTCGTGTTCACATCTATTGGGTTTCGGAACCGATTTTTAATCTGATGTTACCTCGTGTTCTCATCTATCAGGTGTCGGATCAGATTTTTAATCGGACGTTCCATTGGCAGAACATTTTATATGAAGCTATATTCACACTTGTCAGCCCGACTTAGTCGTTTGTTTTGACAACCCGATTAATAATCGGACACACGACAGATGTGAACACGTTTATGTTTTTTTCAAGCGTGAAATAAATGTTGATTACATAGTTGCGTTCTTAAGATGCAACTAAGGTTGAGTCAAAGGTGGCTGTGAAGAATTTCGGTGCCGCATTCCACTGCCACCTTTGCTATTTCCAGATAAATACAATTCTATCTTAGTTCGGCAATTACTACATAGCTATGCCAGTGCTATGTTCAACAGGGTAGGAACATACATTATATTGATGTTCCACCTGATTTGCTACTAAAAACTAGCTTACCACCATTAAGCAGAGAGTCTAACTGACCATAACCTACCGGTGTACCGGCAAAACACAGCCCTTGAGAGTCAGAGTAGGTATTCTTAGGTCTAGAGTGTTCACCATCTTCGGCCGCATCACTACCAAGTGAAATAGTGGCCAAACGCTAGCCTATCAGATATATAAAAAAAGTTACGTAGCTTTGCATATATGACGCATATTATATGACTCAAATAAATCTTTCAATTTGTACGTAGTTAATTTTACTTTTAATAATGTATGCTGCCAGAACACCGTAAAGCTATGGCTGCAGATTTTTTTCTTGATGATGGTAAGGTACTTTTTGATAGCAAATCAGGTGAAATATCGATATAATATGCTTCTACCAACTATAGACGAACACTCGTGTTAGGATTTGAACTGGTGACCCCTCGCTTAGAAGTAAATCCATCCATCCTTTGGCTCTCTGGCTCTGGCCATCTGGGCACTAGATATTTACATTATATTCTTCCTTTACAGCCCAGGATCAAACTCATCAGAATAAAATCTGAATAGCTAAGAATAAATTAAAATAATCACGTTTTATAGTCAATATCTGACCCTTCTTCTCACGGACTCCTATTAGAATTACAATCGTGTCCAGTTCTATTCCATGAGAAATGAATAAAATTATGAAGATGTTTCTTGAACAATCCTTTAGATATTAATGTATTTAGGGCCTTAGCAATTACAATACATATTTTTGTGTTTAAAAACTGGAAAACTGGGTGTTAAAAATGATGATAAACCATATCATCATTTTTGACACCCAGTTTTTCTATGACCCAGTATTCGTCCACAGTTGGCCTCTCTTATGTGTTAATGGTAATGTTCCGCAAATTGTGTAATGTTCCACGTGAAAAACAGTAAAAATTGATGATGGTAAAATTAATATCATTAACCGTCTTCACAAAAAAGGAGTAGGTTCTCAATTCGTCTGTAGGTTTTTTTTTGTGTATGTTTCGCGATTACTCGATCAATTCTGAACCAATTCGAATGATTCTTTTTGTAATTGGTAGGGTACGTTTCCGAGGTGGTTCCATTGTAATTTCATAGAGATCTGATAAGTATCTCCAGAGATATAACGATAAACGTCTCAAACTTGCTACTGCAATTGACTCGCAGGGCATTAAAGTCGGTTGTTTTAGTTTTTAAACAATGTTAATTATTTTTTTAATTAAATTAGGATATTCATTTTACCGTTTGGTCTTATTTCATTAGTAACAAATTTGATTCTGTTGGAGTGATGAATAAAGGTACGGCCACACCGCGGCGTTGCACACAGTACATAGTACATAGTAAAGGTACGGACACACTGCGTTGTGTCCGTACCTTTACTAATCAATGCTTACATGAATTTTTATTTCGTTTCTTTCAAAATAGTGCCGTGTCACGCATCTTTATGAGGTTCCGCCTCTCTGCAGCCCTAACTACCGGTAACTTGGGCCCTGTCCAACTGCCGGCGGCACTCTATTTTTTTTCAATAATATTATGTATTATTATAATTATTTTTATTGTTGTTTTAATATCTATATTGTAAAAAACCTATAACATAAGCAAAAATAGTATATGACGTAAAATAGTCCGTGTACACATTACTCAAAAAACGCCTACAATTTAAAACATAGCAAACCATTTAATAGAGAACATACTTCGAAATAAATACGATTCTACCCTCGAAAGGATCGAGAGCGTGACGCGACAAAACTAACCCTTCAACCCATCTTTACCCCTCCACCCTCACCAACCTCGCGATTTTCTTTCATCCCACCCTCGGATGGGTCAAGTCACCCTGCTTAAGATCGATGGTGGGGGTGCAGATTAGACTTTGCGATAAGGGTGGAAGGGTAAACCCGAATTAGAGGCCCTTTGTGCTTCTCAGATGGGTCGCCCGAACTTTAGGGGTTGTTTTGACGTGTTTTATAATTAATTTGCTAGTTTCAAACCGTAGTTTAACGAGGGTAGGTGAAATTAATTTTGGAAAAAGGTCCGTGTTTATGTAATATTTGGAACACAACTAGTGGGAAATATGTTTATGTGGCGCAATGAGTGTAGGGCGCAGCAATTAATGAAACATACATATGCAGGTAAAGCCGAGGTACACACTAACAGTGTTACTTATAAAAATATCTTGATCAATTGCTGAACTGCCTCTGAGCTGAGAAGCTCTCAAGGATTTTAATCATTTTCTCAACTTTTTTCACTCACAAACGTTAAGTCAGTCGTTGCTTGGTTGAAACAGGTAATAGATATGCTCCATCGGCTGTTGGCATAGATTATAACCAAATTAGTCGACTAAAAAACGATTCCAGCCCCCAGATATTCATTTTTTATCTGTAACGGAATATATTTGACAGATCAAGTGACAGAAAAAATACCGCGAAATCCGCGCCAGTCTATACTTGGCATACCTATATCAGCTCATTGGTTCTGCCAGCGCCATCTTGCCTCGCAGCAAGTGCTTAACTAGGTCCCAGCGGTGGTTAACTTTGAGAGCTGTCAATGCAATGCTCAACGACCTCTTGATTACTGTTTATGAGTGAGATTTTACTTGATCAATATTTCAGCAATTGCTCAATATTTGAGACATTTTAGACATTTTAAAGAGAAAAGAATTATAAGTAGCACTGATAAATGTACCTACCTTCCTAGCCTACCTCAAGGTCTAGAAAACTCTTATTTAAATGTTCCTTGCCAAAGAGACAATAATAAAATGCTCTTTACGGCTATCTGTCTCTCTCTATCTAAATCTGCCGAAGTAAGGTCCAAGTGAAACGTTTTAGATCTTAAAGAAAATATGTTGAAATTAATGCCTAGGACCTTCACAAAATCAAAATCCATATATTTTTCTTCTACATCTTTATCAACTTCCCAAAATAATCAAACAATAATGACCTTAAGAATATCGAATCCAACAAAGATACTCGTATAAAACTTACTTACAAAACCTTCATTATAATTATGCCTATACTAGTCCACTGCTGGACATAGGCTTCTCCAATATGAGCACAATCGTCGGTTAATCTCATCTAACTCTTATAAAAGATTACATATTTGTTTCTTTAAATATATATTGCAAATTTTTGCTAATTTATCCTCATAATGTCGTCGAAATTCGTCGAGCGCGAAACCACATAGTTAGAAAAGTAGAACATTAAATTATTCCTGGACAAACAAAAGCAAACAAACAACTTATTACCACATTATTTACACAAACCCCCGGTTTTCATTTAACTTGTTTACTGTAAACTGTTACATTTTGGAATATTTACTTCGGTTCTTGAGCACACAATTAAATCATAGATCATGTAGGAGTATATTTTCTTTAAATACTGAGAGAACAAACCAAATGTGAAATAAATATCATGTGTACGTTTACAAACTTACATTTCTGCGCATTTGCTCAAAAAATGCATTTACGAAGCCTGTATACAGTGTTCGAAAGTTAAAAATTACGCACTATACAGCGGAGCGTGCGGTATAGTATATTTCATTACAAGTGCGGAAAGGCTGTCATTGCAAAGAGTTCCGACAAATGTCTACCCGAGCCGAGGCGCAGCCGAAGGCGAGGGTTGACAGTCTGAACAAGTTGCAATGACGGTTCCGCACGTGTACTGAACGATTATTTTTAATACAGTTGCGAAATAATTAAGCAATTTAATAAAATAATAAAAACACAATAAACTCAACTAAATTAACATTTATTTCTTGGAAAAGTTATAATTCACATATACATTGAAATTGGTACAGTATTTTTATACTAACTGGGGAAATTTTAGGTTGCATATTTACTATTTGAGACAAACTATTATTAATTTCGTATGATTGTTCATGTATATTTGTCATACAATGGCGTTTGCTAGTTGATGGAGTTGGATCTGATGAATTATCATTATCAACGAAGGTGGATGGACGAACGTTCTCTGCAACATGTGAAGGAGACGGACTTGTAAAACCGTCTGATTGTCGTTTTAAAAAAGCGTTTAATTTTGGGTATTCACTTATATCCACGTTGCTCCTTATTTTCAGCATACTTTTTATCATCGAAAACCTCGACCATAACGTAGAAGGTTTTAATTTTGCTAAGAGTTCGGAGAAGTATGCCAACATAGCATTTTCTGAAACACTATTTGCTTTTTTCTCTTCTCTCCACGCAATAAATTCGTCGTATGTAGATATGTAGCGACTTCTTGACTTTTCCGGTAAAATGTTCTCCGAAGCATTTTGTGCAATTATACTGAGTTCCGGTGGTGTTAATTCAAAAAAACTAGGGTCGATATTACTCATTTTGTGCAACAAACAAATAAACTCGCAAAGAAAATTTCTGAAAAATGGCGCCAACCGTAGAATATAAGCAGAGTTTTTTTTTTCACCCATTCTGGTAGGCAAAGGGAACTGTGCTCATACAGCCAAGTCTTCAGTAGAATTTTTTTATTGATATGAAATGAAAATGAAATTTAATGAGATGAAATGAAATGAAACCTAACCTAACTCATTCCATCAAATCATTAAATCTGTTATTGAAACAAATTAGTAGCTTCTTTTTAGAAATATACGTATTTGCATGAATCATAACAACTTTTTTGAATTTTTTTAGTAAAAACTTCATGGTTGGTTTTTCTTTTTAATAGACATTATTTTGACAGTTGGGAAAGAGAACGCACGAGTTCGGGAAAGGTAAAGAAAAAGCACGAGTGTGTAATAGCCCACATCCCGAACGCTATACGTCCCTGCAATACGCCACTTTTTGAGCAACTGTATTAAAAAGTACTTACTGCACGTGTGCGGTAAGTACTTACCGCACGCTCCGGAGTATGGCACGTAGTAACTATTATACAATCTGTGGTATGGCACCGTGCGTATACTTTACGGTTTACTTTTAATTTTCGTAAAACCTACATAAGAATTCCACCTAAGAGTTTCATATTGCGACAATAAATAAGCTAAATGATAGAATGTTTATTTTATTACCAATGGTAGTGTTTTCTTGCAAATTTGCTGAAAAATGTTGTATGAAACACGTGCGGATATTGGTTTTAACAATCTCGTGACTACACTACTTGACTACATTCGTCTACTCGTTTGTAAAAACCAACTTACCGCACTAGTATCATAAATAACTATTATCTTCACTCATATCGTAAAGATCTGATTATGAATTCAAAAATAGTACTATAATGACAGACTTTATGCATTACTAGTATACAACTAAAAAGTAAATTTTGGATTGTGTTTAACAATTTACAAAAATATAAAGTGTGTGACACTTCAAAGAAACATAATATTTGATTTACGCAGTGCAACATCTCTCGTCGGATTTGAAAACTGTAATGATTTCTTCCGAATGATTAACTTACGTAATAAGTAGTCATAGATGGCGCCACCAATGCATAATTGGGTTAACAAATGCAATCCACTAATTTCGTCGTATCGATAGTAGAACCGTGGCTTAATTGGCAGAGCACCTGGACGTGTAATCCGGGGGGTGCGGGTTCGAGTCCCGTCGGTACGATGAAATTTTGGATTGTGTTTAACAATTTACAAAAAAATATAAAGTGTGTGACACTTCAAAGAAACATAATATTTAACTAAAAAGTATTATTATTATGATACAGATTTCTTAACAAAATAAGGATATACCATACTCATGTGGATATACCTTTGTTATGTTACGAAATATTTTTAGGATTTCATACTCAAATGGTACCATCAGAACCCGATTACTGACACTTCACTGTCCATTTGTACTCCGTCCACCAGTACGTCCATCCATCCGTCCATCTGTATGTCTTTCATATGGAAACAATCTATATATTATGGGAATCAAGTGAAGAAAGATGCAATGTAAACATTGAATTAGCATTCATTTTGTAAAATAGGTTAACAAAGTGATTCTCATATAAACTATAAGTTCCACAACGTTAGTTACAGAAGGGACATAACGTTTTAATTACGAGAACCATTCATTTCTCTTCCTTTGTTTACTCCTGCAGCCATTGGACCACCATTGTCTTAAGAGAACTAGCTTGTCGCAAACATGAACCTATGTGGATGGATACCAAACCTTAACCAACTTGGAGATATCTCTAAGTTCCTGAAATTCCTAATTGAATGAAGGAATTCCTAGCGTGATAAAATGAGAGAGGGTAGGTAATTCTTAACCAATTACCTGAAAAATATGTTGCGTTTTTTTTCAATTCTTATTTTATTTACAGATATTATCTTTCTTTTCTTTTATTAACCAAGCGAAGGTATCCGTTTAAGCTTGGGTAAAAAAAATGCTTTCATATATCCGGATGTCTGTTCTCCTTTAGTTGTCGCATTTCTCAACTGTGAAATTTGTGTTCGATAATACATATAAAATTATGTTTTTGTTGTCGGTTCAGTTTTTGGAAAATTCTGAAAAAGGCGCATGGGGTTTGAAAACATAAAAAAATAATAATTTAGCCATTTCGAAAAATATCAACGTTTTTGTTACCCTTATTAAAAAAAACGAGAATAGTTTCGGTAGTCGGGTTTCGAATATACTTTTTGCTCTTGTTAATAGAGGCTATTCACATCACCTATTCTTAAATCGGTTTAAGTTCGAGACAATCTAAACTTTGCTATAATGTGTGAATGCCACTCCCACTATCAGTAAGGCATTGTGCTATATTAGATAAACAATGCTTATTGTCCACTGGAAATAGAGATAGTTATCGGTAGGTACCTATTGTTATATTACGCAGGTATTACGTAGTACCCTCAAAACATATAATAGTATCTTGGTCCTTATATTGAATCATAATAAGATCTATAATATCTTATACATAGTAGGTATATGCTGTCTGAATAGGATTTCGATATGCTGTTGCTATGTAGTGAAAACTTTGGATCACTTTTTAAGAATATTGCGCGCATGGAGGAATGTGAGATTTCGCATCGTTTAAATTTTTATGGAGAAAATGCAGAAAATCAAAAGTTAATGTAATATGTGTGGACACGCTAGGCCTAGAATACTCTGAGTCTCACCTACTGTGTGCTGCTAGAACATCGTAGGGTTATGGCGGCAGATTTTCTCCGGTAGTAAGCTACTTTTTGGTAGCAAGTCATGCGGAACATAGATATCATATGCGTCTTACCAGCTTATCATTTGCAACTCTTAAAAAGCAAGTAAAATTCTTCTTTTAACTAAAATTCTAGAATTTCAATCACTCACGTGAGAACATTTTCTATGTATTGACTATTTCACTACGATTCTAACATCTAATATAAAGACAGGTGGTACCTCTCCCTTCCAGTTTTCAGACGTCGGTAGTTTCAAAATGAAAAATCCAATTTACTCCCTTGTTACATCAACTAATTTAATCTTATTCAATGCTTTTCTATAATATAGCAGTGATTTTTATTTTGACAAAGTAATAGTTAGGATTGGTATTAATGTGCTAGACGGTAGGAAAACCTCACTATTGGGTTGTTTGACTTTGTAACTAAAATTAGTTTGTGACCCTCCGCAATGCAATTAGATATCCCTCGGGACTCAAATAGAATTGCTGGCTGAAGGGACCATTTTACTACCTATTTAAAATTAAAATTTCCGAGTAGTAAACTTGTTATTAATTAACTTGAAATATGTGTTATGAATTATATATATATCCACACAAATTGAATTCATATTTCATAGCTTATTGAAAGTATGTACTAAATGTAAGTACGTCAAGAATGAAAAAAAACTCTGCAGCTCTCAGTAAAAAAAAAGTTGGTTATGAAATCTAATTTATAACCATAGATAAATAGTTGCTAGAAGATTTGTTCGAACAGACTTTTAATCAACATTAGCATTGAAATAATGATTTCCAAGTTAAATACTCACACTAAACAATTCTTTTAACTTTCTACATAGACACAAATTGCAGCAAATAATCCTCGAATTTGACGTACTACATTATTTGAATAACTTCAAATAGTGCAGTTGATTACTAACTCCAAGGCAAGCAATTAAAACTTCTTTGTGTGGCCCAGAGGGGAGCGGTTTAAGGGGGGTATAGGAGAGGGGAGGTAGGTCACTTGACTCAGCATAATTGGAAAACTTTCCCTGCGGACGGACAGCAGTGATAAAGGTTACTCGTGTCGTTTCAATGACGAGCTTTGTTAGATCTTTAAGGTTCGGAGGGTAGATAGAAAATGTTTGAAAGATTTTAAGACTTATGCCGGCCCGATGTTCGATGACCGATCTTTGGTATTGTCATAGGTGTTGGGGTGGACGAGTTTTTCAGTGGAGTCAGCAAAGTATTAAATGAAGTGTAAGAAGCCTTCAACTAAGCCTAACTAGTCAAGCGTTGAATTTAGGGAATCTGCTAGAAAGTTATAAATGAACCCTAAATATGAACTTAGAACTTTAATTCAAATCAAATTTCCTAGAAATTTCTCGCTTTTAATAAAACTCTTTTTTACTTATATTTAATTATAAAAATATATTCTTGATCTATTTGTTAGTTTTCGTGTAACCTCAACGGCCCTCTTATCGTAAACTACAAGTGCCCCGCGGCTTCGCCCGCGTTGAAAACTCATTTTATTTACTTAAAACTTTTCTTTTGTAAAAACCATTCTATCATAAAAGACATCAAATAAGAATTAGCCTAATCGGTTCACCCGTTTTCATGTTATTGCGTGACTAAGGAAAATCGCAAAACTTGAAAAAATGGCGAAAAACCCAAAAAATCTCATCTTGTTTCGCCATACAAACTTTGAATCCCCGTTCCGTATCCGGGGGTAAAATTAAAGAAAATCATTTCTTAACGGATACCTTCGTCATAATAACTATCTGCATTCTAAATTTCAGCGCAATCCGAAACAATATTGATTTTCAGACTTTGTTACCCCACTTCACCCTCTTAGGGTGGCATTTTGAAAAAACCTGAATTTCAAATTTTACTAATTTATTTACAGAAGTACTGGTGTGAAATTTCGAATAAAATGACTATCCAAACTTTAAGCTCATCACCACTTCATCCCCTTTAAGAGTGAATTTTGAAAAATCTTTTCTTACCGGATACCTGCGTCAGCATAACTATCTGCATGCAAATTTTCAGCGCAATCCAAAACCATATTGACTTCAGACTTTGTTACCCCACTTCATAAAACCCTGAAACACGTATTTACTCATTTATTTACCGAATTACTTGTGTGAAGTTTCGGATAGAAAAGACTAACTAATCTTGTTTCTCTATACAAAATTTGAATCCCCGTTCCATCCCCTTCAAGGGTGAATTTTGGAAAATCCTTTCTTAACAGATACTAACGTCATAATAACTATCTATATGCCAAATTTCAGCGCAATGCAAAACAATATTGATGTTCACACTTTATTACTCCATTTCACCCTCTCAGGGGTTGAATTTCGAAAATGCCTGAAACACGTATTTATTTATTTATTTACGGAAGCATTTGTGTGAAGTTTAGAATAGAAAAGACTATCTAATCTTGTTTCTCCATACAAAGTTTGAACCACCGTTTCATCCATTTAAGAAGTGAATTTTACAAAATCATTTTTCTGAGAGAACTAACGTCGTAATAACACAATCCGAAACAATATTGATTTTCAGACTTTGTTACCCCATTTCACCCTCTTAGGGGTGGAATTAAAAAAAATCTGAAACACGTATTGCCTTTTTTTTTTTGAAGCACTTGTGAAAAGTTTCGAATAGAAAAGATTATCTAATCTTGTTTCTCCATACAAACTTTGAACCTCCATTTCACTATCTTAAGGGGTGAATTTTGGAAAATCCTTGCTCAGTACACCCTTACGTACTAAGACAAATATACCCTCCAAATTTAAAGTCTCTACGACCAGCGGTTTAGGCTGTGCGTTGTCTTTCAGTCAGTCAGTATGTCAGGGCAAAGGTTCTTATAGTATTAGATATCCAAAGGCTACGCCTTCTTAGTTGTGGTCATTGTCTACGCTTGAATAGTACCTACTGCTTATACATTTAAGAGCTGCTATTATTATTGCTTTACTTGAGCATTTCTCGAATCTGAGCTTTATGTACTCTAAATTTAAAATAACAATAGGCGAACTTTCCACCATTTGCAAAATACCACCCTATATCGGGGGTCACAGATGGTAGCTAGGGGTCGTCTTAATTTCGCCGTTAGAAGACCCCTTGGACATTAATCTGAGGGCCCGGGGTCACTGACACCGAATTAAGAAGAAGGGTCATACGCGATCTTTGCTATGGGTTCCGGTTTTCAGAATGGAATGAACTTTGGAATATTTTGATTTTGGTTACGAAGATTAAAAACATTTATTTTTGACACCGTGGCATAATTTCGTATAGTGCGTCAGAATTATTTGGTTATTATTATATTCATATTATTTTTATTTGGTTTATAACTGAATGGTTTAACAGTTAAGTTACAAAACTTAAACTTAAGTTTTAACCAACTTCTAAACAGGAGCAAGTTCCCAATTTGTCTGTATATTTTTTGTGTATCTCTCATCATTGTGAAGCAATTTGAATTATTTATATTTCCTAAGTATGGTATCAAAAGTAATTAATTCTGCATGTAGGCAGTATTAATATACGCACACATATAAGTCGTAAAATAAATAATATTATGTGAATAATAATTTAATTATAGCAAAAGAAATCTAAATAGTAACGCTTAAAATTTAAAATAAGTAAGATAGTTTGTAACGTAACGGAACGGAGCCCTGATGTGGATGGAACCTAAAAGGGAAAATATGAGCACAGGACACACATATTAAAGATATATTGACTACAAAACACTACGGTACTTAACTTAAACCAAAAAACTATCACCGCACTTCGGGTCCATTACTCCATTATCCTTTCCTGGTATGAGTCAGCAAAGTCCTTGGTCAATAAACTTGGAGTAAGTCATGTTGAGCATGGATATCCTGTTCTCAATGGAAGTCAGGATATCACAGTGTCGTGATAACTGGTGGTATCTGCATTCTGACTCCCGTCTTGGCAGCTGAGCTTTGACGTTCTTCAGAGCATGTGCATGCCTCCGCTCTAGCGTCAGAGACACTCGGTTCAGCATCTTCATACATCTCATTGAAGGCTCTGGATACAATTCCGTTTTAGCGATTTCATCGTAAAAGAGATAATTCATCGTAGAAGATTTTCTACCATAACCATTGGAAGCGTATATATAAAGTACTCTGTGATTGGAACACCCATCAATTTAATTTTCTCTTGCTGCTTACAGAATCTTGTTTTTCCACTTTTTTCATCATTATTCGTACATTTTTTCGTCCAGACCCAAAATCGAATCCCGTCAAAAATGATTTTTCTATACTTCAATCTTTTTTTCAAATTTTGAAAACGTTCCACCCACACTCGAAAAATAAAACGATTACATTCCAATATAAAAAAAAGGATGGATTATGAAAACATGCAAGAAGTCGATTCAAGAACTTAGAAATATCACAAGTTTTAAAACTAAAACAACTGACTTCGATGCCCCGCGAGTCAGTTTCAGTAGCAAGTTTGAGACGTTTATCATCATATCTCTAGAGACACTTATTAGATCTCGATGAAATTGCAATGGGACCACCTCGGAAATGTACCCTACCGATTAAAAAAAATCATTCAAATCGGTTCACAATTGACGAAGTAATTGCGTAACATACACACAAAAAAAATAAGGAAAAAAAAGAAACGTACAGTCGAATTGAGAACCTCCTTCTTTTTGTAAGTCGGTTGAAAATAAAAGTAATTAGTCATCAGCTGTCATGCAATCGTCAACGTCGGACTACTACTAAAAAAATATTAAAGTTAAGGTAGGGTTCCAACCGTACAGTTAAGGTACGGACACACCGCAGCGTCCTGCGTGCGCGATCTAGGCAGCAATCAGATAGCGCAGTAGTATTTGTACCGTCTGGTTCACACCAAACGCGATCTGAAAACAACTGAAAAGTACTGAGATAACGCCCGCAGATCTCAGGACGCCGCGGTGTGGCCGTATCTTTATACGCACCTCTATGTTTCAGTACTTTAGACATTTTTAATCAAAGAAATGAAATAAGATAATAGAACACCATTTATAACCAAATCAATCCAAATAATCCGAATGTAACTGATCATCCGACTGTCATATCAAGTATGGTCCTTTTATGGCCCCATAGAGTTTCTTGGTGTTTCTTCTCTGATGGGAGTATTTCCGAAACACCGGTAGATTCAACAGCCATTCAGTTTTCCCCTTTTGTCCGCAGATTTTCTTTCTAGGCTTGCCATTTTTATTTTTATTTATACAATATTATGCAGCTGACAGACGGACTATCAGTTCCATTTGGATCATGATATGTACTGTGATCGGTATGCGTTTCTCTATGTTGTGTTTCACTATTTCACTTTTTTATTTTTTTTATATAAAAATTGTCTGAAGTACTGAAACACACAGTTACATGTATGGTTGGTTTTAAACTACTTTAATTTTTTTTTTTTATATTCTGACGTAAACGATTGGATGACAGCTGAATGGTTCATTACTTTTTTTTTCTAATTCAAAGCGTTAAATTCTGCTTTTGCTATGTTTACTTGATAATTGGTTATGATTTATTTTATGATTTATGATTTTGACGTGTATATGTGCGTATATTTATACTGCCTACATACTGAATAAATGCTTTGATTCTTTGATTCTTGATTCTTGATTCTATCAAATTCTAATAAGTAGAGATAGAGACATGGAGTTAGTTTATAAGTACCATTTACCACTGAAAAAGACTTGTGCAGTATGTAAAATCGGTTCTTTAGTTTTTTAAATAATAATATTTACTGTTCACTCGCTGTGCCCCACGGCATAGCCCGCGTTAAAATCTACATTCATTCCTTTAAATATTTTTATTCTATAAAAACCTTCTCCTGACAATTACATACAATTACATACAAGTGCATGGTGGTAGGACACTATCTAGTGTCCGCCTGGCCAGCTACCACCCTCAAGTTAGAAAATCTGTCGCCAAACATCTAATGTGTTCCGGCAGCTATCCTTGAGAGCCAGTTCCCATTCTAGGCCTAGCATGCTTACCATCTTCGACCGCATCATCACTTACCAACAGGTGAGATAGTGGTTAAACGCTAGCCTATAAGATATAAAAAAAAAAACAGGAAACACAAGAAAAAAGAATTAGCCAAATCGGTCTACCCGTTCTTAAGTTATAGTGTGACCAGGAGAATAGGGGTTCATTTTTAGGGTTCCGTAGCCAAACGGCAAAAAACGGAACCGTTATAGATTCGTCATGTCTTTCTGTCTGTCGGTCTGTCCGTATATCACAGCCACTTTATTCCGAAACTATAATGACTACACAGGTGGTAGGTCGGTGTATTCTGTGAACCGCTTTAATATTTTAATACAAAAATAAAATAAAAAATTATGGGGGCTCCCAATAAATAGAACTGAAATAAAAAAAAAACATTCATCAAACCTATACGTTCAGGATGTCTTCGAAAATGACATTGAAGTTTCTGAAACCATTTTTACTTAAAGTCAATCATTTGAAAGATAGGCACGTCTAAAGTGGTAATATGTGTCTCCCCCCCTTCCCCCCTCTAACTTTTAAAGTAAGGGAGTGAAAAAAAAAATATATATATATGCTTTTTAGATCTCAATAAAAACTTGCAACGAAAATTGGTTTGAACGAAATACAGTCAGCAGTTTTTGAGATATGGCGACCGCAAATATAACTTTGTTTTTCATACAAACACTATGAAAAACAATTTTAATTTGTTGGTGGCGAAAAATTATACTTATGAAATACTCTACTGTGTTACGGAACCCTACGAGTGCTAGTCCGACTTGCATTTGGCCAATTTTTATATGTATAGATTTTATCGGCATACAGGAGAACTTTACTAATGAATATTTCTCGATTAAATAGTATAGCGCTCAACTTATTTCCCTATATTAGACCTATTCATATAGCACTATATAGTACATACCTACATAATACAAGATACATAATATACGTTGCTATCACTGTCATCCAACTTTATAAATTACTTTCTGAGATAGCCCTGGCCGTTCTACAGTGGTTGCAAAATGTAGTAGCTTCTAAACAATTTCAACACCAGCAAATATACTGCAACAAAAAAAAATATTTTTATCAATTTCAAAGTACCATATCTGCATCCAGAATTCAATAATATCGTTTAAAAACTAAAAAACAACCGACTTCAATGCCGCGCTATTCATTTTCAGTACCAATTTTGAGATGTTTATCTCAATATCTCTGGAGATACTTATCATACCTCGATAAAATTACCATGGTACCACACTTGGGGTATCTTCTTTCGAACAAAAAAAGAATAATCGAAATCGGTTCATAAACGACGAAGTTATCCGCGAACAAACATAAAAAAAAAAAAAAATATATATATATACGGTCGAATTGAGAAACCTCCTCCTTTTTTTGAAGTCGGTTAAAAAGGGGTATGTTGCCTAATCTGAATTATAGTAAATTGTAATAGTTATACATATTGTTGTATCTTTCACAATATTTTTATGATCACAATTAATAACAAATGTAATTGAAAGTAACGAATATCGTCGTGAACTTATTTAACTATCGAGTTGCAGCCATTGTAGAGATTTCACCCGTGGGCGTCACCGCATAGGTGAAGTCCGCAACTATTGCGAAACTTTCTCCGCCCAGCTCGCCGCCCGCCTTTACCTCACTACCTCTACTATAAAATGAGAATCACTATAATATAAGTAGCAGTTAATGAGATTTTGGAAGACGAGTTGGGACTATGTATATTGGATATATGTATTTGTATTGAATATATGTCAGTTGTCAAGCGTCTCATCTAACTATTGTCTACCGATATCAGACAAGCAAGTTAGACCATTTTGTCACCTAACATCAGGTGAGATAGTTGTCAAGTGCTGGAGCTTTGCAATTTCAATATTTAAAAAGTTCTCAAACGTAGAAATGACTTTGACCAGTTTTTATTAAAAGCTTACTAGCAATGGGGGCTGCACATTACTAGTCTTCTTAACTCTTTCAACCATAGACTTTCAACTAAGCTAAATATGCTAGTGGTGGGCATTATTTAACGTAAGTGGTTCTAGAAACTGCTTACGAGGCTAATAGCTGTATACGTCGTTTCGCGGATCAAAAGTGCGATGTGCTGTGATTAACTGTGTTCAAGCTAACAACATTATTCACGAAATAGTAAATAAAATCAAAATAATGTATTACCGAAATAATGCGAAGCTTTCTTATCTTTTTAATGTGATATTGAACAGCATCAATTTTATTTAAGTGCACATACACATACACATTAAGTGGACAGAGCTTTGCCTAAAAAGTGGATACTTCATGTGGAGGGGAGAATTCTACTTACAAGTTGATGGATGGTTGATGTGCGCGTGATTCGCAGGTCGAACGGTAGTCTAGCGCACACCGTATATCGAAAGCCGACACACACAGATCGATATTTACGTGCGGACTCCCATCATCATCCCGCACAGTTGTCCTCAGTACCTAGGTCATTAATTAACCGAGCTCTGAAACTTTGTGGCCCTCAATATGTTAGCTCAGAGCTTGAGCACGTGAGGGGTGTTCTAGAGGACAACGGTTACAACTGGAGACAGTGTGCGCGCTTGGTTAGCGATGGTGAACGTATCCGAGCGCCAGGGGTGGAACGTTCTCCAACGTACTTACTTGCCGTTCGTAAGAGGAGTAACGGATAAAATCGGATATCTCTTACGACGGCAATATAACATTAAGACATTTTTCCGTCCACCAGGCCAGATCAGATGGATGTTATGTTCACCTAAAGACAGGGATCACTTGAACGTACCAGGCGTATACAGAATACCTTGCGACTGTGGCAAGAGCTACGTGGGAGAGACTCGACGCAATATCACGGCTAGATTGACTGAGCACATCAGGAGCATTAAGAACGTGGACATCAATAGGTCGGCATTAGCGGAACATGCACAACTCTCGGATACCAACCACTACATCCGGTTCGACAAGGCCTCCGTACTAGCAAGAGAAAAGTTCTTCATACCTCGTAAAGTACGTGAGGCCATCGAGATCACCCGTTATCCGAATTTTAACAGAGACCGTGGTTGGTGCTTACCTACGACATGGATACCAATTCTTAATGCTTCCTCGAAGAAGAAAGTGCTCACCAGTCTAGAACGTGACACAGTCAGCTGGATATGTAACAATACTGTCGGCGATAGTGACGATGAAGACCTGTCTAGCATCGGACCAGCTCATTCTCCCGCTATCATCGAGCCGCGCCGCTCGCCGAGCCCCCCTCCCCCGACGAGCCGCGCGCGGCGAGCGGCGGCCCGCAGTGCTCGTCGCGATCTCGCAGCGTAAACTCCCGAGGAAGTGCATCGGACATGCACGAAACCTAGGTCGAGCCATTCGACATCAAATCTTAGTGAGTATAATAGTCGGTATTTTATAATTACGCATAACTAGTTACGCAAAAAACGGATTACGACCCACCTCTAAAATATGCTTCTTCTGGAATGGGTTCTCGTTAATAGTGCAATGGGTCGGGATCGAACTCATGATCTCTCGATCACCGGGCTGACACCACTTAAGTTATGCTCTCAACGCAAGACTTATCAGAGAGAGAAAGAGTGAGTGAGAGAGATAAAGAGAGAGAGAGAGAGAGAGTGAGAGAGAGAGAGAGAAAGGGTGTGAATATATTAAAAACTGGCTGATAAGTAGTATCATTGCTACAAAAATCTATAGCATTTGAAAGTTATAATAATTCCGTTCATCACACGACGCTTGATTTCCCAGTGCTGCAGCGCTGCACCATTCACCGCGACTGGCGCTTGTTTCTTTACCAGCCGAGTTTTCCAACTCATTTGCATTCAAAGCAGATAGTGTTGATTCGCTGATACGGTACCTTTGTGGGTTCTATGTAGTCTAGAAAGTTGCGCCTCGTTCCGCTGTTGCAGTTCCGACTGCCAGCACCGCCAACTGGCAACTTTGGAATAAACTAGTAACTTTATAAAGTTGGCGTAATGTTGCGGCAAAAAGCGCTCACGGTAGGTTGAACAATTACCTAAGCAGCCTCGCAAAGTTTCTAGTAACGCTTTGCAGCTATTGTATAAATTATGCTTTATATATAACAGTTTAGAATCTACCACTTTTAGTTCGGAGTTAGAATGAGTTTTAGTTGTGTGTAATTGTTGAAGTATGAGCTGGGAGGCTTTGATATTTAGGGCGTTGTTGTCAACTTTAGAAGGCGTGTTGACATTTTTATGTTTGCTACCTTCTTCGTTCTCATATTTGCCTAACTCAGCTATTTTGGCACGCCATTGAGCTCGATCCTCAGTTGTTTTTGCCGCTTCCACCGCTACCTTACGAATGTAGTCAAGCGCGCTTAGCTAATAATACAACTTTAGTGATTTTTTAATGCAAAAGGGTACTCTCAATACACAGATAAAATGTACTAGTATATGATATATATCTCCAGAGAAAATACACCTAAGTAGAGTGTAAAAAGCAATAGTCAAAACTGTACCATACTAAACAAAGATAACTTTGTGAACAGAAACAATACAGAGGTAGAAATGAAAGCGATCTATTGGTCATCTTGCGTAGCGAAAGGTGGGAAATGTAATACGAACGGTGCCGAATGGCACGGGTGGAGCGATGCCGGAATGGTAGGCCAGGCATGCGAGCCGACGTAGGGTTGCCTCTAGCTCTATATATCTCTCCTTTTACATCGATTTGATCAATGCCCGAGGGCCCGGTGGCGTAATCGGGAGAACGGTTAGCTTTGATGCCAGAGGTACCGAGTTCAAACCGCCGTGCACAAATAGATTTTTCTGACGAAAAATTTATGTGCGCTTTTCACAGTGGCCCTCCGGTGAAGTAAAAACATCGTTAAGAAACCAACAATACCCGCATGGTGGTAGGACACTATCTAGTGTCCGCCTGGCCAGCTATCACCCTCAAGTTAGAAAATCTGTCGCCAAAACATCTAATGTGTTCCAGCAGCTATCCTTGAGAGCCAGTTCCCATTCTAGGCCTAGCGTGCTTACTATCTTCGACTGAATAATTACTTACCAACAGGTGAGATATTCAAACTTAATGGTCAAACGCTAGCCTATAAGATTTAAAAAAAAAAAAAAAATGCCATTTTCTGCTAAAGGGGGACGAAAAAAAGAGTTACTTGATCGCAAAACTATTTATCTCGGCCGACGTACTTTACTATTCAGACCATAATTACGTAGTACTATTAAGTATTCTGTGCTTTAATATTATAAAAAAGTTTGTAACGCTGTCTGTTTGTTAACCAATCACGCCTAAACGGACGATCCAATCTTACTAAAATTTTACAACGAGATACTTATAGCATGAGGATGAACATAGGCTACTAAATTCTTGGTGTACGTAAACTATGTCGTGGGTATCAGCTATTATCTATATACAGAGTGATTAAGCACCGATGGATCAAACGAAGCAGGGTGATAGAGGACCTCACTGCGTATCTATTGAACCCTTCGAGTATTTACCAATGGAGATGTTAACGTTGTAATCCGAAAACATTTTTTTCTGCCGATACTTACGGGGAACGAGGTAAACACGCATTGCACACACACAAATCACTCACTTTAGCGATCCATTGGTAAATGCTCGAAGATTAAACCCCCATGTATGTTCTACCAGTTTGGATAGTTTATGAGATATGATATTTTTATATCTACCGCCGGTTTGGTCCGCAAAATTTTTTCCTGCTAAACTCTTTGCGCTAGGGCGGTAATTTTTTGTAAACGTAGGTATATAATAGACCTAATAAATGGTAGTATTATTACTTTAGTCGAAAAGTAAATACTTCCATAACAATAAAATAACATACAAAAATCTCATTGATCCATGCTACAACATAAAGTTTGCGAGGCCAATTCAAAAAAATATCATAATGTTACATCGCGTCGTCGAGTCGCGATGTTTCGCCAAGCTTCTCGAACAAAAATACCGTGGGAAAGAATAGACTAATTAGGGGCTATAAACACCCGACCCGACCGTCATAAAAGTTAACCTTCCGGGAATTCAGACCCTAGTCAATGTACCTAGTTTTGTAGTTAAGATTGAACCTTATTCATAAGTAGTTAGAGATCAAATTAGCATGTATGGTAAAGTTGTTTACGTCAGATGCTCAAAGGAAAGCCGCCCCTTTTGTTTGTGATTGTTATTGCTTTGTTTTGAACGTCTTTTGTCTATTGTTTCGAGTCAGTACTGGAAAGTTCTGTAGAAATATTCTCGTCCTATATAAGACGTTGAAACCGCGGCTTGAGGCAGTCTTTCTCTGGAAGCGACAGTGTAACTATCTAAGCGCGGATAGCGACCAAGTGATCGTTAAGTGTTATCAGTGAACTAGTGTTGTGAACTGTGAACAGTGAAATCAGTGATTGTGATTACCAACGACCTCAGTGTGTGTTAACGGACTTTTGATAATTGTGCATGACGATTTGGACAACTACTGTGGAACATTGTGCTAACCTAGTGATCAGTGGAAATAAACGTTCATCTCATCGGATTGGCATTTTAATACCACCCCGCACGTAACAATAATGTTTTTTTTTCTTGGCTAATTAAAACACTTTAATATTTATCTAGCTACCACTTCTACAAATTTTATTTACCTAAGTTATGCGGTTCATATTAAAATTAATATTAAATTTTTCAATTCCAGATATGCACGAATCCATATTTGTTAGCACATACAGTAGTGAGGCAGCAGTCACATGCTTATCTGTTAAACGTTAAAAATGCTGTTGAACTACATAATAGAATCGACTGACTGTTGGCAAATTCACAGAGCACAACTATCCTACCACGTCTTCTATACTGGCTAGCACCTAACATCATGCCAGAACTTGTCGAACGAATAAGCGACATATCTTTTTACTGGTGAGTGGTTCGAGCCGAGCCAAAGCCTACCACTTATGTTCATCCATTTAAGACCACACAGGTATCACGTGTAGGGTAGTTTACGGTCTAAGCTAATGGACGCAAGAAAGAACTATGACCTTCCCGTAGGTGACAATAAACAGCGAAATCTACATATTTTCAAAACTAATACAAGTGAACGTAAAAAGTTTATTAATGGTAGAACTATTCAGTCTTATTTTATATCAAATCATTTTTTTCCTTACTGCATTAAGCAATGCAATTTATACCTACTTATTGTATCTAAACATCTATGAAAGGATGGGAAAATTTGAAAAAAATAATGTGAACTAATTTTGACTTAGTCGCACCTTTTTAATATGAACCGCATAACTTGGGTAAAAAAAATTGCAGAGGTGGTAGCTAGATAAATATTAAAGTTTTTGAAATAGCTATGAAAAACAAAATATCTCGTGATTTTTTTTTGTATTGGCTTTTCAAACTTTATGTAGTAGCATTGATCAATGAGATTTTTGTAAGTTATTTTATAATTATGAAAGTATTTACTTTTAATTAGTTTAGTTTAGTATTTTAATTTAAAATAATAATACTACTATTCGTTGGGTCTATTATTTACCAACGTTTACAAAAAAAACCGCCCTAACGTAAAGGTTTCAGCAAAAACAATGTTTGCTTACCAAACCGGCGGTAGATAAAAAAATATCGGTGCATAAAATATATACGTAAAAATATTAAAAAAAATATCATATCTCATAAAGTATCCAAAATGGTAGAACATATATGGGGTTTCAATAGATGCGCAGTGAGGTTCTCTACCACCCTGTTTCGTTTGATCCATCGGTGCTGAATCAATCTGTATATTATATTGCGTAATACAATCTACTATTTTAGATCAGACATGCAACTGCTCCAACGCTAAGGTCTCAAAAATTCTTGAGCAAACTTAAAAGCTGTTAACAAAATTATAGTATAGCGCATTTCAGACTACGCTATACTATTCCGCTATACAGTACAGCATGACAAGCAATAAATGTATGGTGAGCGATATTGTTGCGCTACAAACTATATGCTTTAAAGGTGTTATATTATAGCGTAGTCTGAAATACGCTTTAAACTATTTTTGTACGTAGAAAAGAATCATTATTAAACGTACGTGCCAACCCTGCAGCGAGCAAATATCTCGCGGGCCTTCTGTAATTGAAAACATAGCGAATGCGACAGTTTTAATGGCCCTCACCTAATGTTACGGGCGTTAGACGTTTGCGACAATTGTTCACTGTTGCAAACATATTTTGGACGTTATATAACACTTCTGAAATTCGATGTTACATTTATAAAATTACTAGCTGTTACCCGCGGCTTCGCCCGCGTTATTTGAGTCTTTATGACCTTTGAGGTCAAGATCGATGATCTCTTAGGCTTTAAGTCAGCATAGATGACCCTAAAGTCGAACTCAATATCCTCTTTTGTTAAAGTCATAAATCATTTTGGTTAGGTATACGAAGTTGTGCTGTTTAAATGTTTGACTCAACACAAAAGTTCCAGAAACATTTCTTACAAAGAAAATAAGGTGAATAGCTGCGCGAGCGCAGCGAGTGCTATCATTGCGCGAGCGAACATTTTTTATGACCCTGACAGTTTTACGACCTAATAATCAACTCACTATAGATGACTGTTAGGTCGAACTGGATATCGTCTATTGTTAAAGTTACTAATAATAACTTGGTAAACCTAACCAAGGTTTACGAAGTTTTGCTGTTTAAGTATTTCAGTCAGTCTAATGTATGAGGCTGTTGAAACACGCTATTATACGCTATATAGCGTTATTATTGCGCGAGCGAAGCGAGCGCGAAAAATTTTGACGACTTTTTATGACCCTGACAGTTTTTATGACCTACTAAGTCAACACTGAAGACAATCAGGTTAAATTAGATAATCACTTATTTTAAGGTTTATAATCATTATGATTATTGAAGGTTGTACTGTTTCAATTTATGACTCGTTTTGATCCATGTGGCTATTAAAATACAAAAGTTGTTAATATATTACCTTCAAAGTAGATAAAACAAATGCTTGCGCGAGCGTAGCGAGCGCTATCACTGCGCGAGCCAAGCGAGCGCGAACATTTTTTACGACTTCTTATGACCGCTGACAGTTTTTATGACCTACTAAGTTAACACCGATGACATTGAGGTTAAACTTGATATCCACTTATTTTAAGGTTAATAATCATTATGATCATTGAAGGTTGTACCGTTTTAAATTATGACCCGTTTTGATGCATGTGGCTAATAAAATACAAAAGTTGCTGAAATATTACCTACAAAGTAGATAACACAAATGCTTGCGCGAGCGTAGCGAGCGATATCACTGCGCGAGCGAAGCAAGCGCGGAAAATTTTACGACTTTTTATGACTCTGACAGTTTTTATGACCTATTAAGTCAACACCAATGACTCTCAGATTAAACGTGATATCCACTTATTTTAAGGTTAATAATTGTTATGATTATTGAAAGTTGTACTGTTTAAATTTATGACTCGTTTTGATGCATGTGGTTATTTATATACAAAAGTTGCTGAAATCTTACTTACAAAGTAGATAAAACAAATGCTTGCGCGAGCGCAGCGAGCGCTATCACTGCGCGAGCGAAGCGAGCGCGAAAATTTTTACGACATTTTATGACCCTGACAGTTTTTATGACCCACTAAGTCAACACTAATGACATTAAGGTTAAACTTGATATCCACTTATTTTAAGTTTAATAATCATTATGATTATTGAAGATTGTTCTGTTTCAATTTATGACTCGTCTTGATGCATGTGGCTATTAAAATACAAAAGTTGCTGAAATATTACCTACAAAGTAGATAAAACAAATGCTTGCGTGAGCGAAGCGAACGCGAAAATTTTTACGACTTTTTATGACCCTGATAGTTTTTATGACCTACTAAGTCAACACCGATGACATTATGGTTAAACTTGATATCCACTTATTTAAAGGTTAATAATCATTATGGTTATTGAAGTTTGTACTGTTTTAAATTATGACTCCTTTTGATGCATGTGGCTATTAAAATACAAAAGTTGCTGAAATATTACCTACAAAGTAGATAAAACAAATGCTTGCGCGAGCGTAGCGAGCGCTATCACTGCGCGAGTGAAGCGAACGCGAAAATGTTTACGACTTTTTATGACCCTGACAGTTTTTATGACCTACTAAGTCAACACTAATGACATTAAGGTTCAACTTGATATCCACTTATTTTAAGGTTAATAATCATTATGATTATTGAAGGTTGTACTGTTTCAATTTATGACTCGTCTTGATGCATGTGGCTATTAAAATACAAAAGTTGCTGAAATATTACCTACAAAGTAGATAAAACAAATGCTTGCGTGAGCGAAGCGAACGCGAAAATTTTTACGACTTTTTATGACCCTGATAGTTTTTATGACCTACTAAGTCAACACCGATGATATTGAGGTGGAACTTGATATCCACTTATTTTAAGGTTAATAATCATTATGATTATTGAAGGTTTTACTGTTTTAAATTATGACTCGTTTTGATGCAAGTGGCTATACAAATACAAAAGTTGTTAAAATATTACCTATAAGGTAGATAAAACAAATGCTTGCGCGAGCGCAGCGAGCGCGAAAAATTTACGACTTTTTATGCTGACAGTTTTTATAACCTACTAAGTCAACACCAATGACACTCAGATTAAACTTGATATCCACTTATTTTAAAGTTAATCATTATTATGGTTATTGAAAGTTGTAATGTTTCAATTTATGACTCGTTTTGATGCATGTGGTTATTTATATACAAAAGTTGCTGAAATCTTACAGAGTAAATAAAACAAATGTATGCGCGAGCGCGAAAAAATTTTGACTTTTTATGACCCTGACAGTTTTTATGACCTACTAAGTCAACACCGATTACCCTAAGGTTAAATGTGGCTGTTAAAACGTGAAAGTTTCTGAAATACTTCCCACAAAGCAGATAAACACGTTGGGCAAGCAAAACCAGCGCGTAAATTTTGATGACTACTAATGACCCTGACAGTTTTATGGCCTAATTAAGACCCTAATTAAGTCATTATAGACGAACCTAAGGTCAAATTTTTATGATTATGTCAATTCTATATAAGGTTACAAAAAATATAGGCACCTACACGTAACTGTCGTAAAAGTATTCTTTGCCCTTTTATGCCCTATTAAATGTCTTTGTACAAAATGTCATGTGAATCGGTCAAGCCTTTTGGCCGAAAAGAGGCCACACATTTATAAAATTCAATAATATAAAATTGACAACTGGACTCGATTGTAAAAAAAGTAACCTATGTGCTCGGATAATAGATTCTACTCTTGGTCTATGTCTTATTGACTGTCACTGTACAATTTTTGCTCAGCCGGTCAACTCGTTTAACCGAGAAGAGGGTCACACGTTTAAAAAATTCAATAAAAAGTGTTACCCAGACTCAACCGCTAAAAAAAATATCCTTTGTCGTTCTATGCCCTAATAACTGTATTTGTTCAAAATTTGAGCTGAATAGGTCAAAACGATTTCCGGTAAGAGGCCACACATTATTCCATAATAAAAATCTGGACACACAAAATTGCCAGCCAAAAAAAAAGTATCCTATGTCTTATTGACTGTCTGTGTACAAAATTTCAGCTGAAATGGTTGACCCGTTTGACTGAGTTTGACTGGCCACACATTTACAAAGTTCAATAAAAAAAAATCGGGACACTTGGACTCAACTGCCAGAAAAAAAGTATCCTATGTGCTTCTATGCCATATGAGCTGTATATGTAGAAAATTTCAGCCGTATCGGTCAAGCCGTTTTGCTGATAAGAAGCCACACATGCACAAAATTCAATAAAAAAAATCTGGTTACCCAGACTCGATAGCCAGAAAAAAGTATCCTATATCTTATTCTGCCCTATGAAGTGTATTTATACAACATGTCAGGAAAATTGGTCAAGCCGTTTATTCGAGAAGAGGTCTTATATTTACAAAATTCAATTAAAAATATCTGGACCCCCTGACTCGACCGCCAGAAAAAAAGTATCCTATATCCTATTCTGCCCTATGAACTGTCTTTATACTACATTTCAGGCAAATCGGTCAAGCCGTTTATTCGAGAAGAAGTCTTATATTTACAAAATTAAATTAAAAATATCTGGACCCCCTGACTTGATAGCCAAAAAAAAAGTATCCTATATCCTATTCTGCCCTATGTACTATCTTTGTACAAAATTTCAGCCAAATCGGTCAAGCCGTTTGACCGTGAAGAAGTCCCAAACAAACAAACAAACAAATAAACAAACTGACTTTCGCATTTATAATATTGGTGTTGATTTATTCCCTTGCTTGTCGGTTTTTTATCGGATTCATTTCGGAGATAGTGAATCGGAACTTCAAACTTGATTCCGCCATCCCTATTCTATAATCGGACAAGCAGGGATACTAAGAGGCGTCACCGCTTCATGGTAGATATACCATTTATGCGTACAAAGCGATTCGCTTTTTCTTTCATCATACGTACTGCCAAGGAATTGAATTCCCTGCCTAAGTCTGTGTTTCCGAATAGATACAACATAGAGGTCTTCAAGTCGCGAGTGAATAGGTATCTTTTGGGTAAGCGCGCTACATCATCGACCGCATCGTCACTTAACATTAGGTGAGATAGTGGTCAAGCGATACCCATTTTCGCATAAAAAAAACATTCAAATTGATTTTCAAAGTTCCAAGAACCATCAGGTATTTTCATTTGCGTTCAGGTAGTTTCATAGACGTGGGTCGCATTGGCTAGGGCTTGGCCCGCGTTAAAAACTACGTGCAAAAAATTACCCATGTGATATTACAGGGTATAAACTATCTGTGTGCTAAATTTCATCGAAATCTGTGTAGTCGTTTTAGCATGGTTGAGTGTGAGAATGTGAAAAATATTGCCTGACACTTCTACCATTTCCAAGCATTCGCCAAGTTATTACATAGTCCAGCTGAATATAATATTCTGTTCAGTGTTCATATAATTAATCTAGCATTCTGTCCACGTACTAACTACGCACATACATCATACCACCCTCATTTCTATTCCATCCGAACAGACGCTGACTTGTGGTATTCATTAGCTCCCTAATACGTGTTACTTTGTCCTAATCTTCTCTCAAAAACCAACACAAAACCGATAAAAATATACTCTGTGTTCAATCAAAATAAGGTTGAATTTGCAACGGATCGAAATTATAATTTTAGGTCGATTTGACAGACCAAAAGCAAGTATTTCGCCACATTGTTTCGTATTCAGCATTATAAAGGGAATTTGTTAATTTCGGTAAAGACCGAGTAGTGGTTAAGTTTTCGAGCCACTTGGGGTGTTTGTTTCTTTTTGGTGTTTTGAAGATTAAAATCAATTGGTTATTGGTATTTTTTTGTTTTTGCTTCTTGTTAGTTTGGAGAAACATAATCTATTTGTTTTTTGTTTGCCTTAAAATATATACGTACATAAATGTTACTTCTCGTAGAAGTCGTAAAAATGCTTAATATCTTGGGCAAACCTTGCAATCAGGTAGAAAAAATTTCGAGGAGGAAGTCCGCAAACGAATACAACTGGGATGGGCAGCATTTAGAAAACTATGGTTAGACACAAAGAGCTGAAGATCGAGCTCAGTGGCGTGTCATAAGAGAGTCCTATGTCCAACAGTGGATAAATACTAGCTGTTAATGATGATAGTGATATTTTTTCTTTTTTGATACCTCAACCTATTCGTAGCTTATTCAGATTCTACGTAGCAGCTGCTACACTGTAGATGGCTACGAGAATCGCGTTATATTATGTATAAGCCCTATCTAATATATTGATTTCTTTTTTTATTTCTACTCTCTATGTTACCATAATATCACCTAAACAAGTCACCCATCATCGATTTTAAGTACGAGTCTGAACAAAAGACATCAACGGGCTTCTAAAGATCTTGTTCTTATCTTCCCATTATAGAAAGTCTTCTAGTAGATTATTATAATTTTTATTATGAATACACATAATTTATTCATTATATACCTGCAAACTATTTACTCAAGATATCAATCATTTACTAAATTAAACTATGAATCTAAAATTTATATCCGAAAAATGTCAATAAGCTTAAACCTACTACATAGTTGTTATAATATCCAGGGACTCGACATTAAAAATAACTGACGTAATAACATCAAAGCTACACAAGGCCGATAGGTTGTTAACAACAAAGATATAGCCTTTAGAAACGTCTAACAAAGATATTACCCCAAAAGATAAGCGGAGCGGGTCGCGAAAGGATCCAACATAATGAGCGGACTCACAATTATAACGGGAACGATCTTGGAGCTATTCGGGAGGGTAATGTGATCGTACACACTAGCAACATATATTTAAATAGCTTTAAATTGATCCTGCTAATCATTCCTACTAATCCTATCCTACTAATCCTATCCTACTAATCCTATCCTAATAATCTTATCCTACTAATCCTATTCTACTAATTCTATCCTACTAATATTGTAAGTGCAAAATGTCATAAATAGAGTTAAAATTTTAAGATGTTTAATGACGAAGCAAGTGCATCTGGTTCTTATATCGCTGAAAATATCGTTTGCGCGATGCAGGATCTCATACATTTAGGCAACATTTACAAGTAGAACTGTGCAACATAATCCAGCGCCATCTAGTTAAGGTGGTGAGTATAGTAGATGTATTTATGAATGTTTATTATTATTTCAAGCAAAAATGGCCGAACGGGTTTGCATGAAATTTGGCATATAGATACTGTTTAACCTGAATTAACACATAGTACTGGTTTTGAACGCGGGCGATAAAACTAGTACGTAAATAAAAGTGTCAGTAAAACTTTTTAAGTTATCAAAAATTACGTTAAGATTAAGAGAAGATTTAAGGTATGATTTATACGATACCAGAGCTGGCATGCCAAATAGACCACCAGCACCGTGTAAACGACTTTTTGTGCCAGTCCAACGCTGAACGCAATATATAAACGACATGCCAGCGCTGATTTGCCATTGCTTACACGGCGCCAGTTATCCTACATCCTACTAATATTATAATGTGCGAAAGTTTGTGAGTGTGGATTGAAGTTATTTACTCTTTCACTCAAAAACGGCTGAACGGCTGACGTAGGTTAGCGCAAAGAATACATTTCACCGCAGGTAGAGCCGCGAGGCGCAGAGATATAGATATATAGATAGATAAACACTTTATTGATCACTAGTTACGAAAAATACTTAGAACTAAAACAAATAACTTCAAATGGCTGTATGTTGTCACTGCCATGCAGTCTTATCGATCTCTTTCAGACAACCATGTCTTTTGTAGGGATTCAGTAATTTTTTAGGTAACATCGCTTGGTTATATTTTTGTAAAAACAAAAGTAATCAAAATGTGTACGCAGAAAGGGGTGGTAATGATCGCCGAAGGGGTCGGTGGGCTAGATAAAACTCTCCCCAGGATGGCAATTTCTTGAATGGCCGGGGATTTTCAAGGAGGGTCGCCCCCTTGTCTTTCGCGAATTAATTCCAACGTTTGTTAGGGTTAGTGCCATCCCTTCTGAGGGTTTAGGGGATGTAAGGCGTTATATTCTGTAGAATGTGTGCTTTGGATTTGAGTTTCGTTCAGTATTGGTTGCCATGTGAGGAAAATTTACAAAGTTTTATTTTGATTTGACAATAAGAAGGAAGTTAAATAAACATATTTTATTACATTGTTTGTTAATTACGATTGAAGCTAATTAAAGGACGAATTAAAAGTATCCTACAAATTATTATCATTTTTTAATGTGTTTTAATTGTTAACTAATTATTTAAGATCATTTACAAAACGAGAAACCAACTTCAAGTGCCGCGCTAGTCATCAACCGACTTCCAAAAAGGAGTAGGTTTTCAATTCGTCCTTTTTCCGTTTTCTTTCGTTCAATGTGAACCGATTCGAATGATAATTTTTTCAATCGGTAGGAAACATTCCCGAACATTGTAATTTAATCGAGATCTGATAAGTATCTTAAAGATATGATGACTCTCTAAGAGATATGACGATAAAAGTCTCAAACTTGCTACTGAAACTGACTTGCTAGGCATGGAAGTCGGTTCTTTTAGTTTTTAAACTATCTTAATTATTATTTTCAGTACTAATTTTGAGGTGTTTTATACTTATCAGATCTCAATGACATTTCAATGGGACCACCTTTGAAATGTATCCTACCAAATAATTCTAATCGCTTCACAATTGACGGAGTGAGTGCGTAACATACATACACAAATTAAAGAAAAACATACAGACGAATTGAGAACTTTATCCTGTTTGGAAGTTGGTTAAAAATATCTATGTAACCATGTACAGAACGCAATGATATTTTCACCAACACATCTCCAATTAAGTCCGCAGACAATTCTTGAGACTTTGACAAGGGTTCCCCAAAACCTCCAGCGTTCTAATCGCATCAACCACATACATATTCATGGCACGGAACCCTGGTTCCTACGGCACTGTATTAGATAAAACTGATTGGATCTCAGTGGAGAGGAAATGATGCAAAAGGACAGATGCAATACAGAATCAATTAGTATTCCACAGGCCTCGTAGGCACGCTTCTAGTTATTTTTAACCGACTTTACAAAATAGGCGGAGGTTTTACTCAAAGACCGATACCTGAACCGATTTTTAAAATTCTTTTTTTGTTTTGAAAGGGTAATCAAACACCAGGTAGATTCACTTAAATTTCATCGAGACATGTCCAGTTCCTTCAGAGATTATGGAGATAAACACCTGAAACTTGGTACTGAAAATTACTATCGCGATGTTTGAAGTCGGATTTTTTTAGTTTTTAAACAATCTTAAGGTATTTTACTAACCGACTTCATAAAAAGGAGGAGGTTTCTCAATTCGACCGTATATATATATATATATATATTTTTAATGTTTGTTCGCGGATTACTTCGTCGTTTATGAACCGATTTTGATTATTCTTTTTTTGTTCGAAAGGAGAGATCCCAAGTGTGGTACCATGGTAATTTTATCGAGGTCTGATAAGTATCTCCAGAGATATTGAGATAAACATCTCAAAATTGGTACTGAAAATGAATAGCGCGGCATTGAAGTCGGTTTTTTTTTTAGTTTTTAAACGATATTATATTTAATAGGCTGGCGTTGGAATATTATCTCGCTTGGTTGGTAGTAAGATAGCGGCGGTTTTTCTCTTTGATGGTGGTCAGTTGCTACTAGCAAGTCAGGCAGAATATCGACATAATGCTCCTATATCCTGTGAAGGAAAACCAATGAATGCATATGCAGAATACAGAAAAATTAGTGCACGGCTGAGAATTGAATATTTGTATACTATCTACTATATTTGTATATTTGTATATATTTGTATTTATGTTTGTATTGTATTGTGCATGAAAGATAGAACTAAGTAATTGCGTTTTGTTTGTACATAAACTGGGATGGTTTAAATATATTTTTATATTGAATTAAATCTAATTCAATATCAATTAAATTCACAAACAAATACCAACAATATACGTGTAGTTTTTTTATTACTTGGAGTAGAAAAAACTGTATGTAGACTAAATGTGCAGTGAATGATAGAATTTTAAAGCGTCTCAACGCTCAACTGATCTGCACTAAAAATAGATCACTAGTGTTGACAGCAAGTAGACATCGGATCAGGGCTCATCGGTTCATTGCAGACGGATCACTGAGCCGTGACGATCTGAGATCAAAAGATTCACCGTTTTGCCGCCTACAGTGTTGCCAGCTGCGATGGGCAGGCTTCCTTGTTTCGAATCATTTGATAGGTTTAGCATTTGTAGAACTTGGGGCTGCCAGTGTTTGATACACATTGTGTTAGGTAAAATGATTTGCATTCGAATTTAGGACCTCCTTTTTAGGGTTCCGTACCCAAAGGGTAAAACGGGACCCTATTACTAAGACTCCGCTGTCCGTCTGTCTGTCTGTCTGTCTGTCTGTCTATCTGTCTGTCTGTCTGTCTGTTTGTCTGTCCGCCTGTCACCAGGCTGTATCTCATGAACCGTGATAGTTAGACAGTTGACATTTTCACACATTATGTATTTTTGTTGCGGCTATAACAACAAATACTAAAAACAGAATAAAGTTAAAAATAATAGAGGGTCCCCATACAAGAAACGTGTTTTTTCGGCATTTCACGCCATCTATGAACGCTTAGTTAGGTAAACGTCCCATAGATGGCGTTATATTGAAATGTCGGTCCCTAACTCCTTTGTTAGACGTTATAAGAAATAAAATGTTTATGAATTATTATTTTTTGCTGGCGAAAAATGATAGTGGTATTTTTTGCTCGATCTTATTAAATACTGTAGTGTGGTACGGAACCCTACTAGTGCGAACGAGCACTTGGCCAGTTTAATTAATAAAATAAGGCGACTAACTAGCTGATGATATGTGCAACAATTAGTAATGCGTTTTCTACCCTATAAATCTATCCAGATGAGCATAGCCAATAATGTCATTTCAATCGGATCGCATTAAGATTTTTGGATATTGCTTAATCCGTGAGCTATTTGGTCATGGAAATCTTTCCGTTTAGAATTACCGCTTTTTCGAATTGAAATATCAAAAATTATCGGTCAGAGTATTTATTGTGTATTATAAAAAGCCAAGCTGAAATAGAAGCAGTTTCCAAAACCGAATATGCATTATAGTTATTGTAAATAGAATATTTTTGAAAGAGTTTATCTTGAAGCCGTAGTATATTGTACGTCAAACATTAATAGTAAGACCTCAGTTGTCAATAGTAAGAAGCTCATTTCACAATTAGACGTATCATCATCAGCCTCTCACTACTGGATATAGGCCTCACCTATGGCACGCCACTGAGCTCGATCTTCAGCTCTTTGTTTACAACCGCAGCCAGCCAGCTTGCATATAACATCGCTCCATCTAGCTGGAGCGATAACTTTACACGTATATTGAAGGAATAATCTATACTAGGATTTTTACTTCATAAGCCACGTGAGAGATTTTCTGTTATTCCTTAATGTGTTTCGGTTTATTTCTCTGAAAATATGTATTAAAACTTAAAATACGAAAAATGTAAAATATGTACATTTTTTCAATACAAGCTCATAGAAGACCCAGTATGTGTGCAAGGGTACATTGATGAAGATATTTAAGGACAGTGATGTAACGCTAATGCTAGAATAGATATAGGACAGTACCATATCCATTGTATCCAATACGAATACAGAACATTTTATTAATTATTCTATATAACTACATATTTGCCCTACCCTACTAGTCTATCGATTCATAGATACTTTTAGAACACATATATGTAAATTAAAAAGAACCCACAAATAAAAAATAATCACCTAAAAACAAAATGTCCATCGCATCAAATGAAACTCCGGATCAATATGGTATGAAACTTAAATTTCATCCCCCCAAGAAAGGCGAGGACGCTCCGAATTCGTATGTTAATTCGCCCCCGCCACCCCAACCGGTCTTGCGCCCAGGGGGGGCGAACTATTATAAAGGGTAGAACGAAAGTTAGATTAATGATGTTAGAAGCTGGCCAGCGTATATGTGCAGGAGGGGGTGGAATTTTGGCAAATATTTATGTACCTAGTTATACGAGTATGCTGTTTTTTTTCAGCGTCTTTGTCTAAAGAACTTCTGCCATCGAAGTCTCAACTTTGTGGTTTACTTGATGAGTCCAACGGCTTCGCCCGCTTTATTAATATCTTATAGACTAGTTTGACCACTATCTCATCTGTTGGTATTTGACGATGCTGTCGAAGGTGCAAGCTACGCCTAGCATGGGAACTAGCTCTCAAGAACAGCTGCCGCAATACATTAGATATTTGTTGGCAGATTTTCCAACTTGAGTTTGATAGCTGGCCAGGCGGGCACTAAACAGTGTCTTATCACCATGCTGGGAGCTAATGTGCAATGCGCCCATACATTTATCGACAAAAAATCCAGTGCACGGCAGGGTTTTGAATTCACTAGCTCAGGCGTCAAAGCCTACCATTTTCCGACTGTGCCAATGGACCCTCAAAATGTTTTGAGTCGTGAGTGAAATTGAAGTATCTAGAAAGCGTGCCTATTAAAATCACATTTTTTTTACACTAGATGTACCTACTTGTAATATATAACAAATCACCATCAGTATAAGCCTTATTCCACCCGCTGCTGGGCATAGGCCTCCGTTCGTGTCCATTAACTATGTGCCCGTGAGATACACGTATATCCTTGATTACTAAAATAATATATTTACTGTTGTACTATTGTACAGTTTACCCTGCGCCGTTACCTCTCCTATCGAGGTCCGCGGTAAAGTGTGGACGATCTAACTTCGCCTTGCACACACACACAAACTCACACACACACACCACACACACATAATGTAACGTCCGTGATGCCGCGGGCGCTACGTCGCCCTCACACGGGATTAGATTCGTTAAGTTGAAACACTGTTTTCCATCTAACACACCGTGTTTCAAACACACAAGTTTTGAACCGAGCTTAGACTCGAAATTTCAGCATTCTTGACACAGTGTCGATTTGAACTCTAGTTGGCGTCGGTGCAGATATTTTCGGTATTAGTTTGTAGTTTTAGATAAATTCGGTCTCTACAGAGTATTTTGTTATAAAGGTATTTAGTTAGGTGCATTAATATGGTTATCTACGCTAATTGCCAGTCTTTGTTTGAAAAGCAAGACTAGTTAGTTATACGCTGTTTGATAGTTTTATGTTGTGAAATTTTTCGTGTATTATTAATGTGTCTCATTGTACATAGGTACGTTTCATTTATACGACAATATGGAAAATTAATAACAGATCAAAATGTGCTATCAGTTTTGTCTATGGAAAACAAAGGAACATCTGTGTAAATAATTCAATACCTACAAATCCACACCCATATTATAAATGCGAAAGTCAGTTTGTATATTTCTTTGTTTGTTGGTGTCTTCAAATTCTGAAATTGGCTGATAATGATGATTCTACTTCACTTCACGGTCTTACGGCTAAACCTATTTTACTAAAATTTTGCATAGTAAAAGCTAATATGGTAGAAAAAGACTGAGTATTTTTCAACGCAGGCGGAGCCGCTGTCGAGCGGCGAGCCGGGTCGCAGTTACTTCATAAATGAGCAAATCTAAGCGGTTAGCTCGATATTAAACGCTTATTTAATGTATCACGAAATCATCTTTATCAATCAAAATCATATTTAGCTTAGTTGGAGGGGTTAACAAGAATACTAGTAATGTGCAACCTACATTGCGAGTAATCTTTAAAAAAAACTTACAATGGAATTTCCGATAGCAATGACGTGATTAATCTTCAAATAAAGCTACAAATAATATATATTAATTAACTATGAATATACTACATATATTTCTATAATTGCAAAGATAGTGTGAATGGGTAACGTATCACGACAAAATCGGAGACGTCAAATCAAAAGTACCTTTAACCGCGACCATGTATGAAGGCGCACATTAATGTGGAAGAATCGAAAGAAAGTATGCCAGGATCGTAGCATGTGGAAAAAAGTAGTTTTTGCCTACCCCAACGGGTAAAAACGTAATGTTATGTATTTATACAAAAATAATCGTTAAATCAGCATCAGAATTCCCAATTTAATATTATTACTATACACACCTAACCTTACTCAATGAATATTATTTATCGTCTTTACAGGATCTTCAAATTGGAGTACTTAAGTTTCTAATATAACAAATATGCAATGTGTGTGTGTGAGTGTCACACACATACGTACCGTCCTCAAGTGGTCCGCCTTCACTGCCACCATGATGTGAATTCAAGCAATGTTTGCAGTATACGCGCGGATTTCAGATGCAAGTACGTACTTAGTACTATTCATTGTTCTGTGATGCAAGTTAAAAGATATTAGTTACTGTTTTTACTGTATCTTCTTTTTTGAATGAAGGGCTTTGTGATTTTGTCAAAAATATTAGTTATGTATATGCATATAACAAAAATATGAAGATGGTAAAATTTTGATCATTTTTATCGACTTATTTCATAAAATATATTTTAAAATTATGATCTATCATCTACGCTACGTAAGTACTAATTTTTACATACAATAAGTTAATAGAAGACTGTATCTCTAAAACTGGCATGCAAACTACTGTTTATAAATATTATAATCGTGTACGTACCTATATTTTGTTCTTATGTTCTTAGAATCGAGTAGGTAGTGTTATTATTTATTTATTTAATTAATTCCCTGGCATTAATTAACAATTATTTCCAGGAATATCAAGGCTAGGTTAGGAAATAGCCTATTTACATTAATATCAAATTTAATAATAAATTTAACTTAATGATAATAATATATTTATAAATTGAATTTAATAATAAATTTAATAGCAAATGTACTAATAATTAAATAATAAATATAGAATTTAGTCAAGATTTTTTTTTCTTTATAGAATTTAGTCGGCATTCAACATTTGAAATGAAATCCATAACAACAAAATTATCAAGATTTGAAGATTCATATCACAATTTTATTCAAAAAACTAGTTTACAAGATCAACGGTCAAGTTAGGGCTGCCCCTACTGACCCAAGGTCACGCATGCGTAATTGTGGGAACCCTATTATAACATGATCTTTGACCATCTCACGGTAACCGGTATTAACTGGTCATAGTTCAATTAATGTATTCTTTTTTCATTGAAATTTAAAGCTAAATATGTGGAATCTAACGGAGATTCTTTGTGGATGCTTTGATATTGAAATTATTTGAGATCTTGGTTTTCTCACGGGTTACATTTGGGGTTTAATTTCTGTATTTATTTCGTCAGTTTGGATGAGATAGTTGTGAAGTGCGAATGTTAAGTTGTACTACCAATTTCTTTTATAGTTTAGTTCTATAATATAAAAAATCTATTGCCATAAATCTGTGTAAATCTGTTATCAGTAAGTGCAGAAGTTTTTGTGAAATGTGACTTATTTGGTATATTTAAAAATTGTAAGTTTAATTAATTGTAAGGACCATTACTTATGTTTTATTATTTAGTGATATTAAGGGCCGGTTTCATGTTTCTGATAACCAAATTAGGAACAATCTGACAAATTTTTAATACATTTTATTTGACGTCATATGTCAGTTTAACATGAACCGGTGAAAGTGGCACTAAGTATTTTTTTTAATTACTGCTCATTAAATATTGCATTAGGAATATAAATCTCCAACCATGTCTCGCGGGAGACTTTACAAATATTGTATTCACTGACACAAAATAATATTTTATGCCAGATATGTATTGATTATGACTTATTCACAAAATTGCTAATAACAGCCAATTGAATGATGTTTTGCAGTTTTTATATCGGAAGTTTTTATATAAGGAGTTTTTATATTGAAAACCAATAGTCATACCGGTTTAAATACTAAAACGTGAGTAAATGGCCACTGACATGAAACTAGAACCATAGAACAACCTTACTACGAAATTGCACTAAAATGTGCAAATTACTACGTCTTGAATCAAAATGTAAAAATAAATTCTCTCAAGTTTTCACATATACTGTGCACCCGCCCACATTCTCTCGCGATTTTGGCTGGAGCGACACCCCCCTCGATATTTACGCTTTATCCAACTTGTCGCCCTGCATAGCGTCAGCTTTCTACCCCTTCCGCAACACCCTCTATAAGATGTCCGAACGAGGACGCGGACATTTTGGTTGGATCTAATATTACATCATATATTAATATTACATCATATATTACCTTTGCAGAACTATTTGCGCGGTGAATCCGTTCTTATCCTTACATCTTTCTGTTATTTTACTTCCTTTTATTGAATATGTTCTTGTACATTTTTAGTTTTTTGTTTGTAATTTTTATTGCGATAGCGATAATCTCATCGTATTTTTAAATCTTTTATGTGTTTCTATGTGAAAAGTCCTAATTGTTGATCCAGGTTATTAACTTTCTGTACGCCAAATTTCATCCATATCCCTTTAGCCGTTTTTTTTCCTTTCCATTTGAGATCCTGCATCGCAAAAAAGATATTTCCCGCTATGTTATTACTGATACACTTACTTCGTTAATAAATGTCTGAAAATTTGAACTCTGTAGAAACATTTCGCATTTATAATTTTTGTCAAAATAAGATTCTATCTCCAAATCCGACTCTCATATTGGCTATTTCTGTGAAAGATTGCCACTAATGCGCCGGCGTCCTGCGATCTGCGGGCGCAATCTCAGTACTTTTCAATTGTTTTCTGATCGCGTTTGGTGTGAACCAGTAGTTACAAATACTACTGCACTACCCAATCTCCGCCTAGATCGCGCACGCAGGACGCTGCGATGTGTCCGTACCTTAAATAGGTCAAGCCGTTATGGCGTAGGTTACAAAGAAACTGACTTTAGCATTTTTAATATTAGTTTTGATTAATTAAGCGATGGACCGGGATGTTACTTTTACTAAAAACGTTAACATATTACTATATAATGTAATAGTAGATTATACAACAAGTGAATAAAAAGGCAATTTAATTCGAGGGACTAAGTTGGATCCCAAGAGCAGCGAAGGATTCTAGATTAGAATCCTGAGCGGAGCGAGGGATACAAGGACCGAGATTAAATTTTTTATTCACGAGTCGTGTAATCATCTTTTTACCATTGACTTTGAGAAAATAAATAGGAGTACCTACTTATAGTACCCATTTTATTATTAATGTGTAATAAATATTACCCACACCACATTTATTACACATTAATATAGTTATTATTAATGTGTTATAAATGTGGATTATTAACCATTTAGTGCCGGTGAACGTGTATGTAGGGAAACTTGAAAAAACATGCTATTTGCGTGCTCACCAAAATTACTCTGAAAATCTTCATTAAAGTTCACATCTTTACTAAGAATATGACTTGGACTATACTGAGAATTAAACTTGATCAGAAATGTGACAGTATGACTAAACTTTATGACTAGAATTAACAAGAACTTGAACAATTTTAATACTCTATTCTGGCTGAATACACTAATCGTGTGGAGCAAAATGAAGACAAAAAAAATTAACCGAAATTGGCGAGATTTTTATTAAATTATATAGCTTCTATGGTATATATTTTGTGTCTTTGAAGTGTCACACACTTTATATTTTTGTAAATTGTTAAATACAATCCAAAACTTCATCGTACCGACGGGACTTGAACCCGCACCCCCGGATTACACGTCCAGGTGCTCTGCCAATTAAGCCACGGTTCGATCCATCGATACGACGAAATTAGTGGATTGCATTTGTTAACCCAATTATACATTGGTGGTGCCAGCTATGATTACTTATTACGTAAGTTAATCATTCGGAAGAAATAATTACAGTTTTCAAATCCGACGAGAGATGTTGCACTGCGTAAATCAAATATTCTATGGTATACCTTCATTTAGCCAGTTAGTAGGCACTTTCAGCAAGTTCAATTTATTTTTTGTATATCATTCGTATTTTGCGCCTGTTCTAAATTCAAAATGTTTTTATTCACCGAGTGAGTAAAAGAGCGTTTTATTCACTGCTATCGATGAATAAAGTCCACTTTTTTGAGTGGCAATGGTAAAAAAGTTTGTATTTGATTGATCCATAATATCACATTTGAAGTACCTTAGTATCAAAGAGTAACAGAATATATACTGACTCTTAGTATTGCTTGGAGTACATTTAAAAGTCTATTAAATGCATTACAGATTTTTTATATTTTGGTTAAGGTGAGGTAAACCAGAGTAGACTAGATTAGTCTGATATTAAGTTAATTTTGTTTGGTATCGGTTTGACGTGATGGCATTAGGGCTCCTAATTTAATTCTTACCCTCCTCGTTCAGACGATGACTTCATTATGATTATAACATTATTTTCCACCGCGATTATTCCATATTTTTATTCCGCTCATGTTACGTATTAGATACGTAGGTAACAGAGACTTAACATGTGTAGACTGACTTTTTTCTTTTATAGTCTGTAAAATTATTTAACTTTATTGAGCTTTGTGCTTAGTCTGTAAGGGTGTGTACAGCACAAAACAAAAACACAACCTATTAAGGTGCGTACAGACTATATAACATAACATGTTATAACATTGTTATTGAACATGTTTCAGATAATGTGGACACGGAATGTTATAAAACATGTAATAATAACATGTTATAATATCATGTTTTATCACATTCCGTGTCTACATTATCTGAAACATGTTAAATAACAATGTTATAACATGTTATGTTACATACTCTGTACGTACCTTAATAGGTTGTGTTTTTGGTGATAGGACCTATACCTATATATTCTGTTACACAAAATAGATAGATAGATAAACACTTTATTTAAACATCAATATTACAGATAATACTTAAGGTAAAACTTATTCGAAGTAATGCAAAGGGCTGTCTTATTGCTTAAAGCGATTTCTTCCTGAAACCAAACTGAGAGTGATATTGAAAGACTGTGACGGACGGTGGTGTTTCTATTTTAAATCCTAGCTATTTATTTAGTTATAAATATACATAAATACACGTGTTTACTCAAACATACATACATGTAAATATGGATACATATACATTACATAAACATATACATATACACAACTACATGATACATGTGTGTATATACACATAAAATAATACATATAAAAGATATCATCACAGCCAGTATTCGTCCACTGTTGGCCTTTAGGTATTTGATATTTCTATTTTTAAACAGCATCATAATCAGCTGGTGTCAGTATACTGTAGCTGAACATAGGCCTCTCCCAAGACCCGCCACTATGCCTGATCTTCGGCTCTTCGTTTTCAGTCACTACCCGCCGCTCTGCGAATATCGTCACTCCACTTGGTCACAGGGCGTCCTACGCTACGTATGCCGATTAAATGATAATTAAAATAAACGTAAGTTTTATTTTATATAAATTCACTCAAAATAAAACCACTAGATATAGATATATCACAAACAACACGGATAATGTTCTAAAAGTTAGTGCAATTAAAATCCGCGAGGGAGCTATTAATTTGTTTATATCGGACAGTCAAAATTATCGCTGAAACTTCGTTTAATGACTAATGTTTGTTTGTTTTATGAATATCATTAGTGTTTAGAAGCTTTTAATTACCAGGCTATTATAGTTTCTGCTATTTTAGCCGACTTCAAAAAGGATGAGGTCCTCAATTCGTTTGTGTTATTTTTATGCGTGTTACCTCAGAACTCCGTCATTTATTACCGATTAGAACAAATATCTTTTGTTTGAGAGCCCATACTTTTCCTTTAGTCCATTGTTACTGTTCATCGAGATCTGAGGATTAATTCGATTATAATTTGATGATTTTGAGGATAATTAACTACAAAAACCAGACCTAAAAAATACTAAAAACCTGCGATTAAAGCGCGTTCCATCATCGATCGCATCATCACTTACCATCAGGTGAGATAGTTGTCAACAGTTAGCCAGTTTGGTAAAATAAGTTTAAAGTTAACAAAAACTGAAAACTTTTATTTTTTTCAAGGTTTTGCCGCAGTAAGACATCAAATATCAAGATCCTCACAATATGAAGGTGAGTCTTATCCATCAGACGCCAAAACCTCAATATCTTTTATTTCGAAATATTGGTGCAGGTAATAAAATTTATTTATTTTTATTTAGTTTTTACCACCATCGATTACTGTACAATAGGTACTTATAAATGTTAGTAAGTACTAAATTATACCTACAGCACATATCTCAGTCACCTAAAATTGAGCAGTTTCTTTATTTATTTTTAGACAACAAAAACAAAATGAAAATAATTACGTGAGTTATTAGCCATTGTCAAAAAAAAATTGTATAACTCTCACAATGATTTTAAAAATCATGTCTGTATTTTACATAATGATTAAGTTTTCAGATTCGGTGTTAGGAGCATTATATCGTTCTTCCGCTAGACTACCATAAACTAAATTACTACCATCTGAAAAGCTGCCGCCATAACCTTACGGTGTTGCAGCAGCACACAGCCCTTGAAAGTCAGACTACTTTGTCTAGCGTGTCACAATATTTGACACACCATATTATTGTTTATCATCATTATATTTAAAAAAAAGCATAGATAAATTATATGTCTAGCCTCAGTCTAGGTTTAACTGAAATTATACGCACAGCAAAAGAATGGAATTGTCTGCCAGAGTGTGAATCTGGTGGTTTTCATATCGCGAGTGAACAGGTTTCTTATAGGCAAGCGTGCTACTGCTCGCATCGTCACTTAACATCAGGTATGATAGTGGCCTAACGTTTGCTTATCTATATATATAAAAGAAAGTCGTGTTAGTTACTACACTTTATAAATATATTATTATTATTAAATTAAATTTATTATTAAATTTGATATTAATGTAATAGGCTAGGTCCTAACCTAGCCTTGATATTCCTGGAAATAATTGTTAATTAATGCCAGGGAATTCATTAAATAAATAAATAATTACACTACCTACTCGATTCTAAGAACATAAGAACAAAATATAGGTACGTACACGATTATCTATACATTTAAAAGAAAGTCGTGTTAGTTTAGTTACTAACTTATAACTCAAGAACGGCTGGACCAATTTTTATGATTTTTGTATTTTTAGAATTATCTTTGTCAGGAATAGGATAATAAGTATTAAAAACAATAAATAATTGACCTAAAAAATATATAATAATAAATATTTTGCTAAAATGTTCCTGGATTTAAAAACTGCCGATTATTTGATGTTCAATTGTTTATCCCGCCATATTTTTTTTTGTATAATTATAGCTCCACACGATTAGTGTATTTAGCCAGTGTCAAGTATAAAAATTCTTCCCATGTGTGGATAGCATTACAATATTCGGATTATCGCGTATTTTTGTGCGATCAGAAATGTATGCTTACAAGCAACTTAAAAAAGTTTATATTTCCTAAAACCATTTTTACCAATTTTTATTCTATATCTGGATTGCCATAATACATTAATGAACTGAATATCTCTTTTGTATTCATTGTATTACGTTCATAAAAGCCTAAAACAAGTTCATCTAAAAGGTAAGACGACATTCATTGTCTGTTAGGTGGTACGAAGTTCGCCGGGCCAGCTAGTTACTTATAAAAAAATCATGGAATATTGCCGTCGATATATAGCTCAAAATAGCTGGAAATAAGTAGTCTCTGCCTACCCCAACGGGAAAAAGCGTGATTGTTTGTATCTATGTATGTTATATATATATTTCTCAAGATCAAGACGCGTGTCTATTGATAATGTTATTTTATTAATTTTAACGGCTTTTTTTGTATATTTTCAGGGCTTAAGCATTCTGAATGTGAAAATGCGGTATCAAAAAAAATTGAAACGACGAAGAAACTTATTTTCCAAAGGTGAGAACAAACTCCAGACTAATATTGTAAAAACGATTGAACTCTGTCTGTTTATTACCTAATCACGCCTAAACGGACGATCTGATCGTACTGAAATGTACCACGAATATACTTTATAGGATGAGGATGAACATAATTATGAACAAAGGCTACTTTTTGAGAAAATAAAATCATGATTTTGCAGATGACACAAATGTGGATTGACAGAGATTTACAGTAATAAAATTATTGGTGTAAGTGAACGAAGTGAGCTAGTTAATATATAAAATAACTATCTGAAAATGTATCTTATTGACCTTAAATAGAGTCAACTTAGCATTAGTTCCCAATCAACACCAACATTTTGAATGCGAAAGTCAGTTTGTACTGTACATATGTATGTTTGGGACTCTCACGGTCAAACGGCTGGACTGATTAAGCTGAAACACAGCGGGGCGGGGCACAGCTAAACATCATCATCAGCTTCTTACTCTTATCTTACCTACGTGGAACAGTTTAAAAAGTCATTTTCTTGGAATTGGCTCCATTCTCTGTTATTTCTGTATCCACTCCTTTCACAACCAACAAAAATATCTTCTACTACACAGATTACACCTATCCCAATGAAGCACAATAAAATATATAACTACTACGTAATACGTTTAAATTATTTTTTAAAACGAAAATTATATGTAGGTCACAAATTTAGATTAAATTAAAATAACAACTATATCATCATCATCATCATCATTATCAGCCAGACTCAGTCCACTGCTGGACGTAGGCCTCTCCCAAGATACGCCACTGAACCCGATCTTCGGCTCTTCTTTTCCAGTCACTGCCCACCGCTTTGCGTATATCGTCACTGCACCCTGGTCACAGGACCTCCTACGCTACGTTTGCCGATTCTCGGTCTCCACTCTAGGACAAGTTTACCTCAACGGTTATCAGTCGTGATGCAGATATGACCAGCACATTGCCACTTTAGTTTGCTAATCCTTTGAGCTATGCCGATCACTTTAACGGCAAAAAAAATATATATTTGGCGAATTACTTCGTTCCGGGTTCGATCCCGCAAAATTACAACAACAATATAAACAAATACATATCTATACTAATATTATAAAGAGAGAACATTTGTATTTTTGTATGTTTGTAATGATTTGGCTCAAAAATTACTGAACCGCTTTAAAAAATTTTTTCACTAATACATAGAATGGACTTTCGGAATGAAAATAGGCTATACATTATCCCGTTTACATCAAAGGTACATTCGTGGAGACTTAATTTTCAACCTAAGTCGGCAAAAAAACGGTCGAAAAAACACGTTTCTTACGAACGCTGCTTAATTGAAAATAGATAGAAGAATATTTTCTATGCAAGAGTGTTACAACTTAATAAGACCTACAAAAAAGTCCGCGACAGCATATGTCTATCTCTTATGGTTGACTCACAGTAACCATTTTAATCTTAAAATTTTTGTTAAAAAATATTACATAACTTCCAAGGCTATTTTCAAGTATATTGTATTAATTCTTATCCAAATCATTACGTTAATTGGCTTGGCCACATATTATAGATTAAAATTGTCCCTTACAGTACTCGTATATAATTCAAATGAAAACTCTAGAAGATATCACGAATTTCACATACACGCAGCGCAAAATTAATAAAATATTTGCAGTGAACCCACAGATTAGGTCATAGTTACTGCGAAAATATTATTATAAGCTTAGCTATGCTGTGGATCCCCATCGATCACAATCAATTTGAAGTCAATATAGTATAATAATATGATCTATTGTATAAAATAATATTTATCTATATATATAATAACATAATATATTAAACCACCCCGACTGATCTATGTATAATCTTTTCATTAAAAGCATTCCAATGACTCTAAACACGACATTTAAAATCTGAGCTGTAAGTTGGTGAGGATTTGAGTATTCTGTAGAGTCCAGGAGATGTCCCAGCATCAGGTCAATGTTCCATGTTCTTACAATATCGTTGAAGAAGAAGATTTTCGAATTGATCAGACCTATGAAAGTTGATTTCATAGCGCAATTAACTAGAAAAAAGCTCATAGTTTTATAACGATAGAACGAATTTTCATGAATCAAAGCTAAGAAAACTCTCGATGAAGACATCTATCAAACAAAAAAAAAACTATCAATAATAAAAACAAAATCGGTTCATCCGGTTAGGTGCTAAGATGCTACAGACGGACACACAGATACACACGTTAAGCGTATATTACCTCTACTTTTTGCGTCGGGGAACGCCGTAAGGTTAAGGCGGCAGATGTTCTCCTTGGTGGTAAGCTACTTTTTGGTAGATTTAATGATCCCACTACCACTGTACGAAAACTCATGATTCATGAATGCACATAAAACTTTCATTGGTAGGTATATAGCTAGGATTAGAACCAACGACCGTCGGGTCAGAATCAGGGTAACTATCCTTTACGCCAAAGGGCCGTCCAATATCACTACGTAAGTATTATAAAACAAAGTCCATCACTGCGTCTGTCTGTCTGTTCGCAATAATCTCAATAGCTACTGAACGGATTATCCTGCGGTTTTCACCAATAGCCTTATTATGAGGAAGCATAGAATAATAGCCTGTTTATGAGGAAGGTTTAGGTGCATAATTCGTTAAGGTTTTGTGTAAATTGGTTGAAATATGACGATGATTGTTAAATAGGTTCATATATTATATTCGATGCAACAAACTGATGTAAATTTTGTAGGCATATGTTCTACCCGTGCGAAGCCGGGGCGGGCTGCTAGTTTTAAATAAAACATTAAATGTACATTGGTATCCGCTGGTAGGTTAACCAAAAAGCGGGCGACATTACCTCTATGAATGGCAAGACTAAAGGTACGGCCACACCGCGGCGTCCTGCGAACTGCGGGCGCGATCTGAGTACTTTTCAATTGTTTTCTGATCGCGTTTGGTGTGAACCAGACAGTACAAATATTACTGCACTATCCGATCGCCGCCTAGATCGCGCACGCAGGACGCTGCGGTGTGTTCGTGCCTTAATTCAATAAAACATTGACAATCGCTTATAAGAAATTTACGATCGGAGTTATAACGAGATAATATTGTTAGTATTTCCGACGGATGTGAAGTCACAAGGTAAAGATGGTTATGTATGTTTCTCGTGATATTTATAAAATATTTTATCATTTTCAGAATGTCATCGTCTATTTGTACTACCTCGAGACCACGGCCTACTGCTTCAATTGGAAAATGTGTAAGCATTTTCAGTATCATCGCTTCAGCAGTGCTTCGCAACGCTTTTGAAATACTTGCGCATTTAAACATTAAGATCTTGACGGACAAACCAAAATTTCTACGGTAATAATCATTACATGCTGGCCCCAGGCTTTACCAAGTTGATTGCGTTATAAGATATAAGAATTGCCACTTTGGTATATAGTATTGAGAATTGTTGACTTGTAATTTAACTACAGTAATAAAGCACAAATGAAATCCTCAGGCTAGGTGGAGCGATGATATTCGCAAGGTGGCTGGCAAGAGTTGGATGAGAGTAGCCAAAAATCTTGCTCATGGGCGTAAATAAGAGTGGCCTATGTTCAACAGTGGACTAGTAGGGGGTGATAATAATTATAATGAATTCAGCATAAGTAGAGTAAAAGCTTCCGTGTTATTATTAGAGATAATATTGTTGGTTTTGTATTCTTTTATCGTAATATTCATCAGGTTATGTCTATATACATTTCGCGTCAATTTTGACTTGCTATTAAGATATCGTAGATACTACCTACGTTTCTCTGTAGAGTTCTACAACGTAGCACTTGCTACGAAAATAATTTATTAGCTGTTCTTTTTAACCGACTTCAAAAAAAGGAGGAGGTTTCTCAATTCAACTGTATATTTTTCTAATGTAAATAATCTGCAATATGTTTTTGCTGAAAATGTATATTTTTATTTATGAGTAACCAATATTTTTCATGTACATAATATTAATAGTTTTTGGTCGTTCTGATAAGATATATCTCTTGATAGATAATAATATTCAAAAAAATATTTTGATTACCTATATATACCCTTATTACATATACCCTTTAGATTTTTAGCCGACTTAAAAAAAAAGAGGAGGTTTCTCAATTCGACCGTATATTTTTTTTTTTTTATGTTGTTCGCGGATAACTTCGTCGTTTATGAATTGAATGATTATTCTTTTATTGTTCGAAAGGAGATATCCTAAGTGTAGTACCATGGTAATTTTATCGAGGTCCGATAAGTATCTCCAGAGATATTGAGATAAACATCTCAAAATTGGTACTCAAAATGAATAGCGCGGCATTGAAGTCGGTTCTTTTTTAGTTTTTAAACGATATTATAATACTATGAACTCCAATATTATAAATAGAAAAGTCAGTTTGGAGGTATATTTGTTTTCTTGGGACTTCTTCACGGTTTAACGGCTGGATCGAATTAGCTGAAAATTTGTGCAGGGGTAGCCAGTGGGATTAAGCCATAGGATACTTTTTAACGTGAGCGAAGCCGCAGGGCACAGCTATTCTCATATGCATTGGAATTCGCTAAATAAAGTGTTTATAAAAAATTATATTGTCGTTTTATTATAGCCTTCACATAGGTACTTATGCAAGATAAAATAATGAAGAAGGAACGTGGGGTGCACTTTTCCATACAAATGTATTCCCCCGTTTCCTCCCTGGAAAATGCTTCTAGAGCAAAATTTGTGTCTACAAAAAAATAATCATGTATCATTTGCTTTTTTTTGAGCAACCAATTGCAAAAAGAAATATAAGCATTCTAATATCCTCTTCAAGGGTCATATTTCTTTTTGCAATTGGTTGGTCAATAAAAGAAAATGATAGGGGCGGTGATTTTTTGTACTAACAATTTTTTCCAGTATAGAAAAATGCTCCCCTTAATTCAATTCATTCCCTCTTAATTCAAGATATAGTTAGTAAGTACTCAATAAGATCTAAAAACTATTCAAATTTCGTAGCTTACCTATGCTTTGCAAAGCTTTATTCATTATAGTAATTAATTATCTACTAACAGAAAGCAAATATGCAGAAATAAAAACGCTTTTTTTTAATATAAAAAAAGCTGAAAGTATCAAAAGGGAAAAATAATGGTTCCACTAGAGCTCTACTGTCTATAGAAAGAATTTAATAAATATAATTTAATTCATAACAAACTTTCCGTAAAACCACTTAACATTTCCCTTGAGTTTTCGTAATGAACTCAAATCCAACCATTTCGTAGAACCTAATTAATGTCATTAAAACGGCATCAACTGATTCTCAAACGTAAATTCAGTGACAAAAGCGCCACCGAGCAACTTTTTCCGAAACTAAATCGCACTCGGAAAAAAAATTGCGCCAGTAACGTCATCTCTTAGCCAGCGCCAGAATTTTTCCAACCTCCGGTCATAACACTCGACCACGTGCATTTGTTTTGGTTCGCTTTTTTCTGAAAAAAGATCGCATACATACCGGCTCACCTCGCAGCGTCGTAGGTGCGCCAAGCAAAATGGTCGTCATTTTTTTCTTCTCTTTTCAGCCATCTGTCCGTCCTTTTCGGTCAAAAATGCGATCGTTATTTCTGTTCCGGTGTGGCTGTGTGCGTCTAGCGGCCGACGTCGCAGTTATACGCCACGTTTTTGATCCAGGAATTTAGCTTTTACTGCATACGAAACTAGAACTATTTTCGTGCGTTAATAAAATAGTCTTACGTCTAATGGCGGACGGAGAAAAAATAGAAATATAGGAGGCACGGCGTGCACGATAAAGAGAGCGGGAGTCGTTAACGATTCTGCGCCGGAAAGTTGCGCAGATTGCGTTTTTGGTGCTTTTTTTGGGGGCATCGCCTCACACCAGCGGGTGTTTTTTATGGCTGTCTTTTTCTGGCGCGCGTTCTCGCTCCTTGGGTGTCACGTGCGGACAGGGTGTGCGTGTTTGTGTGCGTTCGGGGGCAAGCACCTAGTGCTAGATTTTTGCGTGCACCTTCCTAGATAGTTGATCGTATGTGCGCGCGGTACATAATGAGATGTCACAGCTATGTGCCAGCACATAGGTGAACAAAGCGTATGTGTGTTGACGCTGATTAATCATGGGTCTTTCATAATTCCGCTAGCCCGCAGCCTACAATACTGTTATAACTTTTAACTAGATGGAAAACCTATTTAGCTTAGCTAGCTCGCTTTATGTATTTTGGGGGTTTTATTGCTTTCGCTGGAATTAGACGTAGTGGTCAATTACAATGATTTCTGAGTTAATAAGGGTGATAGTAAAAGTTTACGAAGCAGATAACAATAATATTATGTTTATACTATAGCGTTCATATCAATATAGGTCTAGTTTTTTTTTCATTATGGCTCCACACGATCAGTGCATTTAGCCAGTGTCAAATATCAAATTTCTTCAAGTTTTGATGAAATCAAGTCATGAAGATGGGTCTAAGTCACATTTCAGGTCAAGATGAAGTCATAATACTTAAGTCCTACCTATTTGTAAGTTTTTTGTAATTTGTAATTTTTGTGAGAGAAATAAATGGAATTAAATGGATATATATATATAGCCTATATAGCCTAGTCCAAGTCATGCCGTCAGTAAAGATGTGGACTTTCTGTGGATGAAGATTTTCAGTGGAATTTTGGTGAGAATGCTAATAGCATTTTTTCAACATTGTGCTGTTTCCCTACACTCATATACATTAACAGGTACTGTATGGTTAATAATCCACATTTATTACACATTCACTCGCGGAATAACACAAGTTTTAGGAAAAAATACAATGAGAGCACACACTGTTTTTCACGTTCCCGCCAAAACTCCATAGGTCTAGCTAGTTATAGCCTAGCTAGAATAGAAAATGAATGAAAGATGTAATGAAAGATGAAAATAGAAAGAATGAATGAATAGAATTATTATTTGTTATACTTTATATGCTAGCGTTTGACCTATCCCACCTGGTGGTAAGCGATACTGTGGTCGAAGGTGCGGCCTAGAAAACTTTGACTCTCAAGAACTGTGTGCTGCTGGAACACCATAAGGTGATGGCGGCAGATTTTCTCCTAGATGGTGGTAAGTAAGCTACTTTTTGGTAGTAAATCAGGCAGGGTAGATTTTAAATAAAGTAAACTGGCTTACATTTTAAATTTAAATTTTAAAAGATAAGTATCGTATACTTTTTAGATAAATAACCATTGTTGGCCCTTGTAAAAGTGTTTATTACTCATTAATCATCGTACTGTATATAGCGTAAAAGTGTTTATTACTCGTTAAAGTATATAGCGTATAATAAGGATTACGTATGAAGCGATAATTCTTACATTTAAAGGCTAACATTTAGCCACTAATTAGGAAATAATACTATATACTTTTAAAAACATTAAAAAATCAAACTTTATGTAAAAACCTCGCCATTATGTGCAATAGAAATTTAGCAGAGCTTTTCATTACACGTGATAAAATAGATAAAACTAGCCCTTATTCTAATATCCTACTATGAGCAATCAAGGATTTTCAGCCCCTATAGGTATGCAGGCTTTATCATCAGATTCGCTCGATGGTGCCTGTCGATGATAGGTACTCATAGTGTATTGAATTTTCACCGAACTGATATAAGTTTTTTTATATCAGAAAGGCTAGCGTTTGACCACTATCTCACCTGTTGGTAGGTGATGATGCGGCCAGGGATAGCACGCTAAGTCTTAAATGGGAACTGGCTCTCAAGAATAGCTGCCGGAATACATCAGATGTTTGGCGACAGATTTTCTAACCTGAGGGTGGTGAGCTGGCCAGGCGGACACAGAATAGTGTCTTACCAACGTGCGGGGGGTTGCTCGAGGAGTTCTTAACAATGTTTTTCTTTCACCGGTGGGCCACTGTAAAAAGCGCACATAAATGTTTCGATAGAAAAATCCATTCTGTACTGTACTACTTCTCTCTGAATTCTGTACCTCTGCATTGGGATACCAGCACGTGATTGACAATGGTTTACATATTTGACGGACGGACGGAGCTTAACATTAACGAACATTGTCAAAATAAATAGTGCTAAATAAAATGAAAAGCTACAAACATGTTTATACATACACAAGCTTTTTGCAAAGACGTTATCATGTGTAATAAAAAGTACTGATGATAAAAATACTTATTGGCTTAAATTCGATTGTCCTTCTATTTGCCATTACGGAATTCTAGTTCTTACAGCCCGGCTCCATCATCAGGTCAGCTCGATAGTACCTACCAATCAATAAATGGTGAAAATGCAATCATACATTTTCGCCAAAGATACGCAAGAATACAAGTCTAATCGATCCAAGATTTGACTTATACAAACATACGACCGTTAACCAATAACCGTTGAGGTAGACTTGTCCTGGAGTAGAGACCGCGAATCTGAAAACGTAGCGTAGGACGTCTTGTAACTAGGTGGAGCGACGACATACGCAAAGCGGTGGGCAGTGACTGTAAAGAAGAACCGAAGATCGGGCTCAGTGGCGCACCTTGGGAGAGGCCTACGTCCAGCAGTGGACGGACACCGGCTGATAATGACGATGATAATGAAACATACGACATAAGCACATACTAACACGTCAAGATAAATAAAAGCTTATAAATTTTTTTTTTTTAGTAACACAAGCTTTTTGTCAAGACCTTTACTTCACGTTCAAGTACAGGTACGCGTAATGAAATTTACTAATGACGGATTACAATACATACCAGTCCAAATTCGAATATCCGACCATTTGCAGAGTTACAGTCCCTATATCCCCTTTTCCTACATCATTATTATTATTATATGCTATTATATAAGTCCATGCGGTCTGAGATGAAATCATTCTAATCTGGATGCAAAAGCTGGTAGTGATCATGCAGCTGAAAAACAACATGAAAAACAAAATAAAAGACATGTTTTTTCAGTCCCTTTTTGAATAACTGTAAAAAGATCAGGAATGTTTCTGCTTAAGTTAAATAATAATGCTGTTCTCTACCAACATAAAACGATATTTTAATAAACCACACTATCCTTAATTCGACTGTAATGCCATTTTCCATGTGAGAGTTACTGATTTACATCCCAGCTCTATCATCAGAGTACCTCGATTGTAGGTTGGTACTCTTGAGAGTCAGAGTATTCTAGGCCTAACGTCTTTACCATCTTCGACCAAATCATTTCTAACCACCAGGCGATATAGTGGTTAAATGCTAGCCTATAAGTATGATATTAAAAAATAACCTTATATGATATTACTTTGTCTGCGAATTTACTTACGTAGGTAGGTACGCTGCTTTAATACAATCAGACAATAGCAAGCGGTTAACAGATATTTGCATATTTTGACCAACAAATTAAATTATACACACACACGTTGGATGTAAAAAAAAGTTGCTTGTTAAAATTGGTACTACTTATAATAGACGCAAGATGCTGGATTACTATATCTTCCGAATTGTTAGAAAATTTTCAAGACGTAGGTAAATAAAATTAAAAGCGCAGAAATTGACATTGTGAAGGTTCTATTAATACCTTCGAGATTTATATATTTTTTTTAACTAACCTATTCGATCCCACTGCTGGGCAAAGGTCTCCCCCATTTTCTTCCACCTATCTCTATCTAAAGCCGTTTGTGGCCAGTCATTGTGAAAACAATCCAAATCGTCTCGCCACCGCTTTTTGGGCCTACTTTTATATTTTATTTGATAAAAACTATTTCTTAACTTTCCTTATTGCCTTTCAAAGAGGTACAGGCATAGTCAAATTAATTGGTGTGCTATTGAATAGGTCCAGTGTTATTTGACAATTTAATAAGTCACATAGTAAACCTATTATTTTTTCTAATGTAGAGCTAATATTTTTCACACTTTAGTACTGTGAAAGCTTTTCGCGCGTTTTATTCAGTATTGTGCTCAGCGCCATCTGTTTAAGGGATGTAGAACTGTGACTAATGTATTTCGAAATATTCTTATCAAATGATTAAAGTGATATGCAAAAATGTATTTATGTTTAGAAAAAATAACGAGATAATATTATAAAAGTATTAAGACCAATATTAATTATAATAAATAAAAGTTGTTAAAAGCGACATCTAGCCGGCAGTAGCATCATCATTATGTTTAGGGTGAGGTCACTCGCGCAATCCACCAATGAAAAAAATAAGTTAGGTTAGTCTTTGGCGGTAACGTGAAAATAATTAACATAATATTATGTTTTTTTACTTGTTTTCTGCCGCATATTCATTGTGAAATATATGTGGGTCATTATCACCCACGGGAAGGTCATTTTTTCTGCGGCTGTAGACTTATTGACACAAGTGATCCATAGGTGGTGCTAAATGGGTAACCACTGGTGGTAGGCTTCAGCCGTAGCTGGGACCACCCACGGAACAAAGACATTTCACTGATCTAGCCAGCGCGGAAGACGGGTTGGTAATGTTGCACAGTGTTTTTTTTAAATATTTTATAGGCTAGCATTTGTCCACTGTATCGCCTGGTGGTAACTGATTATGCGGCCGAAGGTGGTAAACACGCTAGGTCTAGATTACTCTGACTCCAAGGGCTGTGTGCTGCGGAACACCGTAAGGTTATGGCGGGAAAATTTCTCCTTGATGGTGGTAAGCTACTTTTTGGTAGAAAGTCAGGTGGGACATCGATATAAAATGCTACTACCAGCTGTGGACGAACACCCATGCTGGGATTTGAACCAGTGACCTCTCGCTTAGAAATCAAGCCATCTTATCCTATACGCTATACGCCAACGGGGCTCTTGAAAAGTTTCATTTAACTTGCCGTTTTGTGTGTGTCAAATATTTTTAATGTTTAATTTTATTCATTAGGAAAAGCTAAAGCTAACAGCTGCATTATTAGATATTAAATATAAAATATGGTAAATAAAACAATTTAGCGATAATGCAGCCCACAGCGCTATTCACGGCTTTTATACAATATTAAAAGTAAGGTCGGCAACTGCTGCCCAATCAGTAAAGTACAAATAAAATTAGGATAAGAAAAATAAAAAAAAGAAAATTTGCCATTTAATTTAAGTATGATTGATGTTGGAAGCTAGATCAGAATCACGCAATCATGCAATCTCCCTGACGTTCGATTGCACTCAAATTTAATATACTTGCGTATCTTTGGTGGTAATGAAATAATATGGTGCCATTGAGCTGCTGACTTGACGATGGAGCCGGGCTGTAATGGCAAATTTAAATAAGGAAAAATATTAGATCGTATAAAACACTAATAATATCATTTAAAAACTAAAAAGAACCGACTTCAATGTTCATTTTCAGTACCAATTTTGAGATGTTTATCTCAATATCTCTGGAGATACTCATCAGACCTCGATAAAATTACCATGGTACCACACTTGGGATATCTCCTTTCGAACAAAAAAAGAATAATCAAAATCGGTGCATAAATGACGAAGTTATCCCCGAACAAACATTAAAAAAAAAAAGATATACGGTCGAATTGAGAAACCTCCTTCTTTTTTTGAAGTCGGTTAAAAAGAACCGACTTCAATGCCGATGCAAATGCTATTAATTTTCAGTACCAATTTTGAGGTGTTTATCTCCTATCTCTGGAGATACTTATCAGACCTCAATAAAATTACCATGGTAACACACTTGGGATATTTTCTTTCCAACTAAAAATAATAATCAAAATCGATTCATAAATGACGAAGTTATTCACCAACAAACATAAAAAAATAAATATATATACGGTCGAATTGAGAAACATCCTTTTTTGAAGTCGGTTAAAAATAAAATACATCTATTTCCTCATCACGAAGGTAGGTACAACTACATAAAATCGTTTTCGACTTTTACATACTAATTTAAAAACTACGCAGCAATACACCTTCTATGGTGGTTTTACTTTGTGAGAGCTGATGCCTAATATAGGTTTTTTTTAAAGTCAAAAGTCAAAGCATTTATTTAGTATATGGGCAAATAAAAATCTGCACTTACGCACGTCAAATAACATTAAATAGATCATATCAATAATTATTATTCTAAATATAACAAAAACTGAACTAATTGCTTTGAATAAAAAAACAAAGTAATGAGCCATTCAGCTTTCATCTAAACTTCGAACGTCACACTTAAAACAAATGTGAATTCCCCTGATTAATGTAGGATTGCCTACCGTACTATTACGTGCATCCCCTAAAACCTGTATTACAGGTAAGTTTATTACAAATTGTTCTGTAATAATATCGTTTAAAAACTAAAAAAGAACCGACTTCAATGCCGCGCTATTATTATTATTCTTATTATTTATTTTCAGTACCAATTTTGAGATGTTTATCTCAATATCTCTGGAGATACTTATCAGACCTCGATTAAATTACCATGGTACCACACTTGGGATATTTCCTTTCGAACAAAAAAAGAATAATCAAAATCGGTTCATAAACAACGAAGTTAACCGCGAACAAACATTAAAAAAAAAATATATATATACGGTCGAATTGAGAAACCTCCTCCTTTTTTTGAAGTCGGTTAAAGAAACACGAAGATGTAACGAAATGCTAGGACAGTCGAATTTGGCATAATTTGTATTGTTATCATTAGTACTTTTCATTATGCATGATCCTTACAAATAATAATATCGTTTAATAAAAACTAAAAAAGAATCCGACTTCAATGCCGCGCTATTCATTTTCAGTACCAATTTTGTGGTGTTTATCTCCATATCTCTGGAGATACTCATCAAACCTCGATAAAATTACCATGGTACCACACTTGAGATATCTCCTTTCCAACAAAAAAAGAATAATCAAAATCGGTTCATAAACGACGAAGTTATCCGCGAACAAACATAAAAAAAAACATATATGTGGTCGAATTGAGAAACCTCCTCCTTTTTTTGAAGTCGGTTAAAAAGCTTGAGTAGAAAAAAAAAGTCCAGTAATTTTTTTTAAACATTATAGGCTAGCGTTTGATCACTATCTCACCTCACCTCACCTCACCTTGGTAAGTGATGATGCGGTCGAAGATGGTAAGCACGCTAGGCCTAGAATGGGAACTGGCTCTCAAGGATATCTGCCAGAACACACTAAATGTTTGGTGACAGATTTTCTAGCTTGAGGGTGGTAGCTGGCCAGGCGGACACTAGATAGTGTCCTACCACAATGCGGGGTTGTTGGTTTCTTAGCCATGTTTTTCCTTCACCGGATGGCCACTGTGAAAAGCGCACATTTTTTTCTTCATAAATAATCTTACGGTGTTCCGGCAACACAGAGACCTTGAGAGTCAGCCCATTCTCAGACTAGCGTGTTTACTATTCTCGACCACATCATCACTCACCAAGAGGTGAGGTACTGGCCAAACGCTAGCCTATAGGATATTAAAGGAAAATAATAAAATAACTAACGTAAGAAATAAGAGGGTTTGCATACACCCCTGCTTACATTTACATAATATGTTATGTATATATGTCGACCCTATATATATTGTTATATAATGTAGAATTATACACACTTACCTATTTAATTAAACGTAGGTACTTACCTATTTATTTAATCTACCAAATTATGATACTCAGAGTAAATCTAAAACAAATTGTATGTAATAGTGATAAATATCAAAATCGCGTTGCCCCTATTTATAGACGCCCTCTCTATTCATAGATGAATAGAGGTAGGGTGGCTCTATGATATATACAAAGGGGACCAAAATAATGCATAATTATAATTATTTATTTAAATCGCATAGGTACATATTTTATTCATCAATGTGTGCTGTGATTGATTCTTTTCAACATGACTTTGTAAGCTTTGCATATAAATTACAGGACGTAACTACTTAATGTACTGAATATGTAATTATTTATTTGTAATTATTATCATAACGCAAATTACAAACTACGGATTATGTGCAAAGTTTCGATTTTGCATTTTACGTCTCACATGCTATGTCATTCCAAGGACACTTTGCTGTTAAGACCGAAAACATTTGTATTACCAAACGGCCAAATAACGGTGGATTGAATAAGCAATGTACTACCATAATAGTGTTTTTAACAGAGTTCATGCCTAGGTGTGACCACAATGTGACCACAATAAAAACAATAAACCTCATTTCATACATTATTTGTTGAACTAAATTATTCATAAATTATTCCACCCTCCAATAGATAGTAGATAGATACTATGTATGTAGTAGTAGTAAGTAGGTAGATACATGTAGGTAGTATCTATTAGTGTCCGACCGAAGGTTCGGTTTCGGCCGAGTTTCGGTGGCAGTTTCGTTTTCGGCCAAAATTGGCCGAAGCTTTTGCCGAAACCGAAACTGATTCCGGAAGTAGTCGTACACGCTCGCCTAACTTTGTTTCACGCAGCAACGCTTTGGCGGACGCTGATAACTGATAAACATTTTGCTATGAGAACTTAATCTGAAATAAATTATTTTTCAAAAAAAATAAAACCGACTTTATAACCACAGGCACTCAAAAGCGAAAAATAAATTACTTAATATAATTATTATAAGCGCTACCCACTTATCTATTTGAAGTCAGTGCCAGCCAAGTCTATTGGATAGTAGATAGATACTATGTATGTAGTAGTAGTAAGTAGATAAATACATGTAGGTAGTATCTATCTACTACCTATTGAATTTTATTTATTGGGAAGAAATGGGAGTTCAAATTTGTATGGAGAAACAAGACTAGATAGTATTTTCTATTTGAAACTTCACACATGTGCTTCAGTAAAAAAAAATACGTGTTTTAAGGCTTTTGAAAGGATTTTCCAAAATTCAGTCTTTAAGGGAATGAAGCGGGGGTTCAGAGTTTGGATAGTCATTTTATTCGACATTTCACACAAGTACTTCTGTAAATAAATAATTAAATACGAGTTTCAGGCTTTTCTAAAATGCCACCCTAAGAGGGTGAAGTGGGGTTACAAAGTCATAAAATCAATATTGTTTAGGATTACACTGAAATTAAGAATACAGATAGTTATTATGACGTAGGTATCCGCTTAGAAACGATTTAACTCCCCCCCGGATATTACTTATCATTTTTATTTATATATATAAACTTTTAATTTACGTAAGTACTTCTGTAAATAAATAAGTAAATACGTGTTGCAGGATTTTTGCAAGAGGTTGGTAAAAAAGTCTGAAAATCATTACCGTTTTTCGGGTTTTATAAATATAAATCCCTATTTCCCTTAGCCACGCAATAACTTGAAAACAAGTGAACCGAGTTGGCTTTAACTTCTTTGATGTCTTTTATGATAGAAAGGTTTTTACAAAAAAAAAGTTTTAAGGAAATTAGAGAAGTTTTTTACGCGGGCGAAGCCGCGGGGCACTTTCAGTATTAACAAAATTATTATAATGTGTATCCATTTCATGTAGTAATTAATGCAGAATAATGTGTAAAATGCACCAAAATTCAGTATTTTATGGAATTTTATACTTGACCACGCGAGTTTCGGTTTAGGTTTCGGTTTCGGCCGAAACCGAAGCCATGGCCGAACATTCGGTTTCGGTTTCGGTTTCGGCCGGAAAACTAGTTTCGGTCGGACTCTAGTATCTATCTATTACCTATTAGACTTGGCTGGAACCGACTTCAAATAGATAAGTGGGTAGCGCTAATATAATTATATTAAGTAATTTATTTTTCGCTTTTGAGTGCCTGTTTGTGGTTATGAAGTCGGTTTTATTTTTTTTGAAAAATAATTTATTTTACCTTTTTTAGTGCAAAACAATTTTTAATTAAATTACATACATCTATAAAATTTCGTGTCTGGGCCGTTATACACTGACGGATATATACTTTGTGAACATTTCAAGTATGTACCATCGCGTACAGTTGTGCGTATCCAGTTTCAAAACATTTTCGGTTGCAAGTGTCGATTATTTTTCTAACCAATCAGAAGAGCCAAAACAAAAAAAATATTTCTTACCAATCAGAAGGGCCAAAACCAAAAACAAAACATAATTTTTGGCTTTGTCCCTTCTTGTCATTGGTCAGAAGCGAGATGCCAATTCAATAAGAGTGCACAGGAAATTATTCCTTAAGGTGGATACGCACAAATGAAGGCGATTGTACCTTTTACGGTTATGAAGATACAGATCTGTAAAGTGCGCACATATAGACACACGGACGGACGGACGGATGGACGAACGGACAGCGAAGTCTCAGAAAGTGTTCATTTGGTACCCTTTGGGTTCGGAACCCTAAAAAATTGACTTTAAATGCCGCGCTAGCGAAAATATTCACTAGTCATAATGATGTCATCAAGGTATCAAAGGACAATGTCCAAAATGGCCCTGTGCAATAAAAACATCTGCAACACACGATAATTAATTGTCTATTTTATAACAATAACTCTAAATACTTTTGTAACACGGACTAGTTGTATTCCAAAATGAATATTAAAAAGTATGATTTGCGATTATTAACATTAATTGCCGCCATATGGCCTACAGAGTTACAGAATCACTCTACTACGTTATAAGAGATGGCACTTCCCTACATTGTTGATACTCGAATTATGAAAGCATTGTGTAGCCTACCTAACAACGGAAAGTATTATTTACGTAGTAGCTATTATATAGTAGCTATTATATATATAGTAGGCGCTTATATAATCTGTGGTAAATATGTTAAAAAAAATTTTTTGCTGTGTTGGTTGGTACAAAGTACGTTCATTATTCTAAGTTATTTAATTATGTATGCAGTGTCGCGGGACTGATATGCCCGCCATCTTCGCCAAACGTCATGTCTTGTCAAAAAATATTAACAAAATTTGCACCCTAACATGACTTTGCCCGGTAGAACACTCCTGTGAAGACAAATTAATTCTCCCCACCTTTGTTTCTATCTCGCTCACAGTTACCGTAAGAATATCTGTCAAACACCAAAATCAACGTGAAGAAAGATGTAAAAACATTATTCAAGGTCATATTCTTTAGTCTTCAAAAGAATATGCAATAAGCAACCTCCATTGTGTATAATCTTCTTGGGACTCTTCTTCTAAAACCAGTACATTCTCCTATGTTTGAGGTATTTATCTCCATATCTCTGGAGATACTAATCAGATCTCGATAAAATTAAAATGGGACCACCTCGGAAACTTACCCTACCTATTAAAAAATAATCATTTGAATCCGTTCACAATTGACGGAGTAATCGCGTAAATTACGCACAAAAAAAAACATACAGACGAATTGAGAACCTCCTCCTTTTTGTGAAGTCGGTTAAAAATAATGTTTGTAGAAGAAGAAACATAATATGTTTTGTCACTTCAAATATAATAATTATAAAACAAATACACATAAGAGTTATGACAACAGGATCGACTTCGGCATGTGTTGTGTGTGCATGTATAGCACACGCAGCGCTGATTTTCAAATTTGACCCTTAACACGGAGTAAGATCTTCGCCTCTTCGCCGATAATAATAATATACATTATAATAATTTTGTTAATACTGAAAGTGCCCCGCGGCTTCGCCCGCGTAAAAAACTTCTTTAATTTCCTTAAAACTTTTTTTTTGTAAAAACCTTTCTATCATAAAAGACATCAAAGAAGTTAAAGCCAACTCGGTTCACTTGTTTTCAAGTTATTGCGTGGCTAAGGGAAATAGGGATTTATATTTATAAAACCCGAAAAACGGTAATGATTTTCAGACTTTTTTACCAACCTCTTGCTAAAATCCTGCAACACGTATTTACTTATTTATTTACAGAAGTACTTACGTAAATTATAAGTTTATATATATAAATAAAAATGATAAGTAATATCCGGGGGGGACTTAAATCGTTTCTAAGCGGATACCTACGTCATAATAACTATCTGTATTCTTAATTTCAGCGCAATCCTAAACAATATTGATTTTATGACTTTGTAACCCCACTTCACCCTCTTAGGGTGGCATTTTAGAAAAGCCTGAAACTCGTATTTAATTATTTATTTACAGAAGTACTTGTGTGAAATGTCGAATAAAATGACTATCCAAACTCTGAACCCCCGCTTCATTCCCTTAAAGACTGAATTTTGGAAAATCCTTTCAAAGCCTTAGATATCTCCTTTCGAACAAAAAAAGAATAATCGAAATCGGTTCATAAACGACGAAGTTATCCGCGAACAAACATTAAATATATATATATATATATATATATATATATATTTTTTTAAATATATATATATATATATATATATATATTTTTTATATATATATATGTATATCCGCGAACAAACATTAAATATATATATATATATATATATATATATTTTTTTTTAAATATATATATATATATATATATATATTTTTTAATGTTTGTTCGCGGATAACTTCGTCGTTTATGAACCGATTTCGATTATTCTTTTTTTGTTCGAAAGGAGATATCCCAAGTGTAGTACAATATACGGTCGAATTGAGAAACCTCCTCCTTTTTTTGAAGTCGGTTAAAAAGTACAAGAAACAAATAAGCTGCTGAAAGAATAAAAAGTAAAAATAAAATAAATATTTAAGACTACTAGTTTATATTGCTGTAGATTTTGGGATACCTATGTATTGAAGTGATTGGCATGCAAGTGTGTAATGCACATATGAAAAAGTAAATAAAAAAGTTCATATCATTTAATTTTCATTGTGGTACTAAGTAGGCATCAAGTTGATAAAAATAATTTAAAAAAGTAAAAAACACGCTTTTATGTTTATTCATTATTATTGTCAACTTATTTTACATTTTTTTTTAATAAAGATTACTCGCAATGTGGGTTGCACATTACTAGTATTCTTGTTAACCCCTCCAACTAAATTAAATATGCTTGTGTCTGGAGTGGGTTCACGTCAATAGTTCAATGGGTGGGGTGGGAATCGTACTCACGACCTCTAGATCGCCAGTCCGACACCTTATCCATTGGGCTATTTCCCAAATTATTCTTCAGTTTTTAGTTTGATGTGCTATAAAAGCGTGATTTTTTATATCTTATAGGCTAGCGTTTGACCACTATCTCACCTGTTGGTAAGTGATGATGCGTTCGAAGATGGTAAGCACGCTAGACCTAGAATGGGAACAGGCTCTCAAAGACTTTGAAGGTATACCTATTCACCCGCGATTTGACATAAGTACCTATAGTCCGGTCAATTTAGACATTTGAAGGTGCATAAAGTCCCAACAAGCTGAAAATCAGTAAAAATGTTCAAAACATAATTATAAATAATATTTAAAAGTTCCCCATCATTCCCGTGTATGGAAAAAAATATATTCAAGGTCAATGGTAAACAAAATTAGTTTTTCGCGATTTTCAGCAAAACGGTAAGTTTTATCTTAAAAGTACCTTAGACGAAATTGTAGATCATAAAATTATCTATAAAAAATGTATCAATACTTTTTTTCCTACGAGCCACCGTTTCTGAAATATAAGGGGGGGGGGGGGATTCATCCCATACATGGAACAAACAAAAAAAAAATTTGTTCAAACCTATACGTGTAGGGTGGGGTCTATGGATAGCTCTTTAATAAACTGGCCAAGTGCAAGTCGGACTCGCACTCGTAGGGTTCCGTAACACAGTAGAGTATTCTATAAATGTGATTTTTCGCAACTACAAAAATAACTTTGTTTTTCATAGTGTTTGTATGAAAAACAAAGTTATATTTGCGGTCGCTATATCTAAAAAACTGCTAACTGTATCTCGTTCAAACCAATTTTCGTTGAAACTCCCTTACTTTAAAAGTTAGAGGGGGGAGACACACATTTTACCACTTTAGACGCCGCGCCTATCTTTTAAATGATTGACTTTGAGAAAAAATGATTTTAGGAACCTCAATGTCATTTTTAGGGTTCCGTAGCCGAATGGCAAAAAACGGAACCATTATAGATTCGCCATGTCTGTCTGTCTGTCTGTCTGACTAAGTACTACAGCAAAACACAGACTCTCAAGCAAGAAATTCTATTCCTATTGGCAGTAAATAATGAGGAATGTGAAAACAAATCGTCACTTCTTTTTATAATTGAACTAGCTGCGCCCCGCGGGTTTTGCTCGCGTTTAAACCTGGTTATAAAACTTCCTCTTAAATCATTCTATCTAGGTATTGTCGAAAACTACATTAAAATCCGTTGCATGGTTTGAAGATCTAGGTCACGGTCTAGGTAAACATACATACAGCGGGAGAGACGTTGTTTTATACTATGTGCTTAAGAAAGTAAGAAGAAGTCGAGGCTTTTTACTCATCAAGCGTTTAAGTAGTAATGAAGATAATAATTGTATGATTGTACTGATTGGATTTTAATAGCTTCCAAAGAAGCATTGTAATAAAATGCAATACTTATTTTCTCATATTATTTAAATCGTAAGTTTTAATACGAATCTTTTGAGGCTTGTAACAAAAACAATTTCAACACGTATCACCCTTAATTATCATCTCTACCCTTTGATCAGTGCATTATACATATCAATTACTTTTGTACTTAAGGATTACCTATTCCAGACAAATAAAAACTCGCAAATTCTCTAATGAGTATATAAAATAAGCCCGACTTTTTCTGACCATTTAAATCCCTTCAGTTCAGCAATAATTCAGAAGTACCCTCTTATTGCCCTCCAGTACCTAATCTCGGCTGTTACGCTACACGTTTTCCCTTCCAAAGCGCGCCATTTTTCTCCATTCTACCCTCGGGATATTAATAATATATCACCCTGTAAGAAATCTCGCATACAGGGCGAGGGAGGGTTGCTAAATGTACCTCGAACCCTACGCGTTAAAACAAAAAAATAACTACCCTCATCGGAAATTCAACTGTGTTTCTTTAACGCTAGAGTTGCTATTTATTTGTACTGATAACAGTACTTAATCACCACTGTCTCCAGCGTATTATGTATGCTTAGATAGTATAGCGGTACTTAGGCCTTTTTTGCAAAACGAGTGTATGTGACGCCTCGAAAACCAAGATGGCGTCGCGCTCTGCTCTTTGCGTATTTTTTGCGTGTAATTATTTGCTTTTGAAAGGCTTCAATAGATTTATATGCAATGTGAAATCATGCAGAATTAGAGTTTGATTGTTTGTGCTTTGTTTTTTGATTGGACGGAAGTCAGCTGGAGTAAAATAGGGGAATTATGTTTTTGTTCAAGCCATATCGGTTCAAGCAGATTTTGTTTTCAACTTATATGTAGCAAAGGTAGGCTCCCTATGCAAAAATAGTTGTTTAAGTTTTGTCCAAAGGATTTTTCCACGCACAATTGAGAAGATATAGCCAGCTATGTCTTTGGTATGGGCCATATGGAATGTCTAATTATTATTCCTAGAGCTGGATTATTTTCTACCAAATACTGATGGCAAGAAAGAACTAAATGGTCCAATATGAAAACTACTTATCTGGCGGTAGAAAACGACAGTGAAACGAGGCACTCGACAATACGAACTTGAATCGGAACTCGGTAGGTAAGTACCATGGACGATTCATCTGTCTTAAGTAGGTCCAAGATAAGCAAGCTAGAAGAACGAGTTATGATATTTGTACTAAGTAATTAAAGAGGAAATGCGAGGTGAACTTTTCCATACAAATGTATTCCCCCGTCTCCCCCCTGGAAAATGATTCTAGAACAAAAAACATTGTTTCTACATATGTTTATTTGCAAGTTGATAAAAAAAAGACCTGTGGCACTCGGGGACTTCCGCGGTAAAGCTATTGAATAGCATTTTTAGGGTTCCGAACCCAAAGGGTACCAACGGAACCCTATTACTGAGACTCCGCTGTCCGTCTGTCTGTCTGTCTGTCTGTCTGTCTGTCTGTCCGTCTGTCACCAGGCTGTATCTCATGAACCGTGATAGTTAGACGGTTGAAATTTTCACAGATGATGTATTTCTGTTGCCGCTATAACAACACATACTAAGAACAGAACAAAATTAAAAATTAAAGAAAAGTTTAAAAAAACTTTTTTACGATAGCGCAGCGCCATCTACCTAGCATCAAGGATGGCGCTATCGTCTTTACCTTAATCTGAATCTCGGAAGCGGCTCCAACGATTAAATAAAATTTAGTACACCTACAGGGGATTTCGGGGGCGAGAAATCGATCTAGCTAGGATTCATTTTCAGAAAATGTTGTTTTATTCGTGTTTTTAATAATCAGGTTTATTGATAATCAACTTAAAATATGACAAAAATAGTATTATTATTCGTCAATAGATGTCGGGAAGAGTCATACTTGTCTGTTTAAGTGGCAAAAAATACCGAGCAAAGCTCGGTCAACCAGATATTTAATAATAATTAGACAGTTGAAATTTTCACAGATAATGTATTTTTGTTGCCGCTAGAACAACAAATACTAAAAACAGAATAAAGCTAAAAATTAAAGGGGATCTCCATACATGAAACGTGTTTTTCGGCATTTTACTATAACGCTATCTATGAATATTTGACAGTACTAGTTATATTAATTACCTTTGTGTTACTTTCACTTACTTTCACTTAGTTGGCGTTAGTGTTCGTAAGATGGCGTTGTACTGAATAAGGACGCAGCTCCTGTTTTAATAATTGTTTGGAATTGGCACGGTAATATAATATAATAATATCTGGATGACCGAGCTTTGCTAGCAATTTTTTTTTGTAAATCGTGTTTTATGTAATTTTTTGGCTCCCAATAATAGTCTTCTTACAAAAGAACAAACTTGGAAAATTTAATGATCACGTCTGGACTCGAACCGGGATCCTTCTGATCGCCATCCGAACGATCTCCCACCGAGCTATCGTAACAATGTAGTAATGGCGAAATTTACCTTGATATTCTAATTATATTGTAGGAGTTTTTCATTACCTGAAAACAGGGATAAAACAACATTTTCTGAAAATGAAAACCTATTTCGATTCGATTCGATTTGTCAATTTATTACAAGATACGTGATTTCTTTCTGAATTTTTTGCTCGATTTTATATAATATTGTAGTGTGGTACGGAATCGGAACCCTACGAGTGCAAGTCCGACTTGCACTTGGCCAGTTTATTTTATTTATGCAGTTTTTTTTTTCTTTGATATTAAGTCAAGTTACACTTTTTGAGTGTGGTGACCGATAAGAAAACAACTTTTTTTTCTTTTAATTAATAAATGAGAAGTTAATATTGTTCAAAATAATAATAATGTTACTAATGTTATGACTCCGAATATTGAAATAAATATTGCACACGTTAGCGATGTTAATGTTAGGAGCTCATTTGTTGGAGATATTTGTGCGTGCTTATGCAAACTTATAAATGGCCTACACATAGTCAGGGTAGCAATTTAGTTATCTTTATAGCAATATTATATATAAATTAACAAAACAAAAAATAATACTGCATTTGTGATAATAATAATAAAATGTATGTATATAGAGTACTCACTCATTTTCTTTCACTATTTTTTTCGTGACTTTCTTTATTTAAAGATAGAGACAGAGTACAGATGTTCACTGTTGTACATAGATGATAAATACCTATACACCTATCTGTGTCACGGCTACATGTATGAAGGCAGTGAGTGATTAACAAGGAGGAATTATGTAAAGTTCCGAGGACTTGTTCACCCTTGACATAATTTGAAAATAGAATTCGGAATTTATATTTGAAAAGGGAACGAGAAGACAAAATCAAAATTAGCCGGTCCGAGGGGTATATAAGCGGTTAGGGTAGCTCCCCAACATGTGAAGTGGGGATGAAATCCGATAGATGGCGTTGTACACCATTAACGCATGTTAGTGTTTCATTTTATCAAGTTTTACCATTAAATTGAATGATGTGTGATACCAAAAATGACCTGACCTTATCTCTACTACGCTAAGGCTTAAAAAATGAGGTTCGTTGGGGTGTTAGGTTTTATTTTCGTTACGGAATTTCTGGATTCGGTCTTCACACTCAAGGCCCGAGATAGAAGCTATGCAATAGCTTAAAAAAAATAGGTGCAAAGCTACAGCAGACCTTGTTTTATTGTAGAAACAATTTTTTTCTCTATAAGTATTTTCCAGAGAGGAAACGGGGAAATACATTTGAATGGAAAAGTGCACCCGCGTTCCCTCTTAAAGGCCCAGTAGTGCTGTGAGATAGTGGCTTTGACGCCAGAGGTAGCGTTTTCAAATCCTCACCGTGTACCAATGATTTTTTCTATAGAAAAATATACCAATTTTTGTTTGTATTCTTCTTTTCCATGCCAAGGTTGTCTGGAAGAAATTGCTTTATGCAATAAGACCGCCGATTGTATTGCCTTATTATTCTACTGTCTTTCATCACATAGTATGCACAATTTGTAATTTCTTTGGTGATCAATAAAGAGTTTTTGTATTGTATTGTATTGTATTGTATGTGTGCATTTCACAGTGGCTATCCCGTAAAGGAAAAATATCACTAAGAAACCCCCAGCATGGTGGTAAGACACCCAAGTATCCACCTGAACAGCTACCCCTTATGTATTCTGGCAGCTATCCTTCTATTGTTCGTATTCTAGGCCTAGCGTACTACTACCTGCCATCCTTGACCACATCATCACTCACCAACAGGTGAGATATCTAGTAATCAAACACTGGGTCTATATGGGTCCTTTTTATAGCATATGTGGGATATATATATATGATGATGATGATGATATATATATATATATATATATATATATATATATATATATAATTATATATCATCATCATCATCAGCTCTATCTCTGTCCACTGCTGGACACAGGACTCACCTATAGCACGCTACTGAGCTCCATCTTCAGCTCTCTGTTTCAAACCGCTGCCAGCCAGCTTGCGAGGTATAACCGTATCTTCGCTCCACCTAGCTGGAGGCCGCCCTACACTAAGTACGTTTAGCGAGCCGTGGTCTCCACTCTAGAGCACGTATATATATATACCACACTTGAAAAAGTATAAAGATAGTATTTATTCTATATAACATAAGTGTGCAACATCTTGGACCGTATGTCGTGCTACTTCAGGTCAAATCGCTTGTTAATGAAACGTAAAATACTTGGTAAATTTATACCAACCAACCACCAGCTGTTTATCAGCTGCCTAAAAAATAAAAATCGAATCGTAGGTATATGTCAATTGTCAATAGAGTTACCATATTGATTTTGTATCGATGCTTGTTTTGTTTCGAAATCGATATTATTGACAATCGATACACATTACAGTAGACAGCTGTAACGATATTCCTAATGAGTAATGGCTATCCCACAATATCGACTTACTTTTATAAATATTTTATATATGTCAATGGACTATATTTTTTTTAACAAAAAACAATGCAGACATTAAAATAGGCTTTCACTCCACTGTATATTTCACGAGCGAGTGAATATAAATCAATGAGATTTACATTGCACAATAGGTAGAGTTATCTCGCTTTCAAATAATTAAGTTTTTCAAGCCTACTCTTTTTATACCTCTGTAGGAATAAAAAGTAACAGGTGTTGCCTTCATTATTCAACATAAAATAAAATAAATATTCAAATGTTTCTAACATGAAAAGAATGCTTTAAAGCGCATCAACAATATCTCGATTATTCGATAGCGCATCGATAAAAGGATTTCTGCCGAAGTGTCGGCCCGATCGAGAGTAAATATTGGTTCTATTCATTTTTCGGATCCGCGTCCGTGGCCGAGTTAGAGGTGACTGTTCCATTTTTGAAATTCACGCCAACATGTTTTTATTTTTTATTCGTGTAATGCCTCGTGTTTTGACATTTTGCGGGAGCGCCAAGTTAGGATTCATTGATTGGTTGATCGGCTACTGTATTCATTCATTATTGGTTCTGAAAGGTTTGCGTCTATTGGTTTATAATTTGATAGGTATTTTGTATGCATATCTGAGATTTCGTATTTGTATTATCGTGTTTCAGATTTTTAATGACTGACTGACTAACTACGTAGGTACTTGAGGACCCGGTGGCGTAATCGGGAGTAGGGTCGGCTTTGATACCAGAGGCACCGAGCTCAATCCCCGCCGTGCACCAATGGATTTTTCTATCGAAAAGTTTATGTGAGCTTTTCACAGTGGCCCTCCGGTGAAGGAAAACATCGTTAAGAAACCAACAACTCCCGCATGGTGGTAGGACACTATCTTGTGGTCGCCTGGCCAGCTACCACCCTCATGTTAGAAAATCTGTCACCGAAACATCTAATGTGTTCCGGCAGATATCCTTGAGAGCCAGTTCCCATTCCAGGCCTAGTATGCTTACCATCTTTGATCGCATCATCACTTACCAACAGATGAGATAGTGGTCAAACGCTAGCTTAAAGATGTAACGTGCAACCAAAAGAAAGGTCTAGCATGCAATTTTGTATAAGAGCTCTTTAGTATCTTATAAGAACGGTGTTTTCCTTAGTCAACCCTTTTCTTCTTTAATCTTTGATTGGACGGTAAACATTCCTTAATAAGAGATTACAGTAATTCTTGGAATAAAAGCTTAAACGTGGCGTAATTTCAATATGTGTTTCAAATTTTATGTAAATACCTACTTACCTACTTCGCTAACACTGATTTCATGTTCTTAGAAGTAAGTACTAATAATAGCTACCCTAATTTACCTACATTCTAAAGTAAATGTTGTAGACCACTATCTACGAATTCTACGATAACAAAGAAGCACGTCCCCAGCGCATCAACAAATCTACAAATAATAGAACGACCGTCGACTCACAACGGCGTACAACTCAAAAAACGCAAAAAATGAGTCGAACTTGAGTGCACAACAATTGTCTGCAACTGCAACAAAAAATATCAACAACAATTGTCCAATGATTGTTGTCATTTTGCGTACGTCTGCTATACGCCATATGCTATGCGTCTGGCCGGGAGCAAACATAAACATTTTTACTTTGCGGCTTCCGTGTTTGAACTGCTTTCAGGCCTAGGTTCGGATGCTTGTCAAAATAAGACTTCACAAAAAAGGAGGAGGTTCTCAATTCATCGGAATCTTTTTTTTTTATGTATGTTCACCGATTACTCGAAGACGCCTGAATCGCTAGAGAAAATTATTGTTTATTAAAAGGGTATACTTTTCAGGTGGTCCAATTTAAAATTAATCGAGATATGTTCAGTATCTCCAGAGGTATGGAGATAAACACCTCAAACTTGCTACTGAAAATGACTAGCGCGATGTTTTGAAGTCGTTTAATAACTATTGATTTACTACTGTTTATTAATGCCTGAACCGATTTGGAAAATTATTTTTTTGTTTCAAAGAGTCCTTCCCAGGTGGTCAAATTATTGTTTAAATTTTAAATTTTCATTGGCCGTTTTTAATATATCAACATTTGTATTACGACGCATGTACTTATCTCGTTAACTTCGTCGTTTATAAACTGATTTGTGTGATTATTTTTTGTTACAAAAGGAGATACCTCAGGGGGTTTATATTTTAGTAATTTCATCGAGATTTGATAAGTATCTCCAGAGATATGTCGATAAACGTCTCAAACTTGCTACTGAAACTGACTCGCGCGGCATTGAAGTCGGTTGTTTTAGTTTTAAATCTTATTTATGCTCAACACGCAAGCTATTGACAACTATCTCACCTAATGTTAAGTGACGATGTGGTCTTGATGTAATTCTCAAATATTCATGTTGCAAATGTTCATAGGTGGACACTACCTATTATATAACGACTTTCTATCAGGCCGTCTACCAGTTTGCTATCTACAGCACAAAAAAAATAGATGCTGGATTGTCAATTAGTTTATAATAAAAGTTCGTCAATAGTTCTTTGAAATTCGATGGTAAGTGAAATTTCGCCTGTTTTTTTTAAGCAATTGATTTATTTTTATAGGTTCAACCACAGATCTCGAATATGAAGACCTACAAAGCCAGATTGAAATGCACAGATATATTACTATTAATATTTCTGTGTTGAAATGTCAGACAAATTTTTTTTGCGCGTGTAGCTGCGATTTAGTGTCGTAATGACTTTTGTTTCCATCGATATTTTTTCTTCGAAACAGTAAAGCGCATTTCATTTCTACGCTATACTATTCCGCTACATAGCACAACATGTCAAACAAATTACAAGGTATTTACAATTCTAGGTAAATGTATGATGAGCGATATTGTTGCGCTATAAACTAGGTATATGCTATAAGCTATTATATTATAGCGTAGACTGAAATGAGCTTAACGAAATAAGAAACCAAAGTGGGCTAAAGTCTAACTGACTTTTAAAATATTTATGTTACTGGAGGACAGCTTTAATAACCATATGTATGAACAGCTGTTTGTAGTACTTATGATACCTATTGATTTTCAATAATGTCGATTTCAGAACAATGAAATAAAAAACACCAGCATGCCTATTCACTTTTATAAGAAAACAGAGTCGAATGCTAAAACTGTTTTACCTTTGATTCACACGATTGGTAACTTAAAGTAAGTTGGTAACTTAAGGTAAGCCATTCTATTTAAAAAAAACTCCGAGATTTTAGACGAAAATATTTTCTTGACCAAATTGCTCATGTAGTACCTATTCCTAAATTCCAAATAATGCTTTTATATTTGAATCCGAAGACCGAAAGACCGAGGCGAATCGGATCATTTTTTCTTTGAGAATATGAAAATCATACTAAATTGTAATATAATTATGTAACTTTTATTGACAAAATGGTAATCAGTTACAATTAAATTAGCTAAGCAATAAATATTTTAAATAAGTTAAAAAGTATGCATTGCGTAGCTTAATTGTAACTTACACTAATAATTATTAATGAACTCTCCAAAATATTAACTAATAAGTTAAAAGAAAGGATGGACAGACGGACGGACAGAGAGTAATAGTATACTTCGGCATCCTTTGGGTAGGGAACCCTAAAAAACCTTATTATAAAAGTTCTATTTGTAGAATTTAATAACCTCAACGTATAAAATGCCGAACTGCTTCGAAAAAATCGACCACATTATAAAATCGGCTCAGATTTAAGAAAACATTTACCCGCTCTACTTATTGAAAAACTTTAAACTATGAATAGACATAATACTTTAAACTTACACCGTATAGTTATAGAGATAATTTTAGTTTGAACGCCCTGCAGCGCGTTGTTAAGAACTTTTTGTTCAAAAGACTGTAGAAAACAGGTTTTTTGCAAGCGAGCTTGCATTTAGCCAGCTTTACATAAGTTTAGGTAAATATCTGCAGAGTTGTCTGCAGAATCGAGCTCGGGCAAAGGGTTGCACCCTTTTCGAGCGTATGTATTTGTATTTTTGTATCAATGGTCGATCTTTGGGGAGTTAGGGTACTTACATAGCAGTTTGTTTTTGGACTTTGGTTTGACTAGTTCGATTGGATGGATAATGGAGTTATTACAAGAACAAAGGTTGAGGTATGTTTTTAATTTAATATTTTGTTTGTCGGCGCCATCTTGCCGTAATTTTTATTTTCTTTAGTTAAGTTATTATGAAATCCTAAGCTATATATAGTTATAAGGGTACCTTTCCTCAGAGCAGTGCTAGAATAATTTAAGATCGTTTAAAAAACTAAAAGAAGCGACTTCAAACGTCGCACTAGTAATTTATAACCAACTTCAAAAAAAGGAGGAGGTTTCTCAATTCGACCGTATATTTTTCAGTACCAAGTTTGAGATGTTTATCCCCATATCTATGGATATTCTAATCAGATCTCGATGAAATAAGAAATTACATAAGGACCACGTTGGAAATTACCCTACCAATTAAAAATAATAATTGGAATCGGTTTACAATTGACGGAGTAATCGCGTAACATATACATACAAAAATATTAAAAAACATACAGACAAATTGAGGACCTCCTCTTTTTTGGAAGTCGGTTGAAAAAGAGCACAGCGAGGATGTGTAGCGAGGCTGTGTATATTTGTCATTGTTTCCACCAGAGATGTACTAGGAAAATGAGTAGAGCTTGTACCATTCATTATTCCGTGGTAGAGCGAAGATGTAGCGGAGCCGTGAAATAGTGTGCAGATGAGTGGAGGGAGGGTGCGTCGCAGCTCCTTATTTTTAATGATATAAGGTAACAGGACAAGCAAGACGTTTGCCTAATAGTAAGCGATTACATCTACCCGTATAGCCAGACTTTTCCATGTCACTACACTATACCTGTAGAAGACACTGTACACTATACCTCGAGAAGTCGAGACATAAAGATGTTAAGTCTCATGTTAGACTCATGTGAGAGCCGCCTGTAGTTTTACTGGACACATTGTCTTTCAAACCCAGAACATTCCAGTTTCACGTCTGAATTAACCAGGAAATTTAATGACGTCTAAAGAACCACTGACTTTGTCCAAACCCGCGTAACTCAAAAACCCGTCTCCAAATCGAACATCATGCAGAATTAAAGAATATATTGGCGACATGTTCTTGTTTCGTTGGTAGTACAAGCTAAGGCCGAGCGTACCACTAGTTGGTGGTCACCCAGCCGGCACTAACCAGAGATTCACGGGGTACACTTTTCCATACATTATGTATTACGCCGTTTCCTCCCTAGAAAATGCTTCTAGAGCAAAACTTGTTTCTACAAAAAATCAAGGTCTGTTGTAGGCTACGCCCCTATCGTTGCTTTTTTTGACCAACCAATTGCAAAAACAAATATAAGCATTCTAATCTCCTCATTACGATTTTTTAAGGGTCATATTTTTATTTGCAATTGGATGGTCAAAAAAATAAAATGATAGGGGCGTAACTACAGCAGACCTTGATATTTTGTAGAAACAAATTTTTCCCTAGAAGCATTGTTCAGGGAGGAATCGAGGGAATACCTTTGTATGGAAAAGTGCAACCAGCGTTCTCTCTTAAGGCCTAAACTCTAAACCTACAGACGGCAGTGATACAATAATAACCAAAAACATAAAAGTGCAACAGCGGAATGAATCATTTATTTAAAAAATAAACCTCAGATCGGAAACACCGAAGATATCTCCACCGTTTCGGAACATATTGTATTTACCTACAAGGAAATACGAACGGAAAATTGCTAATCTATATGGAAATGAAGCATTCGTATTACCGGGGTTAAAGTGGACTCATTGGTCAATCCTCCTTTTATATAAACGCATCTGCTCACGGCCGTTTTCTGTATTAAAAAGAAAATATTGCCTATTCTTTTTTGAGATTATGAGGCAGGGATCTACATAATTAATTTATGATTGGTCGGGTTTGGTGGCAAAGATCGGCTAAGTATTTTTAATGTGTAATTTTTAGGGTTTCGTAGTGATAAGTACGGAAGGTTTTTAATTTATAAATTAAATTTATAGTATCTTTATCACATTAAAAGCGCTAAGGCACCAACCAGTCTTTAGTGGTGGCACAATCAGTCGCTCTACCAACAAAACGTATACAGCTGTCTGGTGTCCAGTTGGTTACGCAACCAGTTTATTTTTATTTTTATAATAACTGAAATATATATTTTTTAATAATTGCAAAATGTATCTACTTAGTTAAAAACATATCCAATAAACATTAAATATAAGCATTGTCACGTTACAAGATCAATAAAAAAAAATTAACTGTGGCAAACCTATTGTAAACTTGACAGATGAAAAATTCAACCCCATAGTATGCTTGATTCATCGGAGCTCGTGCAAATCGTGCAATCTGCAAAACCTGTTACATTCAATAATAATACAATACAATTAAAACATGCTTACGTAAGGGTTTGCAGCTAGCAGGTACGCGGAATACCAAAGTCGTGCTGCATTTCGCGCAAAACAGGTTTCGGAACGCGTTTTCGACAAACGCCACTCACTCCTCTCCGCATTCTGCAGAATGAAAACAATTTTAGGTAATAAAAAGAGCAAAAAAAAACTCAATTACTGGCAACTTTGTCACAATCTAAGATTTAAAAATAAAACGACAACGAGATTTTAAAATTCGGAGTTCCATTTGCAAAATTAAAACGTTTTATTTTTTAAATCTTGATGGAACGCCCGCGTTGTTTTAAAAGCTCCGACTGCCAAGAAAAGGAAATGGGAAAAATCAAAAAAGCAAAACGTATAGACAACATTTTTAAAAACGTAATATTCACATTTCCTACTAAGATAACGCTTCGTCGAGCGAAATATGAAAGGAGTTATCAAAACGATCTCGCGCGCACTAAATCACTGTATATAAGGGGAAGAGGAGTCCTATTTACTCGGAAACGGACAAAATAAATGTTTTTATTACATAATGCGCATTTTCTCAGTCTTATTTGGAGCGTTGTTTCGGGAAAACAAATCTCAACTGTTCTAATTTTTGGTTGAAATTCGTTTGGCGTTTTTGTGTTACTATAGGTTAAATGTTGGTAAGGTAGAATGAGTTTTAAGGTTAATTTTTTAGGGTATATTCTTGTTTGTGTCGGTAGAGGGGTGAAGGTAAGGTTTGTATATAAAAAGGCATGGTGCAAAATGTTAAGCAGAGGGATTTGGTCGCCAGCGAGCGGGGAGCTTGCGATGTTTTTCTACAATTACCTTTTATACCTACCTATCTATGGAAAGTGTGGTCGTCGTTCAAGCTTTGTGAATGTAATGCTAGTAAAGAACGTCTGGTTTTTATGATAACTGTAGCTTAGGTATTGTGTTAGAATATATGTATGGCATTTGTTTGTTTTAATTGAGGAGCGTAAAGTTGGAAGTTATTTGACGTAGTTTTTAATTTAAAGAATGCAATAATGTAGTTAGGTTAGGTTAGGTATTCGATATTCAACTCTGTGTTTCGCGATATATTTAGGCACCTGCCTACATACAATTTGAATACCTTCAAGTCGCAAGTGAAATTAGGAATCTTCTAGGTGAACGTGCTAAATACTAAACCGCAACGTTACCTAGTACCCAGCGTCAGGTGAGGTAATGTTCAAACGTTCGCAGTTCCCTAATAAAAATAAAACTTAATAGGCATATACACGCAATACGAACATTTTAATGATAATAAATATATGTATTCTGATTCTGAACAAATTAATCTTGACGCTTGTGTAGAGCAATAACCTAAAATTATTTCTTTGTGGTTGTTATTCAATAGCATTATTATGCAAGCTCGATCTTTAGCTTTTATGTTGACATTCATTTCAAATTCCGAATTGTCGCGATGGCTTTCGTCTGTACACAAAATAAAACTGGCCAAGTGCGAGTCAGCATCGCGTCTCTTATCGCACACTTAGGGAGAGTTCCGTACAATACGAAACATAACAGAGTTTTAACCTCATATATTTGATTAATTGATATTACCAACAATATTTGGTTTGGTCGCGATCTAGAAAGACGGGGCTCGTTTATTAGCGCCATCTATGTCATTTTGCCGAAACTAATTAGATAGATGGCGTTTAAATACACGTTTTTTGTATGGGGACCCCCTTTAATTTTTAACTTTATTTTGTTTTTAGTATTTGTTGTTCTAGCGGCAACAGAAATACACCATCTGTGAAAATTTCAACTGTCTAACTATCACGGTTAATGAGCTATAGCCTGGTGACAGACGGACAGACAGACAGACAGACAGACAGACAGACAGACAGACGGACAGCGGAGTCTTAGTAATAGGGTCCCGTTTTACCCTTTGGGTACGGAACCCTACAAACTATATTATGTTTAAAAAATATATATTACATAATATTAAAACTAAATTGCTTGTCAGCCCTGTTGGACAGATTGAAATGAAATGAGTTTATTTTCACAAGAAATAGAGTATACAAAAGTTGTAAATAAGACTATGATTCCGTCTATTTCGCCATATAAATGACATGTGAAAAAAATACTGACATAAATAATTTAAACACAAGATACAAATGTTCAATTTAAATTAATAATTATGAGTTTATATAATTAACGCATATTGAAGTTAGAATTAAAATGTCAAATTAAATATTATTAAATAAGTAAATTTAACATGTCAACATCTAAGACGTTAATGAAAAGTTATAAATAAAAGTGTCAGAATTTTTTAAGTGTTAGGAATACATCATATTTTGTTAATGTCAAGCGCCCTGCTTTGCCTACGTCAAAAAGTATTCTATGTCTTAATACACTATACTGGCTATCCCTGTGCAAAATTTCAGCCTAATTAGTCAAACCGTTTGACCGTGAAGAGGTCCCAAACAAACAAATATACAAACTATCAAGTTTACAATTTGATGTTGAGTGGTGTTGATGAAAGCTATCAAGACTACCGATATAGTAGGTACCCACAATATCGTAGTACCTACCATGCAACTCTTTTCTTTATATTAAGATAATGTCTTTATATTAAGATAAAAAGTAAGAGCGTAATAATTGTTTCTGAAATCTATTCTTTTATTTTCATTCAACTGACTATAGCGTTGCCTGAAAATTTGCATTAAATACCTAGGTAATTAAAATAAAAAATTAAGCCGCACCCGTTCTTTTCCTCTTAGAAAGCGGCACTTTTGAAATAATTGCCATTATATAAATTTTAATGGCCAACTCCGGCATAATTGCGCCCATTACAGTCCTCTCTAATGCTAGCCTTAAGCTGACTCGGATTGTAATTGGAGGCCTCATAAAGGGGTCGGAGGGACCGGAAAAAGGGGCGAAAAGGGGGGATGTTATGGAAATAACGCACCGCCATTTCCCCGTTTTTGTATTTGATTATCCTTTCAAGACAATATTTTCAGGGCCGGAAATTAATGAAGGCAATTTATGCGACACAGAACGCCGCTCGGGCTTTATTTAAATAACTTTTTTTTGTTTTTTTTTTTGAGAGCTCAGGGTTTTGGGGCCTTTGTATATAATTGGACCGTAGTCTGCGCGTTTTGTTCTGAGCCCGCGAAGAGTTATGTTGCGGTCGGGTAGGGTTGGGGGTAATTTCAACCCTTTTGCTTACACGTGACGCAGTCACTGAAGGTGACCGCTTTAATTGGTATTGTCTTTTGTACACAGTCCTTTTTTTGAGCCATAAATTAAAAAACAGGTAGGTAGGTAAGCAATTTATTATTCATTCTGGAGATAATTTGTTCAAAAAGTTCTAGCATCGTTTGCCAAAATACTATAATTAAATTTTACCTAATTGGCTATGCGCAATCATCCGAAAACAAAATCGTATTCAAAACTGCTTCTCTGTCGACTCTACTCCGATCGGAAACTTTTGACATTTCAATTCGAAAAATAAGTGTTACTTCCAAAATAGTAGAATAGTAGTTCAACTATTCTGTGGTGATACTACCCGAAAAGGTTTTCGTTAACCAAATAGGTACTGCACGGATTAATTCAAAATTCAAAATTAGGTTTTCGGTTTTCGAATCAGAAGTAGGTATGTATCCGCATTAAATTAGACTACCTACTCGTATGCTGATGAGGATCTTCGGAGATCTCAACAACGTGTAAAAGATAAACTCGCGCTGCATAATAAGTCTAGTCGGCATAAAATTGATTAAGTACATTTTGGTCTGACCAATGACGATTTAATGTCATAATATTTGAATTTGATTTTCCATTTTTTTTTACGTTTGCTTCCTCGGAACAATGACTAAAACATGGAAGCCGGGCTAAAATAAGAAATGAAATACGTATGTTTACTTTTTTTTACTTACGATGTTAATAGTGCGTAGGAAAGAGACGTATAATACCGTTCTGTTTCGTTATCATGCAGGTTGTCACAAGTTATTTTTTGGCTAGTGATGAGCTTATCATCGACATTATCGTGTCGATGTCAGTCATCAAAGCAAATATGTATGTATTTAATTTTATAAAAAAATCCAAATACAAGACTGTTCATTATATGAGTTGTGTATGTCGTAGGTATTATTGATAAAACGTTTTTTGCAAAAAATAGTAGGATTTTGGGAACACACGAAAAATTAGACAATGGCTATGATATCAATTAATCAATCTTAATGAAAAAAGTTAGTTCCGATTAGGTTTTTAAATTATAAAAAACCTAGTTATTGAGCGAAAATTTAGTTCATGAAATTTTCCTTTAAAATCTTCTCTTCTTCACTCAGTATAATTATAAAAAAGCGTTGCATCGTAATGTAGAAATAGTATGATAATGGTGCGTAAATCCGTAATACACCCTTCAACAACACAAGCCATCTTGTCCAAAGCACTGTACACCTCACGTAAGTATATACTTTTACTTTCTGGTCACGTTCTCAGACAGAAATTAATAACTCAGTGAATTCGTCAAACCCGCGACACGTATCGACAAAACATGAAACTGCAAAACTAAGTTGATAGCTGACATATAGTATTTTGACGTCTTGGATAGAACTTTTGTATTTGTTAGCATTATAAGATGACCAAAGGTGACCATTTGACATTTCCCATTTAAGCTTTGTGACATGTTTAAAAATAATAAAAACAAACAGCCATGTTTTGTTTCTTTCACACCTTATGACATGCTAATTGACATAAATGAATAAAATATAGCTTACTCGATTTTTATTTTAGTCCGGCTTCCATGTTTTAGCTATTGTTCCGAGTTTGCTTCACAAGTTCTCATCACTACCTAGAACTGCAGTGATGCTTAGCGCTTGCTTCAACCATATAATGTAGTCCAGTGTTTTTCAACGTATTAAAGAAAAAAAGTAAAGGAAAAAAACATAGTTTAAAAATATACTTTTATAAAGAAAATATTAATTAAAGAGCATTTGAAGGTGTTGTATTTGAGAGGGAGTGAGAGCGCATATAATATTTGTTGCTGAAGAAACATTTGTAATTTGTTTCTTGTAGGGCACACGAGCAAAGCCGCGGGCAGAAGCTAGTTATATGATAAAATACATATTAACGGTGTAGGTAGGGGAGTCGCGATTTTTTTTTTCATACAAAGGGGATTGCGTCATGAAAAAGGTTGAAAAACACTGATGTAGTCTATATCTACGAGCGATGTATCAGTGAGATAATGTTTAACTTTGACGCCAGAGGTAGCGGGTTCAAATCTCCGCAATGCACCAACGGATTTTTCCATCGAAAAATATAAATATATCACAGTGGCCTAATTTAATGAATGAAAAACATCGTTATGAAATCCCCACACTCGGTATCTCTCGGCATAATGGTAAGACACTGTCTAGTGCCCGTCCGCCTGGCCAGCTCTCACCCTCATGTTGGTAAAGCTGTCGCCAAAACATCTAATTTGTTCCGGTAGCTGTCCTTGAGAGCCAGTTACCTTTGTAGGCTTAGCGTGCTACCATTATCGACCGCATTCATCACTTACCAACTGCTGAGATAGTGGTCACGCTAGCTTATACATAGAAGGAAAAAATGGTAGAAACAGAGCACAAACATATTTTCACATGGTCCCCAAAACATGTATCATAGTTTACGGATTGGGGTTATCAAATATATACTGGATTACCCCAATCCGATTCCTTTCACGCTTGCACAAACAAACAAACATGCTGATTAAATTAGCAACAACAAATCTTACAAAAACACCAGGCTACGATACGATCCGGCCCTAAATAAACAGGGCCGCGTGTTTGTCCTCGGTTAATTAATTTTCTCATTTCCTATTAGGCGGGCGTGGCCAGGGGATTTTATATGTTTTGTTAAGGAAATTAAATTAATGGACGGTTGAATTCGAATGCAGTTCTTTTATATAATGTAGGCTAGCGTTTGCTATGCTATCTCACCTGTTAGTAAGTGATGATGCGGTCGAGGATGGTAGCACCCTAGGCTTAGAGTGAGAACTGACTCCATGTCAAAGCATTTATTCAGTAATTGGGCAAATCAAAAATTTTCACTTACACACGTCAAACAACATTAAATAGATCACATTCAATAATAATTATTATAAATATAACAGAAACATAACTTATTGCTAACTTTTTCAATTTACAAAAAAATACAAAGGTATTAAGCCATTCAGCTTTCATCTAGACGTCGAACGTCACACTTAAAACAAATGTTTATTCTCTGATTAATGTAGAGTTGCCAACCGTACTATTACGTGCACCCGCAACCCAACGCATGTTTCAGTACTTCAGACAATGTTTATCTAAAAAAATGTGAAATAATGAATCACAATAAATAAATAAAACGCAAGGACTCTCAAGAATAGCTGCCGGAACACTTTAGATGTTTGGTGACAGAATTTAATAACTTGAGGGTGGAAGCTGGCGAGGCGGGCACTACGCTTAGATAGTGTCCTACCACCATGCGGGGGTTGGGAATTTCTTAACGATGTTTTCCTTCACCGGAGGGCCACTGTGAAAAGCACACATGCATTTCTCATTAGAACAATCAATTGGTGCACGGGGATTGCGTCAAAGCAGACCATTCTCCCACTACACACTATTGGGCCTTTTATATAGAGGGTGGATTTATGAGCCTCTTCTCAGAACGTTTTCCTGTATCTACAACGGTAGAAGAAGACCTGTCCTTACGGTCCTATTTCAAAAATCCATCCTGTTATGAAAAACATTGACTTCAGGCGATGCAATCCAAATAGGCATAAAATGTAGTACCTAACTATATTTGTAAGATTCTAGTAGTCATTGAGTATCTAATTTACTTACTGAATTATAATTTATGATATAATAGCAAGTAAGACGACGCTCACCTAATGATAAGCGACGACGTTTGCGAAGGTATAACATAAACTGTGGCACTTTTTGTTCAGTCTTTCTAGTTAATGATGAATGCGGTGATGTAGTTAAAGATGGAAAACATGCTAGGTTTAAATTACTCTGACTCTCAAGGGCTGTGTGCTGCTGGTACACCGTAACGTTATGGCGGTAGATTTTCTCCTTGATGGTGGTAAGCTACTTTTTGGTAGCAAGTCAGGTGGAACATTGATATAATATGCTCTTTCCGCCTGTGATAATTTATTTTTATCTTGGAGCTGTACTGTGCCCGTTTTCATAAGATATCTTGATGTTAAGTCATTATATCTTGTAGTCTCACTAGATATACCTTACGTTATACACCTTAAATACCTATATACCCTTATTTATAAACCTGCAAAATATTCATCTCGCAGAGGTACTTGGACTGTGTCTTCTACTTGACTTTAAATGTGACTTAACCTCGACATTACGACCTGAATCTACAAAAATCTTGAATTTTCCTAATATAAGGACACTGGCTAAACACAATAATCTTGTGAAGCTATAATGAAGCAAAAAACTAGATGCTTCATTGTAACTTTACAACGCATTTTAGGACACCAGAGCCGGTAGTCTCTACATGAATAGCAATGAATTTCGAGCGATAATCGTCGATAAGAAAAGAGATGCAGATAACAACTGTCTAGCTGCATCTCTTTTTGTATCGACGACTATCGCTCGAAATTCATCGCTATGCATGTAGAGACTACAGGCCCAGGACATGTACTCACAGGTATAGTTTATTAGATATTCCTCTACAGTAAAGTAGTGCCTAATTACAAACGGTGAACAAAGAAACGCAACACAGAAAAAGATAACTGTGTAATTATCCTGTTTCATAAGCATAATACTCGTACGGCCTTTCCCAAAAAACCTTTTCTAAACCTGCTAATTCTATAGTTACTATTCTATAGTTGCTATCGATTCAACAACGCGATTGTACTGATGCAGTATTGCGTTTCTAACGTGATTGTATCACTGCAGCTACCGTATGTAGCTACCACTGATCCCACCGTGCCACTATCGCCAAAGTATAGCTTTTTATAGCCGCGTCTGTGTATGGTAGGACACGATGATGGTTGGCGGCGAATTGCAGCATCCGTGACTGGAAAAAAGTTGCAGTATGCAAATCGCGTAAAGTTGATTGATGCATGGTTAGTGTTGTATATAAGATTCGAGTCTTATTCGACTTGAGTTTTAGTTTTAATCTTACGAGTTAGGAGTCTTTTGAGTCCTTTAAGTCTCTTGATTGGTTCAAGTCGCCTAAGTGATTTGAGTACAATTAATTCTAGTCAAAAAATCTTCTAAACAAAACTTTATTATTCCACATAAAAATGAATTCATGGCCATGAATTAATTTTAAATTTTTAAGGCGGCAATAGCCCAATGGATAAGGTGTCGGACTTGCGATCGAGAGGTCGTGAGTTCGAAGCCCACCCCACCTATTGTACTATTGACGTGAACCCACTCCAGACACAAGCATATTTAGTTTAGTTGGAGGGGTTAACAAGAATACTAGTAATGTGCAACCCAGATTGCGAGTAATCTTTTTTTTCAAAAAAATAAAAATAAAAAAAATTATGTGGATAATTGTTTTGAAAAGCTTACTAGCAATGAGAGACCAAGTTCTTTTGAGAAGACTAAAGGCTGTATTATAGAACATAACTCCAGCACTATCCACTCTTGACACATAACAAACCCATTTGAAAGTCGCAATTTAATAAATCAAATGGATTTATGCCAAAAGTAGATCGCTTGAGCATAGTTATTCTGTGGCATCGTTCTGTAACACCGGCTTTAGTCTTAGAGTTTTTAGAGCTACTTTAGGCAAGACTCAAGTATTCTTGTAACGACACAAAATTTTAAAAGACTTGATTGATCTCGACTAGAACTCGAGTCTTTGCAAATAATTCCAAGTCTTCAAATAGAACTCTAGTCCTATTGTAAGACTTAAGACTCGAATGTCTTACAACACTACGCATGTTAACTGATACAAATATATTAATTTAAAAGTACAAATCAATAAGCATAAACTCACTAAAATTCAAACCTTACCCAAAAACTCAGGTAAACAAAAAACACCGTACCTATATAATATACGTATAACTACCCTCATATTTCAGCTACACACAAACAACAGTAAAAGCCCCAATTTAGACGCACGCACTTTTGGGGTAATTTGTCACAAAAAGTTGGCAACTTCGCCCCTGGAGGGGGTGAAAAGGGGGCTCGGTTGCGTCATTTATTACCACCCCCCCTCAAGGGCCAGTAATTTTACCCTCAAAGCCTTCGCGGGAATGCGTAATGAGTAACGACGCGACGTAAATCGCAGGGATTTACCCCTTGGATTGTACCCTTACATATTTAATGCGCCGTTGTTTTTATATGGAGAAAATGGAAGTTGGTAATTGAGGGGGATGGTGGATTGGATAGTTAACATCTAAGATTATTTTTAGCTTTATACACAAGGTTTAGGGATAAGTTATTAAGGTACGGACACACCGCAGCGTCCTTCGTGCGCGATTAAGGCAGCCATCAGATAGCGCAGTAGTATTTTTACAGACTGGTTCACACCAAACGCGTTCAGAAAACAATTGAAAAGTACTGAGATTGCGCCCGCAGATCGCAGGACGCCGCGGTGTGGCCGCACCCTTAAAGGTTTTAAAAAAAAAAATTTTGTGTGTATAAATCTAACTTTGGATATTTTCACTAATGTGAAATATACACACGAGGAAGTAAAAACTACTTGATGGATCTTAAAATCATAGTTTTTGGCTCGTTAGCGATATTCGAGAAACTGTCCTTGTATAAACAAGGCGGTAAATCGGAACGTGCTTGCCTGGAGGTTAGCAAAATGAAACTTCCCATTAGGTACCATTTTCTTCTCTGTCCTGCGAAAATAACGCTAGAACCTAAATAATCATATGTATATGGGTAGATATGGTGTAGACGTAATATAAGTATACAAAAACCGGTCAAGTTGAGTTTGACTCGCCCACCGAGACTTCCGTACCAACTTCTCAAACTAGGTTTTACTGTCCTTTAGGACAAACTTAACTTTACAGTTCGGTCCATAGAAAATGTACTGCACTAACCACAAATAATATGTTTGTTTGTTATTTAACTACATATTTACGGTTTTCAGATCTATTCCTATATAAAACCTTGCTTCTTGCCAAATTTCATGATTCTAGGATAACGGGAAGTACCTTATAGGTTTTCGACCCAATACCTATAGGGTACTTTCGGTTGACCTAGAATAGGGAATATGCATGAAGCTCAGATTTATTGGAAATATTTTTTTTAGATTATTTGTTGTCATGGAGTTGTATGTAAAACCTTTTTTTTAATTTAATTCAATTTTTCTTATATTGTTAATGTTTCTTATAAATAAAATATTTAAAACCATTCTAAGTTAAGCAAGTTAACAAATTCTTCCTCAACAAGTAATCAACTTCAAAAGAACAATCAAATCATTACCGCACCCATTATCGAGTTAATTTAAATTATGTATCAGTTTACCAAAACACTTAGACATGTGAAAACCTTATTTCATTGCGACAAGGTATACTTTAGCTTGAAAGTTTTATCTTCAGATGAATGGTGTTCAGGGCTTCAGAGGCGTGACGAGATTGAAGAGAGGTAGATTAGCATGGTCTTGCTAAGTCCATGTAAATTTTGTTCCCGCCTTATCGAGGATTTAGGTAGGTGCCTATAGTTGTTTAGCGTTTGCTGAGGTCTAGGATCTACTTAAACAAAGTATACTCTATCAAGACCGCCTGGAATTTATATTTTACTAACATTTTGATATAAGTAACCTATCAAACAAAATAACTAAATAATAAAACTGGCCAAGTGCGAGTCAGCATCGCGTCTCTTATCGCACACTTAGGGAGGGTTCCGTACAATACGAAACATAACAGAGTTTCAACTTCATATATTTGATAAATTGATATTACCAAGAATATATTTCGGTCGCGATCTAGAAAGACGGGGCTCGTTTACTAGCGCCATCTATGTCATTTTGCCGAAACTAATTAGATAGATGGCGTTTAAAAACTCGTTTTTTGTATGGGAACCCCCTTTAATTTTTGACTTTATTTTGTTTTTAGTATTTGTTGTTCTAGCGGCAACATATATACACCATCTGTGGAAATTTCAACTGTCTAACTATCACGGTTAATGAGCTATAGCCTGGTGACAGACGGACAGATAGACAGACAGACAGACAGACAGACGGACAGCGGAGTCTTAGTAATAGGGTCCCGTTTTACCCTTTGGGTACGGAACCCTAAAAATCGGTTCATCCGTTTAGGCGCTACAATGCCACAGTCAGACACACACATACACAAACAGATACACTCGTGAAACTTATAACAACCCTTCTTTTTGCGTCGGGGGTAAAAAGCCCAGCTTTTATACTCAGTATTATTTCTTCGACTGCCCTGACTGACTGAAATGAAATGACCGGCTAATTTGGAAAAGGGAGACGCAATTATACAGCAAGTATACAGCTATCTTAAGTGGACCTTTGATTATTTGACAATTGCGATTAAATCATATACAAAAAACGTATACTTATACTTTGTACTTATTATATCGAGACTCTTTTACTCAGAAACGCGTACAAGTGTCAAGTCGAAACTACTCGCTCCTGCCCCATACGACTTTTCTCCTTGAATGAATACTGAGAGCAGAAAGATATACTGTAGCAGAATTAGACCCCAGCTCTTCCAAATTACCTAAACTTTTGTCGAAATGACGCCGTATTTACATAATGACTTTATTCCGCACTGAGCTGGGACAGAATTTTTAATTAGACTCTCTGTGTAAAAAGACATAATGCTGTTTGAAAATAATATTTTTGGGACCGAAATTACAGTCATTAGAGACCATCCAGTGGTGTATATAGGTATAAGTATAAAGTCCATATCGAGTAGTTTTGTCAAGTGTTTTATAATATTATCTCTATAATGGTACCTCTGTGTTGAGTAACTTTTTAAATTATAATTTACTTTTAGGTAAGTCATCGTGTAGACGCCTAAATTAAGATTCGTTCTTTTTAGATCGTTTTAGAGAGAAATATGTTATTGCAATAACAAACAAAAAGTAGCTTACCGACATCAAGGTGAAAATCTGCCGCCATAACCTTATGGCACACAGCTCTTGAAAGTCGGACCATTCCAAGCGTGTTTACTATCTTCGATCACATAATTGCTTACCATCAGGCGCGATCGTGGTCAAATGCTAGCCTATCAGATATATTATCAGATATTAAAAAAATAAAGGAAAGGTCAATATCGCCTAATACAGTATATTGCGCTGTCCTTGAGAGACAGTTACCATCTTCATATAAAATGTAGGTATTGGACATTGTTAATTGTACAGTATCCTAATAAGTATAATCAAATATATTTTTCATACCTACTCACATGGTACAGAAAGATACGCCCTCTCAAACCAAAAAATTATAAATCAGCAGGTTCTAATTACACCCTATATACCAGCTGCTTCCCCTCAACCTTCCAGCATATAATCCTCCGGAGGTCCGTAAATGGAATATTCATAAAACCACCCTTTACGACCTTGTAAAGGGTCACATAAAAATTTAGAGGCAAAAAACGTACACCCTTTAGGCCTCCTCTAGGGATGGGCCCAAAGTTTGTAATTGAATTTTTGCCTGGAGCCGCAAAGGGCCGCCCTGCTTAATTTGCCACACTCGGAAAAGGTTTAGGTGGCTTGGTCTATGATAAGGCGTTTGGCGGAAGTAGGCGGAACAAGTTTCACTATCTTTCGATTCAAATGGCACTTGGAAAAACATTTTTTTTTTTAATAAAAATTTGTAGCGGTGCAACGATTTTTTTTTCAATTGATACATTGACCACAATTTCGCCTGGTGGTAAGATAGTATATACGACTTCTTGTTGTTGAGGATGGTGAAATCGCTAAAGGTACGGCCACACCGCGGCGTCTGCGATCTGCGGGCGCGATCTAAGTACCTTTCTACTGTTTTCTGATCGCGTTTGGTGTGAACCAGTCAGTATAAATATTACTGCGCTATCCGGTCGCCGCCTAGATCGCGCACGCAGGATGCTGCGGTGTGTTCGTACCTTAAGAAAGAATATAATAAGTTTACTGAGACTCTCAAGGGCTGGGCTTCCAGATCACCGTATAGTTATGGCGGCAGAATTTCTCTTTAATGAGTATAAAGCAAGCTAGCTTCGATCCTCCGCAATCTCATCGCTGTCGCCTTTCTCTTGCATCGTCATCGAAGGCACGAATTTATATTGTTGTAATCAAAAAGAAATATTCCATTTTTTACATGGGAAGGGTTGTTTGGGTCTCCAATTTTTCTGGCTACTACGTGCTAAAATTTTATTCAGCCTATCCGGATTATATAAAAGAGTAGGTGTCCGGCTTTTCCTTTTATCTTTTACGATATTTTTTTATGTCGTTAATGTGATTCGATTTACGAATATGTTTGGAAACATTTTGAGTGTTTTTGGCGAATTTAGAAGTGATTCTACGAAATGTCATATGGGGAAAACGTAGGTATACAAAAGCAACAAAAAACATTTTAAATGTAAAGGTTTTGTAGTTGAATTTAAAGTTTTTAGTAAATGTTTCACAATTGAATCTTTAGAAACAATATAACAACCGCAATTATGTCAATTTGTGCACGAAAAAACATTATTTTTCCCTTCGAAAATAAAATATTTAGACCTGTTCTATAGAACAGGTCTAAATATTTTACAACAACAATATTTTACTATAGAACTAAGTATACTTAGTTCTATAGTATAATAAATCAGCAAGCGTTGGCTACTGAGATCCTGGCTACCTTTTAGTTCATACTTATAAGACATTATTAACAGTTTTAAGGAGAAATGCAAGTATAAAAGAACGTTTCAATACATTGAGGTCACGGAATAGGTTTTTGTATTAATCTATTCCATGGTCGACAGAGAATGAAGGAAAGGCGTCTGACCTAAATGGTTGGAGGCCTACTACAATGTCTCAAAAGTTTTTATAATCTGTAGTACCTATGTCTTGCAAGGAGAGTACAAGGTATGGCCTTTTGCGTGTCTCTATCTGATTAGAGATGGGGGGTATATGTACTGACATCCCGCTTTGGGTGTATTGTGGATTTCCGCTTATCACCGACTATTTTAGCCAACCCAGCTTCTTTATAAAGATAAAGTAGACCCGGCGTTGCTGGTTCAAAGCTCCCAGAAAGTGATGTCGATTCTGGCAAAGCAGATATCATATTAGAAATCGGCAGCATAAGTCAGCAGGCAGTGATGATGATGTTAATATATAATAATAAGGGTCAAGCCAATTGTTGTTGTAAATGTTGCTTCGCATTAGCCTCATGTCGTCCAATATTAATATTTCTGTGCATCCAACCCAACGATGATATGATGATAATACTACGACATATTATCTTCTGCTTTGCCGCCGACTTTTGTCATTGGGTTTTTGGCCCTGTGTAGTTACATATCCTTATTCCTGGACTACTGACTATTTTAGCGCAAACTACGTTGAACAATTGCCACTTCCTGTTTCAGCTTACCTCATTTCGCCAAATTTCAAGCTATTACTCGCTAAACCGAATGATGATGACATGTGTCAATTCAAAAGAGGCATATATGGTAAGGACATACCTACCTACCATTAGCCTATACTAGTGCTCTGCTGAACATAGACCTCCCTAATTGTACCCAACTGAGCATGATTCCAGCTACAATCATCCAGCTCTTACCAGCTACTTTGCGAATATCTTCGCTTCCTAGTCCTAGTCTGATATCGTCCAATGCTACGTTTACAATTCCAGGTCTCCACTCCAGAACCTAACAGATAACATAAAAAATAAAATCAATATACCCAACCCCGTTTTCCTTCCACACCTACATCTAAATAGGTATGAGATGGGGGAAAGTAAAACGCTCGCACAAATATTGACATTAATTTATTATCTGACCACGTCCAGGCCAGGCGGACAGCCTCCAAAAACGTCATTCACAATCTTTACGCACAAACAAGCCTACTCACCCCCCTTCCCCTCACACTTTGCTTTACCATTTTCATCCACCAGCACAACTTGAGCCCCAACCTAGTCAAAATTCTACAAAATTAAACGCAACTGAGGGTAGCGGACGAAAAGTGAGAGCTCAACTAAAATGGTCATGTCGCTTCGCTATCGTATGATAGATGATTATCTATGGCCGACGTCGAAGTGAATAATTGGACTTTTGAATAGGGTTACGGAAGTTTTAGTTATTTGTCTAACTAAACTGGACAGATTAAGTTAGCAGTAAAGTTTGGCTGCAGGGTAATTGCTGCGGAACATTAGTAAGTTGAGCCGACTAAATCGACAGGAGCACGACGGGTAAGATGGTGAGGAAATTGCTTGGTTGAAGTTGGGTTGATAGCGGCTTGTCTTTGAGGGAAAGTTGCAAACACCGTTTGATAATTTTGTTTAACCATTAGGTTTACTATGTTATTTTATTATTGTAAAATTCTTGCTACATCGTAATTATTCTCTCAATCTCTCAGGAATGTTTGAAACTGGTCTAAGTTACAACGTAATTTTTTGAGAGTTAAGAATTATTTGTATACCTACAGTTGCGTTTAAATAGAATAAAATATGTTAAAAACAAATAAAAGTTTTTCAAATCAATGTTAAAACAATTAATTAGTGTTTATTTCTGCAATTTTTCATGATCTTATTCATACAACGTGAATTTACACTTATTACTTATCCCTATAAACATAAAGTAAGTACCATAATATACGAATTATGTACAAAGTAGGTATATTCCCACATAAGCTGAGGCAAGAACAACACCGCCCGCCCTATTAAAAATTCCCTCTGCAACCAAAAGCCGTGTTCTAAAAAAACTAAACCGCGGCGAGCATAGAAAGCACCCTCTAATTAATTCTACAAACCGTGACTCCCCTGTTTAAGCGAAAATTATTCAAAGGGAAATGCTCAAGGAATATTGTCGAAAAAAAATTACGGAATAAAAGGCCCACCCACAATCCGCAAGGGGGTGAAACCACCCCACGCACATGCGTGTTAGCCACCCAGCTATACCTAAACGGACTTCCATTTTGTTTTTGCGTTTTATGTACTTTACTTTTTCCACGGTTTTTTGTGGTCGATTTTAGTTATTAGTTTTGCGGATAAATTATTATTTTGATTTGTTGATAATTGTTGGAGTAGCTGGAATTACGTTGTTGTGCCTCAGTAACTCGTATACATAAATGATCGTAAATTGAGAGTAATCGTGTTCCTCACATATCTAATGTAACTACTATACGTAAAGAAAATGGGAAATAGGGTACGTTACCGTAGCGGATAAGCATACATGGGAAAATAGCAGCTTATTTTCAATCTTAACAACCTTATTTTAATGTCTAAATTATAATATCCTGTTAAATAAGTTTGTACAGATCTCTCCACGACGGACCACTTTTCCCGAGGCGAGGCGATTTTAAATATGATAGATAGATAGATAGCTCTTTATTGAACACCACTTACAGAAAGGATACAACTTAAGACTAACAAATTATTTCTAATGATGTCAATGGGCGGTCTTATCGCTCTTAGCGATCTCTTCCGTGTACAGAATGGATTGAATATAATGGAAGGCGATGGTATCCTAATTATGAAAGCAAAATTCTACTTATTATGTTATATTTATATACCTACCTACATACAATTACATACCTTCTAGGAAATTTTGGAAGTTTATGTTGCAATATGCTACCCGGAACGACAGACAGACAAACAAGAAAGTGACTTATTTCGTGGTAAAAATGATAAAAATCATTATAGACAAAATAAACCAAAAGATATATCCAAAAAATGCTGCCCAAAGTCACTATTCCACGCGGACGAAGTCGCGGGCACAGCTAGTATATTATTAACCTACTAACAATTATAACAATTAGTTGATAGAGATATCATGTAGTATAGATTGCCGTAGTAGGTATAGAACGATTAAGAATCATAATTACCAGCTAATTTCCGTCCACTGCTGGAAAAAGATCTCTCCTTCATAGGAGAGATCTTTTTCCGCGAGCTCAGTGGCGTGTCATCACGCCACTGAGCTCGTACTTAGAGAAATAAAATACCTGAATGATGAAACTGAGCCAATTGATATAACGAGTCATTACTCGTTATATCAATTGGCTAAGTTTCATCATGCTGTTTTAACAATAATATATTATCGATATAGAAGTTGTCCTAAAAGTGAACAATAATCTGGTACCGGGCGAGAGGCAGTGTCATACCAGGTCTAGAAAAAATAAGAAAAAAATAAAAAATAAACTTAATTTAATGGGCCATCCTTTGAAATAACTTTCCGAAGGGTAGTCTAGTACTCGTTTTTTCAAAATAAAGTGTCAAAGTTATCATATAACATTTTTGTAAATCATGCCTCAATGAAACTTAATTTATTTTACTAAATTAACAAAGTTTATTACGTACATTTGTGGTTGCGATTAATAACACCATTATTTTAGAAAACATAACTAAAAAATATACTTCAAAATTGTGATATCACTTTTAAAAAAATGTCTAAAATTGCTTAACTAAGTGACATGGAATCCCACTCGAAGCTGTCACTAAGTATGTTTACCTAGGGCAGACGCTCCAACTAGGCAAACACAACTTCGAGAAGAAAATCCAGAGAAGAATTCAGCTGGACTGGGCAGCATTTGGAAAACTCAGTCGAGTCTTCTCGTCGCCTATACCACAGTGTCTAAAGACAAAAGTCTTTTACCAGTGCGTTCTACCTGTGATGACATACGGAGCCGAGACGCGGACACTCACAATTCGACTGGTCCACCAATTTAAAGTCGCTCAGCGAGCTATGGAGAGAGCTATGCTCGGTATTTCTCTGCGGAATCGAATCCGGAACGAATTAATTCGCCAGAGAACTAAAGGTATTCGCATATCTCAACGGATTAGTAAACTTAAGTGGCAGTGGGCTGGTCATATCTGCCGCGAGGACTGATAACCGTTGTCCTAGAGTGGAGACCGCGAATCGGCAAACGTAGCGTAGGACATAGTGTGACCAGGTGGAGCGACGACATACGCAAAGCAGTGGGCAGTGACTGGAAAAGAAGAGTCGAAGATTGGGCTCAGTGGTGCATCTTAGGATAGGCCTACGTCCAGCGGTGGACTGACACCGGCTGATGATGATGATAAAGTGACATGGAATTTATTTCTTATTTTTTCCAGAACTGGTATGACATGGCCTCTCGCCCGGTACTAGATTATCGTCGAGTTTTGGGACATTCTGTATATAAAACGTAAAATAGCTGAAGATTGAGCTCAGAGGCGTGCCATAGGAGAGGCCTATGTTCAACAATGGAAGAATACTGGCTGTTAATGATGATGATGATGATCTATAAAAAACAAAAAATGTTTCTACCTACGTCCGTTATACTTTGAAACTAGACTGACACAATCCAACTGATGTGCTAGAAACCGATTTCGTTAGAAAGTCAATAGTTTGAGTTGTACGAACACAAACATGCATAGGAAGTGTTGTGGACACAAAGGGAAAAATAGAAAAATAGTGCGAAGATGATTTTAGATCCACTGAAAGAATGCATTAGGCAATTATTTCCTTTTCTTTTAAGCGTAGTCTTAGCACACGCCAGGTATTCGCTAGTAATAATGGAAACAATTGTGGTAAATGAAAATGAAAATGAAAATGAAAATGAAAATATATTTATTTACCAAGAAAGAATATCTTAATATCTTAAATAAACAGTGATATGCACATATAACAGTATTTTACAAGATGCCAGAAAAGGGAGTTATACAGCGAAGACCAAACTAGGCGATGAACTTGTATTTTGGACTTCTGAGTGCGTATCTAGGACACAATGACAACATACCTTTTAATATATAATTACAAAAAAATGTGCAGATCAATATCAACAACTTACTTATCAATAATATTAATATGATATGATTAGAGAAAGAAAGCATTGCACATTTTATTTATAACATAATCAACTGGCGTGTACTCTCTGTATATGTGTATGTAGATGTGTATGAATATGTGTATGTGTGTGTATGTGTATGTGTGTGTCTGTGTGTGTATGTTGTGTGTGAGTGTGTTGGCGTTTATGGAATGTGTTATACTTTACTGGCTTAGTATTATTAACCTACACTAAGTCTTCTGTTTCTTCATACGACAGTTTTAATAACAGATCCTTAGTTTTCTTCTTACACATCGACAAGGTGCAGTTTTTAATTTCAGACAACTTACAGACCTTATTGTAAGTAGTAATGTGTGCAAATGCCGGGCTCCTACGTGCGAGTAGAGAAATAGTTCGGGGTACCGGAAGCCTAAATGTGCGCCTACAAATTATATCATTGTATTCAGGACTATTTAAATACTGTTTGTGTGCTTTAGTTGTTGCAAGTAACACGTACAATTGTCGCACCCTAAGTACGTTAAATTCTGCATAGAGAGTATTAGTGGGATATCTGAAGGGCTTTTTTTGGATAACTTTGATGAGGGCTCTTTGAGCACGTTCTACTGTTATAAAATAGCTTTTACCAGCGCTACCCCATATTGCAACACAATATTGAAATACTGATTGACATAAAGCCAGGTAAACTAGTCGTAGAACATCAGTTGGGGTGCAGTCCCTGAGCTTTTTCATAATATATATGAGTTTTCTAGCACGACTCGATAACTCAATAATGTGATTCTTAAACGTAAGGTTTTCATCAAGCGTGACACCTAGGTATTTAATTGAAACTGTACGGTCAATAGGATTGCACGTACAACTTGAGGTACGTATAAGACTGTGACTTTGTAAACAGTGATGTATTTTTATAGACAAGTCAATAGGAGGGCTTGAGACACAAGTCTTGGAAAAAGCCACGTATTTAGTCTTTTCGGTGTTAAGGGTGAGAAGGTTAGTGTCTAACAGTCTTCCGATTTGTGCTAGCCCCTCTTCCGCAGAGCGGTATACCCGATGCCAGTCCCTGTCTTGAAATAAAATAACAGTGTCGTCAGCGTAAGTTATTATTTCAGCGTTTTTTAATGGAAAGCTAACGATATCATTAATGTATAACGTAAACAGGGTTGGACCGAGTATACTACCCTGCGGGACCCCGAAATTTATTGGAAGGCTACCACTTTTGTGCGAACCTATCTTTACAGACTGTTTCCGATCAGTTAGATAGCTTTTAAACCAGTCTAGTGCCAAACCTCTAACACCCAGACATTCCATTTTTTTGAGAAGCAGACCAACCGAGACCGTGTCGAACGCTTTTGACAAATCTAGAAATATCGCCACACAATTTTCGCCGTTTTCTATGTAAGAGGCCACAGTGTTGACCAAAAGGGTCACAGCGTCCTCGGTTGACCTACCTTTCCTAAAACCAAATTGCCTGTCAGACAAAATGTTATTAGTTTCTAGGTAAGATACTAAGCGATGGTTAACAACTTTTTCAACAATCTTTGATGCAATACTTAAGAGAGATATAGGCCTATAGTTTTCAGGAAGATTCTTCGATCCATTTTTGTAAATTGGTGACACTGCAGCAGTTTTCCAGCAGTCAGGGAAAATTCCTAAGGATAAGCTTAGGTTTATGATGTGTGTAAGAGGAACTACTACAGAGTGAGCTGATTTTTTTAGCAATAAAGTTGTAATACGGTCTAAACCTGGTGAGCTTCCAGATTTTAGCTGGTTAATGATTTTTTTAATTTCGTATGGATCGGTGGGATAGAAAAAAAGCGATGCTGAAACTGTAAGAGAGGGACTGTATGAAGAGATTAGCATAGTTTCAGTGACATTAAGCTGATTGAGGATGTTATCTGCGAGCGATTTACCTATGGTTACGAAGTACTGATTGCATTCATTAAGTGACATTAATGGGTCATTTTTGATGTAATTTAGTAGCTCAGATGTTTCATTGCTGTGTGTGTTTATTTGACATATTGTTTTGATAGATTTCCAAAGCTTTTTTGTATCGTGTTTATTTTCTTCCAGCTGCTTGCTGTGATATTCTCGTTTGAGTTTTTTAAGGAGTTTATTACAGAAATTACAATACCTTTTGTAAATTATTCTACGTGAGGCGTGATCAGGATTTAGTCTTAAATCCAAGTGTAGCTTATCCCTATGTCGCATACATCTCAGTAAGCCAGGAGTTATCCACGGCTTTATTATTACCCATTTACGACCAATTTTAATCTTCCGAGTGTGTTTGTCCATAGCATGTTCTATGATGTTGTTAAAAGCGATAGTTGCTGAAATGACGTCATTATTTAAATTTACCGGAGACCAATCTGTAGTGTTTAACTCCGCCGCTGCTCCATCAAAATCTGTTTTAAAAGTAAATGAATTTATATGACATGAATGATTGGTAACAGAAATTCCAGCAAATACAATGTCATGATCGGTTATAGATGATTTACAGACTATACCCAACGATTTAAATTTAGTTTTAACAAAAATATGATCAAGACATGCTCGGCACCTTGTAGGATTTGTGATGGCTGGTAATAATCCATGAGATGCCATGAGACACATATAGTCGAGAGTTTGTGTATTTGACTGCTCGCAAATATCAATATTTATATCTCCTGCGAAAAAAATATTAGGTACATTTTTTAATGAATGGAAAACTGAGTCAAGTGAGTTTAGAAACGGTTCTAATACTGTTGTTGACGGAGATCGGTAAATGCCTAGTAATGCTATTTTGCTGTCAAGTATGGTAATAATTGAGTCGGCATCTGCTACAGTCAGTTTTATTATCTCTATTTTAATCGAGTTTTTAACATATATTATAACTCCTCCATTCTTATTCAGTTGTGCAGAGCTACGTATAGCTTTGTATCCTGGAAGTGTGTCTATTATTAAGCCATCTGTAAGCCAACACTCTGTTAAAACAACCACGTCGATATCTAAGTTTAAACGGTTAAAGGCTACTGCAAAGTCGTCAAAGTTCTTTTGGAAACTGCGTATATTGAGAGAAAAGACCTTAAATTTATAGTTTTTTAACAAATTCTGACATAGATCTATTGAATCGATTGTTTGACAATTTATGTTTACGATTTCGTCTAACTCATTGGCCACATTAAGTAAAACCATCTTTGTAGCAATGAAATTGTAATACGTCTGAACTCAAAAGCCTATTTGTCAAATGGGTACGTATGTTTTTCACTGTAACGTAATATGCCAGAAGAGTGCAGGGTGATGTGTGTTTTGTATGTTTACACATGTTGTTTGTGTGGTATATGTGTGAAGATGAGTATGAATGAGAAAGAAACTGAGGAGGTGATACGAAAGTTTCAAGTAATTTAGCAAAAACTTTATGCAGCTCGTGTATAGCTTGCTGCATGATAAGTACAACACCGAATAAAAGAATCACAGTGTATTTCATCGTGGAGCTGATTGAGCGATGCTCGAGGAACATATGCAGAAAAATCATGGCCAGGGCTATTAGGAAACGACAGTTTGATTGTTGTGTGAACGTAGTTTTGGCGTTATGCAGGCGGGGGGCCCAGCTCCCGGTCGAGGTCGTCCTTAGTCTTGATGGCAACGGCTGGGTTTCCCTCTTTTTTGCGGATGTAGATGGTCCCGTTCCTAACCCAACAGAAGTTATATCCAGCTGCTTTTGCGTATTGTCTAGCTGATCGAAATAACTGCCTATTTTCGTAGGTAAGTCGCTCGTTAATGTAGATGTTTCTTTTTGGTCCGTTTACGTCAATATCGGCGCTGGTTATATTCCTTTTGCTTTTTCCCGCTCTCAGAAAGGCATCGCGGTCATGCCGGCGAAGGAAACGCACTACCAGGGGGCGAGGAGGCTGGTTGCCATCCTGAGTCCTCTCAGTTTCCGTGCGGCCACTGCCGCGGGGTCCCGCTCGTGTTACGTAATCTAAGTCGCAGGTATCTACGGCTGCTCCGAGCTTCTGAGATAACACCTGAACTATCTGCATTGGATTTTCCCCATTAGTCTCATAAATGCCAGAGATTTCTAGCTCATTCTTGAGGTTTGCTTGAGCTCTTATGCTTAGCTCGTGACGAAGCTCAACTATTTTATTGCGGCACATAAATAACTCGCTTTCACGCTGTTCGAGAAGACGTAGGCGTGGTTCTGTGTCTGACCACTTTTTGTCATGTTCGTCTAGACGAGAAGAGCATTGCTTAACGTGCTCAGATAATGACACCACGTTTGAATTCATTACCCTAACTTCTGATCGAAGTAGTTTAATTTCCGTGATTAATGTGGCTATGTCTTCTTTTTCTGATGTGATAACAACTGATGGACTGGCCAGCAATGTAGGCGTACACTTGCCGCTGTCCGTTGACGCAACAATCATAGCATTCGTGAAGATGTCGTCCGAGGCATCGGTCGCGGCTGGCGCGGAACGCACCGGCGTGTTAGAGTTATCTTTCTTCGGGCGCCTACTTTGACATAGCGGACACACCCAACTAGATTTTGCTGCTTCTGACAGCTTACTATCCAATAAGTTCACACACGGCGAATGAAACATTGAAGCGCATTTTGAGCATTTAGCGAAGAGTGCGTTGGAACGTATTGTTTTAGTACAGGCGGCGCATTGAACCATTTTACCGTTGTGTATGCACCAAATACGTACGAAGCGAGGGTTGTTGTAGTTATAATAATTACAAACTACGTGGAATCTCACGCGTGGCGCAGGTAGTCGACGTAGCACCCTGTAGCAGTCCGTAGCACGCACCGTGCTGGTTTCGCGTAGTATTGTAGTCAAGTACGCGCGTGAGTGCGAGCGAGGTGAATTATTTCTCAAACTAGGCTGTCTCGTTTTAGCGGGGGTGAGGCGCAGTTACCTCAGCTAGCACGCGGTGGTCGCACTGGTATTAAAAATTCAATTTCTGCCACAAAATTCACTCCACTTTGACACTAAAATGTTCTCACGATTCGGGTGATATTGGCGCGAGGTACTTCGTTAGAAAATGTTGTGCACAGGGCGACACGTCCACTCAGTTAGCCAGTCAATTCCGCACTCAAATAGTAAACTAATATCAGTAATTGATTTGCCCACTTTCTCGCACTACAGTACATATTATGTATTTTCATCCGACTTCAAAAAACTGGCCAAGTGCAAGTCGGACTCGCACTCTTAGGGTCCCGTAACACAGTTAAATATTCCATAACTATGATTTTTCACAACTACAAACTATGAAAAACAAAGTTATCTTTGCGGTCGCCATATCTCTAGAACTGCTGACTGTATCTCGTTCAAACCAATTTTCGTTGTTAGTTTTTATTGAGATCTACAGCATATATTTTTTTTAGATTTTTCACTCCCATTCTATAAAAGATATTAAATATTAAAGATATTAAAGATATAAAATATATCCATTTTTTGTTTCAGTTCCATGTATGATAAAAGTTTAAGGGGGGCCTTAAACTTTTATATTTTTTATTTTTGTATAAAAATCGGATAGCGGTTTACAGAATACATCTACCTACCATGTTTCAATTCTGTAGTCCTAACAGTTTCGGAATAAAATGGCTGTGACATACGGACGGACAGACAGACAGACATGATGAATTTATAAGGGTTCCGTTTTTTGCCATTCGGCTACGGAACCCTAAAAAGGAGGAGGTTTCTCAATTCCGACCGTATATATATATATATATATTTTGTTTAGTTTGTTCGCAGATAACTTCGTCGTTTATGAACCAATTTAGATTATTATTTTTTTGTTAGAAAGCAGATATCCCAAGTGTAGTACCATGGAAATTTTATTGAGGTCTGATAAGTATGTCCAGAGATATGGAGATAAATACCTCAAAATTGGTACTGAAAATTAATAGCGCAGCATTGAAGTCGGTTATTTTTAGTTTTTTTAAACGATCTTATATTATTTTTGTAGTATATGTGTGCAAAGTACTTAGTTTGGTAGGTATAGACCTAGACCTACCTACATTGTATTTCATGCCAATGACAAACTATATTTGTAAAACACTTACATGTCCTAATTTCTCGTGTAACATATTCGTGTATTTACGTATATACCTATACTAATTAGGAAGTGCACTCAAAGAAAGAAAGAAAAGAAGAAAGAAAAATCATTTATTTGACATAACACATTAAAATACTTACTAAAACAATGAAACAAGAAACAATGTGAGGTGTCAAAAAGGCTTGTCTCAGCACATATGTCTAGATTTACACCTGGACGCTGATTTTCAGACAAGCCTGCGGGTGATGAAAAAAATGGGAAATATTTATAAATAAAATAATAAAAATAAATAATAAATTTATACATAGATAAAATAGGTATTATTAGATAGATATTAAATATAAAGCTTTTATTGCGTACGGTAAACGGTCTATGCATGCTTTCCTAGCACTATTGACTTTTTTACCTATATACCTAGCCCTTATGTTTAGTATAAACAGAGTTGAAAGTGTCCATCTAGAGGCAGTAACAAAAAATGTAAGAGTAACGTAGTAACTCGCACAACAAAAACAAAAGCTTACTCATTTTTCTAAGTCTATACAAAAGTCAACAAGCAAATCGCTAGAAGAAAATTTGAAAGCCTCACAAACCATTTCCTAACTACCCACTGTGTCGACAAAGGAGTGCCGTCAGCAAAATGCCCACCACAATATCCAAGTCGATTTCAACCCTTTATTTTCCTTACTCATACACGAACACCTATTTACTTAATGTAGATAACGACAAACGCAGACTTCAGATACCACGTTACAATTACAATCAGCTAATCAAATATAGCTTCACTTTCAACTTTATTTCCATAGTAATAAGGTTGTTGAGGTAATGAAGGAAGGTAAAGGGTTGGTAAATGCCTGGGGTGGTAATCCATCACGGTGACATTTCTATTTATCTTGATGAGTCCCGTACTTCCGATGGTATAATGGGTCGTTTTTTTACTGTTTATAGCTGTGAGGTCAAAGACCTTCATTGTTTATTACAGTACATAGGTAAAATAATGAATATAGTAATCTTTCTTTAAGCTACTTCGCAACTATAGGTAGTACTTACGAGATCTTTAGAACAAACTTCCCAGCTGCATATTTCAATAGTAGTAGTATATTCAAGTAGTAGAATAATTCAATTTTTTTGAACGTACTATCAATGTGGGTTGCACATTACTAGTATTCATGTTGACCCCTCCAACTAAGTTAAATATGCTTGTGTCTGGAGTGGGTTCACGTCAATAGTGCAATAGGTGATGATCAAACTCACAACCTCTCGAAAAGGCGTTGAGAAGCTTGTTGATGTTGGGAAAACTTTTAATTGGTACTAAAGAAAAGTGCTACTTTAAGTTTAAGGTTTGAAAATGTTGATATTGAAACAAAATATCATATGCAATTTTGCAAGGTATTGATTGGTATAAGAAATACAAACGAAAATACTACAGGTCTCATACAATACCCACAGGTGGTAGGAGCTTATAACATCGATGTTCCGCTTGACTTGCTTCCAAAAAGTAGCTTACCACCATCAAGGAGAATTCTGCCGCCATTACCTTGTCGTGATCCAGCAGCAGACCGTCTTTTAAAATCAGAGTATTCTAGGCCTAGTGTGTTCACCATCTTTAACCACATCTTCGCTTACTACCAAGCGAGATAGTAGCATAGAAAAGATAATAATAGTACGTAATAGTAGTCAAACGCTACGCTATGAGATAAATTAAAAAAAAAAACTGGCCAAGTGCGAGTCCGACACGCACACGTAGAGGTTCCGATTGACCAAAAAAATTGCCGAAAAAATTAAGTACATTGTTTTAACATCGATATATATAAATAGCGTGTCAAAACTAAACATGCTTATTTACTACAACGCCATCTAACGAATATCTAACGAACTTCTAACACCAACTAAGTGAACGTTAACACAAAGGTGTTTGGGTAGGAATAAGGAAAACCAGTGTTTTTTAACGTGAGTGTCACGACCCCCTGGGGGTTCGCGAAGCCTCTATAAGGGGGTCGCGGGGGGTCGCGAAGTCTCAGTAAAAGAAAAAAACAAAGTTTGATAATATACTGTATATAAATATAAATAAATTAAAGCGCATTTGTAGGTGTTGTGATTGAGAGTGATTATAATATTTGCTTCAAAAGAAAAAAATGTAATTTGTTTCATGTAGGCCACACAATCGAAGCTGCAGGCAGAAGCTAGCAATATAATAAAATACAGATTATAAGCAGTGCAAATAGGCAAATAAAGTTTTTTTCATACAAATAGGGTCATAAAAATGGTTGAAAAATACTGAGGTAAACAATCGTGTCAATTGTTCATAGATAGCGCTATAGTAAAAAACATGTTTTTGGATGAGGACCCCTTTTATTTTTAACTTTGTTCTGTTTTTAGTATTTGTCATAGCGACTTTCTTTTTGTTATAGCGGCTACGGAAATACATGAAAATTTAACCGTCTAACTATCACGGTTCATGAGAAACAGCCTGGAGACAGACAGACAGAAAGATAGCCAGACGGACAGTGAAGTCTCAGAAATAGGGTTCCGTTGGTACCCTTTGGGCACATGAACTTTGGGTTCGGAACCCTAAAAAATAGTTCAGAAACTTGCCATGTCGAAAAAACAATCAAAGTTTAAATGTTCGATCCACAGTTACCACTAGATCTTAAGATAATAGAAAGGTATTGGAACTACTTGTCTGAGTCGTCTGTGTTTCCGGAAAGGTACCATCTGGGGGTCTTCAATCTACGAGTGAATAGGTAAATAGGTAACTTTTAGTTGCTACATCGTCGACCACATCATCACTTAACATCAGGTGAGATAGTGGTCAAACGCTTGACTATAATGAAAAAATAATTTCAGATCGTTTACAAAACGAAAAAAACAGACTTCACATGCCGCGGTAGTCATTTTCAGTACAAAGTTTAAAGTGTTTTTCTCTCCATATTTCTGGATATACTTATTAGATCTTGATGAAATTACAATTGAAGCACCTTGACAATGTACCCTACCAATTAAAAAGAATCATTCGAAAGAGTTTACAATTGATGTAGTAATCGCGTAAAAAAAAAACTATAAAAAAAACATACAGACGAATTAAGAACCTCCTTCTTTTTGGAAGTCAGTTAAAAATATTTACCACAGATTAGAAGTGGTTGATTATAACATATACCCTACCATATACCCTAGTTTAAAGTTGCATTCATATTACGGGCCTTAGTGGTAGACTTCTGTCGTAGCTCGTAGCACATACCCAACAAAATGTGTCGCCAACCGGCTTGCTACTGCTAGAAGCTTAATTTAGCTACTTTAGTTTCTTACTTTACTAAAAGACGGGTCAGCTAGTACCTGTAGTGGAACAGCCCAGTCGTTCTGTGCCTCAGTTATCTCGCCTTCAGCTTTTTGACCACCATTTCCATCTTATAGTGCTCATTATCACTTTCCATGAACTGGTATCAAAAGAAGAACTTGCCCTTCTGATCTGTCCTGTTCGATGCTGCTGACTACTGCTAGATGACATTTTAAGGGGGTATGATTTCCATACAAAAGTATAATGCACAAATATGAGTCAATGTAGCAAAAAAATGCAATGGAATCACATCTAATTGGTATCTCCAGAGATATGGAAACAAACACTCTAAACTTGTCACTGAAAATTACCCGAAGTTAATTATTCTTGAGTACGTAGGTTAAAAAAGCTTTATCTAAAGACGTTATCTTGTGTAATGAAAAGTACTAATGATATAATAAAGATAGTTTAGTGGCGCCTCTTCACAATCGGCGATGATCGACACTCGTTGATCGTCTGTGATCGGCAAGGTAATCGTCACGATCATTGTGCAAGCAGCCACACGATCGTCCGTGATCATTTATTGAGCGGCAAACTTGTATTTAAAAACAAAAAAACGACGCAACGTACGCACGGCTCCGCTGTCCTCCAGTGAACGAATGATCGGCGATCGTGTGGGCACGCGCTTCCCAACTACAAGGGATTCCCTTTAATGCGTGCCCGAAAAACCGACAAGTCACCGATCGCCGCGATCATGACGACGAATAAGGTCGATGATGGCCGACTACAGGCGAGTAGCCCTTCTACACGATCGTGCTCGCGTGTGATCGTCTATGATCGCCGATTGTGAAGAGGCGCCATAAAAACTAAAACAACCGACTTCCATGTCCCGCGTTAATTTCAAGTCAATTTCAGTAGCAAGTTTGAGACGTTTATCGTCATATCTCTGAAGATACTCATCAAATCTCGATGAAATTAAAATGGGACCACCTCGAAAACCGATTAAAAAAAGAACCATTGAAATCGGTCCACAGTTGACGGAGTAATCGCGTAACATACACACAAAAGAAAAAGAAAAAAAAACATACTGTAGACGAATTGAGAACCGCCATCTTTTTGGAAGTCGGTTGAATATACATACCGGCCCAAATTCGGCTGTCTTAGTATTGTCATTTTATAAGTATTTACATGTAGGGAAATTTATTTACCAACATAATTTGATTGATTAGGATCAAATTATTTTGAATAATAGTAAAATTCAAGATAAAAATTTTTTTATTGAAAAATATATTTATATTATTCATTTAAATCATGTAGGTAAATATAATTCCCGACATGTAAAGACTAATACAAGGCCAAAAGATGTGATTTCAGTGCAAGTTTTGGCTCCTTTTACTCATATTTGTGCATTACACTTTTGTATGGAAATCATACGCTCTTAAGGTGAAAAGATCTTGAAAAATTACTAGCTATTTACACATGCTTAATACTTAAACGAAATAAAATGCTCAAACTTTACTCTTGTAACTTTATTATCAGTTTAATTGAATGACACTGTTTCCCATCCTATCAACTGAGAACATAAATACTGGTCAAATTAACAATCCACTTACATCCCTACCCCCAATTATGTTCCAATCGATACCTGTAAATGAGCTTGCAAAGATAATTCAATACCATTGTACAAACCCTTTGTTAAAACCACAAGTCCTTGCGGACCTTTCACGAACAGTGGACATCAGAACAATAGATTTTATTACCGCACTATCACCAAGACAAATGAGATACATACTACAACTAAAGCTAGGTAAATAGCCTAGCTTTGTCTCTCTCCTACCCGCAAAATGCCACCTTCTTTTATACAACAAAAAACAAACAAAAACAACCCCTAAACGCCAAGAAATAAGGCGAATTTTTGAAGTGAAGGAAAGGAGGATTCAAAACTCCCAGGCATTTTCTTTTACATAGGCTATGTTCCCAAACACTAGACGTAGGAGTTTAGATTCTCTATTTAACAGTTTAGAGTTTGAATTTGTATAGCGAATCGCGGCGCATTGACGCCATTTTGAATGGACGGCGGCGGTCAAAATTTATTGCGCATAAATGTACCTCTGGCTAACCCGGGAGTTAGGGGGTGGTAGGAGTAGGCTTAAAAATCAGGGAGGGGGGTAGGGGTGCGTTTTTAGCGTTCGCAGCGTCGGCCTATTTGGGGTGTTGATGGGTGCCAGGGACGGACTAGAGGGGGTAATTGACACGGATGGTGTCGGGTTTATCTTATTGAAAATATTATGCTCTGAATAATGTAATATGGTCATATTTCATAAAAGTATTATAACCAAGATATTTGCGTATTTCAGAGCTGCAAAGGTGAATGTGAACCGGCGTGAGCTCGGGCGAGGCTGTGCTTGAGATCACCAATCTACGTTATTATTTGAGATCATCTATATTTCAGATAAGGTATAATGCTTATGATTTACACTCACTTTATTTTTATTTTAACCATATTTTATTTCGCACATCCACAAAATTCGACGTCAACTAAAGCTAAATTTAAGTTTTAAAATTCTTACATTTATCTTACTTCGAAGTTAGAAAAAGGCAATACTTAGGTATTTAACGCTGTCAAAACAGACGACTTTAGTTCATGAACATTAAAAAAAGGTAGGTAGGTAAGTAGGTATTACCTTTTATATACATACATATTTATGTCGCCTATTTCTCTATATCACGTAAAAAAACTTTTTTTATATTTTCAAAAATTAGAACACTATGATTGTATTAATTAACATTGTATACATCAAAACAGGTAGGTAGGTACGGGAAAAATTGTGTGTAGGTCTAGTACCTATTTCTCTATATTATATCTATATATCTATTTCTACCAAAATATATTTATTATTTTCAAATAACTCTAACATACAAACTTTTTAGTCAAAACCATTTAAAAAACTTATTAAACTAAAATATTAACTACTAGCAGCCCGCCCCGGCTTCGCACGGGTAGAACATATATGCCTACAAAATTTACATCAGTTTGTTGCATCCAATATAAAATATTAACATATTTAACAATGATCGTCATATTTCAACCAATTTACACAAAACATTAACGAATTATGGACCTAAACCTTCCTCATAAACACTCTGGCTATTGGTGAAAACCGCATGATAATCCGTTCAGAAGCTATTGAGATTATTGCGAACAGACAGACAGACGCAGTGATGGACATTGTTTTATAATACTTACGTAGTTATATTGGACGGCCCTTTGGCGTAAAGGATAGTTACCCTGATTCTGACCCCTGGAGTCGTTGGTTCTAATCCTAGCTATATAACCTACCAATAAAAGTTTTATGTGCATTCATGAATCATGGGTTTTCGTGGGATCATTAAATCTACCAATAATTAAGATAGTTTAAAAACTAAAACAATTGAATTCAATGCCCCGCGAGTCAATTTCAGTAGCAAGTTTGAGACGTTTATCGTCACATCTCTGAAGATACTTATCACATCTCAATGAAATTACAATGGGACCACTTCGAAAACGTACCCTACCGATTACAAAAATAATTATTCGAATCGGTTCACAATTGACGGAGTAATCGCGTAACATACACACACAAAAAAAGAAAGAAAAAAGAAACATACAGACGAATTGAGAACTTCCTTCTTTTTGGTAGTCGGTTGAAAAGTAGCTTTCCACTACCAGGAGAACATCTGCCGCCGTAACCTTCCGGCGTTACCCGACGCAAAAAGTAGGGGTATTATTAGGGGTTTAACGTGTGTATCTGTGTGTCTGTCTGTAGCATCTTAGCACCCAACCGGATGAACCGATTTTGATTTAAAGTAGGGGTTTTATACGTTTAACGTGTGTATCTTTGTGTCTGTCTGTAGCATCTTAGCACCCAACCGGATGAACCGATTTTAATTTTACGATGGATAGTTTTTTTTTTCATAGTTAGATGTCTTCATCGAGAGTGTTCTTAGCTTTGATTCATGAAAATTCGTTCAATCGTTATAAACTATGAGCTTTAATCAACTTTCATAGGTCTGATCAATTCGAAAATCTTCTTCTTCAACGGTATTGTAAGAACATGGAAGCATTGACCTGATCTCCTGGACTCTACAGAATACTCAAATCCTCACCAACTTACAGCTCAGATTTTAAATGTCGTGTTTAGAGTCATTGGAATGCTTTTAATGAAAAGATTATACATAGATCAGTCGGGGTGGTTTAAAATATTATATTATATATATATAGATCATTATTATTTTATACAATAGATGATATTATTATACTATATTGACTTCAAATTGATTGTGATCGGTGGGGATCTACAGAAAAGCTTAGCTTATAATAATATTTTCTTAGTAACTATGACCTATTCTGTGGTTTCACTACAAATATTTTATTAATTTTGCGATGCGTGTATGTGAAACTCGTGATATCTTCTAGAGTTTTCATTTGAATTATATACTGTAAAGGACAATTTTAATCTATAATATATGGCTAAGCTAATTAACATAATTATTTGGATAAGGATTAAGTGCCTTGGAAGTTATGTAATATTTTTTAACAAAAAATTAAAGATTAAAATGGTTACTGTGAGTCAACCTTAAGAGATAGACATATGCTGTCGCAGACTTTTTTGTAGGTCTTATTAAGTTGTACAACTCTTCCATAAAAAATATTCTTCCATCTGTTTTCAATTGAGCAGCGTTCATAAGAAACGTGTTTATTCGACCGTTTTTTTGTCGACTTAGGTTGCAAATTAGGTCTCCACGAACGTACCTTTGATTTAAACGGGATAATATATAATTTATTTTCATTTCGAAAGTCCATTCTATATATTAGTGAAAGAATTTTTTAAATCGGTCCAGTAGTTTTTGAGCCAAATCATTACAAACATACAAAAATACAAATGTTATCTCTTTATAATATTAGTATAGATGACTAATAATTCAAATAAAAACTACAAATAATAAATGGAATTTAGGTCGCTGTCTGCTGGTAGAGTACCCAAAAAGCTGGCGACATTACCTCTTTGAATCGCGAAACTAATGCGTTGCCCGAGGTAAGCGCCAGCTCTTTGGTCGTGGGAGACATCGATCATGCGTCTAGACAGCTCCCTAACAAAACCACGTGCTTGTTGATCCCACGGGCCCATGGTTTCGACCCCAAACGGAAGAAAAGCATAGTTGTCACCGATGCTTATATATTTCCTACGTTTGAGAGCCTCTGCTGCGTCTGCAGCTACTCCTGCCGCCCGTGAGGTATTATGGAGATGGGAAACTGCCAATGTGTCGACTTTCTACCTGTCTTCTTCGTAAGTCTTCTTTTTAAATATTTTTAAAGGCGGCATTAATCTGAAAAAAAAATTATAAGATTGTTGTGCATTATATGTAACTGTATTGTGTATTACTTAGTAGTGTTTGTTATATTGATAATAAAGATATTTTAAAATCAATCAAAATTAATCTACCTGTCCTCTATTTTCACTGTGCATGGTCACTTACGAGTATCATCATGCGAGACACCGGTCAAAAGCTTAAGTTAATTACTTAGTTAGCCTGCAATTAAAAAATAAACTAGATAAAACACCAATATTTTGTTAAGGCTGATAACAGTGTAAGTTATAGCAAAACAGTCACGAGTGCATAGGGTCCAGGTATTTGCGTCTATTTGCCTAATTCTAGCCCCTTCCTTGAATCCGTGGCTGCGTTAACCCGCGCACCCTCACGACCTACGCACGTCTCACTCGCACAAATACAAAAAGAACGTTCCGTCGCTTTCCACCCTTTGCTTAAATTATTGCGCTTCTACTTGTTACGTAGAACGCAGTTACTTAGCTTTAATTTTCTCACCTCCGATACAAAAAAATGGTATAATATTGTGCGTTCATGATTTTTTTTTTCAATGATATGGAGCGGCAAACAAGGTGGTGGGCCACCTAACAGTTTTCATTGCAGTTGAGTTGTCATAGAAAGAGCTATAATGACTGGGCGTGTTACGTATGTGGTTCTCTGATGACCGCGAAAGACTGGGTATTGGAGTAGTGAAGGAATTGGAACATGAGCTTAGGATAAGGAGGGGAAGTAGGATTGAATAAGATGTTGTAGGAAAGAGACAAGATATATGCATTCTGGCGAAGGCAAAGGCAAAATATGAAGTAAAACTATTTCATTAGATTAGATTAGATTAGAGAATAAAGCTAGGTTGAAACTAGCTTTATTCTCTAAATATTTGAACGGCAACTTGTTTATTTTTCGCTTAGTATGTACTTATGTAAGTTAATATGTAGGTATATTATGTAAGGAATTAGAGTTTAGACTTATGAAATACCCCTTCGTAGTCATACTAATATTTTCTATTCACTTTACTCAAAAGATTTTTAGAAGTGGTCGCTATTAGCGAAAAAACCGCCCATTGTAACCATAGACCTAGAATTTCACTAGGTTATTATTGTAATTATTTATTTGCTACTTAGCACATTAAATAGAGTTTCAAAAGGCTTATATTCTAAAACAAAGTTTATGAGTTCTGAATCTCACACTAGAGAAAACCCTGTGTTGTAAGATTCACTCTCTTCCTGTATTGATCATATTTTAAATGTGGTGGATATATTAAGGATGGATATATTATAATATGAAATTCTAGGTCTGTGATTGTAACACATTAAATTTATGATTATAATGTATTTTACTTAGTTTTAATAAAGTATAACAATAAAAGACAAAAAAAAGACAAAAAAAAAGGTGTGACAAAAAATAATAAGGTGTGCACAACAATAAAGAGTTTATCTATCTATCTATTTATTGCAAATATAATTCGAAAAGATACCGATTAGTAAGTCTATTTGTTCAACACTTCAATACTGTTCTCAAATGTGTCGCTACTCTAGAGAATTGGCTATATTTCTGACAAATTCGCACAATACAAACACTACTTTATAGTGCTTGTTATAAGAGCTAAAATTGTATAAAATCAGCAAATGTAGAAACGAATTTCTCCAAAGAAGTAGTCAGACAGTTGGTTAACGTTTTACTGACTTTAGTTACAAACATTTCAGACGAATTTAAGCTCTGAATGTAAACAGTTTAAGAAGAGAATCGTTTGAATTATTTTTGTATAAAATTCTGAAGAAGGGTCGAAGTGCTAAGGGCTGTCTACACGGGAATAGGAGCAATGCAAGTGGACTATTATTAGTCACAGTAAATTTAAAAGATTTTAATTGTTTAGGTTTAATTCGTTTTTATTTACAAAGCTTGTCTGAAAGAGATCGCTGTTAGTAATAAAACCGCCCGATAAAATAGTTTAATTTAAACTATTGTATGTAAATTTAAACTGTTGTGGAACAATAAAATGTTTATCTATCTATCGAAAGAATTATCGGAAAGAGCCAGCCTGAAACTATTTTAACCGACTTCAAAAAAGGAGAAGTTGGTGCAATTTATCTGTCCTTTAAAAAAAATACATTCAAATCGATTCAGAATCGAATCGGCGAATAAATCGAGTAACATACACCGGCTAAGTGCGAGTTGGACTCACGCACCGAGGCTTCCGCACAAATTTGTCAAAGAAAGCTTAACTTTTAGTTAGATCCTAGACCTATGCCTTGACACTGTTAATACACCAACCGCAAATAATATGTTTGTAAATTCGATTTTGTTATTGTTATTAAACTACACAATTATAAACGGTTCCCAGTATTTTTTCTTTATAAGTGCATAAAGATCTGCCTTTTTGCCAAAATTGATGAAGTTTCTAGGTCAACGGGAAGTACTTACCCCATAGGTTTTGATTCTCTTGTGAAATCGCAAAATAGCTAACTGGCAACGCACTCAATTAAACTATTTCAATTTTAGTGCAATCAAATGCAAAACGCGCTAATGTTTTGTATCCACCCCATGTACTTTATTGTGATCATGATACATTGTCAATTATTTTAAACTAGCTGGCCCTCGTGATTTCATCTGTGTGAATAACAATTCACCCCAAAAACTCATTCATATCGTATTGTCTCTCCTCTACTCTCTCAATAAATGATAATCAGTAAAATAATTAACTTCTAAATATAGAGAGATTAAACATATCGGTGATACCTAATTTGATTTTAATATAATATTCTCTATTGTTAAATGATGATATGTATCATAATGTGTAATTTAACAAATAAATAAAATTAAAAATTAACATTTCTGGAACACTCAATAATTATCATGTTTCTTTAAGTCTTACTACACTTTATATATATATATATATATATATATATATATATATATATATATATATATATATATATTTATTTATTATATTTATATAATAAATATATATAATCCAAAATTTCACCCTTCCGACGGGACTTGAACTCGCGCCTCTCTGGGACCATGCCCAGGCACTCAACTAATTCAGCTACAGTACGACCCTTATGATACGACGAAACTACTTGTTTGCATTTACTGAATTGGTACAGCGCTGTAGGATAATTAATTTCTCTTTCAACTCTAATAGTACTCTCATCAATAATATTGCATGGAGAGCAACTGGACTATTCTAAAGCTTCCAAACTTTCAAGCACTGGTCCCGTATATATAATGCATTAAACTTAAGCGAAAGAGGTGGGTGATAAAAATACCACCCCTCGGGGCTTACAGCGGGGTGGCAAGGTGGGGATAGATGTGGTCCACACGCCGGGGTTGAAAGACGCATTGCTAGGGAAGCTTCAGTTATAGCAAGACAAGCTTTTTAACACTTTTATTTCGATTACACTGTCGTGTGGAGATTTCACACAGTATTTAAGAGCGAACGCGGGGTGTAGTTTTCCATACAAATGTATTCCCACGCAAAATTTGTTTCAAGGTCTGCTGTAGCCTACGAACAAAAAAAAAAACATTTATGTTCGTAGGCTGTAGCTATGCCCCTATCATTTGCTTTTTTTGACCAGCCAATCGCAAAAATAAATATAAGCCTTGTTTATCTCCTTTTAAGATTTTTGAAGTGTCATTATTTCTATTTGCAATTGATTGGTCAAAAAAGCAAATTATAGGGGCATAGCTACAATAGACCTTGATTCTTTGTACAAACAAATTTTGCTCTAGAAGCATTTTCTACGTTTGTATGAAAAACTGCACCCCGCGTACGCTCTTAACATGTGCCTAATCCTCACCAATGAAAGTGTTAGTTTGTTTATGATCTCTTTTCGTTTAAAGGCTAGATCGATTTGGATGAAATTTTTAACAGACTTAGCCGTAATGAAATTTATCATACATAGTAAACTGCATATAAAAATATATAGGTATATAATACAGATAAAGATAAAGTGGTATAATATGAAAATAGTAATAGGTTATTAGTATTTATTATCTTAACCCTGCTCGTATTTTTTGTAATTGAAAACCAGTAAACAAGCAAGTGGCTCATCTGATGGTAAGTGGTTATCTGCGTCTATAGCCACCTGAAGTAGAAGCGATACTGATGCGTCGCCAGCCCTGTTGGCGAGCCGTCAAGCGAGAAAACGGCTTGCACATCACCCGAAACCAATGAATCAATGCACAAAACATATCTAAATATAAAATGAATATAAAAAAAAAAAAAAAAAAACTCAGACGAATTGAGAACCTCCTCCTTTTTTGTGTAAAAAATATATATACCAAAGATCACACAATGCTGTATTAGTTCAAGGCAACGTTTTTTCTTCTTATTCACTACATATACATTATACATACATACATTCATCAACTAGAAAAGTGCTAATAATCGTCAAGCACTGTAATTTTTTTTTAAATCATAAATTACAAGAAACTCTAAAACAAATCACCTCTCAAACAGACAATAAGAAACTAACTTCAAATTCGTTTAGCTGTTTGGGAGCTATAATATCACAGACAACACATGCAAGCCTAAATCGTATCACACCCTGCTCCTAAAACACGAGCATTAGAATATCTAGCACTTTAAGTAATAACAAATAACAGCTTACCACCTGCTATTTCCTACAGCGATACATACACATATGTGAGCCAGCCGTGAGCGTTTAGAATATATCTAGACATATCCCAAACGCTCACGGTAAAGTAGCCAAGAACAAAAAGGCTGTACGTAGGTAGAGTCGGCATCGCGACGTAATTTTTCATCACATTACCATGGGATGGGCGAACGCGCGTGAAGATAACGGGACCCTCCGCCCGCTACCAAGCTACGATGGGGAAGCGATTGTTAAAAATGCTGCTAGCATTTATTTCTGTCTCATTATTTTTCGCTAAACAAAGCGTAGGACTACTTACCTACAACAAGGTGGTGCGATGATCTTTATATTCGTGGTGGCTGGTAAGAGCTGGATGAGAGTAGCCGAGGATCGTGCTAAGTGACTTATAATTGGAAAGTCCAATGTCCAGTTGTGCACCAGAAACACCAAAAGATTCATAAATATTGCAGTTTTCTTTATATTTAGAAAAAAAATCTAGTCATACTAACCTAGTTCTTTACACATCTTGCCACAGTTGCTGTATGGACTATAGAACGCTTATCTACGAACGCATACCTACATATGAATATTACAATACCATTGCTTGAGAATTGAGGTACTATTAATAATATAAGATCGTTTAATAAACTAAAAGAACCAACTTCAAATGCCGCACTAGTTAGTCATTTTCAGTACAAATTTGAGGTGTTTATTTCCATATCTGAAGATACTCATCAGATCTCAATGAACTTTTAATGGGACGACCTGGAAAGTTTACCGTTTTAAATTAAAAAATAATGCTTTATTTTCCAAATCGGTCCAGGCGCCCTCGAGTAATCGAAAATCGAGTAATCGAATCAGATAAAAAATAAAAGATTCCGATGAATTGAGAACCTCCTTCTTTTTGAAGTCAGTTAAAAATAAGTATAAAATCGTACTCATATTTCATTTCAGGTCCAGGCAGACACGGATTACCTTGCATTACTACCTCAAGTAATTCAAGATGCACCGCCAATCAAGAATACAAAAATACGGTCGAATTGAGAAACCTCCTCCTTTTTTTGAAGTCGGTTAAAAAGGAAAGGAAAACCTAAGAAAAGAATGAAGGAATAATAATTAAACTTTCATATAAGGAAATAACTCAGTACAACAAGGTATTTCAATTTTCAGCTAGAGGTTCTTCAACCTCAAGTTAAGTTAAAGTGAGTCTCAATGTGTAAGCCTGAGATTATATACCTAGGTAGAATTTGAAGACTCCATCACAATCACGACAGCGACTCAACAGTCACTCCTTCTCCTCCTAACGGAGGTCATCGGGATTTTCCAGGATATTCTTGTAGCGGCAACATCGACGTCATAAAAATTGCTATGACGTGCTCAGCAAGGAAAATGGCAGTTTTTATCACCGCCTGTCTTACTGTGCAGTGACACGATAATAGAATAGAAACTAACTAAATCATTTTAATGTTTTTACGTAGGTAAAATACCACCTACCTATCTAAGATATTAAATGTAGGTAACATTTAAGATCTTAATTTTACGCCTGTCTAGTAGAAATATCGTCAAATCATTATTTTTTCACCCAGCGGAACCCTATCGCTTTACTGAATGTGGTACGGGGTGTCGAGAGTATATCCCTTAGGAAATTAATAGCCCGCTCGACGGGACCCCTACTCGTTGAGACCTCCGAGTTCTCACTTACGCCGTTAGATGGCGACTCTTGTATTGTTTTTGCCGAAAATATTTTGATGAATTTATTTCATGTTTTTTGGGACATAAAGCTCGCTGATGGTTTGTTGCCATAGCTTGATTTTTTATGATGCAATCTGCGGTTGCACTAGATTTTTTAGTTCAGACATGACTTTACTTCTCCTTGCCTTCAGTTTATTTTGTCTTTCTTATCATTAAAATCATTTTTTTTCCGTAAATTGCTTAGCGTCATTTCCAATTCCTTTTTAAATATCGTTGATTCCTAACTAGCAAGTTTATTCACACAGGATTGCACTCTTCAACTTTTCTCTCCTTAAGTTTTACTACGAGCATAACATTAACCATACAAAATAACAGTCACATGTAAGATGCTAATAACTAATTAATGTCAGCAGGTAGTTATCCCTCTGGTTCATAATTTAGAGCTGAATTCCCATTAAATTCAATTCAGAGCGCTTAAAACCTCTTAATTAAAGACAGCTGAAACTCGTAGCTGAAACGAAACTTGCTTACATCGGAATATTTGAGTGAACATTTTGAAACTAAAGCTGCCGTGCTCACGACGTGTTAACATGGCAGATTTGTATAACTATACAGCAGTATCTCACATACAAAAAATCATCATGAATCTTAGAGGAGTATACGAGAAATATACGATATTCTTTTTTTTTTAAATTTTGAAATGGCTCCATACTATCAGTGCATTTAGCCATTGTCCACATATTACAATTTTTCAAGTTTTTGTAAATTCAAGTGGTAAAGTCGAGTCAAAGGTACTTTTCAGTTTAAGTTATAGTCCAGTCCGAGTTAAACCCTCAGTTAAAACGTAAAGTTAAATGAAGATTTTTAGTGAATTTTTTGTGTGTGAACGCAAATAGCATGTTCTTCGATATAGTGCTGTTTCCTAGCATTTGCACACACTCACCGGCACTTAATATATAGGTAATAATCCACATTTATTGCGGAAGAACATACTTTTATAAATCTTGAAAGCCGTATGACCTATCAATAAATATTAGAAATACCATGCTAATTTTATTATAAATCAGAACAACAATGTAACTAATAAGCAACAAAATAAACATGTGTGAGGTGTGATACAAGATCAGGCTCAACATTAGAATAATATAACTAAGAGGTAAATCGCCGCTACATTAGAGAATTAATTTTAAACAATATTTTTGGGTGGATTTGGGTAAAAGGGATATTACCAAGGTAATAAAATAATAATTCTAATTAGTCCTTCAGTTAGATTATCAAAAAATATTGGACACGTATTTTTTTATTTTACAAATCAATAGAAATTGACAGGAGAGGCCCGTGGCGTCGCGCGGAATTTCAACGCTCTATTTCTTCGTAAGTTTTTGTTTAATTGACAAAATAAAAATATATTTCTAACACTGTTTGATAATGTAAATGACGGACTTAAACATTTTTTTAGGAATCTTTTTAGCTTATGATTTAGTTTATTAAAACTCCAAAATAATCTGGGACGTGATACTGTTTGTATTTCTGTTGCGGCGTCAGCTTGGAATAACTAAGTACCTAGTATATTAGTTTTCGGAGTCTGAAGTGGAGATGATTTTATACCGAAAATAGGAATTCTGTAGACAAAAGGGAACAGGATATTTCAGTTTGCCAGCTTGTGAAACGGGGCTTTATTACATAGTTTGAAATAGTTCTACTTTGGATATTACATTTTAATAGTAAACACTAAAATTTGAATTTTAGTGTGTATTCACATTATGGCTAAATTAATCTGCAGGCATATTGGGTACATTTGAAAATCGGGTAAGATATTTTACTTAGATGGATTGGACTAAAAAGTCTTATTGGAATACAATTACTCATTTTCACGGCGTCATAGCTGAACATGACGCTTACAATGCCGCAAAAGTATCAGGAACTAATAAATAGTGGAAAAGCATGGTAAATATCCCGTTCAAACATCTCGTGAATGGGTAGGATTAAGTCGTGGTCAGGGATGCAAGGGAGCACAACTACCACCTCAGTGCTCCCAGCCAACCTCACCTGCCCGTGATGCATCCTGCTGACCAACAAACGAGGCTCTGGCGACCGACAAATGGCGGTATAACCATTTCAAATTATGGTGTAGTTAAATACTACATACAGGCTGGTGACGGGCAGCAGCGTTACCAGTGCGAGGAGCTACGTCCTGCGATCGTCAACCCGTCTGCCCAGCGTGGCGATAAGGGCATACCCCTCCCAATGAGCCGAAGATCGGGCTCAGTGGCGTATCTGGGAGAGGCCTACACGTCCAGCAGTGGACTGACACAGGCTGTTTAAGTTGAGGTCGTGGTCGCTTGTACCAAAAACCTCATCTGTCATTGATTCTCAATTATTTGAAAACCTATTCAGATTCGAAAGCGTTATTTTGAATTTCCAATATTTATTATTCCGTGAGCTATTTGCTCGCGGATACCTTTCCGATTAAAATCACCGATTTTTTCGATTTTAAATATCATAACATGCGGATTATAACATTGTTAATTGCAAAGATCTGAGTCGAAGGAGAGGCAGTTTCCGAATCCGAAATTGTTTTCGAATGATTGAGAATCAGGGTGCTGTATAACTTGTATTGTCAATTCTTACAATCGAAAGGACATTCACTAATTTAACTGATTTTCCATAAAAGGATTACAAATTGTTTTCAATAGATCCTACTTTATTTATAAATGCGAAATGTTAAGTAAAATGTTCAAATTTTAAGATGTTTGATGACAAAGCAAGTGTATCTGGCACTAACATCGCAGAAGATATCGTTTGCGCGATGCATAATCTCATACATTTAGGCAATATTAACAAGGGAACTGTGCGAGCTACTCCAGCGCCATCTAGAAGCTTTTATTTCCTAGATGGATGGATGAATGTTTGTTACTCTTTCATGCAAAAACTTCTGAACGGTTTTGGTTGAAATTTGGCATACAGATACTATTTAACCTGGATTAATAAACTGGATACTTATAATCGCGGAGTATGAGTGGGTCAATATGGGGTCAATAAACCTACAAGACGTTCGACGGTTCGAGTACAATTTATGCAACTACTAGCTTATGATATTAGATAGTTAAATTATTAAATTAATATTATATTATTATATAACCGGCGAGAATAAATGAAGGCGCTCATGAAAGTGGAAGAAGCAAAATAGGTATATAAAGATCGTAGCATGTGGAAATAAGTAGTATCTGCCTACCCCAACGGGAAATAAGTGTGATTGTATGTATGTATGTATGTTATTAGAGTATTGCACTCTCAATTAAACACTGGTACTATAGATATATATATATATATATATATATATATATATATATATATATATATATCTATATTTTTATATATATTTATATTTTTATCTATATAGATATTTGCTATCGTAAAGGATATTAAACTAATAATTATGTAAAATTTTCAATGCGTAGGTAAGATTGCTATTGCTATTAGCGTAACGCACTCTCAATTAGCAAGTTTTGCAGAAAGTTGTGACCGCCCGTATATATCCATTAAGTATAAAATACGAGCAAAGTGCAGAGTTAGACAGTGCTATCCTTTGGTGGCTATAATTTATGTGTGAGCAACTTCTAGACGTAGGGGCAGCAGAAAAATTATCTTAATACGTTTTTTTATTATTATTTTTGTATCTACTTTTTTATGTTGGATAAGCAAAAGATGGATCACAATCTCACCTGATCTTCGAGCATTTACCAATGGAGATATTAACGTTGTAATCCGCAAACATTTTTTTCTGCCGATATTTACGGGGGACGAGGTAAACACGCATTGCACACACACAAATCACTCACTTTAACGATCCCGCACACTAGCTTGAAACACGCACACAGTATTAAAAATACAGCGTAGTTACGCACGCTCATATGGCCAAAAATGGCTATATGGCCAGCAGAGGGGTACGCCTTGCGTTAAACATCTCCTTTGGTAAATGCTCGAAGCACCTGATGTTAGTTACAGTTTAGTACACGATGTACTGGAATAGGCGTCACGTTTGGTCTGGAATAGACAAACAAAACGCCCACCACTTTCGTATTCGAGGAATTTTCCTATTATAAATTAACCTTAACCCTATTCACTGCAACTTTAGACTTATTTTTTCTCTTTATCTTCCACCGTAGCGTTTCAAGCTTTTTCTGTCTTGCAACCAACCCTTACCTTTTATTTATAGCTCATTCTTATTAATTCATCGATACGCATGTAACATCCATCACTGTCGGATGACCGTAGATAATCTTGATTGTTTTATTTAAAATATCTGGAATCAATATAAACATGTATTATTTTTGCAGTCGGTACCACTGGCGCTAGACGGGCGGCGGTAGCGGGCTGTGGCCGCGGTAATTGTACAAAAGTTACCAACCTCAGCTCGGCTCCGGCGAATTTGTTCGCGCTTCCTTACTCTGCAGGGTTGGGTAGATGAGTGGAAGAAACGCTGCGTTTTGGACGCTCGTGGATGTTTGAAATTTAGAGATGGAGATGCGAAATATGGTTGGTACAGATAAAATACAATAGTAAATAAATTGGCTTCTTGACCATTTTTGAAAAAGTATTTTAAACTGTTCTAATGTTTATTTTATAGACCTATAATAATATTTTAAAACACATTTTCTCTTCGTTGTATATCGTAATCTGCTCCTTCTACTTGTGGGCGAAAAACCGTACTAGGATTTAACCTTGTGACCTCTCGCTTAGCAGTCAAGCGATCTATACTTTACGCCAACGGGGCTTGTCACCGTCGGTATTATAGTCGTGTAAAAATGTACCTGTATAAAAATATAAGCTATCAGCTATCCTTGAGAGCCAGTTCCCATTCTAGGCGTAGCGTGCTGCCATCTTCGATCGCATCATCACTTATTAACAGGTGAGATAGTGGTCAAACGCTAGCTTATAAGATATAAAAAATAATAATAATATAATCATCACATAAACATTTGATGTCACAACATTGCATATAGTGATGAGCGGAAAATAATTACTACAACAAAATTAGCGTTCACGAAAACACCGACAACGGGCTCTGTTTTCGTACGTTTATTGTTTTCAGTGCTGTAAAGTGGTGAAAGCGCAAAACACCGCTTTTACTGTAAATTATTAAGTAAGTCTACATAATATTGTGGGTAGTCATTAGTAACGCAGTAGGTTTCAAGCAAATCAGAATATCCGTGAGCAGTAGAGTAGTTTTTTGAAACTTAAGCAGAGTTATTTTTTTAATCTGGCAATTTTATTATTTCTTTCTTCAGGACATTCATCATCATCAGCCTACCTATCTCCACTGTCCACAGCTGGACATATACCTTTGCAATGCCATACCACTCAAAGCATTAAATTATCATCGAACCGTGATGTTAAACATGAATTATTAGATTATAACTAAAGAGATCTAAATAATATCTACTTATGTACGAGTATATGCTGTGCTCTCGTATATATTGACTTTGACTACCTTCTGCTAGTCACGTTACTCAGTATTGTTTAGACAAGGTTACCAATTTACATATTCACAGATATGATTATTACCTACTCTCAGTGGTCTGACCGTATCACTTAACTGTATAATCAATTGGAACCACTTCAATCCCTTCTGAGAAGAGCCGTTAGACTTGTCGGCGACCCCAAGCTAACTGATAAATTGGAAGCTTTCCAGTCTTCGTCACGACGTTGGTTCTCTTAGCTTTCTCTATAGGTACTATCACGATGAATGCTTTAAAGAGCTTTTTAATGTCATACCTCCGTCTCATTTTTACCATTGAAACTCCCTAAGCGGTCAAAAGGCACATCCGCACAATATAGATACACGGGTATCACATACTACTCGTTTCAAAAGATTGTGCTTCCCACGTTAGTACCTGTAAGATGTGGAATGAGCTTCCTATAAATATTTAATCTGGGCAGCAAATCAAACGAAGGGTAATGAGAGTGCCCTCCAAAAAGGGTAGGTAACACACGTAATACCTCTGGTTTTGTATATGTCAATAGGCGGCGGTGACTACTTACCATCAGGTGGGCCGCTAGCCTGTTTACCGCTCTATATTATAAAAAAACTGTAACCGCAAATTCAGGCTTCTAGAAGTTCTCTTACTGGATACCGAGAGACGTCAGCAAATGTATTACATATTGTTTTGTAAGTTTTTATTCTGAAAAGCATTTTATTGTAAAACGAGGTTTAATATTATATCAGTATTTATTATGTCATAAATACATACCAACAATTTTATCATTAATTAATACATTCAATTTAAGTACATGGGTCACAAGCCCACATGATTAAAGCGTTCACCGCCGACCAAATAAAGAGGGTGATGTTTGCCCAGAGTATTTGCCCAAGCCGGGCAAATAAAACATATAAATAAGGCTCGGTCTCATTAACGAGAATTCTTTCAGGTAATAGAGGGTTGACGAAATATGAGAGCAGTGGGCAAACAAATGGTAAATGAACGTTTTGTGTGCATTAAACAAGGGTCTAAGGATCGGTGTTTGTTTTAGAGTAATATAATTTTATTGGTGGACTAGATGTTCCATGGCTTTACTTGCATTTAAAAAAAGCTTATTATAATACTTAAATTTGAAACGACCTTCGACTGATCTATGCATAATCTGTTTATTGAGAGCCTTCGAATAAGCCGCAACAACCTCTGCTGTAAGTTGGTGAGTGTATTTTGCAGATTCCGGAAGACGCCCTCAGGTCAGCTTCAGAGCTTCAGGTCAATATTCTAGCTTAATGTTAATGCTAAAGTTTTAGGCTAGCTTTGACCACTATCTTGCCTGGTGGTAAGCGATGATGTGGTCGAAAATGGTGAATACCCTTAGCCTAGAATATTCTTACTCTCAAGGGTTGTGTGCAGCCGAAACACCGTAAGGCGGCAAATTTTCTTCTTGATAGTGGCAAACTTTTTTTGGTAACAAGTCAGGTGGAACATCGATATAACATGCTCCTACTACCTGTGGACGAACACCCGTTCGAGGATTTGAACTGGCGACCTCTCGCTTAGAAGTCAAGCCACGTATCCTTAACGCCAACGGAGATTAAAATTATTAATAAAAAATAAAACTGGCCAAGTGCGAGTCAGACTTTTGTCCCGCACACGGAGGGTCCCGAACGCCGTCTAACGAATATCTAACGAACTTCTAACACAAACTAAGTGAACGTTAACACAAAGGTGTTAGTAATTAATATTATTAATAAGGTAAACAATCGTTCATAGATGGCGCTGTAGTAAAAAACACATTTTTTGTATAGGGACCCCCTTTAATTTTTAACTTTGTTCTGTTCTTAGTATTTGTTGTTATAGCGGCAACAGAAATACATAATCTGTGCAAAATTTCAACCGTCTAACTATCACGGTTCATGAGATACAGCCTGGCGACAGACGGACAGACAGACAGACGGACAGTGGAGTCTCAGTAATAGGGTTCCGTTGGTACCCTTTGGGTTCGGAACCCTAAAAAAAACGAATAAAAGTGTACCATAAATTTTGTCACAGGTCAATGAAATGATTTTATGGAACAACTGAATCTTTATAAGTCATAGAACTAAAGTTGATGATGTACTAAAGCCACGCTATAGAAGTTATAATTCAATTAGATACACGTAGTGAGAGGAGACGTCCAATCGGCGAACGTAGTGTAGTATGTCCTGTGACCAGGTGAAGCGACGATATACACAAAGCGATGGACAGTGACTGGAAATAAAGAGCCGAAGATCGGGCTTAGATATCGGGCTTCCTTGATAGAGACCTACGTCCAGCAGTGGATTGATAGTATGATTGATATTATTAATATTATACAATATGGATTAATAATATTGAATTTTTATAGTGATAGGACTTTTGCTAGTCCGCCTAGGGCGGTACCACCATTTTGCCAATTAATTTTAGCCGTGAAATTGGAATGTTTTTCGGTTAAAATGGCAAGGTGTCCAGTGAAATTACAGGGCATGTGCTACTCAACATCTTTATGTCTCAAGGTAACAGGGGCAGTGCAGTGACATGCAAAAGTCTGGACTGCCAGAATTTTGCATGCCGTATCTGTAATATGTAGACGTCATCGCTTACCATCAGGCGAGCGTCGTGCTTATCAAGTTACCATTTACCATTGAAAAAAAAATAGAACAGGTTGATGAATCTATTACAAATTAGGCGTGTTGTAAACTGATTAGCACTGCGTGTGTATATTTCTCTATTCGAAATTTTCTTTTATCCCGCCTTAGTACCTGAACTGTAACATTCCGCAGCAATTAACTCCACATCTGGAATATAACGAAATGAAGTCCCACATTTACGACTAAATTAAACAGCAGCGGCAGAACAAAACGGTCCTTATCGCCGACACTTGAAACAACAAAAACAATTCTCCTAAAAAAATGGGGGAAAACAAAAGGTTAAAAGTTGTCCTTATTTGAATTTTCATTAAAACTTTTCCCCGTCAGGAACAAAGAACATTTATATTAAAAAAGTCGGACCACCGCCAGATAAATATCGGAGTCTCGAGAGCTACGAATTTCAACTTTTTGCCACAGAACAGGAAGACAGTGTAGATGGGACATTTTAGTCTAAGTTATTTGTTGATGGAACATTTTTAGTTCAGAGGGCCTGCGCCTTTGGTTTAAAGTGGGGACTAATGTTATGTTATCTAATTCAATTACTTATTTTTTTTAAATTGTTTTGACTATTGCGTTATGTTAATAAATAAATAAATTTCAGAAATGATTATATTTATGGCATAAAAGAAGAATCTCTCTCTATCTGTGTATCTGTGTCTCTGACACAGTAAGATTGTTTTTCACAGTAAATTTTTTTTGTATCTATGAGTTCTAGGATATAATATTAAGATATAGGTTTTCCCAAAAGTGAAAAGCAATCACAGATAAATGATGTGTATTCGTCTAAGTAAGATAGATGTCGACTAGTGCTAAAGGGTGTTCTGTAAAAACCTTAAAATGATTTTCTAGTAATAGCACATATTTTTTCTAGCAGTTATAATTATTTCTATCAGTCAAGCTAAACTAGCTTATCAGTAATCCTAATTATTGATGACATTTGATTTATAAACACAATCTGAAAAATCTTAAAAGATTCCGTATGCCAGCAGTTAATATATTTATTCCATTAAATTACACATCCTGAACCACTATCTACCTCTAAATCCCTAGATCATAAATATGTCTAAAATTAAACCCAGCTCGCGCACTCCAAACCCATTTGAAAATGTAACTTGATATTTAACTCGCTCAAATAGTTGTACCCGTAACTTGCACATGATGGTTGGTTAGTAAAGGCCAGAGAGCCATTGGAAAAGTTTGTGCCTTGCCCATCTAACGTACTAGGAGTGTAACTCCTCGGACAGCCGCCCAGCTCATTACGCCCGGCCCGCAAGACCCGCCCTGTCCACCGCTTGCCTAACTTCCACTGCTAGTAGGGCTGCTCATCTCTTGAAAGGCGTAATAAATAAAATTACCTAGGCGACCGAGACTTGTTCCGTTTATTGTTTTAAATTGCATTTCTACAAAAAATTACAATGTAGGGACATTTAAGACCCAAACCTTATCTCACAAAATAGTTGTTACCTACTTCATCTGTTCTGTGCCTTATCATTAGAAGCCAAGTCGTTTATCAATACACAGCATGTGCGTTAATACTGAAAATCAAACCAATTAGTACACGAAATACAGCAAATAAATGATTACGAGTGGATCACTACAAATTCTTAAATGATCTCCACAACCTACGATATAGTAAAGAATAAAAATATTTTTTTATTACTTCAAAAGGATTAACGGGTTTTAAAAAAAATCTCTAATACAAAAAGAAGTAAGAAAAGGTAACCCTACCCTACGCTCACTCTGCTGAGTTTGCAGTAGCGACGACTTTACCGCCCCCTGTAGGGTCATAAAAGGAACTTCGTTAACACAATCTCTAGATGGAAATTTTAATGTCCATTTTTATGCCCAAGTGTCGCCGCCAAAAATGAAGGGTCAATTCTGCTCGTTGTCTAGTTGGTATGAAATTTTGAATGATCTTAGATAGAGCTTGACTTTGTCTGAAAAGGGCTTGTTAATTTTTCAGACGTAACTAAAGTATCGGTTGCACACTATTATTTGTTTTATCAGTTTCTCCTAATTACATTTCGAAAGTTTAAAACACATTAAAGATATTTTTAACTAATATACTATGTCGTCATTTGCGATTTAGATTTTTTTTCAGCACAGCCCTGCAAGTCGATAGCAATTTGTAAGGGCCGGTAATGAGATTTCAGGCACCGATGGGCGTTAGGCATTTATTAAGAAAAGTTACGATTTTCGATGCCTCGTCGAAGGGAAATGAAACCATCGGGACATTAACGATTTTCAGCTCTGCGAAAATTAATTAGGTAAGGGGAAATTTTGAGTCCAATCCTGGACTACGATGTATGAAAACACCAATAAGGCCTTAATTTTCTTTGCAGACAAATTCTTTTATCTGACAGGCCAGCGTTTGACCACTATCTCGCTTGGTGGAAGGCAATGCCGATGTGGTCGAAGATGGTGAATACGCTAGGCCTAAAATGGTCTGACTCTCAAGGGCTGTGTGTTGCTTTGGGTTTTTTTGGTAGGTTTTTGTGAAGTTTTGGCGTCAGATTTTTTCCTTGGTGGTGGTGGTAAGCAATTTTTTGGTATTAAGTCAGGCGGAACATTGATGTAATGCTCCTACGACCTGTGGACGAGCACCCATCAATGCATATATCGAAAAATCCACTGGTACGTGCACGGGTAGGATTTAAACCGGAAACCTCCCAGTTCGAAAGCAAGTTATCTATTCTTAACGCCAACGGGCCGTCCATACTAGGCTGCCTACTCACTGCATGGTAAGTTATGATACCATTTATTATGAAACTAGCTTATCTAACAGTCATGCTAGAGGAGCTGGAATGCTAATTCAAATCCAATATAAATAGTCCGACTAATATTGTGTTTAATGGGATCACAAATGGTTCATGGTCAGCCTTACAATATTTACATACATACAATCACGCCTTTTTCCCGTTGGGGTAGGCAGAGACTACTTCTTTCCACATGCTACGATCCTGACATACCTCCTTCGCTTCTTCCACTTTCATGAGCGTCTTCATACATGCTCGCCGGTTATAGGTACTTTTGACTTGGCCTTTTTTTTAAACGTCTCCGATCTGGTCGTGATACGTTCGCCTAGGTCGGCCTCTACCAACTGGCCCATTCACACACGTCTCATAAATGTGTTTCGTCAATCTTTCTTCATCCATCCTCTCTAGATGTCCAAACCATCTAAGCATCCTTTTCTCTATCTTTGTCACTACATCTTCTACCACACCACAACATTCCCTTATCACGCTGTTCTCCAACTTATCCATCAGAGTCACTCCGATCATACTTCTCAAACTTCTCATTTCTACAGCATTAATTTTACTTTCATGTTTCTTCTGCCATACCCAGCATTCACTACCATACATGAGTGTGGGAACCAACACTTCCCTATGTACAGCCACTCGTGCTTTTTTAGACACATTCTGACTTCTCATAAAGTTATGTAGTGCCCCACTCACTTGGTTTCCAGCCAAAACTCTTCGCTCAATATCACTTTCATACTTACCATCTCTCGTAAACTTAGAACCCAGGTACACAAAATCTTTCACTTGTTCCACTCTTTCTCGTTCAATCGTCACATAACAATCAGTCATTATTTCTTCTCTTTCAAAAACCATTACTTTGGTCTTGCTTACATTCATTTTCATTCCTTTGCTTTTTAAGGCGTCATGCATAATATTAACCATTCTTTGCAACTCCTCCTCCGATGATGCTAATATCACCTGATCATCAGCGTATGGGAGGCATTTGGTGGTTAAATCATTCGTTCTTAATTCGTACACACTTTCTTTCAGATCTGTCAAGCAATTGTCTATGAATAGGTAGAACAGCACTGGCGATGTTACACATCCCTGTCTAACACTTTTTCGATGTTAAACCAGTCTGTGTACGCTCCGTTTATTCTGACACAAGCACTGGAACCCTCATAGAGTGATTTCAGTTCTCGTATCAAACTGCCGCCCACCCCATACATAGACAATGTTGACCACAATTCATTCCTCACCACTCTGTCATAGGCCTTTTCCAAGTCTACGAATGCGCATGCATCCCATTCCTCTCCTGAAACCCGCTTGTACATCCCACATTTTCTTATTAGTTTCATTCGTCACTCTTGTAATCAGTACCTTTGCATACAATTTTCCGACGACGCTGAGTAAGCTAATGCCGCGATAGTTTTTGCAGTCTTGCTGTGATCCCTTTCCTTTGTATAGCGGCACAATGACGCCTTTGCACCAGTCTTCTGGAACAATTCCGTTCCTCCAGCAAAGGTTAAAAAGGCGATACAGCTGACTCGCTACCACACCTTATCCAGCCCTCAGCATCTCGACCGAAATCCTGTCATACCCTGCAGCCTTACCCGATTTCATACTTTTCAACGCTGCCATTATCTCTTCCATGCTGATATTACTTTCATCGCCATCTTCATTGGCGTTACCAGTTGTCACTGGCACTTGCATATCTTCCTTTTCAAATAAACTTTCAAAATATTCCTTCCATCTCTTTAGAACGCATTCCTCTCCTCTCACAATACTGCCATCCTGATTTCTGACTTTGTCCAGTTGCGAGGTATTAAGATTTCCTCTGGCTGACCTTATGGACTTCCAGAAAAACTTAATGTTGGTCTGGAAGTCGTCAGATAACCTCCTATCAAATTCATCTCTATCGTTATCTTTCTTTCTATCCACAACCTCTTTTGCTACATTCTTTAACCTTTTATACTCTTCCTTTGCCATGTTTACATCTTCAGTCGTTGCTTTTTGCATTCTTAGGTTGGCTTTTGAAGCTAACCAGTCTTGCCATGCTTTCTTCTTCTAAAATACAGCTTTTTGGACATCTTTACACACATTCTTCAATTTACACCCTTTTTTTCCTCTTACTTACACCACACACTTCTACAGCAACTTCCACGATCCCTTCCTTAAACGGCTTCCATAAATCTTCAACCTCACACACTTCATCTAATGACTCAAACTTCTCGATCAATTTACTTACAAACTCATCTTTCACACTTTCTTCTTGTAAATTCTCAACTTTTATGCGTTTCAGTACACTAACGTGTTCCTGCACACGATGCCGCCATCGCTTAAAGAAACCACTTATTCGGCACATCACCAGAAAGTGGTCTGAGCCCACGCCGACACCGCGGTACACCCGAGTGTCCTGTACTTTCTTTCTCAGTCTTTTATCCACTATAACAAAATCCATCATACTTCTCACGCTTCTTTCTTCCCTAGTATACATGTGGATCTTCTTATGGTCAAACCAAGTGTTTGTTACCACAAGATTCCACCCAAGACATACTTCAAGCAAACTTTCCCCGTTTTCATTCACCCTGTCGTCGCCGAACCTTCCCAACACACTTTCATATCCATCACGCTTCACACCTACCCAGCTATTAAAGTCGCCTAGCATTACTACTCTTTCATTTTGTTCGCATTTACTCATAACATCTTTCATGCTATCCCAAAACTCCTGCCTCTCTGCTTGGGCTGCAGTGGAACCGTTCCAACGCGCATCTTGTGGAGCACAGACTCCTAATATGAAGATACGCGTTAGACCCACCTTCAACCTCATCCAGAGGAGTCTTGGACTCACACATTCCAAGTCAGTCACACATTCATTCATTCTAGCGGAAAGCAGTACACCAACTCCCTGACAACCTCTGCTGGTATCTGGAACTCCAGACCAGTAGGCTGTGTAGGGTCCATGCGTGGTGGTGTCGCAACCTTTCCGCTTAGTCTCATTTACACAAAGAGCATCAATCCGCCTTTCACTCATCATTTCGCATACTTCTCAATCTTATCATCCATTCCTCCTCTAACATTCAACGTAGCAAAGTGGCTTTCCGCAGCCCACTTTCCCCCCCCCCCACGGGAAACAAGACGTGACGGGTGGCGAACCACGTCGCCGCCATTTAAATTAGAGAAAAAGTTTGTGCTCTGCATTGCGTTCCCACGAGAAGCTAGGGAAAGTGAGGTCCACCCAAGTAGAGCCCCGCTTACTTGGGTAAGGCTAGCCATTTTCTGGGGTCGCCTGGTCCCAGGGCAATTGGCACGCTAACAACTAGGCTCGCCCCTAGTCATGCAGCCTTCGGCATGGCAGCCACTTGGCTTGGCTAAGCGGTTAGCTCTTTCACTCTTCAACTCTTTCACTCACTCAATCACTCATTCCAATCACTTTCATACTCCGCTTTGGACGCAGGTTTAGGACGTACCCGGGTCCAATATTTAATATAAAAAAACAAGATAGTTTTTCAAACGCTGGCCTATATGATTAAAAAAACACAGTCAATCATTCAGGTAAGTAATTTTAAGCACCACCTTAAAGATACCTATGATAACTGTGCTGTGTTTGCCAATAAGTTGTATTCAAATCGCGAGTGAACAGGTATCTTCTAGTTAAGCATGCTAAATTGTAGATCGCATCGTCACATAACATCTGACATAGTGGGTACATGCGTCTAATGAACATTTAATATAATAATTTTGATTATGACCCTCGTATGAACACTTACAAGAATTAGATAATAACCTTCTGATATGAAGACTCTCATAAATGTCGACATTAACAAAACTTCAATTTAAATTAAATAAGGAAAATAATGTGGCACATTGCAAGGCTTTAATATATTGATAGATAAATTATTTTTCAAAAAAAATAAAACCGATTTCATAACCACAAACAGGCACTCAAAATCGAAAAATAAATTACTTAATATAATTATTATAAGCACTGCCCACTTATCTATTTGAAGTCGGTGCCAGCCAAGTCTATTGGATCATCATCATCATCAGCCTGTATAAGTCCACTGCTGGACGTAGGCCTCTCCCAAGATGCGCCATTGAGTCTATTGGATAGTAGATAGATACTATGTATGTAGTAGTAGCAGTAGTAAGTAGGTAGATACATGTAGGTAGCATCTATCTACTACCTGTTAGACTTGGCTGGCACCGACTTCAAATAGATAAGTGGGTAGTGCTTATAATAATTATATTAAGTAATTTATTTTTCGCTTTTGAGTGCCTTTTTGTGGTTATGAAGTCGGTTTTATTTTTTTTGAAAAATAATTTATTTTACCCTTTTTAGTGCAAAACAAGTTTCAATTAAATTACATGTATCTTTAAATTTCGTGTCTGGGCCGTTATACACTGATGGATATATACTTTGTGAAAATTTCAAGTATGTAGTACCTATTATGGTTAAGAATATATAGATCTGTAAAGTGCGCACATATAGACACACGGACGGACGGACGGACGGACAACAAAGTCTCAAAAAGTGACCCTTCGGGTTCGGAACCCTAAAAAATTGTGAAAATATTCACTAGTCATAATGATGTCATCAAGGTATCTGAGGACAATGTCCAAAATGGCCCTGTGCAATAAAAGTATCCGACACATACGATAATTAATTGTCTATTTTATTACAATAATTCCAAATACTTTTATAACACGGACTAGATGTATTCTAAAATGAATATTAAAAAGTATTATTTGCGATTATTAACATTAATTGCCGCCATATGGCCGACTGGCCGACAGATACTACTGAATCACTATACTACGTAATAAGAGTTGGCACTTCCCTACATTGTTGATACCTACCCGAATAATGAAAGCACTGTGTAGCCAACCAAACAACTATTAAATAATCTGTGGTATTATGCTTATAATTTTTTTTTGCAGTGTTTGTTGGTACAAAGTACGTTCATAATTCTGAGTTATTTAATTATGTATGCAGTGTCGCGGGACTAATATGACCGCCATCTTCGCCAAACGTCATGTCATGTCAAAAAATATTAACTAACATTGCACCCTAACAAGACTTTGCCCGGTAGAACATTCCAGTGAAGCCAAATTAATTCTCCCCACCTTTGTTTCTATCTCGCTCACAGTTACCGTAAGAATATCTGTCAAAAACCAAAATCAACGTGAAGAAAGATGTAAAAACATTATTCAAGGTCATATTTTTAGGGTTCCGTACCTCAAAAGGTAAAAAAAAGAACCCTTATAAGATCACTTTCTTGTCCGTCTATCTGTCTGTCTGTCTGTCTGTCCGTCTGTCTGTCCGTGTGTCACCACCGATTTTCTCAGAAACGGGTGGACTTAGCAAGTTTAAATTTATACCAGATACAGGAAGTCTATAGTCCCTATTAGGTGTATCAAGGTCAACTGAGTCAACACGATAAAAAGATATGAGCAAATTTAGATTTTCGCAAAAACAAGTACTAAAATGTACCTTAATTTTCAATTTTTTTTATTTTTCGGAATTTTTCCTTTACTTGTGCTGTAAGACCTTGCTTTTGACCAAAATTGACAATTCTAAGTCAACCGGAAGTACCCTATAGGTTTTGGGTCGAAAACCTATAAGGTACTTCCCGTTGACCTAGAATCATGAAATTTGGCAAGAAGCAAGGTCTTATAGCACAAATAAAGGAAAAATTCTAAAAATAAAAAATGTTGGCAATTAAAGGGTATCCCTACACATACATAGTGAACGCCAATCAAGGTAGGCCTCTGAGATATATGAGCGCTCATACAATTTAGAGGTCTAGCCTAATTGGTACCAACCAACGTTGGTACGGAAGCCTCGGTGGGCGAGTATAACTTGACTTTGCCGGTCTTCATTTAGTCTTCAAAAGTATATGCAATTACAACCTCCATTGTGTATAATTTTCTTGGGACTTTTCTTCTAAAATCAGTACATTCTCCTATGTTTGAGATATTTATCTCCATATCTCTGGAGATACTAATTAGATCTCGATAAAATTAAAATGGGACCACCTCGGAAACGTACCCTACCTATTAAAAAAAGAATCATTTGAATCCGTTCACAATTGACGGAGTAATCGCGTAACATACACACAAAAAAAAACATACAGACGAATTGAGAACCTCCTCCTTTTTTGTGAAGTCGGTTAAAAATAACGTACCTACATTTATTTTATTCGACTGATCTGCGGGTACATAAAATACCCCACCCCAAGTAAAACCGCGGTAGAACATAATGTTCGTTCGGACCTTTTCCCAAAATTAAAATTCTCGAACAATCCTCACTTTGAAAAAGATATATGAGGGTGTTCTTTCATCTTGTCCAGCCTGGCAACGTAATATTGCAATAAAACCCGCGATTGTTAGGAAAAGTCGAATGTTCTCTCTGTATTAATTGTATTATTATTTATAAACGCCTGAACTGATTTAGAAAATTATTTTTTTATTTAAATTTCATCGAGATATGTTCAGTATCTCCAGAGATATGAAGAAAAACACCCTAACTTAGTACCGAAAATGACTAGCGCGACGTTGAATGTCGGTTCTTTTAGTTTTTTAAACGATCTTAAATTATAATGTTGCATCTCATAACTTCACAAAGAATAAGAATAAGTGTCTTTTGGTTCGAAATAAATTATTATTATAAAGATTAAGCTAAAAATATTAAAGTGTTCTTAAGGCTTGTTATAAATAACGTTTAATAAAATTCAAGGCATCAAATACGTAATTTATTTATTTTACCTAAAGTTTCTGAATTCAACATGGCGTATCAAATAGACCATGGTTGATCGATTATATTTGACACTCGGCGTTAAATAAAATCATCAAATACGAAAAGGTAACAACGATCAATTTTATTGCAATTACAAAATCATCGTTCACATAACCTTAGTCGTTTGCAAATGCCTAAGGGGGCGGGAGAACCCTAAAGGGGTCGGTGGGGCCAGTTAAACTTGGGGGCCGCGCAAAGTTGGTCCGGGGTAAAAGTTGGGGGTCCAGACCTCTGCGGTGGTTATTTATGGCCCTCTCGGGTACGGTGAAGTGGCCACCGAATATAAATCCTGGAAAGACTTAAAATAAGGGTTTAAAGCCCTCATGTGAAATAGGTCGTAGTGGCGTGCGGTTAGGACGGCTCGGCTTTTATTTCCTTTTTTTTGGTATAATTAAAAGGACTGAGATTTTATATTCAATTTGAATTTTGACTTCAACCTTCTTTTGGGATTTGATGATCAACGATTAACACGGCTTTCAGTAGTTATGTGTTGTTCTTCAGCTAGGAGGGTCCAGGTAAGCAAGGAGGTTGGTTGTGATTACAAACGAAGAGAAGAACACCGAGCTCAGTAGCCTACCATGGGATGAGTCTATCACGTAGCCAGATCATTAATAATGATGATCAAATAAAGATTACGCATGACTCCAGAACTTCTTTGACCATCATCGGCTTATATTGTATGTCATATATCAAATATTCTAAACATTAAGCATTTACAAAAGTTGACACCGCTCATGACTCATGTTGAATGAATTATGTATTGTGAAGTATGTGCGCTTTTCACAGTGTCCTTCCGGTGAAGGAAAAACATCGATAAGAAACCTCCAACCCCCGCATGGTGGTAGGAAAATCTGTCGCCAAACATCTAATGTGTTCCGGAAGCTATCCTCGAGAACCAGTTTCCATTCTAGGCCTAGAGTGCTTACCATCTTCGACCATCATCATCGCTTACCAACAGGTGAGATAGTGGCTAAACGCTAGCCTATATGATATAAAAAAAAGATATCTGAAGCTACGCTCTCAGCCGTTATTTGTATTTGTAGTTTCTAATACCTTCCGCCATGCATGGTGGTATTTGAAAGAGATTTTTACAACGAAAAAAATTATGTGTGCGTCTTTAAAGTGGTCCTCCGGTGAAGGAAAACATCTAGGCTAACAGAAAGGAAAACAGAAAGGCTCAATAAGATAGCTGAATACAGGTTTTAGGCAAGCTTGTGTAGTTGGACACTGTTTGAATCCACCTGTCCTAATTACCTACCTCAAGTTAAAATCTGTCGCCAAGAATCTAATGTGTACCGGCAGCTGCCTTTGAGAGAGTTTCCATTTCAGGCCTAGCGTGTTACCATCCTCGACCGCGTCGTCACTTACCAACGGGTGAGATAACAGTCAAAAGCAAGCCAATATGTAATTTAAAAAAAAATGGCTTACCCCTTATGAAATTTGAGTAATTGAATTTCTTTGTAAATGACTTCTATGAAACATGGTACGCAAATGAAGTCAGTTAATAAAGAGTTTATCGACCAATTTTATCTTATTTTATTCTTAAGGGATTGGCACGGTTACATTGGTCGCACTATACCTAAATTTCCAGCACATCTATGTTTATTTAGGTTTCTCAGTCCGTCAGCACATAAATAAGGGACAGTTGAGCCAGTTTTCCCTTACATGCCAAGTCCCAAAGCGTTTGAAGTGGAATTTATTCATATACGCGGACTGTAATCTGTGAAAAACAGACATAGCTATTTGTAGCGGGTTTGAGTGGTAAAGTGCGCGTACTTCACGCTCAGAAATTGTGGTGTAAGTTATAAACGGTTAGAGTTGATTAAGTCGTGAGTGGTGCGACATTAGCTAGTTCGCCTTGGCCGGTAGTTTATCTACATGCACAGCGATGAATTTCGAGCGTTGATCGTCGATAAGAAAAGAGACTCAAAATATACATACAACTATCTAGCTGCATCTCTTTATATTAGACATTTGCGATAACAGGACGCATCGATATCAATTTAGAAGACTTCCCCAGGACAAACAAAGCAATTTGTATCGGCTTTGTTTGTCAAATAAAAAAGTTAATGCGTAGTGTCCAGTGAAATAATCGTGGGTCTGAGATTTGCGGTCGAGGATGGTAAGTAGGCCTAGAATGAAAGCTGGCTCTCAATATCAATAGACGGAATACGACAGAATTAACTCGTTTGCATGTAAAGCCACAGAGTCCTTTCAGTCACGTAGATTTTCAATACACCACTGAGATGCCATATAGCGTACTGATAAGCTATGTAGTATATAATCAGAGTGGTATATACAAAGAGCTGAAAATCGAGTTCGGTTTTCCATTAGTGAGGCTTATGTCCAGCAGTAGATAGAGTAGAATGTAAATGATAATGAAACGAGGTTGGTGGTATATGGTATATAATTCAGCCGTATACGCCATTACTCAAATTTTAATGATTTTCAATATTTTTCGGGTCGTTGAGTATTTTTCTATAGCTACTACTGTTTAAAAGTGGAAGTGAAAAAGTTTAGTTTACTTGTTTTAACTAGTTTTTTCTACTATATAACCGTCATTTTCATACGATGAGTTTCTCAAGTCTCCTACAAATTGGGACACACATCGCGGCGTGATGTTGCACACAATTCCTCATTAAAGCGACACAGGCGCTTACGTATTATCGTACCAACGATTTATTTACCGTACTTTGCCGTACTTACGGTATATTGCGTAAATGTATTACGTTAGGTAGGTATACGATGTTGCTATACGCAAGCAATTTTTTGCCTCATAACTATGGACCTTTTTAATCCTGGGTTCAACCTTTGTTGTCACAAGGTCTCACCATTATTTTTTAGTTCCAATTTAAACTTGGACAGAAGAAGAGAGTTAGGGTTTGTCCACAGACGCCGGCACCGGGACGTCAATGAGAACGAGATTTTTTCGGGCCGATTTTAAAATCACGTGCCGGCGATCGTTTGTCCACCGCCATCTAATACTCCCATCTACGACCGCCACCGATCCCGGTGGTTCTGTTTCTTCTAGCTGTCATGCGTGGCAGATGCATTTCCATAGAAATAAAAGAAAAAACCTCAGACTACTCTAAAAAAAGTAAACAGACCGAAAGACAATCCTGAAAGACGCAATACGGCACAATTACTACGAAAACAACGCTGCGAAGTAATACTACGGAACCGTCCGATTACACTGCATGATTATTTTTACGAACCGTGTTATTACACTGCAATAATATAGGCGGACCAGATCCTCTCTTGTTCCCTAATTAGGGACCTTTACTGCCTTACACTTATTACACTTACCTAATTAAGGAGTTAGGGACCCTGATTCAGTGTGGTGGTTCCCCTTATATTCGAGCATTTAATATTACTGAACTTGCTGGCACTCGTGTGTACAAGTCCACTCCGTCTGCCTTTTTACAGTAGTCTGAGTAAAAAAAAAAATAACCGATCCAATGTTGCCGTGCACCGGCAGTGTGTAGACAAGATCAAACATGTTTTGTATTGCCAGCCAATGCCGGCACATCGGCCCGTCAAAATATCGGGCCGATTTCTAGCGGTCGCGCCGAACTACTCGAAATATCGGCGGCCGCGATCACGGCGCCCGGTGACGGTCATGCTGTGGACAAGCTGCCATACTATATACATTATGTCCTTCTACTTCGGCGCCGACATCTCGTTCTCGTTGCCGTCGCGGTGCCGTCGTCTGTGGACAAATGCTCTGAGATGATTTCGGTGTATCTTTCAATCAAAGTAGTCATTATAGGTAAATCAGAAACATCAGAAAGTACGCCTTAATTAAATATTTGAAAATAAATAACGACTAATACGCCATATTCACGAGCAAGTCGTGACTATATTTACACCGTGCCATGAAATTAAAAAGAAACTTCCATAAATACTCAACATACCAATATTATCGCGGTGTTGAACAAGTAGTCAGTATATATTATGTTACTCTTTGGAACAAGTGAATTGACGAGGGAAGCACCGCGTTATTCTTGATCTGCAGAAATTTCTAGATAAGTTTTAATACCTACTTCACATAGGTTCCAAACAATAAACAGTTTTAGTAGGTGTTTTCATTTTCACCCATGAGAAATTTAAAATTTAAAGTTCGTCACCCTTTTCACCTCTTTAATCCTTTTTGTAATATTGTTTCTAAGTAGATATTTCCACCCCCAGAAACAATTTTATGAAGTACTTTTTTTTATTTTATAATACAACATCTTACTCACAATGTAGGTTGCACATCACTAGTATTCTTGTTAACCCCTCCAACTGAGCTAAATATGCTTGTCTGGAGTGGGTTCACATCAATAGTGCAATGGGTGGGGATCGAACTCACGACCTCTCGATCGCCAGGCTGTTGCCGCTATAAATAATTAAAATACCATCTGCGTCATTTTGCGCTTAACTGTAATGCCATCACATTTCGACGGTATGCTCAAACTCACTTTTAAACACTGTTTTTCAGATTCTGTTCTCATATCTTCTTATCATTTTCTAGGTGTGTTCCATTGTTGCTTTAGATTTTCTGGCACTTTGAAAATAAAATTAGCAATATACTTAAATATGTAAATAGAAAAAAAATAATTGCGAGATATGTCGAAGGACATGGCATCCGATAGGAATTATGTTTCTTCTGATACATATTATGTATTATTAAATAACAACTACAATGAAAGACAGTTATTAATTAGCTGGCCCGGCGAACTTCGTACCACCTAACAGACAATGAATGTCGTGATACCTTTTAGATGAACTTCATTTAGGCTTTTATGAACGTAATACAATGAATACAAATGAGATATTAACTTTAGTAATGTTTTATGGCAATACAGAAATAGAATAAAAATACAATAATCAAGTACTTCAACCGCGTGTCAGCAAGACATGGTGGAATGAAACAATGTTATTATCGATGGTTATTATTGTTATAGATAAGTTATTAACTTGACATTAGTTCGATTGAGTTTAATTTTAATTGTAAAAATATAATCACCGGTAATTAATTTTAACTCTGAATAAGGATACTTACTTCATGAATAACTGTCTAATATTTGTTTGCCTTATGGATAAAACTGTATACGGCACTCATAAATTTGCTATCACATTCTTGCATATCTCTATATTTACCTACATTATGACAAAATATAAAATTGATTAGGCATTGATTATTGTTGCCTTGATTGCTTGTAATCATACATTTCTGAACGCACGCATATTTGACAATCAATAAATATGTCATACAATTGTCATTGCAAACAGTATTTAAAATTTGTTAACATTTTAAAATCTACATGACTTGAATTCACAAAAACTTGCGGAATTGTTATACTTCTGGCTAAATACACTCACCGTGTGGAGCGATGACCCTTATTAATTTGCGGTTTACCGTATCGACGGGATAAACAATTGAACATCAAATGATTGGCAGTTTTGAAACCCAGGAACACTTTGGCAAAATAAGTTTTTCTTTTATAATTTTTTAGGTCAATTATTCATTGTTTTTAATACTTATTTTCCTATTCCTGATAAAGGCAATTCCAAAAATACAAAAATCATAAAAATTGGTTGAGCCGTTCTTGAGTTAAAATTGTAGTAACTAACACGACTTTCTTTTATATATTACATAGATTTTAATATTGATTTTATATTAAGGTATTAATTTTATTTGATTTAAAAAAAAAAACAAGTTTTCGCAAAAACAATACACCGTATGTTCAAAAAAAATCTTTCAGCAAAATGTTACCAGAATAATTTCACAAAAAATATAAGAGCGTAATCTTTCATCCCATTTGTGTCACATCAAAATATCCTACATTTTCTCCCATTTATTAAATTAAAAATCCTTACAAAGCCGACGTAGCAATTTACTCCATCACGTCATCATAATTCTATCCCCCGACGTAAACCCTGAAAATATCTTATGAAAGAATTTATAATGAGAACCCTGAAAAGGGATGAATTGATATGAATTTACCGAGCCTTGCTTACAGGTCCACATTGAGGGAACGGGGTAAACTTTTTAAATTATGCTGGTGAAATGTAAGTTGGTCTCGCGTGGTTCGCGCGTACTTTGATAAACGTCTATACAAAAATTGCTGTACGTTGCAGTGAGTTTAAATATTATAATTTCTACGAATAACGTTAGATATTTTTTCGTAGACATAGTAGGTACTTTCCGGAACACATCAGAGGTTTGGTTTTTCAACTTGAGATTTATAGCTCGCTAGGCGAACACTGGCCATTGTCCTGCCACTATGCCAGAAGTGTCTTAACGATTTTTGTCCTTCGCCGGAAAGTCACTGTAAAATGCGCACATACATTTTTGGATAGAAAAATCCATTGATGAACGGCGGGGATTCGAATCCTATTTTTTGAATTTCTACAACCACTAGCGTCACAGCCAACCACGCGCCACTGGGCTCTCAAATCATGCAGTACTTTTACAACAACTAATTAAATTAACTAAACGTATTTATATTTTAATTAAAACGAGTTATTATAATTACAATATGTAATAACAATATAGCGTTATAACGCCAACGACGGGCACTAAAAACTAAAAATGTATTTCTAGGTAACTAAGTACCCATTAAAATTGTAAGTAGCCTTATTCTTAGGTGTATGTTTATTTTGATTTATTATTGTTTTATTGGTGAATTTTGTAGTTTATAATATGGTTTCATTTTTCTTAATAATTATTATTTTATTTATCGCCCCTATCATGTTACACCACCGACCTTGCTCAACACGCATCTCCCTTTCTCCATCCCAAGGTTGACTGGAAGAGATCGATTTTAGCGATAAGTCCGCCCATTGTACTGTAGTTTTAAGTGTTTAATGTCTATTAAGTTAGTTTTAATTGGTGTACAATAAAGAATTTTGTATTGTATTATATTGTATTAGTACTAAGTACCCCAGGGATGTAAGGGAGCACAAATACCACCTCAGTGCTCCCAGCCAACCTCACCTGCCCGTGGTGCATCCTGCTGACCAACAAACGAGGCTCTGGCGACCGTCAAATGGCGGTATAACCATTTCAAATTATAGCGTAGCTAAATACTACAGGCCGGTGACGGACAGCAGCGTCACCGGTGCGATATGCTAAGTACTGCGATCGCCAACCCGCCTACCCAGCGCGGCGATTAAGGCATATCCCTCCCAATGAGCCGAAGATCAGGCTCAGTGGCGTATCTTGGGAGAGGCGTCCAGCAGTGAACTGACATAGGCTAATTATGATGAAGTACCTATTTCTAAATTTCATTTAAAATATAACTTTTGCTAAGTTCATCCCTGTCCTCCTTTGTGATGGGACAAAAGGAATTACAAACAAGTGCCTATGTAAAACAAGGGTTGGATGGCTTCGAGGCATTGCGAAGGTTGTACCCGACCATATACATATACATACACTAGTCAACATCTACATAGGTACATTTATATAGTAGATGTGGACTAGAGATGTGTCGCGGTTTCACTTGCGTAAAGTTTCAGAGAACCTTCTTTTCCTATAAACTCATTTTCTTTAGTATCCTGTCGATAGGTCAATATCCAAAATGTCAGCTGAGTTAAGACCCAGAATTTTTAAAATTTTACCTATATTGTAAAAAATATATTGCAATAACTACGTAATAGAGAATGCTTTATAATTGCTAATTAATAATGCTTAATAAATCATTTGTTTGGATGAACAAAAACCGGACATGACTCCGGCTGTCCTTGAAAGCAAGTTTCCATTCTAGGTTCTAGTCTAGGTCTGTGTAACCAATATCTACCGCCTCATCTCTTACCAACAGGTGAGATACATCAAATCTCAATGAATCGTATAATGAGACTCCCGTGGAAATATTCTCTCAAAATCATTTAAATCGGTACTTAATTGGCGGAGTAATGGCGTAACAAACGTACGAAAAAAAATTAAAACCGACAAACGAATTGAAAACCTCTTCCTATTTGGAAGTAAGTTAAAATTACCTATCAAGTCTAACCAAAAAAGTAGACACGTAAGGAAAAAAAATGATCTATCGGAAACTCATCAAATAAAAGTCATGTTGAAAATCCCTTAACGATTTTGTAGTAGTACTATCAGTAAAATTTAGAATTTAGGTACTCAAATATGTCCTAATTAACGAGTCAAAATTCGATCCCTATGATTACTCTGATATGTACGTATTTACTCATAATGGATACTGACTAAAAAGAAAATTAAAATATAAAAGTACTTTCCACGACGGTCTAATTACATTACAATGAGTCTGTTCGAAGAAAACGCTGACGTCACATCCTGCGGATCTAGTTAGCTGCAATTGTATTACCTCCCTGTTTCTCTTTTGTGCAGAAAAACTGTTCACTTTGTAATGAACGGGTTCTTTCGTAGATGTTAAATTCTGTTATATAAATGTACAACCGAATACCATAGGCTTCTGTGAAAAAAATAAGTAAAAAAGATACATTGGCACAAAAAAACTTTTTGTGTAAATTTTCAGTTTCCTTGCTGACTTAACATTGTAACTTTGTACCGTTAGAACCTTACATTTCGGCTTAGCTACTACTTAAGTTTGGCAGATCAATAGGTTTATTAGGGACAAAGTATTAAAGGAAATTTCAGAACTTTTACCGTGTACGGTAAAAGTTCATCAAAAATTTGAATTGGACCGTTCCATCATCAGTTACTAATGATTCACTAACCTTTCCTAACCCACCAAACTAAACTCTTACCCTAATATGCTATCTCAATTACTGCTAACAAAGCCCTTACAAATATTAAAAATATTATAACAGTCTGGCTCGGACATTTAATTACAGACCAATTTCTTCACTTGCTTAAAAAACAAATGACACAATCCAGAACAATAGGCACTGGTGGTGGCATATCCACAATGGAAAGACTGTGGTCAAATTGAAATCACTGTCTGCAGCACTCATTTGAATCTAACTGAACACGTTGTGCCTATTTAGGAACACTTTTTCATTTACGCTTAAGGCACAGAATTATTAATAGTACCTTAAGGTAATAAATGTTGACACACATTATTTGAAGATTTTTATTTTCAACTAGAAGTGTCCCGCGGCTTCGCCCGCGTCCTTCTTTTATTTACTTAAAACTTTTCTTTTGTAAAAACGATTCTATCATTAAGAACATCAAATAAGAATTAGCCAAATCAGTTCACCCGTTTTCATGTTATCGCGTGACTAAGGCAATTCGGGATTCACCTTTATAAAACCCTAAAAACCTAAATTTACAGACTTTGTTACCTACCCCATTTCGAAAAATCCTACAACACGTACTTTATCCCAACTTGCTGTGAAGGAATTTTCAGAAAATCATTTCTGAGCGGAGGATACCTACGTCACAATAACTATCTGCATTCTAAATTTCAGCGCAATCCGAAACAATATTGATTTTTAGACTTTGTTACCCCAGTTTATCCTCATAGGGTGGCATTTTGAAAAAGTCTGAAACTCGTATTTACGGATTTATTTACAGAAAGAAGTACTTGTGTGAAAAGTCGAATAAAACGACTATCCAAACTTTGAACTCCCGCTTCATCCCCTTAAAGAGTGTATTTTGAAACATTCTTTCTTAGCGGATACCTAAGTCAAAATAACTATCTGCATGCCAAATTTCAGCGCAATCCGAAACAATATTGATATCAGACTTTATTACCCCACTTTACCCTTTTAGGGGTGGAATTTCGAAAAAGCCTGAAACACGTATTTACTTACTAAAGTACTAAAGACTATCTAATATTGTTTTTCCATAGAAACTTTGAACCCTCGTTTCATCTCCTTCGGGGGTGAATTTTGGAAAATCCTTTCTCAGAGGGAACTAACGTCGTAATAACTATCTGCATGCCAAATTTCAGCGGAATCCGAAACAATATTGATTTTCACACTTTGTTACCCCATTTCACCCTCTTAGGGGAGGAATTTTAAAAAAACATGAAACACGTATTTACTTATTTTTTTACAGGAGCACTTGTATGAAGTTTCGAATAGATAATACTATCTAATCTTGTTTTTCCATACAAACTTTGAACCCCCGTTTCACCCCCTGCAGGGGTGAATTTTGGTAAATACTTTCTCAGAGGGAACTAACGTCGTAATAACTATCTGCATGCCAAATTTCAGCGCAATCCGAAACAATATTGATTTTCATACTTTGTTACCCCATTTCACCCTCTTAGGGGTGGAATTTCAAAAAACCTGAAACACGTATTTACTTATTTTTTTATTGAAGCATTTATGTGAAATGTCGGATAGAAAGACTATCTAAACTTGTTTCTCCATACAAACTTTGAACCCCCATTTCATCCCCTTAAGGGGTGAATTTTGAAAAATTCTTTCTTAGTACCCCCTACGTACTAAGACAAATATACACTCCAAATTTCAAGTCTCTACGACCAGCGGTTTAGGCTGTGCGTTGTCTGTCAGTGAGTCAGTCAGTCAGTCAGTATGTCAGGACAAATATTCTTATAGTATTAGATTAAAAAAAGAGGAGGAGGTTTTCAAGTCAAATGTTTTTTTAGTTGTTACCTCAGAACTCTCTCATAAAAAACCGATTAAAGAAATTCGTTTTTGATTGAGAGAGTATACTTCCTGTTTGGTACCATTGCAATTTTTTCAAGATCTAGTAAGTATCTCCAGAGATATGGATGGATAAACACCTCAAACTTGGTTCTGAAAATGACTAGCGCAGCATTGAAGTCGGCGTGTTTCGTTATGTAAACGATCCTAAATTATTTAACTATCTTCTAAGTATCCTACCCCATTTCGAAAAATCCTACAACACGTACTTTGTCCCAACTTGCTGTGGTGAATTTCAGAAATATAATATATAGAAGTAGGAAGATCTTCATCATGCAGTATATATTTATAAAATATCACAAAAGGTTTTTTTTTATCATACAGGCTAGCGTATGACCATTATCTCACCTGTTGGTAGTGTTTAAACGCTTGCATATAAAACAATTAAAATTAAGCTTTCTAATAAATTAATTCTAAAGCTATGTAGTAGTAAATGAAGCCACAAACCGCTGTTCTTTTTGCGGGTGTCTTGTCGGGGCCACAGCTGGCACTACCTAGACTAAATGAGGGGGGATTTAATTGGAACGCTCCCGACAAATAGACGGCTATTTATTAGATGGGAATACATCTTGCTGCTGGTTTGTGGTCCTCGATACTATATTTTGTTTTTCTATATCTATTACTTTTGAATTAGGTAATAGATCGAATAAGATGTCATTTTGTAATTGTACCATTTGTATGTTGATTTATTAGTATCATCAGGTTATTTTCTACATTCTGAGCATTAATAGAAGATTTTTACTATAAAAGTATTTTTTAGCTATGCCTGTTGCTAGCCTACATTTCTTCCTAAGTGCCTACTTTTGTCGCGTTTGACCAATTACACTTCAATATTTTTCTATAGAAGCAGTCGCTCATTTAGTAACAGTAAAAAACAATTATCAAAAAGCTTAGCATTTAAGGTACGACGACACCGCGGCGTCCTGCGTCCGCGTGCGCGTTAAATTTCTATTGTTTTCTGATCGCCGTAGATCGCGTTTAGTGTGAACCAGTCGGTACAAATGCGACTGCGCTATCTGACCGCCACCTAGATCGTGCAAGCAGGACGCTGCGGTGTGGTCCAATAATTAAAAAACGAATTGATGTAAATGGACAAGCAAATAAAGCATATATCTCAACAAGCAACAGGAAAATTACTCTAGCGACTGTTCATGCAAATTACAAGCTTCTCTCATTTTATTCAATCGAAATTATTAAATTTAAGTTAAAATAGAAATGAAAAATACCTACGAATATGCTCCTAATAGTAACGAGTTAAAATTTTAGTATGTTGACTGTATTTTCCACAGATATATTAATAGTATATATTATTAATATTTCCGTGGTAATGTCTTTTGTTTTGAGCAACTCTGATGGACTTTTACGAGGACCTCATGTATGCAGCAAGATTGAGACGATTATCTAGATAATAATTATCTATTGTGAAGGTTATTTCTACGTATTTTTTTCGACCTGCTGGGTTATTCACAGTCATTCGAAAGCATATTCGGATTCGAAAATTGCCTCTCCTTTGACTCGAATCTTTGCAATTCACAATGCTCCAGATGGTAAATTTTGACATTTTATTTCGAAATAAACTGGCCAAGTGCAAGTCGGACTCTATTACTCTACTATTATCTATTTTATAAGATCGAGCAAATAAATACCACTATCATTTTTCGCCAGCAAAAAATAATAATTAATAAACATTGTATTTCTTATAACGCCATCTAACGTCTAACAAAGGTGTTAGGGATCGACATTTCAATATAACGCCATCTATGCGACGTTTACCTAACTAAGCGTGCATAGATGGCGACCCTCTATTATTTTAAACTTTATTCTATTTTTAGTATTTGTTGTTATAGCGACAACAAAAATACATCATCTGTGAAAATGTCAACTGTCTAACTATCACGGTTCATGAGATACAGCCTGGTGACAGACGGACAGACTGACAGACAGACAGACAAACAGACAGACAGACAGACAGACGGACAGCGGAGTCTAAGTAATAGAGTCCCGTTTTACCCTTTGGGTACGGAACCCTAAAAACGGTGATTCATAATTTAAGATCGTTGAAAAAACTAAAAGAACCGACTTTAATCGTTGCGCTATCCAAAGTAGCCAGTAGACGTAGTAACTAGGTAGGTTATTATATTATCTGTGCCAGTAGTTAGTAGCATGTCGTCAAGGTATATAAATGCATCGCAATACAAATGGTGATATATTTAAAAACGGCTCGGCCGATTTCGTTAAAATGTTAATGGGACTTCCTGGGAAGAGTACCTTTTAAAACAAAAAAAAATTTTCCAAATCGGTTCAGGCATCTTTGAGTAATTGGTGAACATAATAAAAAAAATTAAAAAATATTCCGACGAATTGAGAACCTCCTATTTTGTGAAGTCGGCTAAAATGAGGCTTCGAAATTCGAACGTATCCAAATGAAATGGAATGAAATGAGAATAGCTATGTCGGTCTTAGGTAAGTAGGTAAGTATGTATAATCCATAGAAGTAGTATCGTAGTCATGAATAAGTATACGGTACAGTCACAATACAAACTTACGAAAACGAATAATGAATGAAGTATTGTATATAACAACGTACAAAAATATAAAGTGTAGAAAGAAACATTATATTTAATTTAATAATGACCTAAATTGTACGTGTTGAAATGCCAAGATGGCTATTCTGATTCCGCAACAAATATATTAATTATCCATTTCCCGGATTGCCAACCTTTCAATCGCTCATACTTAGAGAGCACATTAGCATGGCCAGACGCTATGAATTATTTTATAAGACTCATAACAGCCTCTGAAATAGATGGCTGATGGATCCAAACTGTGCTTCCGTGGTCCACCGCAGATGATTTAATAATTGATAAGTCTAGATCTAAATGTGAATCGGGGTATGATTGCATTTTCGGTTATCACACCATTTCATATAATTATTATTAGAAAATTCTAGTAGACTAGAGTAGCACTACTGACAGTAGACTAGCATTTAGTATTTAGTTTTAGGTCATACCTAACAATGTCTTGATTTCTGAAGAAACTCTAAAAGTTAATCAACATTTTTAAGCACTAAAAGATTATATTGTGTGCTACACGTGATACGCTCTCTACCTCTAATAAATTATTTAAAAATAAACGACTTCATAACCACAAACAGGCACTCAAAAGCGAAAAATAAATTCATCATAATCAGCCGGTATCAGTCCACTGCTGGACATAGGCCTCTCCCAAGTCGTGCCACTGAGCCCGATCTTCGGCTCTTTGTTTCCAGTCACTGCCCACCGCTTTGCGAATGTCGTCGCTCCACCTGGTCACAGGGCGTCCTACGTTACGTTTACCGATTCGCGGTCTCCACTCTAGAACCAGTCTACCCCAACGGTTATCGGTCCTACGGCAGATATGACCAGCCCACTGCCACTTCAGCTTGCTAATCCGATGAGCTATGTCGATCACTTTAGTTCTCTGGCGAATTACTTCGTTCCGGATTCGATCCCGCAGAGAAACACCGAGCATAGCTCTTTCCATAGCTCGCTGAGCGACTTTAAATTGGTGGACCAGTCGAACCGTGAGTGTCCACGTCTCGGCTCCGTATGTCAAGACGGGTAGGACGCACTTATTAAAGACTTTTGTCTTTAGGCACTGTGGTATATGCGACGAGAAGATTCGAAGGAATTTTCCAAATGCTGCCCAGCCCAGCTGAATTCTTCTCTGGATTTCCTTTTCGAAGTTATGTTTGCCTAGTTGGAGCGTCTGCCCTAGGTAAACATACTTAGTGACAATTTCGAGTGGGATTTCATCTACGGCCATCGGTTCCGGAACAACGTGCTCGTTGTGCATGACTTTGGTTTTATCCAAATTCATCCGGAAACCGATGCGACGAGAAGAATCAGCTAGGCCATTCAATATCCTCTGTAAGTCCTGCAGCGTCTCTGCCATAATGACGATGTCATCTGCGAATCGTAAGTGAGAGATGTACTTGCCGTTGATGTTGATGCCACAATTTTTCCAGTCCAGCGTCTTAAACATATCCTCCAAGGCGTTAGTGAACAGTTTCGGGGATATGACGTCCCCCTGTCTCACCCTTCGACGCAGGTGGATATGATTAGTACGCTGGTTCTGTACTTGTACACTCATCGTTGCGGCATTATACAGACATCTCGTCACTTCGATATATCGCCAGTCGACTTGGCAACGCTGCAAGGACTCCAGAACAGACCAGGTTTCGATTGAGTCGAAGGCCTTCTTATGAGAAGGCCTTCGACGAAGGCCTTATGAGAAGGCCTTCGAAGGCCTTCTTAAGGAAGTCCACAAACGCTAAGCACAGGGGCCGATTGTACTCTTCGGTCTTCTGTACAATCTGCCGCACTGTGTGGATGTGGTCCATGGTGCCGTAACCACTTTGAAATCCGGCCTGTTCCGGAGGTTTGAACTCGTCGAGTCTTCGCGCAAGACGGTTCGTGATGACCCTTGAAAACAGTTTGTAGACATGGCTCAAAAGCGAAATCGGGCGGTAGTTTTTCAAGAGGGTTTAGTCTCCTTTTTTGAAAAACAAAACCACCATGCTCCTGTTCCATGCCTGTGGAGTTCTCCCAGTGAAGAGAACAGAATTGAAGAGCTGTTGCAGCTGGCTTACAGCTGGGGCTCCTCCAGCTTTTAGAAGCTCCGTTGTGATTCCGTCTTCACCTGGGGCCTTTCCATTTTTGAGCTGTTTAAGGGCCATCACGATCTCATCTCGGCTGACTTCAGGCAGGTCTTCTGTGAAGTGGCGGGTCAAGGTGGCTCTACAATCCTCAGTATCGGGTACGGGCCTTGAAGCATGCGATACGTAGAGCTTGCCGTAGAAGTCTTCAAGTTCTGACAGAATCTCCGACTTGGATGCGACGACGTTCCCCGTTGACGTTGTCAGCTTTGTGAGGTGGCTTCTACCCAGAGGCTGGGCGAACACTTTTGACCCCCGATTCTGCTCAATTGATTCTTTAATCAACAGGATCGGAGGTCTTGTCGTACCAGCTTCTTAATGGTTTTGTTGCGCACCTGATTAATTGACAAAGGGTCTGTTCGTCTCTCTTCCATTACTCGAAGTGTTTCTGCCGAAAGTTTGGACTTTTTTCCCGTACGCTTGCTCTCGCAAAACTTCATCCCTTCATCCCTGAGGATTACCACCACTTCTTCGAGTTTCTAGTCTACATCATCTGTGGTTTCCAAGGCAGTGAATCGATTTTCCAATTTTAATTGGAATGTTTCGGATCCAACAACGGTTTGGAGTAGGTTCGGTCGGAGCGTAGACTTTAAAATAAATTACTTGATATAATTTTTATAAGCGCTCACTTATCTATTTGAAATCAGTGCCGGTCAAGTCTATTGGATAGTAGATAGATAGAAGAAGATAGAATATTAAAAAGTATTATTTTCGATTATTAACATTCATCGCCGCCATATGGCTGCCATCTTCGCCAAACGTCATGTCATGTCAAAAAATATTAGGTATGCTCAAAAACGTTGCACCTTAACAAGACTTTGCCCGGTAGAACATTTCTGTGAAGACAAATTAATTCTCCCCACCTTTGTTTCTATCTCGCTCACAGTTATCGTAAGAATATCTGTCAAAAACCAAAATCAACGAGAAGAAAGGTGTAAAAACATTATTCAAGGTCAGATTTTTTAGTCTTCAAAAGTATATGCAATAGCAACCTCCGTTGTGTATAATCTTCTTGGGACTCTTCTTCTAAAACCATCACATTCTCCTATGTTTGAGGTACTTATCTCCATATCTCTGGATATACTTATCAGATCTCGATGAAATTACAATGGGACCACGTCGAAAACTTACCCTACCTAAGCCAAAAAAGAATCATTTAAATCCGTTCACAATTGACGGAGCAATCGCGTAACATACACAAAAAAAAACATACAGACAAATTGAGAACCTCCTCCTTTGTTTGTAGTCGGTTAAAAATGACCATCAAATGATGATAAAAAAGTGTGTGTCAGCTCCAACTCATGACTGCAGCTTCTCTGTCTCTCTTCCTCTTGTATATTATTATTATATGAATATGACGTATGAAAACTGACATTTGAATGTGACAGAAAACATAACGCATTTTATTAAACGCAAAGTTTGACATAAAACATAACACTTTTAAGTCATCGCGGTTTTACTAATGGCTGTATTAACATACGTTAGGACAAGGCAACACTATATTGGTCAAAAAAAAAACAAAACCATAAGACTTACCTAGTCTAAAGACATGTAATAGGGTAATAGACAGTTTTATCGCTAACGACGATCTCTTCTTATACAACCTTATGATGGACAGGATAAAGTGAAAAAATACAGGGTTAATACTGCATTTCCAAAAGAATATACAAGTGTAAACATTAATTTATTGCATCTAGCATGTTTTCATTACAAAACGCGCATAAATCGTATAATCCTCTTAGACTTCGCTACACTAAAGCCCGCTGGCAAATCTTGCATCTGCTTTGATAAAACCTCAGATAAAACAAACATGCTTTTTAAACCAGGTGTGGTGATTTTATGGACTGTAAACATATTCAACACGACGTTAGAACGCTGTGGAACCGATAGATATTTTATTTTACATATACATATATTCATGACAGGCAGGACGCACTGATTAAAGACTTTTGCGACTTGTGCGTCCTACCTGTCATGACATTCGGAGCCGAGACGTGGACACTCACGGTTCGACTAGTCCACCAGTTTAAAGTCGCTCAGCGAGCTATGGAGAGAGCTATGCTCGGTGTTTCTCTGCGGGATCGAATCCGGAACGAAGTAATTCGCCAGAGAACTAAAGTGATCGACATAGCTCAGCGGATTAGCAAACTGAAGTGGCAGTGGGCTGGTCATATCTGCCGTAGGACCGATAACCGTTGGGGCAGACTGGTTCTAGAGTGGAGACCGCGAATCGGCAATCGTAGAGTAGGACGCCCTGTGACTAGGTGGAGCGACGATATTCGCAAAGCGGTGGGCAGTGACTGGAAACAAAGAGCCGAAGACCGGGCTCAGTGGCGTGTCTTGGGGGAGGCCTACGTCCAGCAGTGGACTGATACCGACTGATAATGATGATACATATATTCAGTATTCTATATTTTATTTTATTATTAATAAACTTTATATGTATTATTTAAAAAATCTCTTCTTGTACCTAGATAGAGAAAATAAGAGAATCAGTTTTTTTTGACCTACACAGTATTTTGGTATAAAAATAACAATGTTTTTACATTATTACTAACGATATATACCGGCTGCCATTCACGTATTTTATCTTTAGTCGAATTTGATTTGATCTAGGTTTTGAGTGTGACCGTTGCTCTTCATCAGCAATAGGTGGGTATCTACATTCAGAGTGATCACAACGTTCAATCAATATAGAATGTTATGTATACCATAAATATAATCCTTGCTATTACCGTAACATAATGCAGTACAAAAATACTTTTATTGTATCCACACCATCATCGGTACCACACCCTGTCATATCATACTAATGTGTATTTAATAGACCTTCCTCTCAAAACGCCAATCATCTCGGTCTTGCAACTTTGTATTTCAGATACGAAAGACGTCTGTCTCACCTTGCCTGTTTTACCAGATATAAAGAATCCCTTATATCGGATTTTTGTTACAGAAAACAAATGCAATTTGGGTTTCACATCACTAGTAGTCTTGTTAACCCCTCCACTAAATTAAATATGCTTGTGTCTAGAGTGGGTTCACGTCAAGTAGTGCAATGGGTGGGGATCGAACTCACGACCTCTAGATCGCCAGGCCGACACCTTAGCCATTAGGCTATTGCCTCTTTTTAACAAATTGTTTTATAAATCTGGCAATTCGATCTGCAGGCCATAAAACCTAAAAGCTGTACCACACCTGATTCAACTCTGAACAAACCATTCAACCTGCCTTATTTCTTATAGCATAAAGTTGAAATTCATTTTACAAATTCAAATTACGATTGTCTGAATCTAGACAGAGCTGAGCCCAAAGTCTTTGCTTTTGTACCGTTATTTAAAGGATACGTTTAATACCGTAATATACATTCTTGTAAGTATACTATACTATTTTTTACATTTTTAAGTAATCAATGAAAAATGATGAGATGCTCTACTTATAAGTATAAATAAGTATTACCTTATTATAGTGATACTACACGGTAATTCCTATTAGGTTTCGGTCATTTTTCGAAACCCAAAAAATTCTTATTGACTGTCGTGTAAAAGTCATATATTCTTTCCGCGACTAATTTAAAATGTTACCTGTCTACTATTTTTAGACAGGGATGGCCGTGTAGTGGAAATACCGGAATATGAATATTACAGTATTATAACTAACGACAAAATTCTTAAACAATTTGGCTGAAAGTTACTTTATAATAGGCGGCCTAAAATATAGACAATAAGGCTAGTCACTTTACTTTACACTTACCCAGCACTTCCTGCATCTTTTTTTTTATATACGATATAAGTGATAAACAAGAAAACGGCGCACCTGATGGGAAGTGGTCACCGTCGCCTATGAACACTAGAGGAGTCACTCATGAGTTACCGACCTGTCAAGATTCTTTCAACACCTCTGTAGAAGGACTCCGTGTTATAGCTCTGCGGGAAAACAACAGACAGGAGCTCGATTCGAGAAATTACTAAATTAAATATAATTTATTATAATTTCCAATAATTCCAATTCCAATCATTTCCATTCCACATTTTGTATATATTATTCAAATGTTCAATTTATTGTGAATTAATATTGTTATATTGTGTTAATGTATCCGTAAATATTTGTACACCTGAAACAGCTGTTTATAAACATTATGTGTGTACCACAATCTGGCAAATTAATATATTTGATTTGATTTGATAAAAAAAATCTACTTCACACCAAAACATTTCTACCATAAAATCAGGGATACTCTACTTAAAATAAAGCAAACAATCGGCGTACATAAGAGAAAAGCAACTTCTGCTCCGAGCGTACAACATTAGCGTTGTTTAGAACAATCACAGACAAACAGCTGTTTTTAGCTTGAAGTTGTGACAGGCGCGGCCTCTCTAATGTGTTGCTCATTCTATTCATAATATAGAGTTTGAAATAGTTCTTATAACGCATAATCCTGTTCTTTTTAAAGCTTTATAGCAATGTGGGTTACACATCACTAGTAGTCTTGTGAAACCCCTCCAACTCCTCCAGCTAAATATGCTTGTGTCTGGAGGGGGTCACGTCAATAGTGTAATTAATGGGTGGGGGTCGAAATCACGACCTCTCAAACACTTTCAAACAAAAAAACTAAATCAAAATCGGTTTCACACAAACATCATAGATACTTACATGTGTCAAATTTATAACACCCCTCTTTTTGGGGTGGGGGTTAAAAATAATTACTTATTGACGGAGTGAGCGAAGCAAACGAAGCGTTCAAGATTGGCTAAAAAATGCTTCTGTCCGGATGTCAGCCTGTTCTCGCCTACATGTCTCGTCGACCAGTCACAGGGGTGAGATAGTTGTCAAACGCTTGCTTATACGCCAAAAAAATAGGTCGCATTTTTCAACCGAACTTAACGAAAATTGGCACACGAGTTCTTTGATTTATTTAAGACGTTTTGTCCGCCTGACTTCGGTAGTTAGCCACCATCAAGGAGCAAATCTGCCGCATAACCTTACGGTATTCTAACGGTGTTCCGGCAGCACACAGCCCATAAGAGTCAGATTATTTGACGGCTAGCGTGCCTTCCCTTCCTTCCTAACCTTCGCTTCCACCACATTATCACTTAACACCATGCGAGCCGTAGTCAATAACTAGCGAATCAGATATTTAAAAAAAGTGCCATGTCTAACGATTCTTAAGCCCAGCCGACCTAAGCTTTTAGACTTGCACAGCATCTAAACTTTAAGCCACTCTCATATATAATTCTACTATTCTAACCCGAGCTTTTGTACCGCGGGGAAATAGCCGAGAGTCCGCCTTAATTATGTATCCACCCGCCTTTAGTTACGGTTAAATATGGCCGCAATCTGTGCGAGTACCTCACGTATAAATTTCTTATTATCTTGGTTTTCTAGAGGTGATTAATGTAGGGGGTAGTTTGAATAGACAGGTTAAGTGAACTGGTGCTGGGCCATAGATAGGTACCTAGTTATTATACTTTACGGCGTACGCTCTTGGCCAATATTTTTACTTAATGGTTGGATTTCGGCTAGTCCGCCTAGAGCGTAGAGAGCAGTGCAGCGAAATGCATTTTTTTTAAATTATTATTCTGCACCTTTTGCTATCTCTTGAGACATGGAGCGTAAGATCCGGAACGCACGTTGCCGTTGAAGTTGTTGAAATGTTGACGTGTTGCCGGCCACACGCCGGTTATATCAGCGTTACTACGTCGTAACGTTTCGTCCACGCAGCGACGACATTGCCGTTGCAGAGACAATTTTGTTTTTTTTTAGTGACGAGGCCAAGTCAATATTTTCATTTATACCTACTCCGAATAAAATTGAATAAAAAAAGCGTAAAAGTGAAACAATCCAGCGCGTATCCTTCTTTTGATATGGAGGATATACGCACATTACACCTGAGTGCTGCCGTTCCGAAGCCGCGGCGTCACTATGAGTAATCCCTCCTTCGTCTCAGGGGTCTGCATTCAGTTCAGTCGTGTGTGCGTTGCATCGACGCAATGCACATTGGAACACTATGGATATTTGTATGTAAAAACAACGCAGCAACAGCGTTACGTTGACGCAATGCTGAAGCAACGCGCCGTGTGGACAGGCTCTAACACATCAAAATCGTTTAGGCCAGTGAATGCAATAAAAATATGGCAGTTTTAGCGTTTTTTTCTACTAAAAAAAGTAGGAGGTTCTCAATTCGATGTGTATTATTTTTAAACGACGGCATTATCTGATATTAACTCCCACAATAATTATGTACTCAGCTCTGTTTATAACACCGCTTTAAATTCTCAAACTGATTACATTAACTTATTGAGAATGGTTTTAAAACAACAAAATTTAACCCAAGCATACCCAACCAAACTAAACTATGTGACCCCCTAATTTCCGACGGAGGCACGGTAAAATTCCCCACAGATCGACATCGGCAGACTTGCCGACGAGGCTGATAACACTATCAATATTATATCAAGCCCGATTGGACTGAACTCGGTAAAAGCTTGACGGATCGAAAACTTGATGGTGTGGGCTCAGTTTGTGCGTTGGGCATTTGTCTGTAGTTGCTGGATTCGTGTTAGTGTAGATTTAGTTATATTAGTAAGTACCTACTAATATAACTAAATCTACTTATTAAGTTTGTAAACTAAAATTGTACACAGAGGATTTAGTGCGGGCGCACACTGCAGTTTTTCATTCATTCATTCATTCATAATCAGCCAGTGCAGTCCACTGCTAGACGTAGGCCTCTCCCATGATACGCCACTGCGATTGCGTTTATTCTACCACACGGTATGGATACGGTGTGGTAGAATAAACGCTACGGAAGATACGGTACGGAATGTAAATGTAGGAAATATATAAAAAAATCACCGCAATGTGCGCGATCTAGGCGGCGATCAGATAGCGCAGTAGTATTTGTACCGACTGGTTCACACCAAACGCGATCAAAAAACAATTGACAAGTACTGAGATCACGCTCGCAGATCGCAGGACGCCGCGATGTGGCCGTACTTTGACACTCCATACTTCACAGAATATGCGTGCGGTATAATAAACGCACAGCAACTGCAGTGTGCGCTCACACTTAATGCTAAAAAAGCATTTTCTACCAGTAACCTTGGAGGTGGCAACAAAATAGTGGAGCGCAGTAAATGGTAAACAAAGAGAGGTTTGTATTGAATTTCAATACCGATCTATACAACCAAAATGGAAGACATAAATCCTAACTATTCGTGCTTTCTTTATATTGGACTAAAGTTATCCATGGCATCGTCTCAATGCCAATTATCCATTCTAAACAAGCATGGTTCCATCTTAAGCCTCATCTTCACTTTACATCAGGTGAGATAAAACTCAAGTGCTTGTACATTCTTCACAAAATAGATACCTAAGTACCTACTAATGGCTGTAAAATATTTTTACAATGTATGTTATAGCGAATATATTCTCTTAAATTCTAGAAAGAGTGACTTCACTGTTTCTTGCAGAGTAAAAACTTTTTGTAAAGTCCATTCCAGCTGGAAACTAACTTACAGTGATGGATGACCGCACCAGCTGCGATCCTAATTGTCTAATACTGTAAGAGCTCTGTAACGAATGAGTGTTTCGTTCACCTACCTACATACATTATACCCTGGTTAATTATAGGTACGCATAAAATAATGATATAGGTGCAAAGGAGGCAATTTTAGGTATACTATAATTTGATAAATTTCACGATATATTTACGTTAAGAAGTTATGAAGTTAGTTCCTTTGAAACTAATAGGCTAATTAACATAAATATTCTACGGATTTAATTTGCTAAAGTTCTAAATCGAGGTTAAACTAAATCTGAGATGCCCGTAGTTTAGTGTCAACTGTTAATTATCCTGTAAAAATTACTTCATGGAGCCAGTTAATTGCAACGGTGGTAAGTCACCGTGTAAAAAAATCCTTTTACAGCCAGCGAAAGTATTTGTTTCTGCATAATTTTCACAAAAGCAGAAAAACAAACTAAAATTTCAATTTTGTACCAAAATTTAAATTCAATCTCTACAAATATTTTGTAACACAAAGAAAATTATTTTGCACAGAAATCCGTTTCTAAAAAGTACTAAATCGAGTGCATTCATAAAAACACTTCATTAACGAACCCGAACCATCTAATCGAACGTCACTCGGATCCGCTCCTAATTAATTCCTTGTTCCAATAAACACACGACCAAAAAACCAGTCGTAAAAGAAAAACGGCACACAACAGGGTCGAACCGGTAAAAACGGATAAAAACCCGAGTCTTCCGCGCAAAACATCACGACTCGATTGAATCAATTTTACTCGCAACCAAAATCTAGTAGGGAGCATCCCTAATTATGCCTACGAAAGGATCGAGGACAAAAGATACAAACTTACATGTGCAGCTCCAAAAATACGTCCGTAAAGTTAGCTTTACAACTTGAGTCCTACTTATGAATATTTTTGCTTGATTTTTTTCGAGCATCCGCAAATATAAGTTGGTTAATGTATAATCGTCTGCCACAGGCAGAGGGTGGGATAAGGGTATCCAAAATGGCGTCGGTAAGATTTCGTTCGGTAATATTAATTCAATCTTCATAATTTATGGGCGGCTGAGTGTAACATGTGTTTGTGATTTATCGTTTTTGCAGTATTACATTTGGATTAGGCAGGGATAGGTAGTCTGGATCATTTACCTACTGTATGATTTTATGTGAAGTTTATGTTTGTATAAATTGAATTAAAGTGTGGTCTGAATTATTCCTAGTCTCATTTTATTTTCTATGTACCTAATGTAACTTAATAAGGTTTATTCAAACCTTATTAAGTTACATTAGGTACATAAAGGCTGAAAAGGAAAATATGGTATTACATTTACTATGTTAATAAGTTTTATTTAGTCAGAACCCTCATTAAATTAGTCTGATACGCACTTCACTGTAATATCACCGTTAGTGTATAATACAATACTTTCATGTTAATAAAAAACGTGTATCTGTACAATGTATATGCCCTTTTAACTGCTTACTTTTAACATTTTGTTATAAGACAGGCAAACTTAATAAATAATAGACTTCCATTATTCTGCCGTAAAAGGATAATAAAGTTAAAAATTATTTGACAAATGACGTTATTGAGGTTGTCAAAAATCTCTCAGATAAATTCCTGTTAGACTTATCAGAAACTGGTGAATCCGGCCCTAAGCCTCATTACATAACCAGGCAGTTTATTTTGAAAACGTCGATAAAACCTGATAGCTCTATATTTAGCAATCTAAACGTAAAATAAACTAGATATCCGTTTTCCAGTGATTCCAATTCAACATGCCACTATCTGCTTGATTTGTTATTTAATTATTGAAGGGAATCCTGGGGATAATGATAGCTTTGTAATGATGTCTCGGATAACTAGTACATTTACATCGATGGATAGCTAGATAATTTTTGTATTTGGTATGTCGATAAAGTTGCACCGAATCCTAGTATGTTTGGTGACAGCTGGTTTGAAAGGTGCGTTGAAATAGCTGCACTATGTGACTTTTAACCCCCGATGCGAAAAGTAAGGATGTTATAAGTATCTGTGTATTGTCTGTGCCGGCATTGTAGTGGACGAAACGATTTCAATTCAGTTTTATTTTTGTTTAATAGTTTATTTCTTTCAAGAGTGTTCTTAGTTTTGATTTATAAAAACCTTTAGTCATTTAAACCCATTTGAAAATAATCATGTATTAATCTGTGTGAGTGCTTCACAACTAGCAAAAAAAATTTAATAAAAACTACTTTGAACATATAAAAAAAGATAATTTAGGGTTCAGTACAGATGCAAACGATAAGAAAGAAAGCCCGTTCCCAAAAAGAGGCAAAACATCCTACTTTCCTGATGAGCGGGCCCGTGTACCATAACACCGACGTCGGTTACAAAAAGAATTCATTATTCACAAAATGAAATTCTCTTTTTGCCGCTCAAGATCGTCAACGGAGATAAAACCGTCACGGGTCTACCTACCCAGCCTCTTTCGACTAACCTCAGAGGGTAGGTGAAAAATTAGGGCAAACCCTCCCCTCCCGCCCCCTACTCATCCCCTACCTTTTCCCCCGCGATAATTCACCCGCCACGCGCGGCCCTTGAGAAAAATAGCTCGAAAAACAGAGAAGATTTAACGCGGCCTGGTTTTTTAGGTTGATTACGAGGAACGGTAACAAAACGATATAATATACATCTATCTCTATCACGATACGTAAGTACCTAACAGAATCTATATTGGCCACCGCATCAGTAGGAATAATCTGATTTGACAAATCTAATTGATAAGGTGTTAAAAAATATTTAAAGACACAAAATCATTGTTTCTTTTTGGAATCATCTAGCAACTTTTACTTAGGTAGAATGAAGTGAATAAATCTGATTGTGTGTAGAGTCTGACATAAATAACAGTAAGTCATTGTCTGGACCAACGTGTTTTTAGTTTGATTTAATTAATGTTAGTGCAACAAATATTTAATAAAATAAACTCTTTCCTAATGGAACGTCATGAGTGTGTGTCACTTGTTTGAGTTTGCATTACTAATTAAAATTCTTATTAAAATTTTAAACGCAAAAAAATATAAATGTGTTTGTGTATTACGCCAAAAGATTGAAAGAAGATCGTTTCAAAATCACTGCATACATTACTCGTTCAAATAAAAGTAGCGCAGCTTAATAGACTTTTTATAACTTAGATTAATTAAATGTATGTGGTATAAAAAAGGTGTAAAGTGTAATTTGCAAAGCAGTGGGCAGTGGAAACAAAGACCCGAAGATCGAGCTCAGTGGCTCATCTTGGGAGAGGCCTACATCCAGCAGTGTATTGACACTCGTTGATTATGATGATGATGTCTTTAATACCGTTTTAATATCGTACCATAGAATCCACACGTAAAAAGGATGGGCCCTTAGCGTGCCTTTAATCAAGGCAAATGTAGCGATCCCGCACCCAACCCTAAGCTGTTTGATGTTTAACTCACAGGGTTTTCGTAAAAACTTTGTTTATTTAATCCTGGGCGGTGGTACTTTACGCACGCGTGTAGGTAGGTAGGCAGGGTTATGTAGGAGTAGGCGTTGGCTTTTGAAATAGGTTAAGCGAAAATGTACGAGAAGATACAAAAGAGTTTTATGTCTATAAATTGACTGTTGATAGTACAACATTATTTTACGCAACATAATATACTATGTATATAATAATTAATAAAATGAAAAAGAGGTCAAAAGAGGTCTAAAAAGAGGTCTCCGAATCGTAGCCAGTTCACCGACGCGAGCAGGTCCACATCGGGTCCCGTTAAGACTCGATAGAACCTCCCGTGCAGCTCCTTGCTCTTCCAGACGTCCTTGCGATCTTCGGTGCTCAGCACTTGAGGTTTGCGCCAGTCGAGAATAAAATAAAATAATTAAAACATACAATAATTATGTAAAAATCGTTTTAAAACCAATCGTTGTAAAAACCTTCGAGTTAGAAAATCTGTCGCCAAACATCTAATTCGTTCCGGCAACTACCCTTGAGTGCCAGTTCTCATTCTAGGCCTAGCGTGCTACCATCCTCGACCGCATCATCACTTATCAACAGATGAGATAGTGCTCAAACGCTAGCCTATATGATATTAGAAAAATATATACTTACCTATCCAAGACACGTGTTTTTATTCTGCATTTTCTGCTCGATCTTGTAAATCTTAGATTATTAACATTATTAATAATCTAAGTCTTAAATATTTTACAATGGTACGGAACCTTTCGTGTGTGTGTCGGACTCGCACTTTGCCGGCATATTTTGCTATGAACTGTCCAAAGTTTTTACGATCAGAGCATTGAATTGCAAGGGTAGGTAATATAATTAGTCGAAGGAAAGGCAGTTTTCGAATCCGAATTTATTTTCGATACCTATGTGAATAGCCATGTTGAGCAGACAAGCCATTATTTCCAAATATAATTATTACAATTTCATTTCAATAAGTACAATTCATGTGTTCATTTAGCTAAACCGGAGCCTAGCAAGCGTTCCAGATGTTTTCTATACAAAATAAAAACTTTTGTATTATTTCACAGACGATTATCAGCAATATTTAATAATGGTATGTGAAAATTCCTACGTTTTCGGGTCAGTTATAATACGCCACTTAAATCCTATCTCCAGCCATCCCAATCTAATTTCAGCAAAGTACCGGTTTGTACCGGTTGGAACCGGTTCATACCGGCTCAAACCTGTAATCAGGGTTGTCACGAGTGGCGTCGAAGATGTCAGGTGTCTCACGCAGCAGCCCTCCACGTGAACAACGATTAATTAATCTTGTTTTACACCTGTGTGTGTGCTATAACCGTTTGAGGGGTGTTGTCAGTACAGCTAGGGTTGCCATAAACTTGTTTGTGGTTGGGCTTGAACTGTAACGTTAAGTTTGGAGTTAGACTTAAACGGTTAGTTCTCACGGTTTCTAATTAAATTGTTGTTAGGCTAGGACTTGTTATGGGGGACTACATAGGTATTTTTAAGTTAATCTAGATTTTTTTAAAGCTTACTAGCAATGTGAGTTGCACATTACTAGTAGTCTTGTTAACCCCTCCAACTAAGCTTAATATGCTTGTATCTGGACTAGGTTCACGTCAATAGTGCAAAGGGCGGAGATGGAACTCACGACCTCTCGATCGCCAGACCGACGCCATAGCCACTGCGCTATTGCCGCTTTTTGATTGAGATTAAAGATCTAGATTTGAGAGCACCGTTGGCGTAAATGGCTTGACTTATAAGCGAGAAGTAACCAGTTCAAATCCTAGCGCGAGTGTTTGTTTTTGTGTTTGTGCAGGTGGTACGAGCATATTATATCGACGTTCTATCTGTAGTGGTGGGACTTCTGCTTGTCCGCCTGGTGCGGTACCACCACTTTGCCAAATGATTTTCAGCCGTGACATAGGAATGTTTTTCGGTTGAAATGACAAGGTGTCCAGTGAAATAACAGGGCATGTTAGACTCAACATCTTTATGTCTTAAGGCAACAGGCGCAGTGTAGTGGCATGCAAAATTCTGGCAGTCCAGAATGTTGCATGCCGCTGTATCTGTTATAGGTAGACGTCATTGCTTACCATTAGGTGAGCATCGTGCTTGTCCTGTTACCTTTCACCATAAACCTTTAACCATAAGATATTTTATAGCACCGTGTGACCTAAACCCACGCTTTACGCACGCTTTTCCGTGACTTAAATAGTCGATTATATTGCACAACGTTTCAACTTCACGCCATGCAATAATCTTTTATTTGGCGGAAAAGCGCAGCAAGCGTTAAGTGCGGCCTTATGTCACACTGACAGCTATAAAATGACATACGACACTCGTGACTTAAGTTGTGTATTATTGCACTACGTAGCACCCTCGCTCGGGTGCTAACTTCACGCCGTGCAATAATAGACTAAATATATTACGATAGGTGTGACTAACACAGGTATCATAATATACTATAACCCATACCTCAGGTTTTTATATTTATTTCCGCGTGGGTTATGTTGAATGTCCTTGTTTTTTTACCTCTGGCTTCTAAATCCCACTGAACAACGCTCAACCATCCGCACCAACACAGATTAATTAATAGTACCACGTAGCACCAATCCCTATCACAATCCATTCGTAAAGATTCACCAAAAAACTCTAAACACTAAACCCCTAAATTCCAATTCCAAAATCGTTAAAGTAATCCGTCAACTGCCATCAACACAGTCAATAAACTGCTACAAATAGAAACTCGCAGCGTATGAAAAAGGAGTGGCTATCAACTCATAGCCAAAAGGAGAAAAGTATCTATAGTACCCAAAAGGAGGACTTAGGTGCCGTTTACAGGGTGGGCAGAATGTGATGTTGAACAATTTAGATTTTACCGATTAAAACCGGTTTATTAGTATCGGAGCAAAATATATATGGTCCGCCTGACTTGCTATTAATAAGTAGCTTACCACCATCAAGGAGGAAATCTGCCGCTGTAACCTTAGGGCGTTCCAGCAGCATACATACCTTGAGAGTCAGAGCATTCTAGCGTGTTTACCATCATCGACCACATCATCGCTGATCACCAGGCGAGATTGTGATCAAACACTAACCTATAAGGAATCAAAAAAAGTCAATAATATAATGATTTAGTAAACAGAAATATAAACATAAACCTCTGGTACTGACTCAAATTACACATAGTCCAGTAGCGCCAAAAAGTGGGCTATCGAGTACGAAAACTGATCGGAATCGGAGGTCAGAGCTTGCTCTTGAACCCAATTTTGGTTCAGAAAAGTATGCGGCTTTATTATTGGAATGTGGTTCGAATGAAGGAATTAAACTACATAGACTGAAACACTTTTCCTATAAGTCCCTGGAGACGTTGGAAAAACGTAAATTGATAGCTGAAGCATGCTTATGACGCATGTTTTGACTACCTATATTTGATAAGAGTTAATTTTTAGGGTTCCGTACCTCAATAGAAAAAAAAGGAACCCTTAAAAGATCACTTTCTTGTCCGTCTGTCTGTCTGTCTGTCCGTCTGTCTGTCTGTCCGTGTGTTACCACCAATTTTCTCAGGAACGGGTGGACCTAACAAGTTGAAATTTATACCAGATACTGAGGTCTATAGTCCCCATTAGGTGTATAAAAATCAAGGTCCTGTGGCCAACACGATAAAAAGATATGGGCAAATTTAGATTTTCGCAAAAACTTGTAATTACCAAAATTTACCTTAATTTTCAACTTTTTTTATTTTTCGGAATTTTTCCTTTGCTTGTGTTGTAAGAACTTGCTTGTGACCAAAATTAGCAATTCTAGGTCGACCGGAAGTACCCTATAGGTTTTGGGTCGACCTTTCCCGTTGACCTAGAATCATAAAATTTGGCAAGAAGGAAGGTCTTATAGCACAAATAAAGGAAAAATTCCAAAAAGTAAAAATTTTATATATTTCTATATATTATTTTTTTGTTTCTTGTAGTGTTGAATAAATTTATTTCTTTCATTGTTCTGATACTTTTCCTTTTAGTTGTAGCGTGCTACCATCCTCTACCACAGAGTCACTTACCAACAGGTTCGATAGTGGTTAAACCCTAGCCTATAGCCATTCGCGTTTTTAACCAACTTCACAAAAATGGAGGGGTTCTTAATTCGTCGGAACCTTTTAGCAGGTGGTCCCATTTAAATTTTAACGAAATCGGCCGAGCCATTTTTAACCGATTTCACAAAAAAGGAGGAGGTTCTCAATTCGTCTGTATGTTTTTTTAATATATCAACATTTGTATTACGACGCATTTACTTATCTCGACGACTTACTACTAATTACTGGCACAGATTATGTAATAGTTATTACGTCAACTGGCTACTTTGACTAGCACGACGTTTGGAGTCGGTTCTTTTAGTTTTTTATCTTAAATCTGATACTGTAAGAATCTTTGTCCTGACATACTGACTGACTGACTGACAGACAACGCACACGCCTAAACCGCTGGTCGTAGAGACTTGAAATTTGGAGGGTATATTTATCTTAGTACGTAAGGGTGTTTGTTACTAAGTAAGGATTTTTCAAAATCACCCCTTAAGGGGATGAAATGGGGGTTCAAAGTTTGTATGGAGAAACAAGATTAGATAGTCTTTTCTATCCGAAACTTCACACAAGTGCTTCAGTAAAAAATAATTAAATACGTGTTTCAGGTTTTTTTTTAATTCAACCCCTAAGAGGGTGAAATGGGGTAACAAAGTGTGAAAATCAATATTTTTTTCGGATTGCGCTGAAATTTAGCATGCAGATAGTTATTATGACGTTAGTTACCTTTGAGAAAGGATTTTCCAAAATTCACCCCTGAAGGGGATGAAACGGGGGTTCAAAGTTTGTATGGATATACAAGATTAGATAGTATTTTCTATTTGAAACTTAATACAAGGTGTTCCAGTAAAAAAAAAGTAAATACGTGTTTTCAGGTTTTTTTACTTTCCACCCTAAGATGGTGAAATGGGGTAACCTCAAAGTAACAATTACTAAAGTACAGTAATTGTTAATTTGTATGGCGAAATAAGATGTTATAGTACGTGTTGTAGGATTTTTTGAAATTGGGTAGGTTACAAAAACACAGTCTGAAAATTTGGGTTTTTCGGGTTTTATAAATATGAATCCCGAATTGCCTTAGTTACGTGATCACATGAAAACGGGTGAACCGATTTGGCTAATTCTTATTTGATGTCTTTAATGATAGAATCGTTTTTACAAGAGAACATTTTTAAGTAAAAAAAGAAGTTTTTAACGCGGGTGAAGCCGCGGGGCACTTCTAGTTATTTCATATGAGTCTCCTCTCCAGTCAACAAATTTTGATGTTGGTTATGAACGGTCTTCATTTTCCAACGGTTAGAGTGTATTTTTTTTTAATATCTTATATGAGTAGGCTAGAGTTTGGCCACTATCTCGCCTGGTGGTAAGTGATGATTGTGGGCGAAAATGGTGAACAGGTTAGGCCTAGAACTACTTTGGCTTTTGTTCCGGCAGCACACAGCAGACCTAGAGGTCTGTGTGCTGCCGGAACACCGTAAGGTTATGGAGGCAGATTTTTTTCTTGATGGTGGTAAGCTAGTTTTTGGTAGCGAGTCAGATGGAACATCGATATAATATATCCTACCACCTGTAGTTTCGTAGATTCTGAGTTCCGGCAGAAGTTCTGAAGAAATGTGCTTGCGCCTTACCATACGCGCTGTTTTCCCAAAATTTGACTCCTATAACAGTCGTTTAATATGAAGCTAAAGTTCGATACAAAAGCGCAACACAAACAGTATTGAAGTGTTTTGGCGTGGCATCCTTCCGTGGATTCAGCACTCCAACTCCATTCCCTGGCTCATCGTTTTTTGGCTCTACCCTATTGCAATGTACAGCGCACACCTATTTTGTGCTTGTGGAAATTTAGATTTTAAAGTTGGTACTACCTAGATTACTACTACCTAGAAAAAAGTACTAATACAATCACAGAAATATGAAAAACTACCTAATTATTCATATTTCTGTGAATATAATAGTGTAACAACGGGTAGCTTTTTGGCTAATGGCGACTTTGGATGGTCTTAGAAAAAGACACATGAAACTGAGGTATTACCGTTTCACAAATGATTTATTTATCCAAGTTACCTAGAACTATTATTTATTCTGTGCCTGCGTCATAGAATATATATGAAACTGCATTACATAAAAAAAGAATTATCGAAATTATTATCGACCATTATTATCGTCGACCACATCGTCACTTAACATCAGGTGAGATAGTGGTCAAACGCTTGACTATAGAGAATAAAAAAATAAAAAAAATTAGTCTTCTCTGTAAAAAGTTATGCGTATGCGCAAGTTATGCGCATACATAAATATATATATATGCGTCGACTTGATAACCTCCTCCGTTTATTTTTCGTCGGTTAAAATAATTTGCATCATATTTTTACAGGTTAAGTTTTACAGAGATTTCTTTTATTTAAAAAAAACATAGATGAGTTTTGTGCTACTAATGGCTCTTTTAATTTTGTTATATGTAGCAGTTAAGTATTAGTTACATTGTTTCTGATTTATGCAGTACAACTTAAATATTGGTATCCTGTGAGTAATGAGTGTGGGAGTTTGAAAGGGTGAGTTGGATGGGTTTGGAAAGAAAAAAAACTATTTTTGAGTTATATGGGACAAAAACATGAAATGCATCCAGTGTACTGTCCATTAGATTGCGACTTATTATTGATTGAATGTCAAACCAGTGAATTTTCCTATTTTAGAAAAATTTGCCGGCCATTTTTAGCTCAAACTGAGACATATCTAAATATTTGTAAGTAAGCATTGTCATTGAGAACTGCCGATGAATTAAAACACTATTCATCAGGTGAGAAGGCTAAATAACTCTCACTCTTTTAGATTCTACAAAAGTTAGTGACAAGTTATTTAATCAAGTTAAAAAAAAAAGTTATCCATCTCACAACACGCGTAGCTAACGAAATGCAACAGGCCGATGTCGGACAGCAGTGACACTGGTGACACAGCTACGCACTGCGATTTCCAACCCGCCTGCTCAGCGTGGCAATTACGAGCTAACCTCCATGGCAAGCCAGAACAAACCACGGCCCCCAATTCCCGGTCGCCCTGCTACGAAAGTCTTCAATCAGTGCTTCCTACCCGTGATGACATATGGTGCCGAGACGTAGACACTCACGGTGGGGCTGGTCTACAAATTCAAAGTCACTCAGCGAGCTATGGAAAGGGCTATGCTCGGAGTTTCTCCTAAGGATCGAATCCGAAACGAGGTAATCCGACAGATAACCAAAGTCATCGACATAGCTCACCGGATTAGCAAACTGAAGTGGCAGTGGGCCGGACATATCAGCCGAAGAACCGAAAACCGTTGGGGTAAACGAGTTCCTGAGTGGAGACCGCGTATCGGCAAGCGTAGCGTAGGACGTCCTCAGACTAGGTGGAGCGATGATCTTCGCAAGGTTGCTGGTAAGAGCTGGATGAGAGTTGCCGAGGATCGTGCTCAGTGGCGTGCAGTTGGAGAGGCCTATGTCCAGCAGTGGACTAACATAGGCTGATGATGATGATGATGATGAAGTAACCTAATATCTAATCAACTTAATGGAAGCACTAAATATCCCTATAATGTCGTTAAACATTCAAAGTCACCCCTAACCAGAATTAATGTAAATTATGTCCCACATATTCCATTGCGATTTCATTCTTCTCAAACAACATTCCCTAAAAATTAGACCTTTATCCCATCGCAACCCAAAAAACGAACATAAGAACAAAGAGCTGATTATCATCGCAATTCCCGGAAGCCCTTTTGTTATTGTCAAATTAGGCAATCCTCAAGATAACAAAAACATCCCTTTTCGGGGACAAAGCCCCTTTTATTGACGGGCGGTATTATTCAGGGGGTTTAACTATCTTCCACATAATCCGGGAGAAGGGAAAGGGTATAAAGGGGTAAAGAAGGGTCTGCCTCCCTTCGGGGGACTTATCGTGAAATTAGAGCAGGCTGGGGAAACGTTATTAAAATTTCTCCTTTTTTGAAAAGTTTTAATTGTATGGCGATTTGGGACTTTTGGAAGCCGGTTTGTTTACTGGAGTAAAGCTGGGGATTTTTACTCTCAGTTATGTGGATATAATATCCTTAACTAAGGTTTTTTTTCTAGGGGCGAGCGCCCCGTACTCGAGATCCTGCAGAAGGCTTCCAAAAGAAGCCGTCATTATTATCAGCCGGTATCCATCCACTGCTGGACATAGGCCTCTCCCAAGGTGCGCCACTGAGCCCGATCTTCGGCTTCGTAACAATTATCTATCGCGTTTAAGTATCGCGTTATACATATTATCGCGTTAAAGTACGACCACACCGCGGCGTCCTGCGCCAGCGTAGCGTTTGCGATCTGAATTTCTATTGTTTTCAGTCGATACAAATACTACTGCGCTATCTGATCGCCGCCTAGATCGCACACGCAAGACGCCGCGGTATGGTCATTCCTTAAGTCTTGTTAAATTCATTATTTTTATTTAAGAACTTTAAAATAAACGCGAACTTTTATAATAAAATCATCAACTCTTCAAAAAAATGTGTAACGGTACGGCCATACCGCGGCGTCTTGCGTTCGCATGCACGTTCGCGATCTGATGTTCAATTGTTTTCTGATCGCCGTAGATCGCATTTGGTGTGAACAAAACGGTACAAATACTACTGCGCTATCTAATCGCCGCCTAGATCGCGCACGCAAGACGCCACGGTGTGGTCGTACCTTAAGAGCTGATGATTTTTACCGTGCTAATTAAAAACGTATTAAATAGTTATCATAGACCATAGGTTTTTAGTAGGACGAAAATGTATTGTTTTACCATCTCATTACATAAAGCTAATGAGACTGAAAGGAAATTCTGACAAGAAAATGTCCTATATTTGCTAAGGTAAACCATAAACTAATAAATTTTGGTGTATTTGAATACAAAATACATAACTATGGAAGAACCTTTAAACACACGCACCTACGCGCTGAAATTTAAGCCGACCGCACCCTTCTCCCCCGTAAAAGACATAAAAGGGGAGGGTGGGGTAATTTTAACTATCCTTGTATGTAATGAGGGTGGGGGCGGATTAGAAGGGTGCGTCTTGCAAACGGATCTGCGTGCCGGCCCGCTGCCCGCGGCGATTTGTCCCTTACATCCCCTTTGCGATGGCGGTGCTCAAAGTTTCGGATATTGCGAATTGATATTTTCAAAGTTGCAAACTGTTTAATTTAAACTAAGTCTAAGAAAGCCTGCTGACTGAAAGCTGGCTGACTTTAGTGGATTCTGAAAAGTATACTACAAAAAAATTTAATAATGAATTTCGGTTTATACCGGCGTTCATTATTCGGAATGTTCAGAAATTGAATTCGATTCTTTAGTTTATAAAAACTATAAACTAAAGAATTGAATTCTCATTCCGAATTTTTTTTTTTATAGTAGCAAGTTTGAGGTATTATATGTATACCTCTGAAGGTATTCATCATGTACCTAAATCAAAGGACAAGCCCTCAGATCAGTCTCCTATTCTTATTTTTTACACGAATATTAAACTATTTTATGCTTTTCTTTACAATTCCAAATCAAAAATATACAATATGCACACATCAGTCAGCGTCTACGTCTTTTCTTTACCTTTAAGATTGCATTTTTAACATCATATTAATTAATTAATTAAGTTTTTAATAAAGATGAAATTGGTTTAGTTTAAATTTACTAATTTTAAAAATGCTAAAAACCGTTTGTATATTTGTTAACGAATAACGGCTTGACCGAATTAGTTGACGTATCAAAATAATATGCAATGTACAGACTCAGTTTTTCTACGATTTTATTTATCTTACTAAATATAATTGGTTACTTCTTGCAACATCAGATCAACAAATAACATGTTATTTTATGTAAAATGTAAAAAAAGTTTAGGAACCGCTCCACCACCGGATGCTTACGTCGTAAAAGGTGGTCGATATACCGCGGTGCGAGGTCCTTCTAAAGGGCCCCAAACAAGTGCAAATTATGCTTAACTCATATACGTAGGTATACGTATACTTAAAGGTACCTACGGACGCACTGCAGCGTTCTGCGTGCGCGATCTAGGCGGCGATCTGATAGTGCAGTAGTATTTGTACCGACTGGTTCACACCAAACGCGATCAGAAAACAATTGAAAAGTACTGAGATCGCTCGTATATTCGTATATTTATTCATCAAGCTTAGTTTGTACACGTAGGTACCTTAATTTACTACGCAGAGTATGTCTTAAGAATATAATATAATTATAACTAAGTGGACTTTGCGAGCTTGGGTCGGGTTCGAGGTTTTCCTCTTTAACCCGGGCTGGGCGCGTCGGGCTACTACCCAACGGGAACGGTGCGGGTTTAATCCCTTGTTGGTCCGGTTGTTGGCCATCTTGGCTTTGTGGTTATCGTGGGCCTTCTTGGCTTTGTGGTCGTCGTGCCTATCATGGCTTTGGTTAGTTTGCCTCATCTAGCGTGCCGTCTACAACCTCGTCGTTGTCCAATGTCGGCGGGACGATGTCTCGGGGGAGTGCACGCCAAGCCCTGACGTCAGGTGGTCGAGCATGGTGAGGCGCGATGTTACGCAGGTGGAGATGCGGCCCGTTGTCGGCGCGGTCGAAAATTTTGCGCGCGAGTCGGACGACAAATTTCTCCACTGACTCTATGTTGAGGTCCCTCGCTATGACGTCATTTCTGACGTAGCGGCCGGCTCCTGTGCACATCCGCAGGGCGACATTTTGGACAACTTGCAGTCTTTGCTTATTTGTTTTCGAACATAATGCATACCACGATGGTGCAGCGTATGTAAGACGTGTTCGCACGTACGTCTTATAAATACCGATCTTGGTTTTCAGTGGCAACTTCGAGCTTAGGACCGGTCTCAGCATGGCTCTCGCCGCTTTTGCCTGTCTCACAGAGTGGGTGGTCTGTGGACCCATTCTCAGGGACCGGTCAATGTGGATGCCGAGGTACTTTACCGACTTTTCCCATCGGACATTCTCGCCTCGAAGTTGCAATGGAGGGGGCAGAATACGCTGTGCACCGGTAAGTAGCGCGGCTGTCTTTCCCACGTTCACAGCCATGCGCCACTTATCTAGCCATTCTGGCAGAAGGTTTAACACCCGCTGTATTCTGCTTGCGGATATGGTAGCATTTGTTGACGAGGTTAGGTATGCGCTGTCATCAGCGAAGAGCGCCAGTATGACACCCCTTTCTCCAGGTCTAAGATGCTCCTCTTCCAGGACCGGGATGTCATCTGTACTGAGATCGCTCCCGCAGGTCACAGGACGCCGCGGTGTGGCCTTACCTTAAGGAAAACCAGATTTAATCGTTTTGAACAACACTGTGAGGAATATATTTTGTGATTAGTCGCGACTTTGTCAGAGGTTCATATTTTGTTTAAAAATTTTTATCGCATGTAAGCATCGATAAAACTATAAGTTCTTCGGAAAAATATATTAATTAAATTAATTGGTATAAGTCAATGTTAGTATTTTGATATTAAAAACATCTCAAAAAATAAAAAATATTAAAGTACTTTAATATTACTAACCGACTTCAAAAAAGAAGAAGGTTCTCAATTCGGAAGTTTCTTTTATAAGAATTTCGGAAGTATCGGAAGTATGTTTACCGATTACTCAAAGACAAGGGGTCGATATGTTCTTTACACTTACGTTCGTTCGTTGTTATATGTTCAATATATCCAGAGATATGGAGATAAACACCTAAAACTTGGTACTGAAAATAACTAGCATAGCATTTAAAGTCTTTTTTATAGTTTTTTAAGCAATATTTAATTATAAACGTGAACATTTGTATGTTTGGTACCCAATCATGCAAAAAAGGATTAACGGATTTGACGTTCCGTTTCCGTGTGCGATGGCGCTTAGTGCAAGTTAGAAAATACGACTTATCAATCAAGATTTTAGAAGTTGTCCCTACAGCCGTTTTTAGGTTTTCGTAGCCGAATGGCAAAAAACGGAACCCTTATAGATTCGTCATGTATGTCTGTCTGTCTGTCCGTATGTCACAGCCACTTTATTCCGAAACTGTAAAGATTACACAGTTAAAACTTGGTAGGTGTATTCTGTGAACCGCTTTACAATTTTAATGCATAAATAAAAAAATGTTAAGGGGAATATGGAACTAAAACTAAAAAAAAAAATCATCAAACGTATACGTCTATATATACGTGTCTATAGTTGTTTCTATAACCATATTTTCTCAAAATCAATCATTTGAAAGACTTCTAAAGTGGTAAAATGTGTGTGTGTCCCCCCTCCCCTCTAACTTTTAAAGTAAGGGATTAAAAAATCTAAAAAAATATATGCTGTAGATCTCAACGACAATTGGTTTGAACGAGATATTGTCAGCATTTTTTGAAATATAGCAACCGCAAACATAACTTTGTTTTTCATACAAACTCTATGAAAAGCAAAGTAATTTTTTTGGTAGCGAGAAATCTATACTAATATTATAAAGAGAGAACATTTGTATTTTTGTATTTTTGTATGTTTGTAATGATTTGACTCAAAAACTACTTAACCGATTTAAAAAATTCTTTCACTAATACATAGAATGGACTTTCGGAATGAAAATAGACTATATATAATCCCGTTTAAATCAAAGGTACATTCGTGGAGACCTAATTTGCAACCTAAGTCGGCAAAAAAACGGTCGATTAAACACGTTTCTTACGAACGCTGCTTAATTGAAAATAGATAGAAGAATATTTTCTATGCAAGAGTTGTACAACTTAATAAGAGCTACAAAAAAGTCCGCGACAGCATATGTCTATCTCTTAAGGTTGACTCACAGTAACCATTTTAATCTTAAATTTTTTGTTCGGTTCATCCGGTTAGGTGCTAAGATACTACAGACAGACACACAGATACACACGTTAAACGTATATTACCCCTACATTTTGCGTCGTGGAACGGTGTAAGGTTACGGCGGCAGATGTCCTCCTTGATGGTAAGCTACTTTTTGGTAGATTTAATGATCCCACAACCACTGTACGAAAACTCATGATTCATGAATGCACATAAAACTTTCATTGGTAGGTATATAGCTAGGATTAGAACCAACGACCGTCGGGTCAGAATCAGGGTAACTATCCTTTACGCCAAATGGCCGTCCAATATCACTACGTAAGTATTATAAAACAAAGTCCATCAGCGCGTCTGTCTGTCTGTTCGCAATAATCTCCAATAGCTATTGAACGGATTATCATGCGGTTTTCACCAATAGCCAGAGTGTTTATAAGGAAGGTTTAGGTCCATAATTCGTTAAGGTTTTGTGTAAATTGGATGAAATATGACGATGATTGTTAAATATGTTCATATTTTATATTCGATGCAACAAACTGATGCAAATTTTGTAGGCGTATAGGTTCTACCCGTGCGAAGCCGGGGCGGGCTGCTAGTTATAGAGTATTTTATACTCTACTGAGTTACGGAACCCTACGAGTCCGACTTACACTTGGCTAGTTTATTTTAAATTTATAATGTATGTGAAAGATCTAAAAAAAACGTTCGTAGGCAAAAGCAGTTCAGAACAGGGATGAGAGGCGTACAAGCGGGAAGAGGCTAGCCCTGGGTGGGAATAAGCTGCAAATAATGATGATGCTGATAATGAAAGTTCTAATATTATAATATAATGTGAGTATTACTTACTGTCTGTTCTGATCCGCCGCAACTTCCTATCTAGTAAAACCTACCAATAAAATAAAATTATCCACACGAACAAACAGGCTCCGATACAGCAAAATAGAAGCATTGTTCCAGTAGGTCGCTTTATTGAAACCGACTATTACCTATACTGGGAACCAGTTCTAATAATAGTTAACCGTTAAATAGCCACGCGTGTCAATGATCACTGAACACTCGCGTTCGGGTCAAAAAGGCCCGGGATCGGGACCGAACGCCGAAGATCAAATGTTTGACCTCTCGCTCGTGTCTTTTGACCCTTTGCTACCCTCTTGTTAGATACAAGATACTGGTTTTACAAGGGTCACTCTGAACGTCTCATATTGTCTATTTTAATAAAAAATATTCTGTTGTTAAAATGTAAATGAGATATGCTTACACAGGATCGTAGCTACGAAGGTTAACCTCTACGAGAAGAACATCTGTTTTAAGTAGCATTTTACTCATATCTGCGCATGTTTTTTTTAATCTTCATTGATCGTAAATGTACTCAAAACAGTGCGTAATATTAACAGAAAATGCTGTTTAAAAAGCGACACTCGAAAAATAAAAGCGTACAAAAAAACCCACATTTAAAAGTCATGAGTGCTCATTGTGAAAGTGATAATGACATTGAACATTAAAATCCGATAAAAGCATCCCATTGACCGGCGCCCGTAACAGAAAAAAAAATCGACAACAGACCCGATAAACATGCGAAAATTGCCGACTGACGTTATCCTATTACGTCATCATTCCATTCATGAAAACGATGGCGAAAAACAATCGCATCGAAACACGTGTTAAACGAGGCTATTATACGCCCGAAAAATATTAATTATTAATTAACACGCGACGAATTAAAATATTTTTATTGACGCCAAAAGGCAAAAAGTCGGGAGTTAATTCTGCGGCCGCGGTGGCATTGTTTGCGGGCCGCGCGTATAAAAAAGCCGAAACGAGTCCGTGGAAAAAAAATACAGACGAAACGGCGGGAAATAAAAAGCGTGGCCGTGCGGAGCACGACCGTGATTTAAAAATAAAAAAAACATCGGACGTCCGTAATGAAATCGAAAGGCGGTTCGTCGATAGCCATTGGAAAAAGGTAAAAGAAGAGCGCCACTTTCGCGCGTGAGAATTTTGGCTTTTTGGCTTCGGACGCGGTTTTCTGGCTGCGGTGCTACTGAGGTTTCTGGGTTGATAGAAGATTTTTGTTGTTTAAGGGTTAACCCATCATCGTCATGTATACCTAAGTGTTTTTTTATACTACGTATATGCGCTTGACCACTATCTCACCTGATGTTAAGTGATGATCTGTTTGATCTGACTGACTGCTAGTTTACCGAGTATTGAGGATTTTAGGAGTGTGTTGTCCATTTCAGTACCGGACGCTTGTGTTGTAAAAGGTGGTTGTTACGCCACACAATACTTGTTAAAGTGCTTAGTAATTTTTGGGATTCCGTACCCAAAGGGTGCCAATGAGAGTCTATTACTAAAACGCTGCTGTTCGTCTGTCCGTCTGTCTGTCTCAAGGCTGTAGCTTCTGCGGTCACGGTTGCCTATGAACACTTGCAACACTAGAGGTGTCACTCATGCGTTGCCGACCTGTCAAGATTCTTTTAACGCCTCTCCCGAAGGACTCCGTGGTATAATTGCGTAGGGCGGGACTAGTTGAGCAATTTTTCACTTGATCGATCATAGCTTCTCAACAAAAAGCCTTAATGGCTTGTAATACATACTGAGAGTTAAGTTAGTTATTTCTTTTCAAAGTGCCCATAGAAATTTAAGACATTTAAGAGCTACAGCTGTATAAGTAAAGAAAGTCAGAGATGCTCTACGTATCCCATAAGCGAGGTAAGTTGAGTATGGGGCAAATTGAGCAATTAGAATTTCTAGACAAACCATGGGTTTAATGTACAATACTAGACATGAAATGAAATTTGTATTTGACGTACAACTTTTTATTTATAGTCTTCTGTGACTTAACAGTGACACTACAAGTAATTCACATTTAATATTAAACCAAAAAATAGAATCAACAAAAACTCAACTTATCTCAAGCCAAAATTTTGGATTAAACTCAGTCTTTCCACTTAAAATCAGACTTGACCATAACCCATTGATGGATTACCACCTTACATAATAATATCTTTAAAAATCTTGTCAATGTCATCCATTTGATATCCAATTCTTTGGTGTACTTGAGCAACTATTGCTAAACTGATTAAACAAAAGTGAGGTTATGAAAAAACTATTAGGATTACATCCAAAATCTTTATACATATCAAAAACATACTACATTTATCAAAGTTCAAAACTTACCTGATTGAAAATGGATAATATTTGACTCGTAGAGACAAAATATTCCCATTTAATTTTTTTTTACTTTTTGGTCGCAAAATGAACAAACCGTGCATGTAAGTACTTAACTCGATCGACAAGTCGCCACAGGCAGTCGTGCGAAGATTTCCCTTCCCGCAACCGCTTCTTTCCGCTAAATGATGCATTAGGGTGCGGTGTATAGTTTCTGAGATATTTCGATTGCCCAACTTACACCTATGCTCAACTAGCCCCGCCCTGCCCGTCGGAAAACAGCACACGGGAGCTAGTTCCACATTTTACAAGTATAAATGAACACTACCTAGACCTACATACTCTGGTATAGATAGTACTGGAATAAACTCTTCCATTTAATTTCTTCCAATCAAATACTTAGATATACCACATTAAAATACAACAGCCTAAACATTTTATCTACTTGAAAATTGTTCAAATAATCGCCTATTAATTTTAATTCAAATACTAATTAACAACTCCGGTGCGACAGACTAAATTGCCCGCTTTGCCCGGTTCTCGCACGGTTTTGCCCAGCTTAGGCCTATGGGCCCAATTCTGCAATTTGTATTTATTTACATACATACATTTAAAAAAAATCACGTCGGGGTAGGCAGAGACTACTTCTTTCCACATGCTACGGTCCTGATATACCTCTTTCTGTATTTATTTAATGCCAGATACATAAACGAGAATAATAATATTATAATAATAACACATTAGTCGATTGAGGTACCGGGTTCTGTACGCTTAGTAGGCGGATTTTTTTTACATAGTTTTAAAAAGGCCTAATTATTTCTGTGGTAATTCGATCTAAGTAGTATGATCTGGCAATTTAAAAAACATGTACCAAAACTTACTTAGATGCTAATAGGTAAGGTACTGAAAAATAGCAGGCTAAAACTAATTTGAAGTTATACTGAAGCCTGAGTTCTTGATAGAATTGTATTTGACAAACGAAGAATCACAGGTATATATAAGCATACATCATAATATATTTCGCAAGCTAGGTTATTAAACGAAATCTCTAACGACACATTGAGGTCCCATTGACGCAGTGGAAGAACCACCCTCAAGTTAGAAAATATGTCGTCAAACATTTAATGTATTCTGGCAGCTGTTCTTGTAAGAGCCAGTTCATGGGAACTGGCTCTTACACTCTGATGGCAGAAAACCACATTTTGAATGCTGAATTAATTCGTGAGCTATTTCGTCATGAAAACATTTTCGACTAGATCCATACATTTTTTGTTATGTGGTAAGTGTCAAAAGTTTCCCAAGTATCGAAGCCGAGCCGATGAAAAGGCACTTTTCGAATCCAACTTTGTTTTCGAAATATTACGAATAGCCACGAGCAGAAGTAGTTATAAGGCAATTAAATTGTAATTTTATTTTCCATACAGGGCGAGTTGTCCTGTTGATAATTATAAGTAATATACTTTAGGTATAATTATATTATAAATTATTCCCACAATGTAAGTAAGCTTCAAAAAATTTAATAAATATTAAATTCAAATTATATTCTGCTAACGTCCACTCAGGGCTCGTTCATATTAGTTCTTTACGTCTCCTTTGCTTATAAATACGAATAGATATAATAAAAAATCAAATACAATGTTGACTACAAGGTACATATTTAATTGTGACTGTGTGATTTTGAAAGGCATCTTTCGGGAAGAGATAAGATATTTAATTTAATAATTATAGTTATGAACAAAAATAACTTCAAAATTACAGACTACACAAGGGAAAATTCTCATTAGAACTTTGAACGTAACTCAAATATAATGTTGTAGTAGAATTAGGTCCCCACAGTCTCGCCAAAAATATTCTTCGCGCCGACCACTCCATTAATTACAATTTTCATAACAACTTTGCGCTTAATTTTCACAAAAATGCTCGATTTTCGAGCATTTTTGTGATTTTGTGCTCGGAAATTTTAGTTAATTAAGTAAATGGGTAATCTTTATTAAGTCGGCTTAAGGAATTATATTTTGAGTATATTTATTGTCAGCCTAATACTCTTTATAATATGTACTTTCTAACGTCAGTCAACTCATTCAAATTCAATTTACTTAAGCACAATGTTTTTTCAAACATTTAATAAAACCATGAAAGTTTATTCCAGTAAAACAAGATCACAAAGTAAACCCATTACCCACAAGGTATTTTAAAAAGAAAATAATTTCCATAACATTTTTATGACACCTACAAAAATTTGCTTATCAACGGGGACTTTCGGGCGAAAATGTGATTAAAAATATAAAAAGGAACTCATTATACTTCAGCACCGTCAGCTACCTAACCCTTCAAAGGCCTCCCTAATATAAAAGACCCTCCCACGCCTCCCTGGGTCATAAAGGTCCATCCCTTCAAAATATTCTTTCACGTGCTCCCGAAATTCTCGAACAAAAAAGAAAACGCTGTATCACGGTCGTTTTTAATTTTAACCCAAACGATGCCATTGGAGGCATTTACCGTGGACCATTACCGTGTTACTATCGGCGCGTGCATCTTCTGCGCTAAATGAGCGGGAAGGGTTAGGGTCGCTATATTTAAGGCTTGATTACAAAATGGTGTGTGTAAGTATCATGATTTATGATTATTCATACAAAGAAATCTTAATTCTAGACTCAGATTCAGCTAGTTTTCTGTATCAACAATTTCAATGCTCAACTTTATATGAATGTGTGTAAAGTTTATGAATGATTTAATGTCGTTTAAAAAACCAACTAAAACGACTTTAATTGCTGCGCTAGCATGTATATATATATATATATATATATATGCATATAATGTAACAGGAAAAGAACGACGCTCGCCTGATGGTAAGCGATGACGTCTACCTATTACAGATACAGTGGCATGCAAAATAGGACTGCCAGAATGTTGCATGTCACTGCACCTGTTACCTTGAGACATAAAGATGTTGAGTCTCACATGCCCTGTAATTTCACTGGACACCTTGCCATTTCAACCGAAAAACATTCCTATTTAAATTAATTGGCAAAGTGGTGGTACCGCCCCAGGCGGACTAGCAGAAGTCCTACCACTGTCGTAATATTTAACAGCAAGTTTGATGTGTTAATCTCCATATCTCTGGAGATGCTCATCAAGATCTCATTGAATTTACAATAGATCCAAACGCGACGTATACAATACGGGAAGATTCATGGGAATCGTACACTTATTTTCAATATTTCCCTTTTACCAAACAAAAAATAATGTATCAAATCGATTTAATAAATTATGTTGTTCTGCGGTAACAAATATAACTGCATAAAAAAATACAATCTTTTTAAAAAAAATAAATATAGAGAAGCAAACCAGCAAGTGGTCCACCTGATGGTAAGTGGTTACCGCCGCCTATTAACACCTGCAATATCAAGGGCAATACTGGTGCGTTGCCTGCTCTTTTGAAAGAGGAATCTGTTAACTCTCCTTTTGAAGCAACTCAGATCAACCTTCTGTGGGCAAAACATTGGGAGGATAGTCATTCCACATCTCGCATGTACGCAGAAAGATCAAACACCATGTCTCTATAATATGAGGGTGAGAAGGTGAGATCACATCAAAAATCAGAGCATTTCCCATAATAATATCTATAAATAACCGGCCAAGTGCGTGTCGGGCCACGTGCAGTGTGGGGTTCCGTAGTAGCCCGTTATTCAATGTAAGTCGTTACCCGTTATAAACAAGCAACTACTTCGTCTTTGTCACTTTAAAGGATTTAATCTAAGGATTTTGTATTTGGTACAAAATTATCCAACACCCAAGTTTAACGACTATTACTGCTAAACTAATAAAGTTATCTTATCCGCTATAGTTTTCCTTTAAAGTTCATGAAATGCACTATTATCACGAATTTTTCCAGATATTTCAAGCCAGCAGTTTAGCTTTTAGAGGGGGGGGGGGACGCCCTACTAGAACAAAAATTTGCACTTTAAAGTTTAATATTTCGTAAATAAAGCATTCAATCGAAAAATGGAATTAGCAACCCTTAAGTTATTTTAAAAGATCTATTCAACGATACCCCACACGATGGAGTAGACGACGAAAAAAAAAATCATCCCCACTTCTCATGTAGGGGAGCTACACTAAAAAAATATATTTTTCAAACTTTTATTTCACCACTTTGTTGGCGTAATTTATACACATACCCTTACAAAATTACAGCTGTCTAGTATTAACGATATCTTAGCAAAACCTCGGACAGACAGACAGACAGACATGACGAAACTATAAGGGTTCCTTGTCAGGACTACGGAACCCTAAAAAGACTAAGCGAACCAACATCGCGACGAAGACTCAACGGTTCAAGTGTATTAGTCAGCGTCGCGTCGTCGACTACACTAATGGCTCTTCTCTGCAGGGAGTCAAGTGGTTGCAGCTGATACTTTGGTGCACCAATCCAGAGACGCGAGCAGTACTAAAATACCGGAATCCTGCAAGCCCCATTTCATAGACAAAAAAATATTAACGCTAACGTCAATATATATATTTGAAATGTGCAAATTTGTACGTAAATATATAAATTTCTTTTCTAAAAAAAAAGACGGTCCAAGAGGAGACAAAACAAGGTTTAAATATAACATCATTCATCCCGGCTCTAAAATGAAAATTCACAGTTCTGGTACATATGTGATGGCGGTACAGATATTTAATAAGCTTCCCGACTGTCTCAAAGGTATAGAAAAGGACAGTGTTATCAATAAATATCTAAAAGACATGCTTATTAATAAAGCTTATTATACGCTCAATGAATACCTAAATGACAAAACATTAAAAATAAAGTAAACCGAAATAAAAATAAATTAATACAATATATTATGATAATGATAATACATATAATATGATTTAATTTTAATTACAATATTAATGATGTAATCTTTGTTATAAACCGGTCCGCTGGCTCTTAAAAAAGTTGCGATACCCTACCAGGGTTGTAGTGTGCCATTTTATATTTAAGACTACCTTAAGCAATGAAATGTTATATTATGAATGCAATAAACGATTGAGTATTGAGTACTCCATATTGAAAAATTGAAGAACATCCTCCTTTTTGTAGTTGGTTAAAAATAACATTCGCTAGAACTTTATTTAAATTGTAAAGCAAGCTGACCGTCTGAAAAAAAACAAGCAAACATTTAAAATATCACACATATTAAACAAAGATAATAAGTGTACGATTCCCATGAAACCCAAAGAAGCCGTGCATAAATTTTACTCAGTTTTTATTCATTATACATCTCCATACAGTATAAATATTTATATTCGGCCAGTGATTTGCATTTCAGCACTTGGCACCCCTTTGCCGGAGTCGGGACGGAAAAAATCTCAAAAATGACGGACGTTAGGGTAAATGGTGTGAAAAAATTACGCCTGTCGCGTCCAGCCACGGATATTAAGAGGGGGTTTAAAGTGGGGTGTGTGGTACCCCCCCACCTCAGCATTCTTGGGTTAATGCGTTTTGGTTTCTCAATTTGTAGACTGGAAAGAATTTTAATGACTTTTTCTTGTCAGAACAATGTATGGGTGGCATGGCATAATACACTCTTTTTTAACCGACTTCAAAAAAAGGAGGAGGTTTCTCAATTCGACCGTATATTTTTAATAATATCGTTTTAAAACTAAAAAAGAACCAACTTCAATGCCGCGCTATACATTTTCAGTAACAATTTTGAGGTGTGTATCTCAATATCTCTGGAGGTAAATCAGACTTCGATAAAATTACCATGGTACCACACTTGGAATATCTCCTTTCCAACAAAACAAGAATAATCCAAATCGGTTCATAAACGGCGCAGTTATCCGCGAACAAACATTAAAAGATATATATACGGTCGAATTGAGAAACCTCCTCCTTTTTTTGAAGTCGGTTACAAATATACTTCTCCTTTGATGTTCTGGAAGCGTTGTTCTAGCTTAAATACTACTAATTTCTTAATATTACTTTAACATCATAGTACTATGAAACGATTTTATAAAAAAAAATAGTTTGACTAAACTTGCAGGCGGAACCTACTGAAAGGTTGTTTGTTTGTTATTTTTTACAAAAATATTTATAATTTATTGAAGGAAAAGTCGTTACAAATCACAAAATTTAAACATATAAAGGAATGAAAGCGGTTTATACATTAATCGAAAAAGAATGAAAAAAAAACATAAGGTTCGTTAAATTTATTCAGTACGACAGTATTCAACCCGACTATACTATTGCGTTCATTTTTTTTTATATAACCACTTATGTTTTCTAAGATACTTCTAAAGCTTTAATGCAATTTTTGACGTAGCTCTCAGGTGCTAGAGAAGAAAATTGAATCTTCTACCTACAATATTACAGAGACAGTTTTCACAATTACAATAGAAAATAAATGTAAAAGATATTCCACCAAAAACATTTTAATGTAAAATATTGCCAAGACGAGACCATGCGGCTCGCACTGTCAAAAAGTTATCAGATCTCATGTACAGCCAAGCTTGTAACTCTACACGCCCTAACTGTACAGCTCTAACTTCACAAGCTCTACAACATAGTCAAAATATGTGGGTTGGTCATTTCGTTACTACAAGAACTTGTATAACAGAAAAGTAATGAACAGTGAATACATTTTTCACCTTACACCCATGTGAAAGTAGCAAAATGGCCGTTTTGAAAGAAGACGAGTTTGAATAGTAGTACAAAATAATACAAAATGCTAAAATGCTCGACCACATCACCACTTACTAAGTTAGTGATCAAACATTAGGCTATACTTATGATATAATAATTTAAGATCGTTTAAAAAACTAAAAGAACCGACTTCAAACGTCGCGCTAGTCAAAGTAGCCAGTAGACGTAGTAACTATTACATAATCTGTGCCAGTAGTTAGTAGTACGAGTAAGTCGTCGAGATAAGTAAATGCGTCGTAATACAAATGTTGATATATTAAAAACGGCTCGGCCGATTTCGTTACAATTTAAATGGGACTACCTGTGAAGGGTACCCTTTAAAACAAAAACAAAAAAAAATTTAAAATCGGTTCAGGCATCTTCGTGTAATCGGTGAACATACATTAAAAAAAAGGTTCCGACGAATTGAGAACGTCCTCCTTTTTGAGAAGTCGGTTAAAAAAAAGACAAGCAAGATTTCACCACCATCAGATGCGATGTGTCAGGCGTGTGAGGCTGTAAAATTAAATACCGCAAAGGAAATATTTATCGTATCCACCAGATATTCAAAAACTTCAAAATATCTATGCACCATCGTCCCCCAATTATTTAAAACGCTCCATTTAAAACACTACTGACAGGAACGTATTTAGCAAAGGATCCGGCTATTTGACGAGGCTTGCTTAATTTCAGCGTTCTTCCTGCCTAATGACTAGTAAACACAGGCCAAAGGGGGTTCGTAAATGAGGCCCCGATTATTTGCCCCTAAAATCGGCCTGTCGCTATGTAGCTCTGAGTCAGTACCTGGGATCACAGAAATGGGAATAATAAGGATTCCCATTTCTATGCCTGGGATATTTTTTCTAAGAAGTAGTGATATTTAGTATCGCTGTATATCGGCTGTAATATGCTTAAGTTTCGCGCGAGTATACGTTGCTTTTCATCTGAAGCGAGGTCACGCGGTCAGACCGTAAGATTCCCGTATTTTTTCGATGTGTCGATCATTTTAAATCAAAAAGCGAATAATAATTATTTGCGTTGCTGTAAACCGGTAAATAAAAAACTAAAATTATAAAGAGTCGAAGACTTCAGTGGCGTATCTTGGGAGAGGCCTACGTCCAGCACTGAAATGACACGGGCTGATTATGATAGCGTAGAAAATGTAGCGTCTTTACTCCGCATGGATGCACATTTTCGAGTGATATCAGCATTTGAATCCTACTTCCTACTACTATTCTATTTTTTTTTAGATAAAGAGATAGCAACCGTTTGTGTTCTATCTCGCATGATATTAAGTGACGATGGTAACAAGACTAAAATCTTACTAATATTATAAATTAAGTTATGTTGGTGAGTATATAGATGCCAAATTACATCCAAATCCTGTTCAATCGTTTAGAAACTTTGGCATGTATAATATTAATATAATAATACGCGGAAATTACAAGTTTTAGTATAAAAGTAAAAGCCGTCGCGGCGCATTTTTAAGTTTCTACCACAGACTTCTCTACTCACTACATATAATAAATCCTAGGTTTGTAGTTACTACTAAAATTCAATAGGTCAGTAACAAAAACCAAAAGTTCATGTAATTGTTCAATTAAAATGTAATTGTAAATGTAAATGTAATTGCACTTTTAAAAAATTAAAATCAAACTAAAATTAAGGGATGTCCGTTTGGTAAAGTGTCAAGAACGCTGGCTGCTTTCCCGCGTTCAATAGCTGAAGAAATTCTTTGTGCTTGGAATGAGCCAGCCCTTTTGTCACCGGTGGCATCGACAAGGCGTGGAGCAATTTTCTTAAAGTTCATGTACTGTATCTAACCCTCCAGTGTATTTATTTACCCGCACCTCCTCCACTAATTGATGCCCGGGCCTTTTTTACCCAAGACCGATGTAATAGCCCCCTTCCAGTGAAATATCTTTTTCGGTTTTTACAAACGTACCCTGAAGGGTATGTTTGCAGAAATCCTGTGTAGTCGATCGTGAAAAGGTTCCATGGGTCCCATATTAGCATAGGGGCTTGGGGAACTGTAATATTTAATGTGGAAGATTTTCTATTGAATTCATATACCTACATACAAGGTTGGTCCTACGGCTTTGTCCGAGTAGCTCGTAAGAAGTTACTTGAAAAACTTGAGCTTCCAATTTAACCCCATGTGGACATGAATTTTTTTCTCAGTATGTACCACAGCTTTACAAAAAATAGATGCTCTAAATATATTATACTAGCTATGCTCCGCGGCTTCACTCGCGTTAAAAAGTATCCTATGTGATTTTCTACCGTATTAGCGATCACTATAAAAAATTCAGCGAAATCGGTGCAGCCGTATGACAGTGAGGAGGACAAAAACAAACAAATAAACAAACTGACTTTCACATTTATAATATTGGTGTTGACTTGCTGTGCCCCGCGGCTTTCTAAACAGACTCAGGGAGGGACTTCCATTTCTTGGCGGAACTGTTTTTTTTTATTTAGTAAAAACAATTGGCTTCCGACAAAGGTGACAAAATCTATTATTGTTTTGTCGACTCTATGTAGGTAGTACATAAAACAGTTTTATTTCCATTATTATTTTAAATATAGGTACATATAAATGCGTATTCGTTTTATTCCACATTTTACATAACACGCTTCGGTAGTTATGGAACAGCCCCTCAAACCTTTCGGGAGTATTAAAACAACAAATTTGTTTAGAAAAGGGGATTCGTTCAGAATTACCACGGAAATGTACTAAAACCAGTAAGGGCTTATTTGCTGAATTGTGACAAGATTTTTTTTATTTCAGGGTTCCGTAGATACATATTACATACATACATACATATACCTGAAAATCTTTAAGGTACCTTAAAGGTTTCAGGTGTATGTATGTAATTTTTCTATGTGTTCGCATCGAAAAATTCTTGAGATTTGTTAATTGTGTGCATTACAATGGTTACTACAACATCAAATAATAATAATTAAGATTGACTTCAATGCCCCGCGAGTCAATTTCAGTAGCAAGTTTGATACGTTTCTCATCATATCTCTGGAGATAATTATCAGATCTCAATAAAATTACAACAGGACCACTTCGAAAACGTATCCTACCGATTACAAAAAAAATCATTCGAATCGAATCGAATTGACGGAGGAATCGCGTAACATACAAAAAAAACATACAGACGAATTGAGAACCTCCTCCTTTTTGGAAGTCGGTTGAAACCTAAATTATATTAAAAATAAAATAGGGTCTCCATACAAAAAAAAACTTATTTTGCTGCAATTTTTGTCGGAACTCTACGTGTGCGAGTCCTACTCGCACATGGCCTGTTTATTATTTCTGATAGGCCACTATCTCACCGATTATGTGGTGGAAAACAAACTTATAGATTGGTGGAAAATAGTTAACACGTTAGGCATCGAATATTCACTCTGACCACGGTAATATAATAATACTGACCATCGACTTCATAACAATTTCATCATAATAATTAAAAAAAAAAAAATAATTTGCTATGAAGTCGATGATACTGACCCTCAAGGGTGTGCATCACCGTAAAGATATGGCGGCAGATTTTCTCCTTGATGGTGGTAAGCTACTTTAGTTTGGTAACAAGTCAGGCGGAATATCTATATAATACCATCTATCTACCTTACTGTTTCTCAATGTACTGCATCGTCACTGGCGTATAATTTAGGTGTAATTTACATGTGTCGACTTAGCTCAGAGTGATTGATGACATTGGGATATTATCAGGAAAGGATCCCGTGGGGCCTCCCAGGAGGAGGTAGGTGAGGTCATTAGTGAGCGTGTAAGCCTAGTATGGAACAACACAATTATCTTTTGGCTTTAGGAATAAGGTGGAACTGAAGCTTACAGTACTTGGATACTACAAGGAATTACTTGCCTGTCTGAGTATACCTATGTTCACGATGGCTGAAATGTAGTCCAAGTATAAAATAGATGAAAAAGTAATGTAGAAAACTGGACTGCCTATGCAAGCGAAATCACCCACTTTTTTTTGTTGGACAGACAATTTATGTTTCGCATGGTAGTAGGACACTATCTAGTGTCCGCCCAGATACCACCCATAAGTTAGATAATCTGTCGCCAAAACATCTAATGTGTTCCAGCAGCTATCCTTGAGAGCCAGTTCCCAATCTAGGCCTAGCGTGCTTACCATCTTCGACCGCATTATCACTTACCAACAAGTGAGATAATGATCAAACGTTAGACTATAAGATAAACATAATAAAACTTGACCACTATCTCCCTGTAGAGTCTAAGATGGAATCGTGTTTGTCTGGAAATGGAAGACGGAAAAGAATTGACAAAAAGAAAACTCTCGTTCTGCCATTCCAAAAGCCTTGCTGTCGACGAGGAACACTGTCCCAAGAGACTCAGTTCATAGACTAGTTTGTAAGAACAGGAAACCATTACCATTGCAACGTATATCTATATATACGTTGCAATGGGTAATATATGGGCAATATAGGTTTCCTAGCAAACAAATCCAGCCACTCGTAACTGAAGATATTAGTTTTAGAATGGAAAATGTACCGATTTTTCTGGAATAAGTTGTCTTTTAGTCAAATCAAGATCTGGTTAGTATGTCCAAAGATATAGAGACAAACTCTTCGAAACTTGCTACTGATAAATAAGATAAACAAAAACTAAAACAACCGACTTCCACGCCGCGCGAGTCAGTTTCAGCAGCAAGTTTAAGACGTTTATCCTCATATCTCTTCTGAAGATACTTATTAGATCTTGATAAAATTTAAATGGGACCTTGAAGTTGAACCCTACCAAAAAAAAATCATTGAATGATCGGTTCACAATTGGTTGAAAAAAAACATCAGACGAATTGAGAACTAACCTCCTCCTTTTTGAAAGACGGTTGAAAATTAATTGCACGACTTGTTATGTAGGTTTTTTAAATTTTGTTAAGGATTATAGTGATCACTTTCAGTATCTATCTCTAAAAACCACAAACAAATTGAACAAGCTATTCTAAATCAAGTATTTGTCTAAACAAATCAATAGCAAAATTGGTCTAAACTCCTAAACCAATACCGGTGAACCGCAATTTAATCTAACTCGCCACAATTAGATGTAATACAAATGGCTTCTAAATTACCTAACATACCTAAAACATAGTGTGAGAGTGAGAGTGGAAACGATGACGTCACAATGTGTCGGTGATTAGAACATTAGCGAAACCGCTCTGCTAGACGGTACGGTGCGCAAAAAAGTGGGAAAATGTCTGTGAGCTAATCTTTTTAATAAGTTTCGAGTATCTTGCTATTATACTAAGTGACGGATAAAAGAAGTTTTTTTTTCTTATAGCATAGATAAAACCTATCTCACCTGTTTGTAAAGAAGATGCTGTCGACAGTGGTAGCATGCTAAGCCTAGAGCCTTTTTGAACTGGTTTTTAGGGACATACTAATAATTTTTAAATATATTTTTTTAATTATTAGATAGGTAATATTATAATTACGAAAGTGTGAAAATGAAATGTGAAATTTGTGTGTATGAATTAGGGTTTTCTACCAGGTACCCGAATCCGGGTATAGCCGGGTATTTGAAATGTTTAGTACCCCGGTACTATTTTATTGTACCCGAGTACCTAATTTGATATAATAATTTATCATTTCATCATTCATTATCATTAATAATTAATCATTTATCGGAAAACTATTACCTTAATCTATCAACTGATAGTGAAAGAGCTTTTTCCACCGCCGGAAATTTTGTTATAATATAATTCTATTATAATAATACCTATTACCTATTATTTTATTACCTATTCTTTAAATATATAACATAACAAAAACTTTTTAATGTTTAATGTGTATAAAAGTATTTTGAGTTCTTATCTTAATCACTTTACTTGACTTACTTAAACTCACACACAGTTAAAACTCCTTGGTATCTCCTCTTCTTTGGAATCGATTTAAAATTACCAGGTGTCCATCGTTGGGCAACGACTTCCCCGCATGAAAACCACGCAACTTTATCCTATGCTGGACCAGTATTTGCTGAAGGTATCAAACTCTTATTGCTATCTCTTGCATGATCTGTCCAAGAATCTACTCGATTAATAAATATTGTTTATATCATATAGGCTAGCGTATTACCACTCTCTCACCTGTTGGTAAGTGATGATGCGGTCGAAAATGGTAAGCACGCTAGGCCTAGAATGGGCACTGGCTCTCAAGGTTAGCAGCCGGAACACATTAGATGTTTGGCGACAGATTTTCTAACTTGAGGGTTAGCTGGCCAGACGGACACTACCTATAGTTATGTCCTACCACCATGCGGGGGTTGGAAGTTTCTTAACGATGTTGTTCCTTCACTGGAGGGCCACTGTAAAAAGCTGACATAATTTTTTCTATAGAAAAATCTATTGGCGCACGGCGGGGATTGAACTCGTTACCTCTGGCATCAAAGCCGACCATTCTCCCGCTACACCACTAGGCCCTCAAAAAAAAGCTTCTGAACTTGAAAGCCTGATTTTTCTGCTAACCATTCTGTTCATTCAAGACCGTCCGGGTGGCGGTAAATGTGTCGATACCCCTCATTGATTGCCCAACACTACCAATTACCGGTACTGGCCGTTAGAATTCAATACCGGCAGTTAAAGGCTGTACCCAGTCCTGCATTTGTGTATCATTGCGGTTCCAAGGTCATAAATACATTTGGTTTGGTGGAAATATAACTCTTTATAGCTTAGCTGTTGTTGAGGGCTTTGAAAAGTATCCTATATCCTGATTCCTGATAATATTTATATTAAATATCCGTAGAAATAAAAGTAAAACGGCGATTATTATGATTATATAAGTACTTAGATTGTTAACTGTGCTTCCCATCTTCGCAGAAAAGGCACCACACACACTGTCCGACAAATACACCATGCAAAATAGAAGTGCACGCTTTATTTAATGTTTTCACCTTAACATGGTTGCATGCGGCTAAAATCCCTCGTAGTATCGTTGCAAAAAAAATCTGCTCGATCTGTCATCATTATGAATTATTTTTCACTGTTTAGCAAGTTTAACGCCACAAAAGTGTTTGCAACTTTTAAAATCCCAATCGGAGATCTTATATTTATAAGGTCTTTATTTACATAGATTTTCATCAATTTTATACTGCCTTTGTGAACTGTCAGAACTAGAAAATTATTATTTATTATATTAATTTATTATGTAAAGCAAGAAAATATTTAGTATTTTTGACAAAATAGCCCCCAGATTCTCAAACATTCGTAAATCTATTCGGATTAGGAAGATTCATTTTTAGGGTTCCGTAGCCGAATGGAAATAGATTCGTCATATCTGTCTGCCTGTCTGTATGCCTGTCTGTCAGTATATGTTGCAGCCACTTTATCCCGCACCTATTCAGACTACACAGTTGAAACTGTGACACACTATTCTGTAAACAGCTTTACGATTTTTATACAAAAATTTAAAAAAATAAAAGGTTTAAGTGAGGCTCTCCCCTAAATGAAAAAAAAAAATATTTTTTTTCATCAAAACTATATAAAGAATCTGTAAAGATCTATAAGTCAATAGATAGGTCTTTAAAAATGACATTGAGGTTTCTAATTCCATTTTTACTCAAAGTAAATAATTTGAAAAGTTAGACACTTCTAAAGTGGTAAAATTTGTGTTCCAATTAGGGTTCCATAGCTGAATGGCAAAAAACGGAACCCTTATAAATTCGTCATGTCTGTCCGTCTGTCCGTCCGTATGTCACAGCCATTTTATTCCGAAACCATTAGGACTGCAGTGCAGAATTGAAACTTAGTAGGTGTATGTAGATGTATTGTAGATGTATTCTGTAAACCGCTTTCCGATTTTTTTACAAAAATACCAAAAAAAAAAGTTTAAGGGGGGGTATCCCACACATGGAACTGAAACAAATATAAATTCTTTTGTTCAAACCTATACGTTTGGGGTGTCTATGGATAGGTGTTTAAAAATGACATTGAGGTTTCTAAAATCATTTTTTCTCAAAGTCAATTAATTAAAAGATAGGCGCAACTAAAGTTGTAAAATGTGCCCCCCCCCCCCCCTCTAACTTTTAAAGTAAGGGAGTGAAAAATCTAAAAAAAATATATTCTGTAGATCAATAAAAACTTTCAACAAAAATTGGTTTGAACGAGATACAGTCAGCAGTTTTTGAGATATAGCGACCGCAAATATAACTTTGTTTTTCATACAAACACTATGAAAAACAAAGTTATTTTTGTAGTATACTCTACTGTGTTACGGAACCCTACGAGTGCGAGTCCGACTTTCACTTGGCCAGTTTATTGAACTTATAGATTTTAAATCGGAGGCAGGATGCACGGCGAGCGCCCCACACTCGAGAACCTGAAGTAGGCCTTCGGATGAGGCCGAAACATATGTCGAACGCTATATCGATTTTAAATCTATAAATTACCAAAGTCTAATTTCATCGACTCATCGATCTTTTTGAACTAAAAGATGTTCAATTCATTTTATTTATTTAGTGACTCGTCACACAACACCACACAAATGGATATTCTTTTCAAAAACAAATTTAAATTTTAGTTTGCTAGCTTTTTATTAAATTGAACGGTAATCCTAAATTCTGAGGCATTTGGCCCGTCCCTTCAGTGAGTGAAAGCAACGCCTTGACCTCACTGCTACAAATACCTACTGTGTTTATGTACTGACAAGTACTTGGTTGTCAAACTTTGTGGTGTTATGGGCATTAGGCTAGCCGAATCTAGGAAGGGTTGTCACAGGGCATGGATTTTAGTAGCTGACGACAATTAAAGTAAATTTCACCCGTTCGAAGCCGGGATAAGTTGCTAGTTGTATATTCACTAGGTACTGTGCATTTTTTTTACATTTAGACCCATTGACTTAAGATTGTGTGCTGTTGGTCAGTCAGCCAGTTAATTACACAAAGTTTTTATTATGTAGATAGAAGAAGATTAGATCATTTACATTTATAATCATACTAATATATTATGTATGTATTCACATATTTTTATTATTTGTATATTACTCGTACATGCTAAGAGGCTATACATTTAACTCTGGAGGCTTGTTATTAGCTTTTTGTCACTGTAAAGCAGTGACAAAAAGCTAATAACAAGCGTTAGTTTTTTTGAAATATTAGCTGTAAAACTAAATATCAACCAATTTACAGCCGTTTGAACCAGTTCTTGCATAGAGTACCAGTAAGTTTATTAATTATGTCACTGAAGTAAAATTATTCCCAGATATTCTAAGAAAAGATTTTGTTTCATATTTTCAACAGGCATTCCTTTTGACAGATTTACTGGCTATGGATAAATAGTTGAAGCCTAGAAGATATCAACAAGAAGTTATAAACAGACCCAGTAAGGGTCGTTCAGCTTGAGAACCACTGTCCCCCATAGAGAGTGAGAGTGCTGTTAGACTGGTGTTAGGGTTATATAGCGTTACTATACTAATACCTACATACTACAGTAGTAGGTTGGTACCTTTAGTGTGAACTGTACTGTATAATTATTATGGTTGAAATGGTCCGCTTACAACACACATTTAGGGATGACTTTAATAACTATTGTAGAGTAAAAGTTACTTTTACTTTTACAATTACTTCCACAATACTTTTTTCCATAGATGGTAGGAGTATTATATCGATATTCTGCCTGGCTTTATAAAAAAGTAGCTTACTACCATCAAGGATAAAGTGTGCCGCCACTTGTGCCGCCATAACCTTACGGTGTTTTGGCAGTACAGACCATTCTAGGCCTAGAGTACTCACCATCTTTGACCACATAGCTTACCACCAGGCGAGATAGTGGTCAAACGCTAGCCTATCAGATATAAAAAATGATTTGTGTTGAGCATGTGTTTTTTTTTTAATTATACTTGATAGGCTATCGTTTAAATTACTTTTAAATATGTGGGTATTTCAAAGTCAAAGCATTTATTCTGTTTATAGGCAATAAAAAATATTAGCACTTACACAATATTAACATTATGTAAATATTCGAATAAGGCAAGTTTAACTTTGATTACTAGTAGAAACCATTTAACGCTTTGAATTTAAAATGCAAAGTTGATCATTTGATTCCCATCAATTTATGGACGTCACAAATGTCATTGACATCAATTTCCTGTAATATAACCTCTCCTAAATATGATATCTAGATGTAGTTAATATTTAATTTTAAAAAATATACGGACAAATTAAAACAACGTAACTCAGATAGTGAACAGTAAGTAGGTACCAATACGATAGGTATGATAGGTACTTACTTTTACAGGCGCATATTTAAGAAAACTAGAGTCGTCTATATAATAAACCAATGCCGCTAACAAAGAACCCCCCCCCCCCCCCGAGCCTAACTCCGGCCCTGACAGAGAGTGAAAACCGCCATTAAATATGTTTATTTAGAACTGCTATTACTATGGTAATTCAAGTTTAATTTACCTTTCACTAAAACTTAACTTTAACTAGTTACGGGACATCATAAATGCGAAAATCAATAGTATTTGTTATATACTTCTTCACAGTTAAACAGCTAATTGTTTTAGTTAAAGTGGCTCCGTAGCACATAATAAATAATAATACAAGTAGGTACCAGTAGTATGTAATTTAACTAATAAAATCAATCAGCTTATTCGTATGTCTAACGTAATAACATGTCTAATCAAAGAGTACTGTGTTTTTTCATCCAACTTCCAAGAAGGAGGAGTTTCTCAATTCATCTGTATGTTTTTTTTTGTATATATGTTACGCGATTACTCCGTCAATTGTTAACCGATTTGAATGGTTCTTTTTTTAATTGGTAGTGTACATTTTCAAAATAGTTTCATGTTAATTTCATCGAGATCTGATAAGTATCTCCAGAGATATGATAATAAACGTCTCAAACTTGCTACCGAAACTGACTCGCGCGGCATGGAAGTCGGTTGTTTTAGTTTTTAAACTATCTTAATTATTTTAATTCTAGTTGACCACTATTTTATCTGATGCGAAAAGACTATGTGGTCCAAGATGTAACATGCTTGCCATGTAGATGCCTATTCACTCGCTATTTGAAGACCCGAGAAGATGTCAGGAAACAAACTCAGAGAAAAAAATCACTCCTTGATATGGTAAATGTGAAAAAATTACGCTTTGTTCTTTAAATGTAACTATGACCACTAGAACAAAACAGGCCTCTAAAAGCACCCTATGTCCGGCCCTGGTAGAGAGCGAAAGTGGCTATTAGAACAACGTTAGAGCAGCGACCACGATCATTTTGGTTATATTTAGTGGTCATTACATTATACTGTTCATTGACCACTTTGTAATGGAGTCTAGACTTCAAGCCAGACGGTGTTTAGGCCAGTTTTATGTTGTTGTTGTACTTTGTCAGTAAGTACTGTCTGATAACCTAAAAAAAACACGTTAAATTCAATTTTTTTCTTCCTTAAACCATACTACATTAATAACTATTTCTCGGTCGAATAATTAATTGATATAATGTTACAGCCCCAGGTAGCACTAGCAGAATTTCTGCAATGATAATTTCTATTGTTTAACTCTTAAATGTTCATTGATCAGTTCAGTTGATGAGTGAACATTTTACGTATTTTTTTATATGATCGGGCGACAAACAAGCCAAGCCGCCCGCCTAGACCCGTCTGATGGTAACCGGTCGCCGTCGCCCCTGCAACACCAGAGCGTAGTAACTATTATATAATCTGCGACCAGAGGCGTTACTGTTGGACCAATTTAATAAATCACATTTGGCATCTGTAAATATTCCGTTTGTATAATCATTTGTCATTATTACAATAAATATCTATTTTTGGCTAAAAAAAAGTTAATTGTAACTGTGCAAAAGCTTACATAAATAAAGTTAAAAAGTAACTTTGAAAGATACATAATATTGTGTGCCTTTCGTTACAATATTTTTTTTAATATCATATAGGCTAGCGTTTGACCACTTTCTCACTTGTTGGTAAGTGATGATGCGGTCGAGGATGGTAGCACGCTAGGCCTAGCATGGGAACTGGCTCTCAAGGATAGCTACCGGAACACATTAGATAATTGTTGGATTTTGATGAAGTGTCAAATGTAGTCTATTAAATTGGCTCTAAAATGCGTTGCCTGCCTTGTAAGAACACTACAATAATATAATATAAATATAACATACGACATTCAACAAAGGTGAACAACCTGTCATACCCAGTCTAGACATAACCTAGTAATAGAAACTGCACCAGAGGTGTACCTAAGATATAACGCTTGACGTCGGGTCACCGAGAGTGAGAGTGCAAACGTATATAACATATTGTGTGTACGCTATGTAAGTGGTACCTTGTACCAATTTAGGTACAATTGTCTAGTCAGACTATTATAACAACTGTGTATAGAAGACAGTTGAGCCGAAATCGTCATTTCTAGTAGAAAATGTATAGGAAATGAACTGTATTATCGGTCATAATTGGAGTAGCAGTCTCAAAAAGCAATAGCATGACAGCAAAATATGCACATACGACCTTCTTCTATAAGACGTTTCGAAAGTAACATAACGAAAGAGAAAGATAGAAGAGATAGAAAGACCCATATATCGCACTCTTTCATTATGAATCCATTAGAAAGAGCGCGTGTATTAATTTGTAGAATAGTTAGACCAGTTTTGTTTCTTTTATCAGTTTTACAAATAATGAGGGTAGATTGGAAACAAAATGTATTGATGGCATAAATGTATGAAGATAACATTGTCGGTTGGTGAACTTCGGTGGTGGTTGATGTTTGGTTAATATAACTTAAAAAATCAAAATGCAAGCAAATACAATTATTAAAGCCGGTGAATATTGAGGCATTGCATAGAAATGGACTAAATAAATTATAATATCTCAAATTAATAGTGAAAGCGGCATAAGTGTAAGTTATTGCTGAGTAATAAGTGTTGAGAAATCGTAGTTGTGAAAGTTAATTGTTAATAAAGTGTGTTAATAAGATTTTTTTAATTTTTTAAATTGTCGTGAATTTGTAACATTATAATTGTTATATACCGGCTGGAATTCACGTACCTTTAGTCGAATTTTCTCGACCTAGGTTTCGAGCGAGTCAGTCGCTCTTCCTCGGGAGTGAGGTCACGCGGTGAGATCGCGATGTTCACTCTAAGTTACGCTCACTTAATAAGATTTGGTGTTTTCAGACGGATTTTATACGCCATTATGGAATGTTGGCAATGCCCGCGCACTCCATAGGCATATTATTATCTTTTCTATGCCATGGGGTTTAATAATGCTAAAGTGAGAAGCGAGAGACGAGAGATGTCCTGAGCAGCTGTAGCACAGATTATATAATAGTTACATAATAGTTACAGCCAAGTGGCTGTAGTCCCCGTGGATCTAGTTTGGGGAAAATTTACGTGACAGACATAATTATGTGCGAATATAGTGGATTACGAAGGCTTCTTGGTTGAATACTCAAAGGCTTCTTATCTGTATCGAAAACAATAGAAGTCACACGAAATGTTAATTTAAAAGTATATAAAAACTAGGCGATGTGCCGGCTGTGATAATTTATAATAAGTAATTGTGTAAGTTATGATTATAAAGGATTAAGCTTCAATCCTCTTTTCCTAGAGAAAATGAATAATTAAGCTTATAACCTTAAATAATCAATAGGTAAGGTAAGAGAAATTCCTAGATGCAACCAAAAAAGTGCTATTTTGTCAAAGTAGAAAATTGTCAATGAAGACGGTTTCAATTTAATATAATATTAAATAAAAATAGTACTTTATGATATTTCAATACGTTGTAAATCAGTTTTTTTTTAACATTGTTGCTGTGTATTCTTCTAAGTTATAAAAATAAATATTTCCTCAAAAACTATTAAGATAACATCACCGTGCTATTTATTTTATTTCACATATAACATATATCACCAATTTACCTGTATTAGCGAAGTTTGTTTAAACAGATACCTATATAATAATACAAGCTACTAATAATTGTTTTTTTTTATATTTTATAGGCTAGCGTTTGACCACTATCTCACCTGTTGGTAAGTGATGATGCGGTCGAAGATGGTAAGCACGCTAGGCCTAGAATGGGAACTGGCCCTTAAGGATAGCTGCCGGAACACATTAGATGTTTGACTACAGATTTTCTAATTTGAGGGTGGTAGCTGGCCAGGCGGACACTGGACAGTGTCCTACTACCATGCGGGGGTTTTTGGTTTCTTAAGGATGGTTTTCCTTCAACGGAGGGCCACTGTGAGAAGCGCACATAAATTTTTCAATAGAAAAATCCATTGGTTCACGGCGGGGTTTAAACTCGGTACCTCTGGCATCAAAGTTCAACCAAAAAGTTCAGTTAAACGTTCTCCCGATTATGCCACCTCAAAATTATAACAAAATCATACAATGCATGGAGATTCGAACTCGGGCCTCCTGCTTCCTTATCAGTACACCTTACCGCTCGACCAAGATGCTATTAATGACTCATTCGAATTTAAGCATCCGTTACTTGTTGCGTAGCTTACTCAACGTTATGTTAACTCAACAAAAAGGAAACGCGTATATAGTGGAATATTTTTATCTTTATTTGATGTTTACCAAATGTATCTGACGCTACTTTTCACCTTTTTATTCCTCTGTGTTCTGGCTAAGCATGCCATCTATATTATATAGCCGTACTTACGTGTTATTGTTTGCGTTGGAACATTCGACAGAAATATCGTACAGGCTACTATGAACATTTAGGTGCTACTGGACTATTGTCCCTCGATAGTACATTGATCGAAGAGAAGATTCGGTCTAGGATGTTAACGTGTTTATCTGAAAGCCAGCCGTGAGACGAGACACTGGCTGGACATCTGACATTTAGTCCAATCAACGGTAGCAACTTGTTTTACAAATTAAACCTACAACATATGACCATGCTATGATACGTTTGCTACAGTAGCAACGACGCTTACGAGGGCTACGGTAAAGCTCTCTTAGTAAATTATTACATTTTATTTAGTTAATTTCTATATGAACATTGTTTGTTGCCTCAGAATTCCGTCAATTTATTGTATTAATTAACTTAACTAATGCATCTGTAATAAAAAAAACAACAAGAAATATAATTTACGGCAAATCAACCTGCTAAACGCACTACCATTTACAAATGTGGTTTTTTTATTTTATTTTTGTCTGTTTTACGGAACTCAAGTCAATGTTTATTTTCATACCAAGGTAACTTAGATTTTGAAGATTTCTTTTTAAGCTATTGCATAGCTTCTATCGCGGGCCTTGAGCGTGGAGACCGAATCCAGAAATTCCGTAACGAAAATAAAACCTAACACCCCAACGAACGTCATGTTTTAAGCCTTAGCGTTTCACACATCATTCAAATTAATGGTAAAACTTGATAAAATGAAACACTTGCGTGTGTTAACGGTGTACAACGTCATCTTTCGTATTTTTATTTATATGTATGTAATGCCTACTGTACTGTATATATGTATGTAATGCCTAAAAAATTCAAAATGAAACACTTGCGTGTGTTAACGGTGTACAACGCCATCTATCGGATTTCATCCCCACTTCACATGTAGGGGAGCTACCCTAACCGCTTATATACCCCTCGGACCGGCTAATTTTGATTTTGTCTTCTCGTTCCATTTTCAAATATTTTTTTTTTTTTTTTTTGTTATACCTTATAGGCTAGCGTTTGACCACTATCTCACCTGTTGGTAAGTGATGATGCGGTCGAAGATGGTAAGCACGCTAGGCCTAGAATGGGAACTGGCTCTCAAGGATAGCTGCCGGAACACATTAGATGTTTGGTGACAGATTTTTCTAACTTGAGGGTGGTAGCTGGCCAGGCGGACACTAGATAGTGTCCTACCACCATGCGGGGGTTTTGTTGGTTTCTTAACGATGTTTTCCTTCACCGGAGGGCCACTGTGAGAAGCGCACATAAATTTTTCGATAGAAAAATCCATTGGTGCACGGCGGTTTGAACTCGGTACCACGGCATCAAAGCCGAACGTTCTCCCGATTACGCCACCGGGCCCTCATATAAATATAAATTCCGAATTCTATTTTTAAATTATGTCAAGGGTGAACAAGTCTTCGGAACTTTACGTAATTCCTCCTTGTTAAACACTCACTGCTTTCATACATGTAGCCGTGACATAGATAGGTGTATAGGTATTTATCATCTATGTACAACAGTGTATATCTGTACTCTGCCTCTATCTGTAAATATGAATAAACAAAGTGCATTTATTAATGAAGAAACTCACGAAAAAAATAGTGAAAGAAAATGAGTGAGTACTCTATATACATACATTTTATTGTTATTATCACAAATGCAGTATTATTTTTTGTTTTGTTAATTTATATATAATACTGCTATAAAGATAACCAAAATTTTTGATATTAAAATGAGCGATATTAAAAGGAGCTCACTTCTCCTTTATTTAATAAAAGAAAAAAAAATGTTTTCTTATCGGTCAACACGCTCAAAAAGTGTAACTTGGATTAATATCAAAGAAAAAAAATACTGCATAAATAAAGAAATGCTATGCAATAGCTTTACCGCGGCAGTCCCCGAGTGCCAAACGTCTTTCTTTTGTTTACTAATTATATTTTTAAACTAGAAGTGCCCCGCGCGGCTTCGCCCGCGTTAAAGACTTCTTTTATTTACATACATACATACATACATACAATCACGCCTTTTTCCCGTTGGGGTAGGCAGAGACTACTTCTTTCTAC